>OY726523.1:56548797-58036964 GCA_963383655.1 Bathymodiolus septemdierum
TTCTGCATGCTCATAGTTCAGTATAACTAGTATCATATTCTGCATGCTCATAGTTCAGTATAACTAGTATCATATTCTGCATGCTCATAGTTCAGTATGACTAGTATCATATTCTGCATGCTCATAGTTCAGTATGACTAGTATCATATTCTACATGCTCATAGTTCAGTATAACTAGTATCATATTCTGCATGCTCATAGTTCAGTATAACTAGTATCATATTCTGCATGCTCATAGTTCAGTATAACTAGTATCATATTCTGCATGCTCATAGTTCAGTATAACTAGTATCATATTCTGCATGCTCATAGTTCAGTATAACTAGTATCATATTCTGCATGCTCATAGTTCAGTATAACTAGTATCATATTCTGCATGCTCATAGTTCAGTATGACTAGTATCATATTCTGCATGCTCATAGTTCAGTATAACTAGTATCATATTCTGCATGCTCATAGTTCAGTATAACTAGTATCATATTCTGCATGCTCATAGTTCAGTATAACTAGTATCATATTCTGCATGCTCATAGTTCAGTATAACTAGTATCATATTCTGCATGCTCATAGTTCAGTATAACTAGTATCATATTCTGCATGCTCATAGTTCAGTATAACTAGTATCATATTCTGCATGCTCATAGTTCAGTATAACTAGTATCATATTCTGCATGCTCATAGTTCAGTATAACTAGTATCATATTCTGCATGCTCATAGTTCAGTATAACTAGTATCATATTCTGCATGCTCATAGTTCAGTATAACTAGTATCATATTCTGCATGCTCATAGTTCAGTATAACTAGTATCATATTCTGCATGCTCATAGTTCAGTATAACTAGTATCATATTCTGCATGCTCATAGTTCAGTATAACTAGTATCATATTCTGCATGCTCATAGTTCAGTATGACTAGTATCATATTCTGCATGCTCATAGTTCAGTATAACTAGTATCATATTCTGCATGCTCATAGTTCAGTATAACTAGTATCATATTCTGCATGCTCATAGTTCAGTATGACTAGTATCATATTCTGCATGCTCATAGTTCAGTATAACTAGTATCATATTCTGCATGCTCATAGTTCAGTATAACTAGTATCATATTCTGCATGCTCATAGTTCAGTATAACTAGTATCATATTCTGCATGCTCATAGTTCAGTATAACTAGTATCATATTCTGCATGCTCATAGTTCAGTATAACTAGTATCATATTCTGCATGCTCATAGTTCAGTATGACTAGTATCATATTCTGCATGCTCATAGTTCAGTATAACTAGTATCATATTCTGCATGCTCATAGTTCAGTATAACTAGTATCATATTCTGCATGCTCATAGTTCAGTATGACTAGTATCATATTCTGCATGCTCATAGTTCAGTATGACTAGTATCATATTCTGCATGCTCATAGTTCAGTATGACTAGTATCATATTCTGCATGCTCATAGTTCAGTATAACTAGTATCATATTCTGCATGCTCATAGTTCAGTATGACTAGTATCATATTCTGCATGCTCATAGTTCAGTATAACTAGTATCATATTCTGCATGCTCATAGTTCAGTATGACTAGTATCATATTCTGCATGCTCATAGTTCAGTATGACTAGTATCATATTCTGCATGCTCATAGTTCAGTATAACTAGTATCATATTCTGCATGCTCATAGTTCAGTATGACTAGTATCATATTCTGCATGCTCATAGTTCAGTATAACTAGTATCATATTCTGCATGCTCATAGTTCAGTATAACTAGTATCATATTCTGCATGCTCATAGTTCAGTATAACTAGTATCATATTCTGCATGCTCATAGTTCAGTATGACTAGTATCATATTCTGCATGCTCATAGTTCAGTATGACTAGTATCATATTCTGCATGCTCATAGTTCAGTATGACTAGTATCATATTCTGCATGCTCATAGTTCAGTATAACTAGTATCATATTCTGCATGCTCATAGTTCAGTATAACTAGTATCATATTCTGCATGCTCATAGTTCAGTATGACTAGTATCATATTCTGCATGCTCATAGTTCAGTATAACTAGTATCATATTCTGCATGCTCATAGTTCAGTATAACTAGTATCATATTCTGCATGCTCATAGTTCAGTATAACTAGTATCATATTCTGCATGCTCATAGTTCAGTATAACTAGTATCATATTCTGCATGCTCATAGTTCAGTATAACTAGTATCATATTCTGCATGCTCATAGTTCAGTATGACTAGTATCATATTCTGCATGCTCATAGTTCAGTATAACTAGTATCATATTCTACATGCTCATAGTTCAGTATAACTAGTATCATATTCTACATGCTCATAGTTCAGTATAACTAGTATCATATTCTGCATGCTCATAGTTCAGTATAACTAGTATCATATTCTGCATGCTCATAGTTCAGTATGACTAGTATCATATTCTGCATGCTCATAGTTCAGTATGACTAGTATCATATTCTGCATGCTCATAGTTCAGTATAACTAGTATCATATTCTGCATGCTCATAGTTCAGTATAACTAGTATCATATTCTGCATGCTCATAGTTCAGTATAACTAGTATCATATTCTGCATGCTCATAGTTCAGTATAACTAGTATCATATTCTGCATGCTCATAGTTCAGTATAACTAGTATCATATTCTGCATGCTCATAGTTCAGTATAACTAGTATCATATTCTGCATGCTCATAGTTCAGTATGACTAGTATCATATTCTGCATGCTCATAGTTCAGTATAACTAGTATCATATTCTGCATGCTCATAGTTCAGTATAACTAGTATCATATTCTGCATGCTCATAGTTCAGTATAACTAGTATCATATTCTGCATGCTCATAGTTCAGTATAACTAGTATCATATTCTACATGCTCATAGTTCAGTATAACTAGTATCATATTCTGCATGCTCATAGTTCAGTATGACTAGTATCATATTCTGCATGCTCATAGTTCAGTATAACTAGTATCATATTCTGCATGCTCATAGTTCAGTATGACTAGTATCATATTCTGCATGCTCATAGTTCAGTATGACTAGTATCATATTCTGCATGCTCATAGTTCAGTATGACTAGTATCATATTCTGCATGCTCATAGTTCAGTATAACTAGTATCATATTCTGCATGCTCATAGTTCAGTATAACTAGTATCATATTCTGCATGCTCATAGTTCAGTATGACTAGTATCATATTCTGCATGCTCATAGTTCAGTATGACTAGTATCATATTCTGCATGCTCATAGTTCAGTATAACTAGTATCATATTCTGCATGCTCATAGTTCAGTATAACTAGTATCATATTCTGCATGCTCATAGTTCAGTATAACTAGTATCATATTCTGCATGCTCATAGTTCAGTATGACTAGTATCATATTCTGCATGCTCATAGTTCAGTATAACTAGTATCATATTCTGCATGCTCATAGTTCAGTATGACTAGTATCATATTCTGCATGCTCATAGTTCAGTATGACTAGTATCATATTCTGCATGCTCATAGTTCAGTATAACTAGTATCATATTCTGCATGCTCATAGTTCAGTATGACTAGTATCATATTCTGCATGCTCATAGTTCAGTATAACTAGTATCATATTCTGCATGCTCATAGTTCAGTATAACTAGTATCATATTCTGCATGCTCATAGTTCAGTATAACTAGTATCATATTCTGCATGCTCATAGTTCAGTATGACTAGTATCATATTCTGCATGCTCATAGTTCAGTATGACTAGTATCATATTCTGCATGCTCATAGTTCAGTATGACTAGTATCATATTCTGCATGCTCATAGTTCAGTATAACTAGTATCATATTCTGCATGCTCATAGTTCAGTATAACTAGTATCATATTCTGCATGCTCATAGTTCAGTATGACTAGTATCATATTCTGCATGCTCATAGTTCAGTATAACTAGTATCATATTCTGCATGCTCATAGTTCAGTATAACTAGTATCATATTCTACATGCTCATAGTTCAGTATAACTAGTATCATATTCTGCATGCTCATAGTTCAGTATAACTAGTATCATATTCTGCATGCTCATAGTTCAGTATAACTAGTATCATATTCTGCATGCTCATAGTTCAGTATGACTAGTATCATATTCTGCATGCTCATAGTTCAGTATAACTAGTATCATATTCTACATGCTCATAGTTCAGTATAACTAGTATCATATTCTACATGCTCATAGTTCAGTATAACTAGTATCATATTCTGCATGCTCATAGTTCAGTATAACTAGTATCATATTCTGCATGCTCATAGTTCAGTATGACTAGTATCATATTCTGCATGCTCATAGTTCAGTATGACTAGTATCATATTCTGCATGCTCATAGTTCAGTATAACTAGTATCATATTCTGCATGCTCATAGTTCAGTATAACTAGTATCATATTCTGCATGCTCATTGTTCAGTATAACTAGTATCATATTCTGCATGCTCATAGTTCAGTATAACTAGTATCATATTCTGCATGCTCATAGTTCAGTATAACTAGTATCATATTCTACATGCTCATAGTTCAGTATAACTAGTATCATATTCTGCATGCTCATAGTTCAGTATGACTAGTATCATATTCTGCATGCTCATAGTTCAGTATAACTAGTATCATATTCTGCATGCTCATAGTTCAGTATGACTAGTATCATATTCTGCATGCTCATAGTTCAGTATGACTAGTATCATATTCTGCATGCTCATAGTTCAGTATGACTAGTATCATATTCTGCATGCTCATAGTTCAGTATGACTAGTATCATATTCTGCATGCTCATAGTTCAGTATAACTAGTATCATATTCTGCATGCTCATAGTTCAGTATAACTAGTATCATATTCTGCATGCTCATAGTTCAGTATAACTAGTATCATATTCTGCATGCTCATAGTTCAGTATGACTAGTATCATATTCTGCATGCTCATAGTTCAGTATGACTAGTATCATATTCTGCATGCTCATAGTTCAGTATAACTAGTATCATATTCTGCATGCTCATAGTTCAGTATAACTAGTATCATATTCTGCATGCTCATAGTTCAGTATGACTAGTATCATATTCTACATGCTCATAGTTCAGTATGACTAGTATCATATTCTGCATGCTCATAGTTCAGTATGACTAGTATCATATTCTGCATGCTCATAGTTCAGTATAACTAGTATCATATTCTGCATGCTCATAGTTCAGTATGACTAGTATCATATTCTGCATGCTCATAGTTCAGTATAACTAGTATCATATTCTGCATGCTCATAGTTCAGTATGACTAGTATCATATTCTGCATGCTCATAGTTCAGTATGACTAGTATCATATTCTACATGCTCATAGTTCAGTATAACTAGTATCATATTCTGCATGCTCATAGTTCAGTATAACTAGTATCATATTCTACATGTTCATAGTTCAGTATGACTAGTATCATATTCTGCATGCTCATAGTTCAGTATGACTAGTATCATATTCTGCATGCTCATAGTTCAGTATGACTAGTATCATATTCTGCATGCTCATAGTTCAGTATAACTAGTATCATATTCTGCATGCTCATAGTTCAGTATGACTAGTATCATATTCTACATGTTCATAGTTCAGTATAACTAGTATCATATTCTGCATGCTCATAGTTCAGTATAACTAGTATCATATTCTGCATGCTCATAGTTCAGTATGACTAGTATCATATTCTGCATGCTCATAGTTCAGTATAACTAGTATCATATTCTGCATGCTCATAGTTCAGTATGACTAGTATCATATTCTGCATGCTCATAGTTCAGTATGACTAGTATCATATTCTGCATGCTCATAGTTCAGTATGACTAGTATCATATTCTGCATGCTCATAGTTCAGTATGACTAGTATCATATTCTGCATGCTCATAGTTCAGTATGACTAGTATCATATTCTGCATGCTCATAGTTCAGTATGACTAGTATCATATTCTGCATGCTCATAGTTCAGTATAACTAGTATCATATTCTGCATGCTCATAGTTCAGTATGACTAGTATCATATTCTGCATGCTCATAGTTCAGTATGACTAGTATCATATTCTGCATGCTCATAGTTCAGTATAACTAGTATCATATTCTACATGCTCATAGTTCAGTATAACTAGTATCATATTCTACATGCTCATAGTTCAGTATAACTAGTATCATATTCTGCATGCTCATAGTTCAGTATAACTAGTATCATATTCTGCATGCTCATAGTTCAGTATAACTAGTATCATATTCTGCATGCTCATAGTTCAGTATGACTAGTATCATATTCTGCATGCTCATAGTTCAGTATAACTAGTATCATATTCTACATGCTCATAGTTCAGTATAACTAGTATCATATTCTGCATGCTCATAGTTCAGTATAACTAGTATCATATTCTACATGCTCATAGTTCAGTATAACTAGTATCATATTCTGCATGCTCATAGTTCAGTATAACTAGTATCATATTCTGCATGCTCATAGTTCAGTATAACTAGTATCATATTCTGCATGCTCATAGTTCAGTATGACTAGTATCATATTCTGCATGCTCATAGTTCAGTATAACTAGTATCATATTCTACATGCTCATAGTTCAGTATGACTAGTATCATATTCTGCATGCTCATAGTTCAGTATGACTAGTATCATATTCTGCTTGCTCATAGTTCAGTATAACTAGTATCATATTCTGCATGCTCATAGTTCAGTATAACTAGTATCATATTCTGCATGCTCATAGTTCAGTATAACTAGTATCATATTCTGCATGCTCATAGTTCAGTATAACTAGTATCATATTCTGCATGCTCATAGTTCAGTATAACTAGTATCATATTCTGCATGCTCATAGTTCAGTATAACTAGTATCATATTCTGCATGCTCATAGTTCAGTATAACTAGTATCATATTCTGCATGCTCATAGTTCAGTATAACTAGTATCATATTCTGCATGCTCATAGTTCAGTATAACTAGTATCATATTCTGCATGCTCATAGTTCAGTATGACTAGTATCATATTCTGCATGCTCATAGTTCAGTATAACTAGTATCATATTCTGCATGCTCATAGTTCAGTATAACTAGTATCATATTCTGCATGCTCATAGTTCAGTATAACTAGTATCATATTCTGCATGCTCATAGTTCAGTATGACTAGTATCATATTCTGCATGCTCATAGTTCAGTATGACTAGTATCATATTCTGCATGCTCATAGTTCAGTATGACTAGTATCATATTCTGCATGCTCATAGTTCAGTATGACTAGTATCATATTCTGCATGCTCATAGTTCAGTATGACTAGTATCATATTCTGCATGCTCATAGTTCAGTATGACTAGTATCATATTCTGCATGCTCATAGTTCAGTATAACTAGTATCATATTCTGCATGCTCATAGTTCAGTATAACTAGTATCATATTCTGCATGCTCATAGTTCAGTATGACTAGTATCATATTCTGCATGCTCATAGTTCAGTATAACTAGTATCATATTCTGCATGCTCATAGTTCAGTATAACTAGTATCATATTCTGCATGCTCATAGTTCAGTATAACTAGTATCATATTCTGCATGCTCATAGTTCAGTATGACTAGTATCATATTCTGCATGCTCATAGTTCAGTATGACTAGTATCATATTCTGCATGCTCATAGTTCAGTATGACTAGTATCATATTCTGCATGCTCATAGTTCAGTATGACTAGTATCATATTCTGCATGCTCATAGTTCAGTATGACTAGTATCATATTCTGCATGCTCATAGTTCAGTATGACTAGTATCATATTCTGCATGCTCATAGTTCAGTATGACTAGTATCATATTCTGCATGCTCATAGTTCAGTATGACTAGTATCATATTCTGCATGCTCATAGTTCAGTATGACTAGTATCATATTCTGCATGCTCATAGTTCAGTATAACTAGTATCATATTCTGCATGCTACATTTATTTATAGAATTTATGAGGTGTAGACAGGCTTTCTAATAATTTGTTGATATGCAACTTTTCTAATATTGATAATAAATACAATGAAAAACAAATAAATACCACACTGTCGGAATAGTTCCAAAATTCAATCAAATATTCACAGGGGCAGAAGCACCATCAATGCCTGTAACACAAATATACATGACCGCTTAATTTTCTCGCTTGGAATATGCACTTCACTTCAAAATTTGATGGATCAAGCTAGTTTTACGGGCACAAAGCCCACTATTAGTGAAATGATGTCTCCAGGTAGTGTCTACATTAAAACATAATATAGGTTGTAACCATGGACAAACAAACAACAGGGACGCAGTGGTCTAGTTATTAAATCGATCGATCGCCTGTATTAACCCTACCATTTCACCAATGTAAAGGTTCACAGCCATCTCGACCCGGTGAGATGTTGTTTTTCAAATACTGCAAGTGAGAATGCTTGACATGAACGTACCGGTGCTTGGTGGCTTTCTCTATGAACGTCAAATTAACGTTCGATGAACAATATATGATGGAATATAGATGAAGCTAGTGTGATTCATTGCAACATAGAATATCAAATTGAATTAACAAAAGAGCAAAATAGTTGGACAATGCAAACTTTACAATGCAATACACTTAATACAATGTGCCATAACAATATATTTTGACATGCAATTTATCATCAGTACTGCTCTATCCATATAAAATTGCTAGGTTAACATGACAAGAAATATTGTGAATCAATATGATCAAATATCAACGCTGAATACCTACATGTATGTCAAGGAAGACAAAAAGCAACAACCTGTGATCGACACAATCCAAGGGTAAATCAAAAGCACACCGAGAACAAGAGCTCAGAACAAAATCGGGAGGGAGGTGTTTTGCAATCCATTTGTATACTTTAATTTCCACCACAGCCAATGAAAAAAATCATTGTTTTGTAATTATATGAATATCAAAAATTATAATTATATTTCAAATACCTCAATTTTTCTAGGCTTAAAAGAAAGGAATATTTTTTGACCTAAATACTAATTTGTCAGTATTCCCTGTTAGTCAGATTACAAATTCATACCGTGTCATCTACTCGAATTATTATTATTAAATCAAATCAAACTTTATTGTCATATAAAGTAATAATAATTTGTTAAGTATAAATGTATACAATGCTGGTTAGAAAAAAGAATGCAAAGAAATAATTTGAATGCAAAATATTAAATAAGTTAAAAGTTCCTCTGTCCTTAGCACCAGTGACTGATTTGACAAAGGAACCTGTATTTTCCACTTGCTTTAGTGTTGATAGAGAGAGAATATATACGTTTGTTTTTGTTTTTTTTCATATTCTGCTTCATAATAGTGTTTTTTCCTTAATTTATAACAACATGATGACAAACAACTCTGAAAAAAACCAACAGTCATATGACCAGGGGCGGATCCAGGATTTCAAGTTAGTGGGGGCGCACTTAAAAAAATTGGGCCGAGCGGAGGGAGGCGCGAAAATTGTTGGGGCATTTCGTGTGAAAAATCACGATTTTACGCCAAAAAATCATATTTTTTCCAATTTTAGGGAGGGGGGGGGGGGGCGGGTGCGCCCCCCCCCCCCCCGGATCCGCCTCTGATAACTATCCTCCACGGAATAATGCACATCATCATCAAATAGATCTTAGTAATGTTACAATGTCAATAGATCTTAGTAATGTTAGAATTTAAATAGATCTTAGTAATGTTAGAATTTAACTCTGACGCAAATAATACAAAGACTTGAACTAATAAAATAACATTTGTTTTTTTCTTTGGTGTCTGACCTCCGCAAGCAACGACAGAAATTTCAAGTATGAAACTGATTTAACGGTAAACAACTATAAATAATACAGAAAAGTATTTTAAAACCCTCATAACTATGATGAACTTAGTAAATTAGATTAACCTCCTCCTCCTCTATACAATAAATGATCGTCGATATAAGAGGTTTGACGCTGATCTTTTAAGTTTGTTAAAGTTGGTATTTATTAACAAACACACTCCGTGTAATTTTGTTTCTGAAAATAAGTGATAAATGATAATTAAGAATGTTGCTATCCAATAATAATATTTTTATCGCCCAACGCTAGAGAAAACAACACGCCACAATACATACTAGAAACCATTAATATTGCTCATAACATTATTACAAAACCGGATATAACTGGATCATATTCATTACGTCAAAATGATTCCGATGTTGTAAATTATTCTAAGTGTACATGATTGCGGAACGCTATTGTACGAGAGATTGTTACTTGCGGCAAGGGGTCAATTTCCGGAGCATCTGAGTTCACCCTCGGTTTTTAGTGGGATTCATGTTACTCGATCTTTAGTTTTATGTGTATGTTTTATAGATCGTTGTTTGTCCTTTTATCCATTTTCTTTTGGCCATTACATTGTCTGTTCTTCTTCGATTTACGGATTCTGATTACCCCTTTGGTATCTTCAAACCCTTCTTGTTTCTCCAGATACATCATGACGAGTTAATGAGATGGAGATGACACTTGTACCTACCTTGTAATGGACCAACATGCTGAGGTGGCTCATACCAACAACAATCAGAAGTTAATTGTGTCGCTTCGATCGGAAACATTACATTGATTCTGAAGAAACCATGTTCAGGTCTTACTCCTTTTAGTTGCGTGCATGGAGGGGAAGTAATATATACCAAATTGGTAGTCATTGGACCCACGATCCTCCACAATCATTCGAGGCGAGCAAGCATACCATAACATCACACATGCTGCTTTTAATGACAAACTCATTTATATGAGAGACAACTTTCCGCATTAGAGTTGAGACTCGCCGGTCCAAGATATTAAACGAATCGAACAATAGTCACACTCCGAGTCACCATTTAATATTGTATGAGTATAATGAAAGCTGATGAGAAAATTTTCTTGAAAATATAATTAATAATGAACTTTATTTAAGCAAATGAAAATCGTAATATAAAAGTGATCCCAAATTTTAATTTAGATTTACCAAGCTGTGATTGTGATGCAGCCTACACCGAAGATGTAGCATTTTACAATGGTTTCTAAGTCCTGGTAAGCATACCTGACATGTTACTGCAAGCTAAAACCGAATTAAAAAACCGAAGCAGAGTTGAAACGAAGCAAATATGTATGAACATGGTCTTACGCGACAGTTAACATTGTCTTATATTATACTTTATTGTTATTTATGTTTATCAGTATTTTAATATATAATTTAAAATGACAAAAACCCATTTAAAATGATTGTACCGAATAAATTACTCTTAAACAAATTGGTTTCGGGTTCGTCTTTCGGTTGAAATGTTTATTTGAAATGATGGAGTTTCTGAAATGTTATTTTTGTTATGATAAACCAAGTGAACTAAAAGTGTCATTAAAATATATCAAGCAGTGTCGAGAAGTTGTAGCTTATAATGACTACCTTATGTAAGGATGATTCATCAGCATGCATCATCAATAACCTAGCAAGTGTCTTGACTTTCGTAAGCTGGATAACAGTAGCCCCAAAAACATTAAAACTGACAACATTATTACATGCGGATGAAACTATATAAATTATAAAATTTAGCAACATAATAATTTTATTTACTCTAAATTCTTGCTTGTTATAATTCTAATCAAGAGTCCAAGCATCTCTTGATGTACCCTGTTACACTCCACTGATTATCCAGGAAATGAATCGGCTGGTACAAATTAAAATACAGCTTATCATAAAATCTAAGTACTATTTATTCTCTTTTTCATAGCATACAACAAATTATTATTTTTTTCTATGATATTGTATATCATCAATTCTTTTATTGAATTCATATATAACATTTTTATAAACATTTACATTTTTTGTCTTCTGTTCAGATAAATAATATGATTTATAAATTGAAAATCCGAGAATTATGATAAAATAATTTACATCATAATAATTTTTATCTGATATCTTATAACCAAATATAAGATGCTTTAACTTTAGATGTCAAATTTAGTGCAAATGACGTGTTTCTGGAATGACGTATTCATCATGTACACTCAAAATCGAGAGATTGGAGAGCTCAATAATTCAGAAGTGTTTGGGAGTAATAAAATCAAAGGGCATAAACTGCAAAGTTATTTTGGTATATATACTGTGTAAATTCCAGCACCATAATATGTATTTATTTCAAGCAGATCATACAAAGATTTGCTTAGATTATTGATATTTAATAATCAAATTTTATCACATCTCCACATTGAATATCGCAACTACTTTTTATGTTAATTTTTTGGGTAAGGTTTCAACAATATTTCAGTTATAGCGTGGCGGTCAGTTTTATTGGTGGAGGAAACCAGAGTACCCAGAGAAAACCACCGAACTACCGCAAATCACTGACAAATTTTATCACATAATGTTTTATTGAGTATGCCTCGCCTGAGCTGGATTCGTATTTGTATTGTATGCTTTATAACCGGAATGGTATGTTTACTTGCAGGACATTGCAGGCATACATGCTCTGTATTCGTCATACAGTGAATAATAATGCACTAAAAAAAAATTCCGAAAGTTTCTAACAAGCGGTTTCTCTTAATTAGCACCTCTATGGTGTCTTGTATTTTATTGGACATCAACATTTCAGAGTGACAGACTGTTCATCATGCTATATTTTATGGTCAATAACTTAGATGTTCATCTTTTATATACTGACGTCAGATACAGCGATGGTTAATCATGTAATATGCTATTGGCGTTGTACTACATATGTTCACCAAAAGCATTCAAACAAACTAGAGACCCGATCAAGTTTAACTACACCATCCATGATTACTCACTGGAGTCAGTAGAAGAAGCCAAATATCTTTATCTAACAATCCGAATACGATATAAAATGGAAAAACCACGTAAATAACGTCTACGCGAAGACCAATGAAACGCTTGGCATAAAGATGCCCCACTTGTCATATTAAATGAAATTGCAAACGAAAATACAGCTATTACTTAATAAACAGACTTAAGCCACCCATGATACCGTTACGGGTCATGCATTCCTCGTTTTTCATTATCCTTCCTTTTAAGACTCAGCAGACAGAATCGTTGTTCCTAGTCCGATATCTGATTGGAACCGGCCGTCGCATCCTATAGATTATTTGAGTGCCTCATTCACAACAGGCTGATGTCTCCTCTACTTCTGATGTCTCCTTTACTTCTGATATCTTCATCCTGTCGACGGAAGTCAGTATTTGGTAAAGGTGGAAGTAGAAATACAGAAAAAAGAAACTTATTCGCCAGTACATTGCACACAACAATCGACATTGAACATAATGCAACGCTTGCACATTATTTGTCTTTCACGTTGTGACTTTGACCTAATGAACATGCATGCTAAATGTTATTTTACATATATCTGATTTGGTACTATATAATTGCTCGGAATTAAAATAATCAGACAAAATATACACATGTTTCATAGCCATCACACTTCCAAGACATGGCCAAAACCAACAAGTGTTCCTTGTGAAAACAAAAAGATATCTACCAAGTCGGTAGAAGCTTACATATGTTCTTACTCAAAGCTTTATATGTCAGTCGGCGTTGTATGATACCAACCTACGTCTTCAGTTTATTTTTATTTTTTGCTTTTCAAGATATTGTCTTGACCATTTGGATTGTGATTCTTGATAGATAAAATATTTACACATGCCCGAATTGATTCTGAAATTATACTTGTTTTTAAAGTAGGTATTTCCATAACGGCGAATAAAACAGGTACCTTTCCCCATACAAGACCAACACAGAGAACGATGATTTTGAGTATTATTTCCTCAAAATTGTAGATATTTGAAGTCTGATTTATGGCATATAGAAAATTGCATGAACACTATACCCCGGATATGTTTTCACCAGCAGGTATTCTGCGACTAGCGGAGCAAGAACTGACCACCCTTCCGCAACAATGCAGGTGTTTCATAGGATTCGTGTTGCTCAATCTTTAATTTTCTGTGTAGTATTTTTTAGATCATTGTTTGTCTTTTTGTCATTTTTCCTTTAGCCATGATTTTGCCAGTCCTTGTTCGACTTACGGATTTCTTTCGGTATTTTGGTATCTTTTGGTATTTTGGTATCTTACGGTATTTTGGTATCTTTCGGTATTTTGGTATTTTTCGGTATTTTGGTATCTTTTGGTATTTTCAAACTTTTCTTTTAAGATGCAAAGGAAAATTGTTATTTATTGTATTTTCATCATCAGTGTAGTAAAATGTCTTTATATAAAAGAAAAGACTATTGAGTTTTTGTCCCTGGCGTTTTATAGGAAACAAAAAGCGTTATAATAGGTGATTCTATATTAGAAAACGATATTAGTGTTATTTTCGCTTCATTAAATTATGACAGATATACGATATATATAGTGAGGAGTATTACAAATGAATTTACAGTGCAAGAATGCGACCAAATGGCTCCTGCAAAGACATACAAATTACCACTTGACGACGTTTTAAGTGGAGTTCGCGTTGCTCAATTGTTAGTTTTCTGGGTAGTGTACTGCATTATTTGTCCTTTTGTTCTTTCTCATTTGACCATTGCGTTGTCTGTCCTTCGATTTGCGGTTTTAGATTACTCTTTTAGTATCTTCAACCTTGTCTTATTAATATAAAGCAGAACACTGAAAATTTCCAGTCAGTTGTTGAAAAGACGGGTCTCCTAATGACAAATATACATGCCAGATAAGTGTACACTAATTGCAGACGTATGCCGAAAATGACTTATAATTCGTGCCATTCGGTTTATGTTAATTGAGACTTTTTTATATGTGTTCTTTCATCAGATGTATAATATAATTTCGTCTATAATTACTGACGTCACATAAATATCGCTTAATTATTCATTCGTGGCATAGATGGAGTTAATATTGCCATATAATACAATTATTACAGTGACAAAGGTAGGAAAACAGACTTTATAGAAGTACATTGCACATCAGTATAAAGCAAATCCACAATGATTAACAATATACTACACGGAAAACTAAAGATTACGTTCAATCAGTGACTCATATTTCAATACAAGATGCATAAATTTATATATGTTTTTTCTCTAACGAAACCTCTTTTACCGTAAATCTGAAGCTAATCAGAAACGAAAAGTAAAATATTAATTTTATTTTAAATTGCCTGTTTTAATATATATATCATTAGGAAAATTATCAATTTGATGTTTGTGATATTTGTAGGTTTTGCAAATATTCCAGCATTAGCATCAATTCCGTAAGTACCTCCTCCCTCGGGAAAAAAGGAAAAAAGAAGAAGAAAATACTAACACTACTACAGTAATACCTTGTTATGACGAGGTAGAATACACTGTTAATTTTACTTCGAAATATCCGAGCATTTGACTTGTCTAGGCTTAAGTAGAAAAATGACCATGGTTATCGATGTTTTGCTATACATTTTGTATATATTCGTGCATACACTAGATAAACTTATAGAACACCGAAGTGGCAATACAAGTGGACAATCCAGAGAACATACGGTACACAAGATACATGTGTTTTCGTTTTCATACAAAAAGAGATGGAAACAACACGGATGGAAATTTAATACAATTATGAAATGCTTAATTAAGACCATTTGATGCATTAAGAGTTAGTGAATGATGAAAATGTGCAACACATGGATTAGCTTTCATATGCACAAAGAAAAGAAAAGGAGAAATAAAAACCCAGAGTAAATCGATCTTTTCATCAAAACTTTTCTGATTGATATTAAATTCTTAAAACAACACAAAGATGCTAATATCAACAGCTGATAGCAATAGAGGCTCCTTGCAACTACAAACATTGGACAGGACTACATTTCGCTCGTTAAAACGGTGACGTAGTTAAGCAAGAAAAAATTAAATGTATATTCAATATTACTCCACATCACATACAAAATATAGAGATTGAGATTTTTAATATATATTTTTGTTTCCTGTTTTTAATTATCCCCACCCTTCATTTTTATACACATATATTATATATTTTAGTAGACTGTTGCCCTTTCCTATATATTGTCCTTGTTTAATAGTGGTTGTCGCGATCGTATGGTGTATAATCAATTATTGTCTATCATTACTAAGGTCTCCGAGTTCATCTTCTGTAACGAAAAGAAACTTTAATTAGTGATGACCAACAATTCCGCCAATATCAACACCACGAACAGCTACCTCTCACCTCAAACCGCTTAGCATAATAAAAATCCACGACATTTGCAGATGGAAATTCAGTTAATGGGATATGACAGGTACAAACATATGGCGGGGTTAAATCGGTCAATGGGATGCCAACACTTCTTGATAATTAGAAACACTTAATGACAATATAAACATGGATATTACTACAGCAGCGAATAAAGAAAGACCAATGATTAATTCCAATTCTAACATAACGTCCTTCTTTCGTTTTGTAAGCAAACGAGCGAATTATCGATTGGGTATAATCTCATTAGCACATGCGCCGGTTCATGTGACTGACTTTCCTGTCGTAAATGTACATGTTGATGAATTATCGTCTCCTCGAATTTGGCAGCATAAATTGTGTGCGACATTGTCCACAAACGTAAATATAGATTACCGTCTTCCAATCAAAATATACTACCGTATTTGTACTCTTAGACATATCAGAATCGAAATAATTCATGGAAGCCAGAATGTGTTTTGAGTTTTAACATGGGTTGGTGGATATTAGTATTTGATCCCGATCCAGAGGCGAGTTAAAACTCAAAAAACATTCTGGCTTCCATGATTTATTTCTTAATTAGTCTTCTTTCCGCCAACAATGAAACTGATCCCTACAATATAATTGTGATATATATAAAAAGGCGCTAAACACCAATGATATATTCTTATCTATTATATCCGTTGGCTATGTATAGCGCTAGCTTCTCCATATATTCATATGTGATCAAGGCCAGGAAAATAAATACATAATAATAATTATTCTGTCAATTATGTATATGTTGTATAAAGAAATTGAAACACAGGTTCTCATCCAAGATTACGTTCTCAAACACTATTCCTGAGAGTTTTTGTTTCCGTCCGGCCTGCTTTGGAATATTTTATTCTTCGAGAATTTAGACGTCACTTTGTCAACTATCTTCCATGACTCAATACGTTGGTTTACATTTAGGTAAGATATTATACAGGGGTTAGGTTCAGGGTTATGGTGTGTAACGCCACTTTCAACAATATTTCATCTATATCGTGACTGTCAGTTTTACTTATGGAGGAAACCGGAAAACCCAGAGAAAACTACGGACCTGTCACAAGACAGTGCCACATTTTACAACATAATGTTGTATCGAGTCAGTGGAATTTGAACTCGCAACTTAAGTGTTGATAGGCACCATATATCATACAGTATTACAACCACATCAACTTGTAAAATAACACGAGATTGCTAATAGAGAATAAGATTAATTGCACGTTTAATTCCCTCCATATTAGAATTGTTTGAGTGTTTATATATACTTTATTGCTACACTGTTAGGAACATGTTGTTTGTTGCGTTCTTTATATATAGTGCGGGGCCGTCGTGGCCGTGATCGTATGGTAGTTGGATTTATAACTACCTATGCAATCAGTGCCTTTCACCGCTGATGTTGTGAGATCGAATCTCGATCAGGGCGAGGTGTACAACATTATGTGACAAAGTTTGTCAGTGACTTGCGACAGGTCGGTGGTTTTCTCCGGGTCCTGACCGCCACGATATAACTGAAATATTGTTGAAAGTGGTGTTAAGCACCATCAAACAAACAAACAAACAAACAATATATATAGTGCAGACATTGACCGTTTCAGTCCCGGGTTATTGTGGAAGTGTATTTGTCCTAACTCGTTCGTTCGTGTTTATATTGCTTGTTATCTATACGGATATGTATATAGATTAAAACAGTGTGTCTGGTTCTATTATCTAATTATATAATTAAACAATGATGTGCTATTTCTGTATTTCCCTTATTTATGTATTTAATGTCAAGTTATAGTTTTTACGTGGTTTGGATTCATAATTACAAAAATGGTGTGATACCCCTCTACACGAAAACCGATCAATAAATAAAAAGTAGTTCAGGTACCTATTATTATTTACTATTTAATTGTAGATCGCTTTTTAGAAAAGCATAATATAAATGTATATACTTGATATTACTTTAGCTTTGCAACATGCTACATACCATCTCGTTCTATGCATATTTGTTACTTCTTTCAAACAAAACCCTTTATGTTATCTACCGCTATCACTATAGTGCATCACATTATATATAAAGGGCCCGGGGGGCTCAATGAGTTAAGTAGTTGTAGGGCCCGGGTGGCTCAATGAGTTAAGTAGTTTGGATTACCTAACAACTCATACAAGCCTATCACCAATACGGCGTGGGTTCGCGCACGCCTTTGTAAATTGCAAAAATGGTTCACTCGACTCGCAGCCGCAAGTGATAAAGTTTACCAGTTGCTTGCCCATGGTCGGTGGTTCTCTCCGGGTACTCCGGTTTCCTCCACCACTAAAACTGATCGCCATGATATAGCTGAAATATTGCTGAAAGTGACCTTAAACACAATAAATAAATAAATCAATGAATCAATCATTATATATAACCTATCTCTCGGTGATTTAATTGGAAGAAGAGAATATGCGCATATATAACGGAATGACCAGTGAAGCCTGGGTCTATAGTAGATGTCTAGAAATTTAATCATTGTGTGTATCTTGGTACGGGTGAGGGTTATCGTGTTTAGCGCCACTTTCAATAATATTTCAGTTATATCGTGGCGGTCAGTTTTATTTGAGTACCGGAGTACCCCGAGAAAACCACCGACCTGCAACAAGTTACTGACAAACTTTATCACATAATATTGTATTGGGTACACCTCGCCTGAGCGAGATTCAAACTCACACGTTAAAAGTTATAGGCACTTGATCGTGGTACAAACGGATATACTAATTTAAAAAAAACATAGTTATCTAATGTAGTGCACAATACGCGTTTCTGGAATAACTCTAATCAGTTTCGCTGGAAGTCAAAATATTCGAAAGTCAAATAATAAGAAGATTCTTTTGTCTCACGCATTTTCTAATGCAAAATTTAATTACACGAAAAACTGTGATGTAATAATTGTTTTCTCACTGCATTGTCACTGACTAACCCGCAGATCAAGCAGAGATAATCTGGTACATTTTGATGTTTGCTGCATAATATTAGTGCGATTGTTTAAAAGTAAAGGAATGTTCATTGGATATAATTAAAACGAACCAAGAAACAGATAAGAATAAGATGTTACAAAGGGGACAATAGGTGTAGAATGTGAAGTATAATTTATGTCCAATTTATAATGTCTCTTTGTTTTCTAGTGCTGTGATGCTATCTTCCCAACCACAATAACCATACAAAATGATGAAGCAGATTACATTTGACAGCTGTTTTCTGATGTTCTAATATTCTAACCGATACGCTTAATGTTAAAAGGGTGCTCTCAAAAGGTTTCGGTGGTTTCGTATTTTATTTCGAAAACACGTGATTATATAACTCAGAAATATGTGCTTTCCTAAAGTTTGATGTGTATGCATATATGATGCTTATTAAATAAATGCCAAATCATATCGGATGATCCATGTTTGTGACTGTCCCAAATCAGAACCTGGATTTCCAACGTGAAATGTCGAGGTCTTTTTTGTGCTCTGTGTGTTCAGTTAAGATGAGATGTGATTGTTCGTTTTGGTGGAATTGATGAGCAGCGTTGATTAGACTGATTTTTTTTACAATTTGATCTCTTTATAGTGAGTGATTTTTATATAACGCCAAATCAGTAATTTTTCAGCTATATCATGGCGAGAACAAGTTAATTTTCAATGAGATGATGATGAGGTCCACTTTTTACTAGATCAATACGCTGGGTAGACATTATTCTGATTCCGAGCCAACCAGTCTTTGCTCTTTCTCCTTCATGCTGCGTGCTTAGCGGAGAAGCAATAAATACCAATTTCATAGTCTTTGGTTTGACCCGTCCGGTGCTCGAACTCACGATCTACAGCACTCGAGGCGAGCACGCTAACCATTACACAACCAATGCGATGTGATCTCTTTACATAAATATATCATATAAATAGATATTTTAATGTTGTTTTATACTTTGTAAATGTAAATGAAACATTCATACAAATTTTATGTCATATCGGCATGTTGTATTTAACCTTGGTTTTCCCAATGACTTAGGTGTTACACCTCTTCTCTATACAAAGCTATATAATGACGAATGAGTTCCATATTTAGTAGAGACAGTTGTGGTAGTGATCGCATGGTAGTTGGATCTACAACTCTCTGTGCAGAAATCAGTGCTTATCACCACTAAAGTTGTGAATTTGAATTCCACCCATGAATAGGTGTACTCGATACAATATAATGTGATAAAGTTTGTCATTGACTTGCTGCAGATCACTGGTTTTCTCTGGGTAGTCCGATTTCCTCCATCAATAAACCGCCACGATATAACTGAAATATTGTTGAAAGTGGCGCTAAACACCACGACCAACCCAAACTATATTCATTAAAATAAAATACCCACTTATGATTTTTTTCTAAAAAAATATTCTGGTTCCCAATGTTGCTGAAAAAATATTCTGATTTTGGTGGAGGAAAAAATAAGTAATCTGATTCAGAGTTTTTGTCATATGACCTAATGTTAAATTCTGGAAATAAATATTCTAACTCTCGTATTGTCCGAAAATATGTTTCTGAATGAAAAAAACCCCCATAGATGCCCCTGCAAGTTAAATGGTCGGTCCCTAACCCCATTCACTTGTCATAAAAGTGCCGCTATCAAGGGAGGTAAGAGGACGATCATGTATGTGTTAGACTTTGCCTATGTTTCTACGATTTTTCGATTAGATGTTAGAACTTTTCTGGTGGTGTTGTATTTTCTCTCATTTTAATGGAGCATGTATTTCCCATAGCAACAATGATCATCATCACATATAGGAGATGTTAGTTTGTTCTAATTAGGTTTCTTCCCTTTTCTCAATTATTAAATGGTTTCCCCTTACATTTACTTGTATATCATGTTATTAAGAACGAATATATGGTCAAATGAACAACATTGCACTTAAGACGCAAATTATGATATAATGTACAGCCAAACCTGTATTAAGAGGTCACCTTTGGGACAAAAAAAGTGTCCTCTTAAAAGAGGTTAAATTCATATGAAATTTTCTATGACAGGACAAGAAAAAAGTGACCTTTTAATACAGGTGACCACTTAATAGAGGTGACCACTTAATAAAGGTGACCACTTAATAGAGGTGACCACTTAAAAGAGGTGACCACTTAATAGAGGTGACTGCATGGGCAGGTTTGACTGTAATCATAAATGAACAGCACTTTTATTACTGTTCTACATTTCATTTTCTCAAGATGATCTTCAACATTGAGTATATCTCATACCGTAAGATGATTGTGGAAAATTTCCTGCATGTGAGCGATCCTCTATATTTCTTCCGATGAACGCTATACATCTGGGCACCATAATTACCATTGTTAATATCTTTGGGCGTTGTTCCACAACAATAATTTATGGCATCATAAGCACAAGATGAAGTAAAACAATGACAATTTTAGTAACAACATAAATCATTTAAATGTCCTTATGTTTGATATAATGGCACCTCGTTGTACAGACAATCTAGAAGTCAAATAGTACTTTCCATAAATATTCTCCGCAGCAATGGGACACACATTATTATCATTGGCAAATAATTGGAAAGGAATGGCAGCACACATGGCGCTTTGTAATTTATATAATCAAATTATTGAGTGAATGCTGCAATTGTGTGTTATATAAGCTACATGTACACATGAGAGCAACAGTTTGTTTTCTTGTCGGTAATATTAGTCATGTCAGTTTTGACGATTTTGACTATTCTTTGTATGCCCTTCGACTTCCATGCAGCTATATACTTGTATATTATTTGACTTTCCAATATTTTGACTGTAAACGTACCTGATCAAGGTTTTTCCAGAAATGCGTTGTGGGCACTAAATTAAATATTAACGTTTGTTTTATAATTTGACAACTCGCCCTAAAGTCTCGACGTAAATGTTTGTACTGTTTTTGGGGGAAGTTATGACACACGCTTAATAATTTTTTTTAGTAGGAAACAGTTCGTTCGAAGTGATCATGATTGTTTTTCCGTTGCGCAGACAACATTTCCGACCACATTATCAGCATATCTCTTTCTCTTTTGTTGTGACAATGAAAACAACACTTTATTACGCCATCTCATAGCAATCTTTTACCTCCATATTTGTGTCTCTTTAGGTAAATTTGTCTTGCAATATATACTAACCCATACAGTTAAAATGCCATGTATATGAACAGAAGAAATAAAGTGCATGTGTTGACATGTATCTAAGGTACAACTTCACTAATCTCATTGCATATGTTACACGTGTTAAATACAAGAATATCAAAACAAAAAATAACATATATGATATGTCATTATTGATGAAACAAGATTAATAATAAACAGAGAATATCTTATTGATAGTATATTTATTTCTGTTTTATTTTTTATACATGTGTGCTACATATCAAATATGTCCGTCGTGTGTTACACAAATAAAGCAGATAAATGTTGTATTACCAATCAAACATTCTTGATTTTCCCTTTGATTCTCACTAATCTACCAATGCAATCAGTGCATATCGCCAATAACGTTGTGAGTTAATGGAATTTAATTGATGACAAACAAATGTGATAATCTTCCTTACTTATATTTAATGCCAGGAAAGTGAGCAGTCATGTATATGCGTGCTAGGGACATCACGTTTGCATATTTGATTATGGTGTGTTATTTTTTGTTCTTGATTTTAATTCCATTATTTTTTCCAGAAACGCATCATAGACACTAACTTAGTTGTCTACGTTATTTTTGTTATATATTAGATATAAAATGCCTATATAATTTACATTTATATGTATGCCTTTTTATATATGACACATCAAACGAAATTATCTTAAGATGGTTTGGGTCCATAATGCTCTGCAGCAAAGTGTGGGGTCATGCATGTATGTGTTAGAGTGAAGGGTCATGCATATATGTGTTAGGGGTATCACTTTTAACTCTGTTTACGATTTTTCTATTCAATTTTGGAACTGTTCCGACTTTGTGAAATTTTTGTTCTTTTCCTTTATTAATACCATTTAACTGATGTATTTTGCTTTGATTCAAAGAAAACATTTCTTTCTAATGATATTGTCGACCTGGAGGGTTATTGTCATATAATACAACATGCATGTACGTCCCTATCGCGCACTTCTAAATCGACAGATATATATTATCCTATAATTGAAATTGCTATTATAAGAACGAGTCTGTCCCCAGCTCTTGTTTTCATTACAGAGCATTGTTAAGTGTTATTATAAGAACGAGTCCATCCCCAGCTCTTGTCTTTATTATAGAGGATTGTTATAAATTTTATTGACAAATAAAATAGAATGATTGCCACCATCGTGTCTTTTAAAGAATATACTACAGTAAAACCTGTCTAAACCGAACCCCTTTGGGACTGAAGAATTTGCTCAGTTTAGATAGGTGTTTGGTTTACACAGGTTCAAATTACATAGACTTTAGTAGATGGGACTGTAAAATCTGTCTGGCTTAGGCGGGTTTTCGGCTTACTCAGGATTCGGTTTAGACAGGTTTCACTGTAATTCATGTGCATAACTTTATCAGCGGATTTTAGTGGGGTTCGCGTTGCTCGGTGATTAATTTTCTACTTAGTGCTTTGTAGATCGTTGTTATTTTTTTCCTGTTTCTTTTGGCCATTGTGTTTTCTGTACTTGTTCGATTTATGGATTCTAACTACCCATTTTGTATCTTCAAATTCTTGTTCTACTATGAATAATTACAGAATGTGTTTATTGACATTTCAAACCTGTATAAAGCGGACATTGTGTAATTGTAACTTAAATACTTACATAAACGTGCATGCTCTTTTCCATAAGTATGTGTGGTATATTTGTTATTTGATTCAAAGGAGAGTAATTCATAAATTGGTAAAACTTGTGTTTTGATTCTTTTTGACTATATGAGCAAATAACGTTGCTATAAAATTAATTAATTAATTAATTAATTCATTCATTCATTCATTCATTCATTCATTCATTCATTCATTCATTCATTCATGTCTTTATTTCCTCTATATAGAGATTACAATGAAATTTCAAATACAAATTAAACAATAGAATACATTAATTATAAAATGTCAATTAGAAGTTCTATATTAAATAGTAGTAGCTCATTTTATATGTAGTTTGCTGATGATATTGTAAGTATGCATAGGTCAGTTACTGGATATATTTGACAGCTCTGTTGTATTCTGCTGCCAGTTTAGTAACATGTAAATAGTACATTCTCTGGAATGATTTGAGATCAACTTCGCCTAGATCGGTACACGGAGTTTTTCCAAGTAAAATTTGGTATAATACCTCATCCTCGTAGCTACTAATAGTTCAACATAAAGTTCTAAACATAAATTTTCTTTAATTAAGTCCCACCAAATATTTTGGATTTCGAAAGAATATTGACAGTTAATACAGCACACGTGTGCAAAAAAATCTGTATATTGTTTTTCACATAATCTGCATATTTCAATTTTTCAATTTCACACGTGATGGGATTTAGACCTACATGTATTAAGCATTCACAAATATCAGATCTAGTTAACTTAGGCAGTTTCTGTATGTGTTTAACGATGAAATGTTGAAGACGATTCAGTAAGTTATTATCCTGGTTTTTCAAATTGTTCCAGATTTCACATCCGTACAAACAAGAAGGAATCACTACAGTTTTGTAGAGTTTGATTAGTGCGAGTTGGTTTGTATATTCAGTTTTGATATTTGACATAGCAAAGTACGTATTTTCTTGCTTTCCTACAAACATTTCTGGTCCTGTTGAGTGATTTAAAATTACCATTTAACTCAACACCTACGTGGATATAAGTGTCAGATACAGGTATAGGTTCGTCATTTATGGACCACTTGAAGTCTGGTTTTGGAGCGTTCAGAGCAAATTGTACTACACATGATTTATTACCACTGAATTGAAATCGCCACTTGTTGGAGTAGTCCGAACAAACATCTAACATTCGTTGAAGAGCACGAGGTGAAGTAGCAATACATGCAATACCATCAGCAAGTGTAGGCGCATTACAAGTTAAATTACCAATGCCTGTTCCAATAATAATTTTTTTCAATTCAAATAACAAATCATTAATAAATGCTAAATACAGAATACCAGACAAAACACCCCCTTGTCGAACATCTTCAGTTACACTAATATATTTTGATTTGCATTGATTTACAACAACGGCGTTTTCGGATTTACAATGAAAATCATCAATAATACACCACAATGTTCCAGTAACCTCTAATTTAAACATTTTATACATTAGAGCTTTTCGACATTACAATAGTCAAGAAGAAGACAAACCCCCCCCCCCCCCCCCCCCAAAAAAAAACCCCGACGAATTGACGATTATGCTCTAAGGATGTCTAATGCATATTACAGAATCCTCGATGATGTCAATTGAGACTAATCCAATAGCACAATCGACACTGATTTGATTCTGTTTTGCATTGCAAGGCAATCTCAAACGATTTGCGAGAGTAAAATTGGCCACTAACCGCCGCAAAGATTAAGATACAGTATAGTCCACTCTTTATCTCAGAAATAAATAAGCATTGCATGAAATTTAGACACATATCTGACCAAGCACGAATCAATGCTATAATATCGTATTTCAGCTAAAAGTTATGTATGATGATGAAAACAGACGACATGCGAGGGTATTAAGCAAATCTTTCCGCGAAAATATACACATATGACATTTTACCAATTTTGATGAGAGGGAGACATTTTAAAATTATTGAAAGGTGATAAAAAGTTTATCTGATTATGGATAAGTTTGAAATTGTTAATTATTAGCCCGTTCAATGACAGAATATTATATTTGTTTGATCGTTCTCTGTGCTCACTCGCCGTCAAAATTAATATTCAAGTTCGGACTGATATTTTCCTATATCAAACTATCCACATCCATATAACATATATTATGTCTGATAATTAAAGCATAAATATGATAAATTGAAGTTATATAATTCGAAACGTGTTTTATTAATTACCACAATCAAAGCATTTAGATTTTATAAACAGAATAACAAACAAAAAATAAAGTAAATACAAACATGATTCAGGGGTAAACACGTTCTTTGATATAAAATATATATAAATTATCCAGAAGAAAAAAAAAGGAAAATATTAGTACAAATATATAAATTGTATGGTCGTAAACTATATATAATAGCACTAAGAAAATATTTATCTAAATAAATTTCATGAAATATATCATAATTGAAACTGACGGATGTTATTGATGACACAACACATTGCTTTATTATGCAATCAAAGCTTAAGAGAGATGCATGTTGAAAGTACATGAGAACTATTATCCATAAAAAATCTTTTCATGGCCAATTTGTACCTTGATGAAATTTCGCAATGAAATTATGAAAGAGTAAACAAGATATTAATGATACATTTCATATTTCTGCCTAGATTATGAACTAGTTGTTTCTTCCTTCATTGCAAAATGAAATGGATCGCATATATTTTAATAGGAAACTTAGCGATCGTACATGGTAATAAGATTATTCGTTAAAATTTCACCACCACGACAGACCACTGTGGGTGAATCTAAATAAAAAAAAAAAAAAATCATAAACTATGTATTCGTCTTATCATTGCGTCAGTTTTATTGCTTAAATAAATAACAGTTCCAGAGGAAACCACCAGAAATCGAAAGCATTAATGAATCCAGATGTAAACAATGACATAACATGTTTGAATTTAATCTGTAATAAAATATATATCTACAATACGAACACTAGTCTTGTGAGACCCATTTTATGACAGATATTATTGTGTGAACATTTTCAAATGCAACAAGTCTACATCCTTTATATTACACAATGCATGTTTTGAAATACTGTATGTGGTGTCTTTGTAGTGCCATATTGCATTAGTGGAGGATCCCGCTGAAATACAATTCAATTTTGGTATGATACTAAATACTATTTTTGACATGAAAATAAAAAAAAAAAAAAACTTTTGTCTGGTTAGTCAATATCATGTTGGCATGCTAGTCTATATAATTTCGCTAAAAGAGAGTTTAAACAGTGATTGTCAACAGCTCCATAAATATCAACAAAACGAACATTAAATTCTCACCTTAAATCATTGAACACACAAAGACCATGGTATATGACGTTGTATATCCTGGTCATGGCTTGGGACAGACATAAAAATGCCATGGGTGTTAATACTAAACACATGCTAAATACAATATTATCTTATTCGCATTATCATTGTTTAAATGTATTTCCACCAAAGATATCAAAGTTAAATGGGCGTTTTACACAAATATCACATGTACTTGTTCACTTTATGATCAGTAATCATGTAAAATGATCAATGACGTAAGATTAACTACACGTATATCGAAGGATAAAATCATATCTTGTCATGCAGATATAATGTAATAAAACGTGGATATCTAATTTAGTCCGTAAACTAACAATTACGTATGTTGATTAGATATTTATTAGTTTATATTTTTGCATAGGGGTCGTTGTTGTCGTGATCGTGGATTTACAACTACATGTGCAATCAATCAGTGCCTATCACTACTAAATTTGTGAGTTCGAACCTCGTTCATGGCGAGGTGTACTCGATACAACATTATATAATAAAGTTTGTCTAACTTGCGGCAGGTCGGTGGTTTTCTTCGTGTATTACGGTTTCAATAAAACTGACCGCCACGATATAACTGAAATATTGTTGAAAGGGGCGTTAAACAAGATACCCTAGCCTAACCTAACCTCTGATTTAGCGCGCAAACATTTATGTATGTTGTTTAGAGGTTCATTATTCTACTTTTTTGTGTCTTTATTCCACCATTATTTAAGAAATAAGTTATTTGACATACTGGAGGATTATACATTTGATAAAAAATATTTTGAAAGCTAATAAACAAAATCTTGAAATTGAGATTGATGTGTTCGTGTTCTATTCGTTTTTTCTTGCAATCAGTGCATTTGCTGTACAATAAAGGTATACGAACATGCTTTGCTATTGAAAAATCTAAGAAAAAATTGAAGAACCCAAAGGGTTTATCAGAAGCCGTAAATAGAAGGATAATACAATGGTCAAAAGAAAAAGAACAATAGGACTGATAGAGAAACTTTAAAATGACATAACCCCAAATATGATTTTCAAAAAGGAAGCTACTGAATCAAGGATTCCTCTTAGTTAAGTTGAAGTCACCACTTCGAAAGTTTTGCGGTCGCCACCATGACTTGGTTGACCGCTATGGAATATCTGTGTCACAAATGACCAGGGATATGTCCCACTTGTCGTGAACACTTCCCTGTCCTTTCCTCGTTCATGACTTGTCACCGAGTTCGCAACTAGATTAACATGACGGATGTCACCAGTGGAGCACCTGAATTCACCCCCGGTGTTAGTGGGGTTCGTGCAACTCGATCTTTAGTTTTATATGTATGCTTTGTAGATTGTTGTTGGTCTTTTTGTACTTTTTCTTTTGGCCATAGTGTTGTCTGTTCGTCGATATACGGATTCGTGATTAACCCTTTGGTATCTTCAAACTCTTCTTTCGTTAGACCCTAGTTCCTTCCTAATCCCTATGAAAATAAAAAGGAAATTGCAGATAAAACAATGTCAACTTTCTTTTGAAACTCGTTTGCAGATCACTTGTATGAAGAACATTAATTATTATCCTGTATGACATATATTGATATGTACTACCACAACTCCTACAAATTTACAATATAGCCTTTACTTACCTAATGTTGGTTTTAATTTGAGAAGAAACACTAATTAATGGATGCATATCAAGCATATATGATAACCTATACTACTACATCATAACATTACTGAGCATTTAGTTTTCCCAAGCACAGCGAACACTGAATTTGATAAAAAATCAACCACTTATTGAAAGGCTGACACTATGATCTATCGAAAATATCACTAATACTGTGAAACTTTGTAGCTTCTGTTTATCAAAGAATTTGGCACTTTACATAACCTGTTCAGCTGTTTAATGTACTTAATGGAAGTACTAGTCCAGGTGCATTATTCATGTGCAAATAGAGTTTTAGCAATTCAGCTGTTAAATATAAAACATAACGAAAATATAATTGGCTTGTTTGTTTTATGGTGTTGAAAGCCACCTTCAACAATATTTCAGTTATATCGTGGTGGTCAGTTTTATTGGTGGAGAAAACCGGAGTACCCAGAGAAAATCACCGACCTGTCGCAAGTCACTGGCAAACTTTATCACATAATGTTATATCGAGTACACTTTGAAAAATATGAAGTTCACGATATGGACATATGACCTTGATCACATGACATGTAAAAACATTTGCTTTGCTTTGTGTTCTACGATTAGTGTTTAATGCTACTTTCAACTTCGTTTTTAGTTACATCATAGCGGTCAGATTTATTGATTGAACAAATTAGAAGAACCTGGTGAAAACCGGAAGTACACAGTGACAAAACGTTACAGAAAACCGAAGGGAAAATTACGAATGGACAATGCATAGACAAAGGAAATATAGGACACCAGACACAGAACGAAGACAAAAAGACATAAACCAAAGCTAAAAAGATGAGCAACTCGGGACCCATTAAAAACCTGTGGTGAACCCAGAGCTCGTGAAGTGCAAGCAGATCCTGTTTTTCATAAGACACGTACTATGTAACTCATATATTCATATCCGGTAAAAGTCTTTTCGGTAATTCAGGAAAGAAAAAATCTACTTAAAAAGAAAACGATCCATTACCGTTTGACAAATAGATATTTCGCAAAGGTCAATTAGTTCTTGATGACGACCATATATTTTTTGTAGCGATAACTTCAACCAACGAGCAACGTAGCCTTGTTTCAGTAGATTTCCGCCAGCAGCTGAGCTCTATCCAGTAAATCACTATACTGTACACCACAAGCCCTAGAATAACGGATGAGGTGGAAACCCGTATCATCGGGTGAAAACACCACCGACTGGCCATTGAACGCTAACACACTTCATCTCATCAGATATGGTAATGAGCACATCGTGTTGTTTATGTAATATAATATTCTCCAAGAGAAATTTTGCAAGGCGGAACAAGACTGCTTTGGGGGACCGGGACAGACTGATACTTCTCTCAAAATTGAGGATTTGAGGTCCAATAAAACCACTGGTAAACGTTCATATGATCAACAACAAGAATTCAGAAGTTTAAGTGGATCTTACATAATTATTTTTCTAAATAAACTAAAACATAGTTGAAAATACCCCCAAAAATGGAAAAAATCAAAATAAAGCGACTATGGCTAAGGTTATGGGTCCCTTCAGAGATTCACGGGCCCGTTTTTGCTTCTCCGGGCCCCGGACCGATGTACCGACTGAACCCCCTCTCATATGCACTGATTACAGGGCATAATAACACACTGGTCCACTGGATACATTTTGGATTCACATGACACCATTTACAAGCTTCTCTCTTGCATTCGTATCTATGCTAAAGTTGAACGACAAAATGGAGGAAATATTAGAAACAAAATGTCGATTCATATTGAATGGTGTTGTTACTGCAGAGGAAAATAAACTGCTCATTAAAATGGAAAAATAACCTTGTGAATTGGGTTATACTGTTTAATCAAATAAATTGCCCCCATGACTATTAGCTGTGTCGGTATATTATCTTTGAGGAAATCAAACTAAAACCTCCCATAACACACTAAATCTTTTTTCCCCCTTTGATGATATGATACTATCTTGCAATGTTATATAACATATCTAATTGATGTAAATATTTTTAAACGCCGATACGTTTGATCATCTTGAGATTAAAATCCAAAAGTACTTAGATATATTATAAGATGAAATGTATGAATGAAATAATAACAGTAGAATGAATGATATAATTAATGAATATGCATGTTTATTATAACTCAGGACCCCGAGGGAGTCCCTGGAATACAGAAACATTGTGTAGTTTCTACGCTGTGGTGCACAATTTCTTCCACAGGGTCATCCCCGCTAATTGTGCCGGATGAATGAAAATGACTTGTTTTAGGGGAGGACGTAAATGACTGCCTCGTGTATGGAAAATGTTCCGCTCCTTGCACTACAAGACCGCATGCAGCAGCTCATATAGGGCAATAAATAGGTTCTTAGAAGTGGTCGTTGTTTACCTGTTGCAAGGCAAAATTATATCTACCCATTACAGAGCTATCCTCTACTTTTTCTGTGTTAATCTAAAATACCGGCTATAGGTCTATCCCTCTACCATGTTTTCACCTATATGATTTATTGAGTGTACACTTGTCCTGGGCATGCGTTAAACAGAAATACTCCTCACTTTGGCGTTAAACAACAATAAATCTTCTAATGCGCGAACTGCATGTTGGAATTGACTGAAAATTGGCAGTGGGATATGTATTTCCAAATGATGATGAGTGGCGATATGTCGACCTCAAAGAAGGTGGACGGACGTCACTTTGAATTAGATTAAACTTAACAATTGGTTTTTGATACTACAAATGGGACTTTTTCCACTTTGATTTATCACAAAAAACCTACTTCGAGTTCAAGATTAGAAGATTCAACTGTATACCTTGTCCATACTATTACATACTCATTGTTTCCATAAACACGTAGATATCTAATTTAATGAGCACTGTGCGTTTCCTGAATAACATTCTTCAGGTACGTCCATAGTCAAAAGATTGAATGTGGTGTATATTTGAGGTAAAATAAAAGTGAAATACACCGACGGTAGCGAAAAACGAAAAGACTACCATACGCACCACACTAAAATTTAGATTATGCCTGGGATAGGCAGAACTGTTTGGTAAGGGACATACTGTCTATCTGACCTACTATTTAACAATAAATAACTAGATCACAGAACAAAATACAATAAACCATGACAAGGATGGTTATGGTGCTTAACGTCACCTTCAACAATATTTGAATTATATCGTGGCGGTCAGTTTTATTGGTGGAGGAAACCGAGGTGTCAGGGAAAACCACTGACATGCCGCTAGTCACTCACAAACTTTATCACATGATATGGACATTTCCGCTCTATGACATACAGCATGTTTTTTTCAAATACATCTATGTTTCAGTAATAGTAGAATTAGTCATTAATTGCCATTAATAAATAAAAAACCTCAACGTCAAAACAATTCGAAAATCTAATAGAAAAATCGTGAAAAAAAAACCTCAATACCCCTAGCACACATATACACGACCCCATATATTCCTGGCTGACTTCGCTATAAAGACACTTTAAAGACATACAGGCTGTCAGAATTGAATTTTTTGTTTAGATTAAAAGTGGCCAATATTCGATGTTTTATACTAATAAAATGTTCTGAACAAAAAGCCAGGTTTAAAAATCTGCTATAGTGTTGTAAATAGTGAAAATAATTCGAATGCTTAGCATCGTCTGTTGGTGGAATCGTCATTAACACATGATTAATTATGAATCGGCTGCAGTTCCGAAGTTTGCAGAGCAGCGTGTGATAATTGCTGTAAATATCTGAGGATGGATGATGAGGTTCAGTCCATCTGTCATATTCATCACCTATGGATACTCTGGCTTTGTTGTATTTTGCTGAATCCTCCTTTTTGTGTCGTTTTCGTGTAGAATCCGTCAATGTTTTTGTTCTTCCACGATTCGATTTTTGCACGTCCAACATTTTCTTCATCAACAAACAATTTCGAACATGCGAAAACGCTTTCCCGAATGAGTTCAGTCAGGTCGTATGAATATTGGGCAGGTCAACATTGAATTCCTTCCTGGATGTAAGAAAATCAAACAGCAACGTATTTCCTTCGTTCTAGGCTATTTACGTATGATATTATGAAAAATGTCAACTGCAATATATCTTTATGGTTTTTTAAATCAAAGTTTAGGTCTTATATTAGGAAACATTTTTTTTTATTAAAATAACGACCTGTATGTCTTTAATAAATAATTGAGAGTTAAGCTAATTTTATGGGCCCAAATCTCTTTCTAAGTTAAATGATACTGCTATTCTAGTATGAGTAAAATGCCAAATTTCACATAAAACTAGGTGCGCAGCGTTAGATTTTGACATTCAATGTTCTTCAAGAATTGTTACAAATTTATGATAAACTTTTATTACAACTGCTGCAAAGTGGGTGTTTCATGTTATGCCTCACATATATACATATACCTCCGTTCTCTGACATATTATTGGCCATATATTATCACATACCATTAACTATACGCAACAATCAAAGGCTACAAATGTATTATTTGATATATGAGAAGACTCTTTAAAAGAAACAATCGACTCTTTGTGTTCGACAGTTAATATAAAAATATGATTATGACTTCCTTATTCAAATCTTGAATAAATGATTCATCTAACGACCAATACGTGATATATAATTAATGTAAACGTACGGAAAACATAATCAAAATAATCGATTGCATTATTAGTTTTATATATAAGTCATTGTGTGGTTGCGTACTTTTAGTGAAATGATTTTAACGATTTTATTATATACGTCGTGATAAAAACTCGATACAACATGTCTATCTTCATCATGAACATAGCAAATCTGGACAAAATTCGTACCGATACAACATGTCCATGTTCATCATAAACATTGTATTTGCGGACAAAATTTGTACCGATACAACATGTCCATCTTCAACATGAACATTTTAATTCCAGACACACCTCCTATCGATGCAACAAGTCCATCTTCATCATGAACATTGCCATTCCAGAAAAAACTCGTACCGATGCAACATGTCCATCTTCAACATGAACATTTTAATTCCAGACAAATCTCCTATCGATGCAACAATGTCCATCTTCATTATGGATATTGCAATTCCAGAAAAAACTCGTACCGATGTAACATGTCCATCTTCAACATGTCAAAAATATTTTTTTTTTATCAATGTGTGACGTAACAGTGTCTTTGACATTTACTTCACTGAGTTTGGGTGCTGCTTTAACAACTGTTTTACCTGTTTTGTTCAAGTATTGTTATAAATACTGTTATAGTGACAGCCGGAAACTTTGAGCCGTAATGATGCAACATGTCCATCTTCATCATGGATATTGCAATTCCAGAAAAAGCTCGTACCGATGTAACATGTCTATCTTCAACATGAACATTTTAATTCCAGACAAAAAGTGAATCTGATCAACGAATATGAAATGAAAAACTTCAATCATATAGGTAAACTGACAAAATTCGTCTAGACAAAAACGACCGATCCACATCATGATAAAATAAAAGAATCAACATATAGTTAGGGTTATGGTGTTTAATGCCACTTTCAACAATATTTCTGCTATATCGTCGCGGTCAGTTTTAATTGGGAGAAGTAAACCGAAGTACCCAGAGAAAACCACCGATCTACCGCAAATCACTTACAAACTGCATCATATAATGTTGTATCGAGCATACCTCGCCATGAGCGGAATTCGAATTCACAGCTATAGCGGTAGCAAAGCATGTATCTGATCAATTATCAAAATATAAAATGACAAACCTCAGTAATTTATCAGTCAGAAAATACAAAGTAATGCGTGACAGAAAGTTTTAAATAAAGAATATCGAGTACAAATTCTAAAATAAGAATGCAAGTTACATGTTATACATGTAATAGGAAAAACCAATGTGAATAATAGCAATTGAATTAGTATCGAAAAACAGCTTGTAAACACAAAATCGGCAATCGAAAGCGTAAGTCGAAGTTTAGTCTAAGCATATTTCATTTGCTCAAATGTGCAAAAAGGATAAGAAACAAGTTAAACAAACTTATGAAGTCTTCTCCTATATACAATAAGTTACAACATCATTTGATAGAGCATGCATGTATACAAATATTTCTTGCATTGATATGTGTAGATTGAACAAAAACAGAGAATGAAGAAAAGAATGAGAGGGAGGGGTTAGTGGTAATGATTTGTGTGATTTTTCTTTCGGTGAACTACTAGACAACAAGAAACCTTTCTGACCTCTTTATATATTCAAACACGTGCTTGAAAATAATTTGGTTCTGTTCATATGAGAGTGTAGAATTACCAAGGTCTAAAACACAATAATTAGGTAGCCAGTTGAGATTTTGAAACAATGTACAGTATGTCTTATATTTGAATAATGGGAACAATCGAAGAAGAAATGATAGGAGTCTTCGCGATTGTCATCACAACGACAAGACGGACCTGAGACTATATTTACTTGGAACAAATTGTAATTCAAAAACGAAGCAAAACATCGAACCTGGGTTAAAATGATATTAAGTTTTCGATGTCCAATTTCGTAATGTTTAGGAACTTGGCTAATATCTTTCCGCTTTCTTAATTCAGTCTTAAATTTTGCAATAAGTCGAAGAAGGATAGATAATACAATGGCCAGATGAAATAGGACAAAGCGAAAATTACCGATAAAATGTTACTCAGAAAACTAAAAATTAGGCAATACGAACCCATACAATAAACGGGAGTGAACATTGGTGCTCTCGAAGGATAAGCAGTTCCTGATCCACTAGTAACACATTATCGATTAGAGGGAGAATTTAAAATTTCTTAAATAAGAATTCAGTCTTGATATAATACAAATAAGAACAACTGATTTAGTATACAACGTCATTCATTACGGTGGTAATTGCCTTCCATATTAACAGTAGTATATATTGAAAATATTTAAATCAAATATATAATTAAAAAGGTGAGATGATTCCTTTAAAACAGAGGAGAAATAAAAACGTAGCCAACTAATTTATTGCGCACGATGCGTTCCTGGAATAATATTCATCAGGTACGCTAATAGTCAAAAGATTGGAAGGCCAAATAATTTAATACTCTTTTTTTTGGGAGTAAGTAATCCGAAGGGCCTAAACAGAGTTGCCAAAATTGACCAAGGTCACGCATGACTGAGAGCATGAACCTCGGTTTAAATAGATTACATTAATTTCAAATATAAATATATCTAACAAACCATGCTAGTGTCGAAATATAATTATTTTGCTTGCATTGACACATTTGCACCAGACCAACACTGCAGTTAAAACATAACCCAAGTTGTATAAAGCATTTATGACATATATGTGATAATTATGACACATTTTTACAATAAAACACGATATCAAAGTCGCTTCACATCGCATTAATAACAATAAATGTGTATTGAATTTTATACTTAGAATTTTCATCTTGATAATGAACTATATATATATTTATGCAGTACTTTTATCTATTTACTAGAAATAGACAAACAATATATTCACCTTTCATGAAATGTGTATCAGTCGCGGATTTAATGTTATACACATAACAGCATGTTAACGGAATGGTATAGATTAAACAAAACTAATTTGACGCTAAATTGACACTGTACGTATACTACCGACATGGTTTATTAGATATATGTATTACTGAAATTTACAGTTCCAAATAAATGTAACTATTATCAAAACTAAGGTTCTCCTCACTCAGGCATAGGTGACTTTAGCCGATTTTTGATTTCATGTTTAGGCCCACGTTGGTTTATTGCTCACAACAAACACCTTTACAATATTTGGCTTTCCAATATTTCGATTTTGAACGCACCTGATGAAGGTTATTTCAGACATGCGTCGTGCGCACTAAGTTTGATATCTACGTTTTTATTATGTAGTTGTCATTTCGTTGGTATTTTCGTGTTGACGCGAATCTGTGCAGGTTTTGTGTTTATTGTCTACGTTTATCTGTTTGATCACTTGAAATAAACAAGTTTCGTTGAGACTCTTCCCCCCCCCCCCCCCCACACACAATATTGGTGTGCCTATACTACGTTCGGTTTTCTCTCTCGCTGCTTTTTGGAATAGGAGGTGTGTCAGAGGTGTGGGTCGTATTGATAAGGTGGATTATACTGTCGACCTCAGATGGTCATGTCGTTCAACTTGAAACTGTAACCGTCCCCTGAATCCACCAGTCTATATCCGTCGTGTTGTGTTTCAAGAAGACGCAGTTAATACCAATTTAATCCTGCCGTAGAGAATGCTAACCATTTCAAATCGGGCGTTATAAATATGTGATGCTTTATAATTAATTTCCCCCTGACTTAGTTGTGTTTGTTTGCGAAGAGTGGTGTTCAACACATTTGTTTTATTTTTCTTCGTCTTGTGTCTATGTTGCCATGTTTCTCTGGATTGTCTATTTTTGATTGCCGCTTCGGTATTCTCTAATGTTTATTATGTTACTTTTTGCTAATTGTCATTCTAAGAAAATTACATTTCACGCGTGCGTTGTTGAACACATTTTTAAGGCATAACCTTCATTTTATGCCCATTTGCAATGAGAACATAGCTATCCAAGTTAGTGCGAATGACGCGTTCTTGGAATCACCTTCACAGCCAATAGATTGGAAAGGAAATACCTACAAGTAATTTACAAGTTTTGGAAACAATGAGTGAATGATTGTTTGCTTAACGCCAATTCAATAATTTTTCAGCTATATCATTACGAGAACAAAATTAATTTTCAATGAGATGATGATGAGGTCCGCTTTGTACTAGACCAACAGAAAACATTGTATTTCATATTAAATAAGCCTGTATTAAGCGACCACTTGTATTTATGTGACTCCATTTCAATGTTCTCATGGAATGTAACACAAAACGTGTCTTACTGTATTCATATATATCTGCAGGCATTTGAGGCATCTGTTTTCAAGTGAAAATATCAGAAATTTCAAAAATGAATGTTCCATCTTGATTCTGTTCATTTGTAATTTTGTTCCTGACATATTTGCTTTCATTAAATTTCTTTAATTATTCTCTTACACAAATCTTCAAAGGATCAATAATCTAATTAGATTCCCATTACAGACAGCAAAAAAGATAAATATTGACACTTACTTTGCATAAATTTGATTGAAACTAGTTTCTACAAAAGAAAACATGTATTTATTATGCAATACAGTAGGTATATTTCACAAGGTATATTTTTTTTATGAATTTGTATAGGTTACATCAAGTAGCAATTGATATTTTTTGGGGAGCTTTGTATTATTATAACATAATATTTTTTATTCTGTAAATTTCAGTTGGCAATTATTCAATCATTTTATGAATAGAACAATTTTGCTTTGCCAAATGCTTCTAACACAATCTGTGATGGAATTTAAGATGATATCGGACCATTTCAGAAAGTTACGCACTACAAAAAAGACTACAAGTTAAATTACCCAATCAATATGGGCTTATGAAATATTTTACATGTAAATTGTGTAACGCACATTTTTTCGTAGAGATCTGGGTAACAAGAGTGTTTAAAATACCGTTGACTGCTGCACCACTGTAGTGAGTTCGTGATCCGATGCCTACAATCGAATGTTAAGGATTGCAGAAAATATATCCGACACAAATTGTTGAAAGTGACGAAAAATTTCAATAACACTACATAGAATATATCAAGCTAAAAAAAAAGAGAAATAGATGTGAAGCCAACTGTCACACGAAGAATCAATAAGCAAATTAAAACAATAAATAGAAGGATGGATAGATAGTAACTTACAATGCAAATCAATAGGGAGACATGAAAGATGGAAAGCGACTAATACGGTAAAACAAGCATGCTTAGAACATGTAATATACAAGGTAAAACAATACAGATATTAAATAAGATGGATAGCGATAACAATTTAAAGCAATACAGGTACATGGTAGATTGATATCAATATACAGAAACCAAGAATATCGATAAAATGCAAGATCAAATAAAAAAAATTATGTTGTTTAATTATTCAGAGTTACGATTCCCACATAATAACGATGATCGGTACGTTTTTTCCTCCAATTGTTTGTAGGATGGCTCATATCTTATTTACGTTATCTGTGTTTGTTTGCGTAGAGTGGTGTCCAACATATATTGTGTTATGTTTTTCTTTTGCCTGTCTTCTTTTTGTGTACCATTTGTTGCCAGTTTCTCTGGATTGTCCATTTTTGATTACCCCTTCGGTATTCTCTAGCGTTTATTTACAAAGTTCTTGATACAAATGTACACTGAATCACTTATTGTTCAACCTTTGTCCAGAAGCCTCAGCAAATGTTGACTCCGACATGTGGTATGCTTTTTTTTTATAGATAAGAAGCATCATATTCTTAAACATTATTTTACAATTGTCTATTTTAATGGACACTTTACATCAAATTCTTCTTATGTTGGCATCAAGCAACAATTTCTGTCTTAATATACATAGGAACTTTACAACATATTTAGACTTTATTGTCTATTTTATGATATTGATAATCATAACAAATTCCTATTACAATGGTGACGCAAAGTTGATGAACACGTAGATCTAAACAGAATGCATGTTTTAATGATTATGCAGAAGAAAATATTTAAAAATATTCATAATCATAAAAAAATCCAATAACAATTATGACGTAGTTTTTCTGAAAACTCATAATTTGAATGGAATGCAGGTTTTAATAATTAAACAGAAAATTTTAGTATTATTGCTTAGTTATTTTGCACAAAATGGTTCTTATAACATGTACAAATGTTTCTATTTATTGCTGGGCCATCTCTAAAATGCAATCGATAAATTACGTTCCAGTAGGCTATTTCGGTTTCAGGAATTTTCATTGCACTATAAATTGTAGCAATGAGTTTTGTTTTAAGTTAAAAAACCACTAAATGTATTGCGTTTGCTTGGGCCTACAAGTTGGCATCAAATTACAGTACACCAACGTGAAATGAACTTCACCAATTTTAGAACAAGATCATAACTTCTGAATACCGCTTTGGTATTTCCCAACTCTTCTTCCTACATTCGAGTTTATCTTAGCTATTAAAAAGACGGTTTGTAAAGCAGGTACTCTGTACCCAATTTACAAAGAATTTGAAAAGGAGAAAATTATCTTAAATATAATAGCAAACACTATAGCTATCTATAGTAAAATAAATAAATAGATAAATAAATAAATAAATAAATAAATAAAATAAATGAATAAATAAATAAATAAATAAATAAATAAATAAATAAATAAATAAATAAATAAATAAATATCATTACCCAAAGGAATACATATTCTAGTCGTTATTCAGCATAAAATGTCATATTTTATAGTCATTTAATCTTTAACGGACAAAAGTAGTAAGCATGTTTAAGTCTTTCAAATGATCTGCAGAAATGGCAAACGAAAAAATCATATTTACTCTTTGACATGAAAAATTGGTATTTCCTTTCCAAATTGTACCACACATTATATAATTTAAAACTGCAAGGCCAGATAATTTTCATCCTTGATTTATTTGCTTAATCCAATATGGTGATAGCTATTTAATAAACTTGGTCATCCCTTCCACTTTATATTAAAAGTTTAATGTCCTTACCCTAAGGATTATCCACTTTGTATCATAACCTAATTAAAAAATATTAATAAAGAAACAAAATATTTATCGCTAAGGAAAACACAATTCATACAGGGATTTTGGTAAGGTTCGTGTTGTTAATTTTTATTTAGTTTTCTGTGATATGCTATTTTTTGTTGTTGCTTGTCTTATGTTCTCAATGTTGACAGTACCTCTGTATTGTCCATTCTTGATTGCCCCTTCGGTTTTCTCTAACGTTTATATAAAAAATGTACACCAACACTACACTATTCTGACTTTGCTTTGTATATAAGCACTTCATACCAGTTTCTTTGTATAAGCAAGATTCATACAGATATGTTTACGCCTCTGTGTAATGAATGTCATTAACGTATATGTTTCCATAACATTAATCTTGTTGGTTTTTTTTATTGTTTTTTCAATTGTCTGTTGCCGTTGTTTGAATGGTCAGACTGACATTTGTTGCAACATATTTCATTGATCGTCCTCGTCTATTTCAATACGTATGTTGTTTAATTTCGATCATTGTATACATAGGCTTGACATTTGCCAAAAATTATAGAAAAATGCATTCTACATGAAAATGTTATGTCTACCAGTTTATTTGATACTGAGCCTTAAAATGCCAACAAACAAAAAATTGTTAGCGATTAAAGACTTACCTAATTGATTGTTTATTAAACTGGCAATTACATATTATATAGTCTTTTGTCATTAATCTATTTCTGTATTCAACCTTTCCACATTATGACTACTGCGGAAACATTTCCTACCACGTTCATACCAGCTTTACTTAAGGACTTTTCGCCATCTTTGTTGACATCGTATGCTATTTTTATGGTAGAGTAGTATTATAGACATAACACGTTTGTTGCTTACTATCAAACTTGGTAAAAGCAATAATGGTTGTATTGCGTGCATAATATATTGTTGTTTAACATAAAATGAAAAAATATTTCAGATATATCATGGTAAGAATAACTTTTATCTCTGTTGGATGACGATAACGATGTCCGCTTTTGTACTAGACAAAAACACTCTGAATTAGCTTTGCATACTACTAGTTCATTGAAACAACAGTGCACGGATAAACATGTCCCCCACTCGAACACATTAACCTGATTCCTAGCCACCCAGGTTTTGCACTTATTTCTTAACGCTGTGTGCTTAGATGAGAAACAACACATTCCAATTTTATCGATCTTCCGTTTTCGAGGCAAGCAAGCTCACCAACACAACACCAACATTGTTTACCTTATTTGGCTTTCCATTCTGTTGACCTTGAGTCTACCCAATGAACTCAATTAGATATCTACATATCTATTTCATCGTGTAATTTGTCACATGACCTTCAACCCCTGTTTCTCTCGCGCTATTTTAGACATGCGATGGAATCATCCGCAACATGTTTTTCTCGTTAACTTAGTATATGAAAGGTCAAACATAACTAGCAAACATAATCATCTATAATGTACATATCCGTCAGTCACTTGTCACCTCTTGTTGAATTTGTGTTACGCTTCATTTTCCTTTACTTTCCATCAATGCTTGGTGTCAAAGTTTTTCTCCTATTAATATACTAATTGGGTCAAGGATGTCTGGTATCTCTATCCACGATTTCATAGTTCACGCAGGAACCAGTAAAGTCTCATGACTTGATCGCATATTGAACATGTTTTCGCATAAAATTTAGAGATGATCTATTGCCACTCAACGGAAACCTATAGCGATAAGGGCTACCTTTATGTGTGATAACACTTACTTTATTCGTTTGGAAGGAACAACCACATATATTTATTTACTTTGTCCATTAATATGATATAGTATGATGCAACGTTTCATTTATTTATTTCATGCATATATTTAGAAGATACCAAAGGGTTAATCAGATGCCGTAAATCGAAGAACAATTTACTACCGATTATAAGGAAAATTATATATTTAGAGAGAACCATCTAATGAACAAAATATTCCGTTTGAATTGGACAAGCGGTTGTGGAGACAATTAAAATGTGAAAAGATTACAGACGACGGAGACAAAGGTATGAAAATACCTCACATGATCACTTGGATTAGATGAGCTATCATGCAATCTATATGTAATACAGAAAACAATAGTAGATGAAGTGAAATAATAACTGCAAATAATTCCTGCAACGATTTGTTCCTGAACTACATTGCCACTAATAGAATACAATCCACATACCCTTCCGGAGCACATGAGTTCATCCCCGGTTTATAGTGAGGTTCGTGTTTCTTGTTCTGTTGTTCTTTCTATTCAGTATGTTGTTGATCGTTGTTTGTTCTTTTGTTCTTTTTTCTTTTGGTCATTGTGATATCTGACCTTCTTCGATTTACGGCTTCTGATTACCATTAGGTATCTTCTAAGCATATGGATGGAATAAATAAAAAAATCCGTTGCATTATACTATTTACTATAAATGGAGCAAGTAGGTAAATATATATGGTTGTTCCTTCCAAACGAATAAAGTAAATGTTATCACACATAAAGGTCTTTTTTTAAGTTATGACAACACATTTAGCAGAAACATACAATTATATCTCTTCATACATTGTAGATATTGGATTCAATTATCACATTAAATAAGTGATAGATGACAGCATGCCTACTGTTAGGTAAACATATAAAATTATGTGCATCAAGGTATAAGAAAGTCACTAGTGGAGCAGGAACTGCCTACCTTTCCGGAGCACCGGAGTTCACCCTCGCATTTTAGTGTTGTAGATTTTGGGTTTAATTATCACATTAAATAAGTGATATATGACAGCATCCCTACTGTTAGGTAAACATATAAATTTATTTGTATCAAAGGTATAGGAGAGTATTTCATATTTTAGCACTTTCTATATGACTAGCTCGGAAATAAACATGAAATTAATCATTATAATAGTAAAAATTATTCTTTTCCAATGGTGATATTTATTATTTTACTGGCTTTGATGAACAAATATATATATAGATATAAAAGTCATCATTATTTGTATATAAGTTATGAGTTTGATTTGGTAAAATAATTTTTAAAAGTCTGTTGATTTAAAAGATCTAATAAAGAGTTGAACAACTCTGTTATTGCCTTCATAAAAATACCTTACACTGTAAAGAAATAAAGGGCAACATATAAATATAGTTATGCTTGTTTCTTAATCTTTTGTTATTTTTGTATTTTATATTTTGTATAGCGTATTTTTGAGAGGTAAAATATGTTGAAACCAAATAAATGAATAAATAAATATATGTTATTGTAGTACATTTGAAGATATATGTATATTGTATATCAGGAGGTCAAAGAGTGAGAAGACCTGTTGGAAATAAACGTTAGAGAAGACCGAAGGGGCAATCAAAAACGTACAATCCAGAGAAACTGGCAAACATAGGATACATACACAAGACGACGACAAACAAAGCAAAAAACAAAACACGGTAAGTGTTGGACACCAATATACGCAAGCAAACACAAAGCAACGTAAACAAGACACGGGCCCTCCTACAATCATCTGGGGGTAAGACGAACCGAACATCGTCTCTATGCAGAAATCATAACGGACATCACAACACGGACTCAGAACGCAATGACACATAATATGGCAGCACAAAAAAACCTGAAAAGATGAGCAAGACAGAACATCAATGACTTAGCAAGCATGTTGTAATATCGGAAGATCAAATAATTAGCAGATATGTTGGAAAGTCGTAGAAGATTTAGGAGAAATGTTCGAATATCACAAGATCAACAAGTATTATATATACAAAGGGTCTTATGAATTAACTTATTTAAACAAACGAATCCGAATAATGAGTTTTGTTGAAGCCAGTACATGAGCAAGACACGTGATATATACGTTTTGTAACTGAAATAACATGATTGACATTTTTAGTTATGGTACAACATTTAGACTTGCATGTTGTACCATGGACATGGTATATACCCCGCCCATTTGCATTCAACAAAGATTTAATGGCTGATTAACTTAGTATGTCACAATATCAATTATAGTCTGATTTATATATATATATTTTTTTATGTTTATTTGTTATTATTCTGTATAACTTATTAACTATATGAAAGTGATATCATGATAAAATGTTCTTTCAATCCGCCTATTTTTCTTCTTTTTTTAAAAAAATTTGAATCTGGATATTTCAAAATGCTTGAAATGCGTTTCAATTAAATGGCTTAGGCTATGGTGTTTAACTCCCCTTTCAACAATATTTCAGTCATATCGTGGCGATGAATTTTATTGGTGGAGAAAACCAGAGTACCCAGGAAAACCCACCGACCTTCTGCAAATCACTGACAAACATTAGTGCGTATATGAGTTGGTAAATGTTGTGCGTAACTATTGAGTGTATTTTGTAAATCTGGTGTGACTATCGAGCGTATTTGTAAAAGATGACACCACAGTAGAGTGTCAGCATTTCTAAGTCGACCAAGTTCTATGAATTTGTGTTTGTGATGATTATAATATCGTGTATTTTGTCAAATAGTAGAGAATCAAGCGATTGATGTTTCCTCTTAAAATCCACATCGTATTCGACACAGAGAAAGCAATATTGATATAAACAGAAAAAAAATATAAACCAATTATGGTAAAAAAGAATTAAGCAAAACACTCTTCTACAGGAACAACTCCTCTGGTAATCCTCATGACAACGAACCACTCCTACTGCAAGTATCATGAACATGAACCAATCTTGCGATAACTACCATCAACATGAACAACCAGTCTATCTGTAAACCTCAGAAACACGAATCAAACTTCCAATAAGCGATTGATGTCTGCTATTAAAATTCACTTTGTCCACGGTAAAAGGAAAACTATTTAAAATAATCTAACAAAAGATAAGCAAATAATGTTAGAAAAGTAATTAAAAACATCGACAAGAACCACTAGTAATCATCTGGTAATTCTTAGGAATGCGAACCACTTATACGACAAACATCATGAACACAAACCAATCGCACAGTAATCCTCATCAAATACGAACTACTCCTCGTGCAAACCTCATCAACGCAAACCAGCCCTATCTCAGTAGGCTCCATCAACAGGTCACATGCCTCCTACAAACATTACTAACACAAACCAGTCATCCGGTAGACCTCGCCCAAATGGAACCACTTCTCCTGCAAATCTTAACACCACGAACCAATCTTTCATAAAAATCACCAACACATAGCATTACAAAATATTCAATCCTCTGTCGAATCCAACGTAGCGACGATATCTGATAGAAATCAAAGTCCTTATCGTCACTAAATACAAATATCTTCAGTTTTGACGCTTTGGACGTCTTTTAGATTTTTCTAAGAAATAAAACATCAACCAAACAGCTATGTCTATTTCATTTCTCAAGGTTTAAAAATAAGATATTGATAATAAACAACCTGTATTTTTCATACTTCTGATAAATATGAATTAAAGATAGAACATAATTTATCCAGCAGCTTCATATTCATTGTTCTCTCATCATTATCTCTATGACGCGGATATAAGATCTATGTTAAACGAATCGCACGTGCTGCAACTGTGATAATTACTCCTGCAGTATTATCGGCAGACGAACACGCGCTGATCAATATTAATGCTGCTCATATATAAATTTATAATTAGAAGTACAGATAAGAAAAGACTTGTCAAAAAGTGATATTTTTTCTACAAGAAATAAGGACTAATAGTTTTTACCTTAGAAATGTCTTCTGAGAAGCATGGGCATGTATTAATTAATCTATAGATGGTTTTAGCAGTAGAACAATTTATTTTTGGCGAGTACGTCTTGTGTAAATTACTGATTGCAAGTGTTCGTAAGCATTTGTTTTTCACAAGTCTCATGAGGTTAGTTTTTTTTACGTCATGAGGAGAATAAGTTGTAGGTTTCTACGGTAATGTTCATAGACACTGGATTAATAAACAAAAATGTGCAGGTTATGTTGTGATCAATCTATTTCGGAATAATATGTTCTGCCTACAACAACGGTGATTCGGACACACAGAAAGGTAAATTAAATTAAAAATTAAATTGATTTCGTCTTGACAATTTTAAAATGGACGAATCCACTGACGAGGATAAAACGCTTGTAGCAAACGAGCGATCACCAAGGAAACGGAAAAAACGAAAATCAAGAAAGAAGAAAATAGAAAATGTCGAAACCAATGATGAATGTATGACTGACCAATATACTGCAGATACAGGTAAGAAAACTGAAAAACGGAATAAACGAACTTTGATAAATTTGTTTAAAAAATCAAAGGAATCCAATTTAGATAAAAGAGAGTTTGCTCACAATGATAATGGAAATTCTGATATTGCTTATAGCAATGTGGATTCAGAAGAAATACAAATTTCACTTTTCTCAAAATTTGATCCAAAATTGCAACCCAGGATAAGACTGGGATGCATGACATTGAAAGATGTGATGCATGAAAAATATTCAGCGCATGAACAACCTAATTCTGAGAAATGTCTTTTAAACAATGATGCAAGTGATATGTCGGCGTCGTTAACGGACCTTGGCGATCACGTGACACCAACTTCGTCTCTCAACCACAAGACAAAAACAAGGTCAAGGGGTGCAGTAAATCAACAACGTACGCAAATCCCTTGTCAGACCTCTCAATCTAATGAAACCACTAATTACTCTTTACTATCTAATCCAGATGAACAATTGAGTAATGTCTCACATCAAAACTTAATGCATTCATCGAGGCAAGGTGAAAGGGGAAGACAATTAGAAAAACATCAGAGACATAAGCGGTCGAGTTCAAGCGAATTTGTAGACTCTGAACAAAAAAGAAAATCTTTTTCTGCTTTTATGGATCTAAGTCAAACTCCACATTCACATAAATCATCTTTACATGGAAAAGGTAGTTCTCGACATGGGAAAATTAACGGAAGAGATAGAAGTCCAGCTGAAATTGATATAAATCCCACAAACACGCTTAAAACGGATATGGAGAACATTAATCAAAAGGATGATACAAATTTGATAAATGAAACATCACCAAATATAACAAATTGGTTTGAGAGGACAAAGAAACAAAACATAGATGTAAGTAAACCTGTGTCACAGATGGACGCTATGGATGTATTAATCGATACAAATACAAATTTAGCGGCGGAAAATTCATCGAGGAGAGTAAGGGAAGAAAAACGTCTCGATAGAAAAAGTTATAAGTCACCAAGACGTTTTTCTGGACGAAGTATTTCACGGGAACGGCGAAAATCCGGAAAATCCCACGAAACTGCGGAAAAAACCATTGATATTCAAGAAAGTGATCAACCGGATGTGGCAAAGGAATGTCAAAAGGGAGGTAACAATTGCAAAAACGTTATTGAAACAGAGATTAGGCAACAAAAAATCCCTTTTAACAAGTTAATGTCCCGTAGTATACAAACATCCATGCAATTTCTGGACATTGACAAGGACCAACATGAAAGCAAAGCGGAGTGTAAAAATGAAAACATCATCTCCGTTGTACCTCTTATTGTAGAACATACTATCAATGAAGACAATACAAGACAGAACCGGAAGTCGATTACTTCCAGTGAACAATTTTTGGATGAAAGATCTATCTCTCATAATTCCTCAGAGAGTGAAGAATTTAAAACTCCAAAGCAATCGCCATTACCAGAACGAAAAATAGTTGACGAAATAATCCCCGTTGAAATAACTGCAAAAACAACAAATGATACAAAAGAAAAGGTTAAACAAAAAGAATCTGAGAAAAAATCTCCAAAACTTTCATTTTTAGCGGTAGTTGCATTAAAAAGAAAACTTGCCCGTCAAAGAAAAAAGAAGAAGCGAAAAATGTCTAAAGATGACAAAAACAAGGAAAGAAATGATGAAAAACCAGAAGTGATACTACCAGAGGTCTCAGACAAACCCGAACAATCCGATATTGAAAATGAAAAATATCTGACATCATTTTACCTTGAAAATGAAACTAATTTTAATATAGGAACCCTTTCTTACCTTCCTGAAACTGATATAGTTGATGTTGACGAATTAAATAAAGATCTGTCTCATAAGGATAAAAAGCTCTCCTTTGACATCATAAGTGAACCTGACAATTCCATGTCAGACACATACATGCATAAACATCGTCAGATGGCGAAACGACGACAAAGTGAAGTTTTCCGCGAAAAACGTGCAAAAGCACTTACATATTGCAAAAAATTTGTAGCATTTTTATTTTCCCATATAGGCTTATGTTCTTTAATGGTCGCTTATGCCATTTTAGGTGGATTTATTTTCAGAGCAATTGAAGGCCCGTTTGAAATTGAAACGAAAATCAAAGTTATAAGTGAGCGTCAAAAAACACGAGATCAAATTATGCAACTAGCGACATCATTAATTCTCAATAAGCGAAGTCGTAATAATGTGTCGAAGGAAATAGATATTTTATTGAGTGATTTTCAAAGGGAAGTTTACATAGCAACGGATATTCATGGTTTTAATAACGAAGATTCTACTGATTCAGTAGACGAACAAAAAGCTGAACAATGGTCGCTGGCCAGCTCTTTATTATTCGCTATTACAGTGATGACAACCATTGGTAAGTTTATCTTTTATTTTCGTATTACAGATTTTGACAAATTCATATTCAAATTCACCGCCAAAAATGCAATTTATATTGTTATATCCAGTATGTTGTAATAGAGTTATGTACAAAAACGTTACGCACGGGGGTTAGTAAAACAAATTATCTTAAGATGACAATATTTTATTATTGTACGTCATACGGTTATGTAACCATCGTATTTTCGGTCGTATTTTGTTGTTTTAAATTTCCTGAATTTTCTGTCCCAATAAACAAGTGTAAGAAATCCGTAAGAAAATAATAAAATAATTATAATAATTGTGAATTAATGGAATTTTTCAATTATAGTGTTCCTATGTTTTGGGCATATATTTTGAGTTCTATATCTGTGAGTAAATATTTAGTTCCATGTCTGAGGGTTAATTTTATGTACTATGCTTTGGGTATAGTTTGGGTAATATACATGTGGTATGTTTTATGTGCTATATCGTTGGAGTATATTTTAGGTCTTGTCTCAAGGGTACATTTTGGTCCTATGCCCGAGGGGTATATTATATGTCCCACGTCTAGGGTATTTTTGGGTCATATGCCCGAGGCCATATTTTATGTTCCATTCTAGGATATATTTTGGATCATATGTCTATGGTATTTTTCTATGTACTACATTTATATCTTTGAGGTATACCATTTTGCCTATTTTGTTCCAGTATTGTTATAAATACTGTTATAGTAACAGCCGGAACCTTTGAGCCGTAATGAAAGCGGGAGGTTTGGCGCTTTAAAAACTGATTCAACCCACCATTTCTTTAGAAATGCCTGTATCAAGTCAGGGTCATTACGGTTTTCACAGTTTTCCGGTTGTTGACTGATTTTGTCTGTTTATTACTTATGAGTTTTGACTTTCCCTTTGTAAGATTGTTCGGAGTTCGGTAATTTTGTTATTACCCTTATTTAGATCCTATGTCTGGGGTATAGTTTGATAATTTGTTGCTGGTATATCTTAGGTTTTATTTCTGAAATCATATTTCGGGTCCTATGTTTAGGGTATATTGTGGGTCATATATTTATCGTATTCTTGGAGGTATATAGTTGGATAGTTGGGTCCTATATCAGATATATATTTAAGGGCTTTGTGGGTTCTATGTATGGGTGTATTTTAGATGAAAGATGTTATCGTCACATAGCTATAGTTATTTACTCAGTAAAAAATGGGGAAGATACACAAATTATGAAAATATTTTACTGTAATTATTTTCAGTAAATGTGACTTTTTGAATGGAATATTCGGTTCAGGATTTACAATTCCTCGTTCCTTATTCTATTAAGACATATTTGAAAAATCGACATTATTAGCCATTTACAGGCGAAATCGTTTCGGTTTTTCCTTTCACTAAGAATAAATATTATAACTGGCGAATTGTATAATATAAAAATAATAAATTTTGTTATTTGGTAATTGTTAATAACATCTAATAATTTTGTAAAAAACATCAAGCACAGCTTCAAACTGAAAATTACGTAAACATTGGCATATGTTTGAATGAGGAAGTAATACATTGTGGAGTATTGAATCAAATTTACAAATACATTCTGTAATGTTATGATTATTTTGTACAGAAAGTCTAATGTTATGACTTTTTGTTTACATTAAATTCACTGACATTGTGTAAATAAGATGTAAGCAAAAAAACCGCAGTACAAATTGAATTTTTGAAATCTGCATACAAAACGAAAGAACGAACATGTTAGTGAATATTCTATTAATAAACATGTAGTTAGACGTTAAACATGGCACTCATGATTTTGAAACTCAATTTGCACTCGTGTGGTTTTGGAACGAATAACAATGTAGTCTGATTTTCAAACGCATTTTGTTTTCCTGTGGTTTGGAACGAACGGGTAGAATCATGAAAAAAAGCATGTGATACACTCAGGTGTCAAAATTATGTCAACTTTTCAAAAAATCCCTATATAATCAACCAAAATCATATTTTTTCAAAAAAATATTGTGAAGTCATTTCTGGATAGATTTTTAACAAATTTTACACCAAAACATTCAAAATTGTCTATATTTTGATTGTTTATTTGCTCATTATGTGTATATGAGTGGTTTTTATTTGTACATCATATAAACAGGATTTATAATTTTTAGGATTTAATTTTAGTTGAAATATATAGGAAAATCAAAGTCAATTTGTATTTGATATGTTTAAATTATGTACAAATGAAAATAGCTCATAACAACATAATGAGTAAATAAACAATCAAAATATTGACAATTCCGAATGTCTTGGTGTAAAATTTGTTAAAATCTATCCAGAAATGACTTCACAATAATTTTTTGAAAAAATATGGTTTTGGTTGATTATATAGGGATTTTTTGAAAAGTTGACATACTTTTGGCACCTGAGTGTATCGCCATCGAAAATCAATAACGCACACAATATTTTCGTGCAAAAATCAATGACGAATATATGTAGATAGATAAAATAAAATCATTTCATAACGAAATTCAACTAAGTTGAAAGAAAACCGCATTAATTTCCATCGGACCAAAAAGACAATATAATGTGATTAATATATACTGTTTTTAAGTGAATTTCTAATGGTTAATTAATGTAGGATTACACGATTGAATAAAGCAGGGCAAATTCAAATCCAATATTTTTTTTTAAAATTCCTATAACTTACGTTGTGAGTTCGAATCCTGCTCAGGCGAGGTGTACTCGATACAACATTATGTGATCAAGTTTGTCAGTGGCTTGCGACAGATCGGAGGTTTTCTTCAGAAATAAGATTGACCGCCACGATATAACTGAAATATTTTTGAAAGTGGCTTCAAACGCCAAAATGCCACCACCACCGTCTATTAATAGAAATGTGTAGTTATATGTTAAACATGGTGCACATGATTTTGAGACTGAATTTGAACTCATGTTGCTTCGCAACGAATAACAATGTAGTTGGATTTTAAACTTTTCGCACATGATTTTTAAAAGGATTTTGAACTCACAAGGCTTTGGAACGATCGGGTAGAAAAATGTTAAATCAATACAGTACACTGTTAAAAAAAACTACAATGTTTTCGTCTTAAAATCAATGATGAATATAGATAGATAAAATAAACTCATTCCATTACGAAATTCAATTAAGCCTAAAGTTCGAAAAGAAAAAAAAACGCATTAATTTCCATCGACAAAGAGTAATATTATATAATGTGATTAAAATATAATTTCTTTACGTGAATTTCTAATGATTAATTGATGTAGGATAACGCGATTGAATGAAGAAATCACGTGAAATTCATATCTTAATATTATTTTTTGTAAATTCCTATATTTATGCAGTTCTATTCAAACAGCAATGATTTTCTTCGAGATTCTATAACGATATCATTAACCAAGTTTATTGCTGGCATCAGACCTTTCCCTCTAAGTCAAAAACCTTCATGCTTGTATGCATTTACACTTTATTTGTTCAGTAAAATGCAATGTTATTTTTTTAATTATGCACCTAACTCTATTCTTAATAATGATAATATTATGACTCATCATTATGTAAATATCACAAGGATGGATGGACACAATAGTTCAGAAATATATTTTATTAATTGCATTTTGATATGAATCATTATTATGATATATCGTTTACATCAAAATACGATCAGTAGAAACTGATTATGATTACCAAGGTTAAAAGTCACTATAAGGGGAACGAATATTTTTTTTAGGGGCATAGGGGGTTTGGGTTATGTTTTCTTCCAAAAAAAACTGTTTCCATTTTTTACCGAAGAAAATTGACCTTGTATTTTTCAACGAGAAATTCAGGTAAAATTTTGAAGTAAAGTTTCGAAATGTTCAAATATTTTAAACAGCAATCAAACATTTTCTGCTCCAAGGGAAGCTATAATCACTCCGTAAAAGGTAAATGGTCAGTCCCAGACAATATTACGATTACTTGTATAACGTGGCTCCAGTTGTCGAGAACAAATCTCATCGCAAATTCTAAAGTAGTTGTTTAATATTCCTGGTTTGTGATTGGACAATGCTGTAATTTTCAAAGTATCAATTCCACGGTTGAAATATCATGAGATTTTAGCCCATTACCACTTACGTCATCTTGTCAATCATGTGGCAATGCACATGATTACATTAGAATGGAGATAACTGTATTGTATTTGAAAATTTCACGGCATTAATTGTCGATTTAATGGTGTAATTTTCACGGTAGCAATTCCATGGTTGAAATAGCATGATATATTATTAGAATTTTAGTTGATTACCGCTTACATCATCTTGTCAATAATGTGGCAATGTACATCTATACACATGATTACATTAGAATGGAGATAACTGTATTGTATTTGAAAATTTCACGGCATCAATTGTCGATTTCATGGTCGCAAATATCCGGTTACTGTATATATGACTTGACGTTTGCCTTCAGTGAACCCTAGCAGCTCATTGCACAGTACATTCCACAAACAATACTATGCACATTAAAACCACATGTTCTAGATCACCACTGGATGTAATTGTCTTAATAAACTGACCGTCAGTATTACCATCAAACTTCCATGGCGACAATAGGTTTGAAGGTGAGGATTCCAAATTATCATTGATATCATGGCAATGGCGCAATGGGAGCAAATGAGGAAACAGCCTCACTTTTGAAACAGCCAGCATAACCTTTGATGACAAACAAAGAAATGATTGTATTTGTTTCAATATGATTTTGATTGATTTCACTCATAAATCATTGCATATTCTAGGGGCCGTCGTGGTCGTGATCTAATGGTAGTTGGATTTATAACTACCTATGCAATCAGTACCTATCACCACTAACGTTGTGATTTTGAACTCCGCTCAGGAGAAGTGTACTCGATACAAAATTATGTGACCATGATAAAGTTTGTCGGTGACTTGCGGCAGGTGGGTGGTTTTCTCCGGGTACTCCGGTTTCCTCCACCAATAAAACTGACCGCCACGATATAACTTAAATATTGTTGAAAGTGGCGCTAAACACCAAAATCCTAACCTTTGTATTACGATAATAAATTCATTGGTTTCAGCTTATATTAACACATGTTAGAGAGTGTCAGTGTTATTCGGCAGCTAAGTGAACAACCCCCCCCCCTCCCCCAATTTGTCTTACTTTTGCAACACCAGCGCTACGGCCATGTCTATGAAATCTTTATATTAAATATAGATGTGTTGTTGAACAGAAATTCCGGAGCAATTTGCTAGGTTTTAACCGTTGTATAAAATAATACTTGCTGTACTTGTAACTTGTGTCATTTATCTCAGCAATGGCGGCGATATCAAGTTTAATATACGTCAGAAAATATATACTAATCGAATTATATTAACACCTTAGTGTGCCAGGTAATCAACAAAAAACGTAAGGACAATGTAATGTTCAACTCCGGTATCACTACAGACGATCTATTAGTTAAGCATATATATACAAAGGAAAAAAATACACAAGAAAATTATGTACCGCATTTAAAGTCTCATTGAAGTTCAAGCGTGATACACGATTAAGGGGGATTTCAAGAGCATGAAGCTGGATATTAAATAGAAAATTCGAGATATGGCTTAGAGCTTATGGTGTTTAACGCCACTTTCAACAATATGTCAGTGATATCGTGACGGTCAGTTTTATTGGTGGAGGAAACCGGAGTAAACGGAGGAAACCACCCCACAGACCTGTCCCAAGTCACTGACGAACTCTATCACATAGTGTTGTATCGAGTATACCTCGCCTGAGCAGGATTCGAACTTACAACGTTCGGGATAAGTGCCACACCGTGACAAAGAATATACTTGAAGCTGATACATGTTATTGCCACAAGCCCAACATTTATGAGAGATCCCGTATGAGGCTCACAAACTTTATATTTTCTACAGTGTATGTTTTAGTATTCAAACAAACTTAGTAGTAATAAGTCAGAATTGTTCCCCAAGCTACAAATTCTATATTTAGCAAGCAAGCCATTTTGTTAATTAGTTCAGCAATAAAAGATGTGCAAAACATATAACGGTTTCTTGTCTACCCTTTTATCTCTCTGAAATTTGTTTTGCTTCTTCAAAGATTTAAATTGGCTAATGATGTTCGTCCTATACTATAAAGTCATATTTTCAAAGCGCTATGAAAAATGGAAATCAAATCTTTTTTAGTTTTATGTGTTATTTAGAAATTATCAGATGTTACTGAAAATGAACTGAAAGTAATTGGTAAATTTGATTTATTTGGTAAAAAAAACATAGGCAAACAACATTTCGACTACAATAATAGGCTACGCCAAGCACAGCATGGTACGACCACAGCATTCCGACCAAGTGTATATTAAAATGAAGTGCATGCAGAGTTATTTGCTTGAAAAAGTATTAATTTATTGGACACAGTGATTTACAGAAAACTGCAATTTGGATGAAAATTTTAAAAAGTTCAAATTTTAAAATTCACTCGTTTTTGATTAAGTTAACGTTGGAAAACCATTTTGTATACAGAAGAACATCAATGACAATGACGAATCTAACATAACCATTACATACTGCGACCACACTATGTTTGAGGTCGTATTAAAATAGTGTTTAATGATTTCTTCTCAAACCAAAAGGATTAATTTGTCATCCAGAATGATGAATAAAACAATTATTTTTTCAATATGATAGATAGACAATTAATAGTTGTCGAATTACAGTGGACAGAGTATGATGAAACGATATAAATCTACGGTACCTTTTCAATCAGCTGTTACTAACGTTGTGAGTTTGAATATCGTACTCTATACAACAGTATGTGATAAAGTTTGTCAGTGACTTGCGACAGGTCAGTGGTTTTCTCCGGGTTCTTCGGTTTCCTCGACCAATAAAATTGAATGCCATGATATGGCTGAAATATTGTTGAAAGTGACGTTAAGCATCATAACGATAATCATAGCCATCAATCAGCTGTTCTGTGGGACTGACCTTTTTTTTCACAGGATCATCTTTTAGATATGAAAAATCTGCAATTTTTCTTTAAATTTTACTAGAATTTCTCGTTGAAAACTGTCGAGTCCGAGTATTTATCTTTTACACCTTTCATGTCAATTTATTTTTCTACAAAAATTGGCGAAAGAATTAATTTTTCAGAAAAAGTACATATCCCTCTAAAAGTTAACTACTTGTTCACTAATAACACATACACACAGTACGTGTTTGTACTATCCTCGTCTATCGTTATTAATTTACTATGAAAGCTAGACATAATTGTTCAGATATATACAGGAAGACATGAATGACGGGATGATTAATTTAGAGGCAGAATTCTACATGTACAGTGAATTACAACAGTCAGACGAAAAGAAGTTTGAAGTGTATTTACTGTGGTTCCTATAGTAGCGCTAGTACTCTTAACAAACAGTATCTGGCGAGAAATAACTTCTATGTGATGCAGGTAGCATGATAGCGTTGGATGTTTTCAGCCGACAATATTATTTTTGAAAATTGTTCCTTGGTTTAAGGAACAGGAAAATCATATAAGAACCCAAAACAGTTTAATGTGTCGCTTAGAAATGTTAATTTACATTTCCTCCCAAAGACTTTTTTTTAAAAATTATATGGGTTTCATTTTTTTTATTCCTGAAACGCGTCGTAAATACTAATCTAGATATCCACTCTTTTATTGTCAAATATATTGGTCTTCGAGTTTTTGAAGAGTTATATCTGCATTTGTTTTATTTCTACATGCCCTGTTTATGGTGCATTATATTATCTGGTCAACAACGTGAGTGACAGAGAACACAATCTCAAAATGAGTGTGAGTAAAACTAGTAACCCAAAGATATTGTTACAATACAAAACGCGTAGGTGGGTGTAAGTAAAACTAGTAACCCAAAGATATTGTTACAATACACAACGCGTAGGTGGGTGTAAGTAAAACTAGTAACCCAAAGATATTGTTACAATACACAACGCGTAGGTGGGTGTAAGTAAAACTAGTAACCCAAAGATATTGTTCCAATACACAACGCGTAGGTGGGTGTAAGTAAAACTAGTAACCCAAAGATATTGTTACAATACACAACGGGTAGGTGGGTGTAAGTAAAACTAGTAACCCAAAGATATTGTTACAATACACAACGCGCAGGTGGGTGTAAGTAAAACTAGTAACCCAAAGATATTGTTACAATACACAACGCGTAGGTGGGTGTAAGTAAAATTAGTAACCCAAAGATATTGTTACAATACACAACGCGTAGGTGGGTGTAAGTAAGACTAGTAACCCAAAGATATTGTTGCAATACACAACGCGTAGGTGGGTGTAAGTAAGACTAGTAACCCAAAAATATTGTTACAATGCACAACGCGCAGGTGGGTGTAAGTAAAACTAGTAACCCAAAGATATTGTTACAATACACAACGCGCAGGTGGGTGTAAGTAAAACTAGTAACCCAAAGATATTGTTACAATACACAACGCGTAGGTGGGTGTAAGTAAAACTAGTAACCCAAAGATATTGTTACAATACACAACGCGTAGGTGGGTGTAAGTAAGACTAGTAACCCAAAGATATTGTTACAATACACAACGTGCAGGTGGGTGTAAGTAAAACTAGTAACCCAAAACTATTGTTACAATACACAACGCCAAGGTGGGTGTAAGTAAAACTAGTTACCCAAAGCTATTGTTACAATACACAACGCCAAGGTGGGTGTAAGTAAAACTAGTAACCCAAAAATATTGTTACAATACACAACGGGTAGGTGGGTGTAAGTAAAACTAGAAACCCAAAGGTATTGTTACAATACACAACGCCAAGGTGGGTATAAGTAAAACTAGTAACCCAAAGCTATTGTTACAATACACAACGTCAAGGTGGGTGTAAGTAAAACTAGTAACCCAAAGCTATTGTTACAATACACAACGCCAAGGTGGGTGTAAATAAAATTAGTAACCCAAAGCTATTGCTACAATACACAACGCCAAGGTGGGTGTAAGTAAAATTAATAACCCAAAGCTATTACTACAATACACAACGCCAAGGTGGGTGTAAATAAAACTAGTAACCCAAAGCTATTGTTACAATACACAACGCCAAGGTGGGTGGAAGTAAAATTAGTAACCCAAAGCTATTGTTACATTACACAATGTCAAGGTGGGTGTAAATAAAACTAGTAACCGAAAGCTATTGTTACAATACACAACGTCAAGGTGGGTATAAGGAAAACTAGTAACCAAAGCTATTGTTACAATACACAACGCCAAGGTGGGTGTAAGTAAAACTAGTAACCCAAAGGTATTATTACAATACACAACGCCAAGGTGGGTGTAAGTAAAACTAGTAACCCAACGCTATTGTTACAAAACACTACGCGTAGGTGGGTGTAAGTAAAACTAGTAACCCAAAGGTATTGTTACAATTCACAACGTCAAGGTGGGTGTAAGTAAAACTAGTAACCCAAAGGTATTGTTACAATACACAACGCCAAGGTGGGTGTAAGTAAAACTAGTAACCCAAAGCTATTGTTACAATACACAACGCCAAGGTGGGTGTAAGTAAAACTAGTAACCCAAAGCTATTGTTACAATACACAACGTCAAGGTGGGTGAAAGTAAAACTAGTAACCCAAAGCTATTGTTACAATACACAACGCCAAGGTGGGTGAAAACAAAACTAGTAACCCAAAGGTAATGCTACAATACACAACGCCAAGGTGGGTGTAAGTAAATCTAGTAACCCAAAGCTATTGTTACAATACACAACGCCAAGGTGGGTGAAAGCAAAACTAGTAACCCAAAGCTATTGTTACAATACACAACGCCAAAGTTGGTGTAAGTAAAACTAGTAACCAAAAGCTATTGTTACAATACACAACGCCAAGGTGGGAGTAAGTAAAACTAGTAACCCAAAACTATTGTTACAATGCACAACGCCTAGGTGGGTGTATGTAAAACTAGTAACCCATAGCTATTGTTACAATACACAACGCCTAGGTGGGTGTAAGTAAAACTAGTAACCCAAAGCTATTGTTACAATACACAACGCCAAGGTGGGAGTAAGTAAAACTAGTAACCCAAAGCTATTGTTACAATACACAACGCCTAGGTGGGTGTAAGTAAAACTAGTAACCCAAAGCTATTGCTACAATATACAACGCCAAGGTGGGTGTAAGTAAAACTAGTTATCCAAAGTTATTGTTACAATACACAACGCCAAGGTGGGTGTAAGAAAAACTAGTAACCCAAAGCTATTGTTACAACACACAACACCTAGGTGGGTGTAAGTAAAACTAGTAACCCAAAGCTATTGCTACAATACACAACGCCAAGGTGGGTGTAAGTAAAACTAGTAACCCAAAGGTATTGTTACAATACACAACGCCAAGGTGGGAGTAAGTAAAACTAGTAACCCAAAGCTATTGCTACAATACACAACGCCAAGGTGGGTGAAAGTAAAACTAGTAACCCAAAGCTATTGTTACAATACACAACGCCTAGGTGGGTGTAAGTAAAACTAGTAACCCAAAGATATTGTTGCAATGTACAACGCCAAGGTGGGTTTAAGTAAAACTAGTAACCCAAAGATATTGTTGCAATACACAATGCCAAGGTGGGTGTAAGTAAAACTAGCAACCCAAAGCTATTGTTACCATACACTACGCCAAGGTGGGTGTAAGTAAAACTAGAAACCCAAAGCTATTGTTACAATACACAACGCCAAGGTGGGTGTAAGTAAAACTACTAACCCAAAGGTATTGCTACAATACACTACGCCAAGGTGGGTGTAAGTAAAACTAGTAACCCAAAGCTATTGTTACAATACACAACGCCAAGGTGGGTGTAAGTAAAACTAGTAACCCAAAAATATTGTTACAATACACAACGCGTAGGTGGGTGAAAGTAAAACTAGAAACCCAAAGGTATTGTTACAATACACAACGCCAAGGAGGGTATAAGTAAAACTAGTAACCCAAAGTTATTGTTACAATACACAACGTCAAGGTGGGTGTAAGTAAAACTAGTAACCCAAAGCTATTGTTACAATACACAACGTCAAGGTGGGTGTAAGTAAAACTAGTAACCCAAAGCTATTGTTACAATACACAACGCCAAGGTGGGTGTAAATAAAACTAGTAACCCAAAGCTATTGTTACAATACACAACGCCAAGGTGGGTGGAAGTAAAATTAGTAACCCAAAGCTATTGTTACAATACACAATGTCAAGGTGGGTGTAAGTAAAACTAGTAACCGAAAGCTATTGTTACAATACACAACGTCAAGGTGGGTATAAGTAAAACTAGTAACCAAAGCTATTGTTACAATACACAACGCCAAGGTGGGTGTAAGTAAAACTAGTAACCCAAAGGTATTGTTAAAATACACAACGCCAAGGTGGGTGTAAGTAAAACTAGTAACCCAAAGCTATTGTTACAAAACACTACGCCAAGGTGGGTGTAAGTAAAACTAGTAACCCAAAGGTATTGTTACAATTCACAACGTCAAGGTGGGTGTAAGTAAAACTAGTAACCCAAAGGTATTGTTACAATACACAACGCCAAGGTGGGTGTAAATAAAACTAGTAACCCAAAGCTATTGTTACAATACACAACGCCAAGGTGGGTGTAAGTATAACTAGTAACCCAAAGTTATTGTTACAATACACAACGTCAAGGTGGGTGAAAGTAAAACTAGTAACCCAAAGCTATTGTTACAATACACAACGCCAAGGTGGATGAAAGCAAAACTAGTAACCCAAAGGTATTGCTACAATGCACAACGCCAAGGTGGGAGTAAGTAAATCTAGTAACCCAAAGCTATTGTTACAATACACAACGCCAAGGTGGGTGAAAGCAAAACTAATAACCCAAAGCTATTGTTACAATACACAACGCCAAAGTTGGTGTAAGTAAAACTAGTAACCCAAAGCTATTGTTACAATACACAACGCCAAGGTGGGAGTAAGTAAAACTAGTAACCCAAAACTATTGTTACAATGCACAACGCCTAGGTGGGTGTATGTAAAACTAGTAACCCATAGCTATTGCTACAATACACAACGCCTAGGTGGGTGTAAGTAAAACTAGTAACCCAAAGCTATTGTTACAATACACAACGCCAAGGTGGGAGTAAGTAAAACTAGTAACCCTAAGCTATTGTTAAAATACACAACGCCTAGGTGGGTGTAAGTAAAACTAGTAATCGAAAGCTATTGCTACAATACACAACGCCAAGGTGGGTGTAAGTAAAACTAGTTATCCAAAGCTATTGTTACAATACACAACGCCAAGGTGGGTGTAAGAAAAACTAGTAACCCAAAGCTATTGTTACAATACACAACACCTAGGTGGGTGTAAGTAAAACTAGTAACCCAAAGCTATTGCTACAATACACAACGCCAAGGTGGGTGTAAGTAAAATTAGTAAACCAAAGCTATTGTTACCATACACAACGCCAAGGTGGGTGTAAGTAAAACTAGTAACCCAAAGCTATTGTTACAATACACAACGCCAAGGTGGGTGAAAGTAAAACTAGTAACCCAAAGCTATTGTTACAATGCACAACGCCAAGGTGGGTGAAAGTAAAACTAGTAACCCAAAGCTATTGTTACAATACACAACGCCTAGTTGGGTGTAAGTAAAACTAGTAACCCAAAGATATTGTTGCAATGCACAACGCCAAGGTGGGTTTAAGTAAAACTAGTAACCCAAAGATATTGTTGCAATACACAACGCCAAGGTGGGTGTAAGTAAAACTAGCAACCCAAAGATATTGTTACAATACACTACGCCAAGGTGGGTGTAAGTAAAACTAGAAACCCAAAGCTATTGCTACAATACACAACGCCAAGGTGGGTGTAAGTAAAACTAGTAACCCAAATGTATTGCTACAATACACTACGCTAAGGTGGGTGTAAGTAAAACTAGTAACCCAAAGCTATTGTTACAATACACAACGCCAAGGTGGGTGTAAGTAAAACTAGTAACCCAAAAATATTGTTACAATACACAACGCGTAGGTGGGTGTAAGTAAAACTAGAAACCCAAAGGTATTGTTACAATACACAACGCCAAGGTGGGTATAAGTAAAACTAGTAACCCAAAGCTATTGTTACAATACACAACGTCAAGGTGGGTGTAAGTAAAACTAGTAACCCAAAGCTATTGTTACAATACACAACGTCAAGGTGGGTGTAAGTAAAACTAGTAACCCAAAGCTATTGTTACAATACACAACGCCAAGGTGGGTGTAAATAAAACTAGTAACCCAAAGCTATTGTTACAATACACAACGCCAAGGTGGGTGGAAGTAAAATTAGTAACCCAAAGCTATTGTTACAATACACAATGTCAAGGTGGGTGTAAGTAAAACTAGTAACCGAAAGCTATTGTTACAATACACAACGTCAAGGTGGGTATAAGTAAAACTAGTAACCAAAGCTATTGTTACAATACACAACGCCAAGGTGGGTGTAAGTAAAACTAGTAACCCAAAGGTATTGTTACAATACACAACGCCAAGGTGGGTGTAAGTAAAACTAGTAACCCAAAGCTATTGTTACAAAACACTACGCCAAGGTGGGTGTAAGTAAAACTAGTAACCCAAAGGTATTGTTACAATTCACAACGGCAAGGTGGGTGTAAGTAAAACTAGTAACCCAAAGGAATTGTTACAATACACAACGCCAAGGTGGGTGTAAATAAAACTAGTAACCCAAAGCTATTGTTACAATACACAACGCCAAGGTGGGTGTAAGTAAAACTAGTAACCCAAAGCTATTGTTACAATACACAACGTCAAGGTGGGTGAAAGTAAAACTAGTAACCCAAAGCTATTGTTACAATACACAACGCCAAGGTGGGTGAAAGCAAAACTAGTAACCCAAAGGTATTGCTACAATACACAACGCCAAGGTGGGTGTAAGTAAATCTAGTAACCCAAAGCTATTGTTACAATACACAACGCCAAGGTGGGTGAAAGCAAAACTAGTAACCCAAAGCTATTGTTACAATACACAACGCCAAAGTTGGTGTAAGTAAAACTAGAAACCCAAAGCTATTGTTACAATACACAACGCGTAGGTGGGAGTAAGTAAAACTAGTAACCCAAAACTATTGTTACAATGCACAACGCCTAGGTGGGTGTTAGTAAAACAAGTAACCCATAGCTATTGTTACAATACACAACGCCTAGGTGGGTGTAAGTAAAACTAGTAACCCAAAGCTATTGTTACAATACACAACGCCAAGGTGGGAGTAAGTAAAGCTAGTAACCCAAAGCTATTGTTACAATACACAACGCCAAGGTGGGAGTAAGTAAAACTAGTAACCCATAGATATTGTTACAATACACAACGCCAAGGTGGGTGTAAGTAAAACTAGTAACCCAAACCTATTGCTACAATACACAACGCCAAGGTGGGAGTAAGTAAAGCTAGTAACCCAAAGCTATTGTTACAATACACAACGCCAAGGTGGGAGTAAGTAAAGCTAGTAACCCAAAGCTATTGTTACAATACACAACGCCAAGGTGGGTGTAAGTAAAACTAGTAACCCAAAGCTATTGCTACAATACACAACGCCAAGGTGGGTGTAAGTAAAACTAGTTATCCAAAGCTATTGTTACAATACACAACGCCAAGGTGGGTGTAAAAAAAACTAGTAACCCAAAGCTATTGTTACAATACACAACACCTAGGTGGGTGTAAGTAAAACTAGTAACCCAAAGCTATTGCTACAATACACAACGCCAAGGTGGGTGTAAGTAAAATTAGTAAACCAAAGCTATTGTTACAATACACAACGCCAAGGTGGGTGTAAGTAAAACTAGTAACCCAAAGGTATTGTTACAATACACAACGCCAAGGTGGGTGTAAGTAAAACTAGTAACCCAAAGCTATTGTTACAATACACAACGCCAAGGTGGGAGTAAGTAAAACTAGTAACCCAAAGATATTGTTACAATACACAACGCCAAGGTGGGTGAAAGTAAATGTAGTAACCGAAAGCTATTGTTACAATGCACAACGCCAAGGTGGGTGAAAGTAAAACTAGTAACCCAAAGCTATTGTTACAATACACAACGCCTAGGTGGGTGTAAGTAAAACTAGTAACCCAACGATATTGTTGCAATGCACAACGCCAAGGTGGGTTTAAGTAAAACTAGTAACCCAAAGATATTGTTGCAATACACAACGCCAAGGTGGGTGTAAGTAAAACTAGCAACCCAAAGCTATTGTTACCATACACTACGCCAAGGTGGGTGTAAGTAAAACTAGTAACCCAAAGCTATTGTTACAATACACAACGCCAAGGTGGGTGTAAGTAAAACTAGTAACCCAAAGGTATTGCTACAATACACTACGCCAAGGTGGGTGTAAGTAAAACTAGTAACCCAAAGCTATTGTTACAATACACAACGCCAAGGTGGGTGGAAGTAAAACTAGTAACCAAAGCTATTGCTACAATACACAACGTCAAGGTGGGTGAAAGTAAGAGTAGTAACCCAAAGCTATTGCTACAATAAACAACGCCAAGGTGGGAGTAAGTAAAACTAGTAACCCAAAGCTATTGTTACAATGCACAACGCCTAGGTGGGTGTAAGTAAAACTAGTAAGCCAAAGCTATTGTTACAATACACAACGCCAAGATGGGTGTAAGTAAAACTAGTAACCCAAAGCTATTGTTACAATACACAACGCCAAGGTGGGTGTAAGTAAAACTAGTGACCCAAAGGTATTGCTGCAATACACTACGCCTAGGTGGGTGAAAGTAAAACTAGTAACCCAAAGGTATTGTTACAATACATAACGCCAATGTGGGTGAAAGTAAAACTAGTAACCCAAAGCTATTGTTACAATACACAACGCCAATGTGGGTGAAAGTAAAACTAGTAACCCAAAGCTATTGTTACAATACACAACGCCTAGGTGGGTGTAAGTAAAACTAGTAACCCAAAGCTATTGTTACAATGCACAACGCCAAGGTGGTTTTAAGTAAAACTAGTAACCCAAAGATATTGCTACCATACACTACGCCAAGGTGGGTGAAAGTAAAATTAGTAACCCAAAGCTATTGTTACAATACACAACGTCAAGGTGGGTGTAAATAGAACTAGTAACCCAAAGCTATTGCTACAATACACAACGCGTAGGTGGGTGTAAGTAAAACTAGTAACCCAAAGCTATTGTTACAATACACAACGCCAAGGTGGGTGTAAGCAAAACCAGTAACCCAAAGCTATTATTCCAATACACAACGCCAAGGTGGTTGTAAATAAAACTAGTAATCCAAAGCTATTGTTACAATACACAACGCCAAGGTGAGTGTAAGTAAAACTAGTAACCCAAAGCTATTGTTACAATACACAACGTCAAGGTGGGTGTAAGTAAAACTAGTAACCCAAAGCTATTGCTACAATGCACAACGCCAAGGTGGGTGTAAGTAAAACTAGTAACCCAAAGCTATTATTCCAATACACAACGTCAAGGTGGGTGTAAATAGAACTAGTAACCCAATGATATTATTCCAATACACAACGCCATGGTGGGTGTAAGTAAAACTAGTAACCCAAAGATATTGCTACAATGCACAACGCCATGGTGGGTGTAAGTAAAACTAGTAACCCAAAGCTATTGTTACAATACACAACGCCAAGGTGGGTGTAAGTAAAACTACTAACCCAAAGATATTGCTACAATGCACAACGCCATGGTGGGTGTAAGTAAAACTAGTAACCCAAAGCTATTGTTACAATGCACAACGACTAGGTGGTTTTAAGTAAAACTAGTAACCCAAAGCTATTGCTACAATACACAACGCGTAGGTGGGTGTAAGAAAAACTATTAACCCAAAGCTATTGTTACAATAAATAACGCCAAGGTGGGTGTAAGCAAAACTAGTAACCCAAAGCTATTGCTACAATACACAACGCCTAGGTAGGTGTAAGTAAAACTAGTAACCCAAAGCTTTTGTTACAATACACAACGCCAAGGTGGGTGAAAGTAAAACTACTAACCCAAAGCTATTGTTACAATACACAACGCCAAGGTGGGTGTAAGTAAAACTAGCAACCCAAAGATATTGTTACCATACACTACGCCAAGGTGGGTGTAAGTAAAACTAGAAACCCAAAGCTATTGTTACAATACACAACGCCAAGGTGGGTGTAAGTAAAACTAGTAACCCAAATGTATTGCTACAATACACTACGCTAAGGTGGGTGTAAGTAAAACTAGTAACCCAAAGCTATTGTTACAATACACAACGCCAAGGTGGGTGTAAGTAAAACTAGTAACCCAAAAATATTGTTACAATACACAACGCGTAGGTGGGTGTAAGTAAAACTAGAAACCCAAAGGTATTGTTACAATACACAACGCCAAGGTGGGTATAAGTAAAACTAGTAACCCAAAGCTATTGTTACAATACACAACGTCAAGGTGGGTGTTAGTAAAACTAGTAACCCAAAGCTATTGTTACAATACACAACGTCAAGGTGGGTGTAAGTAAAACTAGTAACCCAAAGCTATTGTTACAATACACAACGCCAAGGTGGGTGTAAATAAAACTAGTAACCCAAAGCTATTGTTACAATACACAACGCCAAGGTGGGTGGAAGTAAAATTAGTAACCCAAAGCTATTGTTACAATACACAATGTCAAGGTGGGTGTAAGTAAAACTAGTAACCGAAAGCTATTGTTACAATACACAACGTCAAGGTGGGTATAAGTAAAACTAGTAACCAAAGCTATTGTTACAATACACAACGCCAAGGTGGGTGTAAGTAAAACTAGTAACCCAAAGGTATTGTTACAATACACAACGCCAAGGTTGGTGTAAGTAAAACTAGTAACCCAAAGCTATTGTTACAAAACACTACGCCAAGGTGGGTGTAAGTAAAACTAGTAACCCAAAGGTATTGTTACAATTCACAACGTCAAGGTGGGTGTAAGTAAAACTAGTAACCCAAAGGTATTGTTACAATACACAACGCCAAGGTGGGTGTAAATAAAACTAGTAACCCAAAGCTATTGTTACAATACACAACGCCAAGGTGGGTGTAAGTAAAACTAGTAACCCAAAGCTATTGTTACAATACACAACGTCAAGGTGGGTGAAAGTAAAACTAGTAACCCAAAGCTATTGTTACAATACACAACGCCAAGGTGGGTGAAAGCAAAACTAGTAACCCAAAGGTATTGCTACAATACACAACGCCAAGGTGGGTGTAAGTAAATCTAGTAACCCAAAGCTATTGTTACAATACACAACGCCAAGGTGGGTGAAAGCAAAACTAGTAACCCAAAGCTATTGTTACAATACACAACGCCAAAGTTGGTGTAAGTAAAACTAGAAACCCAAAGCTATTGTTACAATACACAACGCGTAGGTGGGAGTAAGTAAAACTAGTAACCCAAAACTATTGTTACAATGCACAACGCCTAGGTGGGTGTTAGTAAAACTAGTAACCCATAGCTATTGTTACAATACACAACGCCTAGGTGGGTGTAAGTAAAACTAGTAACCCAAAGCTATTGTTACAATACACAACGCCAAGGTGTGAGTAAGTAAAGCTAGTAACCCAAAGCTATTGTTACAATACACAACGCCAAGGTGGGAGTAAGTAAAACTAGTAACCCATAGATATTGTTACAATACACAACGCCAAGGTGGGTGTAAGTAAAACTAGTAACCCAAACCTATTGCTACAATACACAACGCCAAGGTGGGAGTAAGTAAAGCTAGTAACCCAAAGCTATTGTTACAATACACAACGCCAAGGTGGGAGTAAGTAAAGCTAGTAACCCAAAGCTATTGTTACAATACACAACGCCAAGGTGGGTGTAAGTAAAACTAGTAACCCAAAGCTATTGCTACAATACACAACGCCTAGGTGGGTGTAAGTAAAACTAGTTATCCAAAGCTATTGTTACAATACACAACGCCAAGGTGGGTGTAAAAAAAACTAGTAACCCAAAGCTATTGTTACAATACACAACACCTAGGTGGGTGTAAGTAAAACTAGTAACCCAAAGCTATTGCTACAATACACAACGCCAAGGTGGGTGTAAGTAAAATTAGTAAACCAAAGCTATTGTTACAATACACAACGCCAAGGTGGGTGTAAGTAAAACTAGTAACCCAAAGGTATTGTTACAATACACAACGCCAAGGTGGGTGTAAGTAAAACTAGTAACCCAAAGCTATTGCTACAATACACAACGCCAAGGTGGGTGAAAGTAAATGTAGTAACCGAAAGCTATTGTTACAATGCACAACGCCAAGGTGGGTGAAAGTAAAACTAGTAACCCAAAGCTATTGTTACAATACACAACGCCTAGGTGGGTGTAAGTAAAACTAGTAACCCAAAGATATTGTTGCAATGCACAACGCCAAGGTGGGTTTAAGTAAAACTAGTAACCCAAAGATATTGTTGCAATACACAACGCCAAGGTGGGTGTAAGTAAAACTAGCAACCCAAAGCTATTGTTACCATACACTACGCCAAGGTGGGTGTAAGTAAAACTAGTAACCCAAAGCTATTGTTACAATACACAACGCCAAGGTGGGTGTAAGTAAAACTAGTAACCCAAAGGTATTGCTACAATACACTACGCCAAGGTGGGTGTAAGTAAAACTAGTAACCCAAAGCTATTGTTACAATACACAACGCCAAGGTGGGTGTAAGTAAAACTAGTAACCAAAGCTATTGCTACAATACACAACGTCAAGGTGGGTGAAAGTAAGAGTAGTAACCCAAAGCTATTGCTACAATAAACAACGCCAAGGTGGGAGTAAGTAAAACTAGTAACCCAAAGCTATTGTTACAATGCACAACGCCTAGGTGGGTGTAAGTAAAACTAGTAAGCCAAAGCTATTGTTACAATACACAACGCCAAGATGGGTGTAAGTAAAACTAGTAACCCAAAGCTATTGTTACAATACACAACGCCAAGGTGGGTGTAAGTAAAACTAGTGACCCAAAGGTATTGCTGCAATACACTACGCCTAGGTGGGTTAAAGTAAAACTAGTAACCCAAAGGTATTGTTACAATACACAACGCCAATGTGGGTGAAAGTAAAACTAGTAACCCAAAGCTATTGTTACAATACACAACGCCAATGTGGGTGAAAGTAAAACTAGTAACCCAAAGCTATTGTTACAATACACAACGCCTAGGTGGGTGTGAGTAAAACTAGTAACCCAAAGCTATTGTTACAATGCACAACGCCAAGGTGGTTTTAAGTAAAACTAGTAACCCAAAGATATTGCTACCATACACTACGCCAAGGTGGGTGTAAGTAAAATTAGTAACCCAAAGCTATTGTTACAATACACAACGTCAAGGTGGGTGTAAATAGAACTAGTAACCCAAAGCTATTGCTACAATACACAACGCGTAGGTGGGTGTAAGTAAAACTAGTAACCCAAAGCTATTGTTACAATACACAACGCCAAGGTGGGTGTAAGCAAAACCAGTAACCCAAAGCTATTATTCCAATACACAACGCCAAGGTGGTTGTAAATAAAACTAGTAATCCAAAGCTATTGTTACAATACACAACGCCAAGGTGGGTGTAAGTAAAACTAGTAACCCAAAGCTATTGTTACAATACACAACGTCAAGGTGGGTGTAAGTAAAACTAGTAACCCAAAGCTATTGTTACAATGCACAACGCCAAGGTGGGTGTAAGTAAAACTAGTAACCCAAAGCTATTATTCCAATACACAACGTCAAGGTGGGTGTAAATAGAACTAGTAACCCAATGATATTATTCCAATACACAACGCCATGGTGGGTGTAAGTAAAACTAGTAACCCAAAGATATTGCTACAATGCACAACGCCATGGTGGGTGTAAGTAAAACTAGTAACCCAAAGATATTGCTACAATGCACAACGCCATGGTGGGTGTAAGTAAAACTAGTAACCCAAAGCTATTGTTACAATACACAACGCCAAGGTGGGTGTAAGTAAAACTAGTAACCCAAAGATATTGCTACAATGCACAACGCCATGGTGGGTGTAAGTAAAACTAGTAACCCAAAGCTATTGTTACAATGCACAACGACTAGGTGGTTTTAAGTAAAACTAGTAACCCAAAGCTATTGCTACAATACACAACGCGTAGGTGGGTGTAAGAAAAACTATTAACCCAATGCTATTGTTACAATAAATAACGCCAAGGTGGGTGTAAGCAAAACTAGTAACCCAAAGCTATTGCTACAATACACAACGCCTAGGTAGGTGTAAGTAAAACTAGTAACCCAAAGCTTTTGTTACAATACACAACGCCAAGGTGGGTGAAAGTAAAACTACTAACCCAAAGCTATTGTTAAAATACACAACGCCAAGGTGGGTGAAAGTAAAACTAGTAACCCAAAGCTATTGTTACAATACACAACGCCAAGGTGGGTGTAAGTAAAACTAGTAACCCAAAGCTATTGCTACAATACACAACGCGTAGGTGGGTGTAAGAAAAACTATTAACCCAAAGCTATTGTTACAATACACAACGCCAAGGTGGGAGTAAGTAAAACTAGTAACCCAAAGCTATTGTTACAATACACAACGCCTAGGTAGGTGTAAGTAAAACTAGTAACCCAAAGCTATTGTTACAATACACAACGCCAAGGTGGGTGAAAGTAAAACTACTAACCCAAAGCTATTGTTAAAATACACAACGCCAAGGTGGGTGTAAGTAAAACTAGTAACCCAAAGCTATTGTTACAGTACACAACGCCAAGGTGGGTGTAAGTAAAACTAGTAACCCAAAGATAGTGCTACAATACACTACGCCAAGGTGGGTGTAAGTAAAACTAGTAACCCAAAGGTATTGTTACAATACACAACGCCAAAGTGGGTGTAAGTAAAACAAGGAACCCAAAGATATTGTTACAATACACAACGCCATGGTGGGAGTAAGTAAAACTAGTAACCCAAAGCTATTATTACAATACACAACGCCAAGGTGGGCGTAAGTAAAATTAGTAAGCCAAAGCTATTGTTACAATACACAACGCCAAGGTGGGTGTGAGTAAAATTAGTAATCCAAAGCTATTGTTACAAATACACAACGCCAAGGTGGGTATAAGTAAAACTAGTAACCCAAAGCTATTGTTACAATACAAAACGCCAAGATGGGTGTAAGTAAAACTAGTAACCCAAAGGTATTGCTACAATACACAACGTCAAGGTGGGTGTGAGTAAAACTAGTAACCCAAAGCTATTATTACAATACACAACGCCAAGGTGGGTGAAAGTAAAACTAGTAACCCAAAGATATTGTTACAATACACAACGCCAAGGTGGGTGAAAGTAAAACTAGTAACTCAAAGCTATTGTTACAATACACAACGCCTAGGTGGGTGTGAGTAAAACTAGTAGCCCAAAGCTATTCTTACAATACACAACGCCTAGGTGGGTGAAAGTAAAACTAGTAACCCAAAGCTATTGTTGGAATACACAACTCCTAGGTGGGTGGAAGTAAAACTAGTAACCCAAAGTTATTGTTACAATGCACAACGGCGAGGTGGGGGTAAATAAAACTAGCAATCCATAGCTATTGTTACAATACACAACGCCAAGGTGGGTGTAAGTAACACTTGTAAACCAAAGCTATTGTTACAATACACAACGCGTAGGTGGGTGTAAGTAAAACTAGTAACCCAAAGGTATTGCTACAATACACAACGCCAAGGTGGGTGAAAGTAAAACTAGTAACCCAAAGCTATTGTTACAATGCACAACGCCAAGGTGGGTGTAAGTAAAACTAGTAACCCAAAGCTATTGTTACAATGTACAACGCCTAGGTGGGTGTATGTAAAACTAGAAACCCAAAGCTATTGCTACAATACACAACGCCAAGGTGGGTGTAAGTAAAACTAATAACCCAAAGCTCTTGCTACAATACACAACGCCTAGGTGGGTGTAAGTAAAACTAGTAACCCAAAGCTATTGTTACAATACACAACGCCAAGGTGGGAGTAAGTAAAATTAGTAACCCAAAGCTATTGTTACAATGCACAACGCCTAGGTGGGTGTAAGTAAAACTAGTAATCCATAGCTATTGTTACAATACACAACGCCTAGGTGGGTGTAAGCAAAATTAGTAACCCAAAGCTATTGTTACAATACACAACGTCAAGGTGGGAGTAAGTAAAACTAGTAACCCTAAGCTATTGCTACAATACACAACGCCTAGGTGGGTGTAAGTAAAACTAGTAACCCAAAACTATTGTTACAATAAACAACGCCAAGGTGGGTGTGAGTAAAACTAGTAACCCAAAGCTATTGTTACAATACACAACGCCAAAGTGGGTGAAAGTAAAACTAGTAACCCAAAGGTATTGTTACAATACACAACGCCAAGGTGGGTGTAAGTAAAACTAGTAACCCAAAGCTATTGCTACAATTCACAACGCCAAGGTGGGTGTAAGTAAAACTAGCAACCCAAAGCTATTGTTACAATACACAACGCGTAGGTTCGTGAAAGTAAAACTAGTAACCCAATGCTATTGCTACAATACACAACGCAAAGGTGGGTGTAAGTAAAACTAGTAAACCAAAGCTATTGTTACAATACACAACGCGTAGGTGGGTGAAAGTAAAACTAGTAACCCAAATCTATTGTTACAATACACAACGCCAATGTGGGTGTAAGCAAAACTAGTAACCCAAAGCTATTGTTACAATACACAACGTCAAGGTGGGAGTAAGTAAAACTAGTAACACTAAGCTATTGCTACAATACACAACGCCTAGGTGGGTGTAAGTAAAACTAGTAACCCAAAACTATTGTTACAATAAACAACGCCAAGGTGGGTGTGAGTAAAACTAGTAACCCAAAGCTATTGTTACAATACACAACGCCAAAGTGGGTGAAAGTAAAACTAGTAACCCAAAGGTATTGTTACAATACACAACGCCAAGGTGGGTGTAAGTAAAACTAGTAACCCAAAGCTATTGCTACAATTCACAACGCCAAGGTGGGTGTAAGTAAAACTAGCAACCCAAAGCTATTGTTACAATACACAACGCGTAGGTTCGTGAAAGTAAAACTAGTAACCCAATGCTATTGCTACAATACACAACGCAAAGGTGGGTGTAAGTAAAACTAGTAAACCAAAGCTATTGTTACAATACACAACGCATAGGTGGGTGAAAGTAAAACTAGTAACCCAAATCTATTGTTACAATACACAACGCCAATGTGGGTGTAAGCAAAACTAGTAACCCAAAGGTATTGCTACAATACACTACGCCAAGGTGGGTGTAAGTAAAACTAGTAACCCAAAGCTATTGTTACAATACACAACGCCAAGGTGGGTGAAAGTAAAACTAGTAACCCAAAGATAGTGCTACAATACACTACGCCAAGGAGGGTGTAAGTAAAACTAGTAACCCAAAGGTATTGTTACAATACACAACGCCAAGGTGGGTGTAAGTAAAACAAGGAACCAAAAGATATTGTTACAATACACAACGCCATTGTGGGAGTAAGTAAAACTAGTAACCCAAAGCTATTATTACAATACACAACGCCAAGGTGGGTGTAAGTAAAATTAGTAAGCCAAAGCTATTGTTATAATACACAACGCCAAGGTTGGTGTGAGTAAAACTAGTAATCCAAAGCTAATGTTACAAATACACAACGCCAAGGTGGGTGTAAGTAAAACTAGTAACTCAAAGCTATTGTTACAATACACAACGCCAAGGTGGGTGAAAGTAAAACTAGTAACCCAAAGATATTGTTACAATACACAACGTCAAGGTGGGTGAAAGTAAAACTAGTAACCCAAAGCTATTGTTACAATACACAACGCCAAGGTGGGTGTAATTAAAACTAGTAACCCAAAGCTATTGTTACAATACACAACGCCAAGGTGGGTGAAAGTAAAACTAGTAACCCAAAGATATTGTTACAATACACAACGTCAAGGTGGGTGAAAGTAAAACTAGTAACCCAAAGCTATTGTTACAATACACAACGCCAAGGTGGGTGAAAGTAAAACTAGTAACCCAAAGATATTGTTACAATACACAACGTCAAGGTGGGTGAAAGTAAAACTAGTAACCCAAAGCTATTGTTACAATACACAACGCCAAGGTGGGTGTAAGTAAAACTAGTAACCCAAAGCTATTGTTACAATACACAACGCCAAGGTGGGTGTAAGTAAAACTAGTAACCCAAATGTATTGCTACAATACACTACGCAAAGGTGGGTGTAAGTAAAACTAGTAACCCAAAGCTATTGTTACAATACACAACGCCAAGGTGGGTGTAAGTAAAACTAGTAACCCAAAGCTATTGTTACAATACACAACGTCAAGGTGGGTGAAAGTAAAACTAGTTACCCAAAGCTATTGTTACAATACACAACGCCAAGGTGGGTGAAAGCAAAACTAGTAACCCAAAGGTATTGCTACAATACACAACGCCAAGGTGGGTGTAAGTAAATCTAGTAACCCAAAGCTATTGTTACAATACACAACGCCAAGGTGGGTGAAAGCAAAACTAGTAACCCAAAGCTATTGTTACAATACACAACGCCAAAGTTGGTGTAAGTAAAACTAGAAACCCAAAGCTATTGTTACAATACACAACGCGTAGGTGGGAGTAAGTAAAACTAGTAACCCAAAACTATTGTTACAATGCACAACGCCTAGGTGGGTGTTACTAAAACTAGTAACCCATAGCTATTGTTACAATACACAACGCCTAGGTGGGTGTAAGTAAAACTAGTAACCCAAAGCTATTGTTACAATACACAACGCCAAGGTGGGAGTAAGTAAAGCTAGTAACCCAAAGCTATTGTTACAATACACAACGCCAAGGTGGGAGTAAGTAAAACTAGTAACCCATAGATATTGTTACAATACACAACGCCAAGGTGGGTATAAGTAAAACTAGTAACCCAAAGCTATTGTTACAATACACAACGCCAAGGTGGGAGTAAGTAAAGCTAGTAACCCAAAGCTATTGTTACAATTCACAACGCCAAGGTGGGAGTAAGTAAAGCTAGTAACCCAAAGCTATTGTTACAATACACAACGCCAAGGTGGGTGTAAGTAAAACTAGTAACCCAAAGCTATTGCTACAATACACAACGCCAAGGTGGGTGTAAGTAAAACTAGTTATCCAAAGCTATTGTTACAATACACAACGCCAAGGTGGGTGTAAAAAAAACTAGTAACCCAAAGCTATTGTTACAATACACAACACCTAGGTGGGTGTAAGTAAAACTAGTAACCCAAAGCTATTGCTACAATACACAACGCCAAGGTGGGTGTAAGTAAAATTAGTAAACCAAAGCTATTGTTACAATACACAATGCCAAGGTGGGTGTAAGTAAAACCAGTAACCCAAAGGTATTGTTACAATACACAACGCCAAGGTGGGTGTAAGTAAAACTAGTAACCCAAAGCTATTGTTACAATACACAACGCCAAGGTGGGTGAAAGTAAATGTAGTAACCCAAAGTTATTGTTACAATGCACAACGCCAAGGTGGGTGAAAGTAAAACTAGTAACCCAAAGCTATTGTTACAATACACAACGCCTAGGTGGGTGTAAGTAAAACTAGTAACCCAAAGATATTGTTGCAATGCACAACGCCAAGGTGGGTTTAAGTAAAACTAGTAACCCAAAGATATTGTTGCAATACACAACGCCAAGGTGGGTGTAAGTAAAACTAGCAACCCAAAGCTATTGTTACCATACACTACGCCAAGGTGGGTGTAAGTAAAACTAGTAACCCAAAGCTATTGTTACAATACACAACGCCAAGGTGGGTGTAAGTAAAACTAGTAACCAAAGCTATTGCTACAACACACAACGTCAAGGTGGGTGAAAGTAAGAGTAGTAACCCAAAGCTATTGCTACAATAAACAACGCCAAGGTGGGAGTAAGTAAAACTAGTAACCCAAAGCTATTGTTACAATGCACAACGCCTAGGTGGGTGTAAGTAAAACTAGTAAGCCAAAACTATTGTTACAATACACAACGCCAAGATGGGTGTAAGTAAAACTAGTAACCCAAAGCTATTGTTACAATACACAACGCCAAGGTGGGTGTAAGTAAAACTAGTGACCCAAAGGTATTGCTGCAATACACTACGCCTAGGTGGGTGAAAGTAAAACTAGTAACCCAAAGGTATTGTTACAATACACAACGCCAATGTGGGTGAAAGTAAAACTAGTAACCCAAAGCTATTGTTACAATACACAACGCCAATGTGGGTGAAAGTAAAACTAGTAACCCAAAGCTATTGTTACAATACACAACGCCTAGGTGGGTGTAAGTAAAACTAGTAACCCAAAGCTATTGTTACAATGCACAACGCCAAGGTGGTTTTAAGTAAAACTAGTAACCCAAAGATATTGCTACCATACACTACGCCAAGGTGGGTGTAAGTAAAATTAGTAACCCAAAGCTATTGTTACAATACACAACGTCAAGGTGGGTGTAAATAGAACTAGTAACCCAAAGCTATTGCTACAATACACAACGCGTAGGTGGGTGTAAGTAAAACTAGTAACCCAAAGCTATTGTTACAATACACAACGCCAAGGTGGGTGTAAGCAAAACCAGTAACCCAAAGCTATTATTCCAATACACAACGCCAAGGTGGTTGTAAATAAAACTAGTAATCCAAAGCTATTGTTACAATACACAACGCCAAGGTGGGTGTAAGTAAAACTAGTAACCCAAAGCTATTGTTACAATACACAACGTCAAGGTGGGTGTAAGTAAAACTAGTAACCCAAAGCTATTGTTACAATGCACAACGCCAAGGTGGGTGTAAGTAAAACTAGTAACCCAAAGCTATTATTCCAATACACAACGTCAAGGTGGGTGTAAATAGAACTAGTAACCCAATGATATTATTCCAATACACAACGCCATGGTGGGTGTAAGTAAAACTAGTAACCCAAAGATATTGCTACAATGCACAACGCCATGGTGGGTGTAAGTAAAACTAGTAACCCAAAGATATTGCTACAATGCACAACGCCATGGTGGGTGTAAGTAAAACTAGTAACCCAAAGCTATTGTTACAATACACAACGCCAAGGTGGGTGTAAGTAAAACTAGTAACCCAAAGATATTGCTACAATGCACAACGCCATGGTGGGTGTAAGTAAAACTAGTAACCCAAAGCTATTGTTACAATGCACAACGACTAGGTGGTTTTAAGTAAAACTAGTAACCCAAAGCTATTGTTACAATAAATAACGCCAAGGTGGGTGTAAGCAAAACTAGTAACCCAAAGCTATTGCTACAATACACAACGCCTAGGTAGGTGTAAGTAAAACTAGTAACCCAAAGCTTTTGTTACAATACACAACGCCAAGGTGGGTGAAAGTAAAACTACTAACCCAAAGCTATTGTTAAAATACACAACGCCAAGGTGGGTGAAAGTAAAACTAGTAACCCAAAGCTATTGTTACAATACACAACGCCAAGGTGGGTGTAAGTAAAACTAGTAACCCAAAGCTATTGCTACAATACACAACGCGTAGGTGGGTGTAAGAAAAACTATTAACCCAAAGCTATTGTTACAATACACAACGCCAAGGTGGGAGTAAGTAAAACTAGTAACCCAAAGCTATTGCTACAATACACAACGCCTAGGTAGGTGTAAGTAAAACTAGTAACCCAAAGCTATTGTTACAATACACAACGCCAAGGTGGGTGTAAGTAAAACTAGTAACCCAAAGCTATTGTTACAGTACACAACGCCAAGGTGGGTGTAAGTAAAACTAGTAACCCAAAGATAGTGCTACAATACACTACGCCAAGGTGGGTGTAAGTAAAACTAGTAACCCAAAGGTATTGTTACAATACACAACGCCAAGGTGGGTGTAAGTAAAACAAGGAACCCAAAGATATTGTTACAATACACAACGCCATGGTGGGAGTAAGCAAAACTAGTAACCCAAAGCTATTATTACAATACACAACGCCAAGGTGGGCGTAAGTAAAATTAGTAAGCCAAAGCTATTGTTACAATACACAACGCCAAGGTGGGTGTGAGTAAAATTAGTAATCCAAAGCTATTGTTACAAATACACAACGCCAAGGTGGGTATAAGTAAAACTAGTAACCCAAAGCTATTGTTACAATACAAAACGCCAAGATGGGTGTAAGTAAAACTAGTAACCCAAAGGTATTGCTACAATACACAACGTCAAGGTGGGTGTGAGTAAAACTAGTAACCCAAAGCTATTGTTACAATACACAACGCCAAGGTGGGTGAAAGTAAAACTAGTAACCCAAAGATATTGTTACAATACACAACGCCAAGGTGGGTGAAAGTAAAACTAGTAACTCAAAGCTATTGTTACAATACACAACGCCTAGGTGGGTGTGAGTAAAACTAGTAGCCCAAAGCTATTCTTACAATACACAACGCCTAGGTGGGTGAAAGTAAAACTAGTAACCCAAAGCTATTGTTGCAATACACAACTCCTAGGTGGGTGTAAGTAAAACTAGTAACCCAAAGTTATTGTTATAATGCACAACGGCGAGGTGGGGGTAAATAAAACTAGCAATCCATAGCTATTGTTACAATACACAACGCCAAGGTGGGTGTAAGTAACACTTGTAAACCAAAGCTATTGTTACAATACACAACGCGTAGGTGGGTGTAAGTAAAACTAGTAACCCAAAGGTATTGCTACAATACACAACGCCAAGGTGGGTGAAAGTAAAACTAGTAACCCAAAGCTATTGTTACAATGCACAACGCCAAGGTGGGTGTAAGTAAAACTAGTAACCCAAAGCTATTGTTACAATGTACAACGCCTAGGTGGGTGTATGTAAAACTAGAAACCCAAAGCTATTGCTACAATACACAACGCCAAGGTGGGTGTAAGTAAAACTAATAACCCAAAGCTATTGCTACAATACACAACGCCTAGGTGGGTGTAAGTAAAACTAGTAACCCAAAGCTATTGTTACAATGCACAACGCCAAGGTGGGAGTAAGTAAAATTAGTAACCCAAAGCTATTGTTACAATACACAACGCCTAGGTGGGTGTAAGCAAAACTAGTAACCCAAAGCTATTGTTACAATACACAACGTCAAGGTGGGAGTAAGTAAAACTAGTAACCCTAAGCTATTGCTACAATACACAACGCCTAGGTGGGTGTAAGTAAAACTAGTAACCCAAAACTATTGTTACAATAAACAACGCCAAGGTGGGTGTGAGTAAAACTAGTAACCCAAAGCTATTGTTACAATACACAACGCCAAAGTGGGTGAAAGTAAAACTAGTAACCCAAAGGTATTGTTACAATACACAACGCCAAGGTGGGTGTAAGTAAAACTAGTAACCCAAAGCTATTGCTACAATTCACAACGCCAAGGTGGGTGTAAGTAAAACTAGCAACCCAAAGCTATTGTTACAATACACAACGCGTAGGTTCGTGAAAGTAAAGCTAGTAACCCAATGCTATTGTTACAATACACAACGCAAAGGTGGGTGTAAGTAAAACTAGAAAACCAAAGCTATTGTTACAATACACAACGCGTAGGTGGGTGAAAGTAAAACTAGTAACCCAAATCTATTGTTACAATACACAACGCCAATGTGGGTGTAAGCAAAACTAGTAACCCAAAGGTATTGCTACAATACACTACGCCAAGGTGGGTGTAAGTAAAACTAGTAACCCAAAGCTATTGTTACAATACACAACGCCAAGGTGGGTGAAAGTAAAACTAGTAACCCAAAGATAGTGCTACAATACACTACGCCAAGGTGGGTGTAAGTAAAACTAGTAACCCAAAGGTATTGTTACAATACACAACGCCAAGGTGGGTGTAAGTAAAACAAGGAACCCAAAGATATTGTTACAATACACAACGCCATTGTGGGAGTAAGTAAAACTAGTAACCCAAAGCTATTATTACAATACACAACGCCAAGGTGGGTGTAAGTAAAATTAGTAAGCCAAAGCTATTGTTATAATACACAACGCCAAGGTTGGTGTGAGTAAAACTAGTAATCCAAAGCTATTGTTACAAATACACAACGCCAAGGTGTGTGTAAGTAAAACTAGTAACTCAAAGCTATTGTAACAATACAAAACGCCAAGGTGGGTGTAAGTAAAACTATTAACCCAAAGGTATTGCTACAATACACAACGTCAAGGTGGGTGTTAGTAAAACTAGTAACCCAAAGCTATTGTTACAATACACAACGCCAAGGTGGGTGAAAGTAAAACTAGTAACCCAAAGATGTTGTTACAATACACAACGTCAAGGTGGGTGAAAGTAAAACTAGTAACCCAAAGCTATTGTTACAATACACAACGCCAAGGTGGGTGTAAGTAAAACTAGTAACCCAAAGCTATTGTTACAATACACAACGCCAAGGTGGGTGTAAGTAAAACTAGTAACCCAAATGTATTGCTACAATACACTACGCAAAGGTGGGTGTAAGTAAAACTAGTAACCCAAAGCTATTGTTACAATACACAACGCCTAGGTGGGAGTAAGGAAAATTAGTAACCCAAAGCTATTGTTACAATGCACAACGCCTAGGTGGGTGTAAGTAAAACTAGTAATCCATAGCAATTGCTACAATACACAACGCCTAGGTGGGTGTAAGCAAATCTAGTAACCTAAAGCTATTGATACAAATCACAACGCCAAGGTGGGAGTAAGTAAAACTAGTAACCCTAAGCTATTGTTACAATACACAACGCCTAGTTGGGTGTAAGCAAAACTAGTAACCCAAAACTATTGTTACAATACACAACGCCAAGATGGGTGTAAGTAAAACTAGTAACCCAAAGCTATTGTTACAATACACAACGCCAAGGTGGGTGTGAGTAAAACTAGTAACCCAAAGCTATTGTTACAATACACAACGACAAGGTGGGTGAAAATAAAACTAGTAACCCAAAGATATTGTTACAATACACAACGCCAAGGTGGGTGTAAGTAAAACTAGTAACCCAAAGCTATTGTTACAATACACAACGCCAAGGTGGGTGAAAGTAAAACTAGTAATCCAAAGCTATTGTTACAATACACAACGCCAATGTGGATGTGAGTAAAACTAGTAACCCAAAGCTATTGTTACAATACACAACGCCAAGGTGGGAGTAAGTAAAACTAGTAACACAAAGCTATTGTTACAATACACAACGCCTAGGTGGGTGGAAGTAAAACTAGTAACCCAATGCTATTGTTACAATACACAACGCGTAGGTGGGTGTGAGTAAAACTAGTAACCAAAAGCTATTGCTACAATACACAACGCCTAGGTGGGTGTAAGTAAAACGTGTAACCCAAAGCTATTGTTACAATACACAACGCCAATGTGGGAGTAAGTAAAACTAGTAACACAAAGATATTGTTACAATACACAACGCCTAGGTGGGTGGAAGTAAAACTAGTAACCCAATGCTATTGTTACAATACACAACGCGTAGGTGGGTGTGAGTAAAACTAGTAACCCAAAGCTATTCTTACAATACACAACGCCAAGGTGGGTGTAAGTAGAACTAGTAACCCAATGCTATTGATACAATACACAACGTCAAGGTGGGTGTAAGTAGAACAAGTAACCCAAAGCTATTGATACAATATACAACGCCAAGGTGGGTGTAAGTAAACCTAGTAACCGAAAGGTAGTGCTAAAATACACTACGCCAAGGTGGGTGTAAATAAAACTAGTAACCCAAAGCTATTGTTACAATACACAACGCCAAGGTGGGTGTAAGTAAAACTAGTAACCCAAATGTATTGCTACAATACACTGCGCAAAGGTGGGTGTAAGTAAAACTAGGAACCCAAAGCTATTGTTACAATACACAACGCCTAGGTGGGTGTAAGTAAAATTAGTAACCCAAAGCTATTGCTACAATACACAACGCCTAGGTGGGTGTAAGTAAAATTAGTAACCCAAAGCTATTGCTACAATACACAACGCCTAGGTGGGTGTAAGCAAATCTAGTAACCTAAAGCTATTGATACAAATCACAACGCCAAGGTGGGAGTAAGTAAAACTAGTAACCCAAAGGTATTGTTACAATACACAACGACAAGGTGGGTGAAAATAAAACTAGTAACCCAAAGATATTGTTACAATACACAACGTCAAGGTGGGTGTAAGTAAAACTAGTAACCCAAAGCTATTGTTACAATACACAACGCCAAGGTGGGTGAAAGTAAAACTAGTAATCCAAAGCTATTGTTACAATAAACAACGCCAATGTGGGTGTGAGTAAAACTAGTAACTCAAAGCTATTGTTACAATACACAACGCCAAGGTGGGAGTAAGTAAAACTAGTAACACAAAGCTATTGTTACAATACACAACGCCTAGGTGGGTGGAACCAAAACTAGTAACCCAATGCTATTGCTACAATACACAACGCGTAGGTGGGTGTGAGTAAAACTAGTAACGAAAAGCTACTGCTACAATACACAACGCCTAGGTGGGTGTAAGTAAAACGTGTAACCCAAAGCTATTGTTACAATACACAACGCCAAGGTGGGAGTAAGTAAAACTAGTAACCCAAAGATATTGTTACAATACACAACGCCTAGGTGGGTGGAAGTAAAACTAGTAACCCAATGCTATTGTTACAATACACAACGCGTAGGTGGGTGTGAGTAAAACTAGTAACCCAAAGCTATTGTTACAATACACAACGCCAATGTGGGTGTAAGTAGAACTAGTAACCCAAAGCTATTGATACAATACACAACGCCAAGGTGGGAGTAAGTAAACCTAGTAACCGAAAGGTAGTGCTACAATACACTACGCCAAGGTGGGTGAAAATAAAACTAGTAACCGAAAGCTATTGTTACAATACACAACGCCAAGGTGGGTATAAGTAAAACTAGTAACCCAAATGTATTGCTACAATACACTGCGCAAAGGTGGGTGTAAGTAAAACTAGTAACCCAAAGCTATTGTTACAATACACAACGCCTAGGTGGGTGTAAGTAAAATTAGTAACCCAAAGCTATTGCTACAATACACAACGCCTAGGTGGGTGTAAGTAAAACTAGTAATCCAAAGCTATTGTTACAATACACAACACCAAGGTGGGTGTAAGCAAAACTAGTAACCCAAATGTATTGCTACAATACACTGCGCAAAGGTGGGTGTAAGTAAAACTAGTAACCCAAAGCTATTGTTACAATACACAACGCCTAGGTGGGTGTAAGTAAAATTAGTAACCCAAAGATATTGCTACAATACACAACGCCTAGGTGGGTGTAAGTAAAACTAGTAACCGAAAGCTATTGTTACAATACACAACGCCGAGGTGGGTGTAAGCAAAACTAGTAACCCAAAGCTATTGTTACAATGCACAACGCCTAGGTGGGTGTAAGTAAAACTAGTAACTGAAAGCTATTGTTACAATACACAACGTCTAGGTGGGTGTAAGTAAAACTAGTAACCCAAAGCTATTGTTACAATACACAACGCCTAGGTGGGTGGAAGTAAAACTAGTAACCCAATGCTATTGTTACAATACACAACGCCTAATTGGGTGTAAGTAAAACTAGTAACCCAAAGCTATTGTTACAATGCACTACGCCAAGGTGGGAGTAAGGAAAACTAATAACCCAAAGATATTGTTACAATACACAACGCCTAGGTGTGTGGAAGTAAAACTAGTAACCCAATGCTATTGCTGCAATACACAACACGTAGGTGGGTGTGAGTAAAACTAGTAACCCAAAGCTATTGCTACAATACACAACGCCAAGGTGGGAGAAAGTAAAACTAGTAACCCAAAGCTATTGCTACAATACACAACGACTAGGTGTGTGTAAGGAAAGCTAGTAACCCAAAGCTATTGTTACAATACACAACGCCAAGGTGGGTGTAAGTAAAACTAGTAACCCATAGATATTGTTAAAATACACAACGCCTAGGTGGGTGTAAGTAAAACTAGTAACCCAATGCTATTGTTACAATACACAACGCCTAGGTGGGTGTAAGGAAAACTAGTAACCCAAAGCTATTGTTACAATACACAACGCCAAGGTGGGAGTAAGTAAAACTAGTAACCCAAAGTTATCGTTACAATACACAACGCCAAGGTGGGTGTAAGTAAAACTAGTAACCCATAGATATTGTTACAATACACAACGCCTAGGTGGGTGTAAGTAAAACTAGTAACCCAAAGCTATTGTTACAATACACAACGCCTAGGTGGGTGGAAGTAAAACTAGTAACCCAATGCTATTGTTACAATACACAACGCGTAGGTGGGTGTGAGTAAAACTAGTCACCAAAAGCTATTGCTACAATACACAACGCCTAGGTGGGTGTAAGTAAAACTAGTAACTCAAAGCTATTGTTACAATACACAACGCCAAGGTGGGAGTAAGTAAAACAAGTAACCCAAAGATATTGTTACAATACACAACGCCTAGGTGAGTGTAAGTAAAACTAGTAATCCAAAGGTATTGCTACAATACATTACGCCAAGGTGGGTGAAAGTAAAACTAGTAACCCAAAGCTATTGTTACAATACACAACGCCAAGGTGGGTGTAAGTAAAACTAGTAACCCAAAACTATTGTTACAATACACAACGCCTAGGTGGGTGTAAGTAAAACTAGTAACCCAAACTATTTTTAAAATACACAACGCCTAAGTGGGTGTAAGTAAATTAGTAACCCAAAGCTATTGTTACAATACACAACGCCAAGGTGGGTGTAAGTAAAACTAGTAACCCAAAGCTATTCTTACAATACACAACGCCAAGGTGGGTGTAAGTAAAACTAGTAACCGAAAGCTATTGTTACAATGCACAACGCCAAGGTGGGTGTAAGTAAAACTAATAACCCAAAGGTATTGCTACAATACACTACGCCAAGGTTGGTGTATGTAAAACTAGTAACCCAAAGCTATTGCTACAATACACAACGCCAAGGTGAAAGTAAGTAAAACTAGTAACCCAAAGGTATTGCTACAATGCACTACACCATGATGGGTGTAAGTAAAACTAGCAACCTAAAGCTATTGTTGCAATACACAACGCCAAGGTGGGTGTAAGTAAAACTAGTAACCCAAAGCTATTGTTGCAATACACAACGCCAAGGTGGGTGAAAGCAAAACTAGTAACCCAAAGCTATTGTTACAATACACAACGCCTAGGTGGGTGTAAGTAAAACTAGTAACCCAAAGCTATTGCTACAATACACAACGCCTAGGTGGGTGTAAGGAAAACTAGTAATCCAAAGCTATTGTTATAATACACAATGCCAAGGTGGGTGTAAGTAAAACTAGTAACCCAAAGCTATTGTTACAATACACAACGCCAAGGTGGGAGTAAGTAAAACTAGTAACCCAAAGCTATTGTTACAATGCACAACGCCTAGGTGGGTGTAAGTAAAACTAGTAACCCAAAGCTATTGTTACAATACACAACGCCTAGGTGGGTGTAAGTAAAACTAGTAACCCAATGCTATTGTTACAATACACAACGCCAAGGTGGGTGTGAGTAAAACTAGTAACCAAAAGCTATTGCAACAATACACAACGCCTAGGTGGGTGTAAGTAAAACTAGTAACCCAAAGCTATTGTTACAATGCACAACGTCAAGGTGGGAGTAAGTAAAACTAGTAACCCAAAGCTATTGTTATAATACACAACGCCATGGTGGGTGAAAGTAAAACTAGTAACCCAAAGCTATTGCTACAATACACAACGCCAAATTGGGAGTAAATAAAACTAGTAACCCAAAGCTATTGTTACAATACACAACGCCAAGGTGGGAGCAAGTAAAACTAGTAACTCAAAGCTATTGTTACAATACACAACGCCAAGGTGAGTGTAAGTAAAACTAGTAACCCAAAGATATTATTACAATACACTACGCCAGGATGGGTGTAAGTAAAACTAGTAATCCAAAGCTATTGTTACAATACACAACGCCTAGGTGGATGTGAGGAAAACTAGTAACCCAAAGGTATTGCTACAATACACAACGCCAAGGTGGGTGAAAGTAAAACTAGTAAACCAAAGCTATTGTTACAATACACAACGCCTAGGTGGGTGAAAGTAAAACTAGTAACCCAAAGCTATTGTTAAAATACACAACGCCAAGGTGGGTGTAAGTAAAACTAGTAACCCAAAGCTATTGTTAAAATACACAACGCCAAGGTGGGTGTAAGTAAAACTAGTAACCCAAAGGTATTGCTACAATACACTACGCCAAGGTGGGTGTAAGTAAAACTGGTACACCAAAGCTATTGCTACAATACACAACGTCAAGGTGGCTGTGTGCAAATCTAGTAACCCAAAGCTATTGTTGTAATACCCAACGCCAAGGTGGATGTAAGCAAAGCTTATGCGACAAAGTAGATTTTAGAAACAAAAGCACAAAGTGAATGTTAGCGAAACTCATAACTCCAAGGGAGTGTCAGAAACACAACCTCAAAGTGAATGCTAACGAAACTCACACTGCAAGAGAGTGTTAGAAACACAACCTCAAATTGAATGTTAATGAAGCTCACACTGCAAGAGAGTGTTAGAAACACAACCTCAAAGTGAATGTTAACGAAACTCATATCTCCAAGAGAGTATTCGAAGCACAACCTCTAAGTGAATGTTAACGAAACTCATACTGCAAGAGAGTGTTAGAAACACAACCTCAAAGTGAATGTTATCGAAACTCATATCTCCAAGGGAGTGTTAGAAACACAACCTCAAAGTGAATGTTAATGAAACTCATATCTCCACGGGAGTGTTAGAAGCACAACCTCAAAGTGGATGTAAATGAAACTCACATCTCCAAAGGAGTGTTAGAAGCACAACCTCAAAGTGAATGTTAACGAAACTCATACGTCCAAGAGAGTGTTAGAAACACAACCTCAAAGTGAATGCTAACGAAATTCACACTGCAAGATTGTTAGAAACACAACCTCAAAGTGAATATTAACCAAACTCATATCTCCAAGGGAGTGTTAGAAACATAACCTCAAAGTGAATGTCAACGAAACTCATACTGCAAGAGAGTGTTAGAAACACAACCTCAAAGTGAATGTTAAAGAAACTCATAACTCCAAGGGAGTATTAGAAACGCAACCTCAAAGTGAATGTTAATGAAACTCATATCTCCAAGGGAGTGTTAGAAACACAACCTCAAAGTGAATGATAACACAACTAAAACCTCAAAGAGAGTGTTAAAAACAAAACTTCAAAGTCATTGTTAATAAAACCCATACCTCCAAGGGAATGTTAGAAACACAACCTTAAAATGAATGTTAACAAAACTCATACTCATAATTAGATGTTAGAAAGCATACATCTAAAAATAGTCTTTTAAAAACCCATACCCCAAAATGTGTACTAGAAAACAACTTCAAAACCCACTCATTAAAGGGAGTGTGAGCAGAACTAATTCCCTGTCCGTCTTTTTTCGATTTACGCATTATGATAACACCTTTGGTATCTTCAAACTCTTCGTAAAGGGAGTGTGACCAAAAATCACACATCAAAGGGAGTAGTAAAACTCATACCTCAAAGAGAGTTTTCGAAAACACATCAACGAGAGTCTTAGGAAACACAACCGCACGATTAATGTTAGAATAATTGATATCTTCAGAATGAGAACAAAACGTTGCCTCGTCTTTATATAGCATGTATCTTGACAACATAATTAGAAGTATCAGTGTTGATTTATCATATCTTCTTCACACGTTTTCATGTCGTGTATAATTAAATTGCAAGAAACTACATCCATGCATTTATAAAATTTATATCATTTATTATATTTAGTCAAGCTAATTTTTCGCCATGTTTCTTTAGAATGTGCTGTATGTTTTTTCTTTGCATTTTATGCTTTGTCGGTACATAACGTTTTCAGTAAAGAATCTCATTATCAAAAGACTGGAAAATTTTGAAACAAAAGATTCAATGTTTAATGTGTACTATGTGTATTTGAAATACGATACCGCATAACATTTGAAAGGCCACACCAGATACTAAATCGTTCAAATATTAACTCAACTTATAAAAGCTCTATTAGTTGTGTTGGGTAAATTTGACTTGATGGTTTGATTGTCGTAGAAATAATATAATATCCGAAAGCGTTTTGTAATTTGACCTCTTAGATTTGGCTGCGGGTAACACCGGTGAGACTATAATAATCTAACGTCTTATCTGGTGCATAATATGTTCTCAATATAATGTATCTATAAAAATATTAAATCTGAACAGAATAAAGAACGTGTCTTAATAAAGAGAGACTTTGCTTAGTGACCGGACTGTACAAAATATACTGCACGCCCCAGAGACGATAGCAATATTAACATTAACCTCATTACAGGCTGAGTATTATTTTATTGTCGATCTGCTTCGCATCTATTCCATTTGATATGTTATAATAATGATAAAAATAGTGATTAGCCGACACAGTATGGAAGTGGATTAGGAATTGCATATCTTCCGGAGCACACACGAAATCATCCCCGATTTGTTTGTCGGTTTTAATTTTTTGCTTGATGTTTTGATGATCATTAATTGTCATTTTGTCATTTCATTTGGCAATTATATAGTCTGTCCTTCAATTTACAGCTTCTCATTACTATGTCAGTTTCTTCAAAGTTTTCTGAGCTCAAAACATTTGATCAATCATATAAAATTTTACATGGCGACGTGTACTCGTTACAAAATTATGTGATCGAGTTTATCAGTGACTTGCGGCAGTTCGGTGGTTTTCTTCGGGTACTCTGGTTTCCTCCACCAATACAATTCACCGCCCCGATATAGATGAAATATTGTTGAATGTGACGTTAACCACCATAGCCCCTATCCCACATTTTACATTAACCATCAAAACACCTGACTACATTGTAACATTACAGTTGTTCGAAGCTGTAAGCCAATAGGTATATAACCTTCAGGTTTTTCTTCTGTTTTATTGCTCAAGAAGATAATCAGCTAACAAAAACAAAAGGAAATAAAGCTCATTATATTGCCACAGTATATCTATTATCAGAAATATTTATTTTAACTTGTAATATATTGGTTTCACTTTTGTGGTGTTTTACGTTTGTTTACATATTCTATTCCCATGATCTGACTAAAGTCAAATAGAAATAATGGACTGTCTGTCATGTAGTAAGCATTTTCAATTATACTTTATATTTGCTATCAACGTATTATATTATTTGGCTTTCCAATCTTTTTTCTGAGCGTACCCGAGGAAAGCTATATCACAATTGAGTCGTGCGTACTAATTTTGATATCTACGTTTTTTATTGGCATAATCATGAATAAATAGTAACATTGGGTAAATAGATACCCATTCCTGTGAAAAAGTTTGACGCAGAATCATCGATCATCGATACACTATCAAAGAAATTTATTTTTCAGAAATGACCGATTTGAATATGAAAAACACAGCAGTATAATATAAGACAAGACAAACCAATTCCATGACAAAATATGATCATGATATGTTCTTTTCTATGTTGATCTGCGAAGAAAGAAAACTGTAATAATTAAGTAGCATTTATGCTTGATATATGAGTAAATTCATGTGCATTAATGTCTTGAGGTTGCCTTTTAAATCACGCTCAGACATTTACCGCATTCCCTGTCAATTGAACACAGCCATCTGCCAATTGTCATATCAAAACCACAAGAATATCATGACGTCACAATGTTTGTAAATTTATCTCCAATAACAACATTGACATCTAATTTAGTGCGCATGACGCGTTTCAGGAATAACCATCGTGTACGCTCATAGTCAAAAGAATGGAAAGTCAAATAATTTAAATACGCTTGAGAGCAATAAAACAAAAGGATTTAAACTGGATAGCCAATCATTGGCTATGACTACCTATGAAAGGGGGGATTGACCTTATTTTTTCTTAATGCATATTGCTTAAGAACTATACGTTTGAAAATATATATATTTAATATACCATTTCAGTGCCAAAACACTGACTACTGGGTGGATGATGCGCTCGGGGACTAAATGTCTGCTAGAAAATATATCGACCCATTGATAGCAATGCATAGGGGCGGTATATTTTTCTGGCAACGCGTCGTTATCGCAAGGTGTTGTATTTAGTAAGTGGATTAAGTCCTACCCAAATTGTCAATGTTGTCTAATCTGTTTAAACAGAACATTAGTGGAGCAGGAACTGCTTACACTTTCGTAATTGCTGAGTCCACCATCGGTTTTTAATGGGATTCGTATTGCCCAATTTTCAGTTTTCTATATAAGTGTTTTGTAGAACATAAGTTTTCCTTTGATCGTTTTTCTTTAGGCCAATGTATTGTCTCTCTTTCTTTGATTCGTCTGATAACCTCTTTGGTAACCTCACATTTTTCTTATATACAACAACGCTTGAGGTATTGTCACGTGTTCCTTTTGTTCTTATATTGTAAATATAGATAATAAAATAACATGTACAAGAAGAGTTTGAAGATACCAAAGGGAGGTAATCAGAATCCGTAAATCGAAGGTCAGAGAACACAATGGCCAAAACAAAAAGTACAAAAGGATTAACAACACGAACACCACTAAGAACCGGGGTGACCTCAGGTTCAACTTTTGAATACATTTTTATTGATAGATTTTAATATTACTTTGAATGTTGCAGAAGCTTATGGTAAACGTTTAATGACAACTGTTGTAGGGATGTGTAGTGGTGTTATAGTATACTGTCTATTTCATTGTTATAATTGCTAGATATATTTCAAGGGGTGAGAGAAAGGGGATGAGTAATACTTACAGATGTTCCAATCATATTCGCCATGATATAGCTGATATACTGCAAAGGTTGGTGTTAAGCAACAACCAATCAATCAAACAATCAATCAATCAACCAATCAATCAATCAATCGAATCATATTAGCTAAGCAAATTCACGGTTATAGTCAAGATAATTTAAAATTTATTCATGAGTCGTTTGAACACAGGTTTTACTCCACACCCATCCCACGCGCGCTAATTTTGCTTAAGATCAGGAATCTTAAATAGTTTGGGAAATGTGTGGAATTTGTGCGGTTCCTTCTTTTTTTACTGAATTTTCTCCTTTTCAATAAGGAACTATAATAGGTTTTATATTATAGGATAATTCTGGGATGACATAGTCCGCAGCAGGGCCTATGAGAGGGGGTTAAGCCGGTACATCGGTCCGGGCCCGGAGAACCAGGAAAGGGCCAGGGAATCTCTGAAGGGTCCCATAGCCTTAGCCATAAACATTTATTTTGATTTTTTAAATTTTTTGGGGGGTATTTTCAACTCAAATCCTCATTTTTGAGAGAAGTCTCAGTCTGTCCTCGGAACCCCAATGCAATCTTGTCTCGCCTTGCAAAATTTCTCTTGAAGGCCCTGGTTCGTAGTAAAAGTTTCGCGTGAATGACATACAATACCGTTGCCTACGTTTTATTGGTGTGGAAGGAGGGGGCACGCCTGATGTGCATGGCAACGATTTAACCTCGGCGTGAAGCGGGAATGAATTATTACATTGTCAGATAATTTACGCTTTATTGTTGTTACTACACCACCATGGATACGTCATGCACACTTCTGGAAAATAGATGCTGAATAATACATAAAGAATAATTTCTGTCTGAAAACAAGGTCAAACTATTATTTTAGCGTACTCAACTGACACTTTCTGTGTATATTATATATTATATTATTTAACAACTAGAACGCATATTTATCATCAACGGATGTAAATGATGTATTTATATATATATTTTGAAATCTTTCGATGATTGTTTATGATCTACACTACGTCATATCACAACAAACAATGATTCCATATGTTCCTATAGTCTTAACAATATACAAGATAAACATATACATAGCGCACAGAAAACGGGACAAAAACAAAAACAAAAAACCCTAATACAATATAACACTAGTATCTCTATCTATATCGTAATCTTCATTTAGTTAGCGCAGATAGCGCAATTGGGGAAATTGCGTTCTGGGTAATGGAACAGGAACTACTTTAGTTCGTGCAATTAGTGGAAATTGTGTAAATTGTGTATAAAAGAACAATGGTTCTGAACAGGAACTACTGACCTGTCAGAAAACGTGATTTCACCCCCGATTTTAGTTGGGTTGGTATTTTTACATCTTTAGTTTTCAGTGAAAATATAATTGATAGATTTAAAAATTATTGGCTTTGAGTTACATAGCAGTGTTTGCAATAGAAAGTGCGAACTCTAATCCTTTTTTTGTTCTTTTTTCATTTTCTTGAAAACGAGCAGATATCAGTTTATATCAGAGTTTCTTCATTAGTATAATTTTTGTAATGTTCATATTGCATCTTTTCATTGAGTAAAGTAAATCTTACTTTATATCTCACTCTCACATTTCATGCACAAAAAATGTAACTCTTTTCACAAAATAAAGGAACGAGATGTCATTTTCCAGTAGATAAATATAAAAAAAACAAATTAAATGGCCTAATCATAGGTGTTTATAGCAATCTGTAAAGGACAACATGAAATGGCTAAGTCAAAGGTGCTGGTAACAATCATCACACGACATGACACAGCTCTCCGTATGCACTATTATATCAAGAAGATTAACGACAATATTTGACCAAGCTCACGTCAAAGAAAACTTTGAAGATAGCAAAGGGGTAATCTGAAGCTGTAAAGAAAAGGACAGACAACACAATGACCAACAGAAAAGGACATACGGAAAACAACGATCTACAAAACACTCCACAGAAAGCTAACGAACGAGTAACACGACCTCACTAAAATCCGGGGTGGACTCATGTGTTTCGGCAAGGCAAGCAGTGTCTGCTCCACAGATTATTGTTTCTCAACTAATACCGACGAACAATGTCCCGAAATACACACAATTGTTTTCTAAAGTGTAACATTTTATGAGACAGGAACTGTTTACCCTTCGCGAGGATCCTGGTTCACCCCCGATATTTGGTGGGTCCGTGTTGCACAGCTTTTTAGTTTTTTGTGTTGTTTTTTTGTTTGTTTGTTTATCTTCGTCCTGTGTCTTGTTTGCGCAATATTGGCATTGTCTCTGGATTGTCCATTCTTGATAGTCCCTTTTATTTTCTCAAACGTTTATTTAAGAAAATAAAATTTTCCTTTGAGTCATTTTGTGAGATGATTATTTTCGTCCCATGTCGGCTAAATTCTTACTTTTGCAGCTTTGAAAATATACAACAAACAGCGTGTCGAACATAAATTTGTGAATTGCGATAGAAATCTATTTTTGTAATTACAACTGTTATATGAAAATGGCGCATGTGTTATTATCAAAGTAATCAGTCAATTTGTGAACTGATGAATGTGATTGGCGGGTGGCAATAATTGCTAATCAATCATATAGCAGCTCATCTTAGTTAATTCCTGACGAATGTGGGTCAATTTTGACAGTCGTTCATTTCGAATGGAAAAAAAACGCGTTTTCTAACTAACTGAAAAAGTTTTCACTATTATATACACTCTGACAAAAGTTAAGCACCACCATATATTTTTTGCAGAATGAATTTTCAGATGTCTACAGATCGCATAATACTGGCTGGAAATGATTATTGAAAGTGTAATTTGATAATTGGACACCCAATCAATAAAGAACAATAATAAAAGACAATGTCCTGAATATTGAATTCTTTTGACCATGTACTAAAAAAACTACTGATAAATCATACAAAGAAAAGTTGAATTTAAATTTTACTTCAACAATGAGTTTATACACTTTGGAAAAATGGCTGTAATTTGAATCGTCTGTAAAATAAAAATTTGCTTTTACTGTAAAACAGTCACTAATGTGTAAGACCTCCTCGCTTCCGGAACAGTTCTCTTACACGTTGCTTCATACTGTGAACAAGCCTTCTAAGTTTATATTGCGGGAAATTTTGCCATTCTTCTACCATTGATGTTCTCAATTCAGCAAGGTTTTGACACTGAGGGTTACGATGGTTCAGTCTTTGACCAATGTAGTCCCACACATGCTATATGGGGTTCATGTCCGGTGACATGGCAGGCCATGGAATTGTATATATCGCCTCTTGTTGCTTGTATTGATTCACAATCCTCGCTCTATGTGGTCTGGCGTTGTTATCCATGTTGAGCGGACGACTTGCCAGTGGTTGTCAAAATGCGGAACAACGATATCTCTCAGTACGGAATCGCTATACATTTGTCCGTTCATAGTGCCACTGAGAACATAAAGGTCCAGCTTGCATCTAAGAGAAAAGCAACCTCACACAGCTACACCGCCAGAACAGAATGCACTTGTTGGAAAGATGTTGTTTTCATTGTAAGCAGTGTTTATTTGTCTCCAAACGCGCATGCGTCCATCTACTGGCCGTAAAAAGAATCGACTCTCATCTGACCAATGAATCTTTTGCCAGTTCCGTATATTCCACCGAAGATGGTCGTTTGCCCACTGAAGTCGTGCATGACGGTGGTGTGGTGACAAATAAGGACGTTTGACAGGTCTTCGGGCTCGTAAATGTGCATTGATGACTGTACGAACACCTACACGGCAAACCTGGGGGCCAGTGTTCTCTCAGTTTTGTTGCTGATGTGAATGAGCTCCGTTTTGCACGTCGAGTGAGAAGTCTGTCTTCACGAGGGGATGTCAGACGAGGTCTACCAGAACTAGGACGATCATTTACCGTTTCTGTTTGATGATAATGTTGTATCAACCTCCCGATAACTGTATGATTAACATTGAACTGTACAGCAATATTTCTTGAGCTCATACCAGTATTTGACATTCCAATGCTTGCCATCTTTCAGCAATTGTAAGTTTACGTCTTGCCATACTCAGCTTTAAACTCATAAAGGTAAACATTTATCTGTACATCGTGCGGTTTAATCATGGATTTAAATGTCCCAAACTGGACTGGATTATGTCGGTTTGTATACTAGCCTGTTTCTACAGATATCCAAATGAAAAAAACAGAATTTAAATTGATGCAATATAACGAAACACACATCTTTTTAAATTTAGGTGGTGCTTAACTTTTGTCGGACTGTATATATTTCCATTCAATGATTCGAGACATATTTATAATAAGACGCATTGCGTTATAATGAGATATATACGTGACGTTAATTGCTGTATTTAATCCAATATGGCCGACTTTTTCTATTTCACACCATGGAACGTTTATTATCATTGTTAATATGCGTCGTACCAACGGGATTAATTAATGCAATTGCTTGTAACATAGGTTGCTTATGAAAATACACAATTAATTAAGAGAGAACTACGACATATGTATAAACGATTACCCACTCCTACAAGCCGCATAGTCTCCAAGAAAAACCTGATTCGTTAGACACATAAAAACCAGAATATAATGAGAAACATACTAAAACATGATACTACTCCGTAATCTACTTTCTTCTTTTTGTAAGTGCACTCAATATCCTATATGACTACTGGAGTTGATGCGGGGCCGTTTATTTATTTTAGGACTATTCAAGTCAGCAATCTGACAACGTCAATCGTTACATAACTAGCCAAATTGTCATGAAGAAGTCTGAAGTTGCATTACATAAATATAATGGTATATATAAACCTTTGACGAATAGTTATTTTTGATTAATTTTATTGACAGTATTAATTCCTATGCTTAGCATAACGAGGCTGGAACGCGTGTGAAGTAAATAATTATGTTCTAATTTCTGTTCAAGAGAAATTACTACTCAATAATTATAATATATGTTCCAACAAGACTGTCTTGATTTCAAATAAAATATTTAAACCCCCGGTTTTTAGTGAGGTTCGTGTTACTCTATCTTTAATTTTATGTGTATGTTTTGTGGATCGTTGTTTGTCCTTAGTACTTTTTTCGTTTTGGCCATTCTGTTTTCTGTCCTTCGATATATGGATGCTGATTACCCCTTTGGTATCTTCAAACTCTTCTTAAAACGCTTTCTTGTGGAAATATACTACTAAAATAAGCATTGCAAGAATTTTGTTTTTCTAAGTTGCATAGATAAATATGTAGTAGTGTCAAAATAATTTTCTTGCACCATTTTATCGGTCATTTTACAAAGCCACAATGGTCTATGCTAAGTGTTAAATGCAACTTGTATTATATTAACTGAGCGATAACCAATTACCATAGCACAGAAATCAAAAATATGTTTTTTTTTATTTCAAAAGTAACCCAATAGTTGCGCCTTGAAATACGAACCATAGTGGAGCTTCATGATTATTATTTTATACATTTTACATGTGTGTTTAAGGGTGTCAATTTTGCCCCTGTTTCTACCCGTTTTTTCTTTTAATTTTGGAACTGTTCCTATAGTGTGGTAATAAAAACGTAGATATCAAATTTAGTGCACAAGAAGCACTTCATCAGGTACGCTCAAAATCGAAAGATTGGAAAGCTAAATAATTTAAAAGTGCTTAGAAGCAACAAAGCTTTTTTTTTTTGCTTTTGTTTTCCATTTTAATGCAAATATGAGTTTCAATTATTGATGCAAACTTGGTTTTATTTATGAATAAGAACATAACAATCACCCACAAACACACAAATGACTATTTACAATCTGAACTCTTTCATTACTCTATAGCTGTAATCTGAAAGCTTGGTACTTGCAGTAGATTTACTGTCTTTCGCTATGGTCGATAAACACTACATCTAACACATTTATCGCTTCCATGTGTTGATGTGCAAGACGAAGATAGCAATCACAAGACAGAAGAGTTATTCCAATAAAGGAACAATCTGGATTCAAACATAGCAATAGTTGAAACACAAAGAGAGGCAGAACAAACATTATGACTCTACACACCAGTTGCGCCGACGTTATCAGTTTGCAATAATCCGTAAATATCATCCGCTATGCAGGCATAATTACCCTTAAACACCATCTATGTAATCATTTAGATTTGAAATTGTAGAGAGATGAAAGCCCCTTTGGTCTATATTATGAGGAAAACATGATTTATATTATCTCTAATTGTATATTTCCCATTTTCAAGTAGCAATATTCCTTTCTAACAGGCTAAGAGGATGTTGTACTTAAAGTCGTGGATATCCAACCACAACCCTAACACCACTAACGCGGGTGTTAGCCTTGCTACCGACCTCAAGTATTAAGGTTCCATGAACCGACCCAAAGTTGGGGATTTCACACACCTACACTACCCCACTATGCAACATGCACCGGATTTGTAAAGATAGTTTTTGCAACAGGTGTCATGCGTCAAGCAACAGATCCCATATCCGGTTAGTGGGAGTTCCTGTTGTCCTAACCTTTATTATATAATTCATTTCTGTTATGTTGTTTTTGTCTATCTGGAGTGTGCTTGTTTGTACCGTTCACTCTAATTAGCTTTAACAAATGCCATAAATCGTCATTTATTTAGACATATGGTACAGACAAAAACCAAAACCAATATAACATAAGCATAGTTTAGAAATGTCAAACGGTCATAAATTATATATAACTAACTAAAGTAGTTGTTTGAACACCACAAGCCCTTACGACAATCAACATATATTTTCTCAATTTGTTTGGCTTATTATATGGTTTACAGCAAGGATTTGCCACTATAAACTATTGTCTGTCAAGTACCAAACACTTAATGCGTACGCTTAAACAAGATGGCTGACATTTCTGCTGTTAATATGTATTTAATGACATCTACACATGCATATAATTCATCAAGGCGGTTCTATGTATCGTTTCATGAGCGATATCCTTAAAAACACATTAGTAAGTGCTATTACAAATTCAGTTTCCAGAACATGTAATACAAAAATTCTATTTGGCAAGTGGAAACCATTTTATCTGGTTATCTTTAATGGCTTTCATGAAATCAGAATCCTACTCAAAACAAAATTTACAAACATTTGTCTTTTTTTTCACATTATTGATCCACCATTTAACTATTAGAGGGGGCGGCAATATTTTTATCCCAGACACAGACCTGGGTTTTTTCACACACAAAAAATCAGTTTGCTTTTGTTTGGATATGGAAATTGGTAGTATTCTGAACATTTAACTAAAAGTAATCGTTGAAATCTGTAGGGTTAGATTATTTATTTTTTGTGTATCTTTCAGATCAAGATGTGTTTTCTATGAAATTTGGCGACATACTTTGAAAAAAGTTTCAAAAAACATAGCTCCTACCCCTAAAATTAAGCCATTGATAGAAAAGTGAAGAACTAATTCGTAATGCTTTCCAGCCCTTTCTTATTCAGCCAATCATAATTTGCTAAGGAGAATATTTGACCAGTGAGGTAATGTCTTTTGAATATAAAAAAACCCCTCACCTGATGAATTATGTATGCGCATGCTTTTCAAGGGTTTCAAGGAGACAAAATGGTGTCCCGGTAGTCTGTACTGTGTTTGTTAGGGACCAGGCAGATTTTTGCATCAATCTTTTGAACTTGTAGAATTTGCTTTCAAAATCTAGATAAACAAAGCATCACCAGTTAAAATTTATTTATAATATCAGTTTGAGGGAATAGTATATAAAGATCACCACCCGTACTAGTGGCAAAGCAACATATGTTCTTCAATAATATATATATTGAAACTAAAGCTGTATTTCTCAACAAATGATAACCGTAGCCGACTCTGACCTTATTTTGAGGCCAAATGGGTTTCATGCTTCCACTATTAAATTATTTTACTCACCAATATTTCGACTCGACTTTGAACGTACACGATGAATTAGAAACTACATTTGTACATCATGAAAAAAAATAAAGGAAAAGGCAGAATTTCGGAAATAAATGACTAGCCAGATGAATACAACTGACGCGCAAATTACTTAATTTTGTTTAGTTATGTTTGACTTATTGTTCTAACAATATGTCAGAACAATTAGTCAAATGGGCGTATATACATTATACAAAGAACAAACTAGTTGTGTAATACTCAAGGTAGACCTTAATCAAACGTTTGTGTAATACACCTGCTCTGTTGTCAGTAATCATTTTGTAGTATGTTTTAATGCAGTTGTCTCCATCAATTTCTTTGGCAATTATAGCAAATTATTTGATTTTTCAAATATTTGTTTTTTTTTTGGCAAGTTTGAAAAACCGACAAATTTCATTCATTTGAATAAAGGATAGGATATACGCAAATATTTTTGGTAACTAATCATAGAAATACAATGTTTTAAATTTTAAAATGTCTTGGCTTCCAAATATTATGGCTTTGGATATCGTGTATACTAAATTTGTATACTAAACGTGATCATTCTATTTTCACGGGCTTTATTGAACTATCACAGTCTTCGCTTTCAGAAGGAAAATTGCTTCAAAATAAACGTTATTTTAACGAGTTTTTATATAAAATGTTGCTTAATTGGTTCGTTTATGTCAATCATTATTTAATACGTTATCACTATAAGATACATATAGAATAGTGGTAGTTTTGAAGGTCGAGACAGACATTATCTGTGGTATCGCAACGAGATCGAGCATTTAAATCAAAATATACGCAGCGTACTCATATCATAAGGTGTTAGGGTTAGGGGTTATGGTGTATAACGTCACTTTCAACAGTATGTCATCTATATAGTAGCAGTCAATTTTATTGGTCGAGGAAACCGGAGTATCCAGAGAAATCAACTGACCTATCGCAAGTCACTGACAACCTTTATCACATATCATAAGAAAAGTCAAAAGTACAACGAACGCCGAGTACCTATATGGCAGGATATTGCTTTGTAAAGGAGACTACATATTTTCTTTTACCTTAACTTTTCCTGAAGTGAGTACAATACGGTTATTTAGTAATGCTTTTAAATGTCTTGTTTTTTAATGATATCACATACATTGGATGTTGTTGCGATTCAAAACTATTGTCATGATAGTCATATTGACGTGCTTTGTAGAAATAAAACATGTAGATATCTATTGTAGTGCTCACGATGCGATGCGTTTCTGTAAAAATATCCATCGGGTACGCTAAGAGCCAAATGATAGGAAAGCCAAATAATTTAAAAGTCTTTAGGAGAATGTAAGTCAAAGGACTTAAACATGATAACCAAAATGTTCTAAGGTTATCTATGCGTAAGGCATATTGATCTTAGTTTTAATAGATTATGTTATTTAGGAACTGCATATTTCAGACATAAATATATATAAAAACCATGTCAGTGCCGAAGCTCTGACTACTGGGAGGTAAATTGGATATTTGAATGATAATAAATTATCTGCAAGATAATCGGTATATAATATTTATCTTATTGTATATTTCACTTGTCGTTGACCTTTGTCTCATACTCAAGTTTTTTTTGGAAAGGTCATCGGTGACGTTCGTGCAATTATTACCCTTTATTTGTTTACGTTATTGTGATTTTGAAAACATTCCAACTTGATTAAATTACTATCAATCAATCTGGAAGGAACTATTTTCTTTCTTATCACAATAATAGTAAATTAATCAATTGTCAAACAACAAACAAAAACATTACAGATATATTAACTTGTCCTATTTTCTCAATGACGTATGCTACAGTATTACAGCTGTTATCGCTTACGTCATTAACAATCTTTCTTGTGATGTGATACAGACATCAAACGATTTCTATGTAACTGATTGTGTTTTTCATTATGGCAGGAGTAACACGAGGAAGACTGTTCTTTATTTAAGTCACCGCGGTACACTGTTTATCATCGCTGCATAGATCAAGGTTGTAGCTTAGCACATTGAGTAAAAATAGTCTGATAAAGTCATAATTTATAATTTTGAGTGCAGATACAACAAGTTGCGTAATTATAAAAATATTATACATGAATGATGATGGTAGTGTTTTATATACATTAAACGACAAAAACATGCGGGAGATTGTAACCCATTGAATGTATATTAATCGTAATCCGGGTTCTTTCTCGGATTCACATGAACTCACTAAATACAAATAAATAGATAATGGTGAATTATGTTTGGCCTCGTTTATGGTGTTTATCGCCACTTTCAACAATATTTCAGCTATATTGTGGCGGTCAGCTTTATTGTTGGAGGAAACCGGAGTGCACGGAGAAAACCACCGACATCTCGCAAATCACTGACAAACTTTATCACATATTGTTGTATCGAGTACACCTCGCCATGAAAGGGGTTCGAACTCACAAATTTAGTGGAGATCCAACTACCATACGTTCACGACCACGACGACCCCATGTTGATTTAGTAATTACTTTTATCTTGAACAATTGTTCTCCTGGCTACATTAAACGTTAATACACACTTGTTTATTATACATTATTTAGTATTAATAACAACTCAACAACATTAATTGACAGTTCCTAAATAATGTAAATATTAATCAAACTAAAGTTATCTCCCCCTGAAGCATTGTGCCAATCATGTTTAGTCCCTTTTATTTATTCCTTCCCTTAATTTATTTGGCTTTCCACCCTTTTGATTATGCACGTACCTGGGTTTTCCTGACACGTATCGTGCGCACCAAATTCGATATCTACGATATTATTTTAAGCTAATTAGTTTTTTATGCAATCAAGCATACAATATGATAAATAATCTAATGTACCTCACATGTTGAGAGAAAACAGTTTTTAGGTAGCAACGATCTAATATTTCATTCACTCTGATGTTTGACAAGAAGGGTACTATACGAGGATATAACGACTATTATTATGAGTGGAACAGCAGAGTCATGACCTGCGATGCACCTGGTTGCATTTCCGACTGTTTTGTTGAGGTAGTTTGTGTTGTACGAACTTTTGTAAGGCTATTTATTTATCATTTTATGCTTCACTTGTCTTGTCTATCCAGGCTGAGATTTGCTAATTGATATTTTAATGTTTTCCCATCTATTACTGAACACTGATGGAACATTTCATATGAAATAACGATAGAGTAATTCATTCTTCTCTACTGTAAATTTGTAATTGTTTTATATATACAATCGAAGCTTGTTATTCTTATTATATATCAGAGTAAATTGCAGCTTGAGATTTCAGTTATCAAGAAAGGAAGGATTGGGATCCCATTAATTGGTTTAATCCCACCACCTCATTGTGCTTGTCCAAAGTCAGTGTCTGGACTTCCATCCGCATACGTCGCGGTATTTTCTTTGTGTGTGTGTGTGTGTGTGTGTGTGTGTTAAATGATTGAGCTGTGATGTTCTTGTTCGGCTTGTTGCTATTGGTTGATACGATGAGACAGGGAGCATTATGAACAAAAACATCTAAACAGTGATGATCAGCAATCCACCAGTAACAATTAAATCAATAATCAATTATTTCAAAGAAATCCAGGTTGTGGCTTGGGACGCTCACATAGCCTTAAAGACTGAGAACACACACACACCAGGATAAGCTAAATACATTCATTGCAATTTCAGCGTTTTCTGTTTTTATTGCTTGTTGTTACATGTAAGTCAGTATAAATTTGTTGTTGTGCCTTTGAATTTACAAAAATAGATAGTTCAGGCAATTTATGTGTCTGTACTAAATCCAGATCATCTGTGCTGACTTTCATTAATTCGTACATTCTGTAATTAGCACATGGTATGTATTATGGAATGTTTTGAACTTAGGCGACAAACAACATTTATTCTATATATATTGGTTTTTCGTAGATTTTGGGTGTGATATTTAGATACATGTCAACATATACATCTGTGTTGAATAACGACAGCTAAGAAGGTCGAGACAGATATTATCGCTAGAATAATGTCAGTTTTGAAGGTTGAGACAGACATTATTGGTTGTATCGCTACAAGTACGATAGGACGAGCGCTGATACTAGCGATAATGTATGTCAAAATCTTCAAATCTGACGTCCTTGTTATAATCGGTTTGGTCATAATGTAACTGACGTATCACTAATCGAAAATTTTCAGTATCAGAGTAAGTTCTTTGATGATGACAACATCATTCGACGAGATCAAATATTCAAATTACAGATAAAACTTCATTTTGCCTTGCTAATCACATACCACAGATGTCGATGTCTTCTAGTCCTGAAGATACCCGGTATATTTTGACTATAATTCCATCTCACATTTTGTTATATTGTTGTTTACACAAGCCTATCACCAATACGGTATGTAAACCAATTCGCGCCCAGCTGTGTAAATTACAAAAAGGTGCATTCGACTCGCAACCGCAAGTGATAAAGTTTACCAGTTGCTTGGCCATGATCGGTGGTTCTCTCCGGGTGCTCCGGCTTCTTCCACCACTAAAACTGGCCACCTTGATATAGTTGAAATATTGCTGAAAGTGACGCTAAGCACCAAAAATCAACCAATCTATCATTGTTAAGCCTCGTTACAATGATTTACATAGAGGTAATATTTACTAACTATCATACTGACGTTTCGGTTTAAAATAGCCTACAAATCAAACGGAAAACAGCATAAATTCTTAATTATGGGGAATTATGACGAACAAACATCTTTATAATCAGTGACAATTTTGCAATTATGTTTTTATTTTTGCACCAAGCAGAATAACGATGCCAATTTTTGTCATTAAAATGCCATACCACATAACGTCCCAGTGATCGTCTAATTTTATATATGCAGCAACGTCACTGGAATGTTTGACATAATTCATCAATATGAATATTGAGCATATTTTATGATAAACTTGACATATCATTATACGAAACCTGGAGTCAAGCAGAGGTGAAGGATTACCAACTGCATTACCGTGCATGTCGGTATAATAGAAAGCATACATATGTTCTTCATTAACACAAAACACATTAAAAATGATGGTTCACTGAAGGAACAGTCTACTGCATGTCTCCATGTTGATTAGTGATTGTTAGAAGTGCTTAGAGATATCAAAGGGGTAATCATAATCCGTAAATCGAAGAAGAATAGACAGCACAATGACCAAAAGAAAAAGGACAAAAGGACAAACAACGATCTACCAAACATACACATAAACCTAAATATCAATTAACACGAACCTCACTGAAAACCGGAGGTGAACTCAGGTGCTCCGGAAGGGTGAGTAGTTCCTGCTCCACTAGTGGCACCCGCAGTGTTAATCTAGTTAGTAACCCGGTGATAAGTCATGAATGGGCTAAGAGTAACGGGAAAAGCTTACAACAAGTGGAACATATCCATAGTTACTTGTGACACAGATATTCCATAGCGGTCAACCAACAATAGAACTTTCGAAGTGATGACTTAAACTTAATCAAGAGGTACCCTTGGTTCAATAGCTTCCTTGTTAGCCGCAACCCTCTATCAAGGAAATCCTGATTGAAATCATATCTTTTGTCGTACAGTTTCGTTCTTAACCGACCTTCTCTGTCAATTTCGAGTTGTAGATCAAGGTATGAAGCAGATCTATCTGTATCTGTGGTATCCTATATTTCAAGCTCAATGGGATTGATGCCATCAACTAATCACCAACCTAGAATTATTTAGTGAAAGAACATAATCTATATAGCGAAACGTGATTTCGAACTCCTGACGGTTCTAAGTATGTAGTGAGTGATATATTCTTTAATTGCAATACTATTTAACCTCGCCCAAACACTCAAGTTGCATGCATATGAAAGATATAATGTCTACAGCTTTGTGCTCGAACATAATACGGCGTGGGTTCGCGCTCGGCTTTGCAAATTACAAAAATGGTACACTCGACTCGCAGCCGCAAGTGATAAAGTTTACTAGTTGCTTGCCCATGGTCGGTGGTTCTCTCCGGGTACTCCGGCTTCTTCCATCACTAAAACTGGTCGCCATGATATAGCTGAAATATTACTGAAAGTGGCGTTAAGCACAATAAATAGATCAATCAATCAATCGAACATAATATATAAAATCATTCAAATGAGATTTAAAAACCAAGAGTTTAGACTTTATGTTTGAGACTCATAAAATGCTCCTGCTTTAGAAATGCAGATTCTAAACTGCATTTAGCGGTCTCTTCTTGAAAATTTCAGGAGTAACTATTTGAGTAAAAAGCTATTATTAGATGTTAAAAACCAGTGTCTTCTATTAATTATAAGGATACGTTTGTAATTTAATCAATAAAGGTATTGGAATTTAATTATTCTACTTTTGTTTTTTGCGTCATTTCTTAAATGCAATCCAAATCATTAAAAAGTGCAATTTTTAAAACAATTGGGTAACTACTGAATTCAATTTGTTGATTTTTGGTGTTTTCACGCCACTTTCAGCAATATTTCAGCTATATCATGGCGACCAGTTTTAGTGGTGGAAGAAGCCGGAATACCCGGAGAGAACCACCGACCATGGGCAAGCAACTGGTAAACGTTATCACTTGCGGCTGCGAGTCGAGTGCACCTTTTTTTGTAATTTACAAAGCTGGACGCGAACCCACGCCGTATTGGTGATAGGCTTGTATGAGTTGTTAGGTAATCCAACTACCTAACTCATTGAAGCACTCGGGCCCTTCTCTTCATATTGGTAAACTAAGAAGTGACTGTATTATACATGATATTTCCTTTCTTCTTTTCTTGTTATTATTATCATTATGCATATGTACATATATTTTCAATATAAACTCATTGAGATATCTGTTTACTCTTAGTCATAATTAACATATAATAACTATATCTACCTTCCAATCCCATCCAATATTTGATCTGTTTGATAAAAGAAAGTTGTTCCTAAACATATTTATCACATATCTATAAGTAATAACATCGATTTTGCCCATGCATAAATACCGGAAGTGCCACAGCAATATCAGCCCATGGGAAGATATCGGGACAAAAATCTGATAACACGATATCAAGCCTTTCTATAAGTAGATCACTCATATAAGTTTGGTGTCTGTGTGGGAAGTTAATTTTGTTCTTTTTAATTCAATGTTGAAATATGTGATAAATAGATTAATGCATGCCTTTTTCCATTTCAGGACTATTATCATCCCTTGACCGATATCGACCCTCGGACTAAAGCCCTCTGGTCGATATCGGCCTCTCGGGATGATAGCAGTCCTGATATGGAAAAGGGCATGCATTAATCTATAGTGATAATTCTGTGGGATTAGTAATATTGATTCTTTTAACCGCTTGCCCTTCCGGAGTTTAGTGAGGTTCGTGTAGTTCAATCTGTAGTTCTCAGTGTAGTGTTTTATTGACTATTGTCTTTGTGTCCTTTTTCTTCTGATCATTGCATTGGCTGTACCTCTACCTTTGCTGATGACACTTCGCTTGGCTATGCAAGCCAAGATGAAGCTCAAATAAAATATGTCATAAATCAGGATCTACATGAACTTGGTGACTGGTCAAAGAGATGGTTGATGTCTTTCAACCCAGACAAAACTGAAATCATGCTTTTTAAAAATGTAGAAAACTCAACAAATTTTTATTTTTATTTTGATGGAAAATTAATTCCACTTACATCAAACCATAAACATTTGAGGATAACATTTAGTGAGGAAGCAAAATGGAATAAACATGTAGAAAATGTAATAAAAAGTCTCTCCAAACACATGTGTTTTGCGTAAATTGAAATATAAATTAAATAGACAAAATTTAGAAAAAATATACTTAATTTACATTCGACCAATATTTGAGTATGTATGTGAGGTCTGGGACAACTGTGGTGTCTCTAATTCGTGCAAATTGGAGAGGCTACAGTTGGAGGCAGCTAGAATGATCACCGGACTTCCAATATTTACCAACATAGAATATCTATATAGAGAAACTGGCTGGGAGAGATTGGAAGAAAGAAGAACTAGGAGAAAGCTCCAATTATTATATAATATCCAAAACGGTAGCACACCCCCTTATTTACTCGATCTTATTCCCCCAACATTCCAAAGTACGACTATTTATCCCCTTCGAAATGGCAACGATATTATTGTTCCATTCTGTAGACTTTCTTTAACCAGAGATTCTTTCGTCCCAGCTACAGTAAGGGAATGGAATAGCCTTAATATTTCAGTGCGTAATCTTGACACATTATATCTAAATTTAAAAAGGCAATCCGCAGTTCAATCTCAATGCCAATTCCGAGACACTATTCTTATGGTCCTAGAAAACTGAATATAATTCTAACACAGCTTCGCTGCAATGCATCCTTCTTGAATTACGATTTATGTAAAGCTAACATTTTATCAAATGCTTCCTGTAACTGTGACGCACCATGTGAAAATTCTCACCATTTCTTTTTTGATTGTGATAAATATACAGATAATAGGGAAATATTATTTAATAGTCTTAATTAGATAACCTTCTAACATTAATATTGATGTAAATCTACTGACAAAAGGAAGTGATCTCCTAGCATATCAAGAAAATACAACTATTTATATACATGCTTTTAAATATATTAAACACTCCATAAGATTTACAATTGTCTAAATGATCTAAAGAACCAACACACATCTCCAAAAGTATTTATTCTCCTTTCTTTTTTTCTTTTTCCGTATATTGTCTAAACCTATGTTTTTGTATATAATCGTTCTTTGTTTATTTATCTCTATGCATATTATATCATTTCATTGCGCATGCTAATACATATGGTAAATAATTGTATTCGGGAGAAGACTTCATAAGTTGGAAAAACTTGTGTCCGATCCCTATTTGTTATATTTAGCAAATAAAAATATGCTTAGATTAAAACCTCTTCTTTTTAAGGCTTCTGATTACACCTTTAGCACCTTCAAACCTTTCCTTGTTTAATTATTCTTCATATGGACTAAACGAGGCCCCAAATAGGAGTTTTCTGATATGTAATTTAAATGTAATGTAAGGCCGACATCCGATCTGATAGACATCTTAATTATCTTACATAACAAAACGACTGCTGTGGACGAGAACAAGTCTTATCATGAGATTATTGCAGATATCAAATAGGCTTAATCTTCTAGCACCTTATCCATTTGGGATATCTCCCACAATATGTTTTGTCGTTCTTCAATTCACATCGAGGTCATATCTACGTACTACACTCTATCTTTTTGCTGTCTAGATTTCTTTATAATTGTCGTTTTCAATATATTTGCTTCTAAATTCAGTGTAATTCTCTCATGCAGGTGCCAGCTTAACATCTTTTAAAACAATCAGAGGCAGAAACGAGCTAAACCTGTTCTGATTGGCTATGCTACATTAATATTCATTGTTTGATAACATCCATGTATCACATGGAAAAGTCATCAAGGTCACGTGTGACATGCAGGCGTAGACGTATTTCTGGCGCGTTCTTCATTGTTAACAAGAGACATAGGCTAAAACCAAAGTTTTGGGTTTAATTGGTGATATTTGCAGTGGTGTATGAATTCTTAAAGAAAAAAAGTGTAGATATCGACAATTTATTTTAATAGCAACATTGTCTTTTTTTACGTCATGACATAGTTGATCTTTTGCACGTTTCCGACCTGATTCTAAAATTATACGTTTTTTCATCTTTTTGTAGTAGTAGTAACCTCCCTTTAATAAGGACAACATTAAATCATTTTACTGAAAATATTGCAATTTGTAAGGAATAGTTTTGTTGTTTTTCGACATCCGTGACGAGCGTTTTTTTCCAGTAAATCTATATAATGCGCTGGACATAAAGCTAAGCGATTGGTGCCGCAGTGTATCAATGATGAGAGTTCCAATCCCGATAAGGGAAAAAAAATTCGCAGCTCCAAAATCTAACTTTAAATTTGCAGACGCTTACATATACACACACACATAAGTTCTTTTAATATCGTTTTCAAATGTGTTTAGTTATGATAAGTTCATGTCGAATATTTGTTGAAAATATGAAATGAAACAGAGAATGTGATCATGAAATGCGAAAATAGTTTGCCTCTGTTTCCTGATCTTGTAGCTAATTTGTGTTTCCTTGTGTTTGTTTTGTATGCAACAATCACAACAGCGAACACATCAAGTATGTAACAAAAACAATTCGTTTTCAGTAACAATAGAAATTAACAAAGACATGTCAATTCCTATCTAGACATCATGGCGTAAAACGTTCCGATTACAAGATGCACGTGCGAAGCTATCGGCTAATCTGTTGTTTGTTTATTGTTTATTGTTGATATTTATAACAATATAGATAATTATCATAAGTTGCGGTCTTGTTGTATTTATCAATTATTTCTACAATTCTCTGCCTATTAGTTGTTTTCTGACCACACATCAAATTATGACGTAGAATTATCTTCTGCTGTTTTCCAATTATACAAAATGCCAATCAAACTTCATCATCAATATTTGTTATGACACGTTATTACTCAACATAATTGTATAACAGACATATTGACAGATTTGGCGACATAGTTTTTTTGATATTACAATTAAGATATAATGCGAACGGGGAAAAAAGTACGTTTCAAAGTAATATGCAATTACCTTGGATATAATTGAGAACACAAAAAAGACAGTGCAAAATAAATTAACACTATGTTCTTAATTAACTAAACTCAATCGAGCATACAAAATGTATGTGTTAAGCTATGGTGGGAATTACTTTTAATGCAAAGCCTTACTTCTATATTAGAATAAAACTTTTTTATTCAGTTAGTCACGGTGACTATTTCTTTTAGCGCATTCACTTCTCATGACAAGTCCAACAATACAAAATACCCACTGGTATGCACAAATAGTATTTATTAAAAATATAGATTAACGTTAGAAATATCATCATTACATAATATTCATATCATTTATATATGTTGAAAATTGACAACTTTAATAATAACTAAAATAATATACTAACGTTTGAAATTTTACTTCCAAGTAGTTGATTGGGTCACCGCCCAAATCTTGATAACTAAAAACCTGTGCACTTTTTCTTATATACTATATATATAGCTGCCATTATCAAACCAATTCTACATGTATGAACCATATGACAAAAACAATCTGATAGATTATTTACTTTTCATAAAACACGGCTACGTATAAAATGCAAGGAAATACCAGCCAATAGGAGACATACAGTAGAACCTGTCTAAGCCGAACCTCTTTGGGACTGAAGAATTTGTTCAGTTTCGACAGGTGCTTGGTTGACACAGGTTCAAATTCCATAGACATTTAGTAGATGGGGACTGTAAAGTCTGTCTGGTTTAGGCAGGTTTTTGGTTTACTCAGGGTTCGGTTTAGACAGGTGCTTGGTTGACACAGGTACAAATTACATAGACATTCAGTAGATGGGGCTGTAAAGTCTGTCTGGCTTAGGCAGGTTTTTGGTTTACTCAGGGTTCGGTTTAGACAGGTGCTTGGTTGACACAGGTTCAAATTACATAGACATTTAGTAGATGGGGACTGTAAAGTCTGTCTGGTGTAGGCAGGTTTTTGGTTTACTCAGGGTTCGGTTTAGACAGGTGCCTGGTTGACACAGGTTCAAATTACATAGACATTTAGTAGATGGGGACTGCATAGTCTGTCTGGTTTAGGCAGGTTTTGGTTTAGACAGGTTTAACTATATTATGAATTACGCACAGACCGAATACAAAGTTAAACACCAAACACGTACTCTGAATCACTTTAAATCAGTGTGCATGTGAACAAAAAAGCAATATTATACAATTAAGTCTTTTGTTGAAGTCAATACGAGTTTTTATGGACCTTAAAAACGATATTCACCGAAACCTTTAGGCTGAGGTGAATATTGATTTCTAAGGTCCATAAAAACTCGTATTGACCGATACAAAAGACTGTAATTGTTTTATTACATTAAAATGAAAAGTGAAAGTGAAACCAAGTCAATATGAAATTAATCACTTCATTATGACGTCATACATAATGCAATGGAAAACGAAAGTGAAACCAAGTCCATACGAGTTTTAATCAAACAATATCAAATTTTACGGAATGTCAGGTGACAGCATGATAGCCAATACAATTATTTAAATAAAATCATTATGTAATAATAATAATAATAATATATTGGATTTATTTAATGTCATTTGATATGATAATACCAACTGCATAACAATTCAATTCAGATGAGGGCCCGGGTGGCTCAATGAGTTAAGTAGTTGGATTACCAAATAACTCATACAAGCCTATCACCAATACTGCGTGGGTTCGCGCCTGGCTTTGTAAATTACAAAAAGGGTGCACTCGACTCGCAGCCGCAAATGATAAAGTTTACCAGTTGCTTGCCCATGGTCGGTGGTTCTCTCCGGGTACTCCGACTTCTTCCACCACTAAAAACTGGTCGCCATGATATAGCTGAAATATTGCTGAACGTAGCGTGAAAACACCAAATATCAAAATCAATCAAATCGTTGCCAAACTAATATAAATCTGCTATTTACTTTCCACACTGGGTGGCATTTAACGAATAATTACATTTCTTCTTCTCATAAACAAATGATGTGTATTTTTATTCGAAGCTTTTGAAATTTCCTCCTGTCAGTCCGAGCTAAAAACTCGACCGACCCTTTTCAACTGTGTAGCTTCACATGTTAACATGGACATGTGGCATTCGTCTTTCTCCTGCTTTATAAACAATATGTACAATTTGTGCTAGATTTTAGTTATAATAAATGAAAAAGGAAAGTCTATAGTTTTGAATATGTTGAACACATCAACCTAAATCTATTTTTATTTTTACAAATCATTGATCATGCCATCTTATGAGTTTGAAATAAAACGCTCCAGAGATCCTGATCATGATTGAGTTAGATTCGTGTCAAAATCGGCGAGTTCCGCAAAATTCGGCAAAGTGGAAACACCTGCTGACGTTATTTTCTGAATGATAATTACTCAGTACAACACACTCCTTGTCATTTCTGGGCCATCTGTTAATACTTGGTTTCTATAATGTTCAGATAGTTTGTTGCAAATATTGTTATTTCAGCGTCAGATATGTTGTGATAGAATAAAAATAGTTATTTCAAGGAAATGTATAATTAGTGTGGGGCCGTCGTGGTCGTGATCGTATGGTAGTTGGATTTACAACTACCTGTGCAATCAGTGTCCATCACCACTAAAGCTATGAGTTCGAACCCCGTTCATGGCGAGGTGTACTCGATACAACATTATGTGATAAAGTTTGTCAGTGACTTGTGACAAGTCGGTGGTTTTCTCCGGGTACGCCGGTTTCCTCCACCAATAAAATTGACCACCACGATATAGCTGAAATATTATTGAAAGTGGTGTTAAAACCATAAACCAATAAACCTATAATTAGTTCAACCGTTGGAAATTCGAAAAGTGATATGATCTACAGATAGTAAAGAATAGAAACAAAAAGCGTCTTGTTTGTGCTCATATCGGTTCTATGGTTAGTGTTGTGGTGTTTAACGCCTCTTTCAACAATATATCAATCATATTGTGCTGGTCAGTTTTATTGGTACTCAGAGAACACCACCGACTTGCATGTATACGAAATATCCTATTAATAAAAATGCTGATTTAAATACAAATGTAGATACTAAACTTAGTGCACACGACACGTTTCTCGAGTAAACTGCATCAGGTACGCTCAAATTTCAAACCAAAGTGACTAAACAGGATCGCCAAAATCTGCTTAGGCTGCTTATTCCTCAGAGAGGAGAGCCTTAGTTTTATTGATAATTACATGACTTAGGGAACTGTAAATTTAGTTAAAATATGTATCAGCACTGACTACTTGGTGGATGATACTCTTGGGGACTAATAGTCTACCAGCATAGGTATCAACGCAGTGTAATCTTAGATATCAAATGTAATGCGCACTAAAGCATCTTCCATTTTTACTAATGTGCCTCTCTACCAAGCCAGGAAAATTGAAGGTCATTCATATGTGTGCTAAATGTATCGATTTTATTTCTTTAGAAATGCCTATACCAAGTCAGGGTCATTACGGTTTTCACAGTTTTCCGGTTGTTGACTGATTTTGTCTGTTTATATACTTATGAGTTTTGACTTTCCCTTTGTAAGATTGTTCGGAATTCGGTAATTTTGTTATTACCCTCATTTTACCTGTTTCTACGACTTACGACAGGAGAACGTTAGTTATAATAATAATTACATGACCTAGGAATTGTAAATTTCGATAAAATATGTTTGAGCACTAAATACTTGACGGATGATATCCATGGTGACCAATAATCTATCGACCCAGTGACAGTCATGAAAACGTACATATCAAACTTAGTGCGCAGTAAGGCATACGCCATTTTTACTAAAGTGTCTCTGCCAGGAAAATTGAAGTTCATTCATATGTGTGTTAAATGTATCGATTTTGCCTCTATTTCTACGATTTACGATGATATTTTGGAACTTTTCCGACAGTGTGGTATTTTTGGTATTTCATTGTAACATTTAAAGCTTAAACACATGGCACATAACATTTAAAATTAAGAATCAGATCTCATTATAGAAACGATGTGTAAAGAGAATGGCTTTTAACATATTTTGAAAGTATAAGTTTGCATTAGGTGATAATAATAAAAAAATGTGGATGAATTATATTTAACAGAATTAATAGGGTGTATATTATATAAGATGGCGGCGTAGATATACTAAATGGACAAATTATTTATCCACAAAAGTCATCATTAGTTCGATATGCTTTCATGTGATATACAATTGTTTTGATGGTGTATCTGGATAATAGCGAAAATAATAGATGCCAAAGGTATAGCCAAAACTGCTGTAGGAAACAAATGCAAAAACAAAAAAACAAAACATAAGTAAAAAAAAACAAAAAAAAAAACAAAACAGAATAAAACAAAATAAAACATAACCAAAATAAGCAAAGTATAAAACAAAACAAAAAACAAAGCCAAACAAAACAAAAACATCGCTTGAAATAATAAAAAAAGAAAACAAAAGATCGTTTTAAAATAATCAGCAGACGAATTTCCAATTGACTTGTTGCAGCTTAACTATCGATTATTTGATCAAGGAAGACAAATAATATATTTTCCCTTATAAAGTTGAGATATTAATATCTTACTCTCCGGGATAGACACAAATATTTCAACCTGACAGTCCAGTCTCAGCAATATTAGAATGCGTGCTACTTTTTCACGCATTAAGCCTTTGGGAAAGGTGAAGGGCAATCAAGAATTGACAATCCAGAGACACAAGCAACATAGGGCGCAAAATACACAACGCAGACAAACAAAGCAAAACTTTTAACATATACAATTGCTAAGAACAAGGTTATTAGTGGGGTTCGTGTTGTTCGATCTTTACTTTCTGTGGAGTGTTTTGTAGATTATTGTTTGCCCGTTTGTCTTGTTTTCCTTTTGACAGTTGTGTTGTCTGTCCATTTTCGATTTAAGCTTCTAATAACCCTACTGGTATCTTCACATGTTTCTTTGTGATAAGTTGATCTCACACTCTATCAGCCATGAGATTATGCTGTCTAACAAGTGAGGAAATAAATTCATCGAGGGATTATTTTGAGATAAATAATATATATGTACTGGAATATAAATAAACAATCTGACGAAGCAGCTTAAAACATCAAAAAGCATTCATTAAGTTATGAAATATGTAACATCAATCAAAATATTTTACCATGTTGCATTCCAACATGCAATATATTTTTGTGCATTTACCAGCTGTTTATCATAGATGTATTTGATCAAATTAACATTGATGAAAAATGTAAGCACAGTAAGCATTTTGAGTGTGAGTGGTGTTTAACGCCACTTTCAAATTTTTTCAGTTATATTGTTGCGGTCAGCTTTATTAATGGAGGAAACTGGAGAAAACCACCGACTTGTTGCAAGTCACGGATAAACTTTATCACATAAAGCTGCATCGATTACACCTCCCATGAGCAATTAAATGGTGATAGGCACTGATTGCACAGGTAGGTATAAATTCAACTGCCATACGATCACGACCACGACGTCCCGCGAACTATAAGGTATTTATGACACAATATCATATACACGGAAATGAGAGTTAATCTAGGTAAAGGATAAGCTTCAAGATAATTCGATCTTGACTGTTCCATTTGTGCCCTTTGATGTATTTGCTCCCAACGACTTTCATGGTTTTCCAATCTTTTGACCAGATGAATGTTATTCAAGGAACGTTTCCTGGGCTCTAAATTAAACAACTATGTTTTTATCTGATAAAAATCAGATATCTCACTTTCTCTCCTTTACTGATATGCCGCGGTGTTGGAAATCTCAGAAAACCTTATTACGGATCAAATGTGAATGACCTTTATATCATGAATATATGATAATATGGTAAGTACAGCTATGATCTTTTTCAGCCTATCGGATTACTCGTAGTATGCAAAGCGGTTTAGTAACACTATCGTAGTCTCGCATTACCATTTTCATTGGAGGGTAAAGATCATGACGTAGGAACCAGCATATTGCCCGTTATTGGGTTTTCTCAGATCTCCCACGCCGCGATATATCAGAAAAGTGGAGTAAATGAGAGGTCTGATTTTAATCAGATTGCATGACAGGATGTATAAAAATTTTATCTTTAAGCGTAGTAATGATGTGTAATGTTATCTTCTACTTGCAGGCTATGGTCACGTGGCACCAAAGACAGATACGGGCAGAATCGTTACTATAGGATATGCCGTATTCGGAATACCTTTGACGTTATTGTGTCTAACTAATATTGGTGATTTAATGGCTACTGGATTCCGAATGTTATATGCCCGAGTTTGTTGTGGCGTTTGTTGTTTACTTTTCAGTCCGAAACGACAACGAATGCCAGATCCGGAAAAGGCAAGTGGTAGCATAGAATATCAGGAAGGAAAAGCTACAGATAAGTCTCCGGAAGTCATAAATGTTCCAACTTCCGTTTGTATATTACTTATGACATCATATATTCTATTAGGAACGTTATTGTTTTCCATATGGGAAGGTTGGGACGCCATTACCGGAACTTATTTTTCATTCATAACTCTTAGTACGATAGGATTTGGTGACGTTGTTCCAGGAACTGCAATGAATCAATGGAACGATGAGGAAAAGTTGGTTTTATGTGCAATGTACTTAGTTTTTGGATTATCCCTTATTGCCATGTGTTTTAATCTGGTACAAGAAGATGTGAAAGCGAAATGTCGGTGGCTTGGTTCTAAAATAGGAATAATAGATGATTCAAAGTAATGGATGCTTATCAAATAAGTAATAATGTATATAAATACAAACAACTTATCATCGGGATGCGTGGTATGCTTAAGCACAAGCACAGTCAAACCTGTTTAAAGAGGTCAACTTTGGGACAAAGAAAATTGGTATTTTAAGACAGCTGACCTCTTATTACAGGTTCAATTAATATGAAATTTCGCATGAAAGGACAAGAAAAAATGTGACCTTGTAATACAGGTGACGGCTTAATAGAGGTGACCGCATGGGCAGGTTTGACTGTATTTTTGCATTTTTACTCGAAAATCCATTGATTTTGACATCAACATTATTGAGATGCAAGGTGGATTGAATGATAGTGTTCACCGTGAAATAACATATGATCATTGATACAGACATTTTGTATTTAAGCTTTGTGATTAAATGTTATTCTTGTATATAAGTCAAAATATGTCTGAATACCAACTGCTGTAACATTACAATAATGTATTTTTGACTATGAAAATATGCTTCTTGATAAGTTGTTGTTGTGAAAAAACAAATCACTGGGTATTAATTAACGTAGATGTTGCTGTTCTTTTATTCAAATATTTGCTGGAAAATGCAATACTGCTGGTCAATAATCGTGGGGTGAGGGTGCATGGGGGTTTGTTTGTTCTAGTATCATAATAACAAGCAATATAATAATGTATAATAATATTATCTCAAATTCTCCGGTTTTTTTTTATGTCTAGCGTCGTAAAGATCAATTGACGAATCTTTTTTAAATTTCCAATTGACGTCGGTAAATAAATATTAAAATACCTTATGCGAACATATGGAATCTACATTCCTTAATTTACAAAAAAACAATAAATTGTGACAATTCAATCATAGATTTACTTCTACAAATTTTCACTCACTCTGTAATATTATAACAATAAAATAATTTTTTTTTTGCATTTTCTGTATAATGACGTGAAAAGTGAATAATTCCTATATGAAAAAATATATATATATTTTTAATGTAAATTTGAGGGAGGGTGGGAAGTGAGTCATCCCTTGTTATTGTTCTGTACAGATAGTTGATTGCTGGTTTTGACCATTTAAGTCTTAAATATAATAATAAAATGATTATATTTCGAATCCCTATCGCCCATTTGTATTTCCTCCTCCACTGAAAGGGACTACTTTCTCCTCAAGTAATATAGTAAAGGGACTACATTTTACCAATTAATATATTTTTTTACAGGACCGGTATAATATTATCGTGACCTAGTGGTATTCTCTGAATAATCATAATGGTGTAAGTAGTCTACCATGTTCTGTTTAATATGTCTATGGACTTACAACGCGCAATATGTTTTTTTTTTCTTTTTTTTACTTTGATATTTTCCAATCACCATAATCGCAATATTAAAATAAACGAGATGTTTTCGTTAGGGATGTTCCAAATGTTCATATCTTGGCACGACAACAACATTTTTTGTAGAGAAAAGTCACCCTGATTACAATTATATTTTAATTGCATTATTATTTAGATACACATATTGCTATTCTTTGTAAATAAGGTTAATTAATGTGGAACGAGAATCAGAAGCACAAGTAATGCAAATCCGGTGTCGTTCTAAATAAAGAATAACGACAGTTTTGAAAGTGGAGACAAATAATATCGCTAGTATTGCAGCGAGTCCAGTAGGACGAGTTGTGATCCTAGTGATAATGTATGTCAGATCTTCAAAACTGACGTTATTGTTTTTATCGGTATTAAGGTGGTACCATACACTTCAGGTAAAATTTGATCTGCTCGTTTAAATTTCTTATTTTTTTTTGGCAGTGTGTTTGAATATATCCACTGTAATAAATATCAAAATTTTAACAAATTCCAACCAACAGACTCAGAGCTATAAATTCACTAGCCACATAGTAGCTTTTCTCTCTGTGGTTTTGATCACCGAGATGCTTGAAATCTGCATACAAATATCATATGATCAAAACGTTCAACTGATTTTAAAGAGTTATCTCCCTGTAGTGTATGATACCACCTTAAACGCCATGAAGTGACGTCGTCACACTGACCGCTATTTTTATGTGTCAGAGTCAGTTCGTTGATACTGACAATATCTCGCATTGACCTATTTACCGATAAACTGTTATTCTGAGGCATTCTGTCAGGTCTTACGGCCATTTTAATTTTAGAGATTCGTACTCATACTCCACAATCATCCAATCATAACCATGTATTTACACGTGTACCGGAAATGACGTTCTGATTGAATGCTCTTTGCGTATGAATGCAAAAACGGGTACACAGAGTTTTTATGACCGTAATAATAAGCATGTTTAATTGAATGTTTGTAAATTGTTTAAAGTTTAACCATTGATTATTTCTCCACAAAAATGGTTTATAGTGTGTGTGTATTGTTCCATTAATAATTTTCATTCCATACAAATGCGTGATGCTCTTCATAGTATTGTATACACACTGAGTTAATATTTGAATGTTAGAATGAAAATGATACAAGTTGCATTAATATTTATGATACCATTTTCGAATAAGTAAATGATGTTTTCTTAAGAAACACAAAAAGGACAAAAACTCCGTTTGAAAAAAAATATTTATACGTTTATTAATTTAAAAACTTCCCAACATATGTAGCAAATTCGAAAAATATACAGTAGAATAATGACAAAATATTACCTTTTTAATTGTATTATGCTCATTTTATTTATTTATTTGACAAAATATGAAAAAAGCTTTTTTATACTCAAGTATTTTGTTTGATACTCACAGAAAATGTTGTTTTCCAAAACAAATTTCTTGTTTGATTATGTTTAGACGGAAGTAGATTATATGTTACCACTTTGTCTCGTTGTCCTTCTCAAATGATGCTCATTTGTTGTCTTCAGTTTTATCCAAGTGTGGTTGTGTGAGGAAGAGTTGATTGTGAAGTACCCGTATGTTCATGTGTCACAATCAGCATTACATTATTCTTATTAAATTTCATTAGAACCTCACATGGTTGTTATTATCTTGTATATATGTAGTGTTATATAATTATTAACATTATAAGTTGCATCACTTATTGTTGAAACTTTAGGTGAGGGAGATAATTAAGGTTTGCTTGCTTGATGGCGTTTAACTCCACTTTCAACAATATTTCAGCTATAATGTGGCATTCAGTTTTATTGGTGGAGGAAATCGGAGGACCCGGAGAAAACCATCGATCTGTCGCAAGTCACTGACAAACTGTATCACATAATGGTGTACACCTCTCCCTTATCGAGATTCAAACTGACAACATCAGTGGCGATAGACACTGATTGCATAGGTAGTTGTAAATCCAACTACCATACGATCACACCACGGCAACCCCTAGGTATTTAAGGATAGATGACATAATTAAATAGTTTTCATCACGTCCCAAAACAATATTGAGTTATATAGTTGCTATTTCACGACGATAATGAAACAATGCGATCAACATTATATCGTAAATGCCAATAAAAAAACTCTACTACATTTTTTGTATTATCTCCTCTTCAATTAAGCGACAAATGGAAATAATGCACTAATACCAGTTATTGTATTTAACTGAGAGCTATTATTCACAAAACACAAAATAAAACGAACCGACGAAACCTCTGGTAGGCGTTGTGCATTTATATTTTCAGCCATAGTTGTTCTGCTATATATTGCCTACCAGACAAAAAAAAAACAAGCAAAAAACAAAATAATAATAATCAGCAAAAAACAAAACAAAAACAAATCACCCCAAAAAAAAGATGAGCAGCATGCATCCAAGCCAAATAAAAAAAATAGGCGTGACATCAGGTGCTCGTGCATACTAACCAGTTCCTGATTATTATAAGGCACCTGCTGTGTTACCATTGATCAGGTCTGATAGAAGCATTGTGGGTGATAGTTGAAAGAAAAATGTCTACGCATAAGGTTCATTATCATATGAAAAATAGATATTTCGCAACTGAAACCAGTTCATGATTAACGACCGTAGAATTATTGTAGCGATGGCATAAGAACAATGTAGTTTTGCTTGAGTAGCTTTTAGCCCTGAGAAGCTTAACTTTACAATATTTGTACTGGGCACAATCCCTAGAATAACGTATGCGTTATTGAATGTACGTGGATTTTAATGCTGTTACATAAGTACTGAGATATGGAAGTATCCAGCAAATCTTTTGATCTTACCCATATCTACGCTTGATTAACGCAACTTCTAGAAAAGTGGTATCATGATAACTACGGGGGCTAATTTTTACAGCAGTAAGAATAGAAATCAAAAGGTAAGAAGAAGGCTTGGTAGAACAAACCTTTAATAGTCTAGCCTGGGCTTGAGGAAGAATTTGAAAATATCAAAGGGGTAATCAAAATCCGTGAATCAAAGAAAGACAGACAACACAATGGCCAAAAGAAAAAAGGCAAAAGGACAAACAACGATCTACAAAATACTACACAAAAAACTAAATATAGAGCAGCAAGAACCCCACTAAAAACTAAATATAGAGCAGCAAGAACCCCACTAAAAACAAATAATAGAGCAGCAAGAACCCCACTAAAAACTAAATATAGAGCAGCAAGAACCCCACTAAAAACTAAATATAGAGCAGCAAGAACCCCACTAAAAACTAAATATAGAGCAACAAGAACCCCACTAAAAACTAAATATAGAGCAACAAGAACCCCACTAAAAACTAAATATAGAGCAGCAAGAACCCCACTAAAAACTAAATATAGAGCAGCAAGAACCCCACTAAAAACTAAATATAGAGCAACAAGAACCCCACTAAAAACTAAATATAGAGCAGCAAGAACCCCACTAAAAACTAAATATAGAGCAGCAAGAACCCCACTAAAAACTAGATATAGAGCAGCAAGAACCCCACTAAAAACTAAATATAGAGCAGCAAGAACCCCACTAAAAACTAAATATAGAGCAACAAGAACCCCACTAAAAACTAAATATAGAGCAGCAAGAACCCCACTAAAAACTAAATATAGAGCAGCAAGAACCCCACTAAAAACTAAATATAGAGCAACAAGAACCCCACTAAAAACTAAATATAGAGCAGCAAGAACCCCACTAAAAACTAAATATAGAGCAACAAGAACCCCACTAAAAACTAAATATAGAGCAGCAAGAACCCCACTAAAAACTAAATATAGAGCAACAAGAACCCCACTAAAAACTAAATATAGAGCAGCAAGAACCCCACTAAAAACTAAATATAGAGCAGCAAGAACCCCACTAAAAACTAAATATAGAGCAGCAAGAACCCCACTAAAAACTAAATATAGAGCAGCAAGAACCCCACTAAAAACTAAATTTAGAGCAGCAAGAACCCCACTAAAAACTAAATATAGAGAAACAAGAACCCCACTAAAAACTAAATATAGAGCAGCAAGAACCCCACTAAAAACTAGATATAAAGCAGCAAGTTTCCTACTAAAAACTAAATATATAGCAGCAAGAACCCCACTAAAAACTAAATTTAGAGCAGCAAGAACCCCACTAAAAACTAGATATAAAGCAGCAAGTTTCCTACTAAAAACTAAATATAGAGCAGCAAGAACCCCACTAAAAACAAAATATAGAGCAGCAAGAACCCCACTAAAGACTAAATATAGAGCAGCAAGAACCCCACTAAAAACTAAATATAGAGCAGCAAGAACCCCACTAAAAACTAAATATAGAGCAACAAGAACCCCACTAAAAACTAAATATAGAGCAGCAAGAACCCCACTAAAGACTAAATATAGAGCAGCAAGAACCCCACTAAACACTAAATATAGAGCAGCAAGAACCCCACTAAAAACTAAATATAGAGCAACAAGAACCCCACTAAAAACTAAATATAGAGCAACAAGAACCCCACTAAAAACTAAATATAGAGCAGCAAGAACCCCACTAAAAACTAAATATAGAGCAACAAGAACCCCACTAAAGACTAAATATAGAGCAGCAAGAACCCCACTAAAAACTAGATATAAAGCAGCAAGTTTCCTACTAAAAACTAAATATATAGCAGCAAGAACCCCACTAAAAACTAAATTTAGAGCAGCAAGAACCCCACTAAAAACTAGATATAAAGCAGCAAGTTTCATACTAAAAACTAAATAGAGAGCAGCAAGAACCCCACTAAAAACTAAATATAGAGCAGCAAGAACCCCACTAAAGACTAAATATAGAGCAGCAAGAACCCCACTAAAAACTAAACATAGAGCAGCAAGAACCCCACTAAAAACTAAATATAGAGCAACAAGAACCCCACTAAAAACTAAATATAGAGCAGCAAGAACCCCACTAAAAACTAAATATAGAGCAGCAAGAACCCCACTAAAAACTAAATATAGAGCAGCAAGAACCCCACTAAAAACTAAATATAGAGCAGCAAGAACCCCACTAAAAACTAAATATAGAGCAGCAAGAGCCCCACTAAAAACTAAATATAGAGCAGCAAGAACCCCACTAAAAACTAAATATAGAGCAGCAAGAACCCCACTAAAACTAAATATAGAGCAGCAAGAACCCCACTAAAAACTAAATATAGAGCAGCAAGAACCCCACTAAAAACTAAATATAGAGCAACAAGAACCCCACTAAAAACTAAATATAGAGCAGCAAGAACCCCACTAAAAACTAAATTTAGAGCAGCAAGAACCCCACTAAAAACTAGATATAAAGCAGAAAGTTTCCTACTAAAAACTAAATATAGAGCAGCAAGAACCCCACTAAAAACTAAATATAGAGCAGCAAGAACCCCACTAAAAACTAAATATAGAGCAGCAAGAACCCCACTAAAAACTAAATATAGAGCAACAAGAACCCCACTAAAAACTAAATATAGAGCAGCAAGAACCCCACTAAAGACTAAATATAGAGCAGCAAGAACCCCACTAAAAATTAAATATAGAGCACCAAGAACCCCACTAAAAACTAAATATAGAGCAGCAAGAACCCCACTAAAAACTAAATATAGAACAGCAAGAACCCCCACTAAAAACTAAATATAGAGCAGCAAGAACCCCACTAAAAACTAAATATAGATCATCAAGGACCCCACTAAAAACTAAATATAGATCATCAAGAACCCCACTAAAAACTAAATATAGATCATCAAGAACCTCACTAAAATCTAAATATAGAGCAGCAAGAACCCCACTAAAAACTAAATATAGAGCAGCAAGAACCCCACTAAAAACTAGATATAGAGCAGCAAGTTCCCCACTAAAAACTAAATATAGAGCAGCAAGAACCCCACTAAAAACTAAATATAGATCATCAAGAACCCCACTAAAAACTAAATATAGATCATCAAGAACCCCACTAAAAACTAAATATAGATCATCAAGAACCCCACTAAAATCTAAATATAGAGCAGCAAGAACCCCACTAAAAACTAAATATAGAGCAGCAAGAACCCCACTAAAAACTAGATATAGAGCAGCAAGTTCCCCACTAAAAACTAAATATAGAGCAGCAAGAACCCCACTAAAAACTAAATATAGAGCAGCAAGAACCCCACTAAAAACTAAATATAGATCATCAAGAACCCCATTAAAAACTAAATATAGATCATCAAGAATCCCACTAAAAACTAAATATAGATCATCAAGAACCCCACTAAAAACTAAATATAGATCATCAAGAACACCACTAAAAACTAAATATAGATCATCAAGAACCTCACTAAAAACTAAATATAGAGCAACAAGAACCCGACTAAAAACTAAATATAGAGCAGCAAGAACCCCACTAAAAACTGTTGAGTTAGTAAAGAAGAGAACTATTGTATTGAATGCTCTCTCTATCTCTCTCTATATATATATATATTTATATATGGATGGAAATAAAAAAGGCTACTAATTGAAAAGAGATAGCATGTCTTATTGTTATATATTATACTTTACGTTTTTATTTTCGCTATTTGTCTTTGCTAGCGCAGCCGGTCAATATAACGTTATATGGACCGGGACAGGACTGCCTTGTTTTCGATTCGGTTCCGAAACGGTACCTGCATTATTATTTTAGATAAAAAGTATAATATAGCAAATAGTTCATGTCACTTCGGGTCATATGGCAATATATAGACCGGTCCGTCACCAAAAAATAAATTATTTGGACCGAAGCTTCTGAGGTCCATATAATATTTTTTTGGTGACGGACCGGTCCATATACTGCCATATGACCCGAAGTGCCATGAACTATTTGCTATACACCCCTAGAGCACAAATTTCGTCACCCTCGCAAAATAGATCGCTTAAACACTGGATATAATAGATAATATAGCCCTTACTTTTAAGCATGACATTTGAAGACGACATTTCTTACGACTGCTTTATGTTATTTCTGCATATAATATAACCACTGATATGAACCGATCAAAACAATGGGAAATTTCATCACGGGGTGCAAATCGTCAAAAATGGATTAAGTTACGATATACACGTAGAGCAAATCGTCAAAATTATGCTACGATATATACAGGTGTTCATTGAATATATTCAACAATATTTTAGTTATGTCGTGGCGGTCAGTTATATTGGTGGAGGAAGCCGGAGAACCCGGAGAAAACCACCGACCTGTCACAAGTAACTGACAAACTTTATCACATATTGTTGTAGATCTCCCTACCATACCATCACGACCACGACGCCCTCTCCCCTGGATGTGTATAAAACACTTGAACATTATCCAAGTTTATAATCTGGAGCATACATACCATCATTTTAGGAAATTGTACATGCACAGGTGACATTCATTACTACACCGGAAGTTTTAACATGATTAAAACACGATTATATATCAGGTGACGACCAAGAATTATTTCCGTACTCTATTAGAAGAGTAAAAATTATAAGACAATGACAAAAGACAAGGTAACAGCCTTATCCAGTTTATTTCGATATAATAAAACAATTGATTACTACATAAGAAGTCAATACCAGGATATGAGGACCTCTCGACTTGTCACTCTCAATGACCTGACCTGACCTCGGCCGTTGGCCTCGGTAAGGTCAGGTCACCTTTAGTGCCAAGTCTCGAGGTCCTCATATCCTGGTATTGACTTCTTAGGGAGTAATTAATTGTATAATAGTTAATGATATGGAGGGCAATATCAGGATATACAGACTGCCCAAGGGTCGTGGTACGGAGGTGAGTGCAATATCATTTCCACTGGTCCGTACCACGACCCAAGGGCAGTCTGTATATCCTGATATTGCACTCCATATCAGTAACTATTGTGTTTATTGCATTGAAGACCAGAATCTGACACATACAATATAAATGCATAGAAATTTTTCATCAGGATCATTGAAGGTTTCCCTAGGCGTTATCACCTCCGTTATTACCTAATTTGAATTGACTACAACAATTGTTTGAATGGTGTTCAACTTATAATGAGAAATAAAATGAGGTTATAAGTAACATTGTAATTTATTAACACGTAAACAAACAAATATCCGTGTATAGACCAGTAGTAGCAGTCTATGCAAGGTTTTTGGACCGGTCTATATCAGCATTCCAGTCTATATCGCGGAATAGTGAAGGTCACGTGGAGAGTGTTCAGCCAATTAAATGTATGATTTGTATTCTAATATGTAATAAATATTACCATATTACACAGAATCAACATCACAAGTCCTGTGTAATCAGTCTATCACCACTAAAGTTGTGAGTTCGAATCCATATGATATAACTGACCTATTTGTGAATGTGGCGTTAAACACCATAAACCAACCAACCAACCAACATAACAAGTTGTCTCCCTTATATTTGAAAATTTAGTCAAAGATATAATTGAGGATAAAGGATATATTCTTGATAATTAAATATTTGTCCTTTTGTCCTTTTTTTCTTTTGGCAATTGTGTTGTCTGTTCCTCTTTGATTTACGGATTCCGATTACCCCTTTGGTCTCTTCAAAGCAAATATTTGAGTTTATTCATATCCACAATTGACTAGCGCAACTTCTAGAAAAGGTGGTACCATGATAACTACGGAGACCAGTTTTGACACCAGTCAGAATAGAAGTAAAAAAATGGTAATTAAGGGGGTTTGGTAGAACATACCTGTAATTCTAGATTAAAGAAAAGTTGGAATATAAGAAAAGGGTAATCCGAATCCGTCAATCAAAGAAGAACAGACAACACAATGGCCAAAATATAAAGAAGAAACAACGATCTACAAAACACTACACAGAAAACTAATGATCGAATAACACGAAACCCACTAAAACTTGTTGAGTTAGTAAAGTAAAGAACTATTTAAGTTAATGCTTAGCCTTAAATGTGTCAAGTAACGCATTGTTTGTACGTTGTTGACGTAGGAAAGAAGAGGATGAGCATGTTGTTGATGAATGTATCTACATCTCATCTCGCTCAGGGTGTGCTTTACGTGTAGCTTGAGACACATTTTCATGCTGTCATCCCAATGTATTCCATATATTCTGCTCCAATAAATCTCGTTGTCAGGATAATTTTATGAGGCTATGTTTTCCTCCTCTGTGAAACATATGTGATAAAGCAAAAATGAGGTCCATTTAACTAGATGATTAAGGCTTCAACCCAAGCCAAAGAACAGACATTTAAGAAGAGTTTGAAGATCCCAAAGGGGAAATCAAAATCCGTACATCGAAGAAGAACAGACAACACAATGGCCAAAAGAAAAAGTACAAAAGAACAAACAACGATCTACAAAACATACATATAAAACTAAAGATCGAGTAACACGAACCCCACTAAAAACCGGTGATGAACTCAGGTGTCCCGGAATGGTAGGCAGTTCCTGCTCCACTAGTGTCACCCGTCGTGGTAATCTAGTTAAATCAGTAATGGTTCCTCCATTGATTCTCAGTTTTAGACGGACACGGGCTACGATGTTCTGTAGCAAGGGACAGAACTGCCGTCTCTATTAAGAAAACAAGAGATGACTCAGATGGAAAAATAAAAGACTACATATGGGAAACCGGCAAGCAAAGAAAGTAGCGGACAATTCGGACAAAATCCGACAGAGATATCATGTCTTGCGGTCATAGACCTTTGTCACACGAATTTCATCCTCCTCGAAAAATAGGACGTTTTAAAACCTGATGTAATATATATCATAGTTCTTACCTTTAAACACGACAATTGTAGACCAGAATTCATTACAATCGCTTTATACCGGTATTTGATTAGATTTTTGGTGTTTTAACGCCACTTTTAGCAATATTTCAGCTATATCATGGCAACCAGTTTTAGTGGTGGAAGAAGTCGGAGTGCCCGGAGAGAACCACCGACCATGGGAATGCAACTGGTAAACTTTATCACTTGCGGCTGTGAGTCGAGTGCACCCTTTTTGTAATTTACAAAGCCGGACGCGAACCCGATCGCTTTATATTATTTCTGCTTCATAATATAACCTCTTACATATGAACCGATAAAAACAGTGGGACATTTCATGCCGCAGAACAAATAGTCAACAATGGATTATGTTGCGATATATACAGGTGTTCTGTTTTCGATGACGTGTACAAAAATCGTCAAAAATGGATTCTGTAATGCTTTATACGGGTGCTCAGTTTTTGATGACGTGTACACAAATCGTGTACTCTAAAGTTTCATGACCGAAAGGCTTTGACGCTGCTTCCATATATATTTATATCTGCACTTCAAATATAACATAAGCTCTGACATTACGAATAATTAATTATCTTCATTATGAATATTTATTTTTGTATGTTAATTCATTTCTGTTTCCACAATTACCGCGTTGTATTAATGAATTATCTGGCGTGCTACACAATCACATTTTCTGGATGAGAAACCAGTTATTTTAAACAAACTGTTGTTTTTCAAAAGAACAGAAATAAGAAATTATACTAGTAGGGATTACTTTACGCCTCGTTACCTTAATTAATATTGGGCGTGCTATTACCGGAAATCCTATTCTTTCCTTTTTTTTAAACGAGGCCAAATCGTACATCACAGTCATTCATTAAATTTTTAGTTACTTTGCCAATTCATTTGTAAAACACCAAGATAAATTATAGCTTGAAAATGACTTAGTCTATGATGCAATGGAAACTATGTTCGTATGTCGGGTCAATGTTTTATGCAAAATGTGTAACAACTACAAAATGCTACATTTAATGAAATAAAGACCTGTCTACGTATATCATGGCAAACATGTTTTGAATTCATTTTTGTTTTCATACCTGGTTTACAAAATTGACAGTTACTGAGTCTACGCTAAGAAAAACATCATAGATAGGCGTAGAGATGAAGAATGGATAGTCAGAGTCAAGATCACGTATCTGAGTGGAGCAAAATTTCCATATCTCCATTTTTGGCGTTAAATTCTTTGAGGTGGGAGGTTTCTTTTCGTGATATTGATGGAATTGTTAAACATTGCTGCTTTAACTTTCTTTCCATGAATTGCTATGGGCTGGACGTTTATGTCGATTGATTGGTACTCTAAAAGAACCGCTGATAATGCCTGCTGGTCTAGTGCACAACATATATCGCCATCATCTCAGCCAAGTGGCACATGCTCTCAAATGATATTGTTGAAAAAAGTGCTCACTTCGGTGTTAAACAACAACTATCCATTCACTCACTTACAACATATAACATATTACATTTTACCATTAATCAGTGAGATCGTGGAAACCACGAGTTGTTTCTTTACTGTAAGGATTTTATATCGTTTTCATATTGGCATTCGACTTATTTACCTTATGTTGATCTGAAATGAGCGATATTTTAGCTATATTCACGACATCATATTTACCAAAAAGACTTCATGCAGATAAACTTGGGGCACCACTGATTTAAGCCTATTTGTGGTGGTTTTGATTGCAAAAAAAAAAACTAAATAAAACTAGGGACGACAAAAATGTTTAACGCAAACCAAAGACCATTCATATTAATCGGACAGTCTTATTTAACTTGCAAGGAATATGGTATCTTCGGAACTCTTTGTCTTTTTGCATATTTTGACTATTGCATTATCTATCCTTCATCTACTTTCGGTTATAGATGACCCATTCTTGTATTCAAATCCGTCCTTAAGATGAGCTTTTATCATTCAGCATTTATGTCTTCTCACCAGGATTTTGGCAAGAGTACCACGACAGTTGCCACTATTGGTGCAGGAACTGCTTTCCCTTCTCCCCGATTTATGTGTAGCTTGCGTTGCTAAATCCTGTTCATTCTGTGCATTTTTGTAGAGCATTGTTTGTGCTTTTCCTTTTACTTTGGCCATTGCACTGTCTGTCCATCGAAGTACTGACACCCCCCCTCCCCATTTGTATGCTCAAACTGTCCTTGCAGTTTGTCGTTATATCTAGGGGACTCTTCGCGTTCCAATGTACGAAGTCTAGTACATTGCAAGCCCGCCAATCAAGTACTTATTAAATACCAAGGATTTGCTTTGTGGTGCAGGAAAAAGAAAAGTTTGAAGATACCAAAGCGGTAATCAGAAGCCATCAATCGAAGGACAGAAATATTTTCACGCTCTATTTTGACTACATATACCTCCCATAATGAATCTCACATTTGAACATACTTGTGGCTTTTCATTGACGGAGAACAGGAAAAACATATTGACTGTGAATCCGGAAATGTCATTACGACTTTGATGTGTAGTCAAATTCTTTGTTGATTTGCCATTGCGAACATATTAATAAATTTCTCTACATCCTGTCGTTGACGTGACTTCGTGGTAACCAATAGTCACGGAGAACATATTACATCATAATACTCACAGTAGCAACCTGTTATGAAAGCATGGAAGATAAAGATAATATATGTTCTGGTTCACGGTTCATTAGATACTGATTATAAAGGATTATGGCTTGGTAGAATCTACAGACATGGATCAACAATTATTAAAGATGAGAAATATTAAAATATTAGACATTTTACTACGTGGTTATGTTTTATAAAAATAAGAACCATGAGTAATGGTAAAATAGTAAAGCTTTATTGGTGGATGAAACCGGAGTACTCGGAGAAACCCGCCAAGCTGTCGCAAGTCATCGACAAACATAATGTTGTATCAAATACACCTCGCCTGAGGGGAATTCGAGCCCACAACGTTAGTGGTGATAAGCACTGATTGCATAGATAGTAGTATATCCAACCACGACGACCCACCACGATAGTGTATTAAGACTATGACGAAAATATATTATATCATTGAAACTGAAACTGATTACTCTTGTATTGTAATGATATTTGTATCAGCTGGTTAATACATTTCACTAAAAACAAAAAAAAATGATATGCTTGCCATGGAAACGATTTAATCTCATTTTAATGGAAAAAAACTAAAATACTAAATAAAAAAATGTTTGTTTTAGTTTGCATCCATCTATCAAAATCAGAACACATTGCTATTATATTTTATGATATTTACCTACCACGTACACGTGACTTAAGTCGTAAGTTATGCTATAATAATAGGTTATTTATAAACTGACATATTAGAGGACATGCAAACTGGTGATGAAGAGTAAGAAAAGTTTGATTGATTTTAATTGATTGTTTTGTGCTTACCGCCACTTTCAGCAATATTTTAGCTATATCATGGCGACCAGGTTTAGTGGTGGAAGAAGCCGGGAGTACCCGGAGAAAACCACAGACCATGGGGAAGCAATTGGTAACTTTTTCACTTGCGGTTGCGAGTCAAGTGCACCCTTTTTGTAATTTACAAAGCCGGGCGTGAACCCACGCCGAATTGGTGATAGGCTTGTATAAGTTGCTAGGTAATCCAACTACCTAACTCATTGAGCCACCCGGACCTAAGAAAATTTTGAAGATACCAAAGTGGTAATCAGAAGCCGTAATTTGAAGGACAGACAATGCAATGGCCAAACAATGATCTACAAAACATAACACAGAAAACTAAAAATCGAGCAATACGAACCCCAATAATAACCAGGGAACATGTGGAGCCCATCGTGTTACTCTTGTTACAAAATACGGTGATAAGTCATGAATTAGGAAAGAGCCGTATTATGGTTACGGAAAACGAAACATAACTGTGGTCATTTGAGACAAAAATATTCCTTAGCTATTAACCAGGTAACGGTGGTATACTAATTACTTCAATTTTGCTACTATGAACTCTTGGTTCAGTAGCTTCCTTGTTAGTAGCAATACTACGTCATGAGAATCATGATAGAAACCACTCTGGAACAATTCGGCATAGTCTTATTTTAAAAAAAATCTGCATTAATCTAAACTTTATAAGACTACTTAAATATAGCAAAGCATTTGTTCAAGAATTATTCTATAAAAAAACGTACTTTTATGACGTTATCTATTATTTAGATAGGTGATTAAAAAGATTAAAAACAAATAGGATGGAATGCATTGATCAGTTCATACTCCGACAGTTTGAATAATGGAGCATGAACTGCTTACCCTTCCAGAGCACCTGAGTTCACCCCCGGTTATTAGTGGGGTTCGTGTTACTCGATCTTTAGTTTTATGTGTATGTTTTGTAGATCGTTGTTTGTCCTTTGGTCATTTTTTCTTATGGCCATTGTGTTGTCTGTTCTTCTTCGATTTACGGATTCTGATTACCACTTTGGTAACTTCAAACTCTTTTTAGAAAATAAATTTCAAAAATGAATTTATCTTATTAATCATGTCAATGGCGAAAAACCTGGTGGATAATTTCCCCGGAGACAATTATCTGCCAGCATAGGTATTATCCAGATATCATTTTAAGAAGAAAGAAGGGAATTTTGCAAAAATTGAAATAATGCAGATATCTCTTTCAGTAGACCCGATCATTTCTTGAATTACTTTAAACAAGTACGTCAAAATCAAAAGATTATAAGCCAATAATTTTTTTCAACAAGATAGAAGTAATTCAATGGCCTGAACATGACAGCCAAAGCATGATATGCCTGAGGGAGGTGACTTTCACGGTTCATGTTTGTGTTGTGTAAACCTGATGACAATATGTGGTATTATCATCAAAATCTCTATACAGATTCCTCCTCCCTTTTCAAAGAAATTGTACAAGTAGTAATATCGTCTTAGTTCCAGTATTATAGGTGTTATCCTTTAAACTTGTTTTTTTTTAGCAGAATTTCTTTTGTAAATCAAGGAAATGACATGACCAATTTTTTGAGTGTGTGCTTCTAGTCGGGATAACGTGTCTGGTACAGTTTCATGAGCTTTTTGACAGGTTTTAATATCACTGTGCTCTATGAAATATATGGGTAGTGGCCACCATTTTGAAACTACGTATTCCTTGTGCGAAATACAATGCCACCACTTTTAATTGCTATTGCATAGGTTAAACCACGATTAAATTGTAAAAAATATCAAAACGCTGAATACATAAAACAAAAAAGGAAGAATTAATTTGTTTAAATATAATATTCAGAAAAATTGACACGAAAAAAAGATTTACACGGATTTGATTTGTCTCACCGACAAAAGATGCTGCCACTACAGCATGAAAATCTGATTCCTTTTCTTTCATGTGATGCTATTATTTAATCTAGATGCATTGCTTTCATGTTTCACTTCTATGGTTTTCGTCATATAGAAATTGTGAGTTATTAGACTGTTACTTCCAATAAGGAATTGCTTACCATTAAGGAGCACCAGAGTTCATTCCGACTGACACTGATGTGAAAAGTTTAGCACAAAAAATTGCAACACGACGGGTGACATTGTTGGAGTAGGAACTGCATACACTTTCAGACAACATGAATGCACCCCCGCTTTTTAGTGGCAGTCGTGTTTCTCTGTCTGTAATTAGTGTACGTTATTTTGTAGGTCATTGTCGTTTTTCCTTTTTACTTTTTTACCAGTGTATCGTCTGTTCTTCTACGTTTTGTAACTTCAAACTTTTCTTAAATTTCATTAGCTTTATCCCTCCACATATTATTGAAATGCTTGTAACAATCCCGGAAAGTGAACGGTCGTGTATTTATGTGTTAGGAGTATCGATTTTGCTTCTTTCTGCGATTTGTTTCTATTGGAATTTCAGAACCGTGATCGGGTGGTAGTTGGATTTACAATTACCTTTGTAATCAGTGCCTGTCACAACTGAAGTTGAGAGTTGGAATCCCGCTCAGGTGAGATGTACTCGATACAACATTATGTGTTAAAATTTGTCAGAGACTTGCGACACGTCGGTGGTTTTCTCCGGGCACTGCGGTTTCCTCCAATAACAAATCTGACAGCCACGATATAACTGTTGAAAGTGGCATTAAACACCATAACGATAACCCTCTAGCCTTCTATTGAATGTTGGAACTGTTCTGACAGTGTGATATTATTTTTTTTATATTATTGATGTAGATAATGTCGATCGATATCGTGATATTCTGAACCTTTTAACCTTATACAGGTATTATGTTTTATGAGTGTGGATTGGTCTGTCTAGATAGTGGTATAATACAGTTATGAGTTATAGAGGTCTTGTGTTTTACTTCTGATTGATTGGTCTGTCTAGATAGTGATATAATACAGTTATGAGTTATAGAGGTCTTGTGTTTTACTTCTGATTGATTGGTCTGTGTAGATAGTGGTATAATACAGTTATGAGTTATAGAGGTCTTGTGTTTTACTTCTGATTGATTGGTCTGTGTAGATAGTGGTATAATACAGTTATGAGTTATAGAGGTCTTGTGTTTTACTTCTGATTGATTGGTCTGTCTAGATAGTGGTATAATACAGTTATGAGTAATAGAGGTCTTGTGTTTTACTTCTGATTGATTGGTCTGTGTAGATAGTGGTATAATACAGGTATGAGTTATAGAGTTCTTGTGTTTTACTTCTGATTGATTGGTCTGTCTAGATAGTGGTATAATACAGGTATGAGTTATAGAGTTCTTGTGTTTTACTTCTGATTGATTGGTCTGTCTAGATAGTGGTACAATACAGTTATGAGTTATAGAGGTCTTGTGTTTTACTTCTGATTGATTGGTCTGTCTAGATAGTGGTATAATACAGGTATGAGTTATAGAGGTCTTGTGTTTTACTTCTGATTGATTGGTCTGTGTAGATAGTGGTATAATACAGTTATGAGTTATAGAGGTCTTGTGTTTTACTTCTGATTGATTGGTCTGTGTAGATAGTGGTATAATACAGTTATGAGTTATAGAGGTCTTGTGTTTTACTTCTGATTGATTGGTCTGTCTAGATAGTGGTATAATACAGTTATGAGTTATAGAGGTCTTGTGTTTTACTTCTGATTGATTGGTCTGTGTAGATAGTGGTATAATACAGTTATGAGTTATAGAGGTCTTGTGTTTTACTTCTGATTGATTGGTCTGTCTAGACAGTGGTATAATACAGTTATGAGTTATAGAGGTCTTGTGTTTTACTTCTGATTGATTGGTCTGTCTAGATAGTGGTATAATACAGTTATGAGTTATAGAGGTCTTGTGTTTTACTTCTGATTGATTGGTCTGTGTAGATAGTGGTATAATACAGTTATGAGTTATAGAGGTCTTGTGTTTTACTTCTGATTGATTGGTCTGTGTAGATAGTGGTATAATACAGTTATGAGTTATAGAGGTCTTGTGTTTTACTTCTGATTGATTGGTCTGTGTAGATAGTAGTATAATACAGTTATGAGTTATAGAGGTCTTGTGTTTTACTTCTGATTGATTGGTCTGTCTAGACAGTGGTATAATACAGTTATGAGTTATAGAGGTCTTGTGTTTTACTTCTGATTGATTGGTCTGTGTAGATAGTGGTATAATACAGTTATGAGTTATAGAGGTCTTGTGTTTTACTTCTGATTGATTGGTCTGTCTAGATAGTGGTATAATACAGTTATGAGTAATAGAGGTCTTGTGTTTTACTTCTGATTGATTGGTCTGTGTAGATAGTGGTATAATACAGTTATGAGTTATAGAGGTCTTGTGTTTTACTTCTGATTGATTGGTCTGTCTAGATAGTGGTATAATACAGTTATGAGTTATAGAGGTCTTGTGTTTTACTTCTGATTGATTGGTCTGTCTAGATAGTGGTATAATACAGTTATGAGTTATAGAGGTCTTGTGTTTTACTTCTGATTGATTGGTCTGTCTAGATAGTGGTATAATACAGTTATGAGTTATAGAGGTCTTGTGTCTTACTTCTGAGTTTTTTCTCTATCATGATTGTTATTTATTGTATCGCTGTCTCTCTATATCAAACATTACTATCAAAATAAAGATTATATATAAATTTATTCAAATAACGCCAATATTACTGAGTACACAAGACAAGTCATTAAAGTCGCTTTGCTTCTTTGATGTGGCAAGCCTTTTGGCGTGCTTGGGGAACAATCATGAAAACGAATATGCTTTGTTTGATCATTCGCTGGTTATCGTTAATTATTGTATTCTTGACATGCCTTGATGGAGTTTGAATAGGATTAAATTATTCTAAAACACTTCTATATTCTATTTATTGTATCGGAGGAAAGCCACGCATACATATTGCAAGCGATAGTAAGAAAATACGATATAAAAGGTTTCTCACATGATAGATGACCTTATCGCAGAATACTAAAGTGTTAGTGCAAATAATTTGATATTTAGCGGTGGAACATCGATATCCGATCATCGTTATTTGTTTTAGTCTGCAAGACAATATTAAGCAAGGGCAAAAAGAAAGGTAGAAAAGGTAATGACTAACAGAATAGGACTACATGACAGACAATGATCCACAAAACACTATTCAGAAAATTAAAGTTTTATTATCACGAAGCTCACTAAACATTGCGATTTAACTTATGCACTCCAGAAAGATAAGTATTCCGTGTTCCACAAGTGACACCAGTCGTGTTGCTCGTTACAATTTGTGTCTTTTTTCTGTAATGTTCTTACAATGTGTGCATCTATATGAGTAATTTTACAGGTTCCAGGCAAAATATTATTTAATTCAGAATTTATTGAAAATTCGTATTAATTTACTAATTATTGTATATTGAAATACCATTTGTGTTTGCGTCATTACACTGGCATGCTACAATTTATTGATGGCACACTAAATTTTAATTATCTCTTTCCCTTCAATTAACAAAAAAACATGTTCATTTCAAAAGTGTGAAATAAGTCCCTAACTTTTAGGAGAAATAGCGTCAATGTTATAAACAAATCCATCCAATCAACTTTGAGTAGTTCACTAGTGGATAAGTAACAGCTTATCCTTCCGGAGCATTCCAATTCACTCCGGTTTTATATAGGCTTCGTCTGGCTCAATTTTTAGTCTTCTGTGTTGTGTTTTGTAGATCATTGTTTTTCCATTCTATGTTCTGTCCATTATCGATTCTGATTACAGCTTTGGCATCTTCAGACCTTTCCTAAGCAAAGAAACCAACAATATAATGCTTTCCAAAAGTAATAAAAAATGTCTTGATTATTTAAGCAGAGTTAATGTTTGGTACTTTTCTGCTTCCTCCCTAATATAATTTAGAATGTCATGATTTCACTTTTGAGATCATCTGTAAATTATATCATTATAGTATGTATGTACGTTGGAACGGTGTAACATGTGTCGTGCTTGCAAAAAAAAAGTATAATAATAATAATAATAATAATAATTAATGAAAAGCAAATAAAATTAAACTCTCTTCAGAAACTAGCCTAAATTTTTTGAAATTTTCATTAGGAGATACTCTTTCAGACAGAACCTCTCCATTCTAATTCCGACGGAAAACTTATTATTTAGTAGTGTTGTTATCGCCTGCCATACATAAATATAGGTAGCTAAATCAAAGTAAATCCAGATGCTATTACATGTAATAATGTTACACCCTTTTCAGCTTATTACATGTATTTCCATTTTTTTGTGTGCTTAAATCTACATGTATAATATCTAAGCTTCAATCTGAATCGAGAAATTTGAGATGCAGAGATTATTATGTGATATATATGTCGATCAATAACTCAAAATAAAACGTTCTCTACATAATCATATTCTTCTTATTTACGATAATTCCTTTCTTTATAAGAAATAAAATGAAACAGAAAAAGGCTTCCCTGAAAAATAAAAGTGTCTTTAGATTTTACAATAACTTGTTCATAATTACGGAGAGAAAAAAAGTATTAAGCCACTTTCTATAAAATTTTAAAGCCATGCAATGCAAATACACAGCATAAAATACAACTCTAGATAAACATATTACAAAAAAAAAAAATCGTGGATGAATGATGTTTTGACGACTAAGAAAATTTGAAGATATCCAAGGATTAATCAGAAGCCACAAATGGAAGAAGGACAGACATAACAATAATGGAGTTATAAGTTCTTTTTAATCAATTGTTCCATTTTACCCTCCTTTTTCGTAACCTGTAATTCGCGTGCCTGGTTCTAGTGTACTCCGACTTCGTCATATCATTTATAATACTAGTAGCATTCATGACATCACGTCTAACTAATTACCAATAACCTTTTGACCGCTTTTTAACAGTAATTAAATAAATGCATTTTCTTAATTGTTTTAATGATATCATGCATGTTATTTTTATTGCAATGTTTTCATATTCAATATCGCATGCCATTTTGTATGTTCTCGTTTATACACAAAAGTACAAGATATTTGGGGTTTGTAAACAAAGACTTACAACACCTTTCGTCAATTTTACATTATTTGCTTGTAGGAAGCTATTTACAAAGCATGTTTTTGTTGACAGGGCCTGCATTATTAATTATAAATGTATTGGGTAGATATGTAGTCATTAGTAGTTAGTAGTTGTTTTTTCATGGTTATATATATGACATCCAGTTCCCGAATGTATCACTTTTCGTCCCGGACAGTGGAAGTTCGGTTATCTAGGTAAGATATGTATTTTAAGAGTTGTATTCTATTTTTAGATAACATGTTTTTTTTTGGTTTATTTTTTTTTTTTTTTAATATCTGTTGATAAAAGATATAAACATTATTTTAATAATTTTCTATTTTTATATAACATTTACTTTTTATTAATATTTGTGGCTAAAAGATATAAATATTTATTTCAAATACACTATTTAATTCCAACCAGAAACTAAAAATAAAAACACAATCTTTAAAAGTATTGTCATTTAGGATTACATAGCTTTTCATCTAAATTTCTTCAAGTAGTTTCGTCAATTTGTAATTTCATATTCTTTGCTTAAAGAGGCATTAGCTACGATTTTGACCAAACAAATTATATGATTTGGAAATTGGTAAATAGCTTTAAAATGATGAACTAAAGGTAAATATTTCACATTAAACAGCTTATCGTACCACTTTTCGCCTTTTGAGAACGAAATTACCATCGATTTATCATTTCCTTGCAAGCAAATAATTTGACCTCGCTTTCTCCGTATGCAACTGACCTTACTAGTGACAGCTAAAAACAAATAATTTGTATTTTGTTGCTTATTAACTGCAAACTTGCATGGTTCTTTGTCCGTAATTAACGTCGACTAAAAGCAGATGCACAGAAAATAAGAAATAAGTGCATTGTTGTACTGATTTAATGACGATTCGGCAAATTCCGTAAACAATGCCGATAATTAATAAGATGGCGTCCATTTCTTGATCGATCTCAAAACACGAGGTGTACTACCACTAAACATGGGTACCAGTCGAAAAGAACGTATGGGAAAGTAGTACGTAAACAGAAAATGGATTCCTACATTGTTGGATAAAAAATAAACCCTATTAGATACTGCAAAATACTGAATGTCAGCAGAAACCTACACATTTTAGGATAATTTTAAGCCCATATTTGATGTCCTTGTGGTTTTAAATAAAAAAATTATTGCATTGGAAAGAAACCACCTGAATTTGTGTTAAATCGAAAGTGAAAGTAGGATTTTTGACGGTAGACATCTTCAGACTGTCTGTTTTTTCTTATATGCCATTAAATGTATGTTGATTTTCGGAGTTAAGCTTCCTATTAGGTACCCCTTCCATGAGATATGAGTGTCACTTAGATTAAACTTAAGGTGAATCCTGTATGAAATTTCAAAAAGATGTTATTTAACATAGAAGGCTAGGGAGAATTCTTTAGTGGTATTACACCTTTTAGACAAAAAACAAGAAACTTAATTTTGATGGTACCACACTCAAATTGGCTTTGAACAGTCACAACAGACCCAGTTTGACATTTTCCACACCAAAATATTACAAAATACATCAAGGTGTCATGTTACAGCTTCAATATGAATATTATGCAATATTTTGGAAAATATTCCCCATGCACTAGATGTACATGCACAGAGGGTATTGAAATATAATTTTATACTTATTTGTGACTTTACAATTATTGAGACTGGTAGATTTAATGTGTTTTTGTAGTAAAAGGGCAGATGATGTTGAATAAGATTGCTAAAATTAAGAATTTTAACAATTTCATGTTGCGGCATTTAGTCGACTTCAAATGCTGTATATGATGATACCATTTTTGAAAATTTTATAATCCTACTTGTTTTTCCTGATAAATTTTGTAGTTATAGTTAGAACACATGTAACATGTACATATGAAAAAATATAAGGCTATAGAAAGCGGCTTTATTTCAGAATTATGTACTTAAAACCAGGTAATTTTAGTGATCCCAGGAGAATTGTATTTGTCACTGGACATTTACTGTTAATTTTTCAAATTGTCAATGTGGACTTTATATTTTAGAGTATAAATTGACTGTAAATGTACATTTGTGCATCCGGCTAACTTGAAACATAACAAAAGTTGTCAAGAAATATTCATTTATTGAGTTTTGAAGAAAATTACAGTTGCAGGTCACAAGAAATAACAGAAACCTGAAAATCAACAATCATAATTTTACATATTTTGGGCAATTTGAAGTAATTTTTGCTTAATATCTAGGTATTAGGTCTTATTTAATGTCTTGCAATGCATAATTAATGGGAACATAGCATGAATTAACATAATTTAGTATATTGTGAGATCATTTCTGGGAGGCAAAAAAAAGGGGGGGGGGTATGCTTAAAATAAAAATTTTCATATTAATTAGATGTTAAATGTACAAATGAAGCATATATACATGTCATAAGATGCTTATTGTGTTGAAAATCAGCTTCATACTTGTAATATATTGAGATAAAAAGCCATTGTCATGTTATTTCACAATATCAACTCAACAGCTGAAAAATCAGATTTTTTCATTAAAAGCTTCATGGAGGTACCTTTGTATATGGACATTAATTCTTTCAAATATTGGACTGCCATATACCTGATATAGTTTTTTTGACTGGATATTGATATAGGAATATAAATAGGGCAAAGAAAAGGTTAAAGAAACAAGTTTTTATTGCTCTTAGGTGTACTACCACTAAACATGGGTACCAGTCGAAAAGAACGTATGGGAAAGTAGTACGTAAACAGAAAATGGATTCCTACATTGTTGGATAAAAAATAAACCCTATTAGATACTGCAAAATACTGAATGTCAGCAGAAACCTACACATTTTAGGATAATTTTAAGCCCATATTTGATGTCCTTGTGGTTTTAAATAAAAAAATTATTGCATTGGAAAGAAACCACCTGAATTTGTGTTAAATCGAAAGTGAAAGTAGGATTTTTGACGGTAGACATCTTCAGACTGTCTGTTTTTTCTTATATGCCATTAAATGTATGTTGATTTTCGGAGTTAAGCTTCCTATTAGGTACCCCTTCCATGAGATATGAGTGTCACTTAGATTAAACTTAAGGTGAATCCTGTATGAAATTTCAAAAAGATGTTATTTAACATAGAAGGCTAGGGAGAATTCTTTAGTGGTATTACACCACGAGCAGTTGCACCTTTTTTCCCATATGCGCGTACATTTCATAACATTCATAAGTTACAGAAACACGTTTTATTAAGGCATCAATCATATCTGATAGTTTTTATGGGTAACAAGAATTTACGATTTTGGCAGATAATGCCCCTTTAAAGTTTTGCATATAAAAGACGGTACATTGAAAAACTTTGGCGACTAGTAGGTTTATTATATTTCTATTAGTAAAGAAACATACAAAATAAAAACAAATGATATTTATATTTGTAAATAAATGCATTCCAAGTATTTCGTTGTTCTTGTTCATATACAATGCTATAATGACTACATTTATAATATTAGGTGAAAAAGTTTAAGATAATATATTCGTAGAAACAATGTAATTTTTATTCAGGTGGCATTATAAAGTTTCTGTTGATACATGTAATTCATTGACAATATTTATGTAATACAGATTTGTATTCCCGAATAAATTTGCATTAAGAAAGATATTCGTATATGCATATGTATTTTAATAAAAACGTAGATATCAAATTTAGTGCGTACGACGCGTTTGTGAAATAATACGCTCGAAATCGAAGGATCGGAAAACCAAATAAATTATAGTGGTTGGGAGCAATAAAACTAAAGAGCCTAAAACTGATTGCCAAAATTGGCAAAGGTCTTCTATGACTGAGTGAGGAGAACCTTCGTTTTAATAAAAACAACAAAAAAAAGAAGCAAATAAACAAAAAAAAACTTATTTGTATTCCCAACATTAAGAAATATCTAACTAACGTATAATTTTATATATACTCGTATCTCTAACTTTCATCAATAAAAACGTAGATATCAAATTTAGTGCGTACAACGCGTTTCTGAAATCACCGCTCGAAATCGAAGGATTGGAGAGTCAACTATTTAAAAAGTGTTTGTGAGCAATAAAATCAAAGGGCCTAAACATGATAGCGCCTAAACATGATAACGCCTAAACATGATAGCGCCTAAACATGTTAGCGCCTAAACATGATATCGCCTAAACATGATTGCGCATAAACATGATAGCCAACATCGGAAAATTGTGTTTTTCATTGAAATATAATATTAGTAAATATAAGATTGTTAGTCTTATTGCGAACGAATTACCATTACAGTCATAATGTTAAGTCAACAACAAGTGTATGCTCTTATTCAACCGTAATCCGTAATTTATTTGGAATTATGCTCATTTCAATGCCATATATAGGTAATGAGCGATCCCTTTTCAAACTTCGACTTCTTCCTTTTTGATCAATTTAATATTTCTAAAGACGATAAAGTTTGAATATAGTACAACACCAGAATGAGATTAGGATGTATATCTTTTATCTCATCTTTCAACAATATACATGGTAAACTGTTTTATTGATGGAAGAAACTGACAAAAACCGCCGATTGTCAGAAGCAACTGGTGAACACCTTACCAAGTCGCCAACTTTGGACTGGGGGCTATAAGGGCCAAAATCGGCCCCACCTCAGATGTCGATAATGTTTTCTCCAAAATGTATTCCCAATATGTGCTTTTTCAGAAATAAATACAGTTAGTTAATATGTGCATATATTTCCTCACAGCGGACCAACAAAGTTAGGTCAAGAAAAGCAACGAACGTCAATTTTTTTCAGAATACAGAACTTACGACGTATCATTGTATTCTAATGCATATCTTAGAAAAACACACACAAAAAGAATAAAACTCAATAAACAAAGCATGCAATTGACTTAATATGCAATGTGGTATTGATTTCAGGAGAAAAAAAAATATGTTCCAAAGCTGTATTATGAAATTATAGTGAACGAATAGTAATATCGCAACGTCACCCATTTTCGACGGTCTTCTGTTTTCGACGGTTTGTTTCACTTGATAAAATCTCTCATTATTTTGATCGCTTCTTTTGTTAGAGGTTATATTATGATGCTGAAATTGCTTAAAATGATCGCAAAAATCTGATCTAAAAATGTCATCTTTAAATGTAAGAACTACGTACCACATCTATTATTTCACGTTGAAAATGTCTTTTTTCGTAATTCATTTTTCCGTCACGTTAAAAAAACTTTAATTACGTAAATAGAAATCTAGTGCCTACCAATTTTGATTTCATAATCTGCTATGATATTGATAATGTAAATATTGAGGTCATATCAATTCAGTAACTTATTAACATTGACTGTCGAAAACTGGTGACGTAGCACATTATGTTTAAATTGGTATGTGTTGTTTTTCATGCCATCGTTTTGAAACGGAAAGAAAACACCGATATTTTAATTAAGTAAATAATTCACAAACGATCCATTTTATTGTAATGTTTGGTATTAAAGTAATAACCAACAACATCACGTGTACGGGCGTGTAAAACAGAACTATCTTAAACATCTAATAGATATATTTAATTAGACAATAGTTGTCATTTTCAAATTTTTTTAAGCACATTTTAACCGTACTCAATTCTTAACGGCAAACAATGTGATGATATATTCCAGTACATTTTTATTCACAGCCACTACAAATCTATATACAAAATCTTATTCCACTTTATAATAATTATTCTAGTTATATAAAAATTCGATTGGTCGTAACAATCCCACGTGACATTTATCAAAACATCGTATTTCCCTCTCAACAACATCGTATTTCCCTTTCAACAATATCGTATTTCCCTTATTCGAAATTCTCAAGATTTAACGCTTTGGTCATATAACGGTATTCCATATTAGTAAAGATAACTACAGATATGTTCCGAAATAATAATTTTGTAAACAAAGATGGCCAAAAGATTTCATTTGGCAGAATTCACCAAAACGTTGGCCTGGTGGAATAAAGCATTCATTTCCCTTGCATAAGGGAGATATGAAAATTTGTTCACCCTCGAAATAGTCATATTTCCATCGGGCGTTGCTCTCGGGAAATATGACTTTTCTCGGGTGAACAAATCTTCATATCTCCCTTATGCAAGGGAAATAAATGTATATTGTCAATGTGCGGATTGAGACAAGTCCAATATCGCTTTTTTATAATATGGAAATATTTTGGGAAATGAGGAAAATGTTTAATGTGTAACGATTGTAGCTACGAAGCTGTGAATTGTTTTTTTTAATATACTGATAACAAGCCTTGGAACCATGCCCAATGTCACTGCTGGTGGAATTTTTTTCCCCGAGGTCATTGCAACTTGGTAGCTTTACTTAGGCATTTTTGAATAACGAAAATAAGGACAACATACCGGCTAGGACGTCACCCGGGTTAACAAGGTCCTCATTTGCTACTACACGGAACAGGGTAGCAAATGATATATGAGTTTTGACTTTCCCTTTGTAAGATTGTTCGGAGTTCGGTAATTTTGTTATTACCCTTATATACGAGATCTCATGGAAAGTGGCTGTTGATTTATGGTTTGGTTTATTGTGCTCAACGCCACTTTCAACAATATTTCAGTTTTATAATATAGTATCAAATATTTCTTGTAGATTTCTTTGTAAAATAAAAATGCAATACTTTCCGATATTTTTACTAGTCTTCCTTTATAAATATACATAAACATTAGAGCAATTCCGAATGAGTTAAAAATATTGCATCTTGACCGATATTGCATTCCATTCTTTCTCCTTTAAGTTTGGTACGCACTAGAGAGGTTCCGAGTAAAACTATATGTGCATGCAAGCGGACGAGGGATAAACAATATGGCGGAATGATGTTGAATACATGTTGCAAAGAAATATGGTTAAATGTAATTGTCACAGACTGAAATATTTGGTATTATATTATAAAAGGGCTATTGCACTAAAATTGAGGAATATTGTCGATCCTTCGCAGTAGATCATATTGCACTCGCAAGTTCGTACAATATGACATACTGCTGGGGACAATATTCCTCAATATTAGTGCAATATCCCTATAATATCATTGCGGTCAGTTTTATTAGTGGAGGAAATCGTAGTACCTGCAGAAAACCACTGGCCTGCCGCAAGTCACTGACAAACTTCATCACATAATGCTGTATCGAGTACACCTCGCCATGAACGGGATTCGAACTCACAACCTTAGTGGTGATAAGCACTGATTGCACATGTAGTTGTAAACCCAACTACCATCCGATCACGACCACGACGGCCCCTATACATTACATCAGTTATACATCAAGTCATTAGTTACTATTATTTCTCAGTTTCAGTTACTGCTGGTCAGTTTAGTTTTGGACAATTGTCAGTTGTTTTATGTCGTTATCTCAACGTACAACCAATTAGTTTTTGATCAGTTTGAAAGTGCTTTTAACAACATGAACTTCAGATAATTTTGTCTTTTTTTGACAATACTACTACCGACTAACTAGAACGTTAACGTCCTTGGCGGCTACGCAGACAGATCTCTCACAGACGGATGAATGGCCAAGTTACTTGATACCCTTCGAGACTTTAATGCCGAAAGGGATAACAAAATACATGTATGATTGAGGTTACTTTCTGGACTTTTATTCATGAATTATTCATTTGTTTTCAAACCCAAGTCGACTTGCACATGTCTGTATAATAGTTGGACAGTCGTTTATCGCCCATATGCCACCTTAAGTAGGATTTCACTAGTCTCCTTCCACTTAAAGATATCTCGCTTGTTGCTGATGACACCGATAGTATTAGTAACATACTGATTATGCTGTATTATAGCCGGGTATAAGTCACGGTTTGTTGCATGTAGAGTGTCGAGTAGTATCTTTGGCTTTTCTGCAAGAACCCACATAAAAACATCATCCACAAAATCATGGAAGATATCTACATGTGTATTCCAGTAGGAAAGTGAATGATTGCTTTATAAAAAAAAAATGTCAAATTTATGTATAAGCACGTGCCTACATGAGCCTAAAGTAGCTACGCGCCTGAAGATGGATAAACTTATGTGTTAAATTGATGTCGACGATTTGTTTGTGGGTGGGTATATCTCTTACGTGGTCACCAGAAAATAGACCAATTGAAATCATGCTATGGTTCGAATAGCACGACAACCCGAAAGAAAAAGTTCCATTCAATAAACAATTACATGCATCGTAGACGCACTGTCGTTTGAACCCAAAGGAATGGAATACATTCTGAAGTGGCTAATAAACCACAATATCTGATGATAACCGGAGCTACTCTAAATGAATGCATCAATATGAAGATCATGAAAACGAGAAAGGACTATAGAGATAATTGGAAGTTCTCTATCTTAGAAGAACATTTCTTTCACTCGCCATTAAAAATCTTATTATTTAATCAAAAAAGTTTTACATCTATTTCATACAGATATAGTGAGTCCGTTTGACTTCAATAAATCTCCAGAAAAAAATTCTGAAAAGTTTTATGCATAAGTAATTTGTAAGTAGTTTAATTAAAATAATATTCCGTCATCTCCGGGAATCGAATATTTCTTTTTTTCTTTTGATCAAATAAATCCAGATTTTTGTATTTATGTTTATGAATTCGAACGTAAGAAGGTTTGTTTGTGGTTGAACAGTTCTAGTTTCTATTTGATTAATACATTTAGGAAAATAAAATGATTAGCATATTTTCCCGTGAAAAAATTCGGTTCCGTTTTTTTCTCCACATCGTTCCTTCTATGAGCGGGATGATAAACTAACGCCATGTCTAAGCTAAATAAAATTCTTGGATAATTATTTAAGGATATATCGGATTGTGCCCAAATATCTCTACAACTCCTTTGTGATCAAACTTTTTTTACTTCATTTTAGAAGTAGCAGCGATAGGTATTAAAACTATCTCAGTATCCCGGTAGTAATAATTATTTCGGCATCCCGGAATAAAATATTTAATGAATAATTGGGGGCATATGAACAAAATATTTAGGATTAAGTTGTGTTTATTTTTCTTATATTTATCTTATATAACTGTTAATTGGTTACATGCCGACATACCATTGTTTTTTACGGCAAAGATAGGAAATAGTGTGCTTCTCCAAACCTCGAAACGTCATAGAAGCGCCTGTAATATTTGAACATTCCTCCGTCGTTTTTTAAGAAATTTAACGCCTTCGCAGTCGTGCACCAAAACAAAAACTTTAACAGTATTTGTGTTTTATTAATTTTAATAATCTGTTAAAACATTTTTTTGTGCACGACTGCGGAGGTGATTAATTTCTTCAAAAACCGTCGAAATATCGGGCACCTATAAAGTGCGAAGCGAAATAGAAACGAAACGAAACGAAGCGAAACGAAACGAAACGAAACGAAATCAACGAAAACGAAACGAAACGAAACGAAACGAAATCAACAAAAACGAAACGAAACGAAACGAAATCAACGAAATGAAAGCGAAATAAAACGAAACCAACGAAAGCAAAACGAAATCAACGAAAACAAAGCGAAATAGAAAATGGAAGAAAAATAATAGGGGCCTAAAAGAAATCAAACTTATTTTCACAATTACGATGCTAGACTACTTCCCACACATGCCTGTCTTTCATCAGGAGAGGACAGGATTTGTCACCATTGAACAAGAATACTATGCATTTATTCAGCGGGAGTCTGTCCTTTTCACTTAGTGGTTTCTTTTAAATTTGGGAACCATAAGAGCAACGTCAAGTTTGTTGAAAGGAGAGGAATTAAAATAACAGAAGTGCAGTAGTTAAAGTTCACCAATAAATACCTCCGTCCGAGCAAAATTTAAAAGTGTGTTGGAGAGACGAAAAATTGTGACGACCGGACGGACAAACGAACGAACGGACAGCAGAAGTCTTATCTACCCCTATCTTTTTTTGGCGGAGGTATACAAATCCTATCAAAAATTTACTTTAGAAATTAAAAAAAAATCTACATATCTTGTAAAAGTACCTTTTTTCCCGTTGATCCCTTTTCATATAAAATCACCCCCCCCCCCCCCTCCAAAAAAATTTCCGGTATTAATAAAATTTGATACGGTACATATTTTTATACCCTCCGCTATCCAGCGGGAGGGGGTATATAGTATATGTCCGTTTGTCCGTGAGTGCTTCCCTCACTGACTATGCAATTCCTCCTTAACAACTTGATGGAATTGAATGAATCTTACAGGAAATCTTTTTTACCATATGGCAAGGTTCATTAATTTCATGAAATCTTTAGTACCAAATGGCATTGTGCACCTTCTATATTTGTTGTCCCATTTTAATAGTTCTTGCTAAAATTTCTTCACTTTTGGACATTGTCATTTAAGGCTATGTAATTGTCATACAAGGCTATACAATAGAGAAAGGATACTGTTGCGTTATCCATAGCTCTTCCTAAACAACAGAATGGATTTCAATAAAACTTCCAGAGTTTCTTATGTTTAGTGGGGATTAAACGTCGGGAAAATCCAGTAGTCAAATAGTGCCCAGAATCTGAAACTCAAGACTATCCTGTTAGATTTGCGAATAGGCAAATTTATGTAGAATACAAACGAAAAACGTAATAAAATCAGACGAATATAAAGAACCCTCAATATCCCAATCTATGAAAATACCCCCTCATATCCCCCATTTTTTTTTCTAAGCCCACTCCAGAAACTTTATAATTCATAAATACTGCCACACACACAAACACAAATACAAATATGACATTTGAAGTTCTGAAAGTTTGTCGGCAAGCAAACCCGACTTGGATTGAGTTGCAGGTAATGTACGTGAGGAATACTGTAACGGACAGACATGCAACATGGGTTAAAATTAATCAAAATTATTGTATTTAAAAAATCGAATTATCTTCCTTTTTTTAATTTCTTTATTTCGTTTTGTCTTTTATTTTTTCCTTCCATTTTCTTCATATCAGTCTATTTCGTTTTGCTTTCGTTGGTTTCGTTTCATTTCGTTTCCATTTCGTTGATTTCATTTCGTTTCGTTTCGTTTCGTTTCGTTTTCGTTGATTTCGTTTCGCTTCGTTTCGTTTCGTTTCTATTTCGTTTCGCACTTTATAGGTACCCCGGAATATCGGCAAAATTCAACGAAATACAATAGATAAATGACGTTCATGACGTCACAATAACGTCAAAAACGTACCGATTTTGTTGGAAACAAGTTTTAACATCAAAAGTATGATGTCTTCTAAAAAATAAAACACATCTCCTTTTGATCAAGTATTTTCTAAAAAAATTTAAATGTGTGACCATATAAAGCTCGTATATATAGCCTCCAGTCCTTTACTGGTGATAGGCTTTTTACTAATTTCACAGCTAGATGTTAATCCATCTACTGTAGGATCACAAGCACAGTGGCCCTCTCGTGTGCATAAATTATCTGCTACAATAGGCTAATAAATACATATTTATGTACAAAGACAATTATGTTGTTTATTTCAAAATTATTTTGACAGAAATCCAGTATGCAGTATTTCCTGTTACTGTTAACAGCCATATTGGGCTTCTCTGTAGCAGACGATTTCTGTAAGTATATTTAAAAAGTCATATAAAAACATTTTTGTATATTTTTGTGTCTTCACATATGTTTAATAAATGGATATAATAATGTCCATATAATTTGACATATATCTGAACAAATTGAACATCCCGAACCCCTGTAAATTCCGAAGACAAAGCTTGTGCCCGGGAAGGGTTAGCAGTCCCTGCTCCTCTAGTGGTGTTCTGTCAGACACGTGATCAAGATGCCTTTATTGAGCTAAGTTTAGCATGGTTTAGAATAATAGTAGTGTTTCTCCTGATAATCACTGATTTAAATGTTGCCACTACTTTAAAAATAAACTTAATAGCTTTTTTAAAAGTTTTTAATTACATCTACGTTTATTTTAACAGGGAACAGTTTCGATGATTGGGATAATGATGACTATATGTACCGAGGTTACCGCCCGACTGGATTCCTCCGTGGCGGTAGTCGTAGTTTTTCTAGATATCCCTCATACCGTAGATACTACAGAGCAAGGCCGTTAAGTACTTCCGGGTTTGGTAACAGAGGACGTTGTAAGTATATTTTATCATCTCTATTTACAGAATACAACACTAGCATCGAATTAATATTGTTTATCGTATCAAAATGTGTGGCGAGGTTCTAGCGTCAAAAGTAAATACGCACGGCTAGCTACAAATCGAAACTAAGCTAATAATAATTAGTCTAACCTAGTTATTATTCGAATTATGGCTAGTCTTACATATTTATTTTTTATTTATTATATATACCTCATATCAATCGACAGTGCATGACGTCATTATGACGTCACAATACAACAATATTACTATGTTTCCGTAGGGTATGTAACATTGTACACGGTTGCTGTCTCAATGATCTAGTATTCTCATTCCGAATATCAGTAAATATTATATAGTGTTTTTGCTCATTGTTTCTTGTGTATTCTGTCTTGAATCCTTGATCATGATTTTATGATTCACTATAACGTCGTGTACATGTTTAACCACAACAAGTTAATACGATCATGTTACAATACAACATGTTCAGGCAAATGTTACTATTTGTATGCAATATTACAGATTTTAAGAAAAAACGAAAACATAAATATTATCACTGGACATCAACTACAGTTGTAGATCAATCAAAACAAACAAAACAACACAGTCATACATGTCTTACAAAAGGAAAAGTTCTACGTTTTTTCTTCTAGGTTAATAACTCGCAATAACCTTGGTTTTGTTTTCAGATCAAATATATTTATTATATGACTTCAGATAATGTCTTTTCTGATTGGCTGACGTCCCGAGTAATGATCTTTGATAAAACATTATATTCACCTCGCGTGACGTAAGGCGTGGTGTATATAACATTTATTCACCTCGCGTGGCGTAACGTGCGGTGAATATAACATTCTAACGTCTTGCACCAATCTCAACCAAAACAAACGTTGGGGTGAAATCTTATTTTAAGGGTGAAAAAAACATATAAAATGTGTCATATAATAAAACAATTAATGACTTTCAATTCGAAGGATACCAGGATTTATTAACCCAAGAATAACATATTTACCTCGGCCGCTGGCCTCGGTAAATGTAATATTCTTGGGTTTATAAATCCTTGTATCAACCTCATTAAATGTCATCAATTGTATAATATTTGTACCGTGTGCCTACGTTTTGTACTGTATTATTAACTGATAGGACAGACCTTCTGCAGTCCGATCATTAAAGTACACACCTTCTGCTGCCAAGACCGTATTAATGATCTGATTTATTCTTTTGAACGTTTTAACGTATTGAATAAGAAAGATCCAGTTATGTTGTCTACTCTATTAAATACTAATTCATGAAATCTGTACATAACTTTAATTTGGTAGAAGTAGAAGTAGAACTGAAATGTACATAAGAATACCAATACAATGAAAAACAAACAATAGCACAACGTCAGAACTTTTGAAAAAGCCAACCAGAAAACCGTTTAAAATTAGCATTATGAATACCCTTATTATAACATACATATAAATGTCTGCTTACTTTGCTGGCTTTGCACAGGCGTTTTCGTAAAAAAGTGGCAAATGTATGTGCCAAATTATACCGTCTTCGTGAAATACACTAATTCATTCGACACATCGATAGTGTGTGTGTGTGTGTTTTCATTGTAATCTGAATACCCCATTTCTGCTTTCATCGATTTTAATAAAACGTTAGAGAAAACAAAAAGGTTTCATGAAATTTGAAATACCAGAGACACATACAATATAGTAACAATACACAGAAGACAAATGTCAGAGACACATACAATATAGTAGCAATACACAGAAGACAAATGTCAGAGACACATACAATATAGTAGCAATACACAGAAGACAAATGTCAGAGACACATACAATATAGTAGCAATACACAGAAGACAAATGTCAGAGACACATACAATATAGTAGCAATACACAGAAGACAAATGTCAGAGACACATACAATATAGTAGCAATACACAGAAGACAAATGTCAGAGACACATACAATATAGTAGCAATACACAGAAGACAAATGTCAGAGACACATACAATATAGTAGCAATACACAGAAGACAAATGTCAGAGACACATACAATATAGTAGCAATACACAGAAGACAAATGTCAGAGACACATACAATATAGTAGCAATACACAGAAGACAAATGTCAGAGACACATACAATATAGTAGCAATACACAGAAGACAAATGTCAGAGACACATACAATATAGTAGCAATACACAGAAGACAAATGTCAGAGACACATACAATATAGTAGCAATACACAGAAGACAAATACCAGAGACACATACAATATAGTAGCAATACACAGAAGACAAATGTCAGAGACACATACAATATAGTAGCAATACACAGAAGACAAATGCCAGAGACACATACAATATAGTAGCAATACACAGAAGACAAATGTCAGAGACACATACAATATAGTAGCAATACACAGAAGACAAATGCCAGAGACACATACAATATAGTAGCAATACACAGAAGACAAATGTCAGAGACACATACAATATAGTAGCAATACACAGAAGACAAATGCCAGAGACACATACAATATAGTAGCAATACACAGAAGACAAATGTCAGAGACACATACAATATAGTAGCAATACACAGAAGACAAATACCAGAGACACATACAATATAGTAGCAATACACAGAAGACAAATACCAGAGACACATACAATATAGTAGCAATACACAGAAGACAAATACCAGAGACACATACAATATAGTAGCAATACACAGAAGACAAATGTCAGAGACACATATAATATAGTAGCAATACACAGAAGACAAATGCCAGAGACACATACAATATAGTAGCAATACACAGAAGCCAAATGCCAGAGACACATACAATATAGTAGCAATACACAGAAGACAAATGCCAGAGATACATACAATATAGTAGCAATACACAGAAGACAAATACCAGAGACACATACAAAATAGTAGCAATACACAGAAGACAAATGTCAGAGACACATACAATATAGTAGCAATACACAGAAGACAAATACCAGAGACACATACAATATAGTAGCAATACACAGAAGACAAAACAAAAGAAGAACAAATCCAACACAGATAACTAAAATGATAAGCAGCACGGACCCTACCGTAAAATGGCGGTAAACCATGATGCTCTCGGAGTATAAGTCTATAGTCAAGCTATTACGATGGCAAAGTACAAAGGAAAAACGTATTTCTTTCACTTTAATTGTATATATGTACAGTAACTTTGATGAATAGATTCTGATTTTAATGGATCAGCAATAATATATATATGGTCAACATTTTAGCTGGTTATATGGGAAGACGCTCCAAAAGTGGTTATGGAGGCTACGGTGGTAATGGAGGATATGGAGGATATGGTTCCTATGGCAACATGAATGGCGGAGGAATTCTTACTGGCGGTTATCTTGGTATGTCCTCTATTAGACCTAGTAGAGGTTATAGGCGATATTCGCATAAAATATCCCCTCTGAGACATGGTGGAAGGCCAAGAAACAATTTCGGTATTAGGCTTTCAGACGACGATGACGATGACGATTTTGATAGAGGTTTTCTTGGGCAATCTGTAAGACCTGCAATCGGAAGTTCGGCAGGTGTTCGCCCAAATATCAAGCCAATAGTCAAGAAAACGTCTAATATACGTCCACTTGGAAATGTTGGAGGTTCCGTTGGACGGCCACAACCTTCGTTTGATACCGATGAAGATGAATTTGATAGAGGAGTACTCGGCCCAGCCGTTGTTAGGCAGACAAGTGGAAGGTCCATTGTCCGACCAGTCGATAAGAAAACATACAAACGAAAATTATCCTCAGCACGAGGAGGACAAGGTGGAAACATTGGCGGAGGTGCTGTAACACTACCTGTGACATCTTTTGACGATGCTCTGGATGATTTCGATGATGGAATTCTTGGTTCGTCGGTTGGTGGATTTAACGGTAGACCCATCTCTAGTAGACCAGTTATTAGACCCATTAGTAGACAAGGACCGTCTCCGCTGCGAACTAGTGGTAGCTTAGGTGCGTCACCATTGACCTTACGGCCATTCTTTGACGACAATGATGATGATGATTTCAATCGTGGAATACTTGGGGCTGGAGTTCGTGGACCTCGCGGTAGGGGTTCCTTTTTTAGACGTCCTTTATTTCAGCCTTCTTTCGATAATGATGACTTTGGTAGTGCCCCGGTATTCAGCAGGCAACCAGTCAATAGCGGTGGTTATGGTGGATATCCTCGACATAGATACAATTATCACGGAAGTAGCAATAGCTATGCCACCGTATATAATGGCGGTATAGGTGGTTACGGAAATAGAAATTGGTATGGTGGTGGATTTGGAATCGGAGGAGGTGGAGTTGGAATTGGAGGAGGTGGTTTTGCCGGTAGATTTAACTTGAGAGGTGGCGTTAGAGGCGGAGGTAGCAGTGGCGGAAGCGGAAGTGGTGGAGACAGTGACGACAATGATTTTGATGATGATAACGATGGTGGTACGTTTAGAACATTCATGCACATTTGTTATTTTATTTGAACCCTGGTATTATAGCCAATTCATCTAAAAAGTCGTTATTCCTGTACAAAATCATTTCTGACTGTACGTAGGTTTGGAACATAGCAACATTTACGGACATTTTTTATTTCATTCGAACCCTGGCATTATAGCCAATCCATTTCAAAAGTCATTGTTCCTATTCAAAGTTATTTCTGACTGTATTGGTTTTTTTTTCATTATTTTTTGTTACTGTTGTTTAATTAGGGACCCAATACAAGGATTTGTATTACAAAGCTAGATAAGATAATGAATACGTTAAATTCTGTAAACTTTTGATTATTTATTAAAATACGTATTTTAGAATGTGCCTTTTCTCATATTTGGAAAACATACTCTTTACTAAAATAACCTAAGATTTCTTTCAAATTGTAAAAGATCGGTATTAATTTGAATGAAATAATTATATGAAAGATAAGGACGAAAATATTAGCATTTTAGTAACAATACATACATGCAGGGAGCTGTCGTGGTCGTGACCGTATGGTAGTTGGATTTACAACTACCTATGCAATCAGTGCCTATCACCATTAAAGTTGTGAGTTCGAATCCCGTTCAGGACGATTTGTACTCGATACAACATTATGTGGTAAAGTTTGTCAGTGACTTACGGCAGGTCTGCGCTTTTTTCCGGGTACTCCGGTTTTTTCCACCAATAAAGCTGACCGCCACGATATAGCTGAAATATAGTTGAAAGTGGCGTTAAACATCATAAACCCAACCCTTAATTAGGTAATATGTATAATATGCTTGCTGCCATTGTTCATTGCATTTAAATAACATATATACGTTATAATAACTTGTGTCCAATCAAATTATTCAATTGTTTCAGATAAATAAAATATGCATAAACTTATCTTTACAATTGAAATCTTTTTTGACAGGTTTCGGTGGTGGATTTGGTTCTGGTGGAGGAGGTGGATTTGGCGGTAGAGGTGGATTCGGCGGTGGAGTAGGAGGAGTGGCAGGGGTGGCAGGACGCTTCGTTGGTGGAGGATTCGGTTCTATTGGTGGCATACGGGGATACAATGGTGGCTATAACAGGCATGGAACCTATCCAAAAACATTCAAGAATCGTAATTATTAGAAAGAATTGTAAGTATGTTATTAAAGCACAAATTTGCAAAAATTGCGAATTATTTCATGGTTGATTGATTCGTGTTTAATGCCAACTTTAGTGATATTTCAGCTATATCGTGGCGCTAAAATATTTAAAAAACAATTGGAATAAAATTTGCAATTTTTTTTTACCTTAAAATATTACTAGTTCATTGTTTTTTTTTAAATAAGAAATTAATATAATGAATGTTCTTGCAAATATAGTAAATATCTATTAAAATCTAAAATATTCAAAGTATTTAGATATCGGCCACTCCTTTTTTAAGAAGATAAAAATGCATTGCATTATTTGTTTTATTGTAATATGTTTTGTTCATCAACTCCAAAAAAATACATAATAGCGAATTGAAAAATATGTTATGTGTAATCAAATTCAAATTAAATTTGTTGATGAACAAAAAAACATAATTGTATAACAAAATATACTGATATTTTCACAGGTGCTTGTGGACAGGACACAGCATCCCCCCTTTTTACACCCTGCCCCCTTTTTCACTTTTTTTTTTCGTTTCCATGGCTTAGGCCAAAAAAAAAAGATGTGTGTTTACTGTCACATGTCAAAAAAATCTAGGGTCGGTCGGTCGGGATTAATTTTTTTTTAAATTATTATCGGCAAAACCGGAAATAGTCGTTCCCGGTTCCGGAATCCGATTCTGGTATTTCATTTTCGAAATTTCCGGTAAAATGACGAATTATGCAGTTTTTCTACCTTCTTTGCTCTCAATTTCGACAAAAAGCTAGCAGTTGAATAAATAAAACATTGCTGCTGGTTAAACAACAAAAAAGGTTATCCGAATTCTGTGTAAAAATTCATAGGGTCGCTAGCAAAAATTAGGGTAGGTCGGGTGACCATAAGCACACATTTTTTTTTGGCCTTAGAAATATGTAAAACAGCAACAATATGCCGTTTTCTGATTGCATAAGTCGACTGATATGTATATAGAGATGCCGTTTTCTGATTGCATCAGTCGACTGATGCAATCAGAAAACGGCATATTATTGCTGTTTTACATATTTCTAAGCCATGGAAATGAAAAAAAAAAAAAAAAAAAAAAAAATTGAAAAAGGGGGGTAGGGTGTAAAAAAGGGGGATGCTGTGACCTGTCCACAAGCACCTGTGGATATTTTTACAATATTTGCAACAAAAAAAAATAGACAACAAAAAAACTTATCTAATTTAGTGCGCACAGCGCCTTTCTGGAAGACTCTCTTCGGGACTAGCGCATATTGGGTCAAACTCATAAAATATGAAAGTCAAATTGATCAAAATACTAGAAATATATTACAAGGGAGATAACTCTGATTCATATCATGGAACTCGTGTATATACATTGTATATATATGCATTTGTGGACAAGGGGGATATCAAGAAAATCAATTAAGCTTTATTATTGTAACATATTATCAGTGACTCTTAATGTCATTTGAAATATGACATACTATGTCAATCTGACCTCATAATTTTTTTTCAATATAAGAAAAACAAAATTATCTCTGACGAACATTGTGGTATTTATCTGTTTTACAATTAACCAAAAGCGTGTCAAACATACTATTAACAGCTACGTTTTTATGTGTTTCCATGATAATAGTCCATGTACATGTAATTATGACCTGTCTATTATTTATTGCAGGGTCATATTAATCTGACATTTGACCTGCGGCCATCTGGATATAATTGGAACGATTCTATTGGTCTCTAAAAGCATGTTATGTCAATGGGAATGCATGTCAACGTGTAAACAACGAAAAGTTAACAACGTTTGGTATTAGATTGAAATGTGTTAAATGTGGGAGGATACCTATCTTTTTTTATTTGTTTTATATATAGTTTATTTCTATATCTGAGATCTCATTTTTAACATTGTTATTTATTATTCATCTGTTTCTATGACAACATTCTTAAAAGCATTCCTGAAGAATATCTAACATAGTTTCTATAGAATACAAATTTCACAAATTTAGTAAAATGACTATCAAAAAATGACTTTATGTATCGATCCTATAGACAGCAGGGAACCCATAATTAATGGTTTCTATACACTACAAATTTCACAACTTTAGGAAAATTACCATAAAAAGAATATTCATCGACCTTATAGACAGCGAGGGATCCATCATTATAGCAAATAATTGTAATTGTACATGTATTTTTTTTATTAAAGTAATATTTTTTTTTATTAGAATAACGAAAATTTGAAATATCTTTTAAACTGTAGATTTTAAAGTAGAAGTGTAAACGCGGAGAGTTGTGTAGAGAATCAAGGGTGGTAATTTAATTTGGAAATTTGCAGACCAGAAAGTGAACGTATCTGGGCTTGCTCATATAGAAAAATCGCATTTTAAAGGAGTTTTTGGGCGTATATTCTGACAAAGTTTTATGAAATACGGAGGGAATTAGTCTATAAAAGAGAACAGCCTGCGGCCGTGGGCTTAAATCCTTGAGGACAATAGACACTCGACGGTCACCCGAAAGATTCCATTGTTCTCCGTAGATCCCGTCACCATCTCCTACACGCACTACTTGAGTTCATTGATTATGACATTGGGCACTGTCATTTTTTTTAGCTATATTATTGATGAATCATTGATACCTGCAATTGTTTTACGTAACTATTCTACTAAACCAAGTTAAATCTTTCAACTCAAACGTGGGCTAAAAGTTTGGAAATATATATTTAACCTATTCCACTTCGAAATGCTTATCCAAAACAGGAATCCGAAGTTTCGAACCTTTGTGTTTGTTTGTTTTGACTTTTCATGAATACGAGGCCCGTTTTGTGTTATCTTTCGGTTGGATTATAAACTGTCCCTGTTTATCTTTTTTTGTGTGTGTCAAGTTGTTTTGTGTATTATTTATGTGTTATAGTCAATATAAGTTAAATAATTCATCTGACCCCAGATAGTTTCAACAGTTACAACTGCTCTTAAACCTTAATGAATTGGCAGACACATGTTCCAAATATTTTCGGCATTGGCTTTAGCATGACATTTATTCGATTTTTACATTTTTCTCTGTCTATTATACTTAATATTATTATACTTCAACCCGTGGCGTCATCCGAGTCATCATCACAAATATCAATGATAATAGGTTCTATGACACTTCTATCTATACAGTTTTCTTTGCAGTATTTTGTTTCAATTTTGACCACATGTTCTTCTGCTTTTGTCCACACATCTTTTGTAATTTTTCCGAAAGCGGCGTACGTGAGTTCTTTAGCATCTTTTAATCGAAAGGTGGTATTGTTTTTAGCCACGAAACCTTTGACTTGCGCCCATATTAATTCTATCGGGTTAAGTTCACAGTGTCGAAACGGGGGTTCTTAATACTTCGTGTCCGTGTAATTTAGCAACTTTATCTGTTTTATAAACTACTGGGGTCTTTCTTTGTTTTATTTTTTCATATAATACTGTTCTGGTATCAGTAGCAGAAAAAGGAATGTTGTGTTGTGAAAGATAGTTTTGGAGAACAGCTTTTTTCTGACTAAGATTTGGGCACACCGTATCTTCGGTTTTCACATTGTGATAATTTGCATTATCTAACACAACCAAGTTAGGATTTTTCAGAGCAGGCATCAATTGATTTTCAAACCACTCAAGAAAGACAACACTATTCATCTCCTGGTGATAGTCACCATCCTTTGATTTGGCCAGAAACACTAAATCGCAGCCGTCAATCAAACCCTCACTTCGCATACCTGCATGCAAAACAATCAAACGTTTGCCTTTACCCGAGGGTATTTTTGGGACATCAGACCCATCATTCGGAAGCCACATATAATCTGTGCAGTGATTTTGGTTAACCCATGTTTCATCTATGTACATGTACACGATATCATACCCTGCTTCCTTAAAAGATTTGATCTTTCTCAGATAATTACACATATCATTGATAATAGACACTTGATCGTACAGAACTCTTCGATTATCACCTATTTTTTTATAGGTATTTCCAAGATCAATGAGAGTTAGAGTAAGTTTAGACTTTGATATTTTAATAGAATCTTTTATTTCCTTATGTATTATTGAGACGGTCGGAGCAATTTTCCGTGAATATAAACCATGGATTGCCCTTTTAATAACACAATGATCAAAGTCGTCCAAAATGTTAGCTCTTTCTTTGGGTCTATTTGACTTACAAGGCCTCTTACCATTCATAATACGGTGCACTGAAGTGTAAGACACACCCAAAGCTTTAGATGTCTTTTGATATACCCTATCAAATGAGACAATTGGCTTCTTCGTTGCCTTTTCCTTACTAAAAAAGGCAAACAACTTTTTTACACACTTTTGGCATTCCGGAGATAAGTCAGACTTTTTACCTATTTTACAAAAAATGCAAAATATAACAATAATTTATGAGATAAACGCTTGTCCGGTTCGTCTAAAGTACACGTGACGGAGTGAAAGATTTTACAGGAACGATACCTGACGTACGGATTGGTCTTCTATAAAGTACATCTACTCCCACCCGAAAAATGACAACAAAATAGGACCAAAATACAAAATTTCATCTGAGTGCAGCCTCAGCCAAAACAATAAGAAGCATTACTGTAACATTTTTAGCTAGCACTCCCAATTCTAAATAAAACTCGTTTATTTTGCTGTTCAAAAATCTATAGTTTAAAAGATATTGGGATGTTTCGTTATTCTAATCAACAAATTATTACTTTAGTTGTTCTCTCTGAATATTATTTAATTTGTACAAATATGTCTGAAAGTATTTTTAGAATATCCATTTTTATAAAACATCAATGTTGCATGCATGTATTTTTTATTGTATCATTTTCGATGTCCATTGGAATTTGAAGCTTTTTAATAAAAATATAAAATATTGGTTTTATGTTTTATAGAAACAATCAAAAACAAAAGAAAATATATCTTAGGGACCGATTTTTTTTTCTAGAATTCAACATTAGGTTATATGACAAAAACTCTGAATCAGACTTTTTTTTTATTCCTCCACCAAAATCAGAATATTTTTTTCAGCAACAATGGGAAACAAAATATTTTTTTAGAAAAAAAAACATACCCCCCCCCTTCAAGTTAAATGGTCGTTCCCTTATGTCTGAAAAAACAACACAATTGTTATTTATTAAAACAAGTAAACACGAGAAGAAAGAAAATCAAGCGTTAAAAATCCGGCTGTGGAAAAGGGGAGAGTTGAGATCACATTTACCGGTTTAACCCCGCAATATGAGCATGTGTCCACAGCCAGGGCATTTAGATCAGAATATGGCCATGGTCTGTTAGTGTTCAATGAATTGAGCTGAGAGGTAGTTGCTTATTTTGTTGATACTGATGAAATAGTTTACCATCACATTTTAATCTTAAACAGTACAAACAAAGTGAAAAACAACGTAATGTAAAATCTTAGAAAAAAAAGTGGTAGTGAGTCAAAGTGTTCTAATAGCGCCTGTTTATAAATAATAAACTAGTCTCTTTAACTATAATCGTCATATTTGGAGTTTGAGAGTTTGTATTCAAAGGTCACATATTACTTTTCTGTTGTATTTCTTAAACTATGAAATATATTACGTAACATTTTCCAATGCACATCCCTGAGTTGTGGTGGGGTCTGTGTTGCTCATCGTTTTTTTTTATTTTCTACTTTGTGCTTTATTTATCATGGTTCTGTGTCTTGTGTGTTCAATGTTGCCAGTGTCTTGTGTGTCCAATGTTGCTAGTATCTTGTGTGTCTAATGTTGCCAGGGTCTTGTGTGTCCAATGTTGCCAGTGTCTTGTGTGTCCAATGTTGCCAGTGTCTTGTGTGTCCAATGTTGGTAATGTCTTGTGTGTCCAATGTTGCCAGTCTCTTGTGTGTCCAATGTTGCCAGTGTTTTGTGTGTCCACTATTGCCAGTGTCTTGTGTGTCCATTGTTGCCAGTGTCTTGTGTGTCCAATGTTGCCAATTTCTTGTGTGTCCAATGTTGCCAGTGTCTTGTGTGTCCAATGTTGCCAGTGTTTTGTGTGTCCACTGTTGCCAGTGTCTTGTGTGTCCAATGTTGCCAATTTCTTGTGTGTCCAATGTTGCCAGTGTTTTGTGTGTCCACTGTTGCCAGTGTCTTGTGTGTCCAATGTTGCCAATTTCTTGTGTGTCCAATGTTGCCAGTGTCTTGTGTGTCCAATGTTGCCAGTGTTTTGTGTGTCCAATGTTGCCAGTGTCTTGTGTGTCCAATGTTGCCAATTTCTTGTGTGTCCAATGTTGCCAGCTTCTTGTGTTACCAATGTTGCCAGTATCTTGTGTGTCCAATGCTGCCAGTTTCTTGTGTGTCCAATGTTGCAAGTGTCTTGTGTGTCCAATGTTGCCAGTTTCTTGTGTGTCCAATGTTGCCAGTGTCTTGTGTGTCCAATGTTGCCAATTTCTTGTGTGTCCAATGTTGCCAGTTTCTTGTGTTTCCAATGTTGCCAGTGTCTTGTGAGCCCAATGTTGCCAGTTTCTTGTGTGTCCAATGTTGCAAGTGTCTTGTGTGTCCAATGTTGCCAGCGTCTTGTGTTTCCAATGTTGCCAGTGTCTTGTGTGTCCAATGTTGCCAGTTTCTTGTGTGTCCAATGTTGGCAGTGTCTTGTGTGTCCAATGTTGTCAGTCTCGTATGTGTCCAATGTTGCCAGTGTCTTGTGTGTCCAATGTTGCCAGTGTCTTGTGTGTCCAATGTTGCCAGTGTCTTGCGTGCCCAAAGTTGCCAGTTTCTTGTGTGTCCAATGTTGCCAGTGTCTTGTGTGTCCAATGTTGCTAGTGTCTTGTGTGTCCAATGTTGCCAGTTTCTTGTGTGTCCAATGTTGGCAGTGTCTTGTGTGTCCAATGTTGTCAGTCTCGTATGTGTCCAATGTTGCCAGTGTCTTGTGTGTCCAATGTTGCCAGTGTCTTGTGTGTCCAATGTTGCCAGTGTCTTGCGTGCCCAAAGTTGCCAGTTTCTTGTGTGCCCAATGTTGCCAGTGTCTTGTGTGTCCAATGTTACCAGTGTCTTGTGTGTCCAATGTTGCCAGTGTCTTGTGTGTCCAATGTTGCCAGTGTCTTGTGTGTCCAATGTTGCCAGTGTCTTGTGTGCCCAATGTTGCCAGTGTCTTGTGTGTCCAATGTTGCCAGTTTCTTGTGTGCCCAATGTTGCCAGTATCTTGTGTGTCCAATGTTGCCAGTGTTTTGTGTGCCCAATGTTGCCAGTGTCTTGTGTGTCCAATGTTGCCAGCGTCTTGTGTGTCTAATGTTGCCAGTGTCTTGTGTGTCCAATGTTGCCAGTTTCCAGTGTGTCCAATGTTGCCAGTTTCTTGTGTGTCCAATGTTGCCAGTATCTTGTGTGTCCAATGTTGTCAGTGTCTCTGGTTTGTCCGTTCTTGATTGCCACATCGATTTTCTCTAACATTTATTTGTAATCCGGATGCACGTGAACATGAATTAAAAATCAAATGCATAAGGAAGGGTTGTTTTAATTTCTGTTTCTGATTTCGACAATTGTGCCCATTTCCTCCCCTCTTATCATTTCGATTTACAAAGACATGTTCTATTTTCAAACCTTATTTTTTATTGGGGTTCGTGTTGATCAATCTTTAGTTTTATGTGTAGTGTTTAATAGATCGTTGTTTGTTTGTTTGTTTGTTTTTTGTTGTTGTTGTCCTTTTTCTATTGGCCAGTATATTGTCTATCCTTCTTTGATTTACGGATCTTCAAACTCTGCTTAGCTGTAAAGCATTGCATCGGCACAAATCAAAGTATTGTAAAGTGACTTTTATTACTACAAAGTTTACTCTATCAAGCCCACGAATGATGAGTGGAGAGTATTGAAGCGTGAACACTTACTACTGACAATGCTGCGGAAATCAATACCAGGCATCAGAGTTACTGTGACACTAGCTACTCCAGGTGTGGTATGAATCAGATGTGGATTCTGAAGAACTCTAACGATCTGATAGAGAATATACAATCTATGTCCTCCAGCAATAACATTAAAACATTTGACTACTCTCTACACAACAATTCTTCACTCTAAATTGAGGGACACATTAATGGAGTTAGCTTAACTGTGTTTCATAAAAAAGAATGGCCAACGTAATACATTGTGTTAGGAAGGGACAGATCTTATTTTGTACAAAACCACACTGATTTTACCAAAAGGTTCTCTGAAACTGATAAAACCAACATGTTCGAGTTTTTGATTTATGTTTTGTGGACGTGTTTTTCAAACAGTCTGTATACCTATGAGTACAAACTGTGCTAATCTTCCGGCCGACGTGTTTCTTTATTCGCATGAGGCAGACATCATACAGGGGCTTCTCAAGAAAAACCAAAAGAAGCTAACCCGATCCTTTGATTTCACCTTCCACTATATAGATGATGTCCTTTCACTAAATAATTCTAGGTTTGGTGATTTCGTTGATCGCATATATCCCATTGTACTTGAAATAAAGAATACCATAGATACCGATAGGTCTGCTTCATACCTTTTCCTACACCTCGACATTGACAGTAAAAACGAGATTTTACGACAAGAGAGATGATTTAAATTTTCTTATTGCTAAGTTTCCATTTATATGTAGCAACAGTCCAGCAGCACCTGCATATGGAGAATACATCTCTCAGTTGATACGATATTCCAGAACTTGTGGTTCCTATCATGTAGATCGTTAATTGTCTTTTTGTACTTTCTCCTTTGGTCATTGTGTTGTCTGTCTGATCTTCTTCGATTTACGGATTCTGATTACCCCTTTGGTATCTTCGAACTCTTCTTGGAAAACATGTTTCATGCTGGTATGAACGATAAGTCTGGTACTGTTCCCTGTATTGATTTATTGATTGAACCCTGTAGACAATCTTGAAGATACCAATGTGGTAATCTTAAACCGTAAACAGACAATACCATGGTCAAAAGAAATATAATGGCCCGGGTGGCTCAATGAGTTAGATAGTTGGATTACCTAACAACTCATACAAGCCGATCACTACTACGGCGTGGGTTCGCGCCCGGCTTTGTAAATTACAAAAAGGGTGCACTCGACTCGCATCCGCAAGTGATAAAGTTTACCAGTTGCTTGCCCATGGTCGTGGTTCTCTCCGGGTACTCCGGCCTCTTCCACCACTAAAACTGGTCGCCATGATATAGCTGAAATATTGCTGAAAGTGGCGTTAAACAACCGAAAGAAATAGATAAAAAAAAGACATTGATCAACAAAGCACTACACAGTGAACTAATGATTGAGCAACACGAACCCCACTAAAGCCCGGGAGTGAACTCAGATTATTCGGAACGGTTAGCAGTTCCAGCCCTACTAGTGAAACTTGTGGTGTTAATGTTAAGCGACACCAACATCATAAAGCATGAACATTGTGCGTAAACATTTAACAACTAGTTCATGGCACTTTGGGCCAAATGGCAGTTTATGGACAGGTCTGTCACTCTCAAAATATTATATTGACTGATGCTGTCACCCCAAAACACTATATGAACCCATAACAACAAATGGGAGTAAAGAAAGAACTGAACATAATTTTTACGAGGAAATTGTAGCGTATATCACAACACTGCTGTTTAACTTCATGTGAGCAGGATTTCAGTCAACTATATTTATGGCGAGACCAACAATCCACACAATAACTTTTGCAGTTAAAATACGTCGTTGCGAATTTTTCTGTGAACAAGGGGTTGGTTTAATTGCCAAAAGAACAAGGAAGAGATTTTGGATAGGATCACAAAACGGTGTCTTTCATCTTGTCACCTACAAACATTCCAAGCATCAAACTGTTTGGCATTAGGAACCTGATATTCTCCAACTATGAGCCATCCATTTGTCGAACTATCCGTATAACGAGCTGATGCACCTTTCTAAGATGCTGTCCAATCATAGCCCCTCCCCCCAAAAGAAAAAAGAAATAAGAAAATGAAAAATATATCATATTAATACATACTGGTGTGTACGGATTGTTGCGAACCAAATGTACAAACATCTGACTCCATTTTATCAAGTATGATAGACACTAATGGTAGTATATATACAGTTCTAAGTTTCAACCGATGACATTGTATGTATTGTTTATGCTGTTTACTGTATGTATGTCAGTATGTAACTTATTTCATATAATTATATTACTGCGCAATGATTTCTTTTTTTGTTTGTTTCTATATTCTTTTTTTCTATATAAGTATTATGTCACTTGCATGCAGATTGCAGATGACGAAAGATGGATTTGGCAGTTATATCTGAATTCAAAGTTGACTATTATTTCCCTATTATATCAGTGACTTAGGCAGGTCGATGGTTTTCTCCGGGTACTCCTGTTTCTCCACCAATAAAACTGGCCGCCACCATAGAACTAAAACATTGATGAAAGTGGCGTTAAACACCATAACCCTGACCCTATTGTGTATTTCGATAGTCTTGTGTAAGTATTCGACTATTTTTTTTATAGAACCAATGTTACACATATGACGGTGTCTGTGTGACGAAGATTAAATACTAGTGTATTATGTATAAAGTTCAAGATTATGACTCGGCGTTCTTTTGATTCGCTCAGTTATATTAGTGGATTCACATTTTATTCACGTGTGAAAAATAAGCGTTAGAGAATACCAAAGGGACAATCAAAAATGGACAATCCAGAGAAACTGTAAATAAACGTTAGAGAATACCAAAGGGACAATCAAAAATGAACAAACCAGAGAAACTGTAAATAAACGTTAGAGAATACCAAAGGGACAATCAAAAATGAACAAACCAGAGAAACTGTAAATAAACGTTAGAGAATACCGAAGGGACAATCAAAAATAAACAAACCAGAGAAACTGTAAATAAACGTTAGAGAATACCAAAGGGACAATAAAAAATGGACAAACCAGAGAAACTGTAAATAAACGTTAGAGAATACCAAAGGGACAATCAAAAATGGACAATCCAGAGAAACTGTAAATAAACGTTAGAGAATACCAAAGGGACAATCAAAAATGAACAAACCAGAGAAACTGTAAATAAACGTTAGAGAATACTAAAGGGACAATCAAAAATGGACAATCCAGAGAAACTGTAAATAAACGTTAGAGAATACCAAAGGGACAATCAAAAATGAACAAACCAGAGAAACTGTAAATAAACGTTAGAGAATACCAAAGGGACAATCAAAAATGGACAATCCAGAGAAACTGTAAATAAACGTTAGAGAATACCAAAGGGACAATCAGAAATGGACAAACCAGAGAAACTGTAAATAAACGTTAGGGAATACCGAAGGGACAATCACAAATGGACAAACCAGAGAAACTGTAAATAAACGTTAGAGAATACCAAAAGGACAATCAAAAATGAACAAACCAGAGAAACTGTAAATAAACGTTAGAGAATACCGAAGGCACAATCAAAAATAAACAAACCAGAGAAACTGTAAAAAAACGTTAGAGAATACCAAAGAGACAATAAAAAATGGACAAACCAGAGAAACTGTAAATAAACGTTAGAGAATACCAAAGGGACAATCAAAAATGGACAATCCAGAGAAACTGTAAATAAACGTTAGAGAATACCAAAGGGACAATCAAAAATGAACAAACCAGAGAAACTGTAAATAAACGTTAGAGAATACCAAAGGGACAATCAAAAATGGACAATCCAGAGAAACTGTAAATAAACGTTAGAGAATACCAAAGGGACAATAAAAAATGGACAATCCCGAGAAACTGTAAATAAACGTTAGGGAATATCGAAGGGACAATCAAAAATGGACAATCCAGAGAAACTGTAAATAAACGTTAGAGAATACCAAAGGGACAATCAAAAATGAACAAACCAGAGAAACTGTAAATAAACGTTAGAGAATACCAAAGGGACAATCAAAAATGAACAAACCAGAGAAACTGTAAATAAACGTTAGAGAATACCGAAGGGACAATCAAAAATAAACAAACCAGAGAAACTGTAAATAAACGTTAGAGAATACCAAAGGGACAATCAAAAATGGACAAACCAGAGAAACTGTAAATAAACGTTAGAGAATACCGAAGGGACAATCAAAAATAAACAAACCAGAGAAACTGTAAATAAACGTTAGAGAATACCAAAGGGACAATCAAAAATGGACAAACCAGAGAAACTGTAAATAAACGTTAGAGAATACCAAAGGGACAATCAAAAATGGACAATCCAGAGAAACTGTAAATAAACGTTAGAGAATACCAAAGGGACAATCAAAAATGAACAAACCAGAGAAACTGTAAATAAACGTTAGAGAATACCGAAGGGACAATCAAAAATGAACAAACCAGAGAAACTGTAAATAAACGTTAGAGAATACCAAAGAGACAATCAAAAATGGACAAACCAGAGAAACTGTAAATAAACGTTAGGGAATACCGAAGGGACAATCACAAATGGACAAACCAGAGAAACTGTTAATAAACGTTAGGGAATACCAAAGGGACAATCAAAAATGGACAATCCAGAGAAACTGTAAATAAACGTTAGAGAATACCGAAGGGACAATCAAAAATGGACAAACCAGAGAAACTGTAAATAAACGTTAGAGAATACCAAAGGGACAATCAAAAATGGACAAACCAGAGAAACTGTAAATAAACGTTAGAGAATACCGAAGGGACAATCACAAATGGACAAACCAGAGAAACTGTAAATAAACGTTAGAGAATACCAAAGGGACAATCAAAAATGGACAATCCAGAGAAACTGTAAATAAACGTTAGAGAATACCAAAGGGACAATCAAAAATGGACAATCCAGAGAAACTGTAAATAAACGTTAGAGAATACCAAAGGGACAATCAAAAATGAACAAACCAGAGAAACTGTAAATAAACGTTAGGGAATACCGAAGGGACAATCAAAAATGGACAATCCAGAGAAACTGTAAATAAACGTTAGAGAATACCAAAGGGACAATCAAAAATGGACAATCCAGAGAAACTGTAAATAAACGTTAGGGAATACCAAAGGGACAATCAAAAATGGACAATCCAGAGAAACTGTAAATAAACGTTAGAGAATACCGAAGGGACAATCACAAATGGACAAACCAGAGAAACTGTAAATAAACGTTAGGGAATACCAAAGGGACAATCAAAAATGGACAATCCAGAGAAACTGTAAATAAACGTTAGAGAATACGGAAGGGACAATCAAAAATGGACAAACCAGAGAAACTGTAAATAAACGTTAGAGAATACCAAAGGGACAATCAAAAATGGACAAACCAGAGAAACTGTAAATAAACGTTAGAGAATACCAATGGGACAATCAAAAATGGACAATCCAGAGAAACTGTAAATAAACGTTAGAGAATACCAAAGGGACAATCAAAAATGGACAATCCAGAGAAACTGTAAATAAACGTTAGAGAATACCAAAGGGACAATCAAAAATGAACAAACCAGAGAAACTGTAAATAAACGTTAGGGAATACCAAAGGGACAATCAAAAATGAACAAACCAGAGAAACTGTAAATAAACGTTAGAGAATACCGAAGGGACAATCAAAAATGGACAAACCAGAGAAACTGTAAATAAACGTTAGAGAATACCGAAGGGACAATCACAAATGGACAAACCAGAGAAACTGTAAATAAACGTTAGAGAATACCAAAGGGACAATCAAAAATGGACAATCCAGAGAAACTGTAAATAAACGTTAGAGAATACCAAAGGGACAATCAAAAATGGACAATCCAGAGAAACTGTAAATAAACGTTAGGGAATACCAAAGGGACAATCAAAAATGGACAATCCAGAGAAACTGTAAATAAACGTTAGAGAATACCGAAGGGACAATCACAAATGGACAAACCAGAGAAACTGTAAATAAACGTTAGGGAATACCAAAGGGACAATCAAAAATGGACAATCCAGAGAAACTGTAAATAAACGTTAGAGAATACGGAAGGGACAATCAAAAATGGACAAACCAGAGAAACTGTAAATAAACGTTAGAGAATACCAAAGGGACAATCAAAAATGGACAAACCAGAGAAACTGTAAATAAACGTTAGAGAATACCAATGGGACAATCAAAAATGGACAATCCAGAGAAACTGTAAATAAACGTTAGAGAATACCAAAGGGACAATCAAAAATGGACAAACCAGAGAAACTGTAAATAAACGTTAGAGAATACCAAAGGGACAATCAAAAATGGACAATCCAGAGAAACTGTAAATAAACGTTAGAGAATACCAAAGGGACAATCAGAAATGGACAAACCAGAGAAACTGTAAATAAACGTTAGGGAATACCGAAGGGACAATCACAAATGGACAAACCAGAGAAACTGTAAATAAACGTTAGAGAATACCAAAAGGACAATCAAAAATGAACAAACCAGAGAAACTGTAAATAAACGTTAGAGAATACCGAAGGCACAATCAAAAATAAACAAACCAGAGAAACTGTAAAAAAACGTTAGAGAATACCAAAGAGACAATAAAAAATGGACAAACCAGAGAAACTGTAAATAAACGTTAGAGAATACCAAAGGGACAATCAAAAATGGACAATCCAGAGAAACTGTAAATAAACGTTAGAGAATACCAAAGGGACAATCAAAAATGAACAAACCAGAGAAACTGTAAATAAACGTTAGAGAATACCAAAGGGACAATCAAAAATGGACAATCCAGAGAAACTGTAAATAAACGTTAGAGAATACCAAAGGGACAATAAAAAATGGACAATCCCGAGAAACTGTAAATAAACGTTAGGGAATATCGAAGGGACAATCAAAAATGGACAATCCAGAGAAACTGTAAATAAACGTTAGAGAATACCAAAGGGACAATCAAAAATGGACAATCCAGAGAAACTGTAAATAAACGTTAGAGAATACCAAAGGGACAATCAAAAATGGACAAACCAGAGAAACTGTAAATAAACGTTAGGGAATACCGAAGGGACAATCACAAATGGACAAACCAGAGAAACTGTAAATAAACGTTAGAGAATACCAAAGGGACAATCAAAAATGGACAAACCAGAGAAACTGTAAATAAACGTTAGAGAATACCGAAGGGACAATCAAAAATAAACAAACCAGAGAAACTGTAAATAAACGTTAGAGAATACCAAAGGGACAATCAAAAATGGACAAACCAGAGAAACTGTAAATAAACGTTAGAGAATACCAAAGGGACAATCAAAAATGGACAATCCAGAGAAACTGTAAATAAACGTTAGAGAATACCAAAGGGACAATCAAAAATGAACAAACCAGAGAAACTGTAAATAAACGTTAGAGAATACCGAAGGGACAATCAAAAATGAACAAACCAGAGAAACTGTAAATAAACGTTAGAGAATACCAAAGAGACAATCAAAAATGGACAAACCAGAGAAACTGTAAATAAACGTTAGGGAATACCGAAGGGACAATCACAAATGGACAAACCAGAGAAACTGTTAATAAACGTTAGGGAATACCAAAGGGACAATCAAAAATGGACAATCCAGAGAAACTGTAAATAAACGTTAGAGAATACCGAAGGGACAATCAAAAATGGACAAACCAGAGAAACTGTAAATAAACGTTAGAGAATACCAAAGGGACAATCAAAAATGGACAAACCAGAGAAACTGTAAATAAACGTTAGAGAATACCGAAGGGACAATCACAAATGGACAAACCAGAGAAACTGTAAATAAACGTTAGAGAATACCAAAGGGACAATCAAAAATGGACAATCCAGAGAAACTGTAAATAAACGTTAGAGAATACCAAAGGGACAATCAAAAATGGACAATCCAGAGAAACTGTAAATAAACGTTAGAGAATACCAAAGGGACAATCAAAAATGAACAAACCAGAGAAACTGTAAATAAACGTTAGGGAATACCGAAGGGACAATCAAAAATGGACAATCCAGAGAAACTGTAAATAAACGTTAGAGAATACCAAAGGGACAATCAAAAATGGACAATCCAGAGAAACTGTAAATAAACGTTAGGGAATACCAAAGGGACAATCAAAAATGGACAATCCAGAGAAACTGTAAATAAACGTTAGAGAATACCGAAGGGACAATCACAAATGGACAAACCAGAGAAACTGTAAATAAACGTTAGGGAATACCAAAGGGACAATCAAAAATGGACAATCCAGAGAAACTGTAAATAAACGTTAGAGAATACGGAAGGGACAATCAAAAATGGACAAACCAGAGAAACTGTAAATAAACGTTAGAGAATACCAAAGGGACAATCAAAAATGGACAAACCAGAGAAACTGTAAATAAACGTTAGAGAATACCAATGGGACAATCAAAAATGGACAATCCAGAGAAACTGTAAATAAACGTTAGAGAATACCAAAGGGACAATCAAAAATGGACAATCCAGAGAAACTGTAAATAAACGTTAGAGAATACCAAAGGGACAATCAAAAATGAACAAACCAGAGAAACTGTAAATAAACGTTAGGGAATACCAAAGGGACAATCAAAAATGGACAATCCAGAGAAACTGTAAATAAACTTTAGAGAATACCGAAGGGACAATCAAAAATGGACAAACCAGAGAAACTGTAAATAAACGTTAGAGAATACCAAAGGGACAATCAAAAATGGACAAACCAGAGAAACTGTAAATAAACGTTAGAGAATACCGAAGGGACAATCACAAATGGACAAACCAGAGAAACTGTAAATAAACGTTAGAGAATACCAAAGGGACAATCAAAAATGGACAATCCAGAGAAACTGTAAATAAACGTTAGAGAATACCAAAGGGACAATCAAAAATGGACAATCCAGAGAAACTGTAAATAAACGTTAGGGAATACCAAAGGGACAATCAAAAATGGACAAACCAGAGAAACTGTAAATAAACGTTAGGGAATACCGAAGGGACAATCACAAATGAACAAACCAGAGAAACTGTAAATAAACGTTAGGGAATACCAAAGGGACAATCAAAAATGGACAATCCAGAGAAACTGTAAATAAACGTTAGAGAATACCGAAGGGACAATCAAAAATGGACAAACCAGAGAAACTGTAAATAAACGTTAGAGAATACCAAAGGGACAATCAAAAATGGACAAACCAGAGAAACTGTAAATAAACGTTAGGGAATACCGAAGGGACAATCACAAATGGACAAACCAGAGAAACTGTAAATAAACGTTAGAGAATACCAAAGGGACAATCAAAAATGGACAATCCAGAAAAACTGTAAATAAACGTTAGAGAATACCAAAGGGACAATCAAAAATGGACAATCCAGAGAAACTGTAAATAAACGTTAGAGAATACCAAAGGGACAATCAAAAATGAACAAACCAGAGAAAGTGTAAATAAACGTTAGGGAATACCGAAGGGACAATCAAAAATGGACAATCCAGAGAAACTGTAAATAAACGTTAGAGAATACCAAAGGGACAATCAAAAATGGACAATCCAGAGAAACTGTAAATAAACGTTAGGGAATACCAAAGGGACAATCAAAAATGGACAATCCAGAGAAACTGTAAATAAACGTTAGAGAATACCGAAGGGACAATCAAAAATGGACAAACCAGAGAAACTGTGAATAAACGTTAGAGAATACCAAAGGGACAATCAAAATTGGACAAACCAGAGAAACTGTAAATAAACGTTAGGGAATACCGAAGGGACAATCACAAATGGATAAACCAGAGAAACTGTAAATAAACGTTAGGGAATACCAAAGGGACAATCAAAAATGGACAATCCAGAGAAACTGTAAATAAACGTTAGAGAATACCGAAGGGACAATCAAAAATGGACAAACCAGAGAAACTGTAAATAAACGTTAGAGAATACCAAAGGGACAATCAAAAATGGACAAACCAGAGAAACTGTAAATAAACGTTAGAGAATACCAAAGGGACAATCAAAAATGGACAATCCAGAGAAACTGTAAATAAACGTTAGAGAATACCAAAGGGACAATCAAAAATGGACAATCCAGAGAAACTGTAAATAAACGTTAGAGAATACCAAAGGGACAATCAAAAATGAACAAACCAGAGAAACTGTAAATAAACGTTAGGGAATACCAAAGGGACAATCAAAAATGGACAATCCAGAGAAACTGTAAATAAACGTTAGAGAATACCGAAGGGACAATCAAAAATGGACAAACCAGAGAAACTGTAAATAAACGTTAGAGAATACCAAAGGGACAATCAAAAATGGACAAACCAGAGAAACTGTAAATAAACGTTAGAGAATACCGAAGGGACAATCACAAATGGACAAACCAGAGAAACTGTAAATAAACGTTAGAGAATACTGAAGGGACAATCAAAAATGGACAATCCAGAGAAACTGTAAATAAACGTTAGAGAATACCAAAGGGACAATCAAAAATGGACAATCCAGAGAAACTGTAAATAAACGTTAGGGAATACCAAAGGGACAATCAAAAATGGACAAACCAGAGAAACTGTAAATAAACGTTAGGGAATACCGAAGGGACAATCACAAATGAACAAACCAGAGAAACTGTAAATAAACGTTAGAGAATACCAAAGGGACAATCAAAAATGGACAATCCAGAGAAACTGTAAATAAACGTTAGAGAATACCAAAGGGACAATCAAAAATGGACAATCCAGAGAAACTGTAAATAAACGTTAGAGAATACCAAAGGGACAATCAAAAATGAACAAACCAGAGAAACTGTAAATAAACGTTAGGGAATACCGAAGGGACAATCAAAAATGGACAATCCAGAGAAACTGTAAATAAACGTTAGAGAATACCAAAGGGACAATCAAAAATGGACAATCCAGAGAAACTGTAAATAAACGTTAGGGAATACCGAAGGGACAATCACAAATGGACAAACCAGAGAAACTGTAAATAAACGTTAGGGAATACCAAAGGGACAATCAAAAATGGACAATCCAGAGAAACTGTAAATAAACGTTAGAGAATACCGAAGAGACAATCAAAAATGGACAAACCAGAGAAACTGTAAATAAACGTTAGAGAATACCAAAGGGACAATCAAAAATGGACAAACCAGAGAAACTGTAAATAAACGTTAGGGAATACCGAAGGGACAATCACAAATGGACAAACCAGAGAAACTGTAAGTAAACGTTAGGGAATACCAAAGGGACAATCAAAAATGGACAATCCAGAGAAACTGTAAATAAACGTTAGAGAATACCGAAGGGACAATCAAAAATGGACAAACCAGAGAAACTGTAAATAAACGTTAGAGAATACCAAAGGGACAATCAAAAATGGACAAACCAGAGAAACTGTAAATAAACGTTAGAGAATACCAAAGGGACAATCAAAAATGGACAATCCAGGGAAACTGTAAATAAACGTTAGAGAATACCAAAGGGACAATCAAAAATGGACAATCCAGAGAAACTGTAAATAAACGTTAGAGAATACCAAAGGGACAATCACAAATGAACAAACCAGAGAAACTGTAAATAAACGTTAGGGAATACCAAAGGGACAATCAAAAATGGACAATCCAGAGAAACTGTAAATAAACGTTAGAGAATACCGAAGGGACAATCAAAAATGGACAAACCAGAGAAACTGTAAATAAACGTTAGAGAATACCAAAGGGACAATCAAAAATGGACAAACCAGAGAAACTGTAAATAAACGTTAGAGAACACCGAAGGGACAATCACAAATGGACAAACCAGAGAAACTGTAAATAAACGTTAGAGAATACCAAAGGGACAATCAAAAATGGACAATCCAGAGAAACTGTAAATAAACGTTAGAGAATACCAAAGGGACAATCAAAAATGGACAATCCAGAGAAACTGTAAATAAACGTTAGAGAATACCAAAGGGACAATCAAAAATGAACAAACCAGAGAAACTGTAAATAAACGTTAGGGAATACCAAAGGGACAATCAAAAATGGACAATCCAGAGAAACTGTAAATAAACGTTAGAGAATACCAAAGGGACAATCAAAAATGGACAATCCAGAGAAACTGTAAATAAACGTTAGGGAATACCGAAGGGACAATCACAAATGGACAAACCAGAGAAACTGTAAATAAACGTTAGGGAATACCGAAGGGACAATCACAAATGAACAAACCAGAGAAACTGTAAATAAACGTTAGAGAATACCAAAGAGACAATCAAAAATGGACAAACCAGAGAAACTGTAAATAAACGTTAGGTAATACCGAAGGGACAATCACAAATGGACAAACCAGAGAAACTGTAAATAAACGTTAGAGAATACCGAAGGGGCTATCACAAATGGACAAACCAGAGAAACTGTAAATAAACGTTAGGGAATACCGAAGGAGCTATCACAAATGGACAAACCAGAGAAACTGTAAATAAACGTTAGAGAATACCGAAGGGACAATCACAAATGGACAATCCAGAGAAACTGTAAATAAACGTTAGAGAATACCAAAGGGACAATCAAAAATGGACAATCCAGAGAAACTGTAAATAAACGTTAGAGAATACCAAAGGGACAATCAAAAATGGACAATCCAGAGAAACTGTAAATAAACGTTAGAGAATACCAAAGGGACAATCAAAAATGAACAAACCAGAGAAACTGTAAATAAACGTTAGGGAATACCAAAGGGACAATCAAAAATGGACAATCCAGAGAAACTGTAAATAAACGTTAGAGAATACCGAAGGGACAATCAAAAATGGACAAACCAGAGAAACTGTAAATAAACGTTAGAGAATACCGAAGGGACAATCAAAAATGGACAAACCAGAGAAACTGTAAATAAACGTTAGAGAATACCGAAGGGACAATCACAAATGGACAAACCAGAGAAACTGTAAATAAACGTTAGAGAATACCAAAGGGACAATCAAAAATGGACAATCCAGAGAAACTGTAAATAAACGTTAGAGAATACCAAAGGGACAATCAAAAATGGACAATCCAGAGAAACTGTAAATAAACGTTAGGGAATACCAAAGGGACAATCAAAAATGGACAAACCAGAGAAACTGTAAATAAACGTTAGGGAATACCGAAGGGACAATCACAAATGAACAAACCAGAGAAACTGTAAATAAACGTTAGAGAATACCAAAGGGACAATCAAAAATGGACAATCCAGAGAAACTGTAAATAAACGTTAGAGAATACCGAAGGGACAATCAAAAATGGACAATCCATAGAAACTGTAAATAAACGTTAGAGAATACCAAAGGGACAATCAAAAATGAACAAACCAGAGAAACTGTAAATAAACGTTAGGGAATACCGAAGGGACAATCAAAAATGGACAATCCAGAGAAACTGTAAATAAACGTTAGAGAATACCAAAGGGACAATCAAAAATGGACAATCCAGAGAAACTGTAAATAAACGTTAGGGAATACCGAAGGGACAATCACAAATGGACAAACCAGAGAAACTGTAAATAAACGTTAGGGAATACCAAAGGAAAATCAAAAATGGACAATCCAGAGAAACTGTAAATAAACGTTAGAGAATACCGAAGGGACAATCAAAAATGGACAAACCAGAGAAACTGTAAATAAACGTTAGAGAATACCAAAGGGACAATCAAAAATGGACAAACCAGAGAAAGTGTAAATAAACGTTAGGGAATACCGAAGGGACAATCACAAATGGACAAACCAGAGAAACTGTAAATAAACGTTAGGGAATACCAAAGGGACAATCAAAAATGGACAAACCAGAGAAACTGTAAATAAACGTTAGAGAATACCGAAGGGACAATCAAAAATGGACAAACCAGAGAAACTGTAAATAAACGTTAGAGAATACCAAAGGGACAATCAAAAATGGACAAACCAGAGAAACTGTAAATAAACGTTAGAGAATACCAAAGGGACAATCAAAAATGGACAATCCAGAGAAACTGTAAATAAACGTTAGAGAATACCAAAGGGACAATCAAAAATGGACAATCCAGAGAAACTGTAAATAAACGTTAGAGAATACCAAAGGGACAATCAAAAATGGACAATCCAGAGAAACTGTAAATAAACGTTAGAGAATACCGAAAGGACAATCAAAAATGGACAAACCAGAGAAACTGTAAATAAACGTTAGAGAATACCAAAGGGACAATCAAAAATGGACAAACCAGAGAAACTGTAAATAAACGTTAGAGAACACCGAAGGGACAATCACAAATGGACAAACCAGAGAAACTGTAAATAAACGTTAGAAAATACCAAAGGGACAATCAAAAATGGACAATTCAGAGAAACTGTAAATAAACGTTAGAGAATACCAAAGGGACAATCAAAAATGGACAATCCAGAGAAACTGTAAATAAACGTTAGAGAATACCAAAGGGACAATCAAAAATGAACAAACCAGAGAAACTGTAAATAAACGTTAGGAAATACCAAAGGGACAATCAAAAATGGACAATCCAGAGAAACTGTAAATAAACGTTAGAGAATACCAAAGGGACAATCAAAAATGGACAATCCAGAGAAACTGTAAATAAACGTTAGGGAATACCGAAGGGACAATCACAAATGGACAAACCAGAGAAACTGTAAATAAACGTTAGGGAATACCGAAGGGACAATCACAAATGAACAAACCAGAGAAACTGTAAATAAACGTTAGAGAATACCAAAGAGACAATCAAAAATGGACAATCCAGAGAAACTGTAAATAAACGTTAGGGAATACCGAAGGGACAATCACAAATGGACAAACCAGAGAAACTGTAAATAAACGTTAGAGAATACCGAAGGGGCTATCACAAATGGACAAACCAGAGAAACTGTAAATAAACGTTAGGGAATACCGAAGGAGATATCACAAATGGACAAACCAGAGAAACTGTAAATAAACGTTAGAGAATACCGAAGGGACAATCACAAATGGACAAACCAGAGAAACTGTAAATAAACGTTAGAGAATACCAAAGGGACAATCAAAAATGAACAATCCAGAGAACTGGCATCAAGACGAAGGAACACGAAAACACAACACAATATGTGTTAGAAAGCACTATGCACTTGCATTGTCCTCAATATGGGATGTGTGGGTCCATAGACTAATATAATCCCGCCACTTTTTATTAAAGTGTCTGTACAAAACCAGGAAAGTGAGTTGTCTTGTACATATGTGTTAGTGGTATCGATTTTTCCTCTGTATCTACGATTTTTAGATTCACGTTTTTCCGACAGTGTGATATTTTTTGCTTATCTTTTTATTTGTTGACTTTGATCATGTTTTATTGGCTGTGAAAGTCGACGTTACAAGTTGTTATACAATGATCGACGTCATAGTTACTTTGGCTTTTTTGCCATACATATACTATATATATTGTGTTGGTGTTGGTCAACATGACAAAAAAATTCCATGACAAGTAAAAAAAAACGTGTATGATATTTGTCTGCACGAAATTACAAGCTGGTCAAACTAAGCCTAATTGTTATTAATCATTTTAATGTGTTTGTGGTGTTTGTCGTTTTTTAAGTATAAAACCAGAAAGCGACACACATTTTTCACGACTTGGTATAATTTTGTACGGGAAAGGTAGGTGTGAATACAAAAGTTAAGATTAAGGTTGTTGTGCTTTTTTTTATCTTTGCTTTTTTTTTAAAACAATATTCATTTTTTTTTATGTTTTCTATTCGAAAAAAAAACCGTTTAAGGAAGGACATGCGTATTTAAATGTTCCATTTATTAAAAACCTAAGATGGACTGGGTAGGTTATTTATCTTGTTGTATTTATGACAAGCTTTGGTATGTGCTTGCTTTTCTGTTAAGGTTCGAACAACAAAGACTTTTATTTATTTTATTTTTTTTGGGGGGGGGGGGGGGGATTTAAACTACAGGGTATGAGGTTGGTGGTTAAAGTGTTTAATGTCACTTTCAGAAATATTTCAGTTATAGATTTAAATTACACGTAAAATACTGAGCTCGATCTAAATTCTGAATACGCATTGCTGATGTTTTCCAGTAATTTATAAAAGCAACATTGCACGTGAAAATGTTAATTTAGTAGAGAGAAAATTCTACAAACACGTGAAATATTTCTCATTTTCTCTATTACCTCTAAATTACCAACATTTTATTGTAATTAACATTATCCGTGTTCAATGGTCTAATAATTATATAATTACTGTCTTTTGATGAGGTAAATGTGTGGATTTATTGACTTTTGAAAAAAATGATATTCTCTGAGCCCGAAAGGTCGAAGTGAATATCATTTTTTTCAAAAGTCAATTATTCCACACATTTACAGAATCAAAAGACAGTAATTGTTTTATTCTATATTTTGAGGAAATAGTGGTTTTCTGAAATAAAAAAAAGTTACATGTCCACTGTCCTGACGTAGTGCTACATTATTGTTTACATCACCATGCTATTATCTGAATCTTTATCATTTAATATATTTTTAGCTCACCTGGCCAAAGGCCATGTGAGCTTGTGCCATCAGGTTTCGTACGTCGTCCGTCGTCTGTCGTTGTCTGTCGTTAGCTTTTCACATTTTAATCTTCTCCTCAGAAACAACTGAGCCAATTTAGACCAAACTTTGCTGGAATTGTCCTTGGACGGCCCCCTTTCAAAATTGTGTCCGATAGCCACGTCCTCCATCCAAGATGGCCGCCGTTACTAAAAATAAAAATTTCATCAAATGGCCAAAACTGTTCTATTTTAAAGCAGAATGTGCCCAAATTTGAGCTGTATAATGATAATGATGAGCTTTTTAACATATATTACGGGATTTTTTATGAACTTTGAACTTTTGTGGATATTGATCGATTATGCAAATTAGGCATAAATAAGCAAAAAATCAGTTAAAAATCTTCTTGTCAGAAACCACTTGGCCAATTTCAACCAAACTTTGTCTGAATGATCCTTAGGTGGTCCCCTTTCAAAATGGTATCCGTCAGCGCCGTCTTGTATCCAAGATGGCCGCCATTACTAAAAATATAAATTTCTTCAAATGGCCAAAACTGCTCTATTTTAAGCCAGAATGTGCCCAAATTTGAAAAGTATAAGCAGTAACGTGTCGTGCGCACACATTTGATACTACTTGTTTTCCCCTGTGGTGTGGTTTTTCTGTATATTTGTACATGTAATATGAGTTCATGTTGGACATTTTCACGAGTGGGAGTGTACCAATTAAATCTTGCATCTATAATTTAATCACTTCAATGGTATATGTTGTGTAAAAAACGACAATTTGCTTTGTCCCAACCCAGCGCAAATTAAATATTTTTTTATTCATTCATATAGCGAAAAAATGAAAAGCAAAAAAAAATATATCCCATTTTAGGAACAGTTCCAAAATCCAATAAGAAGAAAGAGACAAAGTCTATTTACATTCACAAATTAGCAAAACTATTTTTGGTTGACCTACAGTGGGCTGAAGCTTAATTCTTTTCTTTGTCCCTTTAAATATAATCTAATACTAGTTATCTGTTTGTTTCGCATCAAATCGTCGATTGACGAGAAATTACCAAATAATGATATTGCACATTGATGTTGGTATACACTAGGGCTTTTATTTGTTCTACGCAGAATCGTGATTTTCTTATGGTTATGGTTGTGGTGTTTAACGCCACTTTCAACAATAGTTCTGTTATATCTTGGTGGTCAGTTTTATTGGTGGAGGGAACCTGAGTACCCAGAGAAAACCACCGACCTATGAGTGGGATTCGAAGTCACAACGTTAGTGGTGATAGGCACTGATTGCACAGGTAGTTGTAAATCCAACTACCAAATTATAACGACCACGAACATCCTCCCCTGTTATCTTTGATACAATCAGCTATATCATGGCGAGAACAAGTTATTTTCAATGAGATGATGATGAGGTCCGCTTTCTACTAGACCAAAGCGCTTAATTTGATTTTTTTCATAGTACTGGCTCACTTACACAATAGTCTACGGGTAGACATATTGTCCCAATCGGACATTTTATCCTAATTCCGAGCCAAACCGTCTTTGTCCTTTCTCCTTAATGCTGCGAACTTAGCGGAGAAGCAACAAATGCCAATTTTATGGTCTTTGGTTAGATCCGATTGCGGCTCAAACCCACGATCTACCACACTCGAGGCGAGCACGCTAACCATTACATCACCGATGCAGCTTCATTAGAATAATATCCTAAAATGTATTGAAGTTATGTTATTGATGATAACAGTACTTCCTCTATTTAATTAGTACTTCTGATGAACTATTTTTTTTCAGGCGGAAGAATGTATTTCCTCATGGTAATGGTACTGGCGATTGGATTGACTACAGGACACGACTATTGTAATTATACAACATAATTATGTCGATTTTTATTTAAAAATACTTACAGTATTATTTTTATGTGTGTTTATCGTTCCTTTTCAACAGTATTTCAGTTGTATCATGGTGATCAATTTTTATGGAGGAAACAAAGAACAATAGAGAGAAAGAAAAACCAACAATAGGAGAACAACAATAGGTACAAATTACAGATGATCTTTATATACATGTAACAAGTTGTATCGAGTACTTCATCGGTCATCCATCGCCACCTCTGTTGCTGAATTATGCTATATCTATTGATAAACAAAGATTCGAGTTTAATATAAAATGAATTTAATTGCACTATATTACGTGTGTAGTGTAGGGATATACTATAATGTGCATCGCTTCAAAAAAACCAAAGCAAAACCATATAACGAAACGGTCAAAGGGACGTAACTGTAAAGCATGCAGAAATGTAGTTCCAACAACAAAATGGCGCGAAATATTGCGAGGGTGACTGGAATTATCGTTTTTATTTAAATCGGAAAATTCTGTAATTCACAGCTATCTGTATGACAATACGGTTTATCAGCCACACTATTTCTTATTGCTTTTTTTTTAATTTGATTGTTGCGTTTGCTATGAAATACAGTCTAACTATTGGTCATTTCGTTTGAATTAAGGCGTGTGATTTTTTATTCTCAGCCACAAACAAGTAGTATTTTGAGAAACACTGTCCTTTTATCCATTATCTTTTGTTACTTGTAATGCCTCTTTCCTCAATTAACGTATTGCGATTACCCCTTTAGTATTTTGAAACTCTCCGTAAAAATTTTAGCTTTGTTGAATTTTTCATATTACAAAATTGCAATATAACACATGTAAAAACTACTCGTAATTAATATACAATTATTTCATTCCTGTTCAGGGAACAGTCAAAACTATTGACCCGAGGTGCTGGAGATGACTTGAGAACTGTTGCCTGAGGCCGAAGGCAACAGTTCTCAAGTCATCTCCAGCACCTCGGGTCAATAGTTTTAAGGCAACAGTTCTCAAGTCATCTCCAGCATCTCGGGTCAATAGTTTTGACTGTTCCCTGAACAGGCATGAAATAACTGTTTTATTATCTTATATACATGCACATAACCACAAATCCACCGCAGATGATAATGTCAGCATACCATACCATTAAAAAATTGGGGCACAACATTGTTTTGAAAGAAATACAGCATTTGACAGGAATGACGCACTGCGGAACCGGAAGTAGGTGAACAGTCAACTGTTTCACTTCGCCGGCTATTTTAAAAATTTTCTTGTAATCAGTTAAGAATATAGCATATGAAAAATATATACTATAAGTTAATAACATATTTTGTTAGGGACACATGACAATTATCAACAAAGTAATGGCGGCATTGCTGGATATCCTGGTTGTCAATGTTCGTGTGAGCCACAGCCAAGAATCAGAGATAGCGGGGTGTTATCAAGTAGTCGATCTAGGCGGAGGAAGAAACGTAAGTCTTTTCTTTAAGACAATACAGCTCCAATTAATGTTAGATTTTAACATCATTCATGTAGCTGTAATTTCATAATTTCTGTTTACTGTCATCAGCTGTTGTTTGTTTGTGACGCCACTTATATCATAATTCTCAGCCAATCAGAACAAGGCATTAATTTTCCCTCTTTTCAAAATAAATGCACTGTTAAATGAAAACACTTTATACGTTCCCAAAGATTATTCTGTTCTTTTTCGACAATCCCTCATGACAAATCATGCATTTGCTCATTTTATATTACATTTTTACTGCTAAGCACATGTTTTTGTACCCCTAAAGCGGCCAAGGGTAGAGCAGAGTGTGGAGGTGTATCATAACCCATGGCTGATGAAGATGTGTGTGGATTACATAAGTAAATTAAAATTCAACTTGAATACGATCGTGGTTAACTAGCAAACATGAACCCTCCGTATGGAGTATATTCGAAATCCACAAAATATATATTATTATTATTGTCATTTGATAGCTTATTGGGTCCATTCTTGATTGGCCCTTTTGCTTTCTTTAACGTTTGTTTATTGATATTCTTTTATAGTCGGGTCAAACTAAAAACTATGAAATTGGTATTTGTTGCTTCTCCGCTAAGCACGCAGCACTAAGGAGAAAGATCAAAGACTGATTGGCTCGTAATCAGAATATTGTGTCCGAGTGGAGCGACATGTCAACCCGCGGACTGTTGTTTCAGTGAGCTAGCATTATAAAAATCCAACTCAGAGTGTTGGTCTAGAACAAAATGGACCTGATCCTCATCTCATTAAAAATTAACCTGTTCTCTTCATGATATAGCTGAAAAATTGCTGAATTTGCGTTAAACAACAATCACTCACTCACAATTTATTTATTATGAATTGCAGCTGTAAAACCACCAAAATTAATATATTTTTATTTTAGGACGTAGGTTAAGGGAGTCTGTGAATGGCGACATAATCCGTGGATCACGTGATATTGCAGTTGACCCTTTACCTTCTGGTGGTGGTGGAGAATTGATTCGTCAAGGAGGTGTGCTGGGCGGTTTCCAAGGAACACGTGATATCGTTGATCGTAGGTCACATGGTATAAAAATCAGCGATGCTATACCTGAGTCACCAGTCATAGTGGATGGTGTATTGGGTGGATCACGTGGTTCATCATTAATCGATCGAGGATCTCGTGGATTTGCCGTGGACAACGTAGGAGTAAACGGTAACCAAGGAGTAATTGAACGCTCTACATCCAATAGAGTATTTCCAGAATTTACACAAACCAATGGATTTGATAACGGATTCACAGACAATGGATTTGACAATGGATTTAATGGAAATGGTATAAAATTTATTTATTTCATAATTTACATAAAATAAACAATGACTATAATATAATATGCATATACAAATAACGCTTAAACAGCAATGATCAACAATTAAACCAATATCAACAAAACGAGGAAACACGTCTCGCCTCAAACCATGAACACAAAACTGATCAAGGCATATGGTGCTTGAAATCAAAGTCTTGGATTGGGACATCCACAAAGATATGGCGGTGTAAAACCTATGATAATTCGAGCATCAACGACAAAACAAGATGCTTTCTATTTAACGGAAGTAAATTTGTTCAAAGATTATTCGTAATTATAACATGACCTCCTTTTTTCGCTTTATTAACAAACGAGCGAGTTATCCATTCGGTATAATCTCATTAGCACATGCGCTGGTGAATGTGACTGACTCTTCCATTGGCAGCATAAATTGTGTGCGACATTTTCCGCAAACGTAAATATAAATTACCGTCTTCCAATCAGAGTATACTACCGTATTTGTACTTTTAGACATATCAGAATCGAAATAAATCATGGAAGCCAGAATGTGTTTGGAGTTTTAACATAGATTGGCAGATATTAGTCAATCTTATCCCTCGCTTCTGGCTCGGGATAAAATACTAATATCCGCCAATCCATGTTAAAACTCCCAACGCATTCTGGCTTCCATGATTTATTTCTTAATCATCCCATGTGGATTTGTCTCTTCCAAGAATGATTGCAATCGTACCAATTTTGGAAAAGAAGGGGGATTAGGAAAAGAAAGTAAGCTCTGCACATGACTCATTGATTATTGCAGTTTCCCTTAAGGCATGTATTGTCTGTTAACGGAGCTACATAGTATTTTCAATTTCGTGGTCTATATGAAAGATCCATCAAGTATTTTTTGATCAATCAAATTGCATAATATATCTAAATAAAGTTGAAAAGTCACAACAAAATGTCTCACGTTTAAGAGAAAACTTTAATATTTTGAATTATAAATGTTACCCATGGTGCATATAGTTGTCAGTTAATTTATGTATGAACGGACCATATTTTTACTTACAGTTTTATCAAAGGAAAGGAGCATATCACCTCCGACGTTGTGAGTTCGAATCCCGCTCAGACGAGGTGTACTTGATACAACATTATGTGGTACAGTTTGTCAGTGACTTGCGGCAGGTCGGTGGTTTTCTCCGGGTATTCCACTTTCCTCCGCCAATAAAACTGACCGCAATGACATAGCTGAAATATTGTTGAAAGTAGCGTCAAGCACCATAACCATAACATTCACCCCCTGATCCAAGGAGCGGACTTGTCTGAGATCGAAATAACGAGATTTGGCTGTACTCTCAAATCGAAGATACACGCCTGACCTAACGACCATAAAACCTTCGAGGGCAATTTGAATACTCGTACACTAAAATTGACCAATCATAACATAATATTTATTTGGTTCAGTGTTCTGGTGGCTTGTTATGTTAGTACAAGTACAAACTCATGCTAAAAAATTGTACGACCGTCACGCCAAAGTTGATAAACCCTTACATCCGAGTAATATTTTACCCAACTCTTTAATATATGTGTTTTTTCCAACATAAAATGGTTCATGTCGAAAAATGTTCATTAGTCATCACGAGTTGACAAACATTCCTAATTAATTTGAAAGTTACCAGCACTAATTATATAATAGTTACTTATGTATAGGGCATTATCGTGATTTATAGACTGCCCAAGGGACAGTAGTGTTGACTGAAACGTTGATAATGTCTGAGCCGCAGATAATGCCCTATGCATAATTTACTATTACTTGTATTTCATTGAAGAAAATAAGACCCTCAGTCATGTTGGTTTACACTGACAACTGCTTGATCTCCGTTGCGTTTTAAAAAAGGGACGCAACTCTAAAACCTCGAGCGGTCATTAACATGGCACTATCATGTTAATGATTAATGGACTCTTTAACGTAGTTTAATGCTTGGCACATGACCATGTCTACACCAATGAAAAAGTCGAATTTAGAACTGATATGAAATAATTAACTTTATTTTACAGGAGGTCAAAACGATGTCAACATCATTGGAAATACAGCAGGATTCGAGACTGATCAAAATGTTGGTATACAGGATCGTTTCACAGGAGATAGTTTTTCAAGTATTGGTGGCATTCGACAGGGATCCAGGGGTTACGGAAGACACAAGTCAAAATATGAACGGAGTCACAAGCGTCGTCGAAGGCGGAGATACAAATATTAACCTTATGAAAACTTGTACATGTTTTTTTCTTCATACACTTTATAGACATTTTGTATATTTTTGTTACAGCGCAAACAAGAACAATAAACAAATTTGAGCGAAATTTTCTCAAATTAATTGCCCATTTTATTTTATATCCAGAGATCTTTCAGATACTGAATGAACTGGTACTTACACATTGACATGGACGAGATTAACAATAGTAAAACGTTAAAACAATTAGCAAACCGAAGTCATATATAACACCTCAACTCAACAAAACGGAATGGGTTGGGGGAGGGAATACAGTTTGTCAGTTACTTGCGACAGGTCGGTGGTTTTCTCCGTGTCCGCCGATTTCCTCTACCAATAAATCTTACCGCCACGATATAACTAAAATATTGTTGAAAGTGGCGTTAAACACCATCAAACAAACAAACAAACAAACAATATACGATATTTTGTTCTGTCAATCAATATGGCCACCACCACTAAAATTGGAACATAGGAGGTAAAATGCATATATACTTTCCATTTATTCAGTGTTCCTTTCACAATCATTACCAACAATCCTTGCTGATTGACCTAAATGGCTGCAGTTACTAAATATAGAAAAACAAATATTTACAAATTAAATTCTTATCACTTTCTATCACCACTGAAAGCCAAATGACATCGTTAGCGAGGTGCACTCGATAACACTGTGGTGACAACTTTTTTCAGTGACTTGCCGCAGTCCGGTGTTTTATTTTCCAAACTCTTGTTATTTTCTACACCAACAAATCTGATCGCTTCGACATATAAAATATATTGTTGAAAGTAGCATTAAACTGTTAAGCACCCGTATCCCGCCAAGAAAGCAGTCATTTTACATAATATAGACATGTTTATTATTTTTGTATTTAATGTACAAAGTCATTTACAAGATAAAAGATGAATATGTAAACTATTATAATTAGATTTAAAGATGGAGTTTTGTAAGCGCCAATCCTTCACCTCGTAGCTTACGTGTAGGTCAGGAGTTGATGGCGTCAAATCAGAACAATTTTGCGCATATTGTCGAATCCACAAATTCTGGAAAAGAAAACAAAAACAAAAATCATGAACTTACATCTATTTGTGAATTTCTCTGTACACAGCTAAGGAAATGGCTAAGTATACAACTGGTATATTATGAATAAACAGAAATATAGTTATTCCGCCCAATCTTCCATCATCCCAACCGTCTCGGTGATTCAATAGCTAGTGTGATAAAAAACATCGTGCGTTTGAGCCACGATCGGGTCAAGCCAAAGACTATATAATTCTCCATGGGGAACGGAGCAAAATGGAGCAAGGACAATTGAAATAAACGTCAGAGGAAACTGAAGGGGGCAATCAAGATTGGACAATCCGAAAGCACTGGCGACATTAGGCACACAAGACAAAAAAAAACATAAAATAGAAAAGAAAAATTAAACACAACACAGAAAAATAAATAGATGAGTAACACGGACCCCACCAAAAACACGGGGGTGAACCCAGATGCTCGAGAAGGGTAAGCAGTTCCTGCCTCATATATTCACTTTACGCAAACAAACACAAATAACATAAATAAGACATGAGCCCACCTACAAACAAATAGGGGCAAAGATGAACCGAACATCGGTTTTATGGAGAAATTATAGCGGACATCACAAATCAGAACTAAGAACGCAAAGATACATAGCAGAGCAACGTAAAAAAAAACAACACCAAAAGATCAGTAAAATGGACACAAAAATAAGGTGGAGGGGGAGTGAACTCATATACTCGCGGCGGGTTAGCAGTTCCTGCTTTTTATATGACACCCGCCGTATTACTCATATATATATAGTAAAGTCCGATAAAAGTTTTGTCGGTGTTAGAGGAACGAAAAAACCTAGTTAAAAGGAAAAGATCTATTATCGTTTGAGATATGGATATTTCGCTGTCAACCAGTGATGACGACCGTAGAATGCTTGTAGCGATGACTTCAACCTAGAAGCAACGTAGCCTTGAAGCAGTGGCTGTGTTCTGTCCACAAAATCACTATGAAGTATGAGTTGTGAATGCAAAGATTGGATGGCTCGGAAAGAGGAGGATGTGTCCACGTGGAGTGGCATGTCTACCTGTGGCCTGTTGTTAATTCTGTGTGATAGAACTGTAAAAATCCCACTATGCGTGCTGGTCTAGTACAAAGCGGACATCATTATCTCATCGAAATTGCAACTTGCTCTTGCCATAGTATAGCTCAAAAATTGCTCATTTGGCGTTAAACAACAATCACTCATTCATTCCCTGTTATGATACGATAATGTAGTTAATTAGTTGATATGGGGATCGTGTTGAATTTAAAGACAAAAATACAGTAGTTGACTTATACAAACATTAAGTCAAATCTTATTGAAAATAGTATATACATAAACCACACTTTCAATGGACATTCGACCTCAATTTTTGTCCGGATGGACTTTAGATTAATTAATTAGTTAATTAATTATGGATTTTGACGGCGACTTTCTCGAAAAAGAAATTGTGCCCAGAATTTTAGAATTCTCTCGGAATTTTTACATACAGCAAGCATGAAACCGAACGTTTTAGCAAGACTTTGCAGGCGACGATTTCATTGGTTAATTTAAAGTTCACCTGCATTAATGAAATGTAAAGGTTAAAAATAGGAATGTTATATGTTATTGGGGCGTGGCGCATTTAACATACGGGTATTATGATTTTAATTACCATTAAAATCTATGTGGTCGTTCCCGTCCATATCAGCATCCCTGAGAATTTCTTCGACATCTTCGATAGTGATTCCCGACGACTTAGTAACAAGTGCATCCATTAACTCTTGTCTCGATAGCATACCATCACCATCGTTGTCCAATAAAGAGAATGCAGCTTTCATTCGTTCACGTTCAATATCTATTGTGACGTAATTCTTCCTCATCATGTCAACGTATTCGTTAAAATCTATATAACCATCATCTATAAATAGTAACATTAGATCTAATAATATGTTTGTTTGTTTGTTTGTTTGGCTGTTTGTTTGTTTGTTTGACTATTCCAAGAGACGGGAACAATAACAGTTGGACACGATTTCCCGCGGGCAATACACTTGTGTAATAGATTTTCCGCGTTATTTTTGCAATCTTTTTTGTGGCAACATTTACCTCCCTTAAAATAGATAGCGTTGTAGTCTGTTTATCGTTCGATGTCAACATGGCAAGGTTTGGTGATTTTATTATTATTACTATAAGGTTGAAGTTGAAGCTAACAATTTGTGTATCATGTATTGGTCAAATTTAATTTTGTTTTTCCGATAAATATATGCGCTTCCATAGTAACACGACGGGTGCCACACGTGAAGCAGGAACTGCTCCCCTTCTGGAACACCTGTGTTCACCCTCGGTTGTTAGTAGGGTTCGTGTTGCTCGATCTTGAGTTTTTGGTATAGTGCCCTTTGGCCATTGTATCGTATGTACATTGATTTATGTTTTTTAATTATCTGATTGGTATCTTCAAACTTTTCTCACAATTTGATTTGATTTGATTTGATTTTGTTGTTTAACGCCACTTTCAACAATATTTCAGTTATATCATGGCGACCAGCTTTAGTGATGGAAGAAGTCGGAGTACCCGGAGAGAACCACCGACCATGAGCAAGCAACTGGTAATCTTTATTATTTGTGACTGCGAATCGAGTGCACCCTTTCTTGTAGTTTACAAAGCCGGGCGCGAACCCACGCCATATTGGTGATAGGGTTGTATGAGTTGTTAGGTAATCCAACTACCTAACTCATTGAGCCACCCGGGCCCTTTCTTGCAATTTGAAATATGCTAAATAATGTACTAACTATTTTTGTCAGCTTGGCGCATCATTTCATCAACTTCATCATCTGTTGGATTCATACCAAGTCGATATGTCCCCATAATTAATTCCTTTTTAGACACTCTTCCGTCTAAATTTACATCTAAGTCATTAAAAGACTTTTTTATTTCTGCAAAGAAAAACATGATGAGATGAATAAGTGCATGTTGTGTATCACAAAGTAAGCAATTGTTCATCTATATTATGACGTTTGTTTGTTTGTTTGTTTATGCTTAACGCCACTTACAACAATATTTCAGTTATATAGTGGCGGTCAGTTTTATTGATGGAGGAAACCGGAGTGCCCGGAGAAAACCACCAACCTGTCGCAAGTCACTGACAAACTTTATCACTTAAAGTTGTACACCTCGCACTGATCGAGATTCGAACTCACAACATCAGTGGTGATAGGCACTGATTGCATAGGTAGTTGTAAATCCAACTACCATACGATTACGATCACGGCGGTCCCCATAGCATAACTTAACAAGTTACATTTTGATGAGATGATGATGATGTCTGCTGTGTTCTATAACAACACCTTTAGTTTAGACTTAATTGCGCAAGATCACTACAACAACAATCCACGTGTACGGGATACCTTTTCTGTGTACATGCATATGCAGACACACCGTTGGAATAGGTCGCATCTTTCATTGGGGTGTTAATAGTCTATTTCAATATATCAATGGGTGAGGAATTATGAGCTACGATATATCAATAGATCATATTTATACAAGCCCGTGCAGCTTCTATATTGCAAAGAAAGATAACTTTGCATGCATACATAAGAGATATTGATATTTTTGTGTTTATTTTTATTTTTTATTTCAATCAAAGAAATGTGATTGGTTGGCTAAAGTTGGTTTATAGTGCTTAGCACGACTTTCAACAACATTTCAGTTTTATTAGTGGAGGAAAGTCACCAACAAACTTTATTACTCACTGTTGTATCGAGTACACCTCGCCATGAACAGGGAAGACTCTTGACCACCGCCATATATTGAGTGGGTGAATCTTTAAATTTGTGTTATTGATTGATTTATTGTGCTTTAACGCCACTTTCAGCAATATGTCAGCTATATCATGGCGACCAGTTTTAGTGGTGTGTTGTAAATGTGCATAGTTTGAAGCACAGAGTAAACCTACTCTGTCTTATTTATATTTTCTAGCCCATTTTAGTTAAAATACAATGTGTGTTATTTGGTATTTAGCCAAATCATAAAAGGGCGTACTTTTGTAACATACAATTCTCAAGATGACGGTTGGTTAAAATACAAGGCATTAAGCTGAAAGTTCTCATTTTGAGACATATAAATAAACGAGTCTTGTTACCTTTATTTATACCTTTAACCATTTTCTTTATATAAAAGCACATTTGTGAGTCGAGAACTCGTGTGTTTATTTCCGGCGTTCTTTATATGTTTTTCTTCTGGCTTAGAATTAGAATTTCCGGTTTACTGAAGAATAAATACCGGAGCAAGGTTCAGAAAGGGCAGATTCTGATAGGTTTTTGGCTGAATTCTATACGTCATATATTTTGGCAGACGATACGTCCCTGTTTCATATTTAATTATGATAGAGGTAACAGCGCATTTAGTTGTGAATCCTCGCTGGTTAAAATTAACGATTATTAACTAAAATGTTTAAGCGAATATAGTAAATTTCATTTTCGTCCCTCTCAAAAGTTCACCTTATCTTGCTCCGCCTATTTATGGTAACTTTGTACTTTTAAGTTGTTTACAAGCATATCGTAACTGAATGTATACATGTGTATGGTTTAATATTTTGAGTAATACTACAATAAATTAATATATGGTTTTCTACAGAAGTTTTTTACTACTAAATCTGAGACGCTACCAAACAAAACACTTTACACAAATATATACAAGCTAGGAGTAAAAGACACACGGAAAACTACAACATGGTGGAAGAAACCGGAGTAACTGGAGAGAACCACCGACCATGGGAAAGCAACTGGTAAACTTTATCATTTGCGGCTGCGAGTCGAGTGTACCCTTTTTTGTAATCTACAAAGCCGGGCGCAAACCCACGCCGTATTCGTGATAGACTTGTATGAGTTGTTAGGTAATGCAACTACCTAACTCATTGAGCCACCCGGGCCCTTCTTTAAGTTGGTTTTATTGTTACTCTTAAATGGAAGTATAAGTATTAAATACGATATTATGCGAGTTTATCAATGTGTATTGTTTGTTTGTTCTTTTAATTGTGTTTAACGCCACTTTCAACAATATTTCAGTTATATCGTGGTGTTCAATTTTATGTAAACTAGTCCTTTCACTCATAATCTTCACATAAAGACCCTCGGATTTCATTCAGTTTTGTGAGTGACTCGATCGAGTTTACACATCGATAAACTCCCAGGGCCCGGGTGGCTCAATTGAGGTATGTAGTTGGATTACCTAGCAACTCACACAAGCCTATTACCAATACGGCGTGGGTTCGCGCCCGACTTTGTAAATTGCAAAAAAGGGTGCACTCGACTCGCAGCCACAAGTAATAAAGCTTACATGTTGTTTGTCCATGGTCGGTGGTTATCGCCTCGTACTCCAGCTTCTTCCACCACTAAAACTGGTCGCCATGATATAGATCAAATATTGTTGAAAGTGGCGTTAAACACAATAAATAGATCAATCAATCAATCGATAAGCTCATAAAAAAATCTGATTTAATCCTATGGTATATGATTTTCGTATTTAGATATACGAATGGGTAAGGCTTTCATGCAGAAATAGTATATGAATAGAAGCATTTTATTGGAACACACAGCTGCATTCCTATACCTAATCTTGCTTAAAGTGAACCCGTACCCACATATAGGTACGTCGATTCAATCGGACACATTATCCATTATCCTGACAATCAATCTTCGCTCGTGTTAATTTATGCTACGTCCTTAGAATAGACACAACAATTAAAGATTCCAGAGAAGGGAGTCGGATCGAAAATGTCAGAGGGATGTCGGATCGTTAACGTGAGAGAATAGAATCCGATTGTGACTGATAGAAAATAATAATGGATCGTGAATGTTAGAAAAGGGTGTCTAATAATTACTGTCAGAGAAGGGTGTAGAACTGTAACTGTCGGAGTATGCCGGATCACTACCGTGCGAGAAAAGTCTAGGATCGTGACTGATAGTGAAGGATGTCGGATCAAGGTTGTTAGAGAAGGCTATAGGATCGTGACTTAATAGAGAAGGATGTCAGATCATGAATGTTAGAGAAGGGCGTCGAATCATTACTGTCAGAGAAGGGCGAAGGGCAATGACTTTCGGAGTATGCCGGATCACTACCGTGCGTGAAAAGTCTAGGATCGTGACTGATAATGAAGGATGTCGGATCAAGGTTGTTAGAGAAGGCTATAGGATCGTGACTTAATAGAGAAGGATGTCAGATCATGAATGTTAGAGAAGGCTATAGGATCGTGACTTAATAGAGAAGGATGTCAGATCATGAATGTTAGAGAAGGGTGTCGAATCATTACTGTCAGAGAAGGGCGTAGGGCAATGACTTTCGGAGTATGCCGGATCACTACCGTGCGTGAAAAGTATAGGATCGTGACTGATAGTGAAGGATGTCGGATCAAGGTTGTTAGAGAAGGCTATAGGATCGTGACTTAATAGAGAAGGATGTCAGATCGTGAATGTTAGAGAAGGGTCTCGAATCATTACTGTCAGAGAAGGGCGTAGGGCAATGACTTTCAGAGTATGCCGGATCACTACCGTGCGTGAAAAGTATAGGATCGTGACTGATAGTGAAGGATGTCGGATCGAGGTTGTCGGATCATGACTTGATAGAGAAGGATGTCAGATCGTGAATGTTAGAGAAGGGTGTCGAATCATTACTGTCAGAGAACAACGTAGGGCAATGACTGAAGGGTCACTACCGTGCGAAAAAAGTCTCGGATCATTACTAATAGAGAAGGATGTCGGATCGAGGTTCTTACAGAAGGTTGTCGGATCATGACTGATAGCGACGGGTGTCGGATCGTGAGTGTCGGAGAAGGGTGGAGGATCATGACTCTCAGAGATGGATCTCGAATTGTGATTTATAGATTGTTGTCGGATTATGTCTGTATCAGAAGCGTGGATCGCTACTGCCAGAGAAGGATATCCCTTCGTAACTGGCAGGATTCCAAGTTTATACATGTGCAGTTTAGGCCACTGGAAATTAAATATTTCAATTAGTTTATTAACAGTTATTTAAGAAACGACACAATTGTATGAATGGAGGGTAAATGTTAGAATACACACATCACACACCAATGCTGATATACAGTCAAACCTGTATTAAGATGTCACCGTTGAGAGAAGTGGCCTTATATAGCAGGTGACCTCTTAAAAGAGGTTCAATTCATATGAAATTTTCTATGACAGGACAACAAAAAGGTGATCTTTTAATACGGGTGACTGCTTAATAGAGGTGACCGAATAGACAGGTATAACAGTACCTTCGATCTGTTGAGGAGTCAGTCCCTTTACCTCTTTAATTGGTACTAAAATAATGGATTCTTTTCGTCTAATGCTGCGCTTCTTTTCAGCCATTTTTGTATATTGCATTACATTCTTCACAGAATCTTTTCTTCTGATTTTGGAGTTTGACTTAGACTGTTGATTAGTTTTTTCACCGAATGAGTCACTTACGCTTTGTGGAATCACTTCCGTGTCACTATAGTTCAGCGGTACTCGTGAATGTTCCTCCAAATATTCTTGTGCACTTTCATTTGCTAATCTGCGTTTATCTTGCGAACCCCTTCGAGCACTTTTTGAATGTATACGTGTTATACGATCACTTATTTCGGATTCCTTTTCTGAACCCTTGCTGTAATCCTCCGAATGAATCGCACTTAGCGTTTCCTTTGCTGCATATATCAAGGTCTGTGATAAAGCTTCTTTTTGAAGTTGATCAACACCATCAAGTTCTAAACTTGCTCTCCTTATTTCAAACTTAGTGTTGATTTCTTGAAATAAATTCGAACTATCTCTATGATCACTATTTATACATACAGGCTCCTTCAAGACATGATCATCACTTCCGCTTCTATGATGCTGTTTTGTGTTGGACACCGGAAGCAGTTCGTCTTTGGTTTCATTTAACTCTTTTATCTGAAAGAGCGTAGATTTATTCCTAAATCTATTTATATAATAAACAAATTATAGAAGCTTAAAATGACTTAATCCAATGGCTGATTAATTTGATTATGTGTGTCATTTGAACTTAATTCAATACACATATTGAGTCAGTACTGTTAGAAGAGTTTGAAGATATCAACGGGGTAATCAGAATCTGTAAATCGAAGAAGAATAGACAACACAATGGCCAAAATAAAAAAGTACAAAAGGACAAACAACGATCTACAAAGCATACATATACAACTAAAGATCGAGTAACACGAACCCCACTAAAACGCGGCGGTGAACTCATGTGTTCCTGAAGGGTAGGCACTTCCTGCTCCACTAGTGACGACCCGTAGTGGTAGTCTAGTTACAAACCGCTGATAAGTCATGACTGAGGTATTCGCGGAAGAAAGATGGTGTTAACTAAGAGTTGTAGAAAATATAAGATAGCTCTGCTTAGCGTAATTTCTGATAAGTGAGTCAGCGATTGTGTTTTGTGTGTCGTATAAATAAAGGTCATTATTCAGTTTTAGAAGGTGCCCACTATTTGAATTGAAGTTCTTTGGAACTGCATTTTTAATTCTAGCATATTCCGAAATACAATTCCTTTAATCATTCAAAGAGATGTAGGTTTCGTTGCAACTCTTGAAATCATTATCGCTTGTGGCCCAGCTAATCTTTTATTGTTTTAATATTGCTGTTAACAAAAGATGCAGAGCACATTGGTTTGTTTTTAAAAATTGAATGAGGTTGGGTGGACTATGTTTTAATTGAATTTAATCTTGAGGAAAATGTTAGGGGATGGATTAAAATTTTGCTATTTAGAGCAAAAGCATGTATTAAAATAAATGGTTTTGTTTCAAAATATTTTCAAATATCTTGCGGGGCCGTCGTGGTCGTGATCGTATGGTAGTTGGATTTACCACTACCTGTGCGATCAGTGCCTATCGCCACACAAGTTGTGAGTTCGAATCCTGGTCATGGTGTACTCGATACAATAGTGTGTGATAAAGTGTGTCAGTGACTTACGACAGGTCGGTGGTTTTCTCCGGGTATTTCGGTTTCTTCCACCAATAAAATTTACCGCTTGGATTTTTGTTTCGTTCAGAAAATTTGTTTCGGACAACACGAGAGTTAGAATATTTATTTGTTTTGTCGGGCGAAGTGCGAATTTTTTTTCCAGAATCTAACATTAGATTATATGACAAAAACTCTGAATCAGATTATTTTTTTTTTCTCCACCAAAATCAGAATATTTTTTTCAGCAACATTGGGAATTAAAATATGTTTTTAGAAAAAAAAACATACCCCCCCCCCTTCAAGTTAAATGGTCGTTCCCTTATACATTCGCTCTGCTAGAAATAGAAGGACAACATTTACAAAAATTAAATGGAAACAGGAAATATGAAAACATTGGGTATACATCATGGATATGGCATTCAAGATGATGATACATGTATATGGAAATCAAGAATAGAAAAAATGAAATGTTGTATACATGTTTGGAAAAGTCGAAATTTGACCTATGCGGGTAAAACTCTTATAATTAAAAATGTATTACTCAATCTATGTGGTTATGAAATTGAAAGGGAATTCCTGATAAATTTATAAAAGAAGACAATAATATAATGTGGAGTTTTATATGGAGTGGTTAAGCTAATCAAATATACAGAAACGTGTGTTGCTTAGAGACAAACGCAGAGGGGAAATGAGTATGTTAAATATAAACACGTTTATTACAAGTAAACAAACTTGATTTCAAATTCAATGAATAGTTTTTGTGTTTGTCGATGCTCAAATGTATCTACTCTAAATATTAAATAATATCCCAAAATGTTATAGAAATTTGACATTTATAGACAACATACAACAGAGTAGGATAATTGACGGAATATTAGAACAAAAGCGCAGTTTAACATTAGGTTGAGGTTTGAGGTTTATGGTGTTTAATGCCACTTTCAACCATATTTCAGTTATATCGTGGCGGTCAGTTTTAGTGGCAGAGGAAACCGCAGTACCCGGAGAAAAACACCGACCCGTCAGACGTCACAAACAAACTTTACCGCATAATGTTGCATCGTCTGAGTGGGATTCCAACACACAACTTAAGTGGTCATAGGTACTGATTGCATAGGTAGTTGTAAATCCAACTACCATGCGATCACGACCACGACAGCCCCAAGGCGCAGTTTAACATTAGAATATTTGTCATAAATCTATAGAAACGAATGACATAGATATATTTTCTACAGCGATGCACTTACAGAATATACAGATTTATCGTTTATATCCATTTATATATAGTGGCGTTAAACACTATAAACCAAACATCCATCTATATATACAATGTTTATCTATGTAGTTTGTATATATATATATATACAATTTGTTTATACTACTAGGTCGTAACCATTTAATTGTCACCTAATTACTTTGGGAGTGTTAACTATAATTGATTTGTTATTGGGTGATTGCATAATTTCAAGTGGTAAATATTTCATGGATAATTAGATCAAGAACATTTTAATACATGTACTTACTAAATATATCGCGGCACTAATACTTTTGTCGCCAGTTAATGTATCGCAGACAAAAAAATCGAAATGAGTGTAGATTTATTCCTAAATTTATTTATATACTAAACAAAGCATAGAAACTTAAAATGACTTAAAAAGGAGAAACATATGGTTCTTGTGTATAATGCGCATCGCGCCTGCTAAAAAAAGAATCTATGTAAAATCTAGCACATTATACATAAGTAATTACGGTTATCCAATTATGGATGGTTAATTTGATTATATGTGTTATTTGAACTTAATTCAATACATTATTCTTATTCTTAATACACATATACACGTATTGAGTCAGTACTGTTAGTGTCACTCATGGTGACGATGGTGACTATAGGAAACAAATTGGTGTACGTCATAGTCTTTGTTGTTTTTTTCTTACGAAAAAGAGTGAGTGAGTGAGTGATTGTTGTTTAACGCCAATTCAGCAATTTTTCAGCTATATCATGACGAGAACAAGTTAATTTTCAATGAGATGATGATGAAGTCCGCTTTGTACAAGACCAACACGCTAAGTTGGATTTTTATAGTACTAGCTCACTGAAACAACAGTTCCCGGGTAGACATGTCGCTCCACTCGGACACATTATTCTGATTCCGAGCCACCCAGTGTATGCTCTTTCTCGACCGGGGCTCGAACGCATGATCTACCGCACTCGAGGCGAGCACACTAACCATTACGACAACGATGCCTTTTCTTACGAAAAAGAAGCAGTAGATATGGCTTACCTCAGAAATTGTATATACATTGTACACTGTAATGATCCGTCAATACAAGTATCCATACAAGAGTGAAAAGTCACACTCGAAAAGAAATAGAGGATTGTATCAATTATATTAATTAAAACTACTTAACAAAAGAATATTAAATCTGCTATTAAATATATATATAAATTTAACCTACCTTGGACATATTACCAAGTACATATATTCTTTGGTTTATAAGTAATTGCTTGTAAATTAAAACTCAAACAATAACACGCAATACACAAGCGAAAAATGATTACCCTAATTGCAATTAGCAATATTTTATTTCAATTGGCGATTTAATGTGTACATTAGTATTCCTTTGTCGGAAATCAAGTAGGCATTATTAATAAGATATCAATAAATTATTGATACAATCCTAATCTTTCTAAAACTTTTACATAACATTTTTTTCTTGAGTATTTATAAGTCTAAATAATCGGCACTTAACGTGAAAGATTATCCTACTTCTAAAACACTTGACATTGAGGCAACATTAGGGGTTTCATTAATATCATATTTTCCCCTGTGGAGTAAGTTTTTGGTGTAAAGGATTTCAGAAATAATAACATCACGACGGCCCCTAGTTGTGCGACAATGATAAATACAAAACGAAAAGAATACATAGTCTTTGAATTGATTCCTCTTAAGAAACAAGATACAATACCCTGAATTTAGATTGATTGATTGATTAATTTATGCTTAACGCCAACCCTAGCACTATATCTGAATTTAGAAATATATGTCATGTAGTAATGGAATTATATGAGTCGTGCGGAAAAAAATATAGTTCTACGTTTTTATTTTAATATCTCACTAGAGTTCAATAAATTTCAATTAAATGGCATGAATATAATCCCTTCATCGACAATACAATGGCAAAAAGAACCAGAGGCTAAGTGGGCTCAATCTGTGTCGCTCACCTGTCACTTTATACAGAATCTGCCATAGGTGCTTCCTACCAAGTTTCGATTCATTTGGCCAAACGGGTTCAGTGGAGAAGATTCAAATGTAAAAAATGACCAAGTCGGGTCAAACCAAAGACTATAAAATTTGGTATTTGTTGTTTCTCCGCTAAGCATGCAGTGTTAAGGAGAAAGAGCTAAGACTGGTTGGCTCGGAATCAGAATAATGTGTCCGAGTGGAGTGGCATGTCTATCCGCGGACTGTTCCTTCAGTGAGCTAGCACTATAAAAAAAAAATAACCAACTAAGCGTGTTGGCTTAGTATAAAGCGGAAATCATCATCATCTCACTGAAGCTTAATTTGTTCTCTCCATGATATAGCTGAAAAAATTACTGAGTTGGCGTGAAACAACAATCACTCACTCACGTTGCTCATTAGGGAAACGTTAGGTAATTTTTAATTGTAGCCCGTGTGCTCGTGGTAAGGTGCGGTGGGTTGTGATTTCGAGGCAAAGTCAGGTCAAGCCAAAGACTATGAAATTGGTATATGCTATTTCATCGCTTAGCACGTAGCAATAAAGACTGGATGCTTAGGAATAAGGAGTGTCGGAGTGGAACGGCATGTCTGTTGGTTCACTGAGCAAGCACTGTAACCCTTCAACTATGCATGTAGGCCCTTTGGTGTTATTGTACCCAACACAATTATTAGGCTTTCCAGTCTTTCGACATTGAGTGTACCTGATGAAGGTTATTCCAGAAATGTGTTGTATGCTCTAAATTTGATATCTATGTTTTTATTATTTTTTTTCTAGTATAAAGCTAACATCAATAAAATTCCGGGGCCGTCGTGGCCGTCATCGTATGGTAGTTGGATTTAGAACTACCTTTGCAATCAGTGCCTATGACCACTGATGTTGTGAGTTCGAATCTCGAAAAGGGCGAAATGTACATTATTATGTGATAAAGTTTGTCAGTGACTTGCGACAGGTCGGTGGTTTTCTCCGGGTCCTCCGGTTTCCTCTACCAATAAAACTGACCGCCACGATATAATTCACATATTGTTGAAAGTGGCGTTAAACACCATCAAGCAAACAATCAATATAATTTCATCGAAATTTAAATTGTTCTCATAATGATGATGCATGAATAACTAAACAATCTCTCACTTGGCGTTAAACAACAATCACTCACGCATTCTACGATTTTCCTATTTGGTTTTTGAACTATTCTGACGGTATGATATTTCTATCCTCTCGCCAACGAAGTTGCGAAGGGATATAGTAACGCTACCGTCCGTCCGTGCTTCCGTCCGTCCTTCCGTAACATCCTTGTGAACACTCTAGAATCAACATCCTTCAATGGATATTGAACAAACTTGGTACATTCTTAGTCCTTAAGAGAATCTGGAACCCTATTGATTTTCAAGGTCATAGGTCAAAGGTCAAGGTCACTGGGTACAATTTTTAGGCGAGGGGATACGTCACGCTTTGTGTTGCCCTTGTTTGTTTTGTTTTTCATTTATTACTCCCGTTCAGTTGTAGGATTTCGTCGATGTGTACGAGATAAACAAAATATTTTTTGAGGGTATATTGAATTCAAACAGCAATTATTCTACATGTATATATATTTATCCCGCACTTGCATGTTCTATTTGAGCAAGCGAATGGCATTGACTGGATACAGTTTTCTTATATACTGTCACTGGCCGAAATATAGGGCAATCAAATGATAATTATATAATAATATAATTGTATTATTTAATTCAAAATATAAACGTCACTGGATTAATGTGATTTTTTCTGCAGGATAAACACAATATTAATGCAGTGTCTTAAAAGATAAAGTTGATGTGTATTCGGTTCAAAATCTCGCCTATATCCCAGTTTTTAAGCCTCATACTCATAAACTTTATATCTTAAGAACATGCACTAATATTGTCTATATATATATAACACAGATATATCAATATAAGAATATTAGTAAACAGATCTGCCACAAAAATCACATTTAGTATAATAGATGTATAAAATAATAATATTTCTTGTCAATTTGGTCTACGTTTTTGTCACAAACTGCCCAATCTAGTATTGACCTCCAGAAACAACCTTATATCATGATATGTATATTACAGTTGGAGTGATTTTTATAGGGAAAAAACTGACAATATTATCCACTCAAAGAGTGCACACCTGAAGATCTGTTGTCGTCACCTTGACTAGTGGTCAGTGTTTATCAATCAAGCGGAGGACCAACAGGTATGGACAATTTCTTACATTATATATTAATTTAATGTTTTGTTTTTATTTTTAATTTCTTTTGTATTCATTCCGTACTGATGAATTAAGTTATATTTAAACCCTATCTAGCTGTTAATTAACATTTTACTCACCAATCGCATTGATTTCGTAAATTCGAACCGAAACTACTTTTATTCTGATTGTTATAATATACCGTCATCTGTAAAACTCTGGAACACATTGAATCTACATCCCACTGTCTTTTATATTGTCATAAATATGATACATTGTACCTTACGCAATAAAACTATTTTTGGCAATTCATTATCCAGTAATATTAAGTACAAGCATTCTTATTTTTGGTTTGTTTTATCTGTTTGATGGTGTTTAACGCCACTTTCAACAATAGTTCAGTTATATCGTGGCTGTTAGTTTTATTGGTGGAGGAAACCGGAGGATCCGTTAAAAACCACCGACCTGTCGCAAGTCACTGACAAACTTTATTACATAATGTTGTACACCTCGCACTGATCGAGATTCGAACTCACAACATCAGTGGTGATAGGCACTGATTACATAGGTAGTTGTACATCCAACTACCATACGATCACGGCTACGAATGCCACTCTTATTTTTGGGTTAGGATATAAATATTCTTTTCAAAGGTACATAAGCAAACGATTTTCAAATTAAATATATACGGGTATTTATTTTTTGCTACTTTTGCATGTCATTATATTTTTCATCAGTTTGGTGTACATTTATTTATTTACTTATTTATTTACTAATTAAAATTACACACAAGGCATGGTGTAAATATTTAATGTTATACTCCTTTGACATACAAAGAGACGGATTAGTGCCAACCATAATTTGCTTGTTTCTGAATGCTACAATACATGTATGTAATTTTATATTTGTTTCATTTTGCCGCCATGATTTTCTTATATGCTTAAGTATGTTTAAGCTAATGACATAGAAATGTAGAAATCTAATTTAGGGGTACACGACGCTTTTCTAGTAGAAAGATAAAATATCTAAATAATTTAAAATCTTAGGTGTAGGAAAACCAAGATAGATAAAAAAAAAAAAAAAATTGCCGAATTATAGTTTTGTTCTCTCTCTCAAAATATCGTATAAGTAAAGGTATGAATTTTATGCATGTAGATGACACTGTTATGTCTATTGTCAATCTATTTAATTATTTTACGTAATAAGGGAGACGAAAGCGACTCAACATTGTTACCAAGCACAATTCTACCTACACCCGTACTGATGTTAAATTTAAATATATTTTAGTGTACACGGGGTGTTTTTTTTAGTTTAAGCATATTTTATTTGCCAATTAAACAGACAAAATGGATTAGACACAAGTTAAACAAACTTATGAAGTCTTCTCCAAATTACAATATGTTACAATAAAGAAGTACATAAAAGGCATGCATTACTATATGTAGCACTAATAACGAATCAATGATAAATATTCATAAACAGAAAGAAAAATAAACTTAAGATGGATTCATATGATGTGCATGTTCACCCGATTCAATTCCAGTTATACAATAAGGAATCTTTTTGAACATTTAATATAATCAAAAACATATTTAAATATAATACAATTTTGTTCATAAGTTAAATTATCATTGCCACATGTCAGAAATTCAATATCTAGAGTGCAGCAAGTTGTAACCCTGTTGATATTACCTATCAATATAGCTTTGGCTTGTATGTATATAGGACAATCCAAAAAGAAATGTTTTAAATTTTCAAGGGCTGCACCACATCGACAAGATGGGTCAGATACGATTCCAACTCGAAATAAATCAAAATTAAAAAACGAAGCTGAATTTCTTAGCTGAGTTAAAATAATATTTAATTTTCGAGGACCACAGAAAAAATGTTTAGGGACAGAATGATTTTCAGTTTCGTCGATTTTCTTTAATTCAGATTTGAATTTTGATAAAGTATCAACGTTTCGAATACTGTTATTTAAACTATTCCACATTTTTATTGTGGAGGGGATAAAGGAATCACTAGTCGAAGACAGTCTACAGAAAGGTAAAATAATATCATTCCCATTTCTCAACGGATACACTGACGTACGTTGTATGGTGAGGGGAATCAATGTACAAAGATAATTAGGGGTATTTTTATTAACTATATTATAAAAAGTTGAAGTTTCCTTCTCTTCCGTCTCGCAGATAATAATTCCCAACCTGTCTCTCTATATAAAATTTCAGTTTTGGTAAAAATAGGTAAGCCTGTAACAATTCTGGCAGGTTCCAGTTGAAGTTGTTCCAGTTTTTGTGAATTTCCAATCCCACAGTTATCCCATAATTCGCATGCATATTCAAAAAGTGGTCTAATGTACACAAGATATAGTTTATCTAAATTAGTGTGACTAAGACGGTATTTCAATTTACGTAGAATGTTCAAATGTTTAGATACACTACTTTTAATATTATCAACATGGTTATTCCACTTAGCATCGTTACTAAATGTAACACCTAAGAGTTTCTGTAATAATCTTCATTGTTATAAACATTGGAAAGCCAAATAATTTAAAAATCTTTGGAAACAAGTAAGCCACAATGGGCTGAACATGATAGCCAAAAATAGGCTTGCATCAATAAAGGATACGGTTGACTGCTCTATTGGTTTATACCAGACCTACTCAAATCACTGCCAAGTCTATTTTAGTAGACGAACACGTATCATGCAACGTGTTTCACATGATAAATGTTAGATTGTCTTTCAATAAATGTTTTATGGCCTTGGTGTGTCAAAGTCAAAAATAGCTAACCGATGTTATTATTTATTAACATACTTCAGTTTATATATATTTATATATTTTTTTATTAGGAATAAAATCCCCATTTTGTCACCTGAAAATAAAACTATGAATCTTGGGTGATAGTTCCAAATAATATATATTGTCCCCGGGGAGATAGTTTCAATGTTTATGTTTGAGAGGCATCACAGTGAATTGGACAGTAGGAGGGTGCATAGTCGTCTTAACAGCATTATAGGCCCCCGTGCAAAGCAGTGCACTTGGGGCCCTTACCTACACAACCACTCACACAAATAAAAATGTAAATGGTCGATAAAATTAAACATTTATCTATTGTATTGGTACTTCCAACAAAATTAGTGTTTAAACATTAACAAACATGCCGTACAGATTAGCATGGGGCCTCTAGAGTCGTGGGGCCTCCGGGAAACTGCCCAGCATGCCCATGCGTTACAACGGCGCTGGGCGTGTCATGTGAACCGGAAAGTAGGGAGCAAGTTTTAGGACTGGTACGAAAGATGGGGGAGGGCCAAGTTTTCAGAAGTGGCAAGCCAACAAAAATGATACCCTTATGCCACTTGTTTAACTGAATTGTTTTTGCATCCATGCTAAATATTCAGCTTTGGCGAATTTTCTCCAAACATAGCCCCCCTCCTTGCACCCAACTACTACGCCCCTGTTGTTTTCCTATTAATTCCTGATCTATAATGTATTGCAGTTACAATTTCTCCGTGTTCATGACTCAGCACTGATTATCAGATTAAATACCACATGTGTGACATTAATAATAGAACAGGTGCCACTACTAGAGCAGGAACTATTTATTCCTCTGGAGCACATGTGTTCACCCTTTATTTTTAGTGGGATTCCTGTTGTTCAATTTTTAGCTTTCTGTGTACTGGCCTGGGGTATTGTAGATTTGTCTCTTTTCTTTGTGTCATTGTGTCGTCTTCGATCCGATTTTTGATAATTCCTTTGATATCTTCAAACTGTTCCTATACATCTTGAAAATGCATGATATTGTTATGAATATATTATCTGTGGAAACAACCGAATTTGCAAATAAGGGAGCAATTAATTGCCAACTAACAAATATTGACATTATAAAGTAGATATACAATGTAGCTTCGCGTCGCTAAGTAATTCGCATTATATATTTTGTAATTGTCCCCAGGGCCAGTAGATATGTTTCCATTTGTATATTATTATACTGTTAATTTGTATATCATTAACGTTAATCACGGGTGCTATAACGTGATATGGTAATCAATTGAATAAATGTATACCAAGTACTAGAGAATTATATGTTCATACATGTATTAGTCATATTTTACAATTTAAAGTTATGTCCAATAATTGCCAAGATAAGTCATAAATACATATAGCATGGGAAGCTAACGTTATTTTTATTTTATTGGTACGTATTAACTGGTGCAATCATTCTGCAGGGTATTGCTATTTAATTAGTAAGAAAAGATATGGGTGTACATGAACATGAGAGACTATTCAACATTACACTTAGACATAAAGGTGTTTTTGGCGTGTTATGGTGGCCAACACAATGTTCGGGTCAAAACAAAGAGTTCATATTCACGTCATTGGCATTTATTTTATTGCGCATAATAAAATATATACGCCTAACTTTAAAAAACTGCGTTAATTGCTCAAATATAAACATAAATACATCAGAATGTGACGCCAATGATATGAATAACCTCCTATGCTAAATCTGGTACCACTTAATATAGTACTAATTTTTTACATCATAATATGAGTTGTAATGATCGGTGTATTCAAATATAAAATAGCTTCTTTTCTTCAAATATCAAAAAAAAAGTCCACGATATAACTGAAATATTGCTGAAAGTGGCGTTAAACACTATATCTCATAACCCCCCCAAAAAAAAACAAAAAAAAAAAAACCAGGCCCGTACAGACACTATCATCAATGTCGTCACGGAATTTCAATGCTTGATAATTTGATTGGGTGTTGTTTTGCGTAGATCCGTAAAATTAGTTTATCCCGGTCACATTTTGATATTACTTTTTGATCAGCTATATGAAAAATGTGAAGATACCAAAACCAAAGGGGTAATCAGAAGCCGTAAATCTAAGAAGGACAGACAATACAATTATCAACTTAAAAAGAACAACAGGACAAACAACGGTCTACAAAACATACATAGAAAATTAAAGATTGAGCAACACGAACCCTTCTAACTACCGGAACTATACTTTTGCTTGTAGTCTATCTCGTATTTTGTCTGTGTTATTTTCGGTTTTGATTTAAAGTGGGGGTGGTGCGTTTCTATTTTACCCACTGAAGGAATTTTAGGGTCTGAATTCAAAAGAACCATCAACATGACAGTAGTGTTAAGAATAAAAATAAAAAATTTTAATTCTTGCTGATTTTTTGAGAAACTTAATTATATTTGAGATTTAATTTAATAGTACCGGTCGTACCCAGATTAAACGAAAATATGCGTATATTTGTACTGATGTCCAATTTCTATGAAGTTTTGTTAACTTATGAAATGAAAGATTAAACAGTCAAAAACCATCAATATCAAGAAAACGAACACTGAATACAAAAAGACCCCTACACATGATGTTTGGAGGGTTAGAGTTCTGGTGTTTAATGTCACTTTTTTTTTATTGGTGGAGCATTCGGAGAAAACCACCAACCTGCTGCAAGTCTCCGACAAACTTGATCGCCTAATATTGTATCGAGTACACATAGTTATGTGTAAATCCAACTACCATAGTCTAGATCACGACCACTACGGCCCTCTAAAATTTGAGACAAAGTACAACACATATTAATAATGTTTTAATACCAGTCGTTATTTACTGCTTTGTTTTCTTTTTGACAGGGTTTCAACATGATGGTCTCTATCCGTATAGTGTTACTAGCAGTGTTTGTAGCCCTGTTAGCGTGTTCTACGGCTCATAAAGGTTTGTCATGCTTATTTGTCTTTAGAATGTCACTGGTGCCGTCGTGATTGTAGTCGTATGGGAGTTGGATTTATAACTATCTATGTAATCAGTGTCTATCATCACTGACTTTGTGAGTTCGAATCCCGCTCAATAATGTTGTACTTATGCAATTAGTATGTCGCATGATGTTCAAAATATTTAACATAATAATTTCTAGTTATCTGATATGGTTCTCTAATCTATTCAAATGCGAAATTCTTAAATAACGGATGTGGACATGTAACCAAATTCCACCATCACTGAACCGCTGCTTGTTTATGTTCAAATAATTAAATCTCGTTTTAAAATTTTAAAATGGAAAAACATGATATTATTGACCATAAGCGTTGTTAATTCGTTGTCTATTCATGTTGTATTTCCAATTTTAGGTCATAAGAAAGGTATATTGAAAAAGAAGGTATTAGTTTATGGAAAGATAAAAAAGATTCCGTATGGCTATTACAAAAAGAAAGGGAATCCTTTCCTGCCAAAGAAGTATATGAAATATGGTAAAATAATGTTGCCAAAGAAGGCTCCAACATATGGCATCTATCACAAGAAGAAATCTGCATATATGCCCAAAGGAAAACTGGGATATAAGGTGAAACCAAAAAAGTACACGCCTTATTCACCAAAAAAATATACGCCTTATTCACCAAAAAAGTATACACCTTATTCACCAAAAAAGTATACGCCTTATTCACCAAAAAAGTATACGCCTTATTCACCAAAAGGAATTAGGAAATATGGCTATAAAGGTTATAAGCCAAAGAAAATTATGGGATATGGTGGTCCACGAAAGAAGTATAGATTAATAAAATCCTACAAGGGTTATAAGGTAATCAAACCAAAGAAGTATCTATACAAAAAATACCCAAAAGGAAAAAAAATATTGAAATCAAAGGGTATGGGTAAGAAAGGACAAGGTATTGGTACATTTGGAGCAGGACCTCCACCAGCAGAGCTTGGGCCACCAATTGATATTGGAATAGGTACAATTCAAGAAGTGTTAGCCATTGAAGCTGGCATCGGCACCGGTGGTACAACAGGAGGTATGATTGGACCTGAATCTGGTCCATTTGGAACAGGAAATGGTGATTTTCAAGGAGGCTTTGGAGGTGGCGGCAATGGAGCCTTTGGAGGAGGTGGTAATGGAGCCTTTGGAGGCGGTGGTAATGGAGACTTTGGAGGCGGTGGTAATGGAGACTTTGGAGGAGGTGGTAATGGAGCCTTTGGAGGCGGTGGTAATGGAGCCTTTGGAGGCGGTGGTAATGGAGCCTTTGGAGGTGGTGGTAATGGAGCCTTTGGAGGTGGCGGTAATGGAGCCTTTGGAGGCGGTGGTAATGGAGACTTTGGAGGCGGTGGTATTGCTGAATTTGGAGGTGGCGGTAATGGAGCCTTTGGAGGCGGTGGTATTGCTGAATTTGGAGGTGGCGGTAATGGAGCCTTTGGAGGCGGTGGTATTGCTGAATTTGGAGGTGGCGGTAATGGGGCATTTGGAGGCGGTGGTAATGCTGAATTTGGAGGCGGTGGCAATGCAGAATTTGGAGGTTTAAATTCCATTCATGGACCAGTAGGAAATGCTGGCGTGGAATTTCCCGAGCCAGTAGGAGGCTTTGGCTTAGAACCTGGCGAAACACCACCAGGGGGAAGAGAAATGCGAGAACCAGCAGGTAAGATCAAAGACAAGATTACTCTGCTGAAACACGAAGAAGTATGGCTTTATAAGAATATATCGAATCCTGCTAAGGAGAAATTTACTATGAGGTTCAAGATAGGTTAATGTGTTCGCCTCAAGTGCGGTAGATTGTGGATTCGAGCCCCGGTCAGGTAAAACCAAAGGGTATTAAATTGGTGTTTGTTGCTTCTCCACTAAGCACACAGCATTAAGGAGGAAGAGGAAAAACTGGTTGTCTCGGAAGCAGGATAATGTGTCCGAGTGGGGCGACATTTCTATCAGCGGACTGTTGTTTCAGTTACCTCATCATCATCATCTCATTGCGAATTAACTTGTCCTGGCTATGACATAGCTGAGTAGGCGTTAAGCAACAATCACTCACTCACTCCCTTTGACTTGGCCCTTTTGTAGTGAACAAAATACTGTCAAAATAGAAATATTTCAGGAACGTGCGCTCCGCTTTATTTTTGATGATTATAAAAGTACATATGATTTTTTTTTTTGATAAATCCAAATTACCGTCCTGAAAGACTCACAGGATGCGTACTATTCTCCTTGGAGACTTTCAAAATTGTTAATAATAAATGTCCTTTGTTTATACAAGACCTTATTGTTATAAATAATAATAATTATAATTTTAGGTATGTAGATCCTGCTGAAGTCCCAAGGCCTCGCACAGCAACATATGGTAAGAAATCTTTCAGATATGAGGCAGTACAGGTATGGAACTCGCTCCCAAATGAGGCAAGACAAATTGCCTCATTTGATAAGCTTAGAACATATATAAACAGTTGGGGGGCGGGGGGATAAATGCAGTTATATTGCATGTCGATACCAACCTGTGCTGTCTCAAGTCTGATTTCATGTGTTTCTGATATCGTTTATTCTTTTTGCTTTTTGTTTTCATAGCGCTTGTTTAGTTTGGTTCCCCCCTTTTATTTGATTTTCAAAAATGACACCTGAGTAACAAGACCTCATTTTGACAACTCCAGCTCATATATGGTGCAGAATGTTGTACACGTCAGGTTCATTATTTCTTTTGCCTGCAAACGGTGTAATGCCATTTTTTGCCCAATGCTTAATAATTCGCTATGAGTATTTTTGCTTACTGTGCTTTGTTTTATTAATTGTATAGACTTCTCTTTTGTTGCTTATTTACATGTTATTGTGTTTATTAGTTTGTGCATGCTTGGATATTAATAGTCGGCTAAAGAGCTTGCATACATGTGCCGACTTTAAATACAATTTATCGTCACGGTATGTGTTTTCGTGCGTCATCTGTTTTCGTTTTATCCATTTTATTTTGATTTCCACAGTGTACGCATTATTTTTGACGTGTCTTCCGGTTTCTATTTATGGAACATAAACAAGACTACAACGTGACATCTGTAAAAGATGTTAAAGTTTGCTTTTAAAGACGTAAGTACCAAAAACAGTGAACCTACCTACTGAACCATACGTTTTGTGATGCTAAACATTTACTTCATTTATAAAGTAGCTGGGAAAAAATCCAGAAGGGCTATATAAAATTTAACTATGTCGTCTGCCTCTCAGACACCTGCTCTTCCTGTCATGTAACTGTCATGGGGTCACTGATCGTACTTGTAAACAAAAGAGCTGACTGAAATGTGCCTGTTTCTTATATAAAATACATGTCACTTTGCAGTGCATTGTGGTTTCAGCACTAAAGAAAAACATTTAAAGTAAACACAATTTTGAAAGTGGTCATTTTCAAACATTTTGTTATTTTATTTAGATGTAGTATGATTTGGTAGATGGCCAGAACCATGAAATTTTAAAACCAGCCATTTCCGGATTTTATATTCGTTTCCATCCCGTATATCGGCCTTGTTATTACTTCACACGAAAACAGATGACGCCATTTTACTGACAACAAAAGTTGCCAGATAATCGAGAGTATATTAAAATACAAGATTAGCTTTAAAAACAATCTTATGTACAAAGAAATATTTAACTAGCCAATCTTTGAAAATTCCAATCGTCATATGAATGAAGGGTTAACACTGTTAATCGCTATATCGGAAAATCGATAATAGCACGAAAACCGATAACACGATGCTACTTACTAAATAAAATATACGATAGACCGCAATAATGCGGTGGGACTCTAAATTAATTATAATAATGAACATATGAGTGAGTGAGTAGATGATTATTGTGTAACGCCAATTCAGACATTTTTCAGCCACATCATGACGAGAACAAGTTACATTATTGATGAAACGATGCCTTTCCGCTTTGAACTAGACCACCACGAGGAGTTGGATTTGTATAGTGCTAGCTCACAAAAGAGCCCAGATAGACATGTCGCTCCACTCGGACACATTATCCCGATTCCGAGCCAACCGTCTTCCTTGTGTGTATGTAAAATTCAAGAACCAAACGATAATGCATGTGTGCACATGAACTTATCTTCAATACACAGACCATGTTAGATTAATTATACTCCATTGTTTTATGTTTTAGAATTTGTCAAATGACACGTGACCGTACTAGCAGACGACACAACTGACAGCCTGCACCAGTAGATGACAGTTTTACTTTCTTATTTTTTGTTTTTGTATCATTTGCTTTACCTTTCACCTTTTTTAATAAACATGTGACCAACACTTTGTCAAAGTCAGTATTTTTTGGAATGACCAAAGAAAATTTGTTTTCCTTTATTTGGAATTAACCGAAAATGTTTGAAATACAATACAAGAATCTAACTATTTTTGTACAGCAAATTTAAACGAGGTGGTCACCCGATGGTAATCATGTTGCAATGCATACCAGGGGAGGATCCAGGATTTCAAATTAGGGGGGCGCACTTAAGCAAATTGCGCCAAGCGGAGGGAGGCGCGAACATTTTTGGGGTATTTCGTGTGAAAACTATGAAATAATATTCGCAGATCACACAAGATATTGCACACTTTAAATCTGGGCTGTAGTTTTATTACTCTCAGAGAGCCGTGTATAATCAACGACCTAGATATGATATTGCATGGGTTCATATGACAAATTATTTATACCACTGTTTTCAGAGCTAAGTTCGGAACACCGTGGTATAAAGATTATATAAAATATTGCTATCAAGAAATTTATGTTTTCTGTATTTGGCAAAAATGATACTTAAAAAGAGATTGCGTAAATAACATTTAAAACATTGTGCAAGTACTCTCATAGGATGTAGTTTGAAAATTCAATTTAAAAGATACAACGTATAGTATATTTAGACATATTACAGGAATCAAAAGGTTTTTTATATTGATAGATGCAGTCCCGGATTTACCATTGTGCTTAAGTGTGCTTAAGCAGGGGGGATCCATCTTCCTGCCAAAAAAAAAAAATTACGATGGATTTTTGCTTACGTGGTGCAATTTTAAATATTTTAACTATTCCTAAATTTCCTGAGCATGTATGCCTGACTGCCTGTGTAGGCCTACCGGGTCTCCCTTCCTCTGGACCAACGTAAGCATAAGGGGCCTTATAACTTAACTAGCACAGGGCCTCATTTGTCTTAATCCGACACTGGATACATGTATTACAAGTGCAAAACAGAGGTATTTAACTTTGTTCTTGAGTGGTGAAAAGGGAGATAATTCTGTGTATATTATAGGTAGATTCTTTGATATAAATATATTACAGAAAACTAATATTGTTAATTGGTACATGTAGTTCAAATGCAAAACATCAACATTCAAATCTGTTAAATGAGAGATTATTTTAAAAGTATAAGTTGTACATAATCAAATTTCAGAGGAAATGTCTATAAACCTCATAATATATATCCATCAATTATTTTTACAGCACCATCCGATGTCTCCATCTCCTTTACTCTGGTTACATTCGTTCATATCACAGATGTATTAAACAGGATTTGGGGGGATGCATATGACCTTATGGTTATAAGACTTTTTTAAATATTCCAATTGAATGTATATAGGTATCATTTTTCTTGATGTTAGACCCATCTTGGTCCTGGATTTGGTCTTCCCCCACCTGGATAACCGACTGGTACATTTGGTGGTGGTGGCGGTGGTGGTGGTGCTGGTCTAGGGTGTGACGGTTTGTTGCCAACAGGCGTAAATTTGGCTGGACCTGTAAATGAAAATCCAGTATATAATATGTGTAGAAAACTCTATGAGACGATAATGATGTCCGCTTTGTATTAGACCAACACGCTTAGTTGGATTTTTATAGTGCTAGCTCACCGAAACAACAGCTCCAGTAGACATATCACTCCATCTGACACATTATCCTAATACCGAGTCAACCACTCTTTCTCTTTAATACTGCGTGTTTAGCGGAAAAGTAACAACATTAAATATCAACTTAGTCTTTGGTTTGATCCGACCGGGATTCAAACGCACGAAATATCGCACCTGAGGCGAATACGCCAACAATTGCAACACCGATGCGGTTTCCCACAATGATGATAATTTACTATATAGATGAGGAGGGAGTGTGCGTCCATACTACGAGGTATAATAATCGACACGCTGCATGTTCGCTTCCTGCTTTGTATGAGGTGAACTCGAATTGTACCTACACGTAGAAAAGTAACATAGCACCAACTGATCATTGATTGTTTCTCCGTTTTCCGCAATTGTTAAACCGACTCTAAAAAAATCAATATATCTATTTCATGCGCACTGCGATTTTCTGAAATACTTTTATCAAGTACGGTTATTGTCAAAAGATTGGAAAGCCAAATGATATTAAAGCCTTTGGGAGCTAGAAAACCAAAGGGCCTAAGCGAAAATCGTGAAAGTGCCATTTATAAAGAACCCTTTTGAAATCAATTGTAAATCATACACTTGATGTTTATATACGTCGCACATCGGTCATGACTTACCAAATATGCATCGGAAACAATACCTAAATCCAATTTTGTTCGGTAAATGAGAGATCCAGATATTACAAAAACTGCAGATGAAAAACTAATTATGACTCGGGGGTAACATAGCCCCACCCATTCATAATAGTTTAATGACGGGTCACGTAAGGCTTAGTTGTGCATTTAATTCATCTGAAATTTCTGAAAATACACGTCCAATGAAATGAAAATTCGAAAAGGCGATAACAAAGACATATTGTTAAATTAATTATATTAATGACTTTAAATGAAATTAATTTAATAAACTTCTTACCTGGCATAATTCACTTTTCAATATAGTAAATATTACTCCTAGACAGCATACACAACTAATTTGAACTTTTGTACTTTGAAGTTTCACTTTAGGAATTCCCACTGATTCAACAGGTACTTCTTAAAATAGAACATGGGGGAATTTCTGTTTACATATTTGATTACGATTGATGTTCAGTTAGCTGTTGTAAAATGTGTACATTTTTTTATATTTAAAAAATAACCACTCTATATGTTACAAATGTGCGTATTCATATGGTTGATTGGACGCAACCATTACCGTGACTTTCTTTCTCTCGAAATTATCAATGATTGTCTCTTAATACACATTTATCTTATTACATGATAAAATCTATAAATAGAACACGGAAATTTATTTTTACTTTGTTATCTGTATTAAATGACAAATTAAAAGCTTTAACTAGAACATGAACTTTGTTTAATATATAATAATAGACACATCAAGTATGCGCCGACTTACTTTACTCAAATATTAATTAAAGATCTACTTGCCCACCTAATTACTCTCTCTCTCTAACCTATTTAACAGTCTTTCTGTGTCAAATTGAAATATAACACTATAAATGTATACATGTACTGTGTATTTTCAGTGTGGAAATTCCCATAATATATGATAAATTTACACAACGTATAAACCATGTGATAAACCATTACATATGGTATTTGTTCCGGGATTGTTGTGAAAAAGAAATAATATCTGACTGTGGCAAGATATCACCACTAATGTTGTTAGTTCAAATCCCGCTCACTGGAGGTGTACTCAGTACAACAATATATGATAAAGTTTGTCAGTGACTTGCGGCAGGTCAGTGGTTTTCTCCGGGTACTCCGGTTTTACCACCAATAAAACTGACCGCCACGATATAGCTGAAATATTGTTAAAAGTGGCGTTAAACACCTTAAGCCTAACCATAATCTCTGACTGTAGCAAGAAAAATATTACTCTGGTTTAAGAAAAAAACTAAATTTCATCCATGGAATTGAGAAAAAAAATATCAGTAAAAATATTCACTTGTCTATAATAATACATTGTGTAAGTAATATGGAAAACATGTTACAATTTTTCGGGAAATTTGTCTAGATAAACATATTTTAATTATCATATGTATTGAACAAACATTCTGTCGAGATATCAAATGGAAATTGATTGATTGATTGATTGTTGCTTAACGCCCAGCGAGCAGTATTGCAGATATATTTAGGACGAGAACAAGTTCAGCGATAAATACAATCCATATAGAAAAGAGGGAGGAATGGGCCAATTGTGGCAACGACTTTTGACTGTCCCTGACAAAGCATGGAGAGTTAGGTAGGGACGAAAATATTTATATTTGTAGTGGGTACAATGCGCATACTCTTTCAAAATTTACAAAAGAGGAATTTAGCGCACAGTGGCACTCTCGAAATACGTTATGGTCCACGGTCAGGCTTCCCGAATTAAAACCTGACACACCCAAACGAGAGAAAAACAGAAAAAAACATTGGTGATTTTTATATATTCTTAATTGCATTTTGATAACGCTGGCAATCTTCTTTCTCTATTATTTATATAAGCATGTTCTGTTTTATTGTAGCTGGTTGGTTAATGGTTTATGGTGTTTAACGCCACTTTCAACAATATGTCAGTTATATCATGGCGGTTTTCATTGTGAAATATAATTAATTATGCTTGCTTTGTCGGTAATAATAACAAACTCTTGAAAACCTATGTTTGTACTTTAAATAAGAAGTGATATAGATGTAAATAAACATGAAATACTATCAAATTTTATGCCTTACTATAAATTAAAATAAACAAACATCACTTGTGTTGCTGTTCTACATTTCAGTCACACTGAACTAACATTAGATGAAATTTATTTATTCTATGCTGAAACAATCGCATAAAATTGAAGTAAATAAGAGGAGAGAGAAAACCGTTTACATTAGCGATTGTTTGCCGTATTGGTAGTGTTATGCTTAGCGTGCTCATATGACTCATATCAGCCAAATTGTCGATAAAATCTAATCATATCAATAACTGAATATATGAGATTTCTGACTGCTATTGTATACTCGAGTTATTTCCCTTTGAGTATGAAATTCTATATTGTGTATTGTAAATATTAACTGCATGCATTGTTGATTGTTGTTGTTGCTTTGTGTATGGAGAGGATTTATATAGGCTATTGCCTGCTATCCAATCCAGTTCATTTATCTATGAATAAATATGTTTAAAATGAAAATGACTTGGTAGCTGTCAGGAGTGGCAGCGGTAGATTTGTAAGCCATTGGATTTACAAATCAAAATTGAAATATGACAATGTATTGAAACCCTTGTGATTATATATATATATATCGCATCGAGTGTGGTAGATCGTGGGTTCGAACCCAGGTCGGTCAAACCAAAGACTATAAAATTTGGTATTTGATGCTTCTCCGATAAGCGCGCAGCATTAAGGAGAAAGAGGAAAGACTGGTTGGTTGGAATCAGGATAATGTGTCTGAGTGGGACACCATGTCTATCTGCGGACTGTTGTTTCAATAAGCAGGCGTGATTGTCTAGTATACAAAAAACGGACCTCAACATCATCATCTCATTGGAAATTAACTTGATGAGTTGGCGTTAAACAACAATCACTCACTCAACTCCTGTTAAAATGTATTTAAAGATGAAGGTCGCGTTTCCACTAGCTGTACATAAACACATAATTAAATATAAAAACATACATGTATTTTTACATTTATGTATTTTAATGCCCATGTTAAAAATCTACTCTTAATTACTTGCACGATACCATCTATATGTATATATATTTGTATACCCCTTTACATCGAGGATACATACAGGCGTGGGTACCTGCAGTGCGTCTAAAATATAATTATGCGCATATCACAATATCATCTTAATTATTATACAGTCACAGTTAAAAAGTCTCTTTAGTTGTAAAACATTCTATTGTATACTAAAAGAAAACATCAAAAGGTTACCTATAAAGTATAATTATAGATAATAGTTTAGGTAAAATATTTAAAAAATGTCAATCAATATTTAAAATACTTGATCGGCAAACATACATCCCTTAAACATACTTTTACCTATCCGATCGAAGAAATCACAACACTCTTGGTTAGAATAATAACATCTGTCCCAAATAAAAATTTGCAATTTTTGAAAGGGCGACAACTCTGTGAAATTCAGACATGCATATGGTCAACAACAGCCAGCATATGGTTCGTCCATGGTTCAATCCTTATATATGATGAGTCCCGGAATCAGATGGTATGAGAGATACCAGTGAAGCTGGTTGTAAACGTATAATAAAACCTAACGGAAGAACAAATCTAAATGATGGGAGCGACACCTGTCCTGAAATGGCAAAATAATAATATTTGTTTTGTAAACTGTACGTAAAGAGAAAATGAACGAATCTTATATGATAAAAGAATTGATATCAGAAGTATGTCTCGCCAAAGATTTCACTTAATTTTACATTTACAATATACCATTATCCAAAACAGAAGTTAGGATAACGACCATTTAACTTTTAGCGAGAAAGGAGGAGGCTAACAAACTTTTAAACAACTTTAAAAAAAAATTGTATATTCTGAACCTACATTAATTTTGTCAACAAGAAATTATGGTTAAATTTGAAAGGAAAAGAACTGTTATTTCAAGTAAATATAACCTGATTTTTGTTTTGTGCGATCAAAATATGCATCCGAGAAATACATAGCCCCTACCACATATTACAGCGTAATTGTTAACCATTTATTAACAGAACCGGATATGTTGACTCTCTCAAAACACGTAATCACACTCAGAGATTTGAAAGGTATCTGAATATTCCGATATGTTCCTATTTTATTTATATTACATGTTGTGGTCCATTGATCTTGTTTCGTATGTCGACATTGTGTTATGTTATGTTCTTTAACGTCACTTTCAACAAGATTTCAGTTATATCGTGACGGTCAGTTTTCTTGTTGGAGGAAATCGGATTATCTGGAGAAAACCACCGACCTGCCGCAAGTGACTGACAAACTTTATCACACAATGTTGTATCGAGTACACCTCTCCATGAACGGGGCTCGAACTCACACCGTCAATTGTAATAGGCGCTGATTGCATATGTAGTTGTAAACCCAACTCCCATACGATCACGATCACTACGGCTCCTGTCGACATTGTGGTTGCTTGTACTATTGCGTAGATATATAAAGTGGACTCAATTTACAATAAGATTTATTGGTTGAGCATAAGCACCATGAAGTCAATAAACGGCATTGGTGGTGTAATGGTTAGCGTGCTCGTCTTGAGTGCGGTAGATCGTTGGTTCAAGCCCCGATCGGGTCATGCATCAATTATGAGGTCAAACAACAATTAGGAGGTCAAACAACAATTAGGAGGTCAAACAACAATTAGGAGGTCAAACAACAATTATGAGGTCAAACAACAATTAGGAGGTCAAACAACAATTAGGAGGTCAAGCAACAATTAGGAGGTCATACAACAATTAGGAGGTCAAACAACAATTAGGAGGTCAAACAACAATTATGAAATTGGCATATGCTGCTTCTTCGCTAACGACGCTGCTTTAATGAGTAACATCAAAGATTGATTGGCTCCGAATCAGGATACTGTTTCAGAGTAGATCGACATGTCTACACGCGACTGTTGTTTCAGTGAGATAGCACTATATACATTGTAGATAATTCTGTAAGCGTGTTGGTTTAGTACAAATGGGACATCATTATCATTTCATTGAATGCAACTTGTTCTCGCCATGATAGAGCTGAAAAAAGCTCATGTGACGTTAAGCAACACCTCACTCACTCACCCCAATTTGATACATTTGGTTTTCATTGTGAGGTCATATTTCGAAAGACACCCGGGTAATCATTACATAAGTATAGTTGATTCAATGAGTATAACTCGGTAGTTTTTTCGTAGTCAACCTAAATGCATTTTGCAATTGTGAATTGATTATTTATGGTGTTTAATGCCACTTTCAACAATATTTCAGCTATATCGTGGCGGTCAGTTTTATTGGTGGCGAAAACTACCGACCTGCCGCAAGTCACTAACAAACTTTATCACATAATGTTGTATCAAGTACATCTCGTCATGAAAGTGGTTCGAACTCAAAACTTTGTGTAGATACCAATATTGTAGTTGAAACGTACGTGAACAACGATTTCTATGAATAATTTACTTCATAATTATCCTCTAGGAATTATGTCTTTACCACAAACTCTATTATGATATAGAATGTGCTAACCGTCGTTTTCCATGCGCCTGGTATGACTTCCGGGATTCGTGGGAGGTCATCACGGCCATGATCTACCAACCTCCCTGTATGACTTCCGGTATTCGTGGGAGGTCATTATGATCACGATATAGTGTTTTCCCCCTAAATATCTAAATGTATTTTAACTGTCACATACTTTGCTTGAACGATGCAAATATACAATATGGCTATGAATACTCCACCAAGAGGAATGTCACCGGCAACGACAGAACCTATGATGATTCTTATATCTGTTGATTTGTCAGCTGCAGTCACCGCATCATTTTTCTGCTGTAAAACAATATTCCTTACACATAATCAATTGTTCCGGAGGACACGAGTTCACCACCAGGTTTTAGTGGGGTTTGTGTTACTCGATCTTTGGATTAATGTTAATGTTTTGTAGATCGTTGTTTGTCCTTTTGTCCTTTTTCTTTTGGCCATTGTATTGTCTGTCCTTCTTCGATTTACGGATTCTGATTACCCCTCTGGTATCTTCAAACTCTTTATAATAGTAAATAAGTAACAAGTGTACCCTAAGAGAAGCATTGTGGTCAAATTCTACGGTACTGTAAAGTAAGGAGATATGGCTATGGATGATTAACTATAGACAATAGAAACATGACCATTAAATGGATTGGTTTGGTTTATGGTGTTTAAAGCCATCTTCAACAATATTTCAGATATATTGTGGCGGTCAGTTTTATTAGTGGAGGAAACCGGAGAAAACCACCGACCTGTCGCAAGTCACTGACAAACTTTATCACATAATATTGTATCGAGTACACCTCGCCTGAGCGGAATTCGAACTCACAACGTTATTGGTGATATTCAAGTTTGAATAATTTTATTTTGCATAAATATATATTTGATACACATCCTTTATTTATCCTACAAAATAAACTACTGAGAAATCTGGAAATATAATTCTACACACCAAATAAAATCAAAGCGACACTGATTGCCTAGGTAGTTATAAATCGAATTACCATACGATCACCACCACGACGGCCCCACTTTAAATGGAGTGAGAAAGTGATCGTTGTTTAACGCCAATTCAGCAATTTTTCAGCTATATCATGGCAAGAACAAGTTAATTTTTCAATGAGATGATGATGATGTCCGTTTTGTACTAGACCAACACGCTGCGTTGGATTTTTATAGTGCCAGCTCACTGAAACAACAGTCCGTGGGTAGACATGTAGCTCCACTCGGACACATTATTCTGATTTCGAGTCAACTAGTATTTGCTCTTTCTCCTTAATGCTGCGTGCTTAGCGAAGAAGCAACAAATATCAATTTTATAGTCTTTGGTTTGACCCGACCGGGCTCGAACCCACGATCTACCGCACTCGAGACGAGCATGCTATCCATTACGCCACCGATGTGGTTACTTTAAGTGGAAGACTAATAAAGGTAATAACAAAATTACCGAACTCTGAGCAATCTTACAAAAGGAAAGTCAAAACTCATAAGTATATAAACAGAAAAAATCAGTCAACAACCGGAAAACTGTGAAAACCGTAATGACTCTGACTTGGTACAGGCATTTCTAATACCATACCATCATACATATTTTAATAAAGGATATTATTTCTGATTGAAGCGATGTTTTACCCACTTCGATGTGAACAAAATGTTGATCTAAGTTTGCAGTTGTTTGACGTTATTGCAACATAAAACACTTTAGATCTATAAATTCAACTAACCCGACATATTTAATTTAAACATTTTGCATTTTGTCCAAGATAATTCCAAAACATTTAAACTGTTTTACTTGTGCAGTTTTTAAAAATGGAGCTGCTAATTAAAGAAGCTGTGGAACCACATGTTGCACAACTATCTCCTAACGCTGTACTATTCAACAGGTGCTGCAGTGTTTTAAGTTCACAGCCGGTGCAGTCAAATGGGTTATTTTCTAGGGTTCTGCCAGAGAAAAGGAACAAATATATATCTTCAGCTATTTCATCCCGTATTGTGATGTCCATTACGATTTCCTCGTGAAAATGATGTTCGGTTTGTTTTTATCTCCATATGTTTTGTAAAAGTTCATGTTTTATATATGGATTTCTATTTATATACGTATACTGGTATCTAACACGATTTCAATATCACATGATGTTCGTGTCTTTTAGCTTGAACATGACGCGTGCCACTAGAGCAGCAAGATCTCACTATCCTTCCGTAGCACATGGATTCAATCTCGGTTTTAGTGGTGTTCGTGTAGTTCAATCATTAGTTTTAGTGGTGTTCGTGTTGTTCAATCATTAGTTTTAGTGGTGTTCGTGTTGTTCAATCATTAGTTTTAGTGGTGTTCGCGTTGTTCAATCATTAGTTTTAGTGGTGTTCGTGTTGTTCAATCAATAGTTTTAGTGGTGTTCGTGTTGTTCAATCATTAGTTTTAGTGGTGTTCGCGTTGTTTAATCATTAGTTTTAGTGGTGTTCGCGTTGTTTAATCATTAGTTTTAGTGGTGTTCGCGTTGTTTAATCATTAGTTTTAGTGGTGTTCGTGTAGTTCAATCATTAGTTTTAGTGGTGTTCGTGTTGTTCAATCATTAGTTTTAGTGGTGTTCGCGTTGTTCAATCATTAGTTTTAGTGGTGTTCGTGTTGTTCAATCAATAGTTTTAGTGGTGTTCGTGTTGTTCAATCATTAGTTTTAGTGGTGTTCGTGTTGTTCAATCATTAGTTTTAGTGGTGTTCGTGTTGTTCAATCATTAGTTTTAGTGGTGTTCGCGTTGTTTAATCATTAGTTTTAGTGGTGTTCGTGTTGTTCAATCATTAGTTTTAGTGGTGTTCGTGTTGTTCAATCATTAGTTTTAGTGGTGTTCGTGTAGTTCAATCATTAGTTTTAGTGGTGTTCGTGTTGTGCAATCATTAGTTTTAGTGGTGTTCGTGTTGTTCAATCATTAGTTTTAGTGGTGTTCGTGTTGTTCAATCATTAGTTTTAGTGGTGTTCGTGTTGTTCAATCATTAGTTTTAGTGGTGTTCGCGTTGTTTAATCATTAGTTTTAGTGGTGTTCGTGTTGTTCAATCATTAGTTTTAGTGGTGTTCGTGTTGTTCAATCATTAGTTTTAGTGGTGTTCGTGTTGTTCAATCATTAGTTTTAGTGGTGTTCGTGTTGTTCAATCATTAGTTTTAGTGGTGTTCGTGTTGTTCAATCATTAGTTTTAGTGGTGTTCGTGTAGTTCAATCATTAGTTTTAGTGGTGTTCGTGTTGTGCAATCATTAGTTTTAGTGGTGTTCGCGTTGTTTAATCATTAGTTTTAGTGGTGTTCGTGTTGTTCAATCATTAGTTTTAGTAGTGTTCGCGTTGTTCAATCATTAGTTTTAGTGGTGTTCGTGTTGTTCAATCATTAGTTTTAGTGGTGTTCGTGTTGTTCAATCATTAGTTTTAGTGGTGTTCGTGTTGTTCAATCATTAGTTTTAGTGGTGTTCGTGTAGTTCAATCATTAGTTTTAGTGGTGTTCGTGTTGTTCAATCATTAGTTTTAGTGATGTTCGTGTTGTTCAATCATTAGTTTTAGTGGTGTTCGTGTTGTTCAATCAATAGTTTTAGTGGTGTTCGTGTTGTTCAATCATTAGTTTTAGTGGTGTTCGTGTTGTTCAATCATTAGTTTTAGTGGTGTTCGTGTTGTTCAATCATTAGTTTTAGTGGTGTTCGTGTTGTTCAATCATTAGTTTTAGTGGTGTTCGTGTTGTTCAATCATTAGTTTTAGTGGTGTTCGTGTAGTTCAATCATTAGTTTTAGTGGTGTTCGTGTTGTGCAATCATTAGTTTTAGTGGTGTTCGTGTTGTTCAATCATTAGTTTTAGTGGTGTTCGTGTTGTTCAATCATTAGTTTTAGTGGTGTTCGTGTTGTTCAATCATTAGTTTTAGTGGTGTTCGCGTTGTTTAATCATTAGTTTTAGTGGTGTTCGTGTTGTTCAATCATTAGTTTTAGTGGTGTTCGTGTTGTTCAATCATTAGTTTTAGTGGTGTTCGTGTTGTTCAATCATTAGTTTTAGTGGTGTTCGTGTTGTTCAATCATTAGTTTTAGTGGTGTTCGTGTTGTTCAATCATTAGTTTTAGTGGTGTTCGTGTAGTTCAATCATTAGTTTTAGTGGTGTTCGTGTTGTGCAATCATTAGTTTTAGTGGTGTTCGCGTTGTTTAATCATTAGTTTTAGTGGTGTTCGTGTTGTTCAATCATTAGTTTTAGTAGTGTTCGCGTTGTTCAATCATTAGTTTTAGTGGTGTTCGTGTTGTTCAATCATTAGTTTTAGTGGTGTTCGTGTTGTTCAATCATTAGTTTTAGTGGTGTTCGTGTTGTTCAATCATTAGTTTTAGTGGTGTTCGTGTAGTTCAATCATTAGTTTTAGTGGTGTTCGTGTTGTTCAATCATTAGTTTTAGTGATGTTCGTGTTGTTCAATCATTAGTTTTAGTGGTGTTCGTGTTGTTCAATCATTAGTTTTAGTGGTGTTCGTGTTGTTCAATCATTAGTTTTAGTGGTGTTCGTGTTGTTCAATCATTAGTTTTAGTGGTGTTCGTGTTGTTCAATCATTAGTTTTAGTGGTGTTCGTGTTGTTCAATCATTAATTTTAGTGGTGTTCGTGTTGTTCAATCATTAGTTTTAGTGGTGTTCGTGTTGTTCAATCATTAGTTTTAGTGGTGTTCGTGTTGTTCAATCATTAGTTTTAGTGGTGTTCGTGTTGTTCAATCATTAGCTTTATGTGGGGTGTTGTTTCGATCATTGTTTGCATTATTTTTCTTTTTGTCTTGAAATTATCAGTTCTTTATTAAATTATGGCTTCTGATTACCCCTTTGGTATCTTCAAAATTTCATACAGATACTGTTTGCCGTGAAATGATCCGTTCTACTTTGAATTATGGCTTCTGATAATCCTTTGATATCCAGGGGCCGATACAGGATTTCAAGTTAGGGGGGGGGTGGTGCACTTAAAAAAATTCCACCGAGCGGAGAGAGGCGCGAAAATATTTGGGGTATTTCGTGTAAAAAAAAATCATATTTTTCCCAATTAATTTTTTTTGGGGGGGGGGGGCTGGATCTGCCCCTGGTATCTTCAAAACTGTATACAGATACAACTACACCTCTTATATCGATATGATTGTGTATTCAATGTCCAATATTGAGTTATTCTCCTTGTTAAGTGATACTGGGATTTCTGGATAATGTGGCTGTCAGATACATAGAGGAAATCAAAACATATGGTAATGATTTGAACATTACTAATGCATAAACTAATAGTTTAAACATTTCTAAAACATAGGGTAGCTATTTGAACATTTCTAAACTATAATAAAGATGTGATTTTTTTTATATTTCAGAAAAGATGGACAAGATAGATGTGTTATTGGGAAATCATTAGCACCCAATAAAGGCAGAATAATTCAACTGACGACAAAACGATAACAAAACAAATGTATATTTGATGTGATTGATTTAAAGTGCAAGCATTAAGCAAAAACAGTTTGAAGATACCAATAGGAGTAATCAGAAACCGTAAAGCTAAGGACAGATAATCCAATGGCCAAAAAGAGAAATAATAATCCATAAAACACTACACAAAAAAACAAAGTTTAAGCAACATGAACCCCACTCCTGTTCCACTAGTGACACCCACGTGTTACTGTTAAAGGACACGAATATGATATGATATGGAAATACGTAAATAAATATAAATAACACATGAACGCACCACAAAACTACCATACCACCACGAACACGAGGGCCTTCTTAATACTAATGAGAAGTTTAACGTGCTCCTTAGTTTTTAATAAAGAGTATAATGTATTCAAGATATTTGTTTTCTAATACTAATGACTTATATCTTGAATACAATATACTCTTTATTAAAACTTTTGTGTACTTGATTCCAATGGATGCGTGCGAGTCAATAACTCAAGTTAAAATACACGTGTATGTTTCGTGTTATAATAGACGATTTGCACATTTGATAATAAGATGTATACGTTTTAGACATATTTTTCTCAAAGTTGATGCCCTTAAGGTACTACTGAAGGGTAAGTAATTGTTGACCATCACAGTTTAACCTTTCTTTTCATAAAAATAATATAAGCATCCATATGAGGGAATTTATTAGAGAGGCTATGACCATCGTGAGGTCAATATGATTTCTTCATCTAAATTAACCCCCATTTTTAGTGTGGTTCGTGTTACTCGATCTTTAGTTTTATATGTTTGTTTTGTAGATCGTTGTTTGTCCGCTTGTATTTTTTTTCTTTTGGCCATTGTGTTGTCTGTTCTTCTTTGATATACGGATTCTGATTGCCTCTGTGGTATCTTCAAACTCTTCTTAATAACAAAACAATACACACAGCAGTCATTGGGTTCCTGCACAATTAAAAAAAGCACTTTATATCTTTGTAGGTACTCACAAATGGTAAGCAGTTCCTCTTTTTTATAATACACCGACAACGGTACTCATATAGTCAAGATGTGTTGGACATCATTATACGCAAGCATACACAAATGATATAAATATGAGATGAGTCTTCCTACAAACAACTGAGGGGTAAGGACGAACCGAACACAGTTTACATGCGGAAATGCGGACATCACAACATGGAACTAAAAACGTAAATACATAGGATAGGACTACGTGTTGGACACCACTATGCAAGCAAACACAAACAATACAATAAAACAGGAGCCTTCCTACAAACAACTGGGGTAACGATGAACAGCATATCATTTTTGTCCGAACTCAAGAGACAGAAAAATAAAAAGATGAACAAGATCAAAACGTCTAAAATGGTTTGTAAAACAACATCAAGTACACAAAGCAAAGTAATAAAGAATTAGACACATTGTTGAATGACAAACTTTTGATCTCGTTGAGAGACAATTTTTCAATGTCTAATATCAAACCAATATTGTTCAACAAAGGTTTTTTGAAATTGTAAAGTCGCCATAAATTTTTGACATTACACATTGAAAAAGACCAACGATCTAATTGATTTAGCGTTGACTGGATTTTCAGATATTATATATATATATATATATATATATATATATATATATATATATATATATATATATGTATATGTCAAGTCCGATAAAAGCTTTATCGGTGTAGTGATGGACAATCGTATTGTGTGTAGTGTTCCTATAGAATTTCAGCCAATTTGAGAGATGAAGAACTGGATCTTCCTTCACTCTTGTAAATACGTAAATTACATACAAACAATCTTGAAGATTACCAAAGGCGTAATCAGAAGCCTTAATTCGAAGAAGGACTTATTCTACAATGGTCAAATTCAAAGTAAGAAGGACAACGATCTACGAAACAATAAGCAGAAAACTACACATTCAGTAACCCATATCACTCTAAAACAGGTTGGAACTCAGATGCGCCGCGAGTTTAAGCATATCCTGCTCTACTAGTGACGCCCGTCGTGTTACTCTTGTTGCAAACCTGGTGATAAGTCATTATGACAAAAAGAACCGGATTGTAAATACCACAAACGGAACATATCTGTGGTCATTTATGACCCAGGTATTACGTAACGGTTAACCAAGTCATGGTGGCGACGGTAAAATTTTCGAAGTGATGAATACCACGCTTTCTGGGCAATTCTAAAATCAAATATCAAAATTGTAAAAAGAGGCAAAATTGTTAACGATAGCAGCACAAATACAAAAAATGTACATGACCGCCCACTTTCCTGTTTTGGTATGGACACTTCAATAGAAAGTGGTGGGGTAAAACTATTATATGGGCTCAAAGCTCCCATCTTTGTTAAATAACGCGGTAATCCATGAGCTTTCCAAATGTGAGTAAAATTCGAACCTTTACATATTACTGGACGAACAATGTATTATAAAGAAGGCAATACTCATTATGCATTATACATACCATATTTAATATTCGAGACAAAGAAGTTGTCATATGTAAAATATTAGTTCTATTAAAGAGAGTCGATAGCCTCAACCATTATCTAAATATTAGATGATACACAAAAGCCATCGAAAGACACAATAGTGAAACAATAGTCAACTTTGAAGCAAAATATATTTGTCAATACCATCTTCTGTTATCTGTGCGCAACGAACAGAATACATGTACTTTTCAACAAGGTTTTGATATCTTCCGAAAACAAAAGTATAAAACCAGATTTGGTAGCACATGTGATCTTACGGTAAAGAAAAACTGTCAAGTGCAATATTCGGTTTGTGTGCTTGGTTTGTAGAAATGTGAAATTCGCACATATTACTATAGAAATAAGTTTTGACATAAACCATTATGCGTGCATATATTCCAAATTCCATTCTTTATTTTTTGGCATATGTCTAGTGGATGACATCTTAATGTGGTGCAGATATCACCTCTAACGTTGTAAGTTCGCATTCCGCTCAGGCGAGGTGTGCTCGATACAATATTATGGGATAAAGATGTCGGTGACTTTCGGCAGAACGGTGGTTTTCTCCCGGTACTCCGATTTCATCTACCAATAAGATTGACCGCTACGGTATAGCTAAAATATTGATGAAAGTGACGTTAAACACCATAACCCTAACTCAAACCCTTAAAGGGTAGACCTTCATTTTTAACCTAGAATATTACTATAATGCATTGTAAACGTATGCAATACTTTTATTTTACAAATACATGCACATGTTAAAATGTGTCATTTCTGAATATCAGGAAATTTGTGTTTTTGAGTTTGATCCTGTTCCTGGTTTATTAATTACTATTGGATTTTTGGGCGGTGGTGCTGGGGGAGGTCTTGGTGTAGGATTTGATGTCGTGTTACCAGCAATTTGAAGTTTTCTTGGACCTGTAAATTAAAATCAAATGTATTATAAGGATAGACCAGAACATCATTCACAATAAGGAACAATTTATCCTACAATGGCAGAGCACACACACACACACACACACTTTATCTTTGTATTTCATTCTCGCAAGATTTCTGAAAATTCGCAATAAAGGATATATAACCCAATAAAGCGATAGCAAATACACTGTGTTATAGAATGTGTTTCATCTCCCAATTCTGCCTGTCAGCAAATATCGGTGAGGTCTATGCTATCCTAGCGAATTTAACATAATGAATTACACAATATTTTCTGTTTTTTTTTTTTATCTTTTAATAATTTATAATAATCAGTCATATATAAATACACTATTAACTTATTCAAATTATTGAGAACTCATCGTTGGTGTAATTGTTAGCGTGCTCGCCTCGAGTGTTGTAGATCGTGGGTTTGAATCCCGATCTGTTCAAACCAAAGACTATAACATTGGTATTTGTTGCTTCTCTGCTAAGCACTCAGCATTAAGGAGAAAGAGCGAAGACGGATGGTCTCGGAATCATGATAATGCATCCGAATGGAGCGACATGTGTATCAGCAGACTGTTGTTTCAGTGAGATAACACTATAAAAGATCCAGCTAAGCGTGTTGGTCTAGTACAACGCAGACCTCATCATCATCTCCTTAAAAATTAACTTGTTCTCGTCATGATATAGCCGAAAAAGTGCTGAGTTGGTGCTAAGCAACGATCACTCACTCACTCACTCACTCCGGATTTAGATAAAGAGAGGCACTAGGCTATTTCTCTCGTGAACTCCCTCCAAATGTCCCACCTTCATGACTGGAGGAAGATGGAAGTGTGTTTAATCAATTTCAATAAAGGCGAAGATGATGAAGGATGTTTAAAATTCTACAATATTCTACACTGGAGTGCCACTGTGTAAGGAAACTTTCTGAAGGGTTGTTTAGAAAGTACAATTATGACAGCATTAGTGTGTAAGTCCAATAACAAAGTTAAAAATAGTATACACCTTGGCCGGAAGCCCTTACATTTTGAGTCCCGAGGCTTCAGCCTATCGAGCCTACAGGTAAATCCGGCACTGATTTTAACTTATTCAAACTTCACCAAATAAGTAACATATTTAACCTAGTATAATGTTCAATACACCATAGTTATTAATCAAGTGTGTTAAGTAATGTCCTTATATGGAAATTATTATTAATGGAAATAATTTAATAAACTTCTTACCTGGCATAATTCACTCTTCAATTTAATAACACAGCGTACACTATTAATTGTTGTACTTTCACTTTAGGATTCTCCACAGTATCGACACAATCTTTAAATAGAACATGGAATTTCCTGTTAACTTTATTTTTAAATATAACATTTTGTATTTAACCAACTCGTGTTTTCTTGTAGGTGTCTAAGTTGATATATAAAATTTGTTCACGCCACGATATAGTCGGAATACTGCTAATGTTGGCGTTAAGCACCAATCAATCAATCAACCACGTCGTGGTTTTATTGACAATTATGGTGATGTTCCGTTGACTGTTATAAACAAATAACACGTTTACATGTTATATTTTCATACCCTTAATTGACCCCTTAGTTGGGACATTGAAATGATATATAGAGAACGAGACTAGAAATTGTTATTAACTATTGGAAACAGAAGAAAACCCTAATTGTTATACAATATAGTAAACAAAACTGCCCCTGATTATCTCTGTAGAGTGATTCCCCCTACAATACAAAGTACAACAGTATATCTATTGAGAAATGGAAGTGATATAATCATACCAAAATCCAATCGAAAAATCTTAGAAAGAGACAAAATCGAACGTTCACTGTCCTGACCTGTCCAGTCTCTTCACTAAAAAGTGGCGATGTTAAAAATTGTTTCTGTGATAATATGATATGACTTTTATCAGAATGACTTTGATATGTTTTATGTTCTTTGATGAAAATGTCTTATATTTAATATTCGTGTGTGATTTATGTTCAATTTAATTGTATAGTTGTTTATTTATGATTATTAGACGCAAACATTAGTTTCTTGCTGATGTTTGCCCCCGTTTCTAAAAAAAAAATATTATTAATATTATTATTATAAACTAGTTTTATTAGCTATATGTTTACAGTAGTTGTAACAGCGTATAATTATTTTACTAAAATTGTACTTAGATATTTACATTGTACTTACTTAATAGGTAATACAAGTCTCCTGGTTTTGCATGAAATGAAACACTATATAAACTTATATTTATATATACTGAACATTTTAAATTTGAAAATTCCCATAGCATATATATAGACGAGTTCTTTGAACGTCAACTTTTTTAAAAACCCATAATTATGGTACATATTGTTGTCTTTGCACTTAAACTCCTGAAAGTTATGTTTCATAAAAATAAGAATATAAATAAATACCGTAAATGTATATCTACATTTAAAAAAAAAATCATAAATGAAGTATTTATTTGATAAAATATGGTTTTATATTTAAATTTATTAAAAAAAAACGAATTTTAATGAATAATGCAAATATATACATACATAACATGCATATAGTTTTTATATCAATTAATTATAATAGTTTTATTTTCCGTAAAATATGGCATAATATGATAGGATTAGGGTTATGGTGTTTAACGCCACTTTCAACAATATTTTAGTTAGTTCGTGGCGGTCACTTTTATTGTTGGAGAAAACCGGAGTACCCGGAAAAAACCACCGACCTGTCTCAAGTCACTGACAAACTTTATGTTGTATCGAGTACAGCTTGCAATCAGAGAGGTTCGAACATACAACTTCAGTGGTGATAGGCACTGATCTAACAGGTAGTTGTAGATCCAACTACCATACAAGCACAATGTGTACCTAATATTATAGTATTTATATTTTTTTAATGTAATAGAAATAATAAAAATCAATAGTGCATCTTATAATTATTTAAATTTCATAAGTAATTATTTGATGCAGCGACCGCATCAGTGATGTAATTGTAATCGTGTTCTCCTCAGGTGCAGTAGATCGTTGGTTCGAGTCCCGGTCGCGAACACTTCACAATTAGTATGTGTTGCTTCTCCGGTAAGCACGCAGCTTTTAATAATAATAATGTGTCAGAGTGGAACGACATTTCTACCTGCACAATGTTGTTTCAGTTCGCTAGCACTATGACATTCCAACTAGGCGTGTTGGCCTAGTAGAGCTGTACCAAACCAACACGTCATATTTTGGTAACAAGAAACTTGCTTTTAGTTAAAGAAATCTTTAAATAAAATATTGAAATCTATTTTCGCTTTGTTATTTATAGCCTATACAATATCTTTAAATAGAACATGGAAATCTATTTTCGCTTTGTTATTTAAGATTAGTCAATATCTTTAAATAGAACATGAGAAGTTATGTTTACTTTGCTATGGGACAGAGGTGTAAAGTAGGGGGCATGTGAAGGGGTGATCTGCAACTGTGTGTGTGTGGTGGTGCGAACAAAAGTGGGGTGGGGAACATGCCTCTCGGCTTCCACTACCGACATCATTTTATGCGGGCTCCTACTCCCCTGTGCCTATTTCTGTTGCACATCAAAACATGTAAATGCCTTGATCGATTAATTGTTCGGTATTTCGCCTATATCGCGGCGTGAACACATTTTATGATATGTGATGATATGAATATTGAGTTAAAAATGATTATACATATTTAGGTTTAATCTTAAACGAATTTCAAGATTTAACTTAACGACTAAGATTGTTAACAAGTGTGCTACTATGGCCTTCTGCTTAGTAATGCATGGTGACATGCAAGACAAATGGTGGTGTTTCATATGATGTGTTTAAGAAACTGTTTTCACTTGTAAGTCCTATTAAAGAATATGGTGCTGCAATATAGGTTACAAAGGTTACTCATATATTAATGCTATTCAATTGCAGGCTTATCGCATTTTCATTGGTGTTGGTAGATGTACTCCCAACGCAGCCGTCATGGGCGACATGAATTTTGATCCCAATTTATCACAGACAATTAAAGGTGATAGCTAGCCAGTGATGAACACTTGTTAGTATGGAACAAAATCGAATGAATAGGAAAATGTTTAATTGGGCCAACGAAGTTAGTTTGAAACGTAAAACCGTTAAAAACTGGAACTGTGTCGTTAGGAAACATTTTATTGATTCATATATATTGCAATTATTATCAAAACTAAGGTTCTCCTCCCTTATGCATAGATAACTTTGTTCAATTTTGGCTATCCTGTTTAGGCTCTTTGATCTGATTGCTTCCAAATACTTTGAATTATTTGGTTTTCCAATATTTCGATATTGAGCGTACCTGATGAAGGTTTCAGAAACGCGTCGTGCGCATTAAGTTTGATTTCTACCTTTGTATTTCTTCTGTTTCCTTTAACTAATAATAATTTCCAGCTTAATTCTCTGTTTTTACTAGAACTAGCAGATTTTAGTAATTTAATTAGAGACATAGATCATCGTATAACTTGTTAATGTCATAAAGTGTTTTTTTTTAATATACTGAAAGATGGCATATAAATGTGAATGCCTTCGCTTCCTTGAGAGCAAATGGGCGGAATAAATTAAGAACCTATAAACTTTTTAAGTCTGAGTATGGTGTTGAAAATTATTGTAAAGTTATAGTGCCTATTATGCTTTTGCGAAAATTAGGTGTGGAGTGACTCCGATAAGATTGAAAACTGGCCGATATGAAAATATAAACCTTGAAGAAAGATGTTGTTTTAACTGTTCAAATTTAATTGAAGATGAAACCCATGTTATTTAACATTGTCCTGTTTATTCTGATATCAGACACAATATGTAAGCTGAAGTTTTAAAATTATTAGAAATTTTGTGAGTTTGTCAGATTGTCAGAAAATGGTATTTTGATTTTCGAATCAAAGTATTTTTAGAATAGTTGCCAAAACATGTAATAGTAACTTAAAAAACGTGATGAAGTTTTAGATTGTAAATAATATAATTATTTGAGAATTAATATTTGTATTACCTGTATGTACTTGTTGATATATGATTTCTTATAGTTATTGATTGGCTTAAATATATATATAACATGCTTAATTTTATTTTAATTTATGTATGTACAGTCAAACCTGTATATAAAGGCCACTCGAGGAACCTGAAAATGTGGCCTTTGTGAGCAGTAGCCCTTTATATACAGGTTTAAATTATATTCACTATTCATTAATTGACAAAAATGAGACTAGCCTTTATAGACAGTGATTTGTTATATAGAGGTTTAAAACCTCTAAAATATCAATACAATTACGTTTTACGACAGCTATCACCTAATAAAGCGTGGCGGGGTTAAACTAGTTTTAATGATCCAAACCTCCTCTCTTAGTGACATGTTTGTTTAATGGTGGTTAACGCAAGTTTCAACAATATGCAAGGTATATCGTGGCGGTCAGTTTTATTGGTTGAGGAAACCGGAGTACCCGGAGAAAACCACAGACCTGCCGCAGGTCACTGATAAACTTTATCACATAATGTTGTACGCCTTGCCCTGATCGAGATTCGAACTCACAACATCGTATGACATACGATAATAGTTAAACAATAGTCAATTTTGACCCAAAATGTAATTGCCAATATCATCTTCCGTCACCTATACGCAACTGAAAGAACACGTTTTAGCAAAGTTTTGATATCTTCCGAAAACAAAATTATAAAACAAGATTTGGGAGCGCATGTTGTCTTACGGTCACAAATCTCTCAAGTGCAATTTTCGGTTTGGCTGTTTGGTTTGTAGAAATGTGCAATTCCCACATATTACTGGAAATAAATTTTGACATGGACCATAATGCTTGTATTTATTCCAAGCGTCATTTCTTATTTTTGCATCTGTCGAGTGGGTGATGTGTTAATGGGTAGACCTCCATTTTAACCTAGAATATTAAATGTATACAACAATTTTATTTTGCAAATACATGTACATGTTAAAAGATGTCATTTCTGGATATCAGGCATATTTTGTTCCTGTATTTAATGAGAGCGGGAGGTTTGGCGCTTTAAAATCTGATTCAACCCACCATTTCTTTAGAAATGCCTGTACCGAGTCAGGGTCATTACGGTTTTCACAATTTTCCGGTTGTTGACTGATTTTGTGTTTATATAATTAGGGGTTTTGACTTTCCCTTTGTAAGATTGCTCGGAGTTCGGTAATTTTGTTATTACCCTTATTTGACCCTCCTGCATTTGGACGAATTACTCTTGGATTTGTTGGAGCTGGTGGTGGATGGGTAGATGTTGATGCCGTGTTTCCAGCAAGCGTTCTTGGACCTGTAAATTTAAATCAAATGTAGCATAAGAATAAACCAGAACATCATTCACAATAAGGAACACTTTATTAAAAGATGTATCCTACAATGACAGAACAAACACACAAACACACAATAGACAATAAGGAAGACTACATATATTAATACATTTATCATGTAATGATATATCACACAAACACACACACACACAACTACACACACATTTTACTTGCATGTGTACTAATTTTGTCAGTTTCGAGAAGTGTTCAGACTGTATCTTATTTTAACGTATTAGACATATCATCGCAAGTCTTTCCTTCATCCAATTATCAGACAGGGATCCAGGTTGTGGCATTATATGGTGTGAAATCTAGACCAGGGGATTCGGTCCCTCATAATCCTCTATGGGTACACTGTAGAGTCCTTGTAGGGTAACTAGGGGACTCAGCCCTCCTCCTCGGAAGCTCTCTGGGTTTTCAGAGTTACACTCAGTACTAGTATTCTACTGGTGTCACTAGTTCTGTATTTCATTCGCGTAAAATTTCCGAAAATTCGCAATAAAGGATATGTAATCTAATAAAGCGATAGCAAATACACTGTGTTACAGAATGGGTATATGTTTTTATTCTCTTCATTTCCAATGACATTGTTGCAACAGTTCCAACATCAAATCGAAAAGAGGCAAATTCGAACGCTCATTGTCATGACCTGTCCAGTCTCGCCAATAAAATGTGGCGGTGTTATACTAGTTTTATTAGCTTAATTCAACTTATACTATCTGTTTCCTGCAGTTGTAACCGTGTATAATAATTTTATTAAAATTGTACTTAAATATTTATACTGTACTTACTTAATAGATGATTAAAATCTCCTGGTATTACATAAAAATAGAAGACTATATAAATGTATATTTACAACGTCTGAAAAACCAGTCAACGATCAATCTTACGGGGTGTTGGATCGTTACGGTATAACGATACTATACAAGTAAAACAATTATAAACGTCTAAAATGGTTTGTAAAACAACACCAAGTACAAAAAACAAAGTGATAAAGAATTAAACACTTCGTTGAATGACAAAATTTTCGTCCCACCGAGGGACTTTATCAATGTCTAATTAAATAAAATCTCGAACCAATATAGCGACTTTACAATTTAAAAAAAAAAGGTTTTTGACGGTCCATGTACGGCACAAAAGAACCAGAAGATGCACATATGAAACTACATGCATAAAAGAATGGAAATCCTACATATAAATTAATAAAAGTACAATAACAATAATATAAATACACAATAGGGCTACACATTTAGATAAATGTTAAATTAGAAATAAAAATAAAAATGTATATTTATATATACTGCGCAGGTTAAATCTGAAAATTCCCATAGTATATATATAGACGAGTTCTCTGAACGTCATGTTTTTTAAAAATGTCATAATTATGGTACATATTGTTGTCTTACCACTTCTAAAGATTCTATTAAATTGAGGTTCCCGAAAGGCTTGTTTCCTGAACATTAACTTTCTAAAAATAGCAATATAAATATTAACCGTCAATGTATATTAAAATACAATTATCTTTTATATCAATGAAATACTTATTTGATAATATGGTCTTATATTAGAATATTTAAATTTATTTAAAAAAAATGACTATGATGAATAATGAAAGAAATTAGTAGGATGTAAATAAATAAATAGATTAGTACATGCATATAGTTTTTGATATATACAATTAATTGTAATAATTTTGTTTTCCATAAATTATAGCATAATATGATAGGCTTAGGGTTATTGGGTTTGACACCACCTTCAAAAATATTTCAGTTATATCGTGGAGGTCAGTTTTATTGGTGGAGGAAACCGGAGTACCGGGATAAAACCACAGACCTGTCGCAAGTCACTGACAAACTTAATCACATAATGTTGTATCGAGTACGCATCGGCATGAACAGGGTTCGAACTCACAACTTTGGTGGTGATAGGTACTGATTGGATACGATCACGACCACGATGGCCTCTAATATTATAGTATTTATTTTAAATGTAATATTAAAAATAACAAAAATCAATAGTGTATCTTATAATTACTGACATAATTAATAGTTAAGTAACTAAACTGATGTAGCGACGTCATCGGTGATGTAATTGTTATCGTGTTTTCCTCGGGTGCAGTAAATCGTGGGTTTGAGTCCCAGTCGGTCCAAAGCGAAGACTATACAATTGGTATTTGTTGCTTCTCCAGTAAGCACGCAGCTCTTAGTAATGACAACAAAGACTGATTGGCTCTCAATCATGGTAATGTGTCCAAGTGGAGCGACATTTCTACACGCGCACTGTTGTTTCAGTTTACTAGCACTATGGCATTCCAACTAGGTGTGTTGGCCTACTACAGTTGTACCAAAAAACACGTCATATTTTGGTAACAAGAAACTTGTTTTTAGTTAAAGATATCTTCAAATAAAATCATCATGAGCATAATCTAACCCCCCCCCCCCCCCCGTCGCTGTATGATTTCCGGTTTCGTGGAAGTTCAACATGACCATGATCTACCAACCCCCCTGTATGACTTCCGATATTCGTGGGAGGTCATCATGACCAAGATATAGTGTTTTTCCCCTAAATATCTAAATGTATTTTAACTGTCACATACTTTGCTTGAACGATGGAAATATACAATATGGCTATGGATACTCCACCAAGAGGAATGTCACCGGCAACGACAGAACCTATGATTATTATTATATCTGTTGATTTGTCAGCTGCAGTCACCACATCATTTTTCTGCTGTAAAACAATATTCCTTAGACATAATCAATCGTTCCGGAGCACACGATTTCACCACCAGGTTTTAGTGGGGTTTGTGTTACTCGATCTTTGGATTTATGTTAATGTTTTGTAGATCGTTGTTTGACCTTTTTTCCTTTTTCTTTTGGCCATTGTGCTGTCTGTCCTTCCTCCATTTACGGATTCTGATTACCCCTTTGGTATCTTCAAAACTCTTTATAATAGTAAATACGTAACAAGTGTACCCTAAAAGAAGCATTATGGTCAAATTCTACGGTACTGTAAAGTAAGGAGATATTGATATGGATGATTACCTATAGACAATAGAAACATGACCCTTAAATGGATTGGTTAGGTTTATGGTGTTTAAAGCTACCTACAACAATATTTCAGATATATTGTGGTGGTCAGTTGTATTAGTGGAGGACACCGGAGAAAACCACCGACCTGTCGCAAGTCACTGACAAACTTTATCACATAATGTTGTATCGAGTACACCTAGGCTGAGCCGAATTCGAACTCACAACGTTATTGGTAATATTCAAGTTTGAATAATTTTATTTTGCATAAATATATATTTGATGCACATCCTTTATTTATCTAACAAAATAAACTACTGAGAAATCTGGAAATATAATTCTACACACCAAATAAAATCAAAGCGACACTGATTGCCTAGGTAGTTATAAATCCAATTACCATACGATCACCACCACGACGGCCCCACTTTAAATGGAGTGAGTGGTTGTTGTTTAACGCCAATTCAACAATTTTTCAGCTATATCATGGCAAGAACAAGTTAATTTTCAATGAGATGATGATAATGTCCGTTTTGTACTAGACCAACACGCTGAGTTGGATTTTGATAGTGCTAGCTCACTGAAACAACAGTCCGTGGGTAGACATGTAGCTCCACTCGGACACATTATTCTGATTTCGAGTCAACTAGTATTTGCTCTTTCTGCTTAATGCTGCGTGCTTAGCGGAGAAGCAACAAATATCAATTCAATAGTCTTTGGTTTGACCCGACCGGGCTCGAATCCACGATCTACCGCACTCGAGGCGAGCATGCTATCCATTACGCCACCGATGTGGTTACTTTAAGTGGAAGACTAACAAAGGTAATGACAAAATTACCGAACTCTGAGCAATCATACAAAAGGAAAGTCAAAGCTCATAAGTATATAAACAGACAAAATCAGTCAACAACCGGAAAACTGTGAAAACCGTAATGACCCTGGCTTGGTACAGGCATTTCTAATACCATACCATCATGCATATTTTAATAAAGGATATTATTTCTGATTGAAGCGATGTTTTACCCACTTCGATGTGAACACAATTTTGATCTAAGTTTGCAGTTGTTTGACGTTATTGCAACATAAAACACTTTAGATCTATAAATTCAACTAACCCGACATATTTAATTTAAAATTTTACATTTTGTCCAAGATAATTCCAAAACATTTAAACTGTTTTACTTGTGCAGTTTTTAAAAATGGAGCTGCTAATTAAAGAAGCTGTGGAACCACATGTTGCACAACTATCTCCTAACGCTGTACTATTCAACAGGTGCTGCGGTGTTTTAAGTTCACAGCCGGTGCAGTCAAATGGGTTATTTTCTAGGGTTCTGCCAGAGAAAAGGAACAAATATATATCTTCAACTATTTCATCCCGTGTTGTGATGTCCATTACGATTTCTTCGTAAAAATGATGTTCGGTTTGTTTTTATCCCCATATGTTTTGTAAAAGTTCATGTTTTATATATGGATTTGTATTTATATACGTATACTGGTATCTAACACGATTTCAATATCACATGATGTTCGTGCCGTTTAGACTGAACATGACGCGTGCCACTAGAGCAGCAAGATCTCATTATCCTTCCGTAGCACATGTATTCACTCTCGGTTTTAGTGGTGTTCGTGTTGTTCAATCATTAGTTTTAGTGGTGTTCGTGTTGTTCAATCATTAGTTTTAGTGGTGTTCGCGTTGTTCAATCATTAGCTTTAGTGGTGTTCGTGTAGTTCAATCATTAGTTTTAGTGGTGTTCGTGTAGTTCAATCATTAGTTTTAGTGGTGTTCGTGTTGCTCAATCATTAGTTTTAGTGGTGTTTGTGTAGTTCAATCATTAGTTTTAGTGGTGTTCGTGTTGTTCAATCATTAGTTTTAGTGGTGTTCGTGTTGTTCAATCATTAGTTTTAGTGGTGTTCGCGTTGTTCAATCATTAGTTTTAGTGGTGTTCGTGTTGTTCAATCATTAGTTTTAGTGGTGTTCGTGTTGTTCAATCATTAGTTTTAGTGGTGTACGTGTTGTTCAATCATTAGTTTTAGTGGTGTTCGTGTAGTTCAATCATTAGTTTTAGTGGTGTTCGCGTTGTTCAATCATTAGTTTTAGTGGTATTCGCGTTGTTCAATCATTAGTTTTAGTGGTGTTCGCGTTGTTCAATCATTAGTGTTAGTGGTATTCGCGTTGTTCAATCATTAGTTTTAGTGGTGTTCGTGTTGTTCAATCATTAGTTTTAGTGGTGTTCGTGTTGTTCAATCATTAGTTTTAGTGGTGTTCGTGTTGTTCAATCATTAGTTTTAGTGGTGTTCGCGTTGTTCAATCATTAGTTTTAGTGGTGTTCGTGTTGTTCAATCATTAGTTTTAGTGGTGTTCGCGTTGTTCAATCATTAGTTTTAGTGGTGTTCGTGTTGTTCAATCATTAGTTTTAGTGGTGTTCGTGTAGTTCAATCATTAGTTTTAGTGGTGTACGTGTTGTTCAATCATTAGTTTTAGTGGTGTTCGTGTTGTTCAATCATTAAATTTAGTGGTGTTCGTGTTGTTCATTCATTAGTTTTAGTGGTGTTCGTGTAGTTCAATCATTAGTTTTAGTGGTGTTCGTGTAGTTCAATCATTAGTTTTAGTGGTGTTCGCGTTGTTTAATCATTAGTTTTAGTGGTGTTCGTGTTGTTCAATCATTAGTTTTAGTGGTGTTCGCGTTGTTCAATCATTAGTTTTAGTGGTGTACGTGTTGTTCAATCATTAGTTTTAGTGGTGTTCGTGTTGTTCAATCATTAGTTTTAGGGGTGTTCGTGTTGTTCATTCATTAGTTTTAGTGGTGTTCGTGTAGTTCAATCATGAGTTTTAGTGGTGTTCGTGTAGTTCAATCATTAGTTTTAGTGGTGTTCGTGTTGTTCAATCATTAGTTTTAGTGGTGTTCGTGTTGTTCAATCATTAGTTTTAGCTAACTTAAAAAAATTGCACCGAGCGGAGGGAGGCGCGAAAATGTTTGGGGTATTTCGTGTAAAAAATCACGATTTTACGCCAAAAAATCTTATTTTTCCCAATTTTAGGGGGGGACCTGGATCTGCCCCTGGTATCTTCAAAACTGTATACAGATACAACTACACCTCTTATATCGATATGATTGTGTATTCAATGTCCCATATTGAGTTATTCCCCTTGCTAAGTGATACTGGAATTTCTGGATAATGTGGCTGTCAGATACATAGAGGAAAGCAAAACATATGGTTATGATTTGAACATTACTAATGCATAAACTAATAGTTTAAACATTTCTAAACCATAGGGTAGTATTTTGAACATTTCTAAACCATAGGGTAGTATTTTGAACATTTCTAAACCATAGGGTAGTATTTTGAACATTTCTAAACCATAGGGTAGTATTTTGAACATTTTTAAACCATAGAGTAGTATTTTGAACATTTCTAAACCATAGGGTAGCTATTTGAACATTTTTAAACCATAGGGTAGTATTTTGAACATTTCTAAACCATAGGGTAGTATTTTGAACATTTCTAAACCATAGGGTAGTATTTTGAGCATTTTTAAACCATAGAGTAGTATTTTGAACATTTCTAAACCATAGGGTATCTATTTGAACATTTCTAAACCATAGAGTAGTATTTTGAACATTTCTAAACCATAGGGTAGCTATTTGAACATTTTTAAACCATAGGGTAGTATTTTGAACATTTCTAAACCATAGGGTAGTATTTTGAACATTTCTAAACCATAGGGTAGTATTTTGAACATTTCTAAACCATAGGGTAGTATTTTGAACATTTCTAAACCATAGGGTAGTATTTTGAACATTTCTAAACCATAGGGTAGTATTTTGAACATTTCTAAACCATAGGGTAGTATTTTGAACATTTCTAAACCATAGGGTAGTATTTTGAACATTTCTAAACCATAGGGTAGTATTTTGAACATTTCTAAACCATAGGGTAGCTATTTGAACATTTCTAAACCATAGGGTAGTATTTTGAACATTTCTAAACCATAGGGTAGTATTTTGAACATTTCTAAACCATAGGGTAGTATTTTGAACATTTCTAAACCATAGGGTAGTATTTTGAACATTTCTAAACCATAGGGTAGCTATTTGAACATTTCTAAACCATAGGGTAGTATTTTGAACATTTCTAAACCATAGGGTAGTATTTTGAGCATTTTTAAACCATAGAGTAGTATTTTGAACATTTCTAAACCATAGGGTATCTATTTGAACATTTCTAAACCATAGGGTAGTATTTTGAACATTTCTAAACCATAGGGTAGCTATTTGAACATTTCTAAACCATAGGGTAGTATTTTGAACATTTCTAAACCATAGGGTAGTATTTTGAGCATTTTTAAAATATAAAGAAGCATTTCTACATATTAATCAAAGTTACAATATGAAACGATGTGACTGATTTCATACTATAATAAAGATGTGATTTTTTTTATATTTCGGAAAAGATGGACAAGATAGATGTGTTATTGGTTAAATCATTAGCACCCAATAAAGGCAGAATAATTCAACTGAAGACTAAACGATAACAAAACAAATTTATATTTAATGTGATTGATTTAAAGTGCCAGCATTAAACAAAAACAGTTTGAAGATACCAAAAGGAGTAACCAGAAACCGTAAAGCTAAGGACAGATAATCCAATGGCCAAAAAGAGAAATAATGATCCACAAAACACTACGCAAAAAAACAAAGCTTAAGCAACATGAACCCCACTCCTGTTCCACTAGTGACACCCACGTGTTACTGTTAAAGGACACGAATATGATATGATATGGAAATACGTAAATAAATATAAATAACACATGAACCCACTACAAAACTACCATACCACCACGACCACGAGGGCCTTCTTAATACTAATGAGAAGTTTAACGTGCTCCTTAGTTTTTAATAAAGAGTATAATGTATTCAAGATATTTGTTTTCTAATACTAATGACTTATATCTTGAATACAATATACTCTTTATTAAAAATTACATAGCTCGCTACACAGAAAAATATATTTTAAGCTTTTGTGTACTTGATTCCAATGGATGCGTGCGAGTCAATAACTCAAGTTAAAATACTCGTGTATGTTTCGTGTTATAATAGACGATTTGCACATTTGATAATAAGATGTATACGTTTTAGACATATTTTTCTCAAAGTTGATGCCCTTAAGGTACTACTGAAGGGTAAGTAATTGTTGACCATCACAGTTTAACCTTTCTTTTCATAAAAATAATATAAGCATCCATATGAGGGAATTTATTAGAGAGGCTATGACCATCGTGAGGTCAATATGATTTCTTCATCTAAATTAACCCCCATTTTTAGTATGGTTCGTGTTACTCGATCTTTAGTTTTATATGTTTGTTTTGTAGATCGTTGTTTGTCCGCTTGTATTTTTTTTCTTTTGACCATTGTGTTGTCTGTTCTTCTTTGATATACGGATTCTGATTGCCCCTATGGTATCTTCAAACCCTTCTTAATAATAAAAACAATACACACAGCAGTCATTGGGTTCCTGCACAATTAAAAAAAGCACTTTATATCTTTGTAGGTGCTCACAAATAGTAAGCAGTTCCTCTTTTCTATAAGACGCCCACAACGGTACTCATATAGTCAAGATGTGTTGGACATCATTATACGCAAGCATACACAAATGATATAAATATGAGATGAGTCTTCCTACAAACAACTGAGGGGTAAGGACGAACCGAACACAGTTTACATGCGGAAATGCGGACATCACAACATGGAACTAAAAACGTAAATACATAGGATATGACTACGCGTTGGACACCACTATGCAAGCAAACACAAACAATACAATAAAACAGGAGCCTTCCTACAAACAACTGGGGTAACGATGAACAGAATATAATTTTTGTCCGAACTCAAGAGACAGAAAAATAAAAAGATGAACAAGACCAAAACGTCTAAAATGGTTTGTAAAACAACACCAAGTACACAAAGCAAAGTAATAAAGAATTAGACACATTGTTGAATGACAAACTTTTGATCTCGTTGAGAGACAATTTTTCAATGTCTAATATCAAACCAATATTGTTCAACAAAGGTTTTTTGAAATGGTAAAGTCGCCATAAATTTTTGACATTACACATCGAAAAAGACCAACGATCTAATTGATTTAGCGTTGACTGGATTTTCAGATATTGCATATATATATATATATATATATATATATATATATATATATATATATATATATATATATATATGTATATGTCAAGTCCGATAAAAGCTTTATCGGTGTAGTGATGGACAATCGTATTGTGTGTAGTGTTCCTATAGAATTTCAGCCAATTTGAGAGATGAAGAACTGGATCTTCCTTCACTCTTGTAAATACGTAAATTACATACAAACAATCTTGAAGATTACCAAAGGCGTAATCAGAAGCCTTAATTCGAAGAAGGACTTATTCTACAATGGTCAAATTCAAAGTAAGAAGGACAACGATCTACGAAACAATAAGCAGAAAACTACACATTCAGTAACCCATATCACTCTAAAACAGGTTGGAACTCAGATGCGCCGCGAGTTTAAGCATATCCTACTCTACTAGTGACGCCCGTCGTGTTACTCTTGTTGCAAACCTGGTGATAAGTCATTATGACAAAAAGAACCGGATTGTAAATACCACAAACGGAACATATCTGTGGTCATTTATGACCCAGGTATTACGTAACGGTTAACCAAGTCATGGTGGCGACGGTAAAATTTTCGAAGTGATGAATACCACGCTTTCTGGGCAATTCTAAAATCAAATATCAAAATTGTAAAAAGAGGCAAAATTGATAACGATAGCAGCACAAATACAAAAAATGTACATGACCGCCCACTTTCCTGTTTTGGTATGGACACTTCAATAGAAAGTGGTGGGGTAAAACTATTATATGGGTTCAAAGCTCCCATCTTTGTTAAATAACGCGGTAATCCATGAGCTTTCCAAATGTGAGTAAAATTCGAACCTTTACATATTATTGGACGAACAATGTATTATAAAGAAGGCAATACTCATTATGCATTATACATACCATATTTAATATTCGAGACAAAGAAGTTGTCATATGTAAAATATTAGTTCTATTAAAGAGAGTCGATAGCCTCAACCATTATCTAAATATTAGATGATACACAAAAGCCATCGAAAGACACAATAGTGAAACAATAGTCAACTTTGAAGCAAAATATATTTGTCAATACCATCTTCTGTTATCTGTGCGCAACGAACAGAATACATGTACTTTTCAACAAGGTTTTGATATCTTCCGAAAACAAAAGTATAAAACCAGATTTGGTAGCACATGTGATCTTACGGTAAAGAAAAACTGTCAAGTGCAATATTCGGTTTGTGTGCTTGGTTTGTAGAAATGTGAAATTCGCACATATTACTATAGAAATAAGTTTTGACATAAACCATTATGCGTGCATATATTCCAAATTCCATTCTTTATTTTTTGGCATATGTCTAGTGGATGACATCTTAATGTGGTGCAGATATCACCTCTAACGTTGTAAGTTCGCATTCCGCTCAGGCAAGGTGTGCTCGATACAATATTATGGGATAAAGATGTCAGTGACTTTCGGCAGAACGGTGGTTTTCTCCCGGTACTCCGATTTCATCTACCAAAAAAAATGACCGCTACGGTATAGCTAAAATATTGATGAAAGTGATATTAAACACCATAATCCTAACTCAAACCCTTAAAGGGTAGACCTTCATTTTTAACCTAGAATATTACTATAATGCATTGTAAACGTATGCAATACTTTTATTTTACAAATACATGCACATGTTAAAAGTGTTATTTCTGAATATCAGGAAATTTGTGTTTTTGATTTTGATCCTGTTCCTGGTTTATTAATTACTATTGGATTTTTGGGCGGTGGTGCTGGGGGAGGTCTTGGGGTAGGATTTGATGTCGTGTTACCAGCAATTTGAAGTTTTCTTGGACCTGTAAATTAAAATCAAATGTATTATAAGGATAGACCAGAACATCATTCACAATAAGGAACAATTTATCCTACAATGGCAGAGCACACACACACACACACACACACACACTTTATCTTTGTATTTCATTCTCGCAAGATTTCTGAAAATTCGCAATAAAGGATATATAACCCAATAAAGCGATAGCAAATACACTGTGTTATAGAATGTGTTTCATCTCCCAATTCTGCCTGTCAGCAAATATCGGTGAGGTCTATGCTATCCTAGCGAATTTAACATAATGAATTACACAATATTTTCTGTTTTTTTTTTTATCTTTTAATAATTTATAATAATCAGTCATATATAAATACACTATTAACTTATTCAAATTATTGAGAACTCATCGTTGGTGTAATTGTTAGCGTGCTCGCCTCGAGTGTTGTAGATCGTGGGTTTGAATCCCGATCTGTTCAAACCAAAGACTATAACATTGGTATTTGTTGCTTCTCTGCTAAGCACTCAGCATTAAGGAGAAAGAGCGAAGACGGGTGGTCTCGGAATCATGATAATGCATCCGAATGGAGCGACATGTGTATCAGCAGACTGTTGTTTCAGTGAGATAACACTATAAAAGATCCAGCTAAGCGTGTTGGTCTAGTACAACGCAGACCTCATCATCATCTCCTTAAAAATTAACTTGTTCTCGTCATGATATAGCCGAAAAAGTGCTGAGTTGGTGCTAAGCAACGATCACTCACTCACTCACTCACTCACTCCGGATTTAGATAAAGAGAGGCACTAGGCTATTTCTCTCGTGAACTCCCTCCAAATTTCCCACCTTCATGACTGGAGGAAGATGGAAGTGTGTTTAATCAATTTCAATAAAGGCGAAGATGATGAAGGATGTTTAAAATTCTACAATATTCTACACTGGAGTGCCACTGTGTAATGAAACTTTCTGAAGGGTTGTTTAGAAAGTACAATTATGACAGCATTAGTGTGTAAGTCCAATAACAAGGTTAAAAATAGTATACACCTTGGCCGGAAGCCCTTACATTTTGAGGCCCGAGGCTTCAGCCTATCGAGCCTACAGGTAAATCCGGCACTGATTTTAACTTATTCAAACTTCACCAAATAAGTAACATATTTAACCTAGTATAATGTTCAATACACCATAGTTATTAATCAAGTGTGTTAAGTAATGTCCTTATTTGGAAATTATTATTAATGGAAATAATTTAATAAACTTCTTACCTGGCATAATTCACTCTTCAATTTAATAAAACAGCGTACACTATTAATTGTTGTACTTTCACTTTAGGATTCTCCACAGTATCGACACAATCTTTAAATAGAACATGGAATTTCCTGTTAACTTTATTTTTAAATATAACATTTTGTATTTAACCAACTCGTGTTTTCTTGTAGGTGTCTAAGTTGATATATAAAATTTGTTCACGCCACGATATAGTCGGAATACTGCTAATGTTGGCGTTAAGCACCAATCAATCAATCAACCACGTCGTGGTTTTATTGACAATTATGGTGATGTTCCGTTGACTGTTATAAACAAATAGCACGTTTACATGTTATATTTTCATACCCTTAATTGACCCCTTAGTTGGGACATTGAAATGATATATAGAGAACGAGACTAGAAATTGTTATTAACTATTGGAAACAGAAGAAAACCCCAATTGTTATACAATATAGTAAACAAAACTGCCCCTGATTATCTCTGTAGAGTGATTCCCCCTACAATACAAAGTACAACAGTATATCTATTGAGAAATGGAAGTGATATAATCATACCAAAATCCAATCGAAAAATCTTAGAAAGAGACAAAATCGAACGTTCACTGTCCTGACCTGTCCAGTCTCTTCACTAAAAAGTGGCGATGTTAAAAATTGTTTCTGTGATAATATGATATGACTTTTATCAGAATGACTTTGATATGTTTTATGTTCTTTGATGAAAATGTCTTATATTTAATGTTCGTGTGTGATTTATGTTCAATTTAATTATATAGTTGTTTATTTATGATTATTAGACGGAAACATTAGTTTCCTGCTGATGTTTGCCCCCGTTTCTAAAAAAAAAATATTATTAATATTATTATTATAAACTAGTTTTATTAGCTATATGTTTACAGTAGTTGTAACAGCGTATAATTATTTTACTAAAATTGTACTTAGATATTTACATTGTACTTACTTAATAGGTAATACAAGTCTCCTGGTTTTGCATGAAATGAAACACTATATAAACTTATATTTATATATACTGAGCATTTTAAATTTGAAAATTCCCATAGCATATATATAGACGAGTTCTTTGAACGTCAACTTTTTAAAAAACCCATAATTATGGTACATATTGTTGTCTTTGCACTTAAACTCCTGAAAGTTATGTTTCATAAAAATAAGAATATAAATAAATACCGTAAATGTATATCTACATTTAAAAAAAAAATCATAAATGAAGTATTTATTTGATAAAATATGGTTTTATATTTAAATTTATTAACAAAAAAACGAATTTTAATGAATAATGCAAATATATACATACATAACATGCATATAGTTTTTATATCAATTAATTATAATAGTTTTATTTTCCGTAAAATATGGCATAATATGATAGGATTAGGGTTATGGTGTTTAACGCCACTTTCAACAATATTTCAGTTAGTTCGTGGGGGTCACTTTTATTGTTGGAGAAAACCGGAGTACCCGGAAAAAACCACCGACCTGTCTCAAGTCACTGACAAACTTTATGTTGTATCGAGTACAGCTTGCAATCAGAGAGGTTCGAACATACAACTTTAGTGGTGATAGGCACTGATCTAACAGGTAGTTGTAGATCCAACTACCATACAAGCACAATGTGTACCTAATATTATAGTATTTATATTTTTTTAATGTAATAGAAATAATAAAAATCAATAGTGCATCTTATAATTATTTAAATTTCATAAGTAATTATTTGATGCAGCGACCGCATCAGTGATGTAATTGTAATCGTGTTCTCCTCAGGTGCAGTAAATCGTTGGTTCGAGTCCCGGTCGCGAACACTTCACAATTAATATGTGTTGCTTCTCCGGTAAGCACGCAGCTTTTAGTAATAATAATGTGTCAGAGTGGAGCGACATTTCTACCTGCACAATGTTGTTTCAGTTCGCTAGCACTATGACATTCCAACTAAGCGTGTTGGCCTAGTACAGCTGTACCAAACCAACACGTCATATTTTGGAAACAAGAAACTTGTTTTTAGTTAAAGAAATCTTTAAATAAAATATTGAAATCTATTTTCGCTTTGTTATTTATAGCCTATACAATATCTTTAAATAGAACATGGAAATCTATTTTCGCTTTGCTATTAAGATTAGTCAATATCTTTAAATAGAACATGGGAAGTTATGTTTACTTTGCTATGGGACAGAGGTGTAAAGTAGGGGGCATGTGAAGGGGTGATCTGCAACTGTGTGTGTGTGGTGGTGCGAACAAAAGTGGGGTGGGGAACATGCCTCTCGGCCTCCACTACCGACATCATTTTACTCGGGCTCCTACTCCCCTGTGCCTATTTCTGTTGCACATCAAAACATGTAAATGCCTTGATCGATTAATTGTTCGGTGTTTCACCTATATAGTGGCGTGAACATATTTCATGATATGTGGTGATATGAATATTGAGTTAAAAATGACTATTCATATTTAGGTTTAATTTTAAACGAATTTCAAGATTTAACTTAACGACTAAGATTGTTAACAAGTGTACTACTATGGACTTTTGCTTAGTAATGCATGGTGACATGCAAGACAATTGGTGGTGTTTGATATGATGTGATTAAGAAACTGTTTTCACTGGTAAGTCCTATTAACGAATATGGTGCTGCAATATAGGTTACAAATGTTACTCATATATTAATGCTATTCAATTGCAGGCTTATCGCTTTTTCATTGGTGTTGGTAGATGTACTCCCAACGCAGCCGTCATGGGTGACATGGGTTTTGATCCTAATTTATCGCATACAATGAAAGATGATAGCTAGCCAGTGATGTACACTTGTTAGGATGGAACAAAATCGAATGAATAGGAAAATGTTTACTTCGGCCAACGAGGTTAGTTTGAAACGTAAATCCGTTAAAATTTGGAACTATGTCGTTATAAATTTTTTACTGAGTCCTAAATAATGTAATTATTATCAAAACGAAGGTTCTCCTTCCCCATTCATAGGTGACTTTGACCGAGTTTGCTCTCCTGTGTTGGCTCATTGCTTTTATTGCTTCTAAATACTATTTATACTATTATACACATTCACGGGTCAAAAGTATTTTCGCACTAAGATATTTCCCTATATATTTCATATAAAACCATTTATTTTCAAAACATTCTCCTGAAGTCATTCCCTATCTGATTTCCATTAATTTTTCAGCATTAAATGCAAAAATAAATAAGTTTCTTCTTCGTATAATTTTCTAATAATTTTATTTCTACTTTCCCTTAATAATTGATATACAAAATTAAATTTTTTCACCAAATCTTACTATATAATCATATACAATTGTGACATCAAGAATTTACATTTGTATTTAAATCATAAATGCTTGTAAATAAAAGTTCGAAAAAATTACATGAAGATATTAAAATACACTCTAATAATTCTACTATTAAAGGTGAAAATTTCATGAAAATCGGCTAAGGAATGACTTCATGAGAATGTTATGAAAATAAGCGGTTTCATATGAAATATATAGGGAAATATCTTAGTGCGGAAATACTTTTGACCCGTGAGTGTACTAAAAATTATTTGGTTTTCCAATATTTCGATATTGAGCGTACCTGATGAAGGTTATTCCAGAAACGTGTCGTGCGTACTAATTACCGTTGTTTTGAATCATTTCCATTCCGTCAAAATTTTGTTATTTTCGTTCGTCAGATCAAGTGATTTCGATGGAATGTTCAGCATTGGACTTCCGGTGTCTATGAACACAACAAAAACTCCAATCGATTCGTGCCGTTTCAACGTTCGATCCTCAACTTAAAAAAATCTTGACATTTTCTGTAAAAGACAGATATCAATTAGATTATTTTATTTGCATCAAAGACTTCAATGCAGAGACAATTACTTCTTTAAAATTAAATTTGTTTTCTTTCTTTATTTGCTGCTGTCAGCATCATGAAAGAAAACGATCTGTCTTTATATATATCTGATATCAGACATATATATTGGGTACATAACACCAGTATTTATTCGGCCGTTTCCTTGGCGTCTCCATATTACAATTACTTATAATCTACCGCATCTACGACTATGATATGCTGACGTTGCCACAGTAATAGCGTAAACACCGGAAGTCGTCTGCCAAGCATTTCAGGCGTCAAGACGCGAAAAAGACGGAACGTGGTCGTAATTGACATGATTCGAAATAACCGTATGGGATATATACGTTTTTATTAGAACTGAATGCCTTCGCTTCCGTAACAGAAAATGGGCGAATTAAATTAAGAACCCATAAACTTTTGAAGCCTGAGTATGGTGGTGAAATATTTGTAATGTTTTAGTGGCTATTAACGCTTTTGTGAACACTAGGTGTGGTGTGGCTCCGATAAGATTGGAAACTGGCCGATTTGAAAATATAAAACTTGAAGAAAGATGTTGTGTTAAGCTGTTCAAATTTAATTGAAGATGAAACCCATGCTATTTTACATTGTCCTGTTTATTCTGATATCAGAAGCAATCTTTTTACTGAAGTCTTAAAATTAATAGAAATTTTATGAGTTTGTCAGATTGTCAAGCAATGGTATTTTTATTTTCGAATTAAAATGTTTTTGGAATAGTTACCAAAACATGTAATGTTATCTTACACAACGTAATAAAGTTTTATATTGTAAATAATATATTTATTTGTGTATTAATATTGGGACTGCCCGTATGTACTTGTTGGTGTATATGATTTCTTATAGTCTCTCATCAATCTGTATTGATTGGCTTGTGTGTATATATTAATAATATGTTTAATTTTATCATTTGTTAAACCTACCAAGTATCGAAGCGAGCCACAGATGCCATTGAAGACAGTTACAACTGTGCATAGTTCGTACATGCTAGAACGTCTGTGCTATAAAGCACAATTCCGAGACGGAACGTTGTCATGCTCCGAGGCTTCGATCCAGACGACCCTACATTAGTGGACCGCTATCCAACCTAGGTCAAGGAAACAGACCTTGGTGATCGAACATCAACGCCGAACCAACAACGACAAACTCATTTCAATCGAAAAGTCAAGCGCAAACAGACAGAGCACTAGTTTCTATGAAAGTAATCTGTCCGCAAAACCTACAGAAGATAGCCAGGTGTAAAACCTCAATAACTAACTCTTTGTTAATTTATGTATATATACATAAGGTGAGACACTGATACAATATTGAATAGGTTTGGATCTAATATGTGCATTAAATTATGTTGTTTTATTGATATCGCTGGGTCGATATCTCTGCTGGTTGCCTATTAGTCCTCGAGTGTATCATCCGCCCAGTAGTCAGTGTTCCGCGCTGACATGGTTTTAAGATATAGTTGTTATTATATTTTGCAGTTCCTAAATAATGTATGTACGTGTATTATTAAAATGACCTTAGCCGAGTTTGGCTATCCGATTTAGGCCTTTTTTTCTTTTACCTGATAAAAATTATTCCAGAAACTCGTGCGCACTAAATTAGATATCTATATGTTTTCATTCTTTCTTATCTTGCATTTTGCTTGCATCCAAAATCGATACCTCAAAAACAATTATGTGTAATATTTAAAGTGTCAATATGTTCTGCGATAAGCGTTGCAACACTTGAAGATATGAAACGCAGGTGTGGCTGTTACAAGGTAAGGTAATTGCGTAGCCAATGTATATAAATTTGTAATACTGTAATGTAGATCTTTCAGAAATTAGGGTTTTTAATCAATATAGCCGCATTATCTGATTTAATGTGAAAACATTCTTCCACAAAGTGTGGTTTGGTTTATGGTGTTAAATGACACTTTCAAAAATATTTCAGTTATATCGTGGTGATAAGTTTTATTGTAGGAGGAAACCGAAGTACCCGGAGAAATTCACCGACTTTTCGGAAGTCAGTGGCATACTTTATCACATAATGTTGTATCGAGGAGTTGTAAATCCAAGAACTATACGATCACGACGGTCCCTTCCACTCACTCTGAAATGATTGTCTGACGACAATGTATGTCACAATCCTTCAATCGGTACTACCATTTCCATTTTGTCCTTCACACTAGTGAGAAGGACAATTGGATAACTGTTGTTTCAACGCAGTCACTGTACATACTATACTATACTACTAAATAAGGGTAATAACCAAATTACCGAACTCCGAACAATCTTACAAAGGGAAAGTCAAAACTCATAATTATATAAACAGACAAAATCAGTCAACAACCGGAAAACTGTGAAAACCGTAATGACCCTGACTTGGTACAGGCATTTATAAAGAAATGGTGGGTTGAATCAGATTTTAAGGCGCCAAACCTCCCGCTCTCATTACGGTTCAAAGGTTCCGGCTGTCACTGTAACAGTATTTAAATACAGGAACAAAATAGGTAAAATAGTTGTCAAAGCAGTACCATATTCGGTGACGTAAATGTCAAAAATATTTTTACGTCACACATTGACAGGGATCAGTTTAGACAAAATAATAGCTATAAATGATCCTGAGATTATTTGAGGAACGGAATCCTAAAATGACCCATAATCCCTTCAATGTCAAACATGTGGTGAAGCATTGTTTATGGGAACATTCATTAGATTGATGGAAACAATCCAAGGACACGAGACTCGTCGAATCTTTGTGAAATACCGAATACATTTCCTGTTTTCTTTATAAGTAAATACTAGAGAAAACCGAAGCGAAAATCAAGAATGATAATGTTATTTTATTTCATATTATGTTTCACTAATATTGTGTTACCGAGACTGTGTGTGATTCGTGCACTGTTTCTTGTAGTTGTTGTCACCAACAGAGAATATGGTTATGGTTAGTATATTGGTACTTTTTTGTTTTGTGTTGGACGTAAGCAAATGTTTCTCAACGGTTTTTAGTGGGGTTCGTGTTTCTCGATCTTTAGTTTAATGTGTATGCTTTGTAGATCGTTGTTTGTCCTTTTGTCCTTTTTCTTTTGGTCATTGAGTTGTCTGTTCTTCGATTTATGGATTCTGATTACCCATTTGGTATCTTCAAAATATTCTTAAATTGCATATTTTAATCTTTGTATAAATAAATGAAAAACAAAAACAAAAAACAAATATCACACCTTATCTATTTAAAGGGGCATTATCTGACAAAATCTTTACCCATAACAACTATGAGATATGATTGATGTCTTAATAAAACGTGTTTCTGTAACTTATAAATGTTATGAAATGTGCGCGCATCTGGGAGAAAAGGTGCAACTGCTCGTGTTTTGAGATCGATCAAGAAATGGACGTCATCTTATTAATTATCGGCATTGTTTACGGGGTTTGCCGAATCGTCATTAAATCAGTACACCAATGCACTTATTTCTTATTTTCTGTGAATCTGCTTTTAGTCGGCGTTAATTAAGAACCATCCAAGTTTTCAGTTAATAAGCGACAAAATACAAATTATTCGTTTTTACCTGTCACTAGTAAGGTCAGTTGCATACGGAGAAAGCGAGGTCAAATTATTTGCTTGAAAGGAAATAATAAATCGATGGTAATTTTCGTTCTCAAAAGGCGAAAAGTGGCACGATAAGCTTTTTAATGTGAAATATTTACCTTTATTTCATCATTCTAAAGCTATTTACCAATTTCCAAAACATATAATTTTTTGGGTCAAAGTAGTTGTTGTCATCTTCGCGTTACTGTGAAGTAATAGTAAATTTGCTTACCTCCAGTGTAATTAATAAAACAAGACATTTTTTAATTGGTTGCTGTTGTTAGAATGTAGACGAGATATCTGTATTTAATCATTGATTTTTAGATAACATCACTATGCTGGTGTATTAACAATACAATGAATACATGACTGTTTCTATGCACAAACCACTATTTAAAGATTAAAAGTAGATTTTTCTATTTATACGACGCAAGTTAATCTAAAGTAAATGTAATTATTAATATAAACTAAGGTTCTCCTCCCTAATGCAAAGGTGACCATAGCCGATTTTAGCTATCCTGTTTAGGCAATTTGGTTTTATTGCTCCCAAAACTTTAAATTATTTGGCTTTCCAATCTTTCGATTTTGATCGTACCTGATGAAGGGTAATCCAGTAACGCGTGGTGCGAACTAAATTAGATATCTACGTTTTTATTAATTCTCAAGACACTTTGGGAATTTTACTCACATGTGGGCACTTGTATGACCGCATCATTTCACTAAGAGGAAGGGGGGAGTGTTTGGGGGCATGGAAGTATTTTAACCCCTCCACATTTTGTTGAAGTGTCTGTCTCAAGACCGGGAAGTGAGTAGTGTGTTGGGGGTATCGACACTGCCTCCTTCTGCAATGTTGTAATCAGATTTCGGAATTTCCCCGACGATGTGGTAGTTTCTATTTTTCATTTTATTGGTAAGGGTTAGATCATGTTTATGGGTGTTAAGCATCACTTTCAACAATATTTTAGAAGTCCATTAATTTCTTTAGACGTTCATGACTAATTGATATTAAATCTGTTAGAAATATCAGCTATGATTTCTTTTGTCCAAAGAATAATGGTATTTAATCAAACAGATTCTACCTTCCAACAAGTAGTCGGTTGACAACAATCATTTGTTGACGCTGCTATTGTACTCTCCATGATTATGTTGTCTCTCATTTTTGTGATAGTAATGTGTTTTTTTTAGAGGAAGTGAATCTGTTCAGTTTTTTTATCCTTTGTTTTTATATGTATTTTCGGTGTAGATCCAGTTATCAAGAGGACAATGCTGCGACCCCTTTAACCGGTTTAACCTTGCCACATATTTATACCTGTCCCAAGTAGTCAGGACCTAGACTTCCAACGTTATATGTTGTGGTCTTCCATTGCTTGTGTTCAGTGAGATCAGTTAAGTTGAGAGGTGATTGTTCGCTTTGTTCATGTTGGTTGAATTGTTGACCATCACTGTTTTAAGTTTCTTTTTATAATTTATTTTAGCATAAGTATATTTTATTTCGATAAATATAGCAAATTGGGATAGGACACAAGTTCTTTCTTCTCCCGAATGCAATAATTTACAATATGTGTTAGCATGCCCAAATGAAATGATATACTAATATGCATATAGATAAATAAACACAGAAGGAGTGTATACATAAGCATAGGTAGATCCTATATATAAAAGAAAAGAAAGGAAAATAGATACTTCGGAGATTGGTATTGGTTCGTTGAATCACTTTATATAATTATAAATCTTTTGGAGTTTTTAATGCATTTTAAAATATTTTCATAATTTAGTTATATCGTGGCAGTCAGGTTTAGTTTTAATTCTGGAAGAGTAAACCGGCGTATTCGGAAAACGTATGATCTGTCGCAATCCAGCAGCTATGCACAAATCATCATTTCAACGTTTAAACATTATTGCTTTCAAATTATTCGTGACCCTTTCCTGTTTCATGTAGAGCGAAATAAGATTGTGACCTTTACGTTATGAAGATCAATTAGTGCATTCTGTGAATCATTTAAGAACGATTGGGTAGTTTCCCGTTCACAGACGTAATAAATGGGATATTTTCACGTCAATAGGTGTGAATATTGTTTGGTCTTTTCAGGGTTTGTCATCTTTATTATTTGACGAGATAATATCAGCATGCAGAATACGGAATTCCATTGGTACATTACGTTGATCTTGTGATAATAAAATGGCCTTTATTGGTTTTCTAACCCCAAATATTTCTGACTGACATTTCGAGAATTGTGTATTGTTGATGAGATGAGGTCCGCATGTGGTGTATTAATGTCATTCAATTTTGTAGATTACGTACAGTAATATGTTGAGTAATACAACATCTTCTTATACCAATATTTATCTATACTACTAAAACAAATCTATGATAAATGATTCATAGAAAAACGATTTAAACACAAGGGAGATAACTCTTATACTGCAATAAAATGAATGGAACTCAAAAAAGTTAAAGTCGTAAGATATTGAGTTAGTGAGCGATTAATGGTTTACGCCAAATGAGCATTTTATTTCAGGGATCAGCTTAGACAAAACTATAGTTATCAATGATCCTGAGATTATTTGAGGAACGGAATCGTAAATTGACCCACAGTCCCCCCAATGTCAAACATGTACTGAAGTATTGTTTATGGGAACATTCATTAGATTGATAGAAACAATCCAAGGACAAGAGACTCGTCGAATCTTTGTGAAGTACCGAATATATTTCCTGTTTTCTTTATAAGTAAATACTAGAGAAAACCGAAGCGAAATTCAAGCATGGTAAGTTCTTGTATTTTGATGTTTTCGTTATTTTATTTCATTTTATGTTTCACTAATATTGTGTTGCCGAGACTGTGTGTGATTCGTGTACTATTTCTTGGAGTTGTTGTCTTATCGTTATCTTTCCATGTCACCAAAAGAGAATAGGGTTATGGTTGGCAAATAGCTGCTTTTTTGTTTTGTGTTGGACGTAAGCAAATGTTTTTCAACGGTTTTTAATGGGGTTCGTGTTACCCGAACTTTAGTTTATTGTGTATGTTTTGTAGATCTTTGTTTGTCCTTTTGTCCTTTTTCTATTGGTCATTGATTTGTCTGTTCCTCTTCGATTTATGGATTCGCATTACCCCTTTGATATCTTCAGAATCTTCTTAAATTGTATATTTTAACCATTGTATAAATAAATGAAAAACAAAAACAAAAAGCAAATATCACACCTTAAAGTAATATCACACCTTAAACTATTTGAATATTACATACAACATTTTGTTGTCATCTTCGCGTTACTGTGTAATTAATAAAACAAGACATTTTTTAATTGGTTGCTGTTGTTAGAATGTGGGCGAGCTATCTGTATTTAATCATTGATTGTTAGATAACATCACTATGCGGATGTATTAACAATACAATTAATACATGACAGTCACACAAATCATTATTTAAAGAGTAAAAGTAGATCTCCTATCTATACGACACAGTTAATCCAAAGTGGAATCTCATGACACATTGGGAATTTTACTCACATGTAGAAAGCACTTGCATGACCGCACAAATTCACTAAGAGGGGAAGATTTGGGGTGCATGCAAATATCTTAACGCCTCCACATCCACATTTTATTCAAATCCCTGTATCAAGACCGGAAAGTGGGCGGTCGTGTATTGGTCTGCTAGGGGTATTCATATTACCTGTTTCTGCGATTGTTTATTTACCGACAGCGTGATATTTTCTGTTTTTCATTTCATTGATAAGGGTTAGGTTATGTTTATGAGTGTTTAGCATCACTTTTAACAATATTCTCCAGGACCCGGATGGCTCTGTGAGTTAGGATAGCAACACCTCTATTAATACCACATACAAACCAACTTCGTTCGACAAAGATGAAATCCTAGCTAACCACAGATCATTCATGACCTCTTTAAACATTCCCTCTGGTAAAGAGTCTGAGGATTTACCCTATTTATATTGGATACCTAAACTCCATAAGACACCATACAAAGAAAGGTACATAGCGGGATCATCAACTTGTTCGACGAAAGAATTGTCTATTCACCTGACAAAGATTCTGTCTGCAGTAATAGAGGGACAACAGAAATATTGTGAAACCGTTTACTCGCGTAGTGGCATAAATCACATGTGGATTTTGAAAACCTCTAAAGATCTTTTGGATAACCTGAAATCAAGATCTTTCTCTCAGGTATCCTCCATCAAAACTTTTGATTTTTCAACTCTATATACCACCCTACCGCATGACAAATTAAAAACCCGCTTAAAAGAAACAATTCATAAAGCTTTTAGTCATAGAAACTATGGCTCAAAATTTGTTGTGTTAGGCTACAATTCCACATATTTTTCAAACAAATTCAAAAAGGTAAAACATGCTACTCCGAGGAACAAGTGATCAGTATGCTGGAGTTCCTCATCGATAACATATTTGTCTCCTTTGGAGGGACACTGTTTCAGCAGGTCGTCGGCATAGCGATGGGTACGAATTGTGCCCCTCTTTTAGCCGATTTATTTTTATACTCATATGAGTCGGAGTTTCTTCAAAAGCTTGTAAAAGATAAGAAGATTCATGAGGCTAGAGCCTTTAATTTCACATACAGGCATATTGATGACGTTTTATCTATCAATAATGCTAGATTTGCAGAATTTCTTCCATTGATATATCCTCCAGAGCTGGAAGTTAAAGAGACCACCGACACAGCTTCGTCCGCATCATTTTTGGACTTATACCTCGAATTTGACGACAGTGGTCAATTCAGTACAAAAATTTATGATAAGCGGGACGACTTCAATTTTAAAATCATAAATTTTCCAAACATGTGCAGCAATATACCAGCTTCTCCTGCATATGGTGTTTACATCTCGCAATTGATTCGCTATGCAAGGGCCAGTAGCAATTATTCTGATTTCCTGAAACGTCATCTTCATCTGAGAAACAGGCTACTGGACCAGGACTATAAACAGATTCGCCTTATTCGATCTCTTAAAAAGTTTATATTCCGATACCAAGATCTTGTCGAAATATATTCCGTCTCTGCAGAAAAAGTTATAAGCGATGCATTTTCACATAGTGAAAATGTATAAAAGATAAAGAAATAAAAAAAAAAATGTCAAGGATGTTTTTTTTGTCAATGTGTGACGTAAAAATATTTTTGACATTTACGTCACCGAATATGTTACTACTTTGACAACTATTTTACCTCTTTTGTTCCTGTGTTTAAATACTGTTGTAGTGACAGCCGGAACCTTTGAACCGTAATGAGAGCGGGAGGTTTGGCGCTTTAAAATCTGATTCAACCCACCATTTCTTTAGAAATGCCTGTACCAAGTCAGGGTCATTACGGTTTCCACAGTTTTCCGATTGTTGACTGATTTTGTCTGTTTATATGATTATGAGTTTTGACTTTCCCTTTGTAAGATTGTTCGGAGTTCGGTAATTTTGTTATTACCGTTAGTTAGGTAGTTGGATTACCTAACAGCTCATACAAGTCTATCACCAATACGTCATGGGTTCGCGCCCGGCTTTGTAAATTACAAAAAAGGATGCACTCGATTCGCAGCCGCAAGTGATAAAGTTTACCAGTTGTTTGTCCATGGTCGGTGGTTCTCACCGGGTACTCCTGCTTCTTCCACCACTAAAACTGGTCGCCATGATATAGCTGAAATATTGCTGAGTGGCGTTAATATACCAAAAATCAATCAATAAAAATCGAAAATATTCTAGAAACTAATTATATTTTTAAACGTTCATGACTAATTGATATTAAATCGGAATTTTTCTTCTCCAAAGAGTAATGGTTTCTAACCAACAGATTATATATTCCAACAAGTAGTCAATTAATACGAAGCATTCATTGACCTTGCTATTGTACTGTCCATGTTTATGTTGTCTGTCATTTTTGTGATAGAATGTGGTTTTTTTTTAGTAAAAGTGAATCTGTTCAGTTTTTTAATCCTTTATTTTTATATGTATTGCCGTTGGAGATCCAGTTATCAAGAGGACAATGCTGCAACCCCATTAACCGGTTTAACCGTGCCACATTTTTGTACCTGTCCTAAGTAGTCAAGACCTAGTTTTCCAACGTTATATGTTGTGGTCTTCCATTGCTTGTGTTCAGTGAGATCAGTTAAGTTGAGAGGTGATTGTTCGCTTTGTTCATGTTGGTTGAATTGTTGACCATCACTGTTTTAAGTTTCTTTTTATAATTTATTTCAGCTTCAGCATATTTTATTTCGATAAATATAGCAAATTGGGATAGGACACAAGTTCTTCCAACTGATGTAGTCTTCACCAGAATACAATAATTTACAATATGTGTTATCATGCCCAAATGAAATGATATACTAATATGCATATAGATAAATAAACACAGAAGGAGTGTATACATATGCATAGGTAGATACTATATATAAAAGAAAAGAAAGGAAAATAAATACTTTTGGAGATTGGTATTGGTTCGTTGAATCATTTTATATAATTATAAATCTTTTGGAGTTTTTAATACATTTTAGAACATTTTCATAATTTAATTATATCGTGGCAGTCAGTTTAGTTTTAATTATGGAAGAGTAAACCGGCATATCCGGAAAACGCATGATCTGTCGCAATCCAGCAGCTATGCACACATCATCATTTCAACGTGACGCACCATGTGAAGATTCTCACCATTTCTTTTTTGATTTTGATAAATATACAGATAATAGGGAAATATTATTCTATAGTCTTAACTGGCTACCTTCTAACATTAATATTGATGTAAATCTACTGACAAAAGGAAGTGATCTCCTAACATATCAAGAAAATATATCTATTTTTAGACATGCTTTTAAATATATTAAAGACTCTAAAAGATTTACAATTGTCTAAATGATCTAAAGAACCAACACACATCTCCATAAGTATTTATTCTCTTTTCTTTTTTTCTTTTTTTCTTTTTTTTTCGTATATTGTCTAAGCCTATGTTTTTGCATATAATCATTCTTTGTATATTTAACTCTATGCTATTATATAGATATTATATCATTTCATTGCGCATGCTATTCCATATTGTAAATTATTGTACTCGGGAGAAGATTTCATAAGTTGGAAAAACTTGTGGCCGATCCCTATTTGGTATATTTAGAATATAAAAATATGCTTAAACTAAAAAAAAAACGCTTCAGCATTAATGCTTTCAATTTATTTGTGACCCTTTCCTGTTTCATGTAGAGCGAAATAAGATTGTGACCTTTACGTTATGAAGATCAATTAGTGCTTTCTGTAAATCATTTAAGAATGATTGGGTAGTTTCCCGTTCACAGACGCAATAAATGGGATATTTTCACGTCAATAGGTGTGAATATTGTTTGTTTTTTTCAGGGTTTCTTACCTTTATTATTTGACGAGATAATATCAGCATGCAGAGTACGGAATTCCATTGGTACATTGCGTTTATCTTGTGATAATAAAATGACCTTTTTGGGTTTTCTAACAGCAAATATTTCTGACTCTGACATTTCGAGAATTGTGTATTGTTGATGAGATGAAGTCCGCATGTGGGGTATTAATTTCATTCAATTTTGTAGATTACGTACAGTCATATGTTGAGTAATACGACATTTTTTAAACCAATATTTATCCAACAAACAAAACAAAAACAAATGTTATAGGAATTCTTAGATTTCTACAAACATGTATGTGATTGAAACAAGGAAGAAAGAATGACATTGGCAAATTGTACTGAAATTTACTTTCATTACTAAAACATTAAACACGTTAAAGTGTTGTTTGTCATATTTACAACATTTTAAATAAACATCAAAATAGGCGGACAATAGTATGAATTGTTCTAAAATTGACACCATAAAGTTAGTTTGCTACTGAATATATGTGTTCCTATGTTAATACTTCATTATCAATAGGAGACCCGGGTGGTTCAATGAGTTAGGTCGTTGGATCTAGCAACTCATACAAGCCTATCACCAATGGGCTTTGTAAATTACAAAAATGGGTGCACTCGACTCGCAGCCGCAAGTGATAAAGTTTACCAGTTGCTTGCCCATTGTCGGTGATTCTCTTTGCGGGTACTCCGACTTCCTCCACCACTAACACTGGTCTCCATGATATAGCTGAAATATTGTTGAAAGTGGCGTTAAAACACCAAAAATGAAATCAAATCAATCAAATCCCTAAAAACAAAACAAAAAACCAAAAAAATATCACATTGCCGAAACAGTTGTTTTAAAAATCTAGTAGACAAATCGTTGAGAGATTTATATTGTGTCTTTGATATTATTTAATTTTGGATGACTGCAGACAACTCAGGATATCGATTTATTTTTTATCTGTTATCTCTAAGATGTGAAGGGGTCAATTCTTAAGATAACACAATGCAGGTGTAGTCACATTAAGGTAGGGAGAATGACTTTACATATTTACTAAGATTCTCCTCAATCAGACATAGGTGAACTTATCCGGTTTTGACTATCCTGTTTAGACCCTTGGTTTTCGTACTCCCAAAGACTTATTTTTAGATTATTTGACTTTCAAATATTTCGGATTTGAGCGTACCTGATAATTTTTTTCCAGAAACACGTGGTGTGCATTGAATTCGATATTTAGTGGTTTTTATCACATGTTACTAAACCAATAATGTGCAAGTTAAATAATACAGATGATTATTTATAATGATTAAATTCCAATGAACCACAGTGTAGGATTTAAAACCACTATTTGCAAGGAAACAAGATAAGTCACGCAAAGGACTATTCTATTGGAATCTATCTAGCACAGTGTGACGTCATATAATTGGCATTGATGCAAATAGAGGTATGTACATGTATCATTATTGAGATATTATTAAATTTCATCTTAGTATCATGGGTAAATAAATCCATTGTCATATTATCCTTAATTGGAGTAAATTTTGTTATATTAAGTAGAAATTTCGTTGATTAACTCGTTTAAGTATGAATTGAATTGAAATATAGACTCCACAGCGGTATAATTGTTTATACTTACATACTATGAAATAGTTTTAATGTATATATCTTTGTCCAAACTTTAAGAAGAATTTGAAGATACCAGAGGGAAAATCAAAATCCGTAACTCGAAGAGGGACAACCAACAAAATGGCCAAAAAAAAAGGACAAAAGGACGAACAACGATCCTCGAAATACTACAGAGGAAACCAAAAATTGAACAGCACAAACCCCACTAAAAACCTGGAGTAAACGCAGGTACTCCGGAAAGGTCAACAGTTCATGCTTCACTAGTGCATTGAGTTCAATTGTATTAACTTCCACTTGATTTGGACATCGTATGTAATAAACTAAAATGACTCTGTGGTCATGGCAATTAGATTTGCCTCAACCAATAAAATCAGTGCCAATCTCTACAACTTTGTGAGTTCGACTCTCGCGCAAGTCGATGGGTGCTAGCCATACTGGTATATTGAAACAAAGACTTAAGTTTGTTTTTGAATATATTACGAGATCTTACTCACTACTACCCGTTAGAAAATGTAGAAAATGATCGTTTTTCACATCATCGAGAATATAAATACACACGAACTAGAAGGTATTACCTAAAATCGTGAAATGAAGTCCATGCGGAAATAAGTACAAATACAGTAATTTAAATAAAATAAGTACAAATACAGTAATTTAAATAAAATATGTACAAATACAGTAATTTAAATAAAATAAGTACACATACAGTAATTTAAATAAAATAAGTACAAATACAGTAATTTAAATAAAATAAATACAAATACAGTAATTTAAATAAAATGAAAGAAAAAATACCACAACGTCAGAACAGTTCTAAAATACAATCGGATTATGAGATTAAAGAATGTAATTAACTTAACAGGTTTGTAACGGATTATGAGATTAAAGAATGTAATTAACTTGAGAGGTCTGTGACAGATTATGAGATTAAAGAATGTTATTAACTTAACAGGTCTGTAAGGGATTATGAGATTAAAGAATGTAATTAACTTAACAGGTTTGCCACGGATTATGAGATTAAAGAATGTATTTAACTTAACAGGTTTTTAACGGATTATGAGATTAAAGAATGTAATTAACTTAACAGGATTATGAGATTAAAGAATGTAATTAACTTAACAGGTCTGTAACGGATTATGAGATTAAAGAATGTAATATACTTAACAGGTTTTTAACGGATTATGAGATTAAAGAATGTAATTAACTTAACAGGTCTGTAACGGATTATGAGATTAAAGAATGTAATTAACTTAGCAGGTTTTTAACGGATTATGAGATTAAAGAATGTAATTAACTTAACAGGATTATGAGATTAAAGAATGTAATTAACTTAACAGGACAGAAATGTTTGCCCACCAATAAAACAAACCGTCGCAATATAACTGAACTATCGTTGGACGTGGCGTTAGATCCCAACACCTCTAATCAGCACAATTTAATGTATAATTACTGGAAATAATCGTGACTGAAATTTTTAATATGTAAAGGGTCGTTATTGAGTTGTATTGGTTTGACCTTTTACACCTCTAATCATAACACAATATAATGTATAATTACTGGAAATAATCGTGACTGAAATTTTTAATATGTAAAGGGTGGTTTTTGTGTTTACCTTTTAAGTTAGCATTTTTGGGGTCTTCTTTGAGTTCAACAATAGGTCCCAATATGCTTTTTGATTAATCATATATTATTCCGATCAATATATTTTAGGAATTCTTCAACCTGATTTGTATTAAAATATCTACTATTATATAATATATTTTTGATATATTAAATTTTCTTATGCAATGATTTACAACATATTGATATATAAACAAATAAGTTTGTTTAAAGAAATATGTTTGCTGTTCATACAATTAGCGGAGCAGGAACACTTCCGGAGCATCTGAGTTCACCCCCGGTTTTTAGTGGGGTTCGTGTTACTCGATCTTTAGCTTTATGTGTATGTTTTGTAGATTGTTGTGTGTCCTTTTCTTTTGGCCATTGTGTTGGTTGTCCTTCTTCGATTTACGGATTCTGATTACCCCTTTGGTATCTTCAAACTCTTCTTTAAAAGTAGCATGGTAAACATTCGTATTTTTGTATATTTGACATTTAGAAAAAAGTTATTTCATGCAATACATCCTGGTGACACAGAGGGAGCTGTTGAAAATATTAATAAAATGACAAACAAGCATCAACAAAAAACTGTTTCAAAATCCAATCGGAAAAGCTTATAATCATATATAGGCAAAATCGATACCACTAACACACATATACGTGACAGAAAATAGAATGGTCAAAGAAAAGGGAACACAACGAAACCCATACAACACTACTCAGAAAACTGGAGATTAAGCCACAGGAACGTCACCGAAAATCTAAGATAAACTCGGGTGTACAGTTCCTGTTTTACTAGAGGCACCCGTCGTGTTATTCATTTTAGACGTTCAATGATTTGTCATAAACGGTAGCGAATATCGCAGGGTCAACCAAAAATGGACAATCAACAGAAACTGGCAACATGGGGTGCACAAGCCGAAGACAAACAAAGCAAAAACACAACATAATATGTGTTGGACACCACTATGAACAAATAAGCGCAAATAACGTAAATAACGCATTGCCCTCATGTAAACAACTGGAGGTAAAGACCAACATCGTTCATATTAGGTTATATATCATGACCGAATAAATAGATTGTTACAACAATTGTAATATTTATGAATTTGGTCTCAGGTTGAAGTTGACCTATTATCTTTCATAGCCCCTATCCTGACACCAATTATATAAAGGTTCGCACACAGCCTCAGGTATTCCAATACTGCTCACCACGATATACATTGTAACTGATACATCGACGAATTTGGCGACATAGATGGACAACCAAAAATGCAACATTGTCTGAGCAAACAGTTCCAAAATTCAATAGCGAAATCGTAGAACGAGGTAAAATCGATACTCCTAACACACAATGACCACTCAATTTCCTGGCTTATAGAGGCTCTTCAATAAAAAATAAAATGGTGGGTTTAAGCTACTTTAATTGGCTAAAACCTCCTATTTTAGTGAAATTGTCCATAAAATGCATAGTCCTGGTGTAGAGCAGTTAATTTCAAAATCAACCAAAATATTCTGGTTTTTTACCAGCCGATGCTTTACACACTATTTTATAACAATACCACGATTCCTGAAGAGTTGCTATACTTTTGTGGATTGATAAAAAATAAACATGTTTATTAGCTTTGTCCTCTAAGATCAACATTGTCACATTATATTTGAACCTGGTTAAAATGATTAGATTTACAAAATCCAATAAAGAAATATTAAATCACAGGTAAAGAAAAAAAAGCTTAGAATGTAAACAACGTAAAGTAAGGTCAAAAATATATTCGTGGGTTTTTACAAGCAATGCACATTTTCTGTAGAAAAGAATACTTGAATCTTCAAACGATGCATGTTTGTTTTAAATGCAATTTTAAAGGGGTGTGCCAAGTTACAAGAAATTTATTATACATACATTGGGCGTTGCTAGATTATATAAGGATATATTATTTGATATATGAAATAAATCATCTCATTTCACTCTTTTATTACAAATTCAGTATAAATATTTTTTAAATATTTCTTTTAAAAATATAGTATCTATAAATAACAGATTTGTTTCCAAATGTCAAGATAAAAACTGTTTTGTGATCTACAGTTTTGTAGCATATTATATTTGGAAAAAGCTTGTGCCGGTACACTCGATTACCTATATTTTAGGACCTACCATAACCCAGGCGACAAGCTATGAGTTTTTTGTTCCATAGAACAAATAAGATTGTTATAGTGTTAAAATGTGGCATAGAAATTTTATTTGTTTGCAAGATTGTATAAAAATATCACATTGATTTAAAAATGTATGTAGATTATATATTGATTTGATTGATTTATGGTTTTTACCGCCACTTTAAACAATATTTAAGTTATATCGTGGCGGTCAGTTTTATTGGTAGAAGAAATCGGAGTACTAGGAGAAAACCACCAACCTGTCGCAAGTCACAGACAAACTTTTTCATATATTTTATTATATATTGTATTCCAACAAGTGCTAATAATTATATATATATATATATATATATATATATATATATATATATATATATACTTCTTACTGGTGATGTTTGCAATTTTATCTAATGTAGAGATTTCAATACCACTCACTTAAATTGATAAAATATGAGTTGAATAATTGGTAATTTTTATATATTAAGTGTCAGAATTATCATACAGTCGCCATCATCATTTTGATAACCTTTACGAAATACCTGTGTCACATATGAGGATTCATCCTAAATTGTTTTTTTTCCGATAGAGATGAAAAAATTGCTTACATAGCGTAATTGAAATGTTTCTACATACATAACGTATTTCATATTTTTCTACATACATAACGTGTTGGATATATTTCTACATACATAACGTGTTGGATATGTTTCTACATACATAACGTGTTGGATATGTTTCTACATACATAACGTGTTGGATATGTTTTTACATACATAACGTATTTGATATTTTTCTACATATATAACATGTTGGATATGTTTCTACATGCATAACGTATTTGATAGTTTTCTACATACGTAACGTATTTGATATTTTTCTACATATATAACGTGTTGGATATGTTTCTACATGCATAACGTATTTGATATTTTTCTACATACATAACGTGTTGGATATGTTTCTACATACATAACGTATTTGATATTTTTCTACATACATAACGTATTTGATATTTTTCTACTTTCTACATACATAACGTATTTGATATTTTTCTACATACATAACGTATTTGATATTTTTCTACATACATAACGTATTTGATATTTTTCTACTTTCTACATACATAACGTATTTGATATGTTTCTACATACATAACGTATTTGATAGTTTTCTACATACATAACGTATTTGATATTTTTCTACTTTCTACATACATAACGTATTTGATATTTTTCTACATACATAACGTATTTGATATTTTTCTACATACATAACGTGTTTGATATTTTTCTATATACATAACGTATTTGATATTTTTCCACATACATGACGTATTTGATATGTTTCTACATACATAACGTGTTTGATATTTTTCTACATACATAACGTGTTTGATATTTTTCTACATACATAACGTATTTGATATTTTTTTACATATATCGTATTTGATATTTTTCTACATGCATAACGTATTTGATATTTTTCTACATACATAACGTATTTGATATATTTCTACTTTCTACATACATAACGTATTTGATATTTTTCTACTTTCTACATACATAACGTATTTGATATTTTTCTACATACATAACGTGTTTGATATTTTTCTATATGCATAACGTATTTGATATTTTTCCACATACATGACGTATTTGATATCTTTCTACATACATAACGTGTTTGATATTTTTCTACATACATAACGTGTTTGATATTTTTCTACATATATCGTATTTGATATTTTTCTACATGCATAGCGTATTTGATATTTTTCTACATACATAGCGTATTTGATATATTTCTACTTTCTATATACTTAACGTATTTGATATTTTTCTACTTTCTACATACATAACGTATTTGATATTTTTCTACATACATAACGTGTTTGATATTTTTCTACATACATAACGTGTTTGATATTTTTCTACATCCATAACGTGTTTGATATGTTTCTACATACATAACGTGTTTGATATTTTTCTACATACATGACGTATTTGATATTTTTCTACATACATAACGTATTTGATATGTTTCTACATACATAACGTGTTTGATATTTTTCTAAATACATAACGTGTTTGATATTTTTCTACATACATAACGTGTTTGATATTTTTCTACATACATAACGTATTTGATATTTTTCTACTTTCTACATGCATAACGTATTTGATATTTTTTTATATACATAACGTATTTGATATTTTTCTACATACATAACGTATTTGATATTGTTCTACATACATAGCGTATATGCTATTTTTATACATACATAGCGTATTTGATATTTGTCTACATATGATCTATATTAGTATATTCTACAGGTATCTGATTAATAGTTATAAGGATATAATTACAACAACCTAGAACAAGATGTACTTCAATACTTTATTATACAGTTTTATGGTAAATATGATTACTTAAAATTAATGACCTTCCTCATTGTTAATTTTCCTGACATAATATCGTAATTTCAGGTTTTCCCTAGCACCGCCTCGATGTAATAATGATAAGTGTTTTCATTTTGAATGTGGAAGATCATGGTGTCGGTGCATATTTGGGTTAAACCAATTACTAAATATGGCGTTAGCTGATTATCTGCTAAGCGCACAGTATTATTAGCAAATACTGGATGACTGGTAGTCTGGATATTACCTGCGAGTCTACCTCCTGACTATTGTGTCATTGACCTGGTGTTAAAAAATTCACATCAACGTGTTAGTAAAATACAAAGTAGATATTACCACAATCTCGTTTTATTTCTCTGTAAGATATAGCTGACAAATTGTTTATCACCCAAATCATATATATGAGCTAGTCATAGGCTATCGTATACCTGAAAGTACGCACACTCAAAATACAACCACAAAAGCTACAACAAATGACGTAGTTGAAATAGTACTTCATTAATAGTAGATGGTAGCTAAATGTAAAAATCTATAACAATAAAATTGGAGATATCAAAAATGCGACGCCTTTCTGGAATAAATTTAATCAATCATAGTGAAAAGATTGGAAACTCAAAAAAGGTTTTAGCAAAAGTCAACTAGGGTCATGAAGGAGGAGAACCTTAGCTTTATTTTTGTTAAAGGAATTGATTCAGATTTCAATATCAAGATGATTTTGTATTGTTTAACTATTTTTTTTAAACATATAAATACCATCGTCAATACATAAATCATTTCGTAATAAATTTTACTGTTATATTTTAATGTTTTGATATTTTTGTGAAAAAGTGATGATCCATTCGATATTTCCGAATCACAAGTAAGGTTAGTGTTGTCCGACCATTTCTTTTGGCTTGTAGTGTTTCGACAAGTGTGTTTTGATTTTTCTAGCTTTGTCGTGTTTTGTTCTATGCATGTCTATAATTACAATGCCTTGTAGTTTACTTCAAGTGCCTACGTAAATGTATTCTTTTTTTGCTATCATTTTCAGATTAAAATAATTGTCACAAAAGCACAGGTCAAACATATAAATATAAGGATGCTGAAATCAACATGTGTAGATGAATGCCACAACTACCAGTTTGCAATATGTTTTCCAGGGTAAGCTTATAATAACATACGTCTTAGATATGGAAGGTCGTTACATTCTTGTTAATATTTCAATGTTGCAGATCCTTGCAATTATAGTTATAATAAATGTTACAAAACAACTAAAGGACAATCAAGAATGATCAGGTCAGAGACACTGGCAACATTGGGCACAATACACAGAGATAAGATAAACAAAAACACAATACAGAAAACTAAAACGATGAATAACACGGACAAATCATCGACTGACGAGGATACAAATTGTTATTGATTGTACTGGATGGCTTATTTTACAAGAGTTCTCAGACATACATCACATGAGCATACTTATAATTAGATGAAAATAGACATGTTAGATCGAATTCACACACCGCTGCGGTGGCGTAATGGTTAGCGTAATCGCCTTCGAGTGTGGTAGATCGTGGGTTCGAGCCCCGGTCGGGTCTAAACCAAAGACAGTGCAATTGGTATTTGTTTCTTCTCCACTCAGCACGCGGCATTAAGGAGAAAGAGCAAAGATTGGTTGGCTCGGAATCAGAATAATGTGTCCGAGTGGAGCGAAATGTCTATCCGCGGACAATTGTTTCTGTGAGATACCACTATGAAAATCCAACTCAGCGTGTTGGTCTAGAACAAAACGGACCTCATCATCATCTCATTAAAAATGAATTTGTCTCGCCATGATATAGCTGAACACTTGATGAATTGGCGCTAAGCAACAATCACTCACTCACTTGACTTCTCATAAACATACCTCGTCAACATATTAGTAGTTTCAGTAGTTAATTAATGACTTGAAATACTCTTCATACACTAATTGAAAAACAGCAAATACTGTGGGTGTCTTATTGGAACCAAAAACCGCGTACGCTTCGCGAGCATCTGGGTTAAACCCTAGGCTTTTATTGCTGGGTTCCGTGTTACTCATCTTTTTAATTTTGTGTTGTTTGTTTTGGTTGTCTTCGTTTTGTGCATTGTGCCAGTGTTTCTGGAGTGTCTATTTTTGCTTCCCTCTTAGATTCTCTCTAATGCATATTTATTTTGTCGAATCTGCTGTAAGGCATTGACAAATTGTATCACAGTCGGATCGAGTTCGCCTCGCCTTTTGGTTATGAGTCTGACTCCATGTGTAGATGTAGTGCTAACTACATGCAATCGCGGCCATCCTGGATTGGAATAATGTATAGTTAAATACAACATCGTTCGCCATGCGGTTGTTTATACATACACGTCAGTTCAATATTTATTTTAAAGTTTCAGTTCAATTTGAATTTTTTTATGAAATGATCAATCTAGAATTAGTATTATCTACAACTGTGGTTACTTGTTGGCGATCCCTTTGCGCAATGCGAAATATTTAACACTATCTACAATGGATATATAGCCAATTCAACACAACAAATAGCTTGCAAGATCCTTCTGTGTCAATATTTATGATGGCAACGAGCGCGGAAAAAACACGTAATTTAAGCAGTATTGCCAAGTTCTCTTCTTTTTTTTTAAAGGTTATGTTTTTGAATGAACGAATGTATGAGTAATATGTCGGTGTAAAACCGGTAACGAAAATATTTCTCTTATTTTTTCAGACATTGTACTAAATTTCTCCGTCTTCAGACCATGCTAGAGAAAAATACTTGTTTTTCAAATATCAACTTCAGCACAAATTTCGAAGAAATAGCAAAAGTGAAAGAACCAGAATTAATAAACAATGTTACCTTTTCTCCAATAAATAAACCGGTAAGAACCCTCGTTGTTATTTTCTTATGTCTTCGTTCCGTGTCTTATGTTTCAAATGTTGTCAGTGTCTCTAGATAATATATTTTTGATTTCCCTTCTGTTTCTTCTTACGTATCTTTAGTATGAATTTATTATTTATTTATGTGCTAGGTACATTAAAGACCACTTATGGTATTCCACCAACATTGATTAAAACTGCCGAAAAAAGTACGTTTCACATTTTTATTGAAACTTGGCATAATACAAACGATGGCATTCCTGTATTTACCCAGACCTTTATGAAATTGTTATCGGCGTTATCTCCCCTTTCATTAAATATATAAAGTGACAAACAACAAAAGATATTACCATCATTCTTCTTTTATTGTTTTTCTAAAGTAAAAGAGAACGTTCACGCAACGACACACAAAGCCCTAACACAGCATTTTATACGAGTGATTGTCATTTTCATGATTTCTTTTTCATTAGCCGAAAACGCTTGATACTCATGAAATATATGATTTCAAGAGTTGTCTTATAACAGGACTGCAACAATCCATGTACGTCGATTGTGTATTTGTAAATGCCGCTCATTTAGCGAAAGCTGCTGTATATGATATACCGGTATATGCTTTTTCAATATTCTTTAGACGTCATTGTGTGTAATAATAACGTAGATATCGCATTAGGTACTCTCTATTGCACTAATCTCTCGTGGTGATATATAAACAAGAAAATAAAAACTAAAAAAAAAATGAGCAGCACGGATCCCATCAACACCCGGTGGTGAACCATAGTGCTCCCATAGGGTAAGCAGTTCCTGTCCCTTGTAAGACACCCGCCATGTTACTCATATGGTAAAGACGTGTAGGACACCAATATTCGTAATAAAACAAACAACACAAATAGGACTTGACCGCAACCATTACCATGAATAACGTCTAATACAATTGACTTTAGTTGTGCATCTGCACATCGTCTAGACAAAGTAGGAGAAATTGCCACCCGTAATTGTTTATGTGAGTTATGTTTTTGGTGCTTAGTGCCACTTTCAGAAATCTTTCAGTTTTATTGGTTACAGAAACCAGAGTACCAGGAGAAAACCTCCGACCTTCCGTAAGTCACTAACAAACTTTATTACATAATGCATGAGCAGGATTCGAACTCACAACGTTAGTGGTGATAGGCACTGATAGCATAGGTAGTTGCAAATCCAACTGCCATACGATCACGTCCAATACAGCTCCACTCTTAATTGGAAGAGTTATGTCATATAAATTGAAATCAGAGTCCTGTCAACAACATTTTTTTACTTTTATTTGAACGTCCTGATTTGTAAATTGCAATGTGTTTTCAACAATATAGCATTTCTATGTGCCAATATCTATAATTCAAGTATTTTTTTAGATTTCAAGGTTGGACACGATGATTCTGATGGTATATGACACAGACATTGATCCAAGTACCACAAAGTTTATTTTTTGCGAAAAAAGTGGAAGTAGGAATTTGACGAAAAATGGAATAAGCGTAACATTTGGTGACTATTATACACCTGATAGCACAATGAGGTACATGTAGATAAAATCATTGACCTTCTGAAATATTTGGATTTTATATGTATAGCACCGTTCTGGTCTATTAAATATTTTAACTTAAATTTACTTGATCTATGATCGAAGAGATTCTACATAGTTTTTGACCTTATATCATTTCATGTCTAAAAAGATCAAACTTATATAATGCACTATTCAGTTTCCTTTATCGTGGATAAAGTCAAATAAATGGTAAAATTTAATTAATATCTTAACTCGAACATTATATTGAATATATCTTGAATTCAGACTAAAGTTGATTTATTTTTTTTAGATTTGAAATTTTAATCGAGGCCGTATGTGAAAAGGAAGATTGTTATGGCCAGATGTGTGAAATCTGTGGTAATATTTGTTGATAATCTAATGTTCCATTACCATCTATAATATTTAGAAGATAAAATAATAGTGATTGAATGATTGTTGTTTAACGCCAATTCAGCATTCAAATACCGATTTTATAGTCTTTGGTTTGACCCGACCGGGGCTCGAACCCACGATCTATCGAACCCGAGGCGAGCACGCTAACCATTATGCCAACGATGCAGTTTATAAAATAGTAGTCAGAATAAAGTTGACACTCTAAATGTATAACCTAATATTTATTACTGAAATTTAGAGATCCTAAATATTGTTATTATTAATAAAACTAAGGTCCCCCCCCCCCTCGAGCATAGGTGACCTTATCCGATATTGGCTAACCTGTTTATACCCTTTGGCTGTATTCCCACCAAAACTTTAAATTATTAGGCTTTTTAATCTTTTGACTATATGCGTACCCGATGAAGGTTTTTCTAGAAACTGGTCGTGTGAACTAAATTTGATATCTACGGTTTTATATAGTGAAACATAAAATTAAGCGCGAAAAAAAGATATAATAACGATTGGACAACTTGAAATACGTCTATAATTAACGTTAGAGAAACCCGAAGGGGCAATCAAGAATAGACAATCCAGAGAAAAAGGCAAAATTGTGCCTATGACATATAAAATAATCAGGATTACAAAAAGTTACGTTGAAAGAGTAAACATGTATAAATATGATTAATTAGTTTGTAATTAACTGTCAAAATGCCAAATTATACCACTTATTATAACATATTTTGATATATTCGAGAAACAAAACAAAAAATATTATAAAATACAAACATGTCAATTTATCCGTATATTGCAGTAAATATGCAGTAAAGCTGTTTTATTTTAAAGAATGTTTTAATATTTGTTTTAAAGCCAAGAATATTGGCAAGTTTCTTACTAGTCGTAATAAAAATGTACCTAATACGTATTCTGATTTATTTCAGGTACCACCACAGAGCTATTACCAACAACAGATATTTCAACTTCAACGGGAAAAACTACACATTTGTCAATAAAAACTACGCATTCTACAGGACATACGAGAGACACATCAAATATTACAACAATACAAATTACGAATATAGCTGAAAGTACAACACATGGAAACAAAAAAAGTGATGTCACGTCAACTTCGGGTATGCATATTCAAGCACATAAACAGGAAGCATATTGTCAATGTTCGGTTAATTAAAACCGAAATCTTTAATATACTGAAGACACTAGCGTGACTGTAACATGTAGAACGGTAATAACATCGTTGTTCCTTTACTATAATCTGTGTCTAAGTGTAAAATTGGATATTCTCTGATGTTCATTACATCCAAATTCTTTCTTACTAATTTACTCTATTTGTTAAATAGATTGATCAAACCAGTTCTCTCTATTACTCGTCAATCTCTTTGGTAGCGTTTCTGTTAATTGTTTTCTTTTTGTAACGTTCATTTTTAGATCAAATATGTACACAGACTAATTATGTCTCTTACTATATATATATATAGCTATCACAATATGAAATTATAATACTTACTCATTTGGTAATGATTCTGATATAATCGGAAAACAAATATTAGCACAAGCACTCACAAAACATATTACAGTCTATATGCAGTAAAACTCTTTATTTTTTAAACATATATTTACTTTATTTTATTTCAGCTACCACCACACAGCTATCACCAACAACCGATAGTTCAACTTCAGGAGACACAACTACCACACGTCTGTCAACACAAACTACATATTCTTCGGAACATCCGGGAAACACAACAAACCGTCCAAGTCCAACAAAGCAAAGTGAAAAATATACTGCGAGTACAACACATAGTAACACAACAACAGACATCGCGTCTACGAGTCATATATCAACATTAACTAAGATTTTCAGCGCAAAGACAACAAGCAATGCCACTACACCTGCTATATCTAAAAGGAGCACCAGTCATGGATTCACTACATCAAGTAAAAGGAGATCCTCCACAACTCTCGCTAAAACCACACCGTATATAAAGTATATAGACAGTACTATTCCATCCTCTCGTACTGTCACAACACCAACAACAGTCGCATACTCTAATGCAAAGAATTCATTGAGTAATCCTGTAATTATTAACGTGAGTATAGGTTATGGCTTTCTTTCAGATTTCTTGTTTGTTTATTTCCGTTGTCTGTGACTCACTGTTCGTAATTACTGTGGTGGTGTCCGTATTGTTCCTCTGTTTAGCTTTCTTTGTTCTGTTGTGTTTTTGTGTTTCGTTTGTCTTCGTCCTGTGTGACAGAATACAAGGTGTTGATATCTTCCGAAAATCACAATAAATGATTGAGACATGCTATAATAAAAACGCCTAATTTTAGTTAGTGCGCATGATGAATTTCAGGAGGTACACTTATTGTTAGAATATTAGAAAACCACAGTTTTTGTCAGCAAGTAAACCAAAGGGCCGAAGCAAAAAAGACAAAATTATGGGAGGTAGATTCACCTTAGTCTTGGTATGTTAAGAAAAGTTTGAAAATACCAAAGCGGTAATCAGAAGCCATAATTCGAAGGACAGACAAACATTGGTCGAGAGAAAAAGAACACGAGGACAAACAGCAATCTACAAAACATTACACAGAAAACTAAATATCAAGTAACACGAACCACACTAAAAACCGAGGATGAATTCAGGTTTTCCAGAAGGGTTAGCAGTTCATTAAATTTCATACATAAATATAGTAAACAATGTCAATGCCGAAGCACTGACTAAGGAACGGATTTTGCCCTCTGGTACTGATAGTACACCGGCAGGGGTGTTACTGAGAAACTGTATGCGATAAACAGAAATATAAAAAGGTACAGATTGTTTGTCGTGAATGTACCATCAACTGGTCTTGTAAAATTCACTTTTCATTGAAAGAACAGTTGTTAGAATACATCATTGTGGTATATTTAATACAAAAGAACTTGATGTATTAGTTGTAGTAGCTACTGTGTGTTATTTTGATGAAGTAGTTATTTCTTTCAAGATTCATCATATTTCTAAGTCATGCGATTTCTAATGGAATGACATCTGTGTACATGGCCCATGTTTACAATTACATTTATTTTTAGATCGAGATTTTGTTGACAAAGCTTTAAGCTAGGTCTTTTCCTTTAAGCATATTGTATTGCTTTTAATTCATCCCATATAATTTGAATTTGAATTTGAATTGTTGGTGTTTAACGCCACTTTCAGTAATATTTCAGCTATATCATGGCGACCAGTTTTAGTGGTGGAGGTATTCGAAGTACCCGGAGAGAACCACCGACCATGGGCAAGCAATTGGTAAACTTTATCACTTGCGGCTGCGAGTCGAGTGCACCCTTTTTGTAATTTACAAAGCTGAACGCGATCCCACGCCGTATTGGTGATAGACTTGTATGAGGTGTTAGATCCAACGACCTAACTCATTGAGCCACCCGGGCACCTCATCCCATATCTACAACACAAGTTACACAATATTATATAAAACAATCAATGAATAATTGGGTGGATTCGAAAACAAGAATGCACATATTAATTCGTTTGTCTACGATTTGTTTTCTTTTTCAATTTAAAAACGAAACATCCATTCAGAATATCGTATCAAATTTGTACAATGTTCTTATTGGACGACGAAGTAAGTTGGGCAGGGATTATAGGATACGTAGACAGTTATGTTGATGACGTATTTCCGGTAGACCTGTAGTGTATGCTACATGCATTGTTGTAGTTTGATATATTAATGTTTTAAATGATGTAATTCTATTTTTATTGTATTATAGGAAGAGGTAGAAAACAGTAAAAATGTAAATGCATGGGCTATTACAACTACAACTGTAGGAATTGTTGAAATGATTATAATTGTTCTGTTAATTGTGTATATCAGAAGGTAAATATGTATATTTTCTTTGAATTTCTAAGACGTATCGGTGGTACAATGGTTAGGCGTGGCTGTCTCAAGTGCGTTAGATCGTGGGCTGAAGCCCTGGTCAGGTCAGATCAAATCAAAGACTACACAATTGGTATGTGTTGCTACTCCTCTCAGCACACAGCAATAATGAGTAACAACAAAGACGAGTTGTCTCGGAATCAGAATAATATATCGGGTGGAGCGACATGTATACTCGATGTTTCAGTAAGCTAGGACTATAAAAATCCACCTCAGTGTGTTGGTCTAGTGCAAAACGGACTTTATAATCATCATTATCTCTTCAAATTGTAGCTTGTTCTCTCCATGATATAGCTGACAAATTACTCATTTTGTTTTAAGTAATAATCACTCATTCATTCTGTGCATTTAGGTATTAAAAACGTAACTATCTAATATAAAGCGCACAACGTTATCAATAGGTACGCCCAAAGACAAAAGATTGGGAATTCAAATATCACTAACGTTATTAGTGAATAGCGATATATTTGAAACGTTGCTGAAATTGGGGTTTAAAGGGGAACCATACACTACAGGGAGATAACTCTTTAAAATCAGTTGAAATTTTTAATAAGCCACATTCGCTGACTATTCTTGTCCAATTTGTCTGAGTGAGGCGCGGTAGATATATTTAATGTGGCAGTCGAAAAGAGAAATATCTCGGGTGTGTAACGATAAAATTGGGTCAGCGAAAGGATCACAAATAAGCGAAAAATATTGAGGCAAAGTGGGGAAGGAGAAAAGGGTAGATGTTTACCTTGAAGTAAGGAAGAGGTGAGGGCATATATTTTTGAATGAAACAAGTGCCTATGCATTCTCGGTAATATTAATTCCTTTTAACATGAAAATACAGCCAATATCTTTTTTCCTTATTATGATACTAACGTGAAAAACATTGAATTGCAATACACTATTGGAGTGATTTATAACATGAGAAACAGTTATGCGAATAATCTTGCGTTGCTTCTTATTTTTATTTTTTTTTAATTACATCTGATTTATTGGTTTCTGATTTAGATATGATGTTGTTCATCTCATCCTGCAATCGAGTGCGAATCTAAAACTCGTCTTTCTTCCCGTTTCATAGCCTTGTCAAATAAAGTATATACATTTGTATTCATTATCAATAGACCAATATTGTATTTTTATTGTAATCCATGTTAATGGTTAGCATCCCCTTGAAATATGGGAAATGTATATTTACGAAGTCTATCTGATTATGCCAAGAAGATTTTGAAGATACCAAAGGGGTAATCAGAATTCGTATATCGAAGAAGAACAGACAACACAATGGCCAAAAGAAAAACTACAAAAGGACAAGCAACGATCTACAAAACATACACATAACACTAAAGATCGAGTAACACGAACCACCACTAAAAACCGGTGGTGAATTCAGGTGCTCCGGAAGGGTGATTCCATAGTTTGGTCTCCACTCCTGTATTTTTGATGTCATTGTCTCTAATCGCTTGTTCTTTACTTGTTTCTGATATTTTGCTTCACTGATGTTGTTTTTTCAGTTAAAACTAAGATTGTCGATTTACAAACTATATCTAACCTTTAGTCTACCATTGCGTGAAACTCCAGGATGTGGAAATAAGACCTTGTTTCTTCTCCACTGTGGTGTACAGCACCTACGAGGTTTGTACAGGACAAATCAAAATTGTACAACTCGACCATACGATAGCCCCGTGCCATACGAATAGCGAGCTCCTTCCACATACACGTGCACATGAAATATCTAATAAGGAGGTATATCTTATTATAGAGGCGCTATATGTGCTCGACAAGATTCTCCCACACGATTCATTAGACTTGTTTTCTTCTTGCAATCTAAAGCCTATGACCATTGCATTGCCATCATTTTTCCTACATTCTCTATTATTTCTTAGACTTGCCCTCGTCATGCATATAGCTGAAATATCACTCACTCGATGTGAAACAAATAATCAAGCAATCAGTCAATACTTTATTTTATTAATTAACTTTGATTTATTAGCCTTTATATGATCAAATCTGTCGATACAATATAAAAACTTTCATTGGGCCAATACGGCAAAAACCAGTCCAATACGGATATTTTCCGTATTGGCCCAATTCCAGTCAGTCCAATAACAACTAGATCGGAATCCGCTAGACATTTCGACAATTGCAAGGAAAAATCCCGAGAGATATTGGACTGATTAATTAATAAAGGCATCATTACGTGATGTTTTTCATATTGGCCTAGCTATAGGTCCTCGGTCTGCTGTAATGGCGTTCGGCTGCACCTCAGGCCAATACAGCAGGCCTCGGACCTATAACTAGGCCAATATGAAAAACATCACGTAATAATACTATATTATTGATACATGTAATTTTTTTCATTCCAGGCTTAAAATACAAAAGCGTACAGCCTCCAGTAGTCAGGAATTTAATTCGCATTTATAATGGAAAATTCCTTTACATTCAATAAAACATGAAAGACTAATTTATGTGGAAATATGTGGATTGTATCCTGTGTCGTAGAAAAACGGAACTTTCAGTTTGAATGAAATAATAGAGAATAGTGGAAATAATGCTATGTGGTCTTCATCCTTTGTGTTTTAATTTATAAACAGACGAACACCATTTTAAAACATGTTTGTTATACTTTGTTGTGTAATCTTAATACCATTTTACGTCAAAGAAGGAACTAATTAATTCGCACCTGTAAAAACAAATACAATGAAAAACGATAACTACCACACCTGTCCGCTCTCGGGCTGATATCATGAACTAAGGCTGATTAAGGGTATGATATGAAAAATGCCAGGTAATAATCTATATCTTACATTTGACACAAAAACCAACGTTAATATCACTGCATGTCTTATAAGCTAGTAGGCCAAAATGCGCATCTGATATGATTGATGGATCAAAATGTATTTGTATGAGGTTATTAAAGCATTTTGCATAATCATTTATTCGTTTAATCTTGCATTTTTCTGAAAACAGAAAACCAGCCAGCATAAAAAAAGCCATTTAAGAAATAGTTGGTAAATACATGTGTAATGTGATAATCAGACATTAATTAGATGGTGCCTTTCCATTAAACTAGAGGCTCACTTGAGTATGTGTCGCTCACCTGATAATTCATGTGAAGTTTGTGTTCAGTGTTCAATGAAGCTTAGATTTGAAAAAAAAAACAATTATATTCATAGCATCCGATATTCAATTGTTTCCCATTAAAATAGGCCCTCAACACAAAAAGAGCGTTGGTAGAGGAAATATGTATACATACTACCGAAAGCACTCAATACAATCCATTCAACAACAACAACAACAAATATGACGAAAACAAATTATATTTACATTTCAAATATTCAAAATTTCGGAAATTGAGACCCTTTTAGAACCCTTTTCGGAATAAAATAGCATTTTTGTAGTTAATGGCAAAAGGACTTTATATTAAGATTGCACGAAAAATAAAATAAGTTTAATTCATCAGTTAATGGTACTTATTCATGTGTACGAGGGTAGGATACCGTCTTTAAAATGACCCTCAGATTTTCTTTCGCGGCTAGGAGTGATAAACATGGTTTTATTTTAAAGATCGTAAATACATACCTATGATGCTATAGCCAATGGGTAGACATATTTAAATCAAAGTCCAGTCGACATCAACCAAGTTGACCCAAATGTTACTTATTCATTTATACGATACTAGGTGTTATTAACTTGGGTTTAAGTTAAAGGTCTAGAGTATACCTACCTATGATATTGCTGCAAATGTGTAGATCTACTTATAAAACGGTGATACCCTATATTTTATTTAAGCTACCTCCCCTGTAACAACTATATACTTAAGACGTTTTACTTTCAAAGCACATCAGAAATCGAACCAAATCGTAATGTCATGCAACGTCGCTCGCAGAACCGTGTTATTATTATGCTACATCGAGGTGGGTAATTATAATAAATAATTCAGGAATTCCATTCAGGAGCACCTAAGTTCACCTCAGGTATTTAGTGGGGTTCGTGTTACTCGATCTTTAGTTTTATGTGTATGTTTGTAGATCGTTGTTTGTCCTTTTTCTTTTGGCCATTGTATTGTTTGTCCTTCGATTTACGTATTCTGATTACCCCTTTGGTATCTTCAAACTCTTCTTTAAAAGTAACATGGTAAAGATTCGTATTTTTGTATAATTTACATTAAAAACAAAGTTATTTCATCCAATACATCCTGGTGACACAGAGGGGGCTGTTGAAAATATTAATAAAATGACAAACAAGCATCAACAAAAAGCAGCTTCAAAATCCAATCGGAAAAGCGTATAATCATAATATATAAGCAAAATCGATACCACTAACACACATATACGTGACAGACAATATAATGGTCAGATAAAATGGAACAGAAAAAGAGGCCCTTCTCAGAAATCTGAACATTAAGCAACACGAACGTCATTGACAATCTAAGGTAAACTCGAGGGTACTTGAAAGTCGAGCAGATCCTGCTCCACTAGAGACACCCGTCGTGTTATTCATATCACAAGCTCAATGCTATGTCATATTACGTTATATTTCATAAACGAATGAAAAAGATACAATTGTGGCTTCAATAATAATATTTGTATATTTGGTCTAAGGGTGAAGTTGATCACCTGTAATTCATAGCCCCCTGTTCTGCCACCAATTATGTAAAGGTTCGCACACAGCTTCTGGTATTTCAATACGGACCACCACGAAAATAAATCACAAATCGTCGAATTTGACGATATAAATGAGGAAAAAAACACACCACAATATTTCAACAAACAGTTCCAAGATGATTTAAAACAATCGTTGAACGAAGTAAAAGTGATACCCATAACACCCAATTACATGATATCCCAATTTCCTGGCACTTTAAAAACAAATGATGCGGTTATGCTACTTTTATTGGCCCAAGTCTTCCCTCTTAGTGAAAATGAGATAAACCACATAGTCCTGGTGTATTGCAGTTCATTAAAAAAAATTACCGAAGTGTTGTTGTATGTTGTGTTTTTTTTAAACCAGCCAATGTTTTACACGTTATTCTATAACAATACCATGATTCCTGAAGAATGTTTATGCTTTTGTGGAATGAAAAAGGTAAAACTGACGATTGTATGGCATTAACTTGCTTCGTCCTCTCAAATCAACATTGTCACATTATATTTAAAACTGGTTAAAAAGAATAGCTGTATCCAGCAAACAGAGTCGAAAATACGAGTTAATATTCGGTAACATTAACTCGGATTTTGTTCGGGTTTTTTTCATGATTGAGGGGATACCAAAATGATAAAAAATTTGATAATATCAGCTATGTTAAAAACAGAATACGAGGAAACGTTACTGCATTTAAGAAGTAAAGTAGAAAATAATGTATGGCCTAAAATATCATCTACATATGTACACAATGCAATAAAGAGGTAATAAATGAGATGTAAAGAAAAAAACTTAGACTGTAAACAACATAAGTTAAGTTCAAATATATGTTCGTGGTATTTAGCAACAATGTACATTTTTTGTCGAAAAGAATACTTGAATCTTCAAAAGATGCATGTTTCCTTTAAATGCAATTTTAAAGGAATGTGCCAAGTTACAATAAATGTATTAAACATTATTGTGCGTTGCTAGATTATATAAGGATATATTATATGATAAATCATGTCTTTTCACTCTTTTATTCCGGAAGCGCGTCGTTTGCATTGAATTTGATATCTAGTGGGTTTTGTCACATTTTACTAAACGAATAATGTGCAAGTTAAATAATACAGATGATTATTTATAATGATTAATTTCCAACGAACCACAGTGCAGGATTTAAAACCACTATTTGCAAGGGATTTATACACCATTCATTGCTTCCTAACTACTTCCTAAAAGATAAGTCACGCAAAGGACTATTCTGTTGGAATCTATCTAACAGTGTGACGTCATATAATTGCAATGTCCGTAAATAGAGGTATTTATTTGTATCATTATAAAGTTATGATTAAATTTCATCTTAGTATGATGAGTAAATTAATCCATAGTCATATTCTCCTTAATAGAAGTAAATTTAATTCAAATAATTTAGTAGACATTTCGTTAATTAACTCGTTTAAGTATGAATTGAATTGAAATATAGACTCAACAATGGAATACTTGTTTATTCTTCCGTAAATGGTCGTTTTCGGGTGAAGACGACCGAGGTAAGAAGAGCCCACGTGCACTCGTCTTTACTCGTTGTGACATCCAATCAGAACGCCTCTAACAAGAAAAAAAATCGTTTAAATATATACCCTAAGCCGAGAATGTCACATTATATACCCTGTCTGATAGCTGAATAACAGATATATTACGGAATTAACCATTGGGTTTTTTTTTCAAATGCAGACTCCAACCGTATTAAATATATTTGTGTCTTTTATTTTAATTTTTTCGTATTTCTAGATGTCCTTTTCCGTACCTTTGACGTCATTCTTCAATGACGTCAAAATATGTGTCACGTCATATTTCATGTATGGGGTTTCTCATGAAGGAAAATACTGTACTTTCAACAAAATATTAGTGAGAAAAGCTCAAATATCAGTAGAAAGCTCCTTAGTCTACCAATCGGTGTCACAAAAGTCAATTTTATGTGATGTGTATTTCATAACGCTCAATTTTATGATATTGATCTGATAATTTATGCAAATTAGTTACTGATCAATGGCGGGGGTCTCTAGGAGTTCGCGATAGTGAAAGTTGTTGGTTTACGGAAGAAATAGGTATTTACATGCGTTGTTGGGAAAGCCCGGGTGATCTTCCACTCGTGATAGAAATTTTTGTTTCTTTTCGCTCGTTTCGCTGCGCTCCACTCGCGAAAAGACATAAAATTTATATCACTCGTGGAAGATCACCCGGTCTTTCCCAAGAACGTATGTAAGAACCTATTATTCTTCCGTAAATGGCCGTTTTCGGGTGGAGACGACCGAGGTAAGACGAGTTCACGTGCACTCGTCTTTACTCGTTGTGACATCCCATCAGAACGCCTCTAACAAGAAACAAATCGTTTAAATATATATCCTAAGCCGGGAATGTCACATTATAAACCCTGTCTGATAGCTGAATAACAGATATATTACGGATTTAACCATTGCTTTTGTTTTCAAATACAGACTACCGTATTAAATATATTTGTGTCTTTTATTTTTATTTTTTCGTATTTCTAGATGTCTTATTCGTACCTTTGACGTCATTCTTCAATGACGTCAAAATATGTGTCACGTCATATTTCATGTCTCATGAAGGAAAATACTGTACTTTCAATAAAATGTTAGTGAGAAAAGCTCAAATTGTATATCAGTAGAAAGCTACTTAGTTTATAATAATAAGTCGGTGTCCCAATAGTCAATTTTATGTGATGTGTATTTCATAACGCTCAATGATATTGATCTGATAATTTATGCAAATTAGTTACTGATCAATGGCGGGGGCCTCTAGGAGTTTGCGATAGTGAAAGTTGTTGGTTTATGGAATAAATATGTACTTACATGCGTTGTTGGGAAAGCCCGGGTGATCTTCCACTCGTGATATAAATTGTTGTGTCTTTTCCATCACTCGTGGAAGATCACCCGGTCTTTCCCAAGAACGTATGTAAGAACCTATTATACTTCCATAATATGAAATAGTCTTTATGCACACATCTTTGTTCAAATTTAAGAAGAATTATAAGATACCAAATGAGCAATCAAAATCCGTAACTCAAAGAAGGAGAGAAAACACAATTGCCAAACAAAACAGGACTAAACTAAAGAACAAAAAATGATCCACAAAGAAACTACAAAGAAAACAAAAGATCGAGCAACATCAACCCCACTAAAAACCGGAGGTGAACTCACGTGCTCCGGAAAGGCCAACAGTTCATGCTTCACTATTGCATTTAGTTCATTTTTATAAATTTCCACTTGATTTGGTCATCGTTTGTATTAAACTAAAATGACTCTGTGGTCATGGCAATTGGATCTGCCTCCATCAATACAATCAGTGCTAATCTCTACTGCTTTATGAGCTCGACTCTCGCGCATGTCGCATATACTAGTATATTGAAGTAAAGACACAAGTTTGTTTCTGAATATATTACGTGATCTTACTCACTATTACCCGTTAGAAAATGTAGAACATATCCGTTTTTTTACATTCTCGATAATTTAAATACACACGAACTTGAAGGTATTACCTAAAATCGTCCATGCAGAAATAAGTACAAATGCAGTAATTTAAATAAAATGAAAGAAAAAATACCACAATGTCAGAACAGTTATAAATGCAATCGAATTATGAGATTAAAGAATGTAATTAACTTAACAGGTCTGTAACAGATTATGAGATTAAAGAATGTAATTAACTTAACAGGTCTGTAGCGGATTCTGAGATTAAAGAATGTATTTAACTCAACAAGTCTGTAACGGATTATGAGATTAAAGAATGTAATTAACTTAACAAGTCTGTAATATTTGTCCACCAATAAAACAAACCATCGCAATATAACTGAAATATCGTTGGCCGTGGTGTTAAATCCCAACACCTCTAATCATAGCACAATATAATGTATAATTACTGGAAATAATTATGATTGAATATTTTAATTTGTAATGGGACCTTTTTAATTGACATTATATGAGTTTCCTTTGAGTTCAACAATAGGTCCCAATCTGCTATTTGACTAATCACGTATTATCCCGTATAACCAATAGAAATATTTGAACATTATTTGTATTAAAATATGTACTATTATATAACATATTCCTGAATGTATTAAAATTTCTTAAGTAATGATTTACAACATATTGCTATATAAACAAATAAGTTTGTTTAAAGAAATACGTTTGCTGTTCATACAATTAGCGGAGCAGGAACCCTTCCGGAGCATCGGAGTTCACCCCCGGTTTTTAGTGGGGTTCGTGTTACTCGATCTTTAGTTTTATGTGTATGTTTTGTAGATCGTTGTTTGTCCTTTGTTATTTTTCTTTTTGCCAGTGTGTTTTCTGTTCTTCTTTGATATACGGATTATAATTACGCCTTTTATATCTTCAAACTCTTCTTTAAAAGTAACATGGTAAATATTCGTATTTTGTATAATTTACATGGAAAACTAGTTATTTCATGCAATACATCCTGGTGACACAGAGGGGGCTGTTGAAAATATTAATAAAATGACAAACAAGCATCAACAAAAAACAGTTTCAAAATCCAATCGGAAAGCGTATAATCATATATAGGCAAAATCGATACCACTAACACACATATACGTGACAGAAAATAGAATGACCTGGTTGAAGTTGACCTATTATCTTTAATAGCCCCTATCATGACACCAATTATATAAAGGTTCGCACACAGCCTCAGGTATTCCAATACTGCTCACCACGACATACATTGTAACTGATAACACGACGAATTTGACGACATAGATGGACAACCAAAAATGCAACATTGTCTGAGCAAACAGTTCCAAAATTCAATAGCGAAATCGTAGAACGAGGTAAAATCGATACTCCTAACACACAATGACCACTCAATTTCCTGGCTTATAGAGGCACTTCAATAAAAAATAAAATGGTGGGTTTAAGCTACTTTAATTGGCTAAAACCTCCTATTTTAGTGAAATTGTCCATAAAATGTATAGTCCAGGTGTAGAGCAGTTAATTTCAAAATCAACCAAAATATTATTGTTGGATATTGTTGGTTTTTTTTAACCAGCCAATGTTTTGCACACTATTTTATAACAATACCACGATTCCTGAAGAGTTTTTAAGCTTTTGTGGATTGATAAAAAATAAACATGACAATTGTATGGTATTTATTAGCTTTGTCCTCTAAGATCAACATTGTCACATTATATTTAAACCTGGTTAAAATGATTAGATTTACAAAATCCAATAAAGAAATATTAAATTACAGGTAAAGAAAAAAAGCTTAGAATGTAAACAACGTAAAGTAAGGTCAAAAATATGTTCGTGGGTTTTTACAAGCAATGAACATTTTCTGTAGAAAAGAATACTTGAATCTTCAAACGATGCATGTTTGTTTTAAATGCAATTTTAAATGGGTGTGCCAAGTTACAAGCAATTTATTATACATGCATTGGGCGTTGCTAGATTATATAAGGATATATTATTTGAAATAAATCATATCATTTATTACAAATTCAATAAAAATATTTTGGAAATATCTCTTTTCAAAATATAGTATCTATTAATAACAGATTTTTTACAAATGTCAAGATAAAAACAGTCTTGTAATCTACAGTTTTGTAACAGATTACATTTGGAGAAAGCTTGTACCGTTACACTCGATTACCTATATTTTAGGACATGCCATAACCCATGCGACAAGCTATGAGTTTTTAGTTGTTACCTATATATCTCGTAAGCATAGAACAAATAAGATTGTTATAGTGTTAAAATGTGGTATAAAAATTTTATTTGCTTGCAAGATTGTATAAAAATATCACATTGATTTAAAAATGTATGTAGATTATATATTGATTTGATTGATTTATGGTTTTTACCGCCACTTTAAACAATATTCAATATTTAAGTTATATCGTGGAGGTCAGTTTTATTGGTGGAGGAAACCGGAGTACTAGGAGAAAACCACCAACCTGTCGCAAGTCACTGACAAACTTTTTCATATATTATATTATAAATTCATAAAATATGGGTTGAAAAATTGGTAACTTTTATATATTAAGTGTCAAAATTATCATACAGTCGCCATCATCATTTTGATATCCATTACGAAATATCTGTGTCACATATGAGGATTCATCCTGAACTGTTTTTTTTTTTGGAAAAATGAAACAAATTGCTTCCATAACGTGTTTGATATGTTTCTACATACATAACGTATTTGATATTTTTCTACATACATAACGTGTTTGATATGTTTCTACATGCATAACGTATTTGATATTTTTCTACATGCATAGCTTATTTGATATTTTTCTACATGCACGTATTTGATAGTTTTTCTACATACATAACGTATTTGATATTTTTCTACATCCATAACGTGTTTGATATGTTTCTACATGCATAACGTATTTGATATTTTTCTACATACCTAACGTGTTTGATATTTTTCTACATACATAACGGGTTTGATATTTTTCTACATACATAACGTGTTTGATATTTTTCTATATACATAACGTATTTGATATTTTTCTACATACATAACGTGTTTGATATTTTTCTACATCCATAACGTGTTTGATATTTTTCTACATCCATAACGTGTTTGATATTTTTCTACATACATAACGTGTTTGATATTTTTCTACATACATAACGTATTTGATATTTTTCTACATACATAACGTGTTTGATATTTTTCTACATCCATAACGTGTTTGATATTTTTCTACATACATAACGTGTTTGATATTTTTCTACATACATAACGTGTTTGATATTTTTCTACATCCATAACGTGCTTGATATTTTTCTACATCTATAACGTGTTTGATATTTTTCTACATACATAACGTGTTTGATATTTTTCTACATACATAGCATATTTGATATTTTTCTACATATATCGTATTTGATATGTTTCGACATACATAACGTATTTGATATTTTTCTACATCCATAACGTGTTTGATATTTTTCTACATACATAACGTGTTTGATATTTTTCTACATACATAACGTGTTTGATATTTTTCTACATACATAGCATATTTGATATTTTTCTACATATATCGTATTTGATATTTTTCTACATACATAACGTGTTTGATATTTTTCTACATACATAACGTGTTTGATATTTTGCTACATACATAGCATATTTGATATTTTTCTACATATATCGTATTTGATATGTTTCTACATGCATAACGTGTTTGATATTTTTCTACATACATAACGTGTTTGATATGTTTCTACATACATAACATGTTTGATATGTTTCTACATACATAACGTGTTTGATATTTTTCTACATCCATAACGTATTTGATATGTTTCTACATCCATAACGTGTTTGATATGTTTCTACATGCATAACGTGTTTGATATTTTTCTATATGCATAACGTGTTTGATATTTTTCTACATACATAACGTGTTTGATATTTTTCTACATACATAACGTGTTTGATATTTTGCTACATACATAGCATATTTGATATTTTTCTACATATATCGTATTTGATATGTTTCTACATGCATAACGTGTTTGATATTTTTCTACATACATAACGTGTTTGATATGTTTCTACATACATAACATGTTTGATATGTTTCTACATGCATAACGTGTTTGATATTTTTCTACATCCATAACGTATTTGATATGTTTCTACATCCATAACGTGTTTGATATGTTTCTACATGCATAACGTGTTTGATATTTTTCTATATGCATAACGTGTTTGATATTTTTCTACATGCATAACGTGTTTGATATCTTTCTACATGCATAACGTGTTTGATATGTTTCTACATGCATAACGTGTTTGATATTTTTCTACATGCATAACGTGTTTGATATTTTTCTACATCCATAACGTGTTTGATATGTTTCTACATGCATAACGTGTTTGATATTTTTCTACATACATAGCGTGTTTGATATGTTTCTACATACATAACGTGTTTGATATGTTTCTACATACATAACGTGTTTGATATTTTTCTACATCCATAACGTATTTGATATGTTTCTACATCCATAACGTGTTTGATATGTTTCTACATGCATAACGTGTTTGATATTTTTCTACATGCATAACGTGTTTGATATTTTTCTACATGCATAACGTGTTTGATATGTTTCTACATGCATAGCGTGTTTGATATGTTTCTACATGCATAACGTGTTTGATATTTTTCTACATACATAACGTGTTTGATATTTTTCTACTTACATAACGTGTTTGATATTTTTCTACATACATAACGTGTTTGATATGTTTCTACATGGATAACGTGTTTCATATTTTTCTACATGCATAACGTGTTTGATATGTTTCTACATGCATAACGTGTTTGATATTTTTCTACATACATAACGTGTTTGATATTTTTCTACATACATAACGTGTTTGATATTTTTCTACATACTTAACGTATTTGAAATTTTTCTACATACATAACGTATTTGATATTTTTCTGCAAACACGTATTTGATAGTTTTTCTACATACATAGCATATTTGATATGTTTCTACATGCATAACGTGTTTGATATTTTTCTACATCCATAACGTGTTTGATATGTTTCTACATGCATAACGTATTTGACATTTTTCTACATGCATAGCTTATTTGATATTTTTCTACATGCACGTATTCGATAGTTTTTCTACATACATAACGTATTTGATATTTTTCTACATCCATAACGTGTTTGATATGTTTCTACATGCATAACGTATTTGATATTTTTCTACATCCATAACGTGTTTGATATTTTTCTACATACATAACGTGTTTGATATTTTTCTACATACATAACGTGTTTGATATTTTTTTACATACATAACGTGTTTGATATTTTTCTACATACATAACGTGTTTGATACTTTTCTACATACATAACGTATTTGATATTTTTCTACATACATGACGTATTTGATATGTTTCTAGATACATAACGTGTTTGATATTTTTCTACATCCATAACGTGTTTGATATTTTTCTACATACATAATGTGTTTGATATTTTTCTACATCCATAACGTGTTTGATATTTTTCTACATACATAACGTATTTGATATATTTCTACATCCATAACGTGTTTGATATTTTTCTACATACATAACGTGTTTGATATGTTTCTACATGCATAACGTATTTGATATTTTTCTACATACATAACGTGCTTGATATTTTTCTACATCCATAACGTGTTTGATATTTTTTTACATCCATAACGTGTTTGATATTTTTCTACATCCATAACGTGTTTGATATTTTTCTACATACATAACGTGTTTGATATTTTTCTACATCCATAACGTGTTTGATATTTTTCTACATACATAACGTGTTTGATATTTTTCTACATACATAGCATATTTGATATTTTTCTACATATATCGTATTTGATATTTTTCTACATGCATATCGTATTTGATATTTTTCTACATACATAACGTGTTTGATATTTTTCTACATACATAACGTGTTTGATATTTTTCTACATACATAGCATATTTGATATTTTTTTACATATATCGTATTTGATATGTTTCTACATGCATAACGTGTTTGATATTTTTCTACATACATAACGTGTTTGATATGTTTCTACATACATAACGTGTTTGATATGTTTCTACATACATAACGTGTTTGATATTTTTCTACATCCATAACGTATTTGATATGTTTCTACATCCATAACGTGTTTGATATGTTTCTACATGCATAACGTGTTTGATATTTTTCTATATGCATAACGTGTTTGATATTTTTCTACATGCATAACGTGTTTGATATGTTTCTACATGCATAACGTGTTTGATATGTTTCTACATGCATAACGTGTTTGATATTTTTCTACATGCATAACGTGTTTGATATTTTTCTACATCCATAGCGTGTTTGATATGTTTCTACATGCATAACGTGTTTGATATTTTTCTACATATATAACGTGTTTGATATTTTTCTACATACATAACGTGTTTGATATGTTTCTACATGCATAACGTGTTTGATATTTTTCTACATGCATAACATGTTTGATATGTTTCTACATGCATAACGTGTTTGATATTTTTCTACATACATAACGTGTTTGATATTTTTCTACATACATAACGTGTTTGATATTTTTCTACATACTTAACGTATTTGATATTTTTCTACATACATAACGTATTTGATATTTTTCACCAAACACGTATTTGATAGTTTTTCTACATGCATAACATATTTGATATGTTTCTACATGCATAACGTGTTTGATATTTTTCTACATCCATAACGTGTTTGATATGTTTCTACATGCATAACGTATTTGATATTTTTCTACATGCATAGCTTATTTGATATTTTTCTACATACATAACGTGTTTGATATTTTTCTACATACATAACGTGTTTGATATTTTTCTACATACATAGCATATTTGATATTTTTCTACATATATCGTATTTGATATTTTTCTACATACATAACGTGTTTGATATTTTTCTACATCCATAACGTGCTTGATATTTTTCTACATCTATAACGTGTTTGATATTTTTCTACATACATAACGTGTTTGATATTTTTCTACATACATAGCATATTTGATATTTTTCTACATATATCGTATTTGATATGTTTCGACATACATAACGTATTTGATATTTTTCTACATCCATAACTTATTTGATATTTTTCTACATACATAACGTGTTTGATATTTCTCTACATACATAACGTGTTTGATATTTTTCTACATACATAGCATATTTGATATTTTTCTACATATATCGTATTTGATATTTTTCTACATACATAACGTGTTTGATATTTTTCTACATACATAACGTATTTGATATTTTTCTACATACATAGCATATTTGATATTTTTCTACATACATAACGTGTTTGATATTTTTCTACATACAAAGCATATTTGATATTTTTCTACCTATATCGTATTTGATATGTTTCTACATGCATAACGTGTTTGATATTTTTGTACATGCATAACGTGTTTGATATTTTTCTACATGCATAACGTGTTTGATATGTTTCTACATGCATAACGTGTTTGATATGTTTCTACATGCATAACGTGTTTGATATTTTTCTACATCCATAACGTGTTTGATATGTTTCTACATGCATAACGTGTTTGATATTTTTCTACATACATAGCGTGTTTGATATGTTTCTACATACATAACGTGTTTGATATGTTTCTACATACATAACGTGTTTGATATTTTTCTACATCCATAACGTATTTGATATGTTTCTACATGCATAACGTGTTTGATATGTTTCTACATGCATAACGTGTTTGATATTTTTCTACATGCATAACGTGTTTGATATTTTTCTACATGCATAACGTGTTTGATATGTTTCTACATGCATAACGTGTTTGATATGTTTCTACATGCATAACGTGTTTGATATTTTTCTACATCCATAACGTGTTTGATATGTTTCTACATGCATAACGTGTTTGATATTTTTCTACATACATAACGTGTTTGATATTTTTCTACATACATAGCATATTTGATATTTTTCTACATATATCGTATTTTATATTTTTCTACATACATAACGTGTTTGATATTTTTCTACATACATAACGTGTTTGATATTTTGCTACATACATAGCATATTTGATATTTTTCTACATATATTGTATTTGATATGTTTCTACATGCATAACGTGTTTGATATTTTTCTACATACATAACGTGTTTGATATGTTTCTACATACATAACATGTTTGATATGTTTCTACATACATAACGTGTTTGATATTTTTCTACATCCATAACGTATTTGATATGTTTCTACATCCATAACGTGTTTGATATGTTTCTACATGCATAATGTGTTTGATATTTTTCTATATGCATAACGTGTTTGATATTTTTCTACATGCATAACGTGTTTGATATGTTTCTACATGCATAACGTGTTTGATATGTTTCTACATGCATAACGTGTTTGATATTTTTCTACATGCATAACGTGTTTGATATTTTTCTACATACATAGCGTGTTTGATATGTTTCTACATACATAACGTGTTTGATATGTTTCTACATACATAACGTGTTTGATATTTTTCTACATCCATAACGTATTTGATATGTTTCTACATCCATAACGTGTTTGATATGTTTCTACATGCATAACGTGTTTGATATTTTTCTACATGCATAACGTGTTTGATATTTTTCTACATGCATAACGTGTTTGATATGTTTCTACATGCATAGCGTGTTTGATATGTTTCTACATGCATAACGTGTTTGATATTTTTTTACATACATAACGTGTTTGATATTTTTCTACTTACATAACGTGTTTGATATTTTTCTACATACATAACGTGTTTGATATGTTTCTACATGGATAACGTGTTTGATATTTTTCTACATGCATAACGTGTTTGATATGTTTCTACATGCATAACGTGTTTGATATTTTTCTACATACATAACGTGTTTGATATTTTTCTACATACATAACGTGTTTGATATTTTTCTACATACTTAACGTATTTGAAATTTTTCTACATACATAACGTATTTGATATTTTTCTGCAAACACGTATTTGATAGTTTTTCTACATACATAGCATATTTGATATGTTTCTACATGCATAACGTGTTTGATATTTTTCTACATCCATAACGTGTTTGATATGTTTCTACATGCATAACGTATTTGACATTTTTCTACATGCATAGCTTATTTGATATTTTTCTACATGCACGTATTCGATAGTTTTTCTACATACATAACGTATTTGATATTTTTCTACATCCATAACGTGTTTGATATGTTTCTACATGCATAACGTATTTGATATTTTTCTACATCCATAACGTGTTTGATATTTTTCTACATACATAACGTGTTTGATATTTTTCTACATACATAACGTGTTTGATATTTGTTTACATACATAACGTGTTTGATATTTTTCTACATACATAACGTGTTTGATACTTTTCTACATACATAACGTATTTGATATTTTTCTACATACATGACGTATTTGATATGTTTCTAGATACATAACGTGTTTGATATTTTTCTACATCCATAACGTGTTTGATATTTTTCTACATACATAATGTGTTTGATATTTTTCTACATCCATAACGTGTTTGATATTTTTCTACATACATAACGTATTTGATATATTTCTACATCCATAACGTGTTTGATATTTTTCTACATACATAACGTGTTTGATATGTTTCTACATGCATAACGTATTTGATATTTTTCTAGATACATAACGTGCTTGATATTTTTCTACATCCATAACGTGTTTGATATTTTTTTACATCCATAACGTGTTTGATATTTTTCTACATCCATAACGTGTTTGATATTTTTCTACATACATAACGTGTTTGATATTTTTCTACATCCATAACGTGTTTGATATTTTTCTACATACATAACGTGTTTGATATTTTTCTACATACATAGCATATTTGATATTTTTCTACATATATCGTATTTGATATTTTTCTACATGCATATCGTATTTGATATTTTTCTACATACATAACGTGTTTGATATTTTTCTACATACATAACGTGTTTGATATTTTTCTACATACATAGCATATTTGATATTTTTCTACATATATCGTATTTGATATGTTTCTACATGCATAACGTGTTTGATATTTTTCTACATACATAACGTGTTTGATATGTTTCTACATACATAACGTGTTTGATATGTTTCTACATACATAACGTGTTTGATATTTTTCTACATCCATAACGTATTTGATATGTTTCTACATCCATAACGTGTTTGATATGTTTCTACATGCATAACGTGTTTGATATTTTTCTATATGCATAACGTGTTTGATATTTTTCTACATGCATAACGTGTTTGATATGTTTCTACATGCATAACGTGTTTGATATGTTTCTACATGCATAACGTGTTTGATATTTTTCTACATCCATAGCGTATTTGATATTTTTCTACATCCATAGCGTGTTTGATATGTTTCTACATGCATAACGTGTTTGATATTTTTCTACATATATAACGTGTTTGATATTTTTCTACATACATAACGTGTTTGATATGTTTCTACATGCATAACGTGTTTGATATTTTTCTACATGCATAACGTGTTTGATATGTTTCTACATGCATAACGTGTTTGATATTTTTCTACATACATAACGTGTTTGATATTTTTCTACATACATAACGTGTTTGATATTTTTCTACATACTTAACGTATTTGATATTTTTCTACATACATAACGTATTTGATATTTTTCACCAAACACGTATTTGATAGTTTTTCTACATGCATAACATATTTGATATGTTTCTACATGCATAACGTGTTTGATATTTTTCTACATCCATAACGTGTTTGATATGTTTCTACATGCATAACGTATTTGATATTTTTTTACATGCATAGCTTATTTGATATTTTTCTACATACATAACGTGTTTGATATTTTTCTACATACATAACGTGTTTGATATTTTTCTACATACATAGCATATTTGATATTTTTCTACATATATCGTATTTGATATTTTTCTACATACATAACGTGTTTGATATTTTTCTACATCCATAACGTGCTTGATATTTTTCTACATCTATAACGTGTTTGATATTTTTCTACATACATAACGTGTTTGATATTTTTCTACATACATAGCATATTTGATATTTTTCTACATATATCGTATTTGATATGTTTCGACATACATAACGTATTTGATATTTTTCTACATCCATAACTTATTTGATATTTTTCTACATACATAACGTGTTTGATATTTCTCTACATACATAACGTGTTTGATATTTTTCTACATACATAGCATATTTGATATTTTTCTACATATATCGTATTTGATATTTTTCTACATACATAACGTGTTTGATATTTTTCTACATACATAACGTATTTGATATTTTTCTACATACATAGCATATTTGATATTTTTCTACATACATAACGTGTTTGATATTTTTCTACATACAAAGCATATTTGATATTTTTCTACCTATATCGTATTTGATATGTTTCTACATGCATAACGTGTTTGATATTTTTGTACATGCATAACGTGTTTGATATTTTTCTACATGCATAACGTGTTTGATATGTTTCTACATGCATAACGTGTTTGATATGTTTCTACATGCATAACGTGTTTGATATTTTTCTACATCCATAACGTGTTTGATATGTTTCTACATGCATAACGTGTTTGATATTTTTCTACATACATAGCGTGTTTGATATGTTTCTACATACATAACGTGTTTGATATGTTTCTACATACATAACGTGTTTGATATTTTTCTACATCCATAACGTATTTGATATGTTTCTACATCCATAACGTGTTTGATATGTTTCTACATGCATAACGTGTTTGATATTTTTCTACATGCATAACGTGTTTGATATTTTTCTACATGCATAACGTGTTTGATATGTTTCTACATGCATAACGTGTTTGATATGTTTCTACATGCATAACGTGTTTGATATTTTTCTACATCCATAACGTGTTTGATATGTTTCTACATGCATAACGTGTTTGATATTTTTCTACATACATAACGTGTTTGATATTTTTCTACATACATAACGTGTTTGATATTTTTCTACATACATAACGTGTTTGATATGTTTCTACATGGATAACGTGTTTGATATTTTTCTACATGCATAACGTGTTTGATATGTTTCTACATGCATAACATGTTTGATATTTTTCTACATACATAACGTGTTTGATATTTTTCTACATACATAACGTGTTTGATATTTTTCTACATACTTAACGTATTTGATATTTTTCTACATACATAACGTATTTGATATTTTTCTGCAAACACGTATTTGATAGTTTTTCTACATACATAACATATTTGATATTTTTCTACATCCATAACTTATTTGATATTTTTCTACATACATAACGTGTTTGATATTTCTCTACATACATAACGTGTTTGATATTTTTCTACATACTTAACGTATTTGAAATTTTTCTACATACATAACGTATTTGATATTTTTCTGCAAACACGTATTTGATAGTTTTTCTACATACATAGCATATTTGATATGTTTCTACATGCATAACGTGTTTGATATTTTTCTACATCCATAACGTGTTTGATATGTTTCTACATGCATAACGTATTTGACATTTTTCTACATGCATAGCTTATTTGATATTTTTCTACATGCACGTATTCGATAGTTTTTCTACATACATAACGTATTTGATATTTTTCTACATCCATAACGTGTTTGATATGTTTCTACATGCATAACGTATTTGATATTTTTCTACATCCATAACGTGTTTGATATTTTTCTACATACATAACGTGTTTGATATTTTTCTACATACATAACGTGTTTGATATTTTTTTACATACATAACGTGTTTGATATTTTTCTACATACATAACGTGTTTGATACTTTTCTACATACATAACGTATTTGATATTTTTCTACATACATGACGTATTTGATATGTTTCTAGATACATAACGTGTTTGATATTTTTCTACATCCATAACGTGTTTGATATTTTTCTACATACATAATGTGTTTGATATTTTTCTACATCCATAACGTGTTTGATATTTTTCTACATACATAACGTATTTGATATATTTCTACATCCATAACGTGTTTGATATTTTTCTACATACATAACGTGTTTGATATGTTTCTACATGCATAACGTATTTGATATTTTTCTAGATACATAACGTGCTTGATATTTTTCTACATCCATAACGTGTTTGATATTTTTTTACATCCATAACGTGTTTGATATTTTTCTACATCCATAACGTGTTTGATATTTTTCTACATACATAACGTGTTTGATATTTTTCTACATCCATAACGTGTTTGATATTTTTCTACATACATAACGTGTTTGATATTTTTCTACATACATAGCATATTTGATATTTTTCTACATATATCGTATTTGATATTTTTCTACATGCATATCGTATTTGATATTTTTCTACATACATAACGTGTTTGATATTTTTCTACATACATAACGTGTTTGATATTTTTCTACATACATAGCATATTTGATATTTTTCTACATATATCGTATTTGATATGTTTCTACATGCATAACGTGTTTGATATTTTTCTACATACATAACGTGTTTGATATGTTTCTACATACATAACGTGTTTGATATGTTTCTACATACATAACGTGTTTGATATTTTTCTACATCCATAACGTATTTGATATGTTTCTACATCCATAACGTGTTTGATATGTTTCTACATGCATAACGTGTTTGATATTTTTCTATATGCATAACGTGTTTGATATTTTTCTACATGCATAACGTGTTTGATATGTTTCTACATGCATAACGTGTTTGATATGTTTCTACATGCATAACGTGTTTGATATTTTTCTACATCCATAGCGTATTTGATATTTTTCTACATCCATAGCGTGTTTGATATGTTTCTACATGCATAACGTGTTTGATATTTTTCTACATATATAACGTGTTTGATATTTTTCTACATACATAACGTGTTTGATATGTTTCTACATGCATAACGTGTTTGATATTTTTCTACATGCATAACGTGTTTGATATGTTTCTACATGCATAACGTGTTTGATATTTTTCTACATACATAACGTGTTTGATATTTTTCTACATACATAACGTGTTTGATATTTTTCTACATACTTAACGTATTTGATATTTTTCTACATACATAACGTATTTGATATTTTTCACCAAACACGTATTTGATAGTTTTTCTACATGCATAACATATTTGATATGTTTCTACATGCATAACGTGTTTGATATTTTTCTACATCCATAACGTGTTTGATATGTTTCTACATGCATAACGTATTTGATATTTTTTTACATGCATAGCTTATTTGATATTTTTCTACATACATAACGTGTTTGATATTTTTCTACATACATAACGTGTTTGATATTTTTCTACATACATAGCATATTTGATATTTTTCTACATATATCGTATTTGATATTTTTCTACATACATAACGTGTTTGATATTTTTCTACATCCATAACGTGCTTGATATTTTTCTACATCTATAACGTGTTTGATATTTTTCTACATACATAACGTGTTTGATATTTTTCTACATACATAGCATATTTGATATTTTTCTAAATATATCGTATTTGATATGTTTCGACATACATAACGTATTTGATATTTTTCTACATCCATAACTTATTTGATATTTTTCTACATACATAACGTGTTTGATATTTCTCTACATACATAACGTGTTTGATATTTTTCTACATACATAGCATATTTGATATTTTTCTACATATATCGTATTTGATATTTTTCTACATACATAACGTGTTTGATATTTTTCTACATACATAACGTATTTGATATTTTTCTACATACATAGCATATTTGATATTTTTCTACATACATAACGTGTTTGATATTTTTCTACATACAAAGCATATTTGATATTTTTCTACCTATATCGTATTTGATATGTTTCTACATGCATAACGTGTTTGATATTTTTGTACATGCATAACGTGTTTGATATTTTTCTACATGCATAACGTGTTTGATATGTTTCTACATGCATAACGTGTTTGATATGTTTCTACATGCATAACGTGTTTGATATTTTTCTACATCCATAACGTGTTTGATATGTTTCTACATGCATAACGTGTTTGATATTTTTCTACATACATAGCGTGTTTGATATGTTTCTACATACATAACGTGTTTGATATGTTTCTACATACATAACGTGTTTGATATTTTTCTACATCCATAACGTATTTGATATGTTTCTACATCCATAACGTGTTTGATATGTTTCTACATGCATAACGTGTTTGATATTTTTCTACATGCATAACGTGTTTGATATTTTTCTACATGCATAACGTGTTTGATATGTTTCTACATGCATAACGTGTTTGATATGTTTCTACATGCATAACGTGTTTGATATTTTTCTACATCCATAACGTGTTTGATATGTTTCTACATGCATAACGTGTTTGATATTTTTCTACATACATAACGTGTTTGATATTTTTCTACATACATAACGTGTTTGATATTTTTCTACATACATAACGTGTTTGATATGTTTCTACATGGATAACGTGTTTGATATTTTTCTACATGCATAACGTGTTTGATATGTTTCTACATGCATAACGTGTTTGATATTTTTCTACATACATAACGTGTTTGATATTTTTCTACATACATAACGTGTTTGATATTTTTCTACATACTTAACGTATTTGATATTTTTCTACATACATAACGTATTTGATATTTTTCTGCAAACACGTATTTGATAGTTTTTCTACATACATAACATATTTGATATTTTTCTACATCCATAACTTATTTGATATTTTTCTACATACATAACGTGTTTGATATTTCTCTACATACATAACGTGTTTGATATTTTTCTACATACATAGCATATTTGATATTTTTCTACATATATCGTATTTTATATTTTTCTACATACATAACGTGTTTGATATTTTTCTACATACATAACGTATTTGATATTTTTCTACATACATAGCATATTTGATATTTTTCTACATACATAACGTGTTTGATATTTTTCTACATACAAAGCATATTTGATATTTTTCTACCTATATCGTATTTGATATGTTTCTACATGCATAACGTGTTTGATATTTTTGTACATGCATAACGTGTTTGATATTTTTCTACATGCATAACGTGTTTGATATGTTTCTACATGCATAACGTGTTTGATATGTTTCTACATGCATAACGTGTTTGATATTTTTCTACATCCATAACGTGTTTGATATGTTTCTACATGCATAACGTGTTTGATATTTTTCTACATACATAGCGTGTTTGATATGTTTCTACATACATAACGTGTTTGATATGTTTCTACATACATAACGTGTTTGATATTTTTCTACATCCATAACGTATTTGATATGTTTCTACATCCATAACGTGTTTGATATGTTTCTACATGCATAACGTGTTTGATATTTTTCTACATGCATAACGTGTTTGATATTTTTCTACATGCATAACGTGTTTGATATGTTTCTACATGCATAACGTGTTTGATATGTTTCTACATGCATAACGTGTTTGATATTTTTCTACATCCATAACGTGTTTGATATGTTTCTACATGCATAACGTGTTTGATATTTTTCTACATACATAACGTGTTTGATATTTTTCTACATACATAACGTGTTTGATATTTTTCTACATACATAACGTGTTTGATATGTTTCTACATGGATAACGTGTTTGATATTTTTCTACATGCATAACGTGTTTGATATGTTTCTACATGCATAACGTGTTTGATATTTTTCTACATACATAACGTGTTTGATATTTTTCTACATACATAACGTGTTTGATATTTTTCTACATACTTAACGTATTTGATATTTTTCTACATACATAACGTATTTGATATTTTTCTGCAAACACGTATTTGATAGTTTTTCTACATACATAACATATTTGATATGTTTCTACATGCATAACGTGTTTGATATTTTTCTACATCCATAACGTGTTTGATATGTTTCTACATGCATAACGTATTTGATATTTTCCTACATGCATAGCTTATTTGATATTTTTCTACATGCACGTATTTGATAGTTTTTCTACATACATAACGTATTTGATATTTTTCTACATCCATAACGTGTTTGATATGTTTCTACATGCATAACGTATTTGATATTTTTCTACATACATAACGTGTTTGATATTTTTCTACATCCATAACGTGTTTGATATTTTTCTACATACATAACGTGTTTGATATTTTTCTACATACATAACGTGTTTGATATTTTTTTACATACATAACGTGTTTGATATTTTTCTACATACATAACGTGTTTGATATTTTTCTACATACATAACGTATTTGATATTTTTCTACATACATGACGTATTTGATATGTTTCTAGATACATAACGTGTTTGATATTTTTCTACATCCATAACGTGTTTGATATTTTTCTACATACATAATGTGTTTGATATTTTTCTACATCCATAACGTGTTTGATATTTTTCTACATACATAACGTATTTGATATGTTTCTACATCCATAACGTGTTTGATATTTTTCTACATACATAACGTGTTTGATATGTTTCTACATGCATAACGTATTTGATATTTTTCTACATACATAACGTGCTTGATATTTTTCTACATCCATAACGTGTTTGATATTTTTCTACATCCATAACGTGTTTGATATTTTTCTACATCCATAACGTGTTTGATATTTTTCTACATACATAACGTGTTTGATATTTTTCTACATACATAGCATATTTGATATTTTTCTACATATATCGTATTTGATATTTTTCTACATACATATCGTATTTGATATTTTTCTACATACATAACGTATTTGATATTTTTCTACATACATAACGTATTTGATATTTGTCGACATATGATCTATATTAGTATATTCTACAGGTATCTGATTAATAGTTATATGGATATAATTCCAACAACCTAGAACAAGATGGATTTCAATACTATATTATACAGTTTTATGGTAAATATGATTACTTAAGATTAATGAACTTCCTGATTGTTAATTTTCCTGACATAATATCATAATTTCAGGTTTTCCCTATCACCGCCTCGATGTAATAATGGTCAGTGTTTTCATTTTGAATGTGAAAGATCGTGGTGTCGGTGCCCATTTGGATTAAGCCAATTACTAAATATGGCGTTAGCTGATTATATGCTAAGCACACAGTATTATTAGCAAATACTGGCTTACTGGTAGTCTGGATATTACCTGCGAATCTATCTCCTGACTATTGTGTCATTGACCTGGTGTTAAAACATCCACATCAACGTGTTAGTAAAATACAAAGTAGACATTACCACAGTCTCGTTTTATTTCTTTGTAAGATATAACTGACAAATTGTTTATCACCCAAGTCATATATATGAGCTAGTCATAGGCTATCGTATACCTGAAAGTATACATACTCAAAATACAACCACAAATGCTACAACAAATGACGTAGTTGAAATAGTACTTCATTAATAGTAGATGGTAGCTAAATGTAAAAATCTATAACAATAAAATCGGAGATATCAAAAATGCGACGCCTTTCTGGAATAAATTTAATCAATCATAGTGAAAAGATTTGAAGCTCAAAAAAGGTTTTAGCAAAAATCAACTGGGGTCACCTATGACGGAGAAGAACCTTAGCCTTATCTTTGTTAAAGGAATTGATTCAGATTTCAATTTTAAGATGAGTTTTTTTTCAAAAACAGATTTTTTTTCAGAATTGTATTGTTTAACTATTTTAATAAACATATAGATACCATCGTCAATACATAAATCATTTCGTAATACATTTTACTGTGATTACATATTTTAATGTTTTGATATTTTTGTGAAAAAGTGATGTTTCATTCGATATCTCTGGATGACAGGTAAGCTTAGTGTTGTCCGACCATTTGTTTTGGCTTGTAGTGTTTCGACAAGTGTGTTTTGATTTTTCTAGCTTTGTCGTGTTTTATTCTACGAATGTCTATAATTACAATGCCTTGTAGTTTACTTCAAGTGCCTACGTAAATGTATTCATTTTTTGTTATCATTTTCAGATTAAGATAATTGTCACAAAAGCACAGGTCAAAAATATAAATATAAGGATGCTGAAATCAACATGTGTAGATGAATGCCACAACTACCAGTTTGCAATATGTTTTCCAGGGTAAGTTTATAATAACACGTGTCTTAGATATGGAAGGTCATTACATTCTTGTTAATATTTCAATATTGCAGATCCTTGCAATTAGAGTTATAATAAATGTTACAAAACAACCATAGGGCAATCAAGAATAACCAAGTCAGAGACACTGGCAACTTTGGCACAATACACAGAGATAAGATAAACAAAAACACAATACAGAAAACTAAAACGATGAAAAACATGGACAAATCATCGACTGACGAGGACACAAATTGTTATTGATTGTACTGGATGGCTTATTTTACAAGAGTTCTTACACATCACACGAGCCTACTTATAATTAGATGAATATAGACATGTTAGATCGAATTCACACACCGCTTCGGTGACGTAATGGTTAGCGTACTCGCATTCGAGTGTTGGTAGACCGTGGGTTCGAGCCCCGGTAGGGTCTAAAGCAAAGACAATACAATTGGTATTTATTGCTTCTCCGCTGAGCACGCATCATTAAGGAGAAAGAGCAAAGACTGGTTGGCTCGGAATCGGAATAATGTGTCCGAGTGGAGCGACATGTCTACCCGCGGACCATTGTTTCAGTGAGATAACACTATAAAAATCCAACTCAGCGTGTTGGTCTAGAACAAAGCGGACCTCATCATCATCTCAATGAAAACTAATTTGTCTCGCCATGATATAGCTGAACAATTGCTGAATTGGCATTAAGCAACAATCACTCACTCACTTGACTTCTCATAAACATACATCTTCAACATATTAGTAGTTTCAGTAGTTAATTAATGACTTGAAATACTCTTCATACACTAATTCAGAAACCGCAAATACTGTGGGTGTCTTATTGGAAGCAAATACCGCGTACCCTTCGCGAGCACCTGGGTTAAATCCTAGGCTTTTTTTGCTGGGATCCGTGTTACTCATTTTTTTAATTTTTGTTGCTTGTTTTGGTTGTCTTCGTTTTGTGCATTGTGCCAGTGTTTCCGGAGTGCCTATCTTTGATTCCCTCTTAGGTTTTCTCTAATGCATATTTATGTTGTCGAATTTGCTGTAAGGCATTGACAAACTGTATCACTGTCGGATCGATATCACCCCGCCTTGTGGTTATGGGACTGACTGCATGTGTAGATGTAGATCTAACTACATGCAATCGCGGCCATCCTGGATTGGAATAATGTTTAGTTAAATACAACATCGCTCGCCATGTGGTTGTTTATACATACATGTGTGTTCAATATTTATTTTAAAGTTTCAGTTCAATTTGATTTTTTTTTTTGAAATGATCAATCTAGAATTAGTATTCTCTGCAACTGTGGTTACTTGTTGGCGATCCCTTTGCGCAATGCGAAATATTTAGCACTATCTACAATGGATATATAGCCAATTCAACAAAACAAATAGCTTGAAAGTTCCTTCTGTGTCAACATTTATGATGGCAACGAGCGCGAAAAAACACGTAAATTAAGCAGTATTGCCAATTTCTCTTCTACTTTTTTTAAAGGTTATGTTTTTGAATGAACGAATGTATGAGTAATATGTCGGTGTTCATTCGTCAGAACTAAAAACAAAAAGCAAAACAAGGGAAAAACACTATATATTTGCAAATGTTGATAGATGTGTATAAAACTTGATTTGAAATTAATTTTAGCTTGATGATGTTTTTACTTAATGATTAAACAGGGAACTTTCATGTTATTTCTAATTTGTGCCGTTTGTAAAACCGGTAGCGAAAATATTTGTCTTATTTTTTCAGATATTGTGCTAACTTTTCCCATCTTCAGACTATGCTAGATAAAAATACTTGTTTTTCGAATAACAACTACAACAGAAATTTCGAAGAAATGGCAAAAGTGAAAGAACCAGAATTAATAAACAATGTTACCTTTTCTCCAATATATAAACCGGTAAGAACCCCTGTTGTTCTTTTTTATGTCTTCGTTCCGTGTCTTATGTTCCAAATGTTGTCAGTGTTTCTAGATAATATATTTTTGATTTCCCTTCTGTTTCTTCTTACGTATCTTTAGTATGAATTTATTATTTATTTATGTGCTAGGTACATTAAAGACCGCTTATGGTATTCCACCACCTTTGATTAAAACTGCCGAAAAAAGTACGTTTCCCATTTTTATTGAAACTTGGCATAATACAAACGATGGCATTCCTGTATTTACCCAGACCTTTATGAAATTGTTATCGGCGTTATCTCCCCTTTCACTAAATATATAAAGTGACAAACAACAAAAGATATTACCATCATTCTTCTTTTATTGTTTTTCTAAAGTAAAAGAGAACGTTCACGCAACGACACATAAAGCCCTAACACAACATTTTATACGAGTGATTGTCATTTTCATTATTTCTTTTTCATTAGCCGAAAACGCTTGATACTCATGAAATATATTATTTCAAGAGTTGTCTTATAACAGGACTGCAACTATCCATGTACGTCGATTGTGTATTTGTAAATGCCGCTCAATTAGCGAAAGCTGTTGTATATGACATACCGGTATATACTTTTTCTATATTCATTAGATGTTATTGTGTGTAATGGTAACGTAGATATCGCATTAGGTACTCTCTATTGCACTAATCTCTCATGGTGATATATAAACAAGAAAATAAAAGCTAAAAAAAAGATGAGCAACACGGATCCCATCAACATATTGTGGTGAACCCTGGTGCTCCCATAGGGTAATCAGTTATTGTCTCTTGTAAGACACCCGCCATGTTACTCATATGGTAAAGACGTGTAGGACACCAAAATCCGTAATAAAGCAAACAACACAAATAGGACTTGACCGCAACCATTACCATGAATAACGTCTAATACAATTGACCTTAGTTGTGCATTTGCACATCTTCTAGACAAAGTAGGAGAAATTGCCACCCGTAATTGGTTATGTGAGTTATGTTTTTGGTGTTTAGTGCCACTTTCAACAATCTTTCAGTTTTATTGGTTGCAGAAACCAGAGTACCAGGAGAAAACCTCCAACCTACGGTAAGTCACAAACAAACTTTATTATATAATGCATGAGCGGGATTCGAACTCACAACGTTAGTGGTGATAGGCACTGATAGCATAGGTAGTTGTAAATCCAACTGCCAGACGATCACGTCCGATACAGCTCCACTCTTAATTGGAAGAGCTATGCCATATAAATTGAAATTAGAGTTCCGTCAACAAAAAGTTTTTTACTTTTATTTGAAGGTCCTGATTTGTAAATTGCAATGTGTTTTCAACAAGATAACATTTCTATGTGCCAATATTTACAATTCAAGTATTTTTTTAGATTTCAAGGTTGGACACGATGATTCTGATGGTATATGACACAGACATTGATCCAAGTACCACAAAGTTTGTTTTTTGCGAAAAAAGTAGGAATTTGACGAAAAATGGAATAAACGTAACATTTGTTGACTATTTTACACCTGATAGCACAATGAGGTACATGTAGATAAAATCATTGGTCTTCTGAAATATTTGGACTTGTTTTTTTTTATGCATAGCACCGTTCTGGCCTATTAAATAGTTTAACTTAAATGTTTATTCAACTATAATCAAAGAGATTCTATATAAGGTTGTTGACCTTATATTATTTCACTTAAATAATTCACAATTCAGTTTCTTTTATCGTTGATAAAGTCAAATAAATGGTAAAATTGAAATAATATCTTAAATCGAACATTATATTGAATGTCTTGAATTCAGACTAAAGTATTTTTTTTAAATTTTTTTTCAGCTTTGAAATTTTAATGGAGACCGTATGTGAAAAGGAAGATTGTCATGGCGAGATGTGTGATATCTGTGGTAATAGTTGTTGATAATCTAATGTTTCATTACCATCTAAAATTTGTAGGATAAAATCGTAGTCAGGATAACAATTGACACTTTATTAGGTAATACTGTTTACTGAAATGTACAGTTCCTAAATAATGTAATTATTAATAAAACTAAGGTTCTCCTCCTTCAGGCATAGGGAACATTAGCTGATGTTGGCGACACTGTTTAGACCCTTTGGTTTTATTGTTCCCAAAACTTTAAATTACTTGGCTTTCAAATCTTTCGATTTTGAGCGTACGTGATGAATGTTATTCCAGCAACCGGTTAAGCTCACTAAACTTGATATCTACGTTTTTATACAGTGAAACATAACATTAAGCGCGAAAAAGAGATATAATAACGATTGGACAACTTGAAATACGTATATAATTAACGTTAGAGAAATCCGAAGGGGCAATCAAGAATAGACAATCCAGAGAAAAAGGAAACATTGGGCCAATAACATATAACATAATCAGGATTAAAAAGAATTACGTTGAAAGAGTTAAAATGTATAAATATGATTAATTAGTTTGTAATTAACTGTCAAAATGCCAAATTATACCACTTATTATAACATATATTGATATATTCGAGAAACAAAACAAAAAATATTAAAAAATACAAGCATGTCAATTTATCCGTATATTGCAGTAAATATGCAGTAAAGCTGTTTTATTTTAAAGAATGTTTTAATATTTGTTCTAAAGCCAACAATATTGGCAAGTTTCTTACTAGTCGTAATAAAAATGTAACTAATACGTATTCTGATTTATTTCAGGTACCACCACAGAGCTATTACCAACAACAGATATTTCAACTTCAACGGGAAAAATTACACATTTGTCAATTAAAACTACGCATTCTACAGGACATACGAGAGACACATCAAATTTTACAACAATGCAAATTACGAAAATAGCTGAAAGTACAACACATGCAAGCGCAAAAAGTGATGTCACGTCAACTTTGGGTATGCATATTCAAGCACATAAACAGGAAGCATATTGTCAATGTTCGGTTAATTAAAACCGAAATCTTTAATATACTGAAGACACTATCGTGCCTGTGAAATGTAGAACGGTAATAACATCGTTGTTCCTTTACTATAATCTGTGTCTAAGTGTAAAGTTAGATATTCTCTGATGTTCATTACATCCATATTCTTTCTTACTTATTTACTCTATTTGTTAAATAGATTGATCAAGCCAGTTCTCTCTATTACTCGTCAATCTCTTTGGTAAAGTTTATGTTATTTGTTTTCTTTTGTAACGTTCGTTTTTAGATCAAATATGTACACAGACTAATGCTATCTCTTACTATATATATAGCTATCACAATTTGAAATTATAATACTTACTCATTTGGTAATGATTCTGATATAGCCGGAAAAAAAATAATAGCACAAGCAATCGCAAAACATATTACAGTCTATATGCAGTAAAACTCTTTATTTTTTAAATATATATTTACTTTATTTTATTTCAGCTACCACCACACAGCTATTACCAACAACCGATAGTTCAACTTCAGGAGACACAACTACCACACGTCTGTCAACACAAACTACATATTATACGGGACATCCGGGAAACACAACAAACCGTCCAAGTCCAAGAAAGCAAAGTGAAAAACATACTGCGAGTACAACACATAGTAACACAAAAACAGACATCGCATCTACGAGTCATATATCAACATTAACTAAGATTTTCAGCATAAAGACAACAAGCAAAGCCACTACACCTGCTATATCTAAAAGGAGCACCAGTCATGGATTCACTACATCAAGTAAAAGGAGATCCTCCACAACTCTCGCTAAAACCACACCGTATATAAAGTATATAGACAGTACTTTTCCATTCTCTCGTACTGTCACAGAACCAACAACATTCGCATACTCTAATGCAAAGAATTCATTGAGTAATCCTGTAATTATTAACGTGAGTACAGGTTATGACTTTCTTTCAGAGTTCTTGTTTGTTTGTTTCCGTTGTCTGTGACTCACTGTTCGTAATTACTGTGGTGGTGTCCGTGTTGTTCCTCTGTTTAGTTTTCTTTGTTCTGTTGTGTTCTTGTGTTTCGTTTGTCTTCGTCTTGTGTGACAGAATACAAGGTGTTGATATCTTCCGAAAATCACAATAAATGATTGAAACATGCTATAATAAAAACGCATAATTTTATTTAGTGCGCATGATGAATTTCATGAGGTACACTTATTGTTAGAATATTAGAAAACCACAGTTTTTGTCAGCAAGTAAACCAAAGGGCCGCAGTAAGAAAGCTAACATTGTGGGAGGTAGATTCACCTTAGTCTTGGTATGTCAAGAAAAGTTTGAAAATACCAAAGCGGTAATTAGAAGCCATAATTCGAAGGACAGACAGACATTGGTCGAGGGAAAAAGAACACAAGGACAAACCACGATCTACAAAACATTACACAAAAAATTAAATATCGAGTAACACGAACCACACTAAAAACCGAGGATGAATTCAGGTGTTCCAGAAGGGTTAGCAGTTCATTAAATTCCATACATAATTATAATAAACTATGTCAATGCTGAAGCACTGAATAAGGAACGGATTATACCCTCTGGTATTAATAGTACACCGGCAGGAGTGTTACTGAGAAACTTTATATAAGGGTAATAACAAACTTACCGAACTCCGAACAATCTAACAAAGGGAAAGTCAAAACTCATAAGTATATAAACAGACAAAATCAGTCAACAACCGGAAAACTGTGAAAACCGTAATGACCCTGACTTGATACAGGCATTTCTAAAGAAATGGTGGGTTGAATCAGATTTTAAAGCGCCAACCCCCCCCCTTTCATTACGGCTCAAAGTTTCCGGCTGTCTTTATAACAGTATTAATAACAATTCTTGAACAAAACAGGTAAAACAGTTGTCAAAAGCAGCACCAAACTCAGTGATAAACAGAAATATAAAAAGGTACAAATTGTTTGTCGTGAATGTACCTTCAATTGGTCTTGTAAAATTTACTTTTCATTGAAAGAACAGTTGTTAGAATACATCATTGTGGTATATTTAATACAAAAGAACTTGATGTATTAATTGTAATAGCTACTGTGTGTTATTTTGATGAAGTAGATATTTCTTTCAAAATTCATCATATTCCTAAGAGTCATGCGATTTCTAGTGGGTTAACATCTGTGTACATAGCCCATGTTTACAATTACATTTATTATTAGACCGAGATTTTGTTGACATAAAACTTTAAGCTAGGCCTTTTCCTTTAAGCATATTGTATTGCTTTTAAATCATCCCATATAATTTGAATTTGAATTTGAATTGTTGGTGTATAACGCCACTTTCAGCAATATTTTAGCAATATCATGGCGACCAGTTTTAGTGGTGGAGGAATCCGGATACCCGGAGAGAACCACCGACCCTGGGCAAGCAACTGGTAACGTTAGCACTTGCGGCTACGAGTCGAGTGCACCATTTTTGTAATTTACAAAGCTGGACGCGAACCCACGCCGTATTGGTGATAGGCTTGCATGAGCTGTTATACCCAACGACCTAACTCATTGAGCCAACCGAGCGCCTCATCCCATATATACAACACAAGCTCCACAATATCATATAAAACAATCAATGAATAATTGGGTGGATTCGAAAACAAGAATGCATATATTAATTCGTTTGTCTACGATTTGTTTTCTTTTTCAAACTAAAAACGAAACATCCATTCAGAATATCGTATCAAATTTGTACAATGTTCTGATTGGACGACGAGGTAAGTTGGGCGGGGATTATCGGATACGTAGACAGTTATGTTGATGACGTATTTCCGGTAGACCTGTAGTGTATGCTACATGCATTGTTGTAGTTTGATATATTAATGTTTTAAATGATGTAATTCTATTTTTATTGTATTATAGGAAGAGGTAGAAAACAGTAAAAATGTAAATGCATGGGCTATTACAACTACAACTGTAGGAATTGTTCAAATGATTATAATTGTTCTGTTAATTGTGTATATCAGAAGGTAAGTATGCACATTGTCTTTGCGTTTCTCAGACGTATCGGTGGTACAATGGTTAGGCGTGGCTGTCTCAAGTGCGGTAGATCGTGGGCTGAAGCCCTGGTCAGGTCAAATCAAATCAAAGACTACACAATTGGTATTTCTTGCTACTCCTTTCAGCACACAGCAATAATGACCAACAACAAAGACGGGTCGGAATCAGAATAATATGTCCGGGTGGAACGACATGTATACTCGCTGTTTCAGTAAGCTAGGACTATAAAAATCCAACTCAGTGTGTTCGTCTTGTGCAAAGCGGACTTAATCATCATCATTATCTCTTCAAATTGTAGTTTGTTTCCTCCATGATATAGCTGACATACATTCTGTGCATTTAAGTATTAAAAGCGTAGCTATCTAATAGAAGGCGCACAACGCGTTTCTAGAATAAACTTTATCATTAGGTACGCCCAAAGACAAAAAAATGGGAAGTCAAATATCACTAACGTTATTAGTTAACAGCGATATATTTGAAACGTTGCTGAAATTGGGGTTTAAGGGGGCACCATACACTACAGGGAGATAACTCTTTAAAATCAGTTGAACGTTTTGATCATCTGATGTTTGTATGCAGATTTCAAGCATCTCGGTGATCAAAACCACAGAGAGAAAAGCTGCTATGTGGCTAGTGAATTTTTAGCTCTGAATCTGTTGGTTGCAATTTGTTAAATTTTTTATATTTATTACAGTGGATATATTCAAACACACTTCCAAAAAAAAAAATACGAAAATTAAACGAGCAGATCAAATTTTACCTGAAGTGTATGGTACCACCTTAAATGTACATTATGCAATTAATGACTTTTCACAAGGTTGACACGATGATCTATCAATCCAGAAGAAGTGATAATTACCGAAGTCAACGGCCGAGGTCATTATCACTTTTTGGGTTGATAAATATGATTCCAAGCGATATCAAAAGTAAACAATTGTTTTATTAAATGACTTGAATTCCGAAACGTTAATGTTAAAGGAAGTACGATTGGTTCATTAAACGTTAATGCTAACGGAGGTACGATTGGTTCATAAAAATACCCCGTCCAATCAAAACATTTGATTTAAAGCAAACATCATCAGGATTTCTTCTATGCATATTTAGGTACCTGACGGCAATGCTATGCTAATTGTCTACCTCTCGTGCAAGATAGCGCGGTGATCAAAATGTTTGATCAAAAAGAACGATGTTTAGTTTTGACAAATCAAGAAAGCAGATGCTTTTAATCATTTAATAAAACAAATAACACACTTCAGTGATGTGACAACAACAGATATATACATAGCCAAACATGCTTTGCTAAGTAGAGATTACCCCTAGAAAAGAAGTTTTAATAAAATGTTTGATAAAAACGTAGAAATATAATTCATTGCCCACGACGCGTTTCTGGAATAACCTTCATCAGGTACAGTTAAAATCAAAATATTAGAAAGTCTAAACAGTTAGCAAATAATCATCAAATGTTGCCTGCGCTTGTTAAAACGATTAATGCATATAAAAATACATATTAACTCATTCTCGTGTTAGACATTATACCATAATATTATCAAATTAATAAAAATAAAAATATGTCGCTCACTGTATGTGCCGTCCATTAAATTGGAAGTACACCCAATCAGCTTACATTTTAGTATTTGATTTAATTAGACATTTTTTGCTGAAACAAAATTTCGTGGTTTCCAAAATCTGAAATCTGGGAGATTTATTTGAATCATCAAAACGGGAATCCCTGTAATTATTATAAACTTTCATGAAGCACATTCTGAGATGCTTCTGGAATTTTACTGACAATGTGGACAGACTGCCATTGACATAACCAGTGACATTCTCGGTAATATTAATTCCTTTTAACTTGAAAATACAGCCATTATCTTTGTTTCTGTATTATGATACTAACATGAATAACATTGAATTGCAATACACTGTTGGAGTGATTTATAAAATGAGAAACAGTTATGCGAATAATCTTGCGTTGTTTCTTATTTTTAGTTTTATTTTTAATTACATCTGATTTATTGGTTTCTGATTTAGATATGATGTTGTTCATCTCATCCTGCAATCGAGTGCTAATCTAAAACTCGTCTTTCTTCCCGCTTCACAGACTTGTCAAATAAATTATATACATTTGTATTCATTATCAATAGACCAATTTTGTATTTATATTGTAATCCGTTTTAATGGTTAGCATGCTCTTGAAAAATGGGAAATGTATATTTACGAAGTCTATCTGACTATGCCAAGAAGATTTTGAAGATACCAAAGGGGTAATCAGAATCCGTATATCGAAGAAGAACAGATAACACAATGGCAAAAAGAAAACTACAAAATGACAAACAACGATCTACAAAACATACACATAAAAATAAAGATCAGGTAACACGAATTACCACTTAAAACCGGTGGTGAATTCAGGTGCTCCGGAAGGGTAATTCCATAGTTTGGTCTCCATTCCTGTATTTTTGATGTCATGATCTCTAATCCTTGTTCTTTGATTGTTTCTGATATTTTGTTTCACTGATGTTGTTTTTTTCAGTGAAAACTAAGATGTTTTATCTAAATACTATAACTAACCTTTAGTCTACCATTGCGGGAAAATCCAGGATGTGGAAATACGATCTTGTTTCTTCTCCACTGTGGTGTGCAGGACAAATCAAAAGTGTACAACTCGACCATATGATAGCCCCATGCCAGACGAATAGCGAGCTCCTTCCACATAAGCGTGCACACGAAGTATCTAATAATGAGGCATATCGTATCATAGACGCCTATATGTGCTCGACAAGATTCTCCCACACGATTCATTAGACTTGTTTTCTTGTTGCAATCTAAAGCCTATGCCCATTGCATTGCCATCATTTTCCTACATGCTCTATTATTTCTTAGACTTGCCTTCGTCATGCATATAGCTGAAATATCACTCACTCGATGTGAAACAAATAATCAATCAATCAATCAATACTTTTATTTTCTTGATACATGTAATTTTTTTTTTTATTCCAGGCTTAAAATACAAAAGCGTACAGCCTCCAGTAGTCAGGAATTGAATTCGCATTTATAATGGAAAATTCCTTTAAATTCAATAAAACATGAGAGACTAATTTATGTGGAAATATGTGGAATGTATCCTGTGTCGTAGAAAAACGGAATTTTCAGTTTGAATAAACAATAGAGAATAGTGGAAATAATGATATGTGGTCTTCATCCTTTGTGTTTTGATTTATAAACAGACGAACACCATTTTAAAACATTCTTGCTATAATTTGTTGTGTAATCTTAATACCATTTTACGTAATAGAGTGAACTAATAAACCGATTTAATTAACTCGCACCTTGTAAAATATGATAAAATGAAAAACAATAAATACCACACTCAAAATCCAAAAGAAATTTCGTAGAAAGAGGCAAACATCGATACCAATAACACACACATACATGACCGATCACTTTCCTGACTTAGCACTGGCACTTCAATAAAAAACAATTTAGTTTTATGTGTATGTTTTGTAGATCGTTGTTTGTCTTTTTGTCCTTTGTCTTTTGGTCTTTGAGGTATCTGTCCTTCTTGCGAACCAGAACTCCGCTTTTCGTGAAATGATACGGTCATGCAAGAGTATTCCTTATATGAGTAAAATGTCAGGTCTCACATTTAACTGGGGAGGAGAGTTGATAATAAGTGCATTCAATTCTTTAACATACTCTATGCATAATATACTTAATCGTCGTGACACAGAAGCTGTCATATGTATAATATTGTTCCATTAAAGAGAGTCGATTGCCTCAGCCGTTATTTAAATATGAAATAGTTAACAAAGCCACGTAAGACATAATAAGGAAACAATAGTCAACTTTGAACCAAAATATAATGGTCAATATTTAATCTGCATTAGTATAGATGAAAACAGAATTAGATTGAACTAATTTTAGTGTTATTCTAGATGTTTCAATTGTGATTTGCACGTACGGATGCAGAATTGTGTTCCGGTGGGAGCATTTTGATGTAGATGTAGAGTGTGGTGATATTATAAATAACTGTTATTATAATATTAAGAATTTCATGCATTTAGCTTTTACAAATTTGTGATTTGAATGTTCCATAAGTGAGAAATTCTGAAAACTGAAAAATCACATTTTGTAAGATAGATATGAAGGAATGCTTATGGGATTAATTTTTTTTAAGGTATAATGGTTTCCGTATTTCAATAATCTGACTATGAAGGAATGTATGTTTTATTTATTTCTATATAATATTACAACGATCATTAATTTTCATTTTCATGTTATTGTGCTATTTTCAGTACTATTAAAGGAGCAAATAAATGTCAGTGCTATTCAATAATGCATCTAATAAAGCTTTTCATGTACCTGATTCATTTAGAGCCACGGTATGAATCGGTACCAGTATAACCGCTGATGTGACATAGGGCATCACTAAAAACGCATTTAAATATGTTCTTTATAATAGAGTAATATTTAATATGTTCTTGACAACAGATGAGTATTACTACAGTTTAGAATGATCATAAGTATTCCAGCTTTCTCAACTGAACAATTAGACATTTCTCTGTTACCAATATACAACTAGTTCTGAAGAGGGATGTTTGTAGGGAGTCTTATGGAACTGGGTTTAAGCTATATGCAAGAATGTTTGCTTTGTATTAGTTTCTATTTCATTCAGTTATGAAAAGGAATTATAATTGTGAAAATATAAGTGAAGGTCAACAATTCCATCAAATAAAAAAGATAAACTCTTAAAGGAGAACTACCTTTCACTCCAAGTCATCGCTTAAAAAAAGGAGGACTACATCTGTGGTTGAAATCCCCGGTTATGGATTGGGACAGGTATAAAAATTCGGTGTGAATTCAAACCAGATTCAAATTCTGAGTTTGCCACCGTTTTTCTGTGGGGTTTATGTTGCTCATTCTGTAGTTTTCTGTGTAGTGTTTTGTAGATCATTGTTTATTTTTCTTTTGTCCTTTTTCTTTTGGCCATTGCATTATCTGTCTTTCTATTTACGTATTCTGATTACTCCTTTGGTATTTTCAAACTTTTCTTGGCCATATTTTACTTGATTTCCAATGAGTTAAACAATCTTTGATCTTAGGGCCAGGTCAAACTCTATTTGTATTTGTATGGTGTTATTAAAGCAATGCTGGTGGTGTGTTGTCTGCTACATACATCAGGTACGCTCAAATCCAAAATATTTAAAAGCCAAATAGTGAGAAATAATAGATAGATAGGATGGGAAAACGTGTTCGGTCGCTACCTTGACTTGGTTAGATGTTACGGAATATTTAAGTTACAATTGACCATGAATATGTTCCGTTTGTTGTAATCACAATTTGTTCCTTCGTCATTCGTGAATTATCACCAGGTTTGTAGCAAGAGCAACACGACGGGTGCCACAAGTGGAGCAGCAACTGCTTACCCTTCCGGTTTTTAGTGGGGTTCGTGTTGCTCGATTTTTAGGTTTCTACTTAGTGTTTTGTAGATTATTGTTTGTCCTTTTGTTTTGGTCATTGCACTGTCCGTCCATCTTCGATTTACGACTTCTGATTACTCCTGTGGTATCTTCAAACGGCGGCGTATAGCCCTCGGTCAGCAGCTCTTAGGTTATTTTGTAGAAATGCCACAGTGAGAACGCAGGTGTGATAGAAAACACCCTTGGAGTACCACACAACACCTCGAACAATTAAGATCACACCCCAAGGGCAATCATCCACTGTCGGTCTTATGACGTCACTTCTTGTGACGGCACTTTCGGTCACGTCACATCCGGTAGCCATGCTACTTCCGGTCATACGCAATGGTACATTATATACTACTACTATGGTAAGACAAAAAGCGCGGGAATGCACTTCCGAGCATACGCAGAATATACTTCCGGTTATGACGTAGCTTCCGGTCAAGTGACTTCATGTGACGTCACTTCCATCAACCCATGCGTAGTGGCCTGCTTCCCTGTGTTCACCCGATATATGCCTTGAGCTGACCCGAAATACTCTATAAATAACCCGTGAACAAATATCTAAGGACGGCAAAGTTCTTGTCCACTTGGGGCTTCAATCAAAGATATTGCCCGCGCCTTTAACTGACTGAAGTGCAAGGGTGGGTTTCCGCACCTCCAGCCCACAGTAGGGTGTCAAATATCAACTTTGATATTTGAATTTTCTTTTGTGGATGGGGTCTCTATAAATATCCGATGAAAATATATCAAGGACGGTAAAGTTCTTGCCCAGTTGGTGTTTCAATCAAAGGTATTGGTCGTGCCTTTAACTGACTTAAGTGCCTGGGAGGGTTTCTGCAACTCAAGCCAACATTAGGGTGTCAAATATCAACTTTGATAATTGAATTTTCTTTTGTGGAGGGGGGTCTCTATAAATATCCCATGAAAAATATATCAAGGACGGCAAAGTTCTTGCCCACTTGGGGTTTTAATCAAATATATTGGCAGGGATTTTAACTGATTTAAGTGCCTGGGTGGGTTTCCGCACCTCAAGTCCACAGCAGGGTGTGAAATATCAACTTTGATATCTGAAAAAAAATATGGAAGGGGTCTCTATAAATATCCCATAAAAACTATATCAAGGACGGCAAAGTACTTGCCCACTTGTGGCTTCAATCAAAGGTATTGACCGGGCCTTTTACTGACATAAGTGCCTGGGTTGGTTTCTGCTCCTCAAGCCCACAGTAGGGTGTCAAATATCAACTTTGATATTTGAATTTTCTTTTCTGGAGGGCGGTCTCTATTAATATCCCATGAACAATGTATTAAGGACGGCAAAGTTCTTGTCCACTTGGGGCTTCAATCAAAGGTATTGGCCGAGCCTTTAACTGACTTAACTGCATGGGTGGGTTTCTGCACCTCAAGCTCACATCAGGGTGTCAATTATCAACTTTGATATGCAGTGAAGTACCATGCTCTGGGATATTCCCTACTCTACAAATAGCAACGTCATTCTCGGAATTTCCGAATTGATGGGTCATTCATGAAGACCTCCATAAAGGATTCCAATACAACTAAATGTTATATTCATTGCATTTCGATTTATTGTGTTGGCTATGCATTTACAGTAATATATTTATTATTGGTCGCTAGAAATCTTTAAAAGTACATTTTACTCTTATCAATTTTTTGGGTTTGGAGACATATCGCCTTATTGCTCGCTAGCTTAGTGGTCGCTAGTAATTGCTCGCTAGCTTGAGCCTGGTTGCTTTCGGTGTGTTGTTTTTGAATATTTAATCAAAAGAAAAGGTGTGGAAAAAGTTCGGTCAGTTTTTTTTTATAAAAATTAATTGTTTCCTAACCTATGAATATGAACCCCATTGCATTGGAGCCATATATGGTTTTATAAAGGCAATTAGCTTCAAAATCTTTTATAATGGATAATCAATTATAATGGATGGTATCAAATATGACAAGTTCGCCTGGTCTCTGAATCCTGTCACGAAAGCACATTCAAACTGATCCGTCATCATAATTTTATGATGTATTATTTTCAGTAGGGGCAACTTGGACATTCAACAAATACAATAAAATTGAAAAGTAACGAACATAAATCGTATGCTTGGGTTTTCGGTGTAATATGTACTTTTCAATCAAGTCAGTTGTTCAACCGTTTGTCGATGTATTTCGGCGTAGTAGATCATTGCTTAGTTTCGTCACTGACCACAGCTGATCGCCGTCCGCCATCTTGGAATCGAACAACATATAGAACACATGCGTCACCTTTCGGGAAAAGGGGCTGGTGAATCCCATTGATGGACAACCTTAACATGACTGCGTGATTTGCTACAGGTCAAACGAACCTCACATATAACTGGGCGAACAGCTATTATCTTCAACATTATGCATATTATATCTAATCTTCGTGATAAATAAAATGATAGATTTCTTGTTTGTTTGTTTGTCTGATGGTGTTTAATGCCACTTTCAACAATATTTCAGTTATATCGTGGCGGTCAGTTTTATTGGTGGAGAAAACCGGAGGACCTGGAAAAAACCACCGACATGTCGCAAGTCACAGCCAAACTTTATCACATAATGTTGTACACCTTGCCCTGATCGAGATTCGAATTCACAACATCGGTGGTGTTAGGCACTGATTGCATAGGTAGTTGTATATCCAACAACCATACGATCACGGCCACGACGGCCACTCTTAATTATGGGTTACCTCAAAATAGCCAGAATAATAACGACAGATATTAACACAATTGATTCGTAACTGGCTTTGACCCAGCTGTACCAACAAATGTGCGCACTGAATCAAATTAAATCGCATGAAAATAAATTATTCAATTAAAATCGAGAAGATAAATGAAGGCAACTTCACTATAACCTACGTGGTCATCTATAGTTGATCGATCTACTTGGCCATCACGTCGACTCAGTGTACGAATTATTACATTATAATGTGTACAATACTTTCTCAGTGAACGCATATGAAAATAAAAACCAATAAGTGCTCTTGTCTAGTAAAATTTAAATGATATGATGCTTCTCATCCCTTGGATAACGTAGTCCGTTAATTTAGATATTTTTTATTATTTTTTATCTTACCCAGGCTCCTGGGTAAAACAAGCTACACGATCTTTTTCTCGCAAAATTGTTTTCCCTTGCTGAGTGAATTGTCGATATATCGATATACATCTGTTTCTTGGCCGTTTTTAAATGTATTCCATTATACAATATATATACCATATAATTAAATGCTGCTACAACAGCAATGAATACCCGTAAACATTTATTTGATCCACATTTCGCATGTTTTAGCACCAAAAGGAGATATTTTCTCATTTACAAAAAGTAAACAAACTTTGACACGGTAGAAAAGGGTGAGAAAAAGAGTTCAACACTGCGAAAGATGCAAGATCGCAAAATTTGAGATACACTCGGAAAAGATTTCAATCGTACCCTCGAGTGTCACAGATTTTACGATCTTGCACCTCTCCTGGTGTTAGACCCTACATATCTTCTCTCAGAGGAAGACCATGCACACGGATAACGTGATAAAACATGTATTTTTTTTTATTAAAACCACGAACATGAATCAATACATGGTACAAATGGGATGCTTTACTTGACTAAATAAACAGACTTGTTGAGATGCAAATCGAATACCTTAGAGCGATGTACAAAAACACACTACACCCTAACAACCACGTGTTCTGATGGATTAGGGTTAGGGTTATGGTATTTAGCGCAACTTTCAACAATACTTCAGTTGTATCCTGGAAGTCAGAGAAAACCGAAGTATCCGGAGAAAACCACCATGTCGCAAGTCACTGACACACTTTTATCATATAATGTTGTATCGAGTACAACTCTCCTGAGCTGGATTCGAACTCACAACGTTAGTGGTGATATGCACTGATTGGAAAGGTAGTCATGAATCAAGCTACCATGCGATCACGACCATGACGAACCTCGCTTTCTGATAGAACGCTACAAGTAGATATATGTGATACTAAGCCCAATTAATGTTATATGAATTAGAAACGTTTTGCGTTCAGACATTTTTCTTCGCTGTCTTTTGAACACTATTGGCTCATACCTCCTTTCGTAGTGTAAGCATATGGCAATTATGTTATTTCCTGGTACATTATATGTAGGTGTGTGATATCACACACAACTATTTTTGTTTGATGTTGTTTAACGCCACTTTCAACTACCATACGATCACGGCCACGACGGCCCCTCATACATAATTAATCATTGTATTGATCACAAACATAAATATATAGTTTATTAGGCATCGATGATATGTACACATTATACTCACATTTATCACAGCAGTCACCATCTAGTCCTGTTTTACAACCGTCTGTACATGCACCAGTGGCAGTATCATATGCATCACTTAGACAGTTGTCTGGGTTACAGCCTCACACACAGCTACCATTACCGATATAACAGTGTCCAGCAATACAGCTAAGTGGGCAGGGATTACTACAGTTTATACCCCATCATCCTTTATAACAACCTATAAGTAAAACATGGTTTACTACATTCAGTACCCTACCATCCTTTATCGAAATACAATATTGTATTATAGTAGAAGGAGTGAGTGAGTGTTGTTTAACACCAAATGAGCTAATGTTGTTAGCTATATTATGGCGAGAACAAGTGACATTGGATGAGATGACAAAGATAAATGCTGTGCTCTAGACCAACACGCTTAGCTGTATATTATAGTGCTAGCTCACTAAAACAACAGTTCGCGTATAGACATTCGTGTCTATCTATTTGGATACACTATCCTGATTCCGACCCAACACGTTGTAATCTTTTCTTGTTTTTCTTAACGCTACTTGCTTAGCAGAGAAGCAACAAATAACAACTATATAGTCTTTGGTTTGACCCGACAGGGACTCGATCACTCAATCTACCATCTACGATAGAAAACAATAACCAATGAGGGTTTTGTTGACATAATTACTTAATTGTAATATGCATAGAACTTCCACAACACATTTGTTATATCACCGTTGAAAAAAACGTTTGCATTCGTTCAATTAACAACAGTTTCAGCATGACTACAAAGCAAGAAATGTATACGAATTAAACGTTGTTTATTTTCAGAATATTCTGAATCAGTCTCTATGTGATGGTTTGGTGTATTGTGTTTAACGCCTCTTTCAACAATATTTCAGCTATATCGTGGCAGTCAGTTTTATTTGTGGAGGAAACCGGAGTACCGGGAGAAAACTGACAAACTTTATTACACAATGTTCAATAGAGTACAGATCGCCATGAACAGGGTTCAAACTCACTACTTTAGTGGTGATAGGTACTGAGTGCACAGGTATTGTAAATCCAACTACCATATGATCATAACCACGACGGTCTTCATGGAAGATTGAAGATAGGATCTTAACTCTGGAGTACATCAGTAAATAATGATTGAGTTTGTATATGATTGATTGAAGAGAAAATCAGAACACTGGAGTACGTCAATGAGTAATTATTGAGTTTGTATAAGATTGATTGAAGAGAGGATCTCATCTCTGGAGTATGTAAGTTTGACAATTGCTTTTAAGAATGCATATGCCATATATTAACAATGCTATTTCGTGATTTGTATTAGGATACCGAAAAAGCATATCTGTTATCTGAATTATATATTGTGTGAAAGTATGCATTTACTACACCATAAGATTCATCAACACAATCGTCTATAAATGAAAGAAGAGTTTGAAGATACCAAAGGAGTAATCAGAATCCGTATATTGAAGAAGAACAGACAAAACAGTGGCCACAGGAAAATAGTACAAAAGGACAAGCGAACATTTACAAAACACACACATAAACAAGAAATCGAGTAACACGAACTCCACTAAAAACCGGGCGTGAACTGAGGTGCTCAAGAAGGGTAAGCAGTTCCTGATGCACTAGTGGTACCCGTCGTGTTAATCTAGTTACATACCCGGTGATAAGTCATTAATAAGGAAATGACCGGGAAGTGTCTATGACAAGTGACACATATCCATGGTCATTTGTGACACAAATATACGGTCAACCAAGTAATGGTGACGACCGTAAAACTTTCGAAATGATGACTTCAACTTAACCAAGAGAAACATTTGGTGCAGTAGCTTCCTTGTTAGTAGAACCCTCTACCAAAGAAGTCCTGATAGGAACCAAAAGCTCTGGAATATTATATCAACTGAGAGATATATTCTCCAAATGCAGGTGAAACTTGCGCATTTGGAAGATGCCATATACCTTGCTGATTTCAGGTGAACTAACTAACTATATAATACCATATATTTCTACTTCACATAGATCCAATACCGCTACATCACTATATTCAGTTCGTTGATTATAAATAATAAGATGATGTCCTAAGTGGTTACAATTTACATTCTGAAGTACTGAAGGAAGTTCTGGCCCTTCGTCATGGCAGAAAAGGTACCCATCAGATTTAGTTGTGCTTGAGTTGCTTATGTACAACGAATAACCTGTTAAGTCGATGCGGGACTACAATGCATATTATATACAATGCAAATGTATATATCAAATTTAGTGCGCACGACGCTTTTCTGGTGCGCTCAAATTCGAAAGATTGGAAAGCCAAATAATTTAATGGTTGGGGAGCAATAAAACCAAAGTGTCTAACAGGATACAAATGTCTCATCTCCATATTGGGGTTTTGAAAACTATTTCTTTCTCAGGGTAATATTTACTCATTCGTTTCGACAGTTCACCCCTGGGTTTTAGTGGGGTTCGTGTTACTCGATCTTTAGTTTTATGTGTATGTTATGTAAATCGTTTGTCTTTTTGCACTTTTTCGTTTGACCATTGTGTCGTCTGTTCTTCTTCGATATACGGATTCTGATTACCCCTTTGGTATCTTCAAATTCGTCTTATATCTGAATACTGGAATGCAACTATAACACCATTCTACACAAAGACAATTTAATCGGACTTGACGATATTTTATTTTATTTTTTCAAATTAAAACATTAACGTGAACAAATAAAAAAAGAGAAATAAACTTACTAGAGTCCCGGTAATAAATCTTGACAGTAGTGATATATACAGTATCAAAAAGAAAGCTCAACATTCACCACCCAACATACTGTGTAGGTGAATCGTTAGTGGTAGTACATGATCTACTATAAAAGTCATGAGTAGGTCCACCAGTAATGGCTAAATCTGCTGTTGTGTTCAGTTTCATGTTTTTCCAGTATAAAACCGAACTATGGGAAGCAGTTCCATTTGATGCTATGTTTCCTATATAATGAAATAGTATTAAACACACCACCGACGTGATCTCGATGCGAGGTTTGCTCAATGCAACATTATGTGATAATGTTTGTCAAAGACTTGCGGCAGGTCGGCAATAATGGTAAAGCATTACTGGTAGCACATGATCCACTATCAAAGTCATGAGTAGGTCCACCAGTAATGGCTAAATCTGCCGTCAATTGGTCGTCAAACCAATCATACGTTGAGTTTTGAAAAGCTGTTCCATATGACGATATAGGTTTTCTAAATAGAGATGCAAAGACATAAGAAGCACCGACAAAAACAACAATGCAGGGGGGGGGGGGGGTATGGTGTTTAACGCAATATTTCAGTGATATCGTGGTGGTTAGTTTTATTGGTGGAGGAAAGCGAGGTAACGGAAGAAAACCAAAGACCTGCCGCCAAGAGCTTACACACTTTATCACATAATGTGCACCTTTCTATGAGCGGATATCGAACTCATAATTTTAGTGGTGGTAGGAACTGATTGCACAGGTTTTGTAAATGCAACTACCATACCATCACGACCACGACAGCTTCCAACAACAATGTCTCATTCCTACAACGGCTACGACACGGCAAACAGTTATTTCTATTTTCTCGAACTTTAAGCTCAGCATTTATTATAATATTTCGTTAGATATTATAGCTTCATTATATTTAGGGGCCGTCGGTGTGATCGTGTGGTAGTTGAATTTACAGCTACGTATGCAATCAGTACCCATCACCACTGAATTCAAATGTGTTTCTGCGCTGTGAACATTATTTGGTTAGATGATTAAAAAGTTTGGTAATACGGCGGCGGCAATCAGAATGAAAGAAATACAGACAATGCAATGCCCAAAGGAAAAAATAAGATACTTAAAAAAACTGAATAATGAGCATTAACGAACTCACCAAACAATTGGGATCGAACTCAGGTGCTCCGAAGTTCTAATTAGCTGATTTTCCACTAGTGAGAACCGTCGTTTTACTTTTGATGCAGATCTATGACAGTAGTAAAATATTCGTTAATTATAAACACTGTGAAAGAAAATATACAGAAAAACTGTCACAAAGTTAAAGATTTGTGCTCACCACCTTTTATTAACGATTATCCTTAGCATTCTCAAATGCGTCACACTTTACCAGGTGACAATTATACCATCATATCTTTACAGTGAAATGAGGGAGTTAAAGATTTTTAAAGACTTTTAATACGTCACACTTTGTCACCTGACTATTTAGTGAGTTGTAATTATACCGTCTACTCTTTACAAACTCAGTCTAACTTTGATCGAAAATTGTTTCAATATATTTTTTGTAACATTTTTATCGGTATCGTTGCACAATCATCTAGCCTTCTATAATTTATGTTGTTTGTGCTGCATCGTCATGTCTCGACGATCCGTTACTCATTAAGTTCTCTGGTTGGTAGATTCCCTTAGACTTTATATATATATCTACCTTGTGATTTTACAACATGAAACAGTGAAACCATGACAATGAACAATTTAATTTCATATCTGCAAAATATAAGCAAAACATTGACAATATAATCTATATACATTGAAGACGAATTTGAAATAGCAATAAATACAAAAAAAACATACATGTCACAGGGCCTTCGTGGCTCTGACCGTATGGTAGTTAAATTTACAACTACCTGTGCAATCAGTGTCTATCACCACTGATGTTGTGAGTTCGAATCTCGATCATGGCGAGGCGTACAACATTATATGATAAAACTTGTCAGTAACTTGCGATAGGTCGGTGGTTTTCTCCGGTTTCTTCCACCAACAAAGATGACCGCCACAATATAACTGAAATATTGTTGATAGTGGCGTTAAACTCCATTAAGCAAACAAAGATACATGTCGTCACAATACTGTTGATAACAGTTAAGGTAAAGTTAAAAGGTAACATTCATTTAGGATTCCATACCAATTATATGCACGCGTAGCTTAAAAATATGTGTATTTTAAAATGGGAAAACAACCAAATACCTCTATCTGATATCCTTCCTAGGATGACACAAAAGAAACATTTCCTGCTTATTTGCAATGGGTGCCTTTAAGTGTCACTAATATGAATGAATAATTGAGTTTCCTGGTGATATATCTGATGCAGATGATGTTTGGTTGTCTGTAACACAAGTGTATATAGATTAATTATATTAATGTCCCTAAGTGTGTATCACTTTAATTAAATGAATAATGAGAGTTCGTTTCCTGACGACCCGCATCGGTGGCGTAATGGTTAGAGTGCTCCCCTCGAGTGCGGTAGATCGTGGGCTCGAGCCCCGGTCGGGTCAAACCAAAGACTATGCAATTGGTATTTGTTGATTCTCCGCTAAGCACGTAGCATTAAGGAGAAAGAGCGAAGACCGGTTGGCTCTGAATAAGAATAATGTGCCCGAGTGAAGCGACATGTTTACCCGCGGACTGTTATTTCAGTGAGCTAGCACTATACAGATTAGCAGGTTGGTTTAGAACAAAGTGGACCTCATCATTATTTCCTTGTTCTCGCCATAATATAGCTGAATTGGCGTTAAGCAACAATCACTCACTCACTAGTTTCTGACGATATATTTCTCATATCTTCATTGTCTTGTTGTTTAAAGCAATGCAATGTTAAAGTAATATTACACCACAATATCATGACATTTATAGATTAAATATTTTTATCTAATATGCCACTTAATTTAACTAAAATCAACTGCATAACATTAAACATTCGCTCAAAAGCAGAATTGATGAGCAAATCGCAAAATATTTGACAGCAGATAATTATGTTCTCCAAAACAGTAATGCAAATGATATGCGCGTGACCCAAGATTTGAACTCTTTCGGGGAGATTGAGTAACGGATGTGTTCGATTTGTGTTTATATTATCTCCCTTTTGGAAACCTGGCTGTCAAAAGTAAACATTTATTTTTATGTTGATATGTTTTATTGATATATTTTGTAATGATAAGGCTATTTATAATATATTTATCGTATATAAACATTGACAAACTTCTGCAAATATCATTTGTTAAGAAATTTGCAGAATCAAAATAATTGTCGAGGTGACGAATGTTTTATATAGTGCTTAATGTTTACATTTTCAAATCGTTCAAGGAACCATTGGCTATTAACCGTATGGCCTACTTAATATCACTTTGATGTTTGAAATATAAAAAAAAGTATAACTTTTGATCCTGTGTCTGTCTGTCTGTGAGCTTTGTGATTGACAACCACCGAACGAGACATATCCAAACACGCTCCTGTCACAGAAAGTTATTGAATTAGTTGAAGATGGATACAAAATAAGATTTAGACATATCCAGGTTTGTTCCACTGGGATTCGAGCTTATGGCAACAGGAATTAAAGTTAATAAGTTTCAATACTTTATATAGTCAACAACAGGACGTACACATCAACAATTGTAAAGGCTTCCAATAAATACTGCACAACAAAACTAGATGCAAAAACGGCTGTAAAATACCAATATAAAAAATAACATAGGTAGCACTGAGGTTCGAGTGTGGAAAATTAACCCAGAAAGCATGATGTGGTGAGCAGCTAACAAAAAGTATATATTTTAAAGCATTATGGGGTTAAAAGCTAATCTAAATTTAAAGCCGAAAATTAACCAAATTTAGTCTCCCATTTTAAGCTATCCCAAGATTGGGTACTACTCCTATAGAAGCAGGATCAAAAGTTATACTAAGTAGACCATACTGTTAATAGCCAATGGTTCCTTGAACAAGTTCAAAATGTAAATATTAAACATATAAAACATTCATCGCCTTGGCAATGGCATGGCTATTATTTTAATTCTGCAAATTTCTTAGCAAATTTTATTTGAAGAAGGTTGTCAATGTTTAAATATGATAAATATGTTACAAATATCCTTATCATTACAAAATATATCAATAAAACATGTCAACATAAAAATAAATGTCTACTTTTGACAGTCAGGTTTCAAAAAGGGAGATAATTGAAACGCAAGCCGAACACACCCGTTTATCTTTTCTTGATCGGCAATCATCGGATCAAAACTTTTCTTCACGAGGTATAATGATCGGCAATCATCAGAACAGAACAACCGAAAGTTAATTAGTCTCTACAACAATGGCGAGGACGGCAAACATGCACACGAATTTGCAGATTTGTAGTTGTTGTGAACATATTTCGACTTGAAACATGCATGATTAGCTTAGTTAAGATACCGCCGTATTCCAAATGGAATTTTCAACGGAAAGTTTTGTTCACCCCAAACTGGTGTAATATTACTTTAAAGATTTTGTCAGAACAATACAATGAACGATCATATCCTTATTATGCGCATGCGTATAGCGTGTTGCCTTGCATAGAAAAAAAGGAAAAAAAACTATAGTACATGTACCCATGGTTGAAATAAAACGTACTTTTGCATTGCTGTTTTTCATCTTGTAGTTACCAATAGGTATACAATACAGAGTATAATTCATATCTCACATCAGGTGTTTGATGTTAATTGGTACTGGTGAAGATTCCGAGGGCTCACATCAGCTAATTAGTGTGTCCCAGGTAGTCTGATAGGGAGAACACTCTATATGAGAATGGAGATTTGCCAGGTTATAATACGGTTAACCTGACTGTAGACCATAGTGGATAACGTGTGGGGAGTGTGATACATCCTTTCCATATTTTCTATACATTTGTTTTATTAGTGAACTTGTTCTAGTCCTAGATATAGCTGACATATTGCTTGTCTGTTCTTCTTTGATATAAGGCTTCTGATTACCCCTTCGGTATCTTCAACCTCTTCTTGTAAATAAATTAGATAAATTGTTGACATTATCTGCCGAGCATCAGCTACATCTACACAGACATGACCGAACACACTCCTAGTCCTTCTATTCATAACCCGTTAACCCTCGACTGAGCAAATTACTATGCCCTCTACTGATCACCCGCTAACCCACAACTGAGCACACTCATATACACTCTACTCATCAACCTTTAACCCATGACCAAGCACACTCCTGTACACTCTACTCATCACCCGTTATCCCACGACTGAGCATACAACTATTCCCGATACTCGTCACTCGTTAACCAACGAGTGAGCACACTCCTATACCCTCTACTCATCACCCGTTAACCCACGACTGGGCACACCCTTATGCCCTCTACTCATCACACCCATTAACCCACGACTGAGCACACTCCTATAACCTCTACTCATCACCCGTTAACCCACGACTGAGAACACTCCAATACTCTCTACTCATCACCCATTAACCCACGAGTGAGTACACTCATATACCCTCTACTCATCACCCGTTAAACCACGCCTGGGGACACCCCTATATCCTCTACTAACCACCCGTTAACCCATGACTAGACACACCCCTATTCCCTCTGCTCATCACTCGTTAACCCACGAGTGAGCACATTCCAATACCCTCTACTCATCACCCGTTAACCCACCACTGGGCACACCCCTATACCCTTTACTCACCACCCGTTAACCCACGATTGAGCACACTCCTATACCCTCTACTATTCACCCGTTAACCCACGTCTCAAAACACTCCGATGCCCTCTACTCATCACCCGTTAACCCACGACTGAGCACATTCATATGCCCTCTGCTCATCACCTGTTAATACATGACTGAACACACTCCTATACCCTCTACTCATCACCCGTTACCCCACGGCTAATCAAACTCATATACCCTCTACTCGTCACCCATTAACCCACGACTGAACACACTCATATAACCTATGCTCATAACCCGCTAACCCACGGCTACGCAAACTCAGATACCCTCTACTCATCACCCTTTAACCCACGACTGAACACACTCATATGACCTCTACTCACCACCCGTTAACTCACGATTGAAAACATTATTATACCCTCTACTCATCATCCGTTAGTCCACAACTGAGCACACTCCTATACCGTCTACTCATCACCCGTTAACCCACGACTGGGTACACTACTATGCCCTCTACTCATCACCCAATAACCCACGACTGGGCACACTCATATACCCTTTGCTCATCACCTGTTAAACCACGACTGGGGACACCCCTATGCCCTTTGTTCATCACTCGTTAACCCACGATTGGGCACACTCCTATGCCCTCTACTCATCACCCGTTAACCCAAGAGTGGGCACACTCAAATACCCTGTACTCATCACCCGTTAACCCACGACTGAGCACATTCCTATGCCCTCTGCTCATCACCTGTTAATCCATGGCTTAACACACTCATATACCCTCTACTCATCACCCGTTACCCCACGGCTAAGGAAGCTCATATATCCTCTACTCATCACCCGTTAACCCACGGCTAAGCAAACGCCTATACTCTCTACTCATCACCCTTTATCCCACGTCTGAACACACTCATATAACCTCTACTCATCACCCGCTAACCCACGGTGGAACACACTATTATACCATCTACTCATCATCCGTTAGTCCACAACTGAGCACACTCCTATACCCTCTACCAATCACCCGTTAACCCACGGCTGAACACACTCCTCTACTCATCACCGGTTAACCCACGAGTGAACCCACTCCAATACCCTCTACTCATCACCCGATAACCCACAGCTGAACAAACTCCTATACCCTCTACTCATCATCCGTTAACCCACAGTTGAAAAAACATATATACCCTCTACTCATCACCCGTTACCCCACGAGTGAGCAAACTCATATACCCTCTACTCATCACCCGTTAGTCTACGGTTGAGCACACTCCTATACTCTCTACTCATCACCCGTTAACCCACGACTAAGCATACTCCTGTTCCCTTTAACCATCACCCGTTAAGCCACGCCTGAACACACTCCTATACTCTCTACTCATCTACCGTTAGCACACAACTGAGCACACTCATATGTCCTCTACTCATCACCCGTTAACCCACGACTAAGCACACTCTTAAGCCCTCTACTCATCACCCGTTAAACCAACGAGCGAACATATTCCTATGCCCTCTACTCTTCACTTGTTAACCCACGACTGAATACACTCCTATACCCTCTACTCATCATCCGTCAGACCACGGCTGAGCTCACTCATATACCATCTACGCATCACCCGTTAACCCACGAGAGAGTACACTCCTATAACCTCTATTCATCACCTATTAACCCTCGACTGGACACACTCCTATGCCCTGTACTCATCACCCGTTAACCCACGGTTGAAAAAACTCCTATTCCCTCTACACATCACCCGTTAATCCACGAGTTTCCACACTCTTATTGCGTCTACTCATCACCCGTTAACCCTCGAGTGAGCAAACTCCTATACCCTCTACTAATCACCCGTTAATCTACGGCTGAGCACATTCATATACCCTCTACTCATCACCCGTTAACCCACGTCTGAACACACTCCGATACCCTCTACTCATCACCCGTTATCCCACGGTTGATCACACTCCTATACCCTCTATTCATTACCCGTTATCCAAATGCTGAACACACTAGTATTCCCTGTACTCATCACCCGTTAATCCACGACTGAACGCACTCATATACCCTGTACTCATCACCCGTTAACCCACGGGTGAACACGCTCATATACCCTCTACTTATCACCCGTAAACCCATAGCTGAGTACACTCATATGCACTCTACTCATCACCTGTTAACCCACGACTAAGCACACTCCTATTCCCTCTACCCATCACACGTTAACCCACGGATGAACACACTCCTATACCCTGTACTCATCTACCATTAGCACACGACTGAGCACACTCATATGTCCTCTACTCATCACCCGTTAACCCACGACTAAGCAAACTCTTAAGCCCTCTACTCATCACCCGTTAACCAACGAGCGAACACACTCCGATGTCCTCTACTCTTCACCTGTTAACCCACGACTGAGTACACTCCTATACCCTCTACTCATGATCCGTCAAACCACCGCTGACCTCACTCATATACCATCTACGTATCACCCGTTAACCAACGAGTGAGTACACTCCTATGCCCTCTACTCATCACCCGTTAACCCTCGGTAGAACACATTCCTATGCCTTCTACTTAGCACCCGTTAACCCACGGCTGAACACACTCCTTTTCCCTCTACTCATTCCCCGTTTACCCACGGTTGAACACACTCGCATACCCTCTACTCATCACCGGTTAACCCACGGGTGAACAAACTCCTATACCCGCAACTCATCACCCTCTACTAATCACCCGTTACCCCGCGGCTAAGCAAACTCCTATACTCTCTACTCATCACCCTTTAATCCACGACTGAACACACTCCTATACCCTCTACTCATCACCCGTTACCCCACGGCTAAGCAAACTCCTATACTCTCTACTCATCACTCTTTAACCCACGACTGGGTACACTCCTATACCCTCTACTCATCAACCGTTAACCCACGAGTTTGCACACTCATATAGCATCTACTTACCACCCGTTAACCCATGAGTGAGCACACTCCTTTACCCTGTACTCAACACCCGTTAACCCACGACTGAGCACACTCCTATACTCTCTACTCATCACCGTTATCCCAAGGCTGAACACACTCCTATTCCCTCTACTCGTCACCAGATAGCCCACGACTGAACATACTCATATACCCTGTACTCATCACCCGTTAGCCCATGACTGAGCATACTCCTATACCCTCTAGTCATCACCAGTTAACCCACGTCTGAACACACCCCGATACCTTCTACTCATCACCCGTTATCCCACGGTTGATCACACTCCTATACCCTCTAATCATCACCCGTTATCCAAATGCTGAACACAATCATATTCCCTGTACTCATCACCCGTTAATCCACGACTGAACGCACTCATGTACCCTGTACTCATCACCCGTTAACCCACGGGTGAACACGCTCATATACCCTCTACTTATCACCCATACACCCATTGCTGAATACACTCATATGCACTCTACTCATCACCCGATAACCCACGACTAAGCACACTCATATTCCCTCTACCCATCACACGTTAAGCCACGGCTGAACACACTCCTATACCCTGTACTCATCTACAATTAGCACACGACTGAGCACATTCATATGTCCTCTACTCATCACCCGTTAACCCACGACTAAGCAAACTTTTAAGCCCTCTACTCATCACCCGTTATCCCACGAGCGAACACACTCCTATGTCCTCTACTCTTCACCTATTGACCCACGACTGAGTACACTCCTATACCCTCTACTCATTATCCGTCAAACCACCGCTGACCTCACTCATATACCATCTACGCATCACCCGTTAACCCACGAGTGAGTACACTCCTATAACCTCTACTCATCACCCATTAACCCAGGACTGGGCACACTCCTATGCCCTCTACTCATCACCCATTAACCCTCGGTAGAACACACCCCTATGCCTTCTACTTAGCACCCGTTAACCCATGGCTGAACACACTCCTTTACCCTCTACTCATTCCCCGTTTACCCACGGTTGAACACACTCATATACCCTCTACTCATCACCGGTTATCCCACGGGTAAACACACTTCTATACCCTCTACTCATCACCCGCTAACCCACGGTGGAACACACTATTATACCATCTACTCATCATCCGTTAGTCCACAACTGAGCACACTCCTATACCCTCTACTCATCACCGGTTAACCCACAAGTGAACCCACTCCAATACCCTCTACTCATCACCCGATAACCCACAGCTGAACAAACTCCTATACCCTCTACTCATCATCCGTTAACCCACAGTTGAAAAAACATATATACCCTCTACTCATCACCCGTTACCCCACGAGTGAGCAAACTCATATACCCTCTACTCATCACCCGTTAGTCTACGGTTGAGCACACTCCTATACCCTCTACTCATCACCCGTTAACCCACGACTAAGCATACTCCTGTTCCCTTTAACCATCACCCGTTAAGCCACGCCTGAACACACTCCTATACTCTCTACTCATCTACCGTTAGCACACAACTGAGCACACTCATATGTCCTCTACTCATCACCCGTTAACCCACGACTAAGCACACTCTTAAGCCCTCTACTCATCACCCGTTAAACCAACGAGCGAGCATATTCCTATGCCCTCTACTCTTCACTTGTTAACCCACGACTGAATACACTCCTATACCCTCTACTCATCATCCGTCAGACCACGACTGAGCTCACTCATATACCATCTACGCATCACCCGTTAACCCACGAAAGAGTACACTCCTATAACCTCTACTCATCACCTATTAACCCTCGACTGGACACACTCCTATGCCCTGTACTCATCACCCGTTAACCCACGGTTGAAAAAACTCCTATTCCCTCTACACATCACCCGTTAATCCACGAGTTTCCACACTCTTATTGCGTCTACTCATCACCCGTTAACCCTCGAGTGAGCAAACTCCTAAACCCTCTACTAATCACCCGTTAATCTACGGCTGAGCACATTCATATACCCTCTACTCATCACCCGTTAACCCACGACTGAGCATACTCCTATGCCGTCCACTCATCACCAGTTAACCACGTCTGAACACACTCCGATACCCTCTACTCATCACCCGTTATCCCACGGTTGATCACACTCCTATACCCTCTATTCATTACCCGTTATCCAAATGCTGAACACACTAGTATTCCCTGTACTCATCACCCGTTAATCCACGACTGAACGCACTCATATACCCTGTACTCATCACCCGTTAACCCACGGGTGAACACGCTCATATACCCTCTACTTATCACCCGTAAACCCATAGCTGAGTACACTCATATGCACTCTACTCATCACCTGTTAACCCACGACTAAGCACACTCCTATTCCCTCTACCCATCACACGTTAACCCACGGATGAACACACTCCTATACCCTGTACTCATCTACCATTAGCACACGACTGAGCACACTCATATGTCCTCTACTCATCACCCGTTAACCCACGACTAAGCAAACTCTTAAGCCCTCTACTCATCACCCGTTAACCAACGAGCGAACACACTCCGATGTCCTCTACTCTTCACCTGTTAACCCACGACTGAGTACACTCCTATACCCTCTACTCATGATCCGTCAAACCACCGCTGACATCACTCATATACCATCTACGTATCACCCGTTAACCAACGAGTGAGTACACTCCTATGCCCTCTACTCATCACCCGTTAACCCTCGGTAGAACACATTCCTATGCCTTCTACTTAGCACCCGTTAACCCACGGCTGAACACACTCCTGTTCCCTCTACTCATTCCCCATTTACCCACGGTTGAACACACTCGCATACCCTCTACTCATCACCGGTTAGCCCACGGGTGAACAAACTCCTATACCCGCAACTCATCACCCGATAGCCCACGGCTGAACACACTCTAATACCCTCTACGCATCACCCGTCAACCCACGGTTGAACACACTCCTATACATTCTACTCATCACCCATTAACCCACGAGTTTGCGCACTCCTATACCGTCTACTCATCATCCGTTATCCCACGGTTGATCACACTCCTATACCCTCTAATCTTCACCTGTTATCCAAATGCTGAACACACTAGTATTCCCTGTACTCATCACCCGTTAATCCACGACTGAACGCACTCATATACCCTGTACTCGTCACCCGTTACCCCACGGGAGAACACGCTCATATACCCTCTACTTATCACCCGTAAACCCATAGCTGAGTACACTCATATGCACTCTCCTCATCACCCGTTAACCCACGACTAAGCACACTTCTATTCTCTCTAAACATCACACGTTAACCCACGGATGAACACACTCCTATACCCTGTACTCATCTACCATTAGCACACGACTGAGCACATTCATATGTTCTCTACTCATCACCCGTTAACCCACCACTAAGCAAACTCTTAAGCCCTCTACTAATCATCCGTTAACCCACGAGCGAACACACTCCGATGTCCTCTACTCTTCACCTGTTAACCCACGACTGAGTACACTCCTATACCCTCTACTCATGATCCGTCAAACCACCGATGAGCTCACTCATATACCATCTACGTATCACCCGTTAACCCACGAGTGAGTACACTCCTATGCCCTCTACTCATCACCCGTTAACTCTCGGTAGAACACACTCCTATGCCTTCTACTTAGCACCCGTTAACCCACGGCTGAAGACACTCCTTTTCCCTCTACTCATTCCCCGTATACCCACGGTTGAACACACTCGTATACCCTCTACTCATCACCGGTTAGCCCACGGGTGAACAAACTCCTATACCCGCTATTCATCACCCGATAGCCCACGGCTGAACACACTCTAATACCCTCTACGCATCACCCGTCAACCCACGATTGAACACACTCCTCCTATACATTCTACTCATCTCCCGTTAACCCACGAGTTTGCGCACTCCTATACCGTCTACTCATCACCCGTTAACCCACGACTGAGCATACTCCTATATCCTCTACTCATCACCAGTTAACCCACGTCTGAACACATTCCTATACCCTCTACTCATCATCCGTTATCCCACGGTTGTTCACACTCCTATACCCTCTAATCATCACCTGTTATCCAAATGCTGTGCTGAACACACTAGTATTCCCTGTACTCATCACCCGTTAATCCACGACTGAACGCACTCATATACCCTGTACTCATCACCCGTTAACGAACGGGTGAACACGCTCATATACCCTCTACTTATCACCCGTAAACCCATAGGTGAGTACACTCATATGCACTCTACTCATCAACCGATAACCCACGACTAAGCACACTCCTATTCCCTCTACCAATCACCCGTTAACCCACGGCTGAACACACTCCTCTACTCATCACCGGTTAACCCACAAGTGAACCCACTCCAATACCCTCTACTCATCACCCGATAACCCACAGCTGAACAAACTCCTATACCCTCTACTCATCATCCGTTAACCCACAGTTGAAAAAACATATATACCCTCTACTCATCACCCGTTACCCCACGAGTGAGCAAACTCATATACCCTCTACTCATCACCCGTTAGTCTACGGTTGAGCACACTCCTATACCCTCTACTCATCACCCGTTAACCCACGACTAAGCATACTCCTGTTCCCTTTAACCATCACCCGTTAAGCCACGCCTGAACACACTCCTATACTCTCTACTCATCTACCGTTAGCACACAACTGAGCACACTCATATGTCCTCTACTCATCACCCGTTAACCCACGACTAAGCACACTCTTAAGCCCTCTACTCATCACCCGTTAAACCAACGAGCGAACATATTCCTATGCCCTCTACTCTTCACTTGTTAACCCACGACTGAATACACTCCTATACCCTCTACTCATCATCCGTCAGACCACGACTGAGCTCACTCATATACCATCTACGCATCACCCGTTAACCCACGAAAGAGTACACTCCTATAACCTCTACTCATCACCTATTAACCCTCGACTGGACACACTCCTATGCCCTGTACTCATCACCCGTTAACCCACGGTTGAAAAAACTCCTATTCCCTCTACACATCACCGGTTAATCCACGAGTTTCCACACTCTTATTGCGTCTACTCATCACCCGTTAACCCTCGAGTGAGCAAACTCCTATACCCTCTACTAATCACCCGTTAATCTACGGCTGAGCACATTCATATACCCTCTACTCATCACCCGTTAACCCACGACTGAGCATACTCCTATACCGTCCACTCATCACCAGTTAACCACGTCTGAACACACTCCGATACCCTCTACTCATCACCCGTTATCCCACGGTTGATCACACTCCTATACCCTCTATTCATTACCCGTTATCCAAATGCTGAACACACTAGTATTCCCTGTACTCATCACCCGTTAATCCACGACTGAACGCACTCATATACCCTGTACTCATCACCCGTTAACCCACGGGTGAACACGCTCATATACCCTCTACTTATCACCCGTAAACCCATAGCTGAGTACACTCATATGCACTCTACTCATCACCTGTTAACCCACGACTAAGCACACTCCTATTCCCTCTACCCATCACACGTTAACCCACGGATGAACACACTCCTATACCCTGTACTCATCTACCATTAGCACACGACTGAGCACATTCATATGTCCTCTACTCATCACCCGTTAACCCACGACTAAGCAAATTCTTAAGCCCTCTACTCATCACCCGTTAACCAACGAGCGAACACACTCCGATGTCCTCTACTCTTCACCTGTTAACCCACGACTGAGTACACTCCTATACCCTCTACTCATGATCCGTCAAACCACCGCTGACATCACTCATATACCATCTACGTATCACCCGTTAACCAACGAGTGAGTACACTCCTATGCCCTCTACTCATCACCCGTTAACCCTCGGTAGAACACATTCCTATGCCTTCTACTTAGCACCCGTTAACCCACGGCTGAACACACTCCTGTTCCCTCTACTCATTCCCCATTTACCCACGGTTGAACACACTCGCATACCCTCTACTCATCACCGGTTAGCCCACGGGTGAACAAACTCCTATACCCGCAACTCATCACCCGATAGCCCACGGCTGAACACACTCTAATACCCTCTACGCATCACCCGTCAACCCACGGTTGAACACACTCCTATACATTCTACTCATCACCCATTAACCCACGAGTTTGCGCACTCCTATACCGTCTACTCATCATCCGTTATCCCACGGTTGATCACACTCCTATACCCTCTAATCTTCACCTGTTATCCAAATGCTGAACACACTAGTATTCCCTGTACTCATCACCCGTTAATCCACGACTGAACGCACTCATATACCCTGTACTCGTCACCCGTTACCCCACGGGAGAACACGCTCATATACCCTCTACTTATCACCCGTAAACCCATAGCTGAGTACACTCATATGCACTCTCCTCATCACCCGTTAACCCACGACTAAGCACACTTCTATTCTCTCTACACATCACACGTTAACCCACGGATGAGCACACTCCTATACCCTGTACTCATCTACCATTAGCACACGACTGAGCACATTCATATGTCCTCTACTCATCACCCGTTAACCCACGACTGAGTACACTCTTAAGCCCTCTACTAATCATCCGTTAACCCACGAGCGAACACACTCCGATGTCCTCTACTCTTCACCTGTTAACCCACGACTGAGTACACTCCTATACCCTCTACTCATGATCCGTCAAACCACCGATGAGCTCACTCATATACCATCTACGTATCACCCGTTAACCCACGAGTGAGTACACTCCTATGCCCTCTACTCATCACCCGTTAACCCTCGGTAGAACACACTCCTATGCCTTCTACTTAGCACCCGTTAACCCACGGCTGAAGACACTCCTTTTCCCTCTACTCATTCCCCGTTTACCCACGGTTGAACACACTCGTATACCCTCTACTCATCACCGGTTAGCCCACGGGTGAACAAACTCCTATACCCGCTATTCATCACCCGATAGCCCACGGCTGAACACACTCTAATACCCTCTACGCATCACCCGTCAACCCACGATTGAACACACTCCTCCTATACATTCTACTCATCTCCCGTTAACCCACGAGTTTGCGCACTCCTATACCGTCTACTCACCACCCGTTAACCCACGACTGAGCATACTCCTATATCCTCTACTCATCACCAGTTAACCCACGTCTGAACACATTCCTATACCCTCTACTCATCATCCGTTATCCCACGGTTGTTCACACTCCTATACCCTCTAATCATCACCTGTTATCCAAATGCTGTGCTGAACACACTAGTATTCCCTGTACTCATCACCCGTTAATCCACGACTGAACGCACTCATATACCCTGTACTCATCACCCGTTAACGAACGGGTGAACACGCTCATATACCCTCTACTTATCACCCGTAAACCCATAGGTGAGTACACTCATATGCACTCTACTCATCAACCGATAACCCACGACTAAGCACACTCCTATTCCCTCTAACCGTCACACGTTAATCCACGGATGAACACACTCCTATACCCTGTAGTCATCTACCATTAGCACACGACTGAGCACACTCATATGTCCTCTACTCATCACCCATTAACCCACGACTGGGCAAACTCTTAAGCCCTCTACTCATCACCCGTTAACCCTCGGTAGAACACACTCCTATGCCTTCTACTTAGCACCCGTTAACCCACGGCTGAACACACTCCTTTTCCGTCTACTCATTCCCCGTTTAACCACGGTTGAACACACTCGTATACCCTCTATTCATCACCGGTTAACCCACGGGTGAACACACTCCTATACCCGCTACTCATCAACCGATAGCCTACGTCTGAACACAATCTAATACCCTCTACTCATCACCCGTCAACCCACGGTAGAACACACTCCTATACATTCTACTCATCACCCGTTAACCCACGAGTTTGCGCACTCCTGTACCCTCTACTCATCACCCGTTAACCCACGACTGAGCAAACTCCTATAGCCTCTACTATTCACCCGTTAACCCACGACTGAGCACATTCCTATGCCCTCTGCTCATCATCTGTTAATCCATGGCTGAACACACTCCTATACCCTCTACTAATCACCCGTTACCCCGCGGCTAAGCAAACTCCTATACTCTCTACTCATCACCCTTTAATCCACGACTGAACACACTCCTATGCCCTGTACTCATCTACAATTAGCACACGACTGAGCACATTCATATGTCCTCTACTCATCACCCGTTAACCCACGACTAAGCAAACTCTTAAGCCCTCTACTCATCACCCGTTATCCCACGAGCGAACACACTCCTATGTCCTCTACTCTTCACCTATTGACCCACGACTGAGTACACTCCTATACCCTCTACTCATCATCCGTCAAACCACCGCTGACCTCACTCATATACCATCTACGCATCACCCGTTAACCCACGAGTGAGTACACTCCTATAACCTCTACTCATCACCCATTAACCCAGGACTGGGCACACTCCTATGCCCTCTACTCATCACCCGTTAACCCTCGGTAGAACACACCCCTATGCCTTCTACTTAGCACCCGTTAACCCATGGCTGAACACACTCCTTTACCCTCTACTCATTCCCCGTTTACCCACGGTTGAACACACTCATATACCCTCTACTCATCACCGGTTATCCCACGGGTGAACACACTCCTATACCCTCTACTCATCACCCGATAACCCACGGCCGAACACACTCCTATACATTCTACTCATCAACCGTTAACCCACGACTGAGCAAACTCCTATATCCTCTACTATTCACCCGTTAACCCACGACTGAACACACTCCGATGCCTTCTACTCATCATCCGTTAACCCACGACTGAGCACATTCCTATGCCCTCTGCTCATCACCTGTTAAACCATGGCTGAACACACTCCTATACCCTCTACTCATCACCCGTTACCCCACGGCTAAGCAAACTCCTATACTCTCTACTCATCACCCTTTAACCCACGACTGAACACACTCCTATACCCTATACTCATCACCCGTTACCCCACGGCTAAACAAACGCCTATACTCTCTACTTCTCACCCTTTAACCCACGACAGGGCACACTCCTATACCCTCTACTCATCACCCGATAACTTACCGCTGAACACACTCCTACACTCAAGGTTCAACAAACTCCTATACCCTCTACTCATCAACCGTTAACCCACGAGTTTGCACACTCATATAGCATCTACTTACCACCCGTTAACCCACAAGTGAGCACACTCCTTTACCCTGTACTCAACACCCGTTAACACACGGCTGAACACACTCCTATACCCTCTACTCATCACCTGTTATCCCAAGGCTGAACACACTCCTATTCCCTCTACTCATCACCAGATAGCCCACGACTTAACACACTCATATACCCTGTACTCATCATCCGTTAACTCACGGTTGAACACACTCATATACCCTCTACTTATCACCCTTTAACCCATAGCTGAGTACACTCATATGCACTCTACTCATCAAGCATTAACCCACGACTAAGCACACTCCTATTCCCTCTACCCATCACCCGTTAAGCCACGACTGAACACACTCATATACCCTCTACTCATCTACCGTTAGCACACGACTGAGCACACTCATATGTCCTCTACTCATAACCAGTTAACCCACGACTGAACACACTCATATACCCTCTACTCATCACCCGTTAAGCCACGGCTGAACATACTCCTATTCCCTCTACCCATCACCCGTTAAGCCACGGCTCAACACACTCCTATACCCCTACTCATCAACCGATAGCACACGACTGAGCTCCCTCATATGCCCTCTACTCATCACCCGTTAACCCACGAGCGAACATACTCATATTCCCTCTACTCTTCACCTGTTAACCCACGACTGACCATGGCTGAGCTCACTCTTATGCCATCTACTCATCACCCGTTAAGTCACGAGTGATCATATTCTGATACCCTCTACGCATCACCCGTTAACCCACGACTGGGGACACTGCTATTCCCTCTACTAATCACCCGTTAACCCACGACTGGGAGCACTCCTATACCCTCTACTCAGCACCCGGTAACCCACGACTGGGGACACTGCTATTCCCTCTACTAATCACCCGGTACCACACGACTGGGAGCACTCCTATACCCTCTACTAATCACCCGGTACCGCATGACTGGGAGCACTCCTATACCCTCTACTCATCACCCGTTAACCAACGACTGGACACATCCCTATACCCTCTACTCACCACCCGTTATCCCACGACTGGGCACACCCCTATGCCCTCAGGTCATCACTCGTTAACCCACGATTGGGCACACTCCTATACCCTCTACTCATCACTCGTTAACCCACGAGTGAGCACACTCCTATGCCCTCTACTCATCACCCGTTGATCATTTGAAGGAAATTTCGTCGTACTCGTGTATAATTCACCTCAAATTTGATTGGTCCCATGAATTTTGGATCAAGGGGGTTGTATGGATTTGATACCGTATTTGTATAATAAACAAAAACATTGTTTTTTATTATTTTGTTTTTTGCGATTGGGCATACTCTTATACCCTTTTACTCAACACCCGTTAACCTACGAGTGAATACACTCCCATAACTTCTACTCATCACCCATTAACCCACGACTGGGCACACTCCTATACCCTCTACTCATCACACGCTAACTCACGTCTGCTCACACCCATATGCCCTCTACTCACTACCCGTTAACCCACGACTGCTCACACCCATACGCCCTCTACTCACAACCCGTTAACCCACGACTGGGCACACCCATATGCCCTCTACTCATCACTCGTTAACCCATGATTGGACACACTCATATACCCTCCATTCATCACCTGTTATCCCACGACTGGGCACACTCCTATACCCTCTACTCATCACCTGTTTACCCACGAGTGAGCACACCCCTATATCCTCTACTCATCACCCGTTAACCCACGACTGGGCACACTACTATACCCTCTACTCATCACCTATTAACTTACGATTGGGACACCCATATCCCCTCTACTCATCACCCGTTGGTCAGTTGATGGAAATTTCGTCGTACTCGTGAATAGGTCACCTCAAATCTGATTGGTCCCGTGACGTTTCGATCAAGGGAGTTGTATGGATTTGATACCGTATTTTCATAATAAACAAAAACATTGTTTTTTATTATTTTGTTTTTTGTGTTGTACCGACCAATCGTGAGATTTGAATAACGCTTTGAGCGAATATAATTAATGCAATTGACCCAACGATGATGAGTGAAGAGTATCCAATCATGATCATCCGATGATTTTAATATGTGAAATAATGACCACGATAAAAAAAAATCAGAATTGTAAACAATATCGTCAATGTGGAGTTAAATTAAGAGATGAAACACACCGTCAAGATGTTAGACCAACTTGATATATTGACAGTTATATCTATTTATTGTCGGGTTGTTTCAATCCATCATATAATCTGTTACGTAAGCCTTATATTTACCTAGCCATCCGTATATGTAAATCTTGTTGATATGATATACACTTTGAATTTAGGAGCATTCAAATAAATTATTCTTTGTGTTGTTTGTATGGAACTTATATAGTAGCACAGAGGTCAGGTTATATTATCGATCGTATGTATCCCTTAGCTACTTGTGAAGAACACATACTTGAGCAAATTGTACGTCTTGCCACAATGAAGTTTATCTAGACTAAAAGGAAATTTTTGAGGTGAGAATTTATTTTTGAGGTGAGAATATTTTTTTTTATGTAGAATGATATGATTCAATTATTATGTTTTACATTTACATTATATTTAAGTCCCCCTTAGTATGATGTGTTGAACAATGAGATCGGATAAATTCACTTTTTATTTTCAGAAAAGCATATATGCACCATTGAGGTTTATTTAATATTTAATTTTAGATTAAAATAATTCATTTGGTCGTTGTAATGTTATATGCTTGATTAATTTAGCCAAGTTATGAATAGTATACTCCCATTTTGTAATAAAGCTGTTGATTACAAAAATAAAGAAGTTCTGTAGATGTTCATGGAGCTCAATCTTTAATTTTCAGTGTAGTATTTTGTAGATCATTATGTGTCCTTTTGTCGATATTAACTCACCTGGCCACGAAATGCCAGGTAAGTTTTTGTCATCACTTGCCGTCCATCGCATGTCCTCTGTCCACTGTTAGCTTTAACAATTTTATTCTTCTCTGAAACCGTCTACTCATCACCCATTAACCCACGAGTGAGCACACTCCTATACCCTCTACTCACCACCCGATAACTCACCGCTGAACACACTCCTACACCCTCTACTCATCACCCGCTAACTAAAGGTTCAACAAACTCCTATACCTCACCCGTTGATCATTTGAAGGGAATTTCGTCGTACTCGTGTATAATTCACCTCAAATTTGATTGGTCCCGTGAATTTTGGATCAAGGGAGTTGTATGGATTTGATACCGTATTTGTATAATAAACAAAAACATTGTTTTTTATTAATTTGTTTTTTGCGATTGGGCATACTCTTATACCCTTTTACTCAACACCCGTTAACCTACGAGTGAGTACACTCCTATAACTTCTACTGATCACCCATTAACCCACGACTGGACACACTCCTATACCCTCTACTCATCACACGCTAACTCACGACTGCTCACACCCATATGCCCTCTACTCACCACCCGTTAACCCACGACTGGGCACACCCATATGGCCTCTACTCATCACTCGTTAACCCACGATTGGACACACTCATATACCCCCCATTCATCACCTGTTAACCCACGAGTGAGCACACTCATATACCCTCTACTCATGACCCGTTATCCCACGACTGGGCACACTCCTATACCCTCTACTCATCACCTGTTTACCCACGAGTGAGCACACCCCTATATCCTCTACTCATCACCCGTTAACCCACGACTGGGCACACTACTATACCTTCTACTCGTCACCTATTAACTTACGATTGGGACACCCATATCCCCTCTACTCATCACCCGTTGGTCAGTTGATGGAAATTTCGTCGTACTCGTGAATAGGTCACCTCAAATCTGATTGGTCCCGTGACGTTTCGATCAAGGGAGTTGTATGGATTTGATACCGTATTTTCATAATAAACAAAAACATTGTTTTTTATTATTTTGTTTTTTGTGACGTACCGACCAATCGTGAGAATTGAGTAACGCATTGAGCGAATATAATTAATGCAATTGACCCAACGATGATGAGTGAAGAGTATCCAATCATGATCATCCGATGATTTTAATATGTGAAATAATGACCACGATAAACAAAATCAGAATTGTAAACAATATCGTCAATGTGGAGTTAATTTAAGAGAAGAAACACACCGTCAAGATTTTAGACCAACTTAATATGAAAACGTGACAGTTATATCTATTTATTGTCGGGTTGTTTCAATCCATCATATAATCTGTTACGTAAGCCTTATATTTACCTAGCCATCGTACATGTAAATCTTCACTTTGAATTTAGGAGCATTCAAATAAATTATTCTTTTTGTTGTTTGTATGGAACTTATATAAAGTAGCAAAGAGGTCAGGTTATATTATCGATCGTATGTATCCCTTAGATACTTGTGACGAACACATACTTGAGCAAATTGTACGTCTTGCCACAATGAAGTTTAACTAGACTAAAAGGAAATTTTTGAGGTGAGAATTTATTTTTGAGGTGAGAATATTTTTTGTTATGTAGAATGATATGATTCAATTATTATGTTTTACATTTACATTATATTTAAGTCCCTTTAGTACAATGTGTTGAACAATAAGATCGGATAAATTCACTTTTTATTTTCAGAAAAGCATATATGCACCATTGAGGTTTATTTAATATTTAATTTTAGATTAAAATAATTCATTTGGTCGTTATAATGTTATATGCTTGATTAATTTAGCCAAGTTATGAATAGTATACTCCCATTTTGTAATAAAGCTGTTGATTACAAAAATAAAGAAGTTCTGTAGATGTTCATGGAGCTCAATCTTTAATTTTCAGTGTAGTATTTTGTAGATCATTATGTGTCCTTTTGTCGATATTAACTCACCTGGCCACGAAATGCCAGGTAAGCTTTTGTCATCACTTGCCGTCCATCGCATGTCCTCTGTCCACTGTTAGCTTTAACAATTTTATTCTTCTCTGAAACCGCTTAGCCAAATGATCCGCAACTTGGTAGGAAGCATCTATGGGAAGTCTTCTATAAAGATTCCCCATTTCGTCCCACGACTGTTTTTTAGTGGTGCAAGCACTGAATTTTACGTTTCACCCTTGTCACATTCCCTACTGATCGTGTCGCCAAGAATCAATGGAGGTGACTAGTATGCATGCCAGTTCTCTTGACAAATAGAGTTCAGAGGAGAAGCAAATTCATCAGAAGACCACATTAAGAAAAAAACATTTGATGACCGGTGATTATCACGAAGAACTTACAATAATTTTGAATGAAAACGATTCACGGGCAATATTCTCCACGTGATTCACGGCTAAGGGTTAGGGGGTTATGGTATTTAGCACCACTTTCAAAAATATTTCAGTTATATCGTGGCGGTCAGTTTTATTGGTGGAGGAAACCGGGGAAAACCACCGACCTGTCCCAAGTCACTGCCAAACTTTATCACATAATGTTGTGTCGTCTACACCTCGCATGATTGTGATTCGAACTCAAAACGTTAATGTTGATAAGCATTTATTGCATAGGTATATATAAACCCAACTTCCATACAACTACGACGAAACAATCACATAAATATTCTGTGTTTCAAAATGCGGTCATAGGAAACGTAGCCATTAATATTAATAGGGGTAAATTTGCTCTTGGTTGACAATAGTGTTCTGTAAATGTATCTGCTGAAATCACAATTAGGCTTACAGATAATGTCTTTGATTTTTATTTATTTAAAAAAAAAATATTTGCCTGGTAAAACCATTTGTAGGGAAGTATATGACTGCCTCTCAGGCTGATATTGGGGTCTCGGATTGATATTAAAAATGAATAATCATGTAATATAATTCTTCATAGATTTTATTTATACATGCATAACAATATTGGACATTATTACATACTTAGTTCAAATAAAGGCATCTTTGTATGACCAATATGACCGAAAGTAAACTGTCCAAATTTTCACACCCCGGAAAAATAACCGGTTATTGGATTACTTCAAGACACTAGGAAATAGAAAATGCAAATATGCCCGGTAAAATGCAAATAATTAAAGATTACCAGTTATATTAGCGTTTACGAGTTAAATTAGCGAATTGTCTTGTTATATTTGCGTTTTACCTTTTAAATTTGCATTGTCGTGGGATTTTAGCGTTTTTCCTTTTAAATTTGCATTGTCGTGGCATTTTAGCGGTTTTCCTCAAGTTTTAAATTTGCATTGTCGTGGCATTTTAGCGTTTTTCCTTTTATATTTATATTGTCGTGGGATCTTAGCGTTTTTCCTTTTAAATTTGCATTGTCGTGGCATTTTAGCGTTTTTCCTTTTAAATTTGCATTGTCGTGGGATTTTAGCGTTTTTCCTTTTAAATTTGCATTATCGTGGGATTTTAGCGTTTTTCCTTTTAAATTTGCATTGTCGTGGGATTTTAGCGTTTTTCCTTTTATATTTGCGTTTTTCCTTTTAAATTTGCATTGTCGTGGGATTTTAGCGTTTTTCCTTTTATATTTGCGTTTTTCCTTTTAAATTTGCATTGTCGTGGGATTTTAGCGTTTTTCCTTTTATATTTGCGTTTTTCCTTTTAAATTTGCATTGTCGTGGGATTTTAGCGTTTTTCCTTTTAAATTTGCATTTTACCAGTTAAATCGCACGGTCTCTAAATCACCCGCTGAGTAGAGAGATTACGTAATACTGTAGTCGTCACTAGCTCATTGAATATGACGATCTATAGTATTATATTATCGTGTATCTATACGTATTTATTTATTCATTTATTATTATTATTTATGTCATACTAGTCTGGCCCTTAATAAATTTAGTGTATTCAATACACAATAATCCATCAATTGTTGCGTATTTGATTTTCATGTCGTATTTTAACTTAATGTGATGTTTATTAAGAAATGTGACTTTAAATGTATTAAAATATTAGCAAAGTGTGATACACGTACAGAATACGTATACTGTTGTCACTTCACTATTACTTGTTTTTGATTATTATGCGAGAAACACATCAACCTTGTATTACCTATGCTGAGACTATTTACTAAAAAATGAATTAAGTATATATTAAACTATCGGTCTCTATTAAGCTATTTATGTCTTGTTTTATAGCACAGGATTGCGTATGTACAGCCTCAAAGTTATTGTGCTTTAAAAGTTCTGATTATTGTAATGAGGCACCTTAATGAACAATAAATATTTTTGTTTATGATATAAAACAAATAATCATATCCCTATGTAAACGCCGTAAAGCGAGAGACCATATTTTAATTTGAAATATTTTATTCTTCAATAAATTAAGGCAAATAATTCCTGAAATAAGAAGTGAAAGGCGGGTTTACTTATTTTTATTTTCATTCTGAAAACGACAGGTACATTCACACCGGTTCACTCAGCAGGGTACCTAATATTGCCAGGCAGAATATACAAGTGTCATCTTACATCCGGTCGAAGGGACTCTGACCGAATACATGAATACATGTGTCACAATCTTTGGCAATAATCAGAAACGCAATACACATTTTGTGACCATTTAACGGTACCCGTGACTAGAATAGGAGATGCAATACACATTTTAAGGGTTCTAATAGGTGATCAGGTATACATGAGGAATGGGTGCATATTAATGCACACTGGCGGATCAAGGGGGTGTTCGACAATTTAGTAAAATTCGTGTATAAATTGGGTAAAAATTGGCAAACAAGAGCCTGGGTTCCCGTTTTCAAAACTGTTGGATCTGCGCCTGATGCAGCAATGATTCTGGGGCTATTTTCACAAAAAAATCTTAAGATTAACATTGATCGTAAGTTATATTGGATTGTTCATTTTTATCTTGATTTTTTTTGTGCATCATCAGAATGATATAGCAACAACCAAAATTATGAAGTAAAGCAGGGTGAACAGAGCAGGGTAGAACATTCTTCTTGCAAACCCCAAAAAGCAAAATAGACAAAAAACATTCATATGCAATTTTTCCTTATAAAAACAACAATCATATTTTTTATGACTATTCTGAGATTAATCAGAAGGGTCCGCCAGTTCGAAAGACGTTATTAAAATAAACAAAAAATGTTTTCTTTAGGCAGACATATCATATGTTACGCTTTGTTCAAATCAGAAATAACGTTATGAAAACAGATTAATCTTTTTACTGTTGGCAAGTAAGAATATTGTATTTCCATAAACAAATTATTATATTACGTAAGAGATGTACCCTGGAGTTTTGTATAATATACTTTAAAAGTATTTATAATACGCATCGTCTGTAATTGTCAAATGAAAACTATTACAAATTATATGTTTACATAATCCTCTCAATTTTATGGCTTCCTACCCTGTAACTTTCTGTGCTTTTAGCTAAGAAACAGAGCTTATACATAGCTTTATTGTAGTGCATGAACGATCGATTACAAAGTGCGATCTTATAAATAATAGCATTAAAACAATTTTGCTCCGTAGCATAGGCCTATTTTTATTGTTTTACGAATTCATGCCATTGTTCCGATGTCTGTTCTTTTTTTTTCACATAATTTCGTAGTTTTCGAAAAAAAATCTTTTGTAAATGTGTCTCATTAAAGACAGATCGTTTTCTCCGATTCGTTTGTTTTACCATAAGTATATAGAAACAAAACGTAAATCTGCAAAAAGTGATTGTGTAATAAATTCATAAAAAATGTTAAAGTTTGCTTTTAAAGACGCAAGTACCAAAAACAGTGAACCTACCTACTGAACCGTACTTTTTGTAATGCTAAAAATTTACTTCATTTATAAAGTAGCTGGAAAAAAATCCAGAAGGGCTATATAAAATTGAACTATGTCGTCTGCCTCTCAGGCACCGGCTCTTTCTGTCATGTAACTGTCATGGGGTCACTGATCGTACTTGTAAACAAAAGAGCTGACTGAAATGTGCCTGTTTCTTATATAAAATACATGTCACTTTGCAGTGCATTGTGGTTTCAGCACTAAGAAAAACATCAAAAGTAAACACAATTTTGAAAGTGGTCATTTTCAAACATTCTGTTATTTTATTTAGATGTAATATGATTTGGTAGATGGCCAGAACCATGAAATTTTAAAACCAGCCATTTCCGGATTTTATATTCGTTTCCATCCCGTATATCGGCCCTGTTTTTACTTCATACGAAAACAGATGACGCCATTTTACTGACAACAAAAGTTGCCAGATAATCGAGAGTATATTAAAATACAAGAATGGCTTTAAAAACAGTCTTATGTACAAAGAAATATTTAACTAGGAATTCTTTGAAAATTCCAATCGTCATATGAATGAAGGGTTAACACTGTTAATCGCTATATCTGAAAATCAATAATAGCACGAAAACCGATAACACGATGCTAATAATCGAATATTCTTTCTACATATTTTTGGACAGGAAGAGCTCAGATCACATACTCCATTCATTATTGTATTTTTATTCAATAAAATATAAAATATTTTAAAAAGTTGTACTTCAATTTTCTATTTCATTACTTAACGACATTTTTTTTTTTTTTTTTTTTTTGATAGCGTCACGTGTTTTGTTGGTTATGCATGTTGTTTGTTGACATCCTAGTTTTTGTAATATTTTGATCTCGGGGTGAAATTTAGCTGTATAACAAGCTTGCTTGCTGTATTTATCCTTTCTTAAGAAAAGAATGTCATTATTCCTATAATGTAGCGTCAATTTATGTGTTTTCATCCGTATTTTTACATCCGACATTTTTTTTTTATTGACATGTACAAGGTTACATAATATAGTCTCTGATCCATTCATACACTTTGCTAATAAGTAATATTTTCTTTACAATAGTTTATTTTTGTTAATAAAATAGACGAATTATTGAATAACGATTTATATAAATGAAACGATTAAAATTGATTGCTAAAAAAAAGTGTTATTATTAAATACCCGGATATGTTTGGATAAGAGAATAGCATTCGGGTCATCGAGGGGTCATGTAGTCTCGTGGTTATAAATGCGAAAACTTTTCTCAAATTTTGAACAACTACCTGTCAACCTCTCGTGTAAACTCTTTGACACGCTGATCCGTCCCATTTTAAGTTATAATTGTGAAATATGGTATATGGACGAATACCTCCCCTTATATAGAGCCATGCTTCGAGCAACCAGAAATAATACTTTTTGTGATACTTTAGCCCTACAGGAAAAATCATCATATGAAAAAATACATACAAAATATTGTAAAACAGTTTTAGGCCTTAAAAAAACTGCATGTAACATTTCGACATTATCAGAGTTGGGGCGACTCCTTATTGCTTCCTTTATTAAAACTCAAGTTATGATGTATTTTGTAAGAATAAATACTAATAATATAAACCCATTAATTAAAGAATCCCTTAATGTTAATAAATCTTTACATGATGAAGGCTTCTACACATGGTATACTTTGGCATTAAATGTCTTTCAAGAATTTGATTTGGATGCTGAAGATTTTTCTAATATGGATAAGTGTGTCCATAAGATAAAAGTTCCATTTAAAAAAGAATTTAAAAAGGTTGTCCATAATAATTACATTCAGAAAACTAAAGACAAACTTTCAAAATTAACAGATAATTCACAACTTTATTTGTATAATAAAATAAAACATGATATTGTTTTGGAAGAGTATTTGATAAAGGAAAAAAATTTAAAAATAGACAACTCATAGCTAAATTTCGGACAAGTGACCTTTGTTTGCAAATTGAAACTGGTCGATATATTAATATACCCCATCAACAAAGACTTTGCACTACTTGTAATATCTTAGAAGATGAATATCACTTTTTTTTAATTGTCATTTAAACCAGCAACCTAGAAATTTACTAATAAATACTATTGAAAATAAATGTCCTTCTTTTACTAATATGTCACCCATGACTAGACTTGATTACATACTCAATCCAACTTCAGATCTTTTATCGGTTGTTTGCACCTTCATAAAACAATTGCTAGACTTGAGATGATAGGGTTCATGCTGGTCAAATATTTCTCCTACATTTACATATATATTATGTTTGTGTTGTTTTTCTTTTATATGTTTGCATGCTTTTGTATTGTAATTGCTTGACCCATATGGGTGTAATATGCAATTTGAATAAAAAAGATAATAATATTTTCTTTTGAAAAGTTTATTTTTGTCAATGAAATGTTGAATTACAAGAATAAAACAAGTATATGTGGAATTATTTTTTTTAAAGATTGAACATGTGGTATTTGCATCATCAAGTAGTTCAATAAAAATATTGATTCAAATCTAGTAAATTTATATTGATTTAAGAAGAAAAATTGAAATAAAGAAAAGTTATAAAATTAATGAGAAATGAAATAATATATTTTATTTAAGAGTAAAGTATGGTCATTTTTTTTAGGTTAAAATAATCCAATAGGAAAATAAACCATTAATTCAAATTTTAACAGAAATAATACACCTTAAAACAGTAAAATATGTATACATTAAGGAAAGAAAATAGATCATATATATATATTCTTACAATGGAAATGAAGTTCTATTTTTAAGTTAATTTTTATAAGAAAATTATTTCTTTCATAACTTGACTTTTTAATTATAAAAAAAAAGTGAAAAATCAAGCTTGGAGAGCATATTTCAGGTTTGCTTATATAGTATCAGAGTTCGGGAAATGTGTCAGTCCTGTCAGACATGACCAGCAAAATTTGGGCAGATTTTGCTAAGGACTGACACAAGATTGGTATTTTGCAATAGAAAATTAATGAGGACTGACATTTTTTTCACTAGGACCACCAAATCCATATGCAATTTCGCGAACTCTATAGTATTAATGTTTAATATAAATATTGGTTACACTACAGCTAGGATGGATTACGCCATATCCGCGCGTCCATCACGGACACCGATTGTAATTCGCGGAAAGTCACGACGGACACAAAAGTCTGATCGCGGCAATTGGTTTGTAGTGTCATCGTATAAGCCGCGATGTCCATGATGGACAGCGAAAAAAAAACAATATTACGTGTAGTTATATTCTTATATTCGTCTCGGTTTGTTACCTCAATGCATCTCTTTCCAGAACGTGCTGAGTGCTGAATGGGGTATATTTTATTGTGAATTTTATATTTTTATTTATTTGTAATACATAACTTACGTGATTTTTTTTTAAAGCAGCATCTGCTTCATGACATAGTAGTGGGTTTTATTTTTAAAGTGATGGCACAGGAACTTCTGGTATTTGAATGATTTTGTACCTGCTGGTGCCTTCGCAATGAACTGTCGGTACACAAAGATGGCACCTGTCAATCAACATCCATAGATCAAAGACCGAAAATAACATCACTAAGGTATTTAGAGAGGAGACAACACATTGAGATGAAATAATAAGAAATTTTATTGAAAATAAATTTGTATCCAGAAAGTTTATTAATTAATAAATTAAAATGATTTTTAATACAATTTATTAAGAAATACCAAACACAATATCGTTATTTAGGTAAATACTTATTGGAACAGATTTAAAAAAAAAACAAAAACAAAAACAAAACATACAAATCCCTCCAAGTGTATCAACGATCATACTCTCAGGTCCGACACAGAGTTTCGTCGGACTTGAAGAGAGTGTCACTCTTAAAATTGTCCGACAAAATCCTCCCAGGTCGGAGTGAGAGTGAGAGTCTCCACTCTCAGATAGTCAGTAAACTGTAAACAGGAAACGTCCCCAAATTCTGCTAACCAATAAATTCGTGCATAAAGAAACATGCGTATCTTAGTAAAGCTGAAGTAAATGAGTGATATACAGTACGGAAAGTATAGATATGTTAACGGCTGTCACGGGCGATAATACAAAGAAAAGTGCTTTTAGGTCTTGAAAACCGTACAGGATGCATTTATTCACTTCTTCTCAATGCTTTTGAATGGCGCTTACGCTTCAAAATTTGAAACTGGGTGGGAACCTTGAGTTTTCATGGAACAGCTGTAATAGTTTGAGATATTGTTCAAACCGGTGCATAGTTTGATTTTTTATCCCGGCAAACTGTCCGGCCCAAGCTAACAAAAAGTTTCCCGTTCAACTATATGTTAAAATCCAAATTCTCTTTGAGCAGCCATTTTGAATATGCAAATGAGCAAATCACCTATCATTTCTGGCTATGTTTACGTTACCCCCTTTTGCATACATCATCAAAATCACTGTAAGTGTAAAATGTAAATGTCTGTAATTCTGTGCTCTCACGGGCTTCTTGATTGATTTAATGAACTATGCTATGTTATGTTATGTTATGCTATACATGAACCATCTTCGCTAGCCAAGGGTTACGATTCGGGTCCCCCTTCTCTCCACCCTTGGCAGATCTAGAATACATTTTGAGGATTCGCGCTTTAATATTTCATTGGTTACAGTTACCAGTACACGTATCCAATCAGAAGACGTTTTACACGGAGCACATGTTATCGACGAAATGTAAACAATTAAGATGGCACTGGAATGCTCTCATATGACAACGATTTGCCACTTCCCGTTTTGGTTCCAATGAAAACATCTTTTCCGTCTGCCAAAGCTTTGAAACTTTCACTTGGTTGACAGTAAGTGCCTCCAAATTAAATTTATCACAAATAAGTTTTTCTTCACTGGGCGCTGCCATTTTCAACTCTCCAACAAACGTATAACAAAACGATTCTGATTGGCTGGCGATGACGACTATCTAAGGGGCGCAACTTCGATAAACCACCAGGTGGCATTGCGCGCGAATTTCAAAATGTATTCTAGATCCGCCAAGGGTGGAGAGAAGGGGGACCCGAATCGTAACCCTTGGCTAGCGAAGATGTACATGAACATGCGAAGATATATTTTAACACCTAATCATTTTTCAAATTTTTGTTTCAACTTTATTCGTAAAGTCTAATGCTAATTCCGTCATACAAAAAAATATACATGTAAATATTTACGTTGCCGTAAATTTGATGATTGGTGGTCCCGATATTTCAGGTACAGGTTGAATGCGTGTCAATGATTTGTAATCACATGAAATTAATTTCAGTAATTTCAAATGCAAAAGTTAAATGGGATTGACTGAACAAAGTAAACTGTACGACTTTTACGTTTGCACCGGTGGGCATCATTTGTAATTTATTTTAAAAGTCGGTACATGATACAACAATAACATAAGCTCTAATGTGCTTTTAAGTCCGACATTAAAAAATATATACATAATATCTTTTTTTTTTCCTTGTTAATTGTATATGCCCTCCTGGGGCCCTGATTTTGTTAATAAACTTATATTTATTCTATTTCTATATCTGTACAATAAGCACCGCCTATTTGTCAGTCAATTATACATCAAAGAGACCGATAAGGAGCAATTAACACGTGATTGACAAGGTGAGAGAGTTGTAAAATAAATCGATTATGGATGTACAAAACAGAGAATACTTTTCTTGTTTTGGTAACGAGAAAGATAATTTCATTGCATACATATAAACAAGTTAAATTCTAAAAAAAAAAATGAAGAAAACAAATAAAAGTAAATAATAATAATAAACAAAGTTCGTTTCTGTATGACTGCAACAAAACTATTGTTATGTGGTTACTTTCCTCGCTTGCCGCGCTAATAACGTGTTGTCCGCCAATGTCCTGATGGACAATTTGACTGCCGCGTTCGGCCGCGAGACGATCGCGGACTTCCCGATGCTAATCAGTCAATTTCCGCGCCGCGATCGTCCGCGAAACCGCACGGATTTGGCGTAATCCATGCTGGCTGTAGTGAGGACTGACATTTTTTTCACTAGGACCACCAAACCCATATGCAATTTCGCGAACTCTGTAGTATTAATGTTTAATATAAATATTAATTATTATGTTTTCATATTTGATGTGTGTTTATATTGGTGTAAAATCAATAATAAATATTCAGTATTATATTTTCATATTTCATGTGTAATTTTATAGTTTTAGAGTTTAATAATACATATTCATTAATTTGTTTTCGTATTTTATGTAATTCCATTTATGTAGAAAAAAGCAAAAAAGAGAATCAAATTTACCTTTATTAACAAGTGATTACCCTGATAATTCACCCTTAATGGGACCCCTTAATTCCTCTTAATTAGGAAGGACACCATTCTTTGATATTATGTTATAGTTAGAGTATATTAAGTGAAATTTTAATGGTTAAGAAGGCGCAGCGAGCGAAGCGATGCGACCCCCTTCTTAACCAATAAAATTTAACTTAATATACTCTAACTTTCATGTGCATTGCTTGACCACTTCAATACATACATACATATATAAATAAAACTGAAGTCGTATCAAAATCTTTAACTATTAAACATGTCCAAGAGAAAGCCAAACTGGACCGATTGAGAGAAGATGATACTAATGGAGGAATACGAGAAAAGAAAGGACGTTTTAAGAGCAACATTTTCGTCAACAATTATATTTCTTTAAAATTTAGGTACATGTATGTTTAACAGGGACACAATCATAATGTTCCTCAACTTCCCACTTTTGAGTTTGGATGCACCTCCCTCATCTATTTGGAGGATTTTACGTTCAACAGTTATATACGAAACTAATTTTAATGACTGTATGGAAATATCATGTAAATAAAACATAAAAAAAAATAGGCTCGATTCCTAAATGTACTGATTTCTAAGTCATCCTGTAACATATCACATATCATCATAATAGACTGTCGGTCAAATCTGTATTTGTCTATTAACTCGAAGTCATCGTAGATATCAAGAGGTTTTGTACGATCTCTGAATACTCGCTCTCTACGTAAAGCTCTTCTCCCAGCATGAAACAACCGAAAACGTCCGACATGGAACATGTTTGTATTGGTAATAATGCAATACTAATATGCTTTAATTATACCTATTTCATATACCCGCAAAGCACGTGCCAACAAATGGTACGGTTGTAAAAAATTTACTCATCCGAAAAATGACCTTGATGGTGAATTTTATGTACATGTAAGATATGATATGGATTTGATGATAAACTCGAATGCCTATGAAATATTGCTAATATGGTTTGTTGTTATCTTTTTATTCATACAATATCACTTTCATAACTCACAATCAATATAAAATAGCAATTCAAGAAAACTTAAGGAACCTACCCATCTACCTTAAAGTTAAGGGAAATCTTAAGTGTTTTCTTAGTTTAAGGACGTTTATGAATACCACTTAAGTATGATGGGCGGAGTTTCCTTAACTTAAAGTTATTCTTAGGAAATACTTAAAATAAGAAGTTTTATGAATACCACTCAAGTAAAATGGGCGGAGTTTCCTTAACTTAAGTGTTTCCTTAGGAACATCTTAACTTAAGTGGCTTTATGAATACGGGCCCAGCTGCATTAAAAATGAAACGCATTAACTGCAATAATGTAGCTCCTGTGACAAACTTGTGTCTCGGCAGAGCTACAACGCGGTCCCATTCGTCACAATGGAGCAAAAAATAAGTTGCAGTTGAAACATAAAAACTCACTATTTACGCTTCAAACATTTCATTATAACAATTACTGACGATCCCAGTCCTTGTTAAATCGGTTTGGCTGAGAAATGTATGCTTTTCAAAGTTAGCAACAACCTTGTTCAAATTTATCGATCGTTTTCCATAACCGGAAACTACGGAAGGCGGAGCTTTTCTAAATATGGTATTTCTTATTACAAGCTGATGTAAACATTCCAATCGTAACTACTCGGCCATTCTCGCTACCCTGTTATTTGCAGGGTAGCGAGAATGGCCGAGTAGTTACGATTGGTAAACATTCACGCCTAAATCGCCAAATATGGTATCGACATCCAAATAGTGAGGCCGGAAATGACGAAATTCAAAATTTTCAAAGAGGAGATTTTTATTTTGTGGGAATTACATTCTAAAATACTGGTAGGTGATAAAAACTTGTTATTATAATGGACAAAAGGAACGGTTATGTCTTATTATTGATAAATGCAGGCGTCAGAAGCTCTGTAAGCGAGCGCAAAAAATCTCGGCGGCTGCTCCATTACGTGTAATGGCATCCCGTTATAACCCTTGCGAGTAAGCGAGCATTTAGGGTTTTATTATTAGAACTAGAAACGCATGTGCGCGAAGCCGAAGGAATTTTTAAAATTGAAGTGCCCGACAACGTAATTTTGGTATCAAATAATCGTAAATCTCTATAAATCAATACAGAGAGAAAGAAATAGTAGATTTATGATTATTTGATACCAAAATTATGTTGAGAAGTGTATGGGAAAAAAAAATGAAAAAAAAGGGGGGGGGGTAATGTAGGTCATGACCCCATGTACCTGTGCTTTTACGATCACAATTTTCCTTACGTTGTCAGGCACTTCAATTAAAAAAAATTCTTCGGCTTCGCGCACACGTGTTTCATTTTTAATGCAGCTGTTTTGTGGGGATGTCAAGTAGTTGAGACAAAGATATATTTTCGCTTTCGTCATTCAACACGTCCTCCATCATGCCGTGGTAAAATCCGTGCCGCGCACTTTCCAGCAAACGTCTAGGGTGTGACGTATGAAATGTCTGGAACATTGAACCAATGAAAAAGTAGGTTACATTCTAAGTCAGTTAGAGTATATTAAGTGAATTTTTATTGGTTAAGAAGGGGGTCGCATCGCTTCGCTCGCTCCGCCCCTTCTTAACCATTACAATTTCACTTAATATACTCTAACTATAACTGGGCCTTGAGGGATACACGAAATCATAAAATTTTATTACTTTGGTATAAATTCATTACTTACAGCTCACTCCAATACAATATACACTTTAGCAGTAAACACAACAGGTGGTACACCTGAGGAAAAGGCCTCTAGGCATGTAACTCTTGTGGGGACAACAAATGTGTTCTCTCTCTGAATTATAGAAAATTCAATTGTTTTACACTATTTCAACACATATTTTAATACAAGGCCTATAAAACAGAAGTTTACAGAAGTGAATTTAATTTTTTTAAACGTTAAACTTAACGTAAAATATTCATAAGAATAATTTCTTAGCTCCAAGCTTTGCTTTCAGATGCATACAAATCTGTTTAACACTGTATTAGTGATTATTTAAAAAAAATATCCATATACATATTTTTTTTTATCAAAAACAAACCCGTAATAAATTACAGAGTTATCGAAGCGAATCATGATTAAGTTGGATATAATGTCGCACAATAGGCTACCCGATTTGTAAGGCTTGAAGTAATTTACCATATAACAAAATGTTCGTAATGATGAACGGTAAGGCCACTAAAATGCATCAATTGCCTGTAAAATAAATAAACATAAATTATAATGTTGAATCTCCGTGAAAATATTAAACGTTTACATTTAAATCAACATCAAATTGAAATAAATATGAGTGCATAGTTCTAGATCATGAAAAACAAAATCAAGAAATAAAATATACATAACTACTGTAAAATACACAACGATTGATGGATTATTGTGTATTGAATAGCTAAAGTTATTATCATCCAGAATGGTACAAATAAAAAAACAATAATATAATACTATTATAGATTGTTCTTATATTTATCAGGGAATTATATAAACATTTGAAGAATTTGAAGAAAATCCTGTATTTATTGATCAATCTAATTAACTGACAAAATAGTGTTTACATGTAAATTGCATATTTCTGTGGGATCGGACAAGGGCGCGTATGTTATGCATACGGCGTTTACATAGGGTTATGATTATTTGTTTTATATCATAAACAAAAATATTTATTGTTCATTAAGGTGCCTCATTACAATAATCAGAACTTTTAAAGCACAATAACTTTGAGGCTGTACATACGCAATCCTGTGCTATAAAACAAGACATAAATAGCTTAATAGAGACCGATAGTTTAATATATACTTAATTCATTTTTTAGTAAATAGTCTCAGCATAGGTATTACAAGGTTAATGTATTTCTCGCATGATAAACAAGTAATAGTGAAGTGACAACAGTATAAGTATTCTGTACGTGTATCACACTTTGCTAATATTTTAATACATTTAAAGTCACATTTCTTAATAAACATCGCATTAAGTTAAAATACGACATGAAAATCAAATACACAACAATTGATGGATTATTGTGTATTGAATACACTAAATTTATTAAGGGCCAGACTAGTATGACATAAATAATAATAATAAATAAATAAATAAATACGTATAGATACACGATAATATAATACTATAGATCGTCAATTCAATGAGCTAGTGACGACTACAGTATTACGTAATCTCTCTACTCAGCGGGTGATTTAGATGACCGTGCGATTTAACTGGTAAAATGCAAATTTAAAAGGAAAAACGCTAAAATCCCACGACAATGCAAATTTAAAAGGAAAAACGCAAATATAAAAGGAAAAACGCTAAAATCCCACGACAATGCAAATTTAAAAGGAAAAACGCAAAAATAAAAGGGAAAACGCTAAAATCCCACGACAATGCAAATTTAAAAGGAAAAACGCTAAAATCCCACGACAATGCAAATTTAAAAGGAAAAACGCAAATATAAAAGGAAAAACGCTAAAATGCCACGACAATGCAAATTTAAAAGGAAAAACGCTAAAATCCCACGACAATGCAAATTTAAAAAGAAAAACGCAAATATAAAAGGAAAAACGCTAAAATCCCACGACAATGCAAATTTAAAAGGAAAAACGCTAAAATGCCACGACAATGCAAATTTAAAAGGAAAAACGCTAAAATGCCACGACAATGCAAATTTAAAAGGTAAAACGCAAATATAACAAGACAATTCGCTAATTTAACTCGTAAACGCTAATATAACTGGTAATCTTTAATTATTTGCATTTTACCGGGCATATTTGCATTTTACCGGGCATATTTGCATTTTCTATTTCCTAGTGAGATCATTTCCATATCGAAACCCACATTGGCCCAGGTCAATATGGGACTCGACTTCGTCTCAGGCCAATATGGGTGTCTCTTTTCTAAATGTCGGAAGTATGTAATAAATAGTTTAATACATGGGCATTTCCATATTGGTCTGGTTATCATCGTCTCGGGCCAATATGGGTCGAGGGATGATAACCAGGCCAATATGGAAATGCCCATGTATTAATCTGTAATTATTAAGTATATACAATTTGTATTTGTAGACTGACGACGCAAAATGCAGTTTCTTATAACAGCAACATTTGCTGTGATTTTACTTGTCGGTGTGGCATCATCATGTCCTAGTGTCTGTAGTTGTACTGACACTTCAGATGGAGTTATTGTTGACTGTTCCAGTAGAGGACTGGATGGTATTCCAACAGATTTACCGAATAACACTTATGCATTGTAAGTTTCTAATTACAACAATATTAGGTTGTATTAGTTATATTTATATATATTTCTTCAATAAGGGCAAGATAAAAAATAACCTAAGCAATATATGTACTGCCCGAGAGAGGGAGGAAGAGGACGGGGACGCAGATGACTGGGGACTGTCATGACCAGAATCGCCCCAGCTGCAATGTCGATAATTAAAAATAAAAGATATGTTCATAATAAGTGTGTTTTAGAACTAAATACCGCATGTCAATATGTTCTTTTATTCCCGCCCAACGAACCAAAAAAGTTAGGGAATTAAAAGCTACCAATTCCATTTTTGTCCAGAATTTAGAACACAAAGTATCATTGTATTATAATATTTATCTTTCATAAAAAGACGTCAAATTCGAATAAACAAAACCATAAATTTAAATTGATATGTAATGTTAATTGAACATGTTCCAAATTTGCATTTAATATGAATTTAAATTGATAGTAGTAAATAATGCACATAATGGACAAATTATAGTATGACATATTTATTTTGGTTTTTGATTGTATATGGCCTTTTGCTAGATTTTTAAGACACACACATGCAGGTTTATGAAAGATATATCATACAGTATTCCACGATTGTACCTTATTATGTCAAAGTGGATCATAATCTGACATTTATAAACTCTATGACATTGATTGACACAAATGAAGACAAAGAAGAACGGAGAACAAAGGTATCAGTATGTTGTTATTGGTAAAGACACATCTTACTTTGGCAAAGGACATTCAAAATCATGATGCAGACTTCCTTCATTTGCTTCTCAGAAATAAAGATAACAAATTAGCCCATACCTGTAATTCCAGCTTCCGCTATAAAGATGATGTTCTGTCACAGAGCAATTCTCGAATCGGTGATACACTACATCTCATCTATCCAAATTAGCTTGAACTCAAAGATACTACTGAAACTCAAAAGTCTGCTTCTGACCCTCTCATTCACCTAACCAACCACAACGGAGGAAGATCAATAACAAACCTCTACGACAAACACGATGACTTCACTTTTCCAATATATCAGTGATTTTCTAGACATATCTCAGCTGCTGACACAAAGGCTACTCAAGCAAGGCTACGTTGCTCATAGTTTGAAGTTATCGCTTCCAAAATTATAAGGTCGTTATCACAATCCGGTTGACCGTTATGAAATATCCATATCTCAATTGACAATAGATCTTGTACTTTTACGTAGATGTTTCTTTCCTCTATGAGTACCAAGACTTTTACCGGACTGGACTGTATATATGAGTAACGCGACTGATGGATGTCTTATAAGAAGTAGAAACTGTTAGCCCTTCGGGAGCTCCGTGTTGTGATGTGCGTTGTGATGTCCGAATAAAAACGATGTTCGGCTCGTCTTTACCTCCAGTTGTTCGTGTCTTATTTACGTTATCTGTTTTTGTTTGCGCATAGTGGTGTCCAACACATATTGTGTTGTTTTTTTGTTTTGATTTTCTTTCGTCTTGTGTACGCTATATTGCCAGTTTTACTGGCTTGTCCATTTTTGGTCCCCTCTTGGGTAATCTGTTACGTTTATTTAAGTCAAAAAGAGATGATTTCAATGTTGCCATTATAAATGTGTTACACCTAGATAGTAATATACCAATCGTTCTCGCGTATGGAGTTAATATTGTACAACTTATACGTTAAGCTCGTATTCAGACTTTACAACGTCACCGTATTCTGCTTTTTAAACTACTAAATCCATTTAGTATTATATTGAGCATCAAATATGTATTGTTTAAGACGTATGTGATAGGCCATGAGATTTTGGGTCCAAATGAGGTCTCGGGTCAAAATGATTTTTTTTTTGCATTTTTGTGAAGGTTATATATCCAAAAGTTCACATGCAAAATTGTATAGGCATATACCAAGTTGTTTCAGAGATATTAAAGAATTAAATTGTAATGGTTCGCCGGATATTGGAAAAAAATCAATACAAATTTGTTTTCCATAACACGGCATGTATATCATTTTCACTGGGGGGAAATATGGATCCTTTAAAGCAATTAATATGAACCTTGCATTCCAATGATGATATGCTAGCTATATAGTATATCTACACACATTAAATTAATTTTACCTTGACCTTTGACATCAGGGTCAATGAAATATCATGGATATTTGTCGGCATATAAAACATTGTGTTTATCTTAGTATTGTATCTTCTGTGAATTCATGCAGTTATGTTTAGTCTTCCTCATGTCATGCCATGTGTATATGTAGTTTGTGTCCATGTTATAGTGTTCATAAATTTGAAAGTCAACATGGAAGCGTAGAGGTCAAGGTAAAAACATCCACTATTGTTAACATTTTAAATCATATTTGACATAAAGATTTCAATGTTTCCAACAATGTTATTTTTTTAATTTGGTATTTATGAAAAGCATCATGACTATATAATAAAGGATAAAACACCTTTTGTTGAAAATAACAATACATTTATTTTGTATCCATCTTGATGATTGGTTTAGGGACACTCGGCTTAGGACGCACTTCCTTGTTTTGACAATAAGGAGCCACTTGCTGGTAGAGATACCACTGTCGTTGTGCGTCTAAACCTTATTGAGGGATAACTGTTGGTAACTGAGCTAGTTGTAAATTTTGCATTGTTCCAGATTTCATAATATTTATAGTAATTTCATCACTACTCCATAGTCTCTAGCAAAGACTATTCCTGGATGATTCTTCTCAATTCTGAAAAACAATGTATATATATGTATATTGTATATGGCAGTAATACATCGTAAAATACCTAAAATAGATCAATTGTATCTACCGGTATATGTTGTTACTCATAATTAGTACACATGAATACTCTTAGTCATCTCAATTGATATAAGGTTGTGCAATACAGTTAAGGAATTGTCAAGATTGGAAACTGCAACAAAAATACCACAGTTCATATATTTTATTATCTTTTCATGCCTAATAGTCCTTTAAGTAAGATTGGTCAGTACTGTTGTGAACTATTGTTAATTAAGACATTGACTTTTAATATGTTAGTTTATAAGTTTTTAACAATTTACATATATAACAGGAGGGCTCGGGTGGTTCAATGAGCTAGGTAGTTGGATTACCTAACAACTCATACAAGCCTGTCGCCAATACGGCATGCCCTCACGCCCGGCTTTGTAAATTACAAAAGGGTGCACTCGACTCGCAAGTGATAAAGTTTACCAGTTGCTTGCCCATGATCTGTGGTTCTCTCCGGCTTCTTCCACCACTAAAACTGGTTGCCATGATATAGTTGAAATATTGCTGAAAGTGGCGTTAAAACACTAAAAATCAAATCAAATGTAACAGAACTTTTACATTGACATTGTGCAAGTACCTGAAGTGATGGTAAGATTTTAGCTGTGTTATGGGCTTGAACATCTTCTTCAAAAATGAGGCCCAGTCATAGAACACTACATGTTTCTCATCAACTAGTTGAGGAATGTTGTGGCCATTTTTGGAAGACCTAGTTACACTTTCTGTCATTTCCTGAAGTGTTTCTACAGATGTACAGGTATGTCTCCATTTCACCTTCCAAAGCCTAATGTGCAAATCTGGATTAAATTTCGTGTGACCAGCTTCCATCAGAGAATACTCAACAGAATCATGAAGACCAATTAGTGTACGCCACATTCCATATCTGTAAAAAATCAGTTCTTATTTATAAAAGAGTATCATGTAATCGATATACGACACCCCACTTTTTTGAAATTACAATTGTCTCCTCTTGGAAATTTTGGAACAAATTTTTATTATTTCATACACATCTACATATAATGACATTTGTAGTTTTTGTTTTCTATTTGTGCATGCATGTATATTTCGATTGTTTTATAGACAAGTATGTTTTATTTCTAAAGGTCTTGTAGGTGTCTAAGTTATTGAAAATACAATTTGTTAATGCGACGATATAGCTGAAATACTGCTAAAGTTGGCATTATACACCAATCAATCAATCAATCCATATACACGTAAATATTCATTCATCTTCTCAACTGCAATATATTTAAAATTATACATGGCCAATTACTGTATTATTTTTATTTTGTCCACTACAGTTGTCCATATGTAGCTTGACATTAGTCTCTCCATAGCCAAGGTATTCAAAATGATGATGCAACATGCTTGATACAGTATTGGCCCCTTTATTAGAATGTTGTGCTTTATCAACCAAATAGAAAATTTGTGTACCTACAAACAGAGTGTGGGTTAATTTCAACTATAATATGTAATAACTTCCAAATAAATGAAACACAGTAACATTACAAGAAGCCTAGTTAAAGTCATGAAATTAAATTGACAGAGAATATTATTATTTTGCTGGTAAGTAAATGGTTTCACTCTAAGCTGAAATTTACTGCAACGACAAAACACCAAAGTTCCAATATCATTTTACATGCATGTATGTGCTTGTATTATGTGATAAATAATATAAAATGTAGTGTCTCATGTACAATTACCAAGTATCCTTTCATTTTTATATCAAATGACATGAGTTTGTTTACACATAATATTTATATGTAATGTCATAAATATGATATTTTATCCTGCAATGGACCTATTTGTGGCTAAATATAGTGGGGCTAATAAAGCAAGGTGTTATTTTGGTCAATACAATATTTCAAATCAGTTATTTATCAAAATACCATAAAATTTGTGTGTTCACATACCTGAACCTTCTGAGCAAACTCCAAAGCACTGACATTTTCTTGGTGTCTTAAAGAAAAGAGGTTCAACTTGTTGACAATAGTGTGGATAATGCACTTGTTGTGCATAATCAAAACAGTAATGGAGTTCAGTTTTAACTGTACAAGATCTTTGTACTGTTAAATAAGATATTCTTTAATTTTACTTTTACAAAGAATAAATATGTACAATGAACTGTCATTTTTTTTATGTTGTGTGTCGAATTGAATGTATTAGGTGTGCTGTTGAGCATTTATTATGGTTTCATCAAGATATCCATGCATATATTATGTCATTAATGTTTCAAAAGTTTGAAATATTTATGAGAAAAAAAAATTGGCTACAAAAGATTGAGATATGTATGAACGTATTGTGTACAATGTATTGTAAATGACTTTATAAAAGTATTTAATTCAATTGGATTAACATGGCATAGAATAAGAATAAGAATATTTATTATTCCAATCAATGGGCCCACAATTGGTGCAAACAAATTGCATACGTTGATTATTGTCATTGGAGGCAATTATACATATATATAAATAAAAAAAAAATATATAAATACAATGTTTCTTGTCGAGTTCAGAGCCTTAAAAAAAATTAATAATTTAAACAGAAAGAGTAAACATATTTCATTATCATAAACCCTGTTTCAGTTTTCTTGTCTCAAGGCACTCTATTATACATTTTCCAAAAATATTGATTGTTGAAAGATCTTTATTGGTAAATAAATAATATCATTTTGATTTATCTGACATATTATTGAAATTAGAACATAATTCTGAAATTTTCTGATAACAAATCTTTCTACAACTATTATTTATGGGCAATCGATTGAAAAATGATATTTATCCTCAATTTTTTGTGTTATGCACAGTTTACATAATCGTTCTTCGGTTTCCGAGTTTTTATATCTACCAATTTCAAACATAAGAGGATGGGTACTAATTCTGATCTTGTATATGTAAATGCTGACATTCAATTTTTTAGTTCACCTGGACCAAAGGTCCAGGTGAACTATTGCCATCACTTGGCGTCCGTCGTCTGTCGTCTGTCGTCTGTAAACTTTTCACATTTCAAGCTTCTTCTCCGAAACCACTTGGCCGATTGGAACCAAACTTAGCAGGAATGTTCCTTGGATGGTCCTCTACAAAGTTACTGTTTTTCGTTCCAGTCGAATATTCAATATGGCTGCCAGGGCCAATAATATGCTCTGATTGGCTGAAATTTCAAAGATCTTCTTCTCTGAAACTAATGAACTGACTGAACCCAAACTGTAAAGGAATGATCATTGGAATGTCCTTTACCAAGTTACTGTTTTTTATGCCGATCGGAAATCCAAGATGGCCGCCATCGCAGGACATAGATTAACATTGGACCCTATGGGAAAATGTTCAAATGCCTTCTTCTCAGAAACTACAAATATGATTAAAGCCAAACTGTACATGAATGTTCATTAGATGGTCCTCTACAAACTGTACGTTTTTTGTTCCGGTATGAAATTCAAAATGGCGGCTACGGCGGGACTTAGTTTAACATTGGACCCTATGGGGAAAATGTTTCAAAATGCTTCTTCTCTGAAACCACTTGGATAATTGAAACCAAACTGCCCAGGAATGATCATTGGAAGGTCCTCTACAAGGTGTGTGTTTTTTATGCCGATCGGAAATCCAAGATGGCCACCACCGCAGGACATAGATTAACATTGGACCTTTGGGAAAATGTTCAAATGTCTTCTTCTCAGAAACTGCAAATATGATTAAAGCCAAACTGTACATGAATGTTCATTGGATGGTCCTCTACAAACTGTACGTTTTTTGTTCCGATATGAAATTCAAAATGGCGGCTACGGCAGGACGTAGTTTAACATTGGACCCTATGGGGAAAATGTTTCAAAACGCTTCTTCTCTGAAACCACTTGAAGAGTTGAAACCAAACTGCCCAGGAATGATCATTGGAAGGTCCTCTACAAATTTTATGTTTTTTTATGCCGATCGGAAATCCAAGATGGCCGCCACCGCAATACATAGATTAACATTGGACCATATGGGAAAATGTTCAAATGCCTTCTTCTCAGAAACTACAAATATGATTAAAGCCAAACTGTACATGAATGTTCATTAGATGGTCCTCTACAAACTGTACGTTTTTTGTTCCGGTATGAAATTCAAAATGGCGGCTACGGCGGGACTTAGTTTAACATTGGACCCTATGGGGAAAATGTTTCAAAATGCTTCTTCTCTGAAACCACTTGGATAATTGAAACCAAACTGCCCAGGAATGATCATTGGAAGGTCCTCTACAAGGTGTGTGTTTTTTATGCCGATCGGAAATCCAAGATGGCCACCACCGCAGGACATAGATTAACATTGGACCCTATGGGAAAATGTTCAAATGTCTTCTTCTCAGAAACTGCAAATATGATTAAAGCCAAACTGTACATGAATGTTCATTGGATGGTCCTCTACAAACTGTACGTTTTTTGTTCCGATATGAAATTCAAAATGGCGGCTACGGCAGGACGTAGTTTAACATTGGACCCTATGGGGAAAATGTTTCAAAACGCTTCTTCTCTGAAACCACTTGAAGAGTTGAAACCAAACTGCCCAGGAATGATCATTGGAAGGTCCTCTACAAATTTTATGTTTTTTTATGCCGATCGGAAATCCAAGATGGCCGCCACCGCAATACATAGATTAACATTGGACCATATGGGAAAATGTTCAAATGCCTTCTTCTCAGAAACTACAAATATGATTAAAGCCAAACTGTACATGAATGTTCATTGGATGGTCCTCTACAAACTGTACGTTTTTTGTTCCGATAAGAAATTCAAAATTGCGGCTACGGCAGGACTTAGTTTAACATTGGACCCTATGGGAAAAATGTTTCAAAATGCTTCTTCTCTGAAACCACTTGGATAATTGAAACCAAACTGCCCAGGAATGATCATTGGAAGGTCCTCTACAAGGTGTGTGTTTTTTATGCCGATCGGAAATCCAAGATGGCCACCACCGCAGGACATAGATTAACATTGGACCCTATGAGAAAATATTCAAATGCCTTCTTCTCAGAAACTACAAATATGATTAAAGCCAAACTGTACAAGAATGTTCATTAAATGGTCCTCTACAAACTGTACGTTTTTTGTTCCGTTATGAAATTCAAAATGGCGGCTACGGCAGGACTTAGTTTAACATTGGACCCTATGGGGAAAATGTTTCAAAACGCTTCTTCTCTGAAACCACTTGGACAGTTGAAACCAAACTGCCCAGGAATGATCATTGGAAGGTCCTCTACAAATTTTATGTTTTTTATGCCGATCGGAAATCCAAGATGGCCGCCACCGCAATACATAGATTAACATTGGACCCTATGGGAAAATATTCAAATGCCTTCTTCTCAGAAACTACAAATATGATTAAAGCCAAACTGTACATGAATGTTCATTGGATGGTCCTCTACAAACTGTACGTTTTTTGTTCCGATAAGAAATTCAAAATGGCGGCTACGGCAGGACTTAGTTTAACATTGGACCCTATGGGAAAAATGTTTCAAAACGGTTCTTCTCTGAAACCACTTGGATAATTGAAACCAAACTGCCCAGGAATGTTCATTGGAAGGTCTTCTACAAAGTTTCTCTTTTTTCATGCCGATCGAAAATTCAAGATGGTCGCCACCGCAGGACATAGATTAACATTGAACCCAATGGGAAAATGTTCAAATGCCTTCTTCTCAGAAACTACAAATATTATTAAAGCCAAACTGTACATGAATGTTCATTGGATGGTCCTCTACAACCTTAAGGTTTTTTGTTCCGATATGAAATTCAAAATGGCGGCTACGGCAGGACTTAGTTTAACATTGGACCCTATGGGAAAAATGTTTCAAAATGCTTCTTCTCTGAAACCACTTAGACAGTTGAAACCAAACTGCCCAGGAATGATCATTGGAAGGTCCTTTACAAAGTTTCTGTTTTTTATGCCGATCGGAAATCCAAGATGGCCGCCACCGCTATACATAGATTAACATTGGACCCTATGGGAAACTGTTCAAATGCCTTCTTCTCAGAAACTGCAAATATGATTAAAGCCAAACTGTACATGAATGTTCATTGGATGGTCCTCTACAAGCTGTACGTTTTTTGTTCCGATATGAAATTCAAAATGGCGGCTACGGCAGAACTTAGTTTAACATTGGACCCTATGGGAAAACTGTTTCAAAACGCTTCTTCTCTGAAACCACTTGGACAGTTGAAACCAAACTGCCCAGGAATGATCATTGGAAGGTCCTCTACAAATTTTATGTTTTTTCATGCCGATCGGAAATCCAAGATGGCCGCCACCGCAATACATAGATTAACATTGGACCCTATGGGAAACTGTTCAAATGCCTTCTTCTCAGAAACTACAAATATGATTAAAGCCAAACTGTACATGAATGTTCATTGGATGGTCCTTTACAAACTTTACGTTTTTTGTTCCGATAAGAAATTCAAAATGGCGGCTACGGCAGGACTTAGTTTAACATTGGACCCTATGGGAAAAATGTTTCAAAACGCTTCTTCTCTGAAACCACTTGGATAATTGAAACCAAACTGCCCAGTAATGTTCATTGGAAGGTCCTCTACAAAGTTTCTGTTTTTTTATGCCGATCGAAAATTCAAGATGGCCGCCACCGCAGGACATAGATTAACATTGGACCCTATGAGAAAATATTCAAATGCCTTCTTCTCAGAAACTACAAATATGATTAAAGCCAAACTGTACAAGAATGTTCATTAAATGGTCCTCTACAAACTGTACGTTTTTTGTTCCGGTATGAAATTCAAAATGGCGGCTACGGCAGGACTTAGTTTAACATTGGACCCTATGGGAAAAATGTTTCAAAACGCTTCTTCTCTGAAACCACTTGGATAATTGAAACCAAACTGCCCAGGAATGATCATTGGAAGGTCCTCTACAAGGTGTGTGTTTTTTATGCCGATCGGAAATCCAAGATGGCCACCACCGCAGGACATAGATTAACATTGGACCCTATGGGAAAATGTTCAAATGCCTTCTTCTCAGAAACTACAAATATGATTAAAGCCAAACTGTACATGAATGTTCATTGGATGGTCCTCTACAAACTGTACGTTTTTTGTTCCGGTATGACATTCAAAATGGAGGCTACGGCGGGACTTAGTTTAACAATGGACCCTATGGGAAAAATGTTTCAAAACGCTTCTTCTCTGAAACCACTTGGATAATTGAAACCAAACTGCCCAGGAATGATCATTGGAAGGTCCTCTACAAGGTGTGTGTTTTTTATGCCGATCGGAAATCCAAGATGGCCACCATCGCAGGACATAGATTAACATTGGACCCTATGGGAAAATGTTCAAATGCCTTCTTCTCAGAAACTGCAAATATGATTAAAGCCAAACTGTACATGAATGTTCATTGGATGGTCCTCTACAAGCTGTACGTTTTTTGTTCCGATATGAAATTCAAAATGGCGGCTACGGCAGAACTTAGTTTAACATTGGACCCTATGGGAAAACTGTTTCAAAACGCTTCTTCTCTGAAACCACTTGGACAGTTGAAACCAAACTGCCCAGGAATGATCATTGGAAGGTCCTCTACAAATTTTATGTTTTTTTATGCCGATCGGAAATCCAAGATGGCCGCCACCGCAATACATAGATTAACATTGGACCCTATGGGAAACTGTTCAAATGCCTTCTTCTCAGAAACTACAAATATGATTAAAGCCAAACTGTACATGAATGTTCATTGGATGGTCCTCTACAAACTGTACGTTTTTTGTTCCGATAAGAAATTCAAAATGGCGGCTACGGCAGGACTTAGTTTAACATTGGACCCTATGGGAAAAATGTTTCAAAATGCTTCTTCTCTGAAACCACTTGGATAATTGAAACCAAACTGCCCAGTAATGTTCATTGGAAGGTCCTCTACAAAGTTTCTGTTTTTTTATGCCGATCGAAAATTCAAGATGGCCGCCACCGCAGGACATAGATTAACATTGGACCCTAAGGGAAAATGTTCAAATGCCTTCTTCTCAGAAACTACAAATATTATTAAAGCCAAACTGTACATGAATGTTCAATGGATGGTCCTCTACAACCTTAAGGTTTTTTGTTCCGATATGAAATTCAAAATGGCGGCTACGACAGGAGTTAGTTTAACATTGAACCCTATGGGAAAAATGTTTCAAAATGCTTCTTCTCTGAAACCACTTGGACAGTTGAAACCAAACTGCCCAGGAATGATCATTGGAAGGTTCTCTACATAGTTTCTGTTTTTTATGCCGATCGGAAATCCAAGATGGCCACCACCGCAGGACATAGATTAACATTGGACCCTATGGGAAAATGTTCAAATGCCTTCTTCTCAGAAACTACAAATATGATTAAAGCCAAACTGTACATGAATGTTCATTGGATGGTCCTCTACAAACTGTACGTTTTTTGTTCTGATATGAAATTCAAAATGGCGGCTATGACAGGACTTAGTTTAACATTGGAACCTATGGGAAATTTTGTTCAAAATGCTTCTTCTCTGAAACCACTTGGACAGTTGAAACCAAACTGCCCAGGAATGATCATTGGAAGGTCCTCTGTTTTTTATGCCGATCGGAAATCCAAGATGGCTGCCACCACAGGTCATAGTATTAACACAGAACCATATGGGGAAAATACAGAAATATATTCTTCTCTGAAGCTATTGCACTGATTGAACCTAAACTGTGCATCAATCATTGGAAGGTCCTTTACAAACTTTGTGTATTTTATGTTGATCGTAATTCCAAGATGACTACCACTGCAGGACATAGTTTTTACATAGGACTAATTGTTTTTTTTTTATTACCAGGTGAACGATACAGGCTCTTGAGAGCCTCTGGTGTTTTTAACTAATAGATAAAATTTAATATTATATAATAGACAATATACAAATAAATTAATGGTGTTTTCTGTCTAGAACATTTCATTGTTTTTTTATGACAAAACCTTTGGTTTTTGATTGTCCCCTTGGTATATCTTTGAATATTTTACAATAAATTATACTAATAAATACCTCTAATTTTATTTTCAACATCCAGACTACTAAAATTTGTCTTTCCCTTCTCGCACTGCTTCCTATAATGATCCCTTTGCATCTCAATGTGATTCTGGTACTTGGCTAGCACTTCAGTTTTCTCTTCTTCGGTTAAGTTACCACTATTTGTTAATGAATATCTATACAAATTAGAATCTACTAAACCTTGAATATTTGTGAGTATCATCTAGAATGTTTGTAGAAATGCATAACCACATTATGTCAATGCATGTTATTGTTAATGTTTTATAAAAACAAAAGTAATTAACTTATTGAATATCATATAAAAAGTATATAAGAACTGTGACCTGTAGCAGTGCTAGATGTCCTTTGGTTTTTACATAGTATTAAATATCACAATCATGTTGACTGTTACGAAATATTCATGTCTCAAAAGACAGTGACTAGTTGTTTGTTTACGTAGATGCTTTTTTTCCTGAATCATTGCCAATACTTTACTGGACTTGCCTCTATATGAGTAAGACCGGGGGTGTCCTATAAGAAACAGGAACTGCTTATCTTCGCGAGTGCCTGAGTGCACGAGCGGGCTAGTTATGTGATTTGAGCTCTCTCAACACTCACCAATACACAGTGTATTATTAACCTTGTTTCAGAAATACTAGAAAGCCAAGATGTCAATAACAAATATAAACTAAATATATTTGTTATATATTCATACATGATTAAATCACAATAACATAACAGTGATGCAGGACAACACTTTCAACAATCTATCAAACCTAAAATATCTGTATCATTTAATAGTATTTGTACAAATATATAGCTCAATCATAAGTATATATGTCCTAAGTAATTCTATGGCATAACGTTAAATATATATGTGTAAGTAAACATCAGGGGTAAGCAAGAATGGGCAATCCAGAGACAAAGGCAACATTGGGTTATGACATAGTACAAAGACAAGCAAATGAAAAGAACTGAAAAAAACATGGAAAACTTAAAGGTGCTTTTAAGCTTTCAATCAATTACGAAATTAACAAAATAAAAAACGCAAGAAAGGCCAACTTGGATACACATATATTGTTTTAGGGAGAGACATGATTTATTTATTAAATAAAATCACACTCTGATTCTAACAAATATTTCTCTAGCATCATCAGAATGTCTATGATTTTCAATAACATAATATTTATTATCATTGGTGCATGTGTTTGCTAAAATATATTACTAGGGGTAAATACTGCTTAATCAGATTGTATGTAGGTGGCTCTCAACCAAAACGAAATGTAGCTAGCCCGGTCCTTGAATTTGGTTTTCAACTGTATATACTGTTTCACTAAATATTGCATGGGTTAAAGAATATTTTGATCCCATATTTGTCCCTGAACTTGAACTAAAAGATTCCACAAATACAGCTAGCTCTGCTTCATACCTTGAACTATATCCAGAAAAATTGACAGAGAGGGTCGTTTGAGAACGAAACTATTTAACTAAAGAACTAGTTCCCCACGATTTGTCTTCGGACTTTCATTATGCTTATTTGGTCTCATATTTTCATAGCATTTAGTACATATTTTATATGTTGTAGTTATTTGTATTCCAATAAGATTACATCAATCCAATCAGGCACATTCACTGACTTGCCTAACCTTCATGATCTGTAACTCTCAAGTTCCCTACTTTGTTCCATGTTGTAACTTACAAAGCATGAATATATATGTTCAATGATTTGTTTTATATATATTCAGCGATTTTAGGTGAGAGGTGATAATGAATAGAAAATTGCGTTTCTGCAATATTATTCAGTGGGTACACTCAAAGTCAAACGATAGTAATCTACAGAATTAAAATTCTTGTGATAAAAAAAACCACAATGTCTAGTCAGGATAGTCAAACTTGGCTAAGGTCACCCATGCCTGTTCGAAGAGATCCTTACGTTTGATATGTAGGAAGAGTTTGAAGATACCAAAGATGTGGTCAGAATCCATAAATCGAAAAAAGACAGAGAAATAATTAAAAATTAATCACTTAAATCAGCCCTTTCAGTAATTGGTGTATGACTATATGAAAGTGTTCAAATGAGTAGAACACCTCTTTTTAATTTTAGTAAAGTTTTTTTTATATGTTTTAATTCCAATTCAAAAGCAAAGAAATTATTTTAAGCATGCTGAACTGTCTGTATTCAGTGTGTTAGATCTGGCTATATATTCAAAGCAACTGCACAATTATCACAGTTCTGTCATAATTCAAGCTAAATATAATATATCAATGAACCAATTATTCACAGTATTTGTCAAAGACGCAAACATATCACAAATAATTCAATATTATCAAATATTTATCGTTTGAGACTTAGTAAACCAATAGTGTAATACAATATAATCTTTATAACGGATATACCTGAAAGTTATATCAATATCCAGGGTTGACATAGCAATTGTTGAAAGTCAGGACGGAATCGTCGTAGGGACTTCCATATTCGTTGATGACTATCTCTTTACTGACAAATACACATAGATGTACAAGTACGTCAGTTCCAGAATGCTAAACGACTGGTCCCCGAGTGATGTTTATTACAGTAGGTTATGCTACCCACTAATATTATTACACTAGTTTAATAAATACATGCATTGACTCTTTATAGACATCTACAGTATAATGATATATCAGTGATAGAGGACAACGCTTTCAACAATCTAACAAGTTTGTACATTCTGTAAGTACCACTTAGTATGCATTGTACAAATGAATAACCACATTATGTCAATTCATGTTATTGTTAATGTTTTATCAAAAACTAAAGTAATTAACTTATTGAATATCATATAAAAAGTATATAAGAACTGTGACCTGTAACAGTGCTAGATATCCTTTGGTTTTTACATAGTATTAAATATCACTATCATGTTGATCGTTGCGAAATATTCATGTCTCAAAAGACAGTGACTAGTTTCTTGTTTACGTAGATGCTTTATTTCCTGAATGATTTCCAATACTTTACTGGACTTGACTCTATATGAGTAAGACCGAGGGTGTCTATTAAGAAACAGGAACTACTTATCTTCGCGAACACCTGAGTGCACGAGTGGGCTAGTTATGTGATTTGAGCTCTTTCAACACTCACCAATACCCAGTGTAGTATTAACCTTGCTTCAGAAATACTAGAGAGCCAAGATGTTGATAAAAAAATATTAACTAAATATATTTGTAATATATTCATAGATGGTTAAATCACAATAACATAACAGTGATGCTGGACAGCACTTTCAACAATCTATCAAGCCTAAAATATCTGTATCATTTAATAGTATTTGTACAAATGTATGGCTCAATCATAAGTCTATATGTCCTAAGTAATTCTATGGCATAACATTAAATAGATATGTGTAAGTAAACTTTAGGGGTAAGCAAGAATGGGCAATCCAGAGACAAAGGCTACATTGGGTTATGACATAGTACAAAGACAAGCAAATGAAAATAATGAAAAAAACACGGAAAACTGAAAGGTGTTTTTAAACATTCAATTAATTACGAAGTAAACAAAATAAAAAACGCAAGAAAGACCAACTTGGATGCAAATATATTGTTTTAGAGAGAGACATGATTTATTTATTAAATAAAAACACACTCTGATTCTAACAAATATTTCTCTAGCATCATCAAAATGCCTATGATTTTGATTAACAAAATATTTATTATCATTGGTGCACGTGCTTGCTAAAATATAATACCAGGGGTAAATACTTTATAAGCAGATTTTATGTAGGTGGCTCTCAACCAAAACGAAATGTAGCAAGCCCGGTCCCTGAATTTGGTTTTCAACTGTATATACTGTTTCACTAAATATTGCATGGCTTAGAGAATATTTTGATCCCATATTTGTCCCTGAACTTGAACTAAAAGATTCCACAAATACAGCTAGCTCTTCTTCATACCTTGAACTATATCCAGAAAAATTGACAGTGAGGTTCGTTTGAGAACGAAACTATTTGACTAAAGAAATGGTTCCCCATTATTTGTCTTCGGACTTCCTTATGCTTATTTGGTCTCATATTTTCATAGTATTCAGTATGTATTTTGTATGTTGTAGTTATTTGTATTCCAATAAGATTACATCAATCCAATCAGGCACATTCACTGACTTGCCGAACCTTCATGATCTGTAAGTATCAAGTTCCCTACTTTATTCCATGTTGTAACTTACAAAACATGAATATGTATGTTCAATGATTTGTTTTATATATATTCAGCGATTTTAGGTGAGAGGTGATAATGAATAGAAAATTGCGTTTCTGCAATAACATTCAGTGGGTACACTCAAAGTCAAAAGAATGTAAACTAAAGAATTAAAATCCTTGGGATCAAGAAAACCACAATGTCTAGTGATGATAGTCAAACTTGGCTAAGGTCACCTATGCCTGAGAGAGGAGATCCTTACGTTTGATATGTAGGAAGAATTTGAAGATACCAAAGAGAAGGTCAGAATCTATAAATCGAAAAAGGACAGACAAATAATTACAAAATCACAAACAACGATCAACATAATTCATCACCAAATCAGTCATTTCAATAATTGGTGTATGACTATATGAAAGGGTTCAAATGAGTAGAAAATCTCTTTTTTACTTTTAGTAAAGTTTTTTATATGTTTGAATTCCAATTCAAAAGCAGAGAAATTATTTTGAACATTCTGAACTGTCTGTATTAAATGTTTTAGATCTGGCTTTATATTCAAAGCAATTAGACAATTGTCACAGTTCTTTCATAATTCAAACTAAATATAATATATCAATGAACCAATCATTCACAGTATTTGTCAAAAATGCAAACATATCACAATTAATTCAATATTATCAAATATTTATCGCTTAAGCCATATTAGTAGGCCAATAGTGTAAAACAATATAACCTTTACAACGGATATACCTGAAAGTTATATCAATATCCAAGCTTGACTTAACAATTGTTGAAAGTAAGGACGGAGTCGTAGGGACTTCCACATTCGTTGATGACTATATGGTTACTGACAAATATACATATATGTACAGGTACGTCAGCTCCAGAATGCTGAACGACTGGATCACAAGTGTTGTTTATAACAGTAGGTTATGTTACCCACTAATATTATTACACTAGTTTAATAAAAGACAGTGACTAGTTTCTTTTTTCCGTAAATGCTTTATTTCCTGAATCATTGCCAATACTTTACTAGACTTGACTCTATATGAGTAAGACCAAGGGTGTCCTATAAGATACAGGAACTGCTTATCTTCGCGAGTGCCTGAGTGCACGAGCGAGCTAGTTATGTGATTTGAGCTCTTTCAACACTCACCAATAACCAGTGTATTACTAAGCTTGTTTCAGAAATATTAGAAAGCCAAGATTTTAATGAAAATTATAAACTAAATATATTTGTTATATATTCATAGATGGTTATATCACAATAACATAACAGTGATGCTGGACAGCACTTTCAACAATTTATCAAACCTAAAATATATGTATCATTTAATAGTATTTGTACAAATGTATAGCTCAATCATAAGTATATATGTCCTAAGTAATTCTATGGCATAACGTTAAATATATATGTGTAAGTAAACATTAGGGGCAAGCAAGAATGGGCAAACCAGAAACAAATGGCAACATTGGGATATCACATAGTACAAAGACAACCAAATGAAAAAAAATGAAAAAACAAGGAAAACTGAAAGGTGATTTTAAACATTCAATCAATTATGAAATTATCAAAATAAAAAACGCAAGAAAGGCCAACTTGTTACAAATATATTGTTTTAGGGAGAGACATGATTTATTTATTAAATAAAAACACACTCTGATTCTAACAAATATTTCTCTAGCATAATCAAAATGCCTATGATTTTGATTAACAAAATATTTATTTTCATTGGTGCACGTGTTTGCTGAAATATATTACTAGGGGTAAATACTGCTAAAGCAGATTGTATGTAGTTGGCTCTCAACCAAAACGAAATATAGCTAGCCTGGTCCTTGAATTTGGTTTTCAACTGTATATACTGTTTCACTAAATATTGCATGGCTCAGAGAATATTTTGATCCCATATTTGTCCCTGAACTTGAACTAAAAGATTCCACAAATACAGCTAGCTCTGCTTCATACCTTGAACTATATCCAGAAAAAATGACAGTGAGGGTCGCTTGAGAACGAAACTATTTAACTAAAGAAATGGTTCCCCAAGATTTGTCTTCAGACTTTCCATATGCTTATTTGGTCTCATATTTTCATAGTATTTAGTACATATTTTATATGTTGTAGTTATTTGTATTCCAATAAGATTACATCACTTCAATCAGGCACATTCACTGACTTGCCTAACCTTCATGATCTGTAAGTATCAAATTCCCTACTTTATTCATGTTGTAACTTACAAAACATGAATATGTATGTTCAATGATTTGTTTTATATATATTCAGCGATCTTAGGTGAAAGGTGATAATGAGTAGCAAATTGTGTTTCTACAATAACATTCAGTGGGTACACTCAACGTCAAAAGATTGTAAACTAAAGAATTAAAATTCTTGGTATCAAGAAAACCACAATGTCTAGTCAGGATAGTCAAATTTGAATAAGGTCACCTATGCCTCATCGAGGAGATCCTGACGTTTGATATGTAGGAAGAGTTTGAAGATACCAAAGAGGTGGTCAGAATCCATAAATCAAAAAAGGACAGACAAATAATTACATGATGAGAAACAACGATCAACATAATTCATCACCTAAGTCAGCCCTTTCAATAATTAGTGTTTGACTATATGAAATGATTCAAATGAGTAGAACACCTCTTTTTTTACTCTTAGTAAAGTTTTTTTATATGATTTAATTCCAATTCCAAAGCAGAGAAAATATTTTAAACATTCTGAACTATCTGTATTAAATGTATTAGATCTGGGTTTATATTCAAAGCAACTAAACAATTGTCACAGTTCTGTCATAATTCAAACTAAATATAATATATCAATGAACCAATTATTCACAGTATTTGTCAAAGACGCAAACATATCACAAATAATTCAATATTATCAAATATTTATCGTTTAAGACATATTAGTAGGCCAATAGTGTAATACAATATAATCTGTATAGCGAATATACCTGAAAATTATATCAATATCCAAGCTTGACTTAACAATTGTTGAAGGTCAGGACGGAGTCGTCGTAGGGACTTCCACATTCGTTGATGACTATCTGTTTACTGACAAATATACATGGATGTACAGGTACGTCAGCTCCGGAATGCTAAACGACTGATTCCCGAGTGTTGTTTATAACAGTAGGTTATGTTACCCACTAATATTATTACACTAGTTTAATAAATACATGTATTAACTCTTTATAGACGGCTACATGATAATGACATATCAGTGATAGAGGACAACGCTTTCAACAATCTAACAAGTTTGTACCGTCTGTGAGTATCACTTAATATAATTTGTGCAAATGAATAACCACATTATGTCAATGCATGTTATTGTTAATGTGTTATAAAAACTAAAGTAATTAACTTATGTAATATCATATAAAAAGTATATAAGAACTGTGACCTGTAGCAGTGCTAGATGTCCTTTGATTTTTACATAGTATTAAATATCACAATCATGTCGACTGTTATGAAATATTCATGTCTCAAAAGAATGTGACCAGTTTTTTTTTCCGTAGATGCTTTATTTCCTGAATCATTGCCAATACTTTACTGGACTTGACTCTATATGAGTAAGACCAGGGATGTCTTATAAGATACAGGAACTGCTTATCTGCGCGAGTGCCTGAATGCACGAGCGGGCTAGTTATGTGATTTGAGCTCTTTCAACACTCACCAATGCCCAGTGTATTATTAAGCTTGTTTCAGAAATACTAGAAAGCCAAGATTTTAATAAAAATTATAAACAAAATATATTTGTTATATATTCATAGATGGTTACATCACGATAACATAACAGTGATGCAGGATAGCACTTTCAACAATTTATCAAACCTAAAATATATGTATCATTTAATAGTATTTGTACAAATGTATAGCTCAATCATAAGTATATATGTCCTAAGTAATTTTAAGGCATAGCGTTAAATATATATTTGTAAGTAGACATTAGGGGCAAACAAGAATGGGCAAACCAGAAACAAAGGCAACATTGGGATCTCACATAGTACAAAGAAAACCAAATGAAAAAAAATGAAAAAACAAGAAAACTGAAAGGTGTTTTTAAATATTCAATCAATTACGAAATTATCAAAATAAAAAACACAAGAAAGGCCAACTTGATACAAATATATTGTTTTAGTGAGAGACATGATTTCTTTTTTAAATAAAAACACACTCTGATTCTAACAAATATTTCTCTAGCATCATCAAAATGCCTATGATGTTGATTAACAAAATATTTATTTTCATTGGTGCACGTGTTTGCTAAAATATATTACTAGGGGTAAATACTGCTAAAGCAGATTTTATGTAGTTGGCTCTCAACCAAAACGAAATGTAGCTAGCCCGGTCCTTGAATTTGGTTTTCAACAGGATATACTGTTTCACTAAATATTGCATGGCTTAGAGAACATTTTGATCCCATATTTGTCCCTGAACTTGAACTAAAAGATTCCACAAATACAGCTAGCTCTGCTTCATACCTTTAACTATATCCAAAAAAAAATTGACAGTGAGGGTCGTTTGAGAACGAAACTATTTGACTGAAGAAATGGTTCCCCAATATTTGTCTTCCTATACTTATTTGGTCTCATATTTTCATAGTGTTTAGTACGTATTTTATATGTTGTAGTTATTTGTATTCCAATAAGATTACATCAATCCAATCAGGCACATTCACTGACTTGCATAACCTTTATGATCTGTAAGTATCAAGTTCCCTACTTTATTCCATGTTGTAACTTACAAAACATGAGTATGTATGTTCAATGATTTGTTTTATATATATTCAGCGATCTTAGGTGAAAGGTGATAATGAATAGAAAATTGTGTTTCTACAATAACATTCAGTGGGTACACTCAAAGTCAAAAGATTGTAAACTAAAGAATTAAAATCCTTGGGATCAAGAAAACCACAATGTCTAATCAGGATAGTCAAACTTGGCTAAGGTCATCTGTGCCTGATCAAGGAGATCCTTACGTTTGATATGTAGGAAGAGTTTGAAGATACCAAAGAGGTGGTCAGAATCCATTAATCGTAAAAGGACACACAAATAATTACATGATGACAAACAACGATCAGCATAATTTATCACCTAAGTCAGCCCTTTCAATAATTGGTGTAAGACTATATGAAATGGTTCAAATTAGTAGAACACCTCTTTTGTACTTTTAGTAAAGTTGTATTATATGTTTTAATTCCAATTCAAAAGCAGAGAAATTATTTTAAACATTCTGAACTATCTGTATTAAATGTATTAGATCTGGCTTTTTATTCAAAGCAACTAAACAATTGTCACATTCGTTGATGACTATCTGTTTATTGACAAATATACATAGATATACAGGTACGTCAGTTCCGGAATGCTAAACGACTGATTCCCGAGTGTTGTTTATAACAGTAGGTTATGTTACCCACTCATATTATTACACTATTTTAATAAATACATGTATTGACTCTTTATAGACAGCTACATAATAATGAAACATCAGTGATAGAGGACAACGCTTTCAACAATCTAACAAGTCTTTACAAATGAATAACCACATTATGTCAATGCATGTTATTGTTAATGTTTTATAAAATCTAAAGTAATTAACTTATTGAATAACATATAAAAAGTATAAAAAAAACCTGTGACCTGTAGGAGTGCTAGATGTCCTTTGGTTTTTACATAGTATTAAATATCATAATCATGTTGACCGTTATGAAATATTCATGTCTCAAAAGACAGTGATTAGTTTCTTTTTTTACGTAGATGCTTTATTTCCTGAATCATTGCCAATACTTTACTGGACTTGACTCTATATGAGTAAGACCGAGGGTGTCTTATAAGAAACAGGAACTGGTTATTTTCGCGAGTGCCTGAGTGCACGAGCGGGCTAGTTATGTGATTTGAGCTCTTTCAACACTCATCAATACCCAGTGTATTATTAACCTTGTTTCAGAAATACTAGAAAGCCAAGATTTTAATAAAAAAATATAAACTAAATATATTTGTTATATATTCATACATGATTAAATCACAATAACATGATAACAGTGATGCAGGACAGCACTTTCAACAATCTATCAAGCCTAAAATATCTGTATCATTTAATAGTATTTGTACACATGTATAGCTCAATCATAAGTCTATCTGTCCTAAGTAATTCTATAGCATAACATTAAATATGTATTTGTAAGTAAACTTTAGGGGTAAGCAAGAACGGACAATCCAGAGACAAAGGCAACATTGGGTTATGACATAGTACAAAGACAAGCAAATGAAAATAAACAAACAAAACACGGAAAACTGAAAGGTCAGGACGGAGTCGTTGTAGGGACTTCCACATTCGTTGATGACTATCTGTTTACTGACAAATATACATAGATGTACAGGTTTTTAAACATTCATTCAATTACGAAATTAACAAAGTTAAAAACGCAAGAAAGGCCAACTTGGATACAAATATATTGTTTTAGGGAGAGACATGATTTATTTATTAAATAAAATCACACTCTGATTCTAACGAATATTCCTCAAGCATCATCAAAATGCCTATGATTTTGATTAACAAAATATTTATTTTCATTGGTGCACGTGTTTGCTAAAATAGATGACTAGGGGTAAATACTGTTAAAGCAGATTTTATGTAGGTGGCTCTCAACCAAAACGAAATGTACCTAGCCCGGTCCTTGAATTTGGTTTTCAACTGTATATAATGTTTCACTAAATATTGGATGGCTTAGAGAATATTTTGATCCCATATTTGTCCCTGAACTTGAACTAAAAGATTCCCACGAATATAGCTAGCTCTGCTTCATACCTTGAACTATATCCAGAAATATTGACAGTGAGGGTCGCTTGAGAACGAAATTATTTGACTAAAGAAATGGTTCCCCAAGATTTGTCTTCGGATTTTCCTTTTGCTTATTTGGTCTCATATTTTCATAGTATTTAGTATGTATTTTATATGTTGTAGTTATTTGTATTCCAATAAGATTACATCAATCCAATCAGGAACATTCACTGACTTGTCTAACCTTTATGATCTGTAAGTATCAAGTTCCCTACTTTATTCCATGTTGTATCTTAGAAAACATGAATGTGTATGTTCAATGATTTGTTTTATATATATTCAGCGATTTTAGGTGAGAGGTGATAATGAATAGAAAATTGAGTTTCTGCAATAACATTCAGTGGGTACATATACTCAAAGTCAAAAGATTGTAAACTACAGAATTAAAATCCTTGGGATCAAGAAAACCACAATGTCTAGTCAGGATAGTCAAGCTTGGCTAAGGTCACCCATGCCTAAACGAGTAGATCTTTACGTTCGTTGGAAGAGCTTGAAGATAGCAAAGAGGTGGTCATAATCCATCAATCGAAAAAGAACAGACAAATAATTACAAAATGACAAACAACGATCAACATAATTCATCACCTAAATCAGCCTTTCAGTAATTGGTGTATGACTATATGAAAGGGTTCAAATGAGTAGAACACCTCTTTTTTTCATTTTGTAAACTTTTTTTTATATGCTTTAATTCCAATTCAAAAGCAGAGAAATTATTTTAAGCATGCTCAACTGGCTGTATTCAGTGTATTAGATCTGGCTTCATATTCAAAGCAACTAAACAATTGTCACAGTTCTATCATAATTCAAGCTAAATATAATATATCAATGAACCAATTATTCACAGTATTTGTCAAAGGCGCAAACATATCACCAATAATTCAATATTACTAGTAGTAAATACTGCTAAGGCAGATTGTATGTAGGTGGCTCTCAACCAAAACAAAATGTACTTAGCCCGGTCCTTGAATTTGGTTTTCAACTGTATATACTGTTTCACTAAATATTGCATGGCTTAGAGAATATGTTGATCCCATATGTGTCCCTGAACTTGAACTAAAAGATTCCACAAATTTAGCTAGCTCTGCTTCATACCTTGAACTATATCCAGAAAAATTGACAGTGAGGGTCGCTTGAGAACGAATGTATTTGACTAAAGAAATGGTTCCGCAAAATTTGTCTTCGGACTTCCTTATGCTTATTTGGTCTCATATTTTCATAGTATTTAGTATGTATTTTATATGTTGTAGTTATTTCTATTCCAATAAGATTACATCAATCCAATCAGCCACATTCACTGACTTGCCTAACCTTTATTGTCTGTAAGAATCAAGTTCCCTACTTTATTTCATGTTGTAACTTACAAAACATGAATATGTATGTTCAATGATTTGTTTTATATATATTCAGCGATTTTAGGTGAGAGGTGATAATGAATAGAAAATTGCGTTTCTGCAATAACATTCAGTGGGTACACTAAAAGTCAAAAGACTGTAAACTAAAGAATTAAAATCGTTTGGATCAAGAAAATCACAATGTCTAGTGAGGATAGTCAAACTTGGATATGGTCACCTATGCCTGATCGAGGAGATCCTTACGTTTGATATGTAGGAAGAGATTGAAGATACCAAAGAGGTGGTCAGAATCCATAAATTGAAAAAGAACAGACAAATAATTACATGATGACAAACAACGATCAACATAATTCATCACCTAAATCAATCCTTTCAGTAATTAGTGTATGACTATGAAATAGTTCAAATGAGTAGAACACCTCTTTTTTACTTTTAGTAAAGTTTTTTTATATGATTTAATTCCAATTCAAAAACAGAAAATATTTTAAACATTCTGAACTGTCTGTATTAAATGTATTAGATCTGGCTTTATATTCAAAGCAACTAAACAATTGTCACAGTTCTGTCATAATTCAAACTAAATATAATATATCAATGAACCAATTATTCACAGTATTTGTCAAAGACGCAAATATATCACAAATAATTCAATATTATCAAATATTTATCGTTTAAGACATATTAGTAGGCCAATAGTGTAATACAATATAACCTTCATAACGAATATACCTACAAGTTATATCAATATCCAAGCGTGACTTAATAATTGTTGAACGTCAGTACGGAGACGTCGTAGGGACTTCCACATTCGTTGATGACTATCTGTTTACTGACAAATATACATGGATGTACAGGTACGTCAGCTCCGGAATGCTAAACGACTGGTTCCCGAGTGTTGTTTATAACAGTAGGTTATGCTACACACTAATATTATTACACTAGTTTAATATCTACATGTATTTACTCTTTATAGACGGCTAAATGATAATGACATATCAGTGATAGAGGACAACGCTTTCAACAATCTAACAAGTTTGTACCGTCTGTGAGTATCACTTAATATGATTTGTACAAATGAATAACCACATTATGTCAATGCATGTTATTGTTAATGTTTTATAAAAACTAAAGTAATTAACTTATTGAATATCATATAAAAAGTATATAAGACCTGTGACCTGTAGCAGTGCTAGATGTCCTTTGGTTTTTACATAGTATTAAATATCATAATCATGTTGACCGCTATGAAATATTCATGTCTCAAAAGACAGTGATTAGTTTCTTTTTTCCGTAGATGCTTTATTTCCTGAATCATTGCCAATACTTTACTGGACTTGACTCTATATGAGTAAGACCGAGGGTGTCTTATAAGACACAGGAACTGCTTATCTTCACGAGCGCCTGAATGCACGAGTGGGCTAGTTATGTGATTTGAGCTCTTTCAACACTCACCAATACCCAGTGTATTATTAACCTTGTTTCAGAAATACTAGAAAGCCAAGATTTTAATAAAAAATATAAACTAAATATATTTGTTATATATTCATACATGATTAAATCACAATAACATAACAGTGATGCAGGACAGCACTTTCAACAATCTATCAAGCCTAAAATATCTGTATCATTTAATAGTATTTGTACATATGTATAGCTCAATCATAAGTCTATATGTCCTAAGTAATTATATAGCATAACATTAAATATGTATTTGTAAGTAAACTTTAGGGGCAAGCAAGAATGGGCAATCCAGAGACAAAGGCAACATTGGGTTATCATAACTTATGACATAGTACAAAGACAAGCAAATGAAAATAAACAAACAAAACACGGAAAACTGAAAGGTGTTTTTAAACATTCATTCAATTACGAAATTAACAAAATTAAACACACAAGAAAGGCCAACTTGGATACAAATATATTGTTTTAGGGAGAGACATGATTTATTTATTAAATAAAATCACACTCTGATTCTAACGAATATTCCTCAAGCATCATCAAAATGCCTATGATTTTGATTAACAAAATATTTATTTTCATTGGTGCACGTGTTTGCTAAAATAGATGACTAGCGGTAAATACTGTTAAAGCAGATTTTATGTAGGTGGCTCTCAACCAAAACGAAATGTACCTAGCCCGGTCCTTGAATTTGGTTTTCAACTGTATATAATGTTTCACTAAATATTGCATGGCTTAGAGAATATTTTGATCCCATATTTGTCCCTGAACTTGAACTAAAAGATTCCACAAATACAGCTAGCTCTGCTTCATGCCTTGAACTATATCCAGAAATATTGACAGTGTGGGTCGTTTTGAGAACGAAACTATTTGACTAAAGAAATGGTTCCCCAAGATTTGTCTTCGGACTTTCCTTATGCTTATTTGGTCTCATATTTTCATAGTATTTAGTATGTATTTTATATGTTGTAGTTATTTGCATTCCAATAAGATTACGTCAATCCAATCAGGCACATTCACTGACTTGCATAACCTCTATTATCTGTAAGTATTAACTTCCCTACTTTATTCCATATTGTAACTTACAAAACATGAATATGTATGTTCAATGATTTGTTTTATATATATTCAGCGATTTTAGGTGAGAGGTGATAATGAATAGAAAGTTGAGTTTCTGCAATAACATTCAGTGGGTACACTCAAAGTCAAAAGACTGTAAACTAAAGAATTAAAATCCTTTGGATCAAGAAAATCACAATGTCTAGTCAGGATAGTCAAACTTGGCTATGGTCACCTATGCCTGATCGAGGAGATCCTTACGTTTGATATGTAGGAAGAGATTGAAGATACCAAAGAGGTGGTCAGAATCCATCAATAGAAAAAGAACAGACAAATAATTACATGATGACAAACAACGATCAACATAATTCATCACCTAAATCAATCCTTTCAGTAATTAGTGTATGACTATATGAAATGGTTCAAATGAGTAGAACACCTCTTTTTTACTTTTAGTAAAGTTTTTTTATATGATTTAATTCCAATTCAAAAGCAGAGAAAATATTTTAAACATTCTGAACTATCTGTATTCAGTGTATTAGATCTGGGTTTATGTTCAAAGCAACTAAACAATTGTCACAGTTCTGTCTTAATTCAAACTAAATATAATATATCAATGAACCAATTATTCACAGTATTTGTCAAAGACGCAAATATATCACAAATAATTCAATATTATCAAATATTTATCGTTTAATACATATTAGTAGGCCAATAGTGTAATACAATATAACCTTCATAACGAATATACCTACAAGTTATATCAATATCCAAGCGTGACTTAATAATTGTTGAACGTCAGGACGGAGTCGTCGTATGGACTTCCACATTCGTTGATGACTATCTGTTTACTGACAAATATACATAGATGTACAGGTTTTTAAACATTCATTCAATTACGAAATTAACAAAGTTAAAAACGCAAGAAAGGCCAACTTGGATACAAATATATTGTTTTAGGGAGAGACATGATTTATTTATTAAATAAAATCACACTCTGATTCTAACGAATATTCCTCAAGCATCATCAAAATGCCTATGATTTTGATTAACAAAATATTTATTTTCATTGGTGCACGTGTTTGCTAAAATAGATGACTAGCGGTAAATACTGTTAAAGCAGATTTTATGTAGGTGGCTCTCAACCAAAACGAAATGTACCTAGCCCGGTCCTTGAATTTGGTTTTCAACTGTATATAATGTTTCACTAAATATTGCATGGCTTAGAGAATATTTTGATCCCATATTTGTCCCTGAACTTGAACTAAAAGATTCCACAAATACAGCTAGCTCTGCTTCATGCCTTGAACTATATCCAGAAATATTGACAGTGTGGGTCGTTTTGAGAACGAAACTATTTGACTAAAGAAATGGTTCCCCAATATTTGTCTTCGGACTTTCCTTATGCTTATTTGGTCTCATATTTTCATAGTATTTAGTATGTATTTTATATGTTGTAGTTATTTGCATTCCAATAAGATTACGTCAATCCAATCAGGCACATTCACTGACTTGCATAACCTCTATTATCTGTAAGTATTAACTTCCCTACTTTATTCCATGTTGTAACTTACAAAACATGAATATGTATGTTCAATAATATGTTTTATATATATTCAGCGATTTTAGGTGAGAGATGATAATGAATAGAAAATTGTGCTTCTGCAATAACATTTAGTGGGTACACTCAAAGTCAAAAGATTGTAAACTAAAGAATTAAAATCCTTAGGATTAAGAAAACCACAATGTCTAGTCAGGATTGTCAAACTTGGCTAAGTTCACCTATGCCTGAACGAGGAGATTCTTACGTTTGATATGTAGGACGAGTTTGAAGATACCAAAGAGGTGGTCAGAATCCAAATATCGAAAAGGGACAGAAAAATAATTACAAGATGACAAACAACGATCAACATAATTCATCACTTAAATCAGCCCTTTCAGTAATTGGTGTTTGACTATATCAAATGGTTCAAATGAATAGAACACCTTTTTTTCACTTTTAGTAAAGTTTTTTTATATGTTTTAATTCCAATTCAAAAGCAGAGAAATTATTTTAAGCATGCTGAACTGTCTGTATTCAGTGTATTAGATCTGGCTTTATATTCAAAGCAACTAAACAATTGTCACAGTTCTGTCATAATCCAAGCTAAATATAATATATCAATGAACCAATTATTCACAGTGTTTGTCAAAGAAGCAAACATATCACAAATAATTCAATATTATCAAATATTTATCGTTTAAGACATATTAGTAGGCCAATAGTGTAATACAATATAATCTTTATAATGGATATACCTACAAGTTATATCAATATCCAAGCTTGACTTTACAATTGTTGAAAGTCAGGATGGAGTCGTCGTAGGCAATTCCACATTCGTTGATGACTATCAGTTTATTGACAAATATACATAGATATACAGGTACGTCAGTTCCGGAATGCTAAACGACTGATTCCCGAGTGTTGTTTATAACAGTATATTATGTTACCCACTAATATTATTACACTATTTTAATAAATACATGTATTGACTCTTTATAGACAGCTACATAATAATGACATATCAGTGATCGAGGACAACGCTTTCAACAATCTAACAAGTCTTTACAAATGAATAACCACATTATGTCAATGCATGTTATTGTTAATGTTTTATAAAATCTAAAGTAATTAACTTATTGAATAACATATAAAAAGTAAAAAAAAAACTGTGACCTGTAGCAGTCCTAGATCTCCTTTGGTTTTTACATAGTATTAAATATCATAATCATGTTGACCATTATGAAATATTCATGTCTCAAAAGACAGTGATTAGTTTCTTTTTTTACGTAGATGCTTTATTTCCTGAATCATTGCCAATACTCTACTGGACTTGACTCTATATGAGTAAGACCGAGGGTGTCTTATAAGAAACAGGAACTACTTATCTTCGCGAGTGCCTGAGTGCACGAGCGGGCTAGATATGTGATTTGAGCTCTTTCAACACTCACCAATACCCAGTGTATTATTAACCTTGTTTCAGAAATACTAGAAAGTCAAGATTTTAATACAAAATATAAACTAAATATATTGTTTTAGGGAGAGACATGATTTATTTATTAAATAAAATCACACTCTGATTCTAACGAATATTCCTCAAGCACCATCAAAATGCCTATGATTTTGATTAACAAAATATTTATTTTCATTGGTGCACGTGTTTGCTAAAAGAAATGACTAGGGGTAAATACTGTTAAAGCAAATTTTATGTAGGTGGCTCTCAACCAAAACGAAATGTACCTAGCCCGGTCCTTGAATTTGGTTTTCAACTGTATATAATGTTTCACTAAATATTGGATGGCTTAGAGAATATTTTGATCCCATATTTTTCCCTGAACTTGAACTAAAAGATTCCCACGAATATAGCTAGCTCTGCTTCATACCTTGAACTATATCCAGAAATATTGACAGTGAGGGTCGTTTGAGAACGAAAGTATTTGACTAAAGAAATGGTTCCCCAAGATTTGTCTTCGGATTTTCCTTTTGCTTATTTGGTCTCATATTTTCATAGTATTTAGTATGTATTTTATATGTTGTAGTTATTTGTATTCCAATAAGATTACATCAATCCAATCAGGAACATTCACTGACTTGTCTAACCTTCATGATCTGTAAGTATCAAGTTCCCTACTTTATTCCATATTGTAACTTACAAAACATGAATATGTATGTTCAATGATTTGTTTTATATATATTCAGCGATTTTAGGTGAGAGGTGATAATGAATAGAAAATTGAGTTTCTGCAATAACATTCAGTGGGTACACTCAAAGTCAAAAGACTGTAAACTAAAGAATTAAAATCCTTTGGATCAAGAAAATCACAATGTCTAGTCAGGATAGTCAAACTTGGCTATGGTCACCTATGCCTGATCGAGGAGATCCTTACGTTTGATATGTAGGAAGAGATTGAAGATACCAAAGAGGTGGTCAGAATCCATCAATAGAAAAAGAACAGACAAATAATTACATGATGACAAACAACGATCAACATAATTCATCACCTAAATCAATCCTTTCAGTAATTAGTGTATGACTATATGAAATGGTTCAAATGAGTAGAACACCTCTTTTTTACTTTTAGTAAAGTTTTTTTATATGATTTAATTCCAATTCAAAAGCAGAGAAAATATTTTAAACATTCTGAACTCTCTGTATTCAGTGTATTAGATCTGGGTTTATGTTCAAAGCAACTAAACAATTGTCACAGTTCTGTCATAATTCAAGCTAAATATAATATATCAATGAACCAATTATTCACAGTATTTGTCAAAGACGCAAATATATCACAAATAATTCAATATTATCAAATATTTATCGTTTAATACATATTAGTAGGCCAATAGTGTAATACAATATAACCTTCATAACGAATATACCTACAAGTTATATCAATATCCAAGCGTGACTTAATAATTGTTGAACGTCAGGACGGAGTCGTTGTAGGGACTTCCACATTCGTTGATGACTATCTGTTTACTGACAAATATACATGGATGTACAGGTACGTCAGCTCCGGAATGCTAAGCGACTGGTTCCCGAGTGTTGTTTATATCAGTAGGTTATGCTACACACTAATATTATTACACTAGTTTAATAACTACATGTATTTACTCTTTATAGACGGCTAAATGATAATGACATATCAGTGATAGAGGACAACGCTTTCAACAATCTAACAAGTTTGTACCGTCTGTGAGTATCACTTAATATGATTTGTACAAATGAATAACCACATTATGTCAATGCATGTTATTGTTAATGTTTTATAAAAACTAAAGTAATTAACTTATTGAATATCATATAAAAAGTATATAAGACCTGTGACCTGTAGCAGTGCTAGATGTCCTTTGGTTTTTACATAGTATTAAATATCATAATCATGTTGACCGCTATGAAATATTCATGTCTCAAAAGACAGTGATTAGTTTCTTTTTTCCGTAGATGCTTTATTTCCTGAATCATTGCCAATACTTTACTGGACTTGACTCTATATGAGTAAGACCGAGGGTGTCTTATAAGACACAGGAACTGCTTATCTTCACGAGCGCCTGAATGCACGAGTGGGCTAGTTATGTGATTTGAGCTCTTTCAACACTCACCAATACCCAGTGTATTATTAACCTTGTTTCAGAAATACTAGAAAGCCAAGATTTTAATAAAAAATATAAACTAAATATATTTGTTATATATTCATACATGATTAAATCACAATAACATAACAGTGATGCAGGACAGCACTTTCAACAATCTATCAAGCCTAAAATATCTGTATCATTTAATAGTATTTGTACATATGTATAGCTCAATCATAAGTCTATATGTCCTAAGTAATTATATAGCATAACATTAAATATGTATTTGTAAGTAAACTTTAGGGGCAAGCAAGAATGGGCAATCCAGAGACAAAGGCAACATTGGGTTATCATAACTTATGACATAGTACAAAGACAAGCAAATGAAAATAAACAAACAAAACACGGAAAACTGAAAGGTGTTTTTAAACATTCATTCAATTACGAAATTAACAAAATTAAACACACAAGAAAGGCCAACTTGGATACAAATATATTGTTTTAGGGAAAGACATGATTTATTTATTAAATAAAATCACACTCTGATTCTAACGAATATTCCTCAAGCATCATCAAAATGCCTATGATTTTGATTAACAAAATATTTATTTTCATTGGTGCACGTGTTTGCTAAAATAGATGACTAGCGGTAAATACTGTTAAAGCAGATTTTATGTAGGTGGCTCTCAACCAAAACGAAATGTACCTAGCCCGGTCCTTGAATTTGGTTTTCAACTGTATATAATGTTTCACTAAATATTGCATGGCTTAGAGAATATTTTGATCCCATATTTGTCCCTGAACTTGAACTAAAAGATTCCACAAATACAGCTAGCTCTGCTTCATGCCTTGAACTATATCCAGAAATATTGACAGTGTGGGTCGTTTTGAGAACAAAACTATTTGACTAAAGAAATGGTTCCCCAAGATTTGTCTTCGGACTTTCCTTATGCTTATTTGGTCTCATATTTTCATAGTATTTAGTATGTATTTTATATGTTGTAGTTATTTGCATTCCAATAAGATTACGTCAATCCAATCAGGCACATTCACTGACTTGCATAACCTCTATTATCTGTAAGTATTAACTTCCCTACTTTATTCCATATTGTAACTTACAAAACATGAATATGTATGTTCAATGATTTGTTTTATATATATTCAGCGATTTTAGGTGAGAGGTGATAATGAATAGAAAGTTGAGTTTCTGCAATAACATTCAGTGGGTACACTCAAAGTCAAAAGACTGTAAACTAAAGAATTAAAATCCTTTGGATCAAGAAAACCACAATGTCTAGTCAGGATAGTCAAACTTGGCTATGGTCACCTATGCCTGATCGAGGAGATCCTTACGTTTGATATGTAGGAAGAGATTGAAGATACCAAAGAGGTGGTCAGAATCCATCAATAGAAAAAGAACAGACAAATAATTACATGATGACAAACAACGATCAACATAATTCATCACCTAAATCAATCCTTTCAGTAATTAGTGTATGACTATATGAAATGGTTCAAATGAGTAGAACACCTCTTTTTTACTTTTAGTAAAGTTTTTTTATATGATTTAATTCCAATTCAAAAGCAGAGAAAATATTTTAAACATTCTGAACTCTCTGTATTCAGTGTATTAGATCTGGGTTTATGTTCAGAGCAACTAAACAATTGTCACAGTTCTGTCATAATTCAAACTAAATATAATATATCAATGAACCAATTATTCACAGTATTTGTCAAAGACGCAAATATATCACAAATAATTCAATATTATCAAATATTTATCGCTTAATACATATTAGTAGGCCAATAGTGTAATACAATATAACCTTCATAACGAATATACCTACAAGTTATATCAATATCCAAGCGTGACTTAATAATTGTTGAACGTCAGGACGGAGTCGTCGTAGGGACTTCCACATTCATTGATGACTATCTGTTTACTGACAAATATACATAGATGTACAGGTTTTTAAACATTCATTCAATTACGAAATTAACAAAGTTAAAAACGCAAGAAAGGCCAACTTGGATACAAATATATTGTTTTAGGGAGAGACATGATTTATTTATTAAATAAAATCACACTCTGATTCTAACGAATATTCCTCAAGCATCATCAAAATGCCTATGATTTTGATTAACAAAATATTTATTTTCATTGGTGCACGTGTTTGCTAAAATAGATGACTAGCGGTAAATACTGTTAAAGCAGATTTTATGTAGGTGGCTCTCAACCAAAACGAAATGTACCTAGCTCGGTCCTTGAATTTGGTTTTCAACTGTATATAATGTTTCACTAAATATTGCATGGCTTAGAGAATATTTTGATCCCATATTTGTCCCTGAACTTGAACTAAAAGATTCCACAAATACAGCTAGCTCTGCTTCATGCCTTGAACTATATCCAGAAATATTGACAGTGTGGGTCGTTTTGAGAACGAAACTATTTGACTAAAGAAATGGTTCCCCAAGATTTGTCTTCGGACTTTCCTTATGCTTATTTGGTCTCATATTTTCATAGTATTTAGTATGTATTTTATATGTTGTAGTTATTTGCATTCCAATAAGATTACGTCAATCCAATCAGGCACATTCACTGACTTGCATAACCTCTATTATCTGTAAGTATTAACTTCCCTACTTTATTCCATGTTGTAACTTACAAAACATGAATATGTATGTTCAATAATATGTTTTATATATATTCAGCGATTTTAGGTGAGAGGTGATAATGAATAGAAAATTGTGCTTCTGCAATAACATTTAGTGGGTACACTCAAAGTCAAAAGATTGTAAACTAAAGAATTAAAATCCTTAGGATTAAGAAAACCACAATGTCTAGTCAGGATTGTCAAACTTGGCTAAGTTCACCTATGCCTGAACGAGGAGATTCTTACGTTTGATATGTAGGACGAGTTTGAAGATACCAAAGAGGTGGTCAGAATCCAAATATCGAAAAGGGACAGAAAAATAATTACAAGATGACAAACAACGATCAACATAATTCATCACTTAAATCAGCCCTTTCAGTAATTGGTGTTTGACTATATCAAATGGTTCAAATGAATAGAACACCTTTTTTTCACTTTTAGTAACGTTTTTTTATATGTTTTAATTCCAATTCAAAAGCAGAGAAATTATTTTAAGCATGCTGAACTGTCTGTATTCAGTGTATTAGATCTGGCTTTATATTCAAAGCAACTAAACAATTGTCACAGTTCTGTCATAATCCAAGCTAAATATAATATATCAATGAACCAATTATTCACAGTGTTTGTCAAAGAAGCAAACATATCACAAATAATTCAATATTATCAAATATTTATCGTTTAAGACATATTAGTAGGCCAATAGTGTAATACAATATAATCTTTATAATGGATATACCTACAAGTTATATCAATATCCAAGCTTGACTTTACAATTGTTGAAAGTCAGGACGGAGTCGTCGTAGGCAATTCCACATTCGTTGATGACTATCAGTTTATTGACAAATATACATAGATATACAGGTACGTCAGTTCCGGAATGCTAAACGACTGATTCCCGAGTGTTGTTTATAACAGTAGATTATGTTACCCACTAATATTATTACACTATTTTAATAAATACATGTATTAACTCTTTATAGACAGCTACATAATAATGACATATCAGTGATCGAGGACAACGCTTTCAACAATCTAACAAGTCTTTACAAATGAATAACCACATTATGTCAATGCATGTTATTGTTAATGTTTTATAAAAACTAAAGTAATTAACTTATTGAATATCATATAAAAAGTATATAAGACCTGTGACCTGTAGCAGTGCTAGATGTCCTTTGGTTTTTACATAGTATTAAATATCATAATCATGTTGACCGTTATGAAATATTCATGTCTCAAAAGACAGTGATTAGTTTCTTTTTTCCGTAGATGCTTTATTTCCTGAATCATTGCCAATACTTTACTGGACTTGACTCTATATGAGTAAGACCGAGGGTGTCTTATAAGACACAGGAACTGCTTATCTTCACGAGCGCCTGAATGCACGAGTGGGCTAGTTATGTGATTTGAGCTCTTTCAACACTCACCAATACCCAGTGTATTATTAACCTTGTTTCAGAAATACTAGAAAGCCAAGATTTTAATAAAAAAATATAAACTAAATATATTTGTTATATATTCATACATGATTAAATCACAATAACATAACAGTGATGCAGGACAGCACTTTCAACAATCTATCAAGCCTAAAATATCTGTATCATTTAATAGTATTTGTACATATGTATAGCTCAATCATAAGTCTATATGTCCTAAGTAATTATATAGCATAACATTAAATATGTATTTGTAAGTAAACTTTAGGGGCAAGCAAGAATGGGCAATCCAGAGACAAAGGCAACATTGGGTTATCATAACTTATGACATAGTACAAAGGCAAGCAAATGAAAATAAACAAACAAAACACGGAAAACTGAAAGGTGTTTTTAAACATTCATTCAATTACGAAATTAACAAAATTAAACACGCAAGAAAGGCCAACTTGGATACAAATATATTGTTTTAGGGAGAGACATGATTTATTTATTAAATAAAATCACACTCTGATTCTAACGAATATTCCTCAAGCATCATCAAAATGCCTATGATTTTGATTAACAAAATATTTATTTTCATTGGTGCACGTGTTTGCTAAAATAGATGACTAGCGGTAAATACTGTTAAAGCAGATTTTATGTAGGTGGCTCTCAACCAAAACGAAATGTACCTAGCCCGGTCCTTGAATTTGGTTTTCAACTGTATATAATGTTTCACTAAATATTGCATGGCTTAGAGAATATTTTGATCCCATATTTGTCCCTGAACTTGAACTAAAAGATTCCACAAATACAGCTAGCTCTGCTTCATGCCTTGAACTATATCCAGAAATATTGACAGTGTGGGTCGTTTTGAGAACGAAACTATTTGACTAAAGAAATGGTTCCCCAAGATTTGTCTTCGGACTTTCCTTATGCTTATTTGGTCTCATATTTTCATAGTATTTAGTATGTATTTTATATGTTGTAGTTATTTGCATTCCAATACGATTACGTCAATCCAATCAGGCACATTCACTGACTTGCATAACCTCTATTATCTGTAAGTATTAACTTCCCTACTTTATTCCATGTTGTAACTTACAAAACATGAATATGTATGTTCAATAATATGTTTTATATATATTCAGCGATTTTAGGTGAGAGGTGATAATGAATAGAAAATTGCGCTTCTGCAATAACATTTAGTGGGTACACTCAAAGTCAAAAGATTGTAAACTAAAGAATTAAAATCCTTAGGATTAAGAAAACCACAATGTCTAGTCAGGATTGTCAAACTTGGCTAAGTTCACCTATGCCTGAACGAGGAGATTCTTACGTTTGATATGTAGGACGAGTTTGAAGATACCAAAGAGGTGGTCGGAATCCAAATATCGAAAAGGGACAGAAAAATAATTACAAGATGACAAACAACGATCAACATAAATCATCGCTTAAATCAGCCCTTTCAGTAATTGGTGTTTGACTATATCAAATGGTTCAAATGAATAGAACACCTTTTTTTCACTTTTAGTAACGTTTTTTTATATGTTTTAATTCCAATTCAAAAGCAGAGAAATTATTTTAAGCATGCTGAACTGTCTGTATTCAGTGTATTAGATCTGGCTTTATATTCAAAGCAACTAAACAATTGTCACAGTTCTGTCATAATTCAAGCTAAATATAATATATCAATGAACCAATTATTCACAGTGTTTGTCAAAGAAGCAAACATATCACAAATAATTCAATATTATCAAATATTTATCGTTTAAGACATATTAGTAGGCCAATAGTGTAATACAATATAATCTTTATAATGGATATACCTACAAGTTATATCAATATCCAAGCTTGACTTAACAATTGTTGAAAGTCAGGACGGAGTCGTCGTAGGCAATTCCACATTCGTTGATGACTATCAGTTTATTGACAAATATACATGGATATACAGGTACGTCAGTTCCGGAATGCTAAACGACTGATTCCCGAGTGTTGTTTATAACAGTAGATTATGTTACCCACTAATATTATTACACTATTTTAATAAATACATGTATTGACTCTTTATAGACAGCTACATAATAATGACATATCAGTGATCGAGGACAACGCTTTCAACAATCTAACAAGTCTTTACAAATGAATAACCACATTATGTCAATGCATGTTATTGTTAATGTTTTATAAAATCTAAAGTAATTAACTTATTGAATAACATATAAAAAGTAAAAAAAAAACTGTGACCTGTAGCAGTGCTAGATGTCCTTTGGTTTTTACATAGTATTAAATATCATAATCATGTTGACCATTATGAAATATTCATGTCTCAAAAGACAGTGATTAGTTTCTTTTTTTACGTAGATGCTTTATTTCCTGAATCATTGCCAATACTCTACTGGACTTGACTCTATATGAGTAAGACCGAGGGTGTCTTATAAGAAACAGGAACTGCTTATCTTCGCGAGTGCCTGAGTGCACGATCGGGCTAGATATGTGATTTGAGCTCTTTCAACACTCACCAATACCCAGTGTATTATTAACCTTGTTTCAGAAATACTAGAAAGCCAAGATTTTAATAAAAAATATAAACTAAATATATTGTTTTAGGGAGAGACATGATTTATTTATTAAATAAAATCACACTCTGATTCTAACGAATATTCCTCAAGCATCATCAAAATGCCTATGATTTTGATTAACAAAATATTTATTTTCATTGGTGCACGTGTTTGCTAAAATAGATGACTAGGGGTAAATACTGTTAAAGCAGATTTTATGTAGGTGGCTCTCAACCAAAACGAAATGTACCTAGCCCGGTCCTTGAATTTGGTTTTCAACTGTATATAATGGTTCACTAAATATTGGATGGCTTAGAGAATATTTTGATCCCATATTTTTCCCTGAACTTGAACTAAAAGATTCCCACGAATATAGCTAGCTCTGCTTCATACCTTGAACTATATCCAGAAATATTGACAGTGAGGGTCGTTTGAGAACGAAACTATTTGACTAAAGAAATGGTTCCCCAAGATTTGTCTTCGGATTTTCCTTTTGCTTATTTGGTCTCATATTTTCATAGTATTTAGTATGTATTTTATATGTTGTAGTTATTTGTATTCCAATAAGATTACATCAATCCAATCAGGAACATTCACTGACTTGTCTAACCTTCATGATCTGTAAGTATCAAGTTCCCTACTTTATTCCATATTGTAACTTACAAAACATGAATATGTATGTTCAATGATTTGTTTTATATATATTCAGCGATTTTAGATGAGAGGTGATAATGAATAGAAAATTGAGTTTCTGCATTAACATTCAGTGGGTACACTCAAAGTCAAAAGACTGTAAACTAAAGAATTAAAATCCTTAGGATTAAGAAAACCACAATGTCTAGTCAGGATTGTCAAACTTGGCTAAGGTCACCTATGCCTGAACGAGGAGATTCTTACGTTTGATATGTAGGACGAGTTTGAAGATACCAAAGAGGTGGTCAGAATCCAAATATCGAAAAGGGACAGAAAAATAATTACAAGATGACAAACAACGATCAACATAATTCATCACTTAAATCAGCCCTTTCAGTAATTGGTGTTTGACTATATCAAATGGTTCAAATGAATAGAACACCTTTTTTTCACTTTTAGTAAAGTTTTTTTATATGTTTTAATTCCAATTCAAAAGCAGAGAAATTATTTTAAGCATGCTGAACTGTCTGTATTCAGTGTATTAGATCTGGCTTTATATTCAAAGCAACTAAACAATTGTCACAGTTCTGTCATAATTCAAGCTAAATATAATATATCAATGAACCAATTATTCACAGTGTTTGTCAAAGAAGCAAACATATCACAAATAATTCAATATTATCAAATATTTATCGTTTAAGACATATTAGTAGGCCAATAGTGTAATACAATATAATCTTTATAATGGATATACCTACAAGTTATATCAATATCCAAGCTTGACTTTACAATTGTTGAAAGTCAGGACGGAGTCGTCGTAGGCAATTCCACATTCGTTGATGACTATCAGTTTATTGACAAATATACATGGATATACAGGTACGTCAGTTCCGGAATGCTAAACGACTGATTCCCGAGTGTTGTTTATAACAGTAGATTATGTTACCCACTAATATTATTACACTATTTTAATAAATACATGTATTGACTCTTTATAGACAGTTACATAATAATGACATATCAGTGATCGAGGACAACGCTTTCAACAATCTAACAAGTCTTTACAAATGAATAACCACATTATGTCAATGCATGTTATTGTTAATGTTTTATAAAATCTAAAGTAATTAACTTATTGAATAACATATAAAAAGTATAAAAAAAAACTGTGACCTGTAGCAGTGCTAGATGTCCTTTGGTTTTTACATTGTATTAAATATCATAATCATGTTGACCATTATGAAATATTCATGTCTCAAAAGACAGTGATTAATTTCTTTTTTTACGTAGATGCTTTATTTCCTGAATCATTGCCAATACTCTACTGGACTTGACTCTATATGAGTAAGACCGAGGGTGTCTTATAAGAAACAGGAACTGCTTATCTTCGCGAGTGCCTGAGTGCACGAGCGGGCTAGATATGTGATTTGAGCTCTTTCAACACTCACCAATACCCAGTGTATTATTAACCTTGTTTCAGAAATACTAGAAAGCCAAGATTTTAATAAAAAATATAAACTAAATATATTGTTTTAGGGAGAGACATGATTTATTTATTAAATAAAATCACACTCTGATTCTAACGAATATTCCTCAAGCATCATCAAAATGCCTATGATTTTGATTAACAAAATATTTATTTTCATTGGTGCACGTGTTTGCTAAAAGAAATGACTAGGGGTAAATACTGTTAAAGCAGATTTTATGTAGGTGGCTCTCAACCAAAACGAAATGTACCTAGCCCGGTCCTTGAATTTGGTTTTCAACTGTATATAATGGTTCACTAAATATTGGATGGCTTAGAGAATATTTTGATCCCATATTTTTCCCTGAACTTGAACTAAAAGATTCCCACGAATATAGCTAGCTCTGCTTCATACCTTGAACTATATCCAGAAATATTGACAGTGAGGGTCGCTTGAGAACGAAACTATTTGACTAAAGAAATGGTTCCCCAAGATTTGTCTTCGGATTTTCCTTTTGCTTATTTGGTCTCATATTTTCATAGTATTTAGTATGTATTTTATATGTTGTAGTTATTTGTATTCCAATAAGATTACATCAATCCAATCAGGAACATTCACTGACTTGTCTAACCTTCTTGATCTGTAAGTATCAAGTTCCCTACTTTATTCCATGTTGTAACTTACAAAACATGAATATGTATGTTCAATGATTTGTTTTATATATATTCAGCGATTTTAGGTGAGAGGTGATAATGAATAGAAAATTGAGTTTCTGCAATAACATTCAGTGGGTACACTAAAAGTCAAAAGACTGTAAACTGAAGAATTAAAATCGTTTGGATCAAGAAAATCACAATGTCTAGTCAGGATAGTCAAACTTGGCTATGGTCACCTATGCCTGATCGAGGAGATCCTTACGTTTGATATGTAGGAAGAGATTGAAGATACCAAAGAGGTGGTCAGAATCCATCAATAGAAAAAGAACAGACAAATAATTACATGATGACAAACAACGATCAACATAATTCATCACCTAAATCAATCCTTTCAGTAATTAGTGTATGACTATATGAAATGGTTCAAATGAGTAGAACACCTCTTTTTTACTTTTAGTAAAGTTTTTTTATATGATTTAATTCCAATTCAAAAGCAGAGAAAATATTTTAAACATTCTGAACTCTCTGTATTCAGTGTATTAGATCTGGGTTTATGTTCAAAGCAACTAAACAATTGTCACAGTTCTGTCATAATTCAAACTAAATATAATATATCAATGAACCAATTATTCACAGTATTTGTCAAAGACGCAAATATATCACAAATAATTCAATATTATCAAATATTTATCGTTTAAGACATATTAGTAGGCCAATAGTGTAATACAATATAACCTTCATAACGAATATACCTACAAGTTATATCAATATCCAAGCGTGACTTAATAATTGTTGAACGCCAGGACGGAGTCGTCGTAGGGACTTCCACATTCGTTGATGACTATCTGTTTACTGACAAATATACATGGATGTACAGGTACGTCAGCTCCGGAATGCTAAACGACTGGTTCCCGAGTGTTGTTTATAACAGTAGATTATGTTACCCACTAATATTATTACACTAGTTTAATAAATACATGTATTGACTCTTTATAGACGGCTAAATGATAATGACATATCATTGATAGAGGACAACGCTTTCAACAATCTAACAAGTTTGTACCGTCTGTGAGTATCACTTAATATGATTTGTACAAATGAATAACCACATTATGTCAATGCATGTTATTGTTAATGTTTTATAAAAACTAAAGTAATTAACTTATTGAATATCATATAAAAAGTATATAAGACATGTGACCTGTAGCAGTGCTAGATGTCCTTTGATTTTTACATAGTATTAAATATCACAATCATGTTGACTGTTACGAAATATTCATGTCTCAAAAGACAGTGACTAGTTTCTTTTTTCCGTAGATGCTTTATTTCCTGAATCATTGCCAATACTTTACTGGACTTGACTCTATATGAGTAAGACCGAGGGTGTCTTATAAGATACAGGAACTGCTTATCTTCGCGAGAACCTGAGTTCACCAGCGGGCTAGTTATGTGATTTGAGCTCTTTCAACACTCACCAATACCCAGTGTATTATTAACCTTGTTTCAGAAATACTAGAAAACCAAGATTTTAATAAAAAATATAAACTAAATATATTTGTTATATATTCATACATGATTAAATCACAATAACATAACAGTGATGCAGGACAGCACTTTCAACAATCTATCAAGCCTAAAATATCTGTATCATTTAATAGTATTTGTACACATGTATAGCTCAATCATAAGTCTATATATGTCCTAAGTAATTATATAGCATAACATTAAATATGTATTTGTAAGTAAACTTTAGGGGCAAGCAAGAATGGGCAATCCAGAGACAAAGGCAACATTGGGTTATGACATAGTACAAAGTCAAGCAAATGAAAATAAACAAACAAAACACGGAAAACTGAAAGGTGTTTTTAATCATTCATTCAATTACGAAATTAACAAAGTTAAAAACGCAAGAAAGGCCAACTTGGATACAAATATATTGTTTTAGGGAGAGACATGATTTATTTATTAAATAAAATCACACTCTGATTCTAACGAATATTCCTCAAGCATCATCAAAATGCCTATGATTTTGATTAACAAAATATTTATTTTCATTGGTGCACGTGTTTGCTAAAATAGATGACTAGGGGTAAATACTGTTAAAGCAGATTTTATGTAGGTGGCTCTCAACCAAAACGAAATGTACCCAGCCCGGTCCTTGAATTTGGTTTTCAACTGTATATAATGTTTCACTAAATATTGCATGGCTTAGAGAATATTTTGATCCCATATTTGTCCCTGAACTTGAACTAAAAGATTCCACAAATACAGCTAGCTCTGCTTCATGCCTTGAACTATATCCAGAAATATTGACAGTGTCGGTCGTTTTGAGCACGAAACTATTTGACTAAAGAAATGGTTCCCCAAGATTTGTCTTCGGACTTTCCTTATGCTTATTTGGTCTCATATTTTCATAGTATTTAGTATGTATTTTATATGTTGTAGTTATTTGCATTCCAATAAGATTACGTCAATCCAATCAGGCACATTCACTGACTTGCATAACCTCTATTATCTGTAAGTATTAACTTCCCTACTTTTTTCCATGTTGTAACTTACAAAACATGAATATGTATGTTCAATAATATGTTTTATATATATTCAGCGATTTTAGGTGAGAGGTGATAATGAATAGAAAATTGCACTTCTGCAATAACATTTAGTGGGTACACTCAAAGTCAAAAGATTGTAAACTAAAGAATTAAAATCCTTAGGATTAAGAAAACCACAATGTCTAGTCAGGATTGTCAAACTTGGCTAAGGTCACCTATGCCTGAACGAGGAGATTCTTACGTTTGATATGTAGGACGAGTTTGAAGATACCAAAGAGGTGGTCAGAATCCAAATATCGAAAAGGGACAGAAAAATAATTACAAGATGACAAACAACGATCAACATAAATCATCGCTTAAATCAGCCATTTCAGTAATTGGTGTTTGACTATATCAAATGGTTCAAATGAATAGAACACCTTTTTTTCACTTTTAGTAAAGTTTTTTTATATGTTTTAATTCCAATTCAAAAGCAGAGAAATTATTTTAAGCATGCTGAACTGTCTGTATTCAGTGTATTAGATCTGGCTTTATATTCAAAGCAACTAAACAATTGTCACAGTTCTGTCATAATTCAAGCTAAATATAATATATCAATGAACCAATTATTCACAGTGTTTGTCAAAGAAGCAAACATATCACAAATAATTCAATATTATCAAATATTTATCGTTTAAGACATATTAGTAGGCCAATAGTGTAATACAATATAATCTTTATAATGGATATACCTACAAGTTATATCAATATCCAAGCTTGACTTAACAATTGTTGAAAGTCAGGACGGAGTCGTCGTACGCAATTCCACATTCGTTGATGACTATCAGTTTATTGACAAATATACATGGATATATAGGTACGTCAGTTCCGGAATGCTAAACGACTGATTCCCGAGTGCTGTTTATAACAGTAGATTATGATACCCACTAATATTATTACACTATTTTAATAAATACATGTATTGACTCTTTATAGACAGCTACATAATAATGACATATCAGTGATCGAGGACAACGCTTTCAACAATCTAACAAGTCTTTACAAATGAATAACCACATTATGTCAATGCATGTTATTGTTAATGTTTTATAAAATCTAAAGTAATTAACTTATTGAATAACATATAAAAAGTATAAAAAAACTGTGACCTGTAGCAGTGCTAGATGTCCTTTGGTTTTTACATAGTATTAAATATCATAATCATGTTGACCATTATGAAATATTCATGTCTCAAAGGACAGTGATTAATTTCTTTTTTTACGTAGATGCTTTATTTCCTGAATCATTGCCAATACTCTACTGGACTTGACTCTATATGAGTAAGACCGAGGGTGTCTTATAAGAAACAGGAACTGCTTATCTTCGCGAGTGCCTGAGTGCACGAGCGGGCTAGATATGTGATTTGAGCTCTTTCAACACTCACCAATACCCAGTGTATTATTAACCTTGTTTCAGAAATACTAGAAAGCCAAGATTTTAATAAAAAATATAAACTAAATATATTGTTTTAGGGAGAGACATGATTTATTTATTAAATAAAATCACACTCTGATTCTAACGAATATTCCTCAAGCATCATCAAAATGCCTATGATTTTGATTAACAAAATATTTATTTTCATTGGTGCACGTGTTTGCTAAAAGAAATGACTAGGGGTAAATACTGTTAAAGCAGATTGTATGTAGGTGGCTCTCAACCAAAACGAAATGTACCTAGCCCGGTCCTTGAATTTGGTTTTCAACTGTATATAATGTTTCACTAAATATTGGATGGCTTAGAGAATATTTTGATCCCATATTTTTCCCTGAACTTGAACTAAAAGATTCCCACGAATATAGCTAGCTCTGCTTCATACCTTGAACTATATCCAGAAATATTGACAGTGAGGGTCGCTTGAGAACGAAATTATTTGACTAAAGAAATGGTTCCCCAAGATTTGTCTTCGGATTTTCCTTTTGCTTATTTGGTCTCATATTTTTATAGTATTTAGTATGTATTTTATATGTTGTAGTTATTTGTATTCCAATAAGATTACATCAATCCAATCAGGAACATTCACTGACTTGTCTAACCTTCTTGATCTGTAAGTATCAAGTTCCCTACTTTATTCCATGTTGTAACTTACAAAACATGAATATGTATGTTCAATGATTTGCTTTATATATATTCAGCGATTTTAGGTGAGAGGTGATAATGAATAGAAAATTTAGTTTCTGCAATAACATTCAGTGGGTACACTAAAAGTCAAAAGACTGTAAACTGAAGAATTAAAATCGTTTGGATCAAGAAAATCACAATGTCTAGTCAGGATAGTCAAACTTGGCTATGGTCACCTATGCCTGATCGAGGAGATCCTTACGTTTGATATGTAGGAAGAGATTGAAGATACCAAAGAGGTGGTCAGAATCCATCAATAGAAAAAGAACAGACAAATAATTACATGATGACAAACAACGATCAACATAATTCATCACCTAAATCAATCCTTTCAGTAATTAGTGTATGACTATATGAAATGGTTCAAATGAATAGAACACCTTTTTTTCACTTTTAGTAAAGTTTTTTTATATGTTTTAATTCCAATTCAAAAGCAGAGAAATTATTTTAAGCATGCTGAACTGTCTGTATTCAGTGTATTAGATCTGGCTTTATATTCAAAGCAACTAAACAATTGTCACAGTTTTGTCATAATTCAAGCTAAATATAATATATCAATGAACCAATTATTCACAGTGTTTGTCAAAGAAGCAAACATATCACAAATAATTCAATATTATCAAATATTTATCGTTTAAGACATATTAGTAGGCCAATAGTGTAATACAATATAATCTTTATAATGGATATACCTACAAGTTATATCAATATCCAAGCTTGACTTAACAATTGTTGAAAGTCAGGACGGGGTCGTCGTAGGCAATTCCACATTCGTTGATGACTATCAGTTTATTGACAAATATACATGGATATACAGGTACGTCAGTTCCGGAATGCTAAACGACTGATTCCCGAGTGTTGTTTATAACAGTAGATTATGTTACCCACTAATATTATTACACTATTTTAATAAATACATGTATTGACTCTTTATAGACAGTTACATAATAATGACATATCAGTGATCGAGGACAACGCTTTCAACAATCTAACAAGTCTTTACAAATGAATAACCACATTATGTCAATGCATGTTATTGTTAATGTTTTATAAAATCTAAAGTAATTAACTTATTGAATAACATATAAAAAGTATAAAAAAAACTGTGACCTGTAGCAGTGCTAGATGTCCTTTGGTTTTTACATAGTATTAAATATCATAATCATGTTGACCATTATGAAATATTCATGTCTCAAAAGACAGTGATTAATTTCTTTTTTTACGTAGATGCTTTATTTCCTGAATCATTGCCAATACTCTACTGGACTTGACTCTATATGAGTAAGACCGAGGGTGTCTTATAAGAAACAGGAACTGCTTATCTTCGCGAGTGCCTGAGTGCACGAGCGGGCTAGATATGTGATTTGAGCTCTTTCAACACTCACCAATACCCAGTGTATTATTAACCTTGTTTCAGAAATACTAGAAAGCCAAGATTTTAATAAAAAATATAAACTAAATATATTGTTTTAGGGAGAGACATGATTTATTTATTAAATAAAATCACACTCTGATTCTAACGAATATTCCTCAAGCATCATCAAAATGCCTATGATTTTGATTAACAAAATATTTATTTTCATTGGTGCACGTGTTTGCTAAAAGAAATGACTAGGGGTAAATACTGTTAAAGCAGATTTTATGTAGGTGGCTCTCAACCAAAACGAAATGTACCTAGCCCGGTCCTTGAATTTGGTTTTCAATTGTATATAATGTTTCACTAAATATTGGATGGCTTAGAGAATATTTTGATCCCATATTTTTCCCTGAACTTGAACTAAAAGATTCCCACGAATATAGCTAGCTCTCCTTCATACCTTGAACTATATCCAGAAATATTGACAGTGAGGGTCGCTTGAGAACGAAACTATTTGACTAAAGAAATGGTTCCCCAAGATTTGTCTTCGGATTTTCCTTTTGCTTATTTGGTCTCATATTTTCATAGTATTTAGTATGTATTTTATATGTTGTAGTTATTTGTATTCCAATAAGATTACATCAATCCAATCAGGAACATTCACTGACTTGTCTAACCTTCTTGATCTGTAAGTATCAAGTTCCCTACTTTATTCCATGTTGTAACTTACAAAACATGAATATGTATGTTCAATGATTTGTTTTATATATATTCAGCGATTTTAGGTGAGAGGTGATAATGAATAGAAAATTGAGTTTCTGCAATAACATTCAGTGGGTACACTAAAAGTCAAAAGACTGTAAACTGAAGAATTAAAATCGTTTGGATCAAGAAAATCACAATGTCTAGTCAGGATAGTCAAACTTGGCTATGGTCACCTATGCCTGATCGAGGAGATCCTTACGTTTGATATGTAGGAAGAGATTGAAGATACCAAAGAGGTGGTCAGAATCCATCAATAGAAAAAGAACAGACAAATAATTACATGATGACAAACAACGATCAACATAATTCATCAGCTAAATCAATCCTTTCAGTAATTAGTGTATGACTATATGAAATGGTTCAAATGAGTAGAACACCTCTTTTTTACTTTTAGTAAAGTTTTTTTATATGATTTAATTCCAATTCAAAAGCAGAGAAAATATTTTAAACATTCTGAACTCTCTGTATTCAGTGTATTAGATCTGGGTTTATGTTCAAAGCAACTAAACAATTGTCACAGTTCTGTCATAATTCAAACTAAATATAATATATCAATGAACCAATTATTCACAGTATTTGTCAAAGACACAAATATATCACAAATAATTCAATATTATCAAATATTTATCGCTTAAGACATATTAGTAGGCCAATAGTGTAATACAATATAACCTTCATAACGAATATACCTACAAGTTATATCAATATCCAAGCGTGACTTAATAATTGTTGAACGTCAGGACGGAGTCGTCGTAGGGACTTCCACATTCGTTGATGACTATCTGTTTACTGACAAATATACATGGATGTACAGGTACGTCAGCTCCGGAATGCTAAACGACTGGTTCCCGAGTGTTGTTTATAACAGTAGATTATGTTACCCACTAATATTATTACACTAGTTTAATAAATACATGTATTGACTCTTTATAGACGGCTAAATGATAATGACATATCAGTGATAGAGGACAACGCTTTCAACAATGTAACAAGTTTGTACCGTCTGTGAGTATCACTTAATATGATTTGTACAAATGAATAACCACATTATGTCAATGCATGTTATTGTTAATGTTTTATAAAAACTAAAGTAATTAACTTATTGAATATCATATAAAAAGTATATAAGACCTGTGACCTGTAGCAGAGCTAGATGTCCTTTGATTTTTACATAGTATTAAATATCACAATCATGTTGACTGTTACGAAATATTCATGTCTCAAAAGACAGTGACTAGTTTCTTTTTTCCGTAGATGCTTTATTTCCTGAATCATTGCCAATACTTTACTGGACTTGACTCTATATGAGTAAGACCGAGGGTGTCTTATAAGATACAGGAACTGCTTATCTTCGCGAGAACCTGAGTTCACCAGCGGGCTAGTTATGTGATTTGAGCTCTTTCAACACTCACCAATACCCAGTGTATTATTAACTTTGTTTCAGAAATACTAGAAAGCCAAGATTTTAATAAAAAATATAAACTAAATATATTTGTTATATATTCATACATGATTAAATCACAATAACATAACAGTGATGCAGGACAGCACTTTCAACAATCTATCAAGCCTAAAATATCTGTATCATTTAATAGTATTTGTACACATGTATAGCTCAATCATAAGTATATATATGTCCTAAGTAATTATATAGCATAACATTAAATATGTATTTGTAAGTAAACTTTAGGGGCAAGCAAGAATGGGCAATCCAGAGACAAAGGCAACATTGGGTTATCATAACTTATGACATAGTACAAAGACAAGCAAATGAAAATAAACAAACAAAACACGGAAAACTGAAAGGTGTTTTTAAACATTCATTCAATTACGAAATTAACAAAATTAAACACACAAGAAAGGCCAACTTGGATACAGATATATTGTTTTAGGGAGAGACATGATTTATTTATTAAATAAAATCACACTCTGATTCTAACGAATATTCCTCAAGCATCATCAAAATGCCTATGATTTTGATTAACAAAATATTTATTTTCATTGGTGCACGTGTTTGCTAAAATAGATGACTAGGGGTAAATACTGTTAAAGCAGATTTTATGTAGGTGGCTCTCAACCAAAACGAAATGTACCTAGCCCGGTCCTTGAATTTGGTTTTCAACTGTATATAATGTTTCACTAAATATTGCATGGCTTAGAGAATATTTTGATCCCATATTTTTCCCTGAACTTGAACTAAAAGATTCCACAAATACAGCTAGCTCTGCTTCATGCCTTGAACTATATCCAGAAATATTGACAGTGTGGGTCGTTTTGAGCACGAAACTATTTGACTAAAGAAATGGTTCCCCAAGATTTGTCTTCGGACTTTCCTTATGCTTATTTGGTCTCATATTTTCATAGTATTTAGTATGTATTTTATATGTTGTAGTTATTTGCATTCCAATAAGATTACGTCAATCCAATCAGGCACATTCACTGACTTGCATAACCTCTATTATCTGTAAGTATTAACTTCCCTACTTTATTCCATGTTGTAACTTACAAAACATGAATATGTATGTTCAATAATATGTTTTATATATATTCAGCGATTTTAGGTGAGAGGTGATAATGAATAGAAAATTGCGCTTCTGTAATAACATTTAGTGGGTACACTCAAAGTCAAAAGATTGTAAACTAAAGAATTAAAATCCTTAGGATTAAGAAAACCACAATGTCTAGTCAGGATTGTCAAACTTGGCTAAGGTCACCTATGCCTGAACGAGGAGATTCTTACGTTTGATATGTAGGACGAGTTTGAAGATACCAAAGAGGTGGTCAGAATCCAAATATCGAAAAGGGACAGAAAAATAATTACAAGATGACAAACAACGATCAACATAATTCATCACTTAAATCAGCCCTTTCAGTAATTGGTGTTTGACTATATCAAATGGTTCAAATGAATAGAACACCTTTTTTTCACTTTTAGTAAAGTTTTTTTATATGTTTTAATTCCAATTCAAAAGCAGAGAAATTATTTTAAGCATGCTGAACTGTCTGTATTCAGTGTATTAGATCTGGCTTTATATTTAAAGCAACTAAACAATTGTCACAGTTCTGTCATAATTCAAGCTAAATATAATATATCAATGAACCAATTATTCACAGTGTTTGTCAAAGAAGCAAACATATCACAAATAATTCAATATTATCAAATATTTATCGTTTAAGACATATTAGTAGGCCAATAGTGTAATACAATATAATCTTTATAATGGATATACCTACAAGTTATATCAATATCCAAGCTTGACTTAACAATTGTTGAAAGTCAGGACGGAGTCGTCGTAGGCAATTCCACATTCGTTGATGACTATCAGTTTATTGACAAATATACATGGATATACAGGTACGTCAGTTCCGGAATGCTAAACGACTGATTCCCGAGTGTTGTTTATAACAGTAGATTATGTTACCCACTAATATTATTACACTATTTTAATAAATACATGTATTGACTCTTTATAGACAGTTACATAATAATGACATATCAGTGATCGAGGACAACGCTTTCAACAATCTAACAAGTCTTTACAAATGAATAACCACATTATGTCAATGCATGTTATTGTTAATGTTTTATAAAATCTAAAGTAATTAACTTATTGAATAACATATAAAAAGTATAAAAAAAACTGTGACCTGTAGCATTGCTAGATGTCCTTTGGTTTTTACATAGTATTAAATATCATAATCATGTTGACCATTATGAAATATTCATGTCTCAAAAGACAGTGATTAGTTTCTTTTTTTACGTAGATGCTTTATTTCCTGAATCATTGCCAATACTCTACTGGACTTGACTCTATATGAGTAAGACCGAGGGTGTCTTATAAGAAACAGGAACTGCTTATCTTCGCGAGTGCCTGAGTGCACGAGCGGGCTAGATATGTGATTTGAGCCCTTTCAACACTCACCAATACCCAGTGTATTATTAACCTTGTCTCAGAAATACTAGAAAGCCAAGATTTTAATAAAAAATATAAACTAAATATATTGTTTTAGGGAGAGACATGATTTATTTATTAAATAAAATCACACTCTGATTCTAACGAATATTCCTCAAGCATCATCAAAATGCCTATGATTTTGATTAACAAAATATTTATTTTCATTGGTGCACGTGTTTGCTAAAATAGATGACTAGCGGTAAATACTGTTAAAGCAGATTTTATGTAGGTGGCTCTCAACCAAAACGAAATGTACCTAGCCCGGTCCTTGAATTTGGTTTTCAACTGTATATAATGTTTCACTAAATATTGCATGGCTTAGAGAATATTTTGATCCCATATTTGTCCCTGAACTTGAACTAAAAGATTCCACAAATACAGCTAGCTCTGCTTCATGCCTTGAACTATATCCAGAAATATTGACAGTGTGGGTCGTTTTGAGAACGAAACTATTTGACTAAAGAAATGGTTCCCCAAGATTTGTCTTCGGACTTTCCTTATGCTTATTTGGTCGCATATTTTCATAGTATTTAGTATGTATTTTATATGTTGTAGCTATTTGCATTCCAATAAGATTACGTCAATCCAATCAGGCACATTCACTGACTTGCATAACCTCTATTATCTGTAAGTATCAACTTCCCTACTTTATTCCATGTTGTAACTTACAAAACATGAATATGTATGTTCAATAATATGTTTTATATATATTCAGCGATTTTAGGTGAGAGGTAATAATGAATAGAAATTGCGCTTCTGCAATAACATTCAGTGGGTACACTCAAAGTCAAAAGATTGTAAACTAAAGAATTACAATCATTGGGATCAAGAAAACCACAATGTCTAGTCAGGATCGTCAAACTTGGCTAAGGTCACCTATGCCTGATCGAGGAGATCCTTACGTTTGATATGTAGGAAGAGTTTGAAGATACCAAAGAGGTAGTCAGAATTCTTAAATCGAAAAAGGACAGACAAATAATTACAAAATGGCAAACGACGAACATTATAAGTCATCACCTAAATCAGCTCTTTCAGTAATTGGTGTATGACTATATTAAATGGTTCAAATGAGTACAACACCTCTTTTTTTTACTTTTAATAAAGTTTGTTTTATATGTTTTAATTCCAATTCAAAAGCAGAGAAATTATTTTAAGCATGCTGAACTGCCTGTGTTCAGTGTCTTAGATCTGGGTTTATATTCAAAGCAACTAAAGAATTGTCACAGTTCTGTCATCATTAAAGCTAAATATAATATATCAATGAACCAATTATTCACAGTATTTGTCAAAGACGCACACATATCACAAATAATTCAATATTATCAAATATGTATCACTAAAGACATATTAGTAGGCCAATAGTGTAATACAATATAACCTTGATAACGGATATACCTGAAAGTTATATCAATATCCAAGCTCGAGATAACAATTGTTGAAAGTCAGGACGGAGTCGTCGTAGGGACTTCCACATTCGCTGATGACTATCTGTTTACTGACAAATATACATAGATCTACAGGTACGTTGTTTATAAGAGTAGGTTATGTTACCCACTAATATTGTTACACTAGTTTAATAAATACATTTATTGACTATTAATAGACAGCTACATTACAATGACATATCAGTGATAGAGGACAACGCTTTCAACAATCTACCAAGTTTGTACAGTTTGTGAGTATCATTGAGTATGATTTGTACACAGGTATTACCATACTATGACATCACATGTTATAGTTTATGTCTTGCATAGCAAATGTGACTGCATGGGTGCAGCCCAGATGAACCATATATGATCTTTATCTTTTTACGTAGATGTATTCTCTCCTCAATCACTGCCAATACTTTCACCAGATTTGCATGTATATATGAGTAGCAGGGCGGGTATCTTATAAGAAACAGGACTTTTGACTAAAGAGATGGTTCCCCAAGATTTGTCTTCGGACTTTCCTTATGCTTATTTGGTCTGATATTAACGTATTATTTAGTACGTATTTTGTAATTTGTAGTATCTTGCATCAAAATCAGATTACATCAATCCAATCAGGTACATTCAACGACTTGCCTAACCTTAAATATCTCTAAGTATCAAGATCCCTACTTTATTCCATGTTGTAACTTACAAAGCATGAATATGTATGTTCAATCATTTTTTTAATTTATATTCACCGATTTTAGGTGAGAGGTGATAATGAATAGAAATTTTAAACTGTGGCCAATAATTTCTTCAATATCAACAAAACGAACAAACACAGAAAAAGACACAACATTAAGCGTTTCTGCAATAAACTTCAGTGGGTACACTCAAAGTCAAAATATTGTAAACCAAAGAATTAAAATCCTTGGGATCAAGAAAACCACAATATCTAGTTAGGATAGTCAAACTTGGCTAAGGTCACCTATACCTGATCGAGAAGATCATTATGTTTGATATGTAGGAAGAGTTTGAAGATACCAAAGAGGTGGTCAGAATCCATAAATCAAAAAAGGAGACAACTAATTACAAAATGAGAAACAAGGGTCAACAAAAAATTGTCACCTAAATCAGTCCTTTCAGTAATTGGTGCATGTCAGTATGAAAGGGTTCGAATGAGTAGAACACTTTTTTTTATTTTTAGTTAAGTTTGTATATGCTTTAATTCCAATTCAAATCAGAGAAATTATTTTAAACATTCTGAACTGTCTGTATTACATGCATTATATCTGGCTTGATATTCAAAGCAACTAAACAATTGTCACAGTTCTGTCATAATTCAAGCGAAATATAATATATCAATGAACCAATTATTCACAGTATTTGTCAAAGACCCAAACATATCACAAATAATTCAATATTATCAAATATTTATTGTTTAAGTCATATTAGTAGGCCAATAGTGTAATACAATATAATCTTTAAAACGGATATACCTGAAAGTTATATCAATATCCAGGCTTGACTTAACAATTGTTGAAAGTCAGGACGGAGTCGTCGTAGTGAATTCCACATTCGTTGATGACTATCTGTTTACTGATAAATATGCATAGATCTACAGGTACGTTGTTTATAAGAGTAGGTTATGTTACCCACTAATATTGTTACACTAGTTTAATAAATACATTTATTGACTATTAATAGACAGCTACATTACAATGACATATCAGTGATAGAGGACAACGCTTTCAACAATCTACCAAGTTTGTACAGTTTGTGAGTATCATTGAGTATGATTTGTACACAGGTATTACCATACTATGACATCACATGTTATAGTTTATGTCTTGCATAGCAAATGTGACTGCATGGGTGCAGCCCAGATGAACCATATATGATCTTTATCTTTTTACGTAGATGTATTCTCTCCTCAATCACTGCCAATACTTTCACCAGATTTGCGTGTATATATGAGTAGCAGGGCGGGTATCTTATAAGAAACAGGACTTTTGACTAAAGAGATGGTTCCCCAAGATTTGTCTTCGGACTTTCCTTATGCTTATTTGGTCTGATATTAACGTATTATTTAGTACGTATTTTGTATTTTGTAGTATCTTGCATCAAAATCAGATTACATCAATCCAATCAGGCACATTCAACTACTTGCCTAACCTTAAATATCTCTAAGTATCAAGATCCCTACTTTATTCCATGTTGTAACTTACAAAGCATGAATATGTATGTTCAATCATTTTTTTAATTTATATTCACCGATTTTAGGTGAGAGGTGATAATGAATAGAAATTTTAAACTGTGGCCAATAATTTCTTCAATATCAACAAAACGAACAAACACAGAAAAAGACACAACATTAAGCGTTTCTGCAATAAACTTCAGTGGGTACACTCAAAGTCAAAATATTGTAAACCAAAGAATTAAAATCCTTGGGATCAAGAAAACCACAATATCTAGTTAGGATAGTCAAACTTGGCTAAGGTCACCTATACCTGATCGAGAAGATCATTATGTTTGATATGTAGGAAGAGTTTGAAGATACCAAAGAGGTGGTCAGAATCCATAAATCAAAAAAGGAGACAACTAATTACAAAATGAGAAACAAGGGTCAACAAAAAATTGTCACCTAAATCAGTCCTTTCAGTAATTGGTGCATGTCAATATGAAAGGGTTCGAATGAGTAGAACACTTTTTTTTATTCTTAGTTAAGTTTGTATATGCTTTAATTCCAATTCAAATCAGAGAAATTATTTTAAACATTCTGAACTGTCTGTATTACATGCATTATATCTGGCTTGATATTCAAAGCAACTAAACAATTGTCACAGTTCTGTCATAATTCAAGCGAAATATAATATATCAATGAACCAATTATTCACAGTATTTGTCAAAGACCCAAATATATCACAAATAATTCAATATTATCAAATATTTATTGTTTAAGTCATATTAGTAGGCCAATAGTGTAATACAATATAATCTTTAAAACGGATATACCTGAAAGTTATATCAATATCCAGGCTTGACTTAACAATTGTTGAAAGTCAGGACGGAGTCGTCGTAGTGAATTCCACATTCGTTGATGACTATATGTTTACTGATAAATATGCATAGATCTACAGGTACGTTGTTTATAAGAGTAGGTTATGTTACCCACTAATATTATTACACTAGTTTAATAAATACATTTATTGACTATTAATAGACAGCTACATTACAATGACATATCAGTGATAGAGGACAACGCTTTCAACAATCTACCAAGTTTGAACAGTTTGTGAGTATCATTGAGTATGATTTGTACACAGGTATTACCATACTATGACATCACATGTTATAGTATATGTCTTGCATAGCAAATGTGACTGCATGGGTGCAGCCCAGATGAACCATATAGGATCTTTATCTTTTTACGTAGATGTATTCTCTCCTCAATCACTGCCAATACTTTCACCAGATTTGCATGTATATAGAAGTAGCAGGGCGGGTATCTTATAAGAAACAGGACTTTTGACTAAAGAGATGGTTCCCCAAGATTTGTCTTCGGACTTTCCTTATGCTTATTTGGTCTGATATTAACGTATTATTTAGTACGTATTTTGTATTTTGTAGTATCTTGCATCAAAATCAGATTACATCAATCCAATCAGGCACATTCAACTACTTGCCTAACCTTAAATATCTCTAAGTATCAAGATCCCTACTTTATTCCATGTTGTAACTTACAAAGCATGAATATGTATGTTCAATCATTTTTTTAATTTATATTCACCGATTTTAGGTGAGAGGTGATAATAAATAGAAATTTTAAACTGTGGCCAATAATTTCTTCAATATCAACAAATCGAACAAACACAGAAAAAGACACAACATATAAGCGTTTCTGCAATAAACTTCAGTGGTTACACTCAAAGTCAAAAGATTGTAAACCAAAGAATAAAAATCATTGTGATCAAGAAAACCACAATGTCTAGTCAGGATAGTCAAACTTGGCAAAGGTCACCTATGTCAAGTCAGGGCAGTCAAACCTGGCTAAGATCACATATGCCTGAGCGGGAAATCCTTATGTTTGATATGAAGGAAGAGTTTGAAGATACCAAGGAGGTGGTCAGAATCCATAAATCGAAAAAGGAGACAACTAATTACAAAATGACAAACAAGGGTCAACAAAACATTATCGCCTAAATCAGCCCTTTCAGTAATTGGTGCATGTCAATATGAAAGGGCTCAAATGAGTAGAATACTTTTTTTTATTGTTAGTTAAGTTTTTATATGCTTTAATTCCAATTCAAAAGCAGAGAAATTATTTTAAACATTCTGAACTGTCTGTATTAAATGCATTAGATCTGGCTTGATATACAAAGCAGCTAAATAATTGTCACAGTTCTGTCATAATTCAAACTAAATATAATATATCAATGAACCAATTATTAACAGGTATTTGTCAAAGACGCACAAATATCACAAATACTTTAAAGAATTTGCGGACATAACTCTATTTAATATTGCCAAATATGTATCGTTTAAAATATATTAGTAGACCAATAGTTTAATAAAGACATGTATTGACTCTTTTTAGACATCTACAGAATAATAACATATCAATGATAGAGGAAAGCGCTTTCAACAATTTAACAAACCTGGAATACCTGTGAGTATTATTGAATATCATTTGTAAAAATGTATAACCCAATCATTATAGTATATGCTATTAATAATGCTATGGGATAATGTAAGAAAAAAATATTGTGTAAATAAATAAATAATACTGAGAAGAGTATGAATATACCAAAGGGTTAATCAGTATCCGTATATCAAAGAAGAACAGACAGCACAATGGCCAAAACAAAAGGTACAAAAGGACAAACAGCGATTTACAAAACACATACACATTAAACTAAAGATCGAGTAACATGAATACCACTCAGACGTAGGGATGCACTCAGGTGCTCCGGAAGTGTAAGTAGTTCCTGCTCCATTAGTGACTCCACTAAGACCAGCAAAATAAAAAACACAATACGGAAAACTAAAAAGATGAGCAACACGGATCAAGAGTTTGGAGATATCAAAGAGGTAATCAGAATCCACACATGAAAAAAGGACGGACAACAAAATGGCCTGAAGACAAAGGACAAACAGTGATCTACCAAAATCGTCACCTAAATCAGCTATTTCGGTACTTGATGCATGCCAATATGAAATGAGTCTAATGAGTAGAAACATATTTAGTTTCAATCGAGTAATTATATACTATAATTCCAATTTAAATTGTTTTAAACATTCCAATCGGGACAAAGTCCAAGTTTTTTCCCACAATGGTGAAATGTCTGTATTAAATATATTAGACCTGGCTTAATATTCAAAACAACTAAGCAAGTATCGCCGTTCTAATATTATTCAAATTAAGAATAACAAATTCAATGAACCGATTATTCACAAGCATTTGTCAAAGATGCAAACATATCACAAATAATTTAAAAAAAAAAAAAATTGCGGACGTAACTCCATTAAATAATTTTTAGTGGTTTTCGTTTTGCACAAGCTGTTGCTTTCTATATTTTTTCTCTCCTTCGGTCTTTGTGCTGTCTGCCCTACTGTGTGTGGCTTTTGACTTTCATTATACGTATTAAGTCTGATATTTACATATTATTTAGAACGTATTTTATATGTTGTAGTTACTTGCATAGCAATAAGATTACATCAATCCAATCAGGCACATTCAACGACTTGCCTAGCCTTTATAGACTGTAAGTATCACGTTCCCTACTGCATTCCATGTTGTAACTTCCAGAACGTGAATATGAATGTTCAATGATTGTTTTTGTATTCAGTAATTTAGATGAGAGGTGATTATGAAAAGACAATTGAAACAATTCCTTCAATATCAACAAAACCAGCAATCACACAAAAATACACAACACATAAGCGTTTCTGCAATAATCTTCATTATGTACACTCAGAGCCAAAAGATTGTAAATCAAATAATTGAAATCCTCGTGATCAAGAAAAACAAGTCAGGGTAGTCAAACCTGGCAAAGGTCACCTATGGCTGAGTGAGGAGATCTTTACGCTTGATATGTAGGAAGAGTTTGAGGATACAAAAGAGGTGGTGAGAATCCAAAAATCGAAGAAAAGGACAGAAAACTAATTAGAATATGACAAACAACGACCAACAAAAATCGTCACTTAAATCAGCACTTTCAGTAATTGGTGTATGATATTACGAAAGGAGTCAAATGAGAAAAACATTTTTTTTTATTTTCAATTCAGTTATTAGAAGAAGGGCTGCATTACCATCTCTTTACGGGGTCGGTCATGAAAACATCAAATAGAGAAGGAGGACTTTATTATCATCCCATTACGGCGCTGGTCGTGATAACAATAGATGAAGAAAATTACCATCACTTTACGAGCCAGTTCGTCAATTATACAAGTACACTGTAACAGGCTACAATTGGAGAACACTCGGTTATTGAACCCGATTTGAAGCCTATTTTTGAGGGACGGTTAAGAAGAAACCCTTACGACAAACGAGATGATTTAAATTTTCCCATTGTGAACTTTCCATTTATATTTTGCAACATCCCAACAACACCTGCATATGGAGTATATAAGGATTTCTTTGATAGAGGGTTGTTGCTAACAAAAGGAAGTTACTGAATCCAAGGATTCCTTTTGGTAAGGTTGAAGTCACCATGCCTTGGCTGACCGCTATGGAATATTTGTGTCACACATCACCACGAATATGTTCCACTTGTCGTCAACACTTCTTGGGCCTTTCCTCATTCACGACTTATTACCGAGTTTGTAACTAGATTAACACGACGGGTGCCACTAGTGCACCAGGAACTGCCTTCCCTCCCGGAGCACCTAAGTTCACCCCCGGTTCTTAGTGGGGTTCGTGTTACTCAATCTTTAGTTTTGTATGTATGTTTTGTAGATCGTTGTTTGTCCCTATGTACTTTTTCTGTTGACAATTGTGCGGTCTGTCCTTCTTCGATATACGGATTCTGATTGCCCCTTTGGTACCTTCAAATTCTTCTTTGTAAATAACTACATTTATTAGAAGGGTTGTTTATTTTTTAGCAAGAATATAATATATTTTCGTGAAATAACTCACAATTACGCACTATGTATTTGTATGCACTGTATAAAGCATAAACTAAAGACATGTATTGACTATTTATAGAGAGTTACAGTACAATGCCATATCAGTGATAGAGGACAACTCGTTCAACAATCTACCAAACTTAAGATATCTGTGAGTATTTTTTAGTATGATTTGTACAAATGTATGATCACATTATATATATCCATTTTATAGTTAATGTTTTATAAAGAATATATAAATAGTTGGGCTTATTGTGTGGATTTAGTTTCGAAATTAAAGCTGCTTCAAACGTCTATAATGAGAGCCGATAGCATGTATCATCAATTAAGCGTTAAAGAATACACAAAACCATCAAAAAACATAAGAGGTGAACAAAGGTGAACGTTGAACCAAATTACCAATATCATCGTCATTAATAGGCAAGCGCCAGTATGAGATTACTCTTAACTTAATAACTTAATACTTAAAATACGATGACGCTAAAAAAATCTGAATATAGACTGCAAGCTCGGTGTATAAATTGTGAAACATAGCTAACCACGTGATAATTGAAAAGGTATTCCATTTCTAAGCATGTAGAACAGTCAGGAACTGCTTTAATATATATACGAAATAGATAACATTAGTTCTAAATAATATGTTTATAACCTTTATCTTTTTTCCCTTTTATTTGTACATATAATAACCAATTGTTTCATGCACTAATATGTTATATATCTAAGAGTTTTGCAGTTGAGATTTTGCTTTATATTTGTTCACGCTACGTTCAAGGTGAAATACAGCTAATGTTGATGTTAAACAGTAATCAATCAACCAATCACACTTTCATGCACTATCTTCCTGTGTGCTAGGACAAATCGTTACTGATACCTAAGATAGCTTGAAATGTACAATTGTTACAGTGTCCCAGATAAATCAAAAATCGTCGTATATGTTATAGTAAGTCTGGCTTCTTAAAACAGAAAAATGTTACATATTTTACAGTTATGACAATGCGGGAATGTCGATTATAATACTGCTATTTAATGTGAAGCTATATTTCAGAACCATGAATAACAATACTATATCACTTGTTAGTGAAAATGCGTTAGAAAATCTACCGCAGCTGACAACACTGCAAGTTGTATTGTACGTAGTATTGTAGTAATGTGTATCGACTACTATGTCCTTACCTTCATGATGCCACCACCGGTTGTGTGGTCTCGCTGACATACGAAGAGTTTTAAGATACCAAAGGGTAATCAGAATCTGTAAATCGAAGGACACAGTACACAATGGACAAAAGAAAAAAGACAAAGAACGATCTAGAAAACAGCACACATAAAACTAACGATCGAGATACACGAACCCCACTAAAAACCGGTGGTGAACTAAGGTGCACCGGAATGGTAAGCAGCTCCTGCTTCACTAGTGGCACTCGTCCTGTTAATCTAGTTAAAAACCCAGTGATAAATCATGAATGAGGAAAGGACCGGAAAGTGTTCTCGACATATTGAACATAGCCGTGGTTATTTGCGACACAGATATTACATATCGGTAAACCAAGCCATTGTGACAACCGTAAAGCTGTCGAAGTGATGACTGCAACTCTTGGCTCAGTAGCTTCAGTGTTAACAGCATATACTGATGTTTCTCAGTTCTCGTTGTGATACCTACATCAGCGTTACACTGGTTCTGACATACTTCTGTGTACATCATCTTTTTACTGATACCGTGTAGATGATTATGCACTATTATCTTGATTTTATTTTTCTCTTCAAGATATAAATTTCATATTGCTTCACATGCGTAATTGTGATCTCTTTTGTTAGTGAAGTGCCTGTACCAAGTCTTATAATGTATCCATTTTACCTCTACATAGTAATTTACCTTTGTGTAATCTTTACTACATAGCTACCACACAGGGATCGCTTATTTCATAGATTATCAATTAATCATAGACAGAGATATTTTTATTTCTAGTAAGCTTGACATGTATTGCGGTGGTTGTGGTATCATCTCATCCTGGAGATGGTTTACAAGAAACCAGCAGCTTTCATTGTCTGTAACTTGCAATGACTATGATGGAGAATACATGTATAACTTCAACCCTACCAATGCTGCTAATTGCTTTGGTGAGTATTTGTGTACCTGGTTTTGAAAGGGTTATCAAATGTAGCGCAAATACATTAAACGTATAGACTTGTTTTCTATGAAAATGATGTATCCCCATTCATGAAACAACTTTTATGTTCACTGATATACTACCTTTTCATATGTATATTATCATATATACATTGATAAATCTATTGTACGGGGAACACGAGTCAGTATACCACGATAAAGATAACACTTTTACATTATAAATCACACGATAACACAGTCACATTATTAACAACATAGAACCGTGTTTCAAAAAAACAGTAAACTACGAGATAACACATGCACATACAACTTTATATTTAATTTAATTGATGCATTCGTGTGAACATATTATATTATTATTGTATATTTATGTATTTTCTATACATTTTGTATCATTTTGCTTTTTCTTTCCATGTTGTTATATGAAACCTGTCTAATCCGAACGTCCATATGACCTAATTTGGTGCTCAGAATAGACAGGTGTACGATATATACAGGCGTATTACTTAACTGCTTGCAATTGCTGCATATTTTAATTAACTTATTACTAACTTTTTTATGATCACCAATTATATTTATTTAGATTGTTGTTGTTTTATGTATTGCCATATATGGTCTACATGTTTTACACAGCATGACATAACATCATATATTGATATTAGTAGAAATGCTAACAATTGCTGTTCAAACTGTATTTTTATAATTAAATATGAACACGTATGTTTTATATGTTATATTAGTAAACATCAGTTTTATAACTAAGCATATTAAAACAATAATTTCAATGTTGAATAAAAAGGACAAATAGAACCAATGCTTTCTTCATTTTATTTCTAGAAAACTGGCATAAGAATTTAAAAATAAACATGTTAAATATGAGATGATTGATCAGCTAGATAACATACACAGATAAGGAGAAATTTACTTTTCAATATATATATATATATATTTCCTGTGTCTTCGTTGAAACAACTACTTAATTACTTGCACATATGTAAAGTATATGTTATATAATTTTAGCACATTTTAAATAAATCTTGTCATTATACATACAAATGTATTGTTAATTTTATTATTTTTCAGACAGATGATTGTGGTGAAGATATACTGCTATGTATTGTACAGATGTTTCAAAGTGAAACAAATATTTATGATGTATTAAAGTGTACAACTGTATGAAATGTTTTCCTCCGAGCAAGACATTAATTCTAACGTGAAAATTCAGTATTTTCTTTTTTCTTTTTCTTTTTATTTTTACCAAACTTTTTCTTGCTAAAAACTGCAAAGTCAGATAAGTTATTCTTAACATTTTTCAGGACAATTATTATTTGTTCTATAAATGTTATATGGTTGTTAACTAATGATACTCTTAACACAATAATGAATACAATACTATTCTTGTTAACTCTAGTTGATTGTGTCTGATGTGACCATTGAAATACAGATAAAGAATGCGTCCAACAATGAACATGTCAGGCATGCAGCCTGCGATCCATTTCTGTCCTAAGAAGTGACTTGTCATACAGATCGTTGGAATAGTGTGAGGTATATGCATCTTAAATTATATATCTAATTGTGTTGAAATAATTTGGAATTGCCTAATAAAAACATGATTTGTAATTTTCGGAAGCGAAGCCAGGTACTCCTGAACGATAAGCAGTCCCTGTTCCAATTGTGACGACCGACGTGTTTCTCTTGTTACAAACATTGCGGTCCAGTCATTAATATGGAATATTATGTTGTTCGTTCATGTCACAATGTGTATATGTGTGTTTACTGAAATGCTACGTTAAAGTGCCGATTTAATAAATGTTTTAATTTATTTATTTATTTAACGATAATAACATATAGACAGATGGCGCATATTTCAGACGATCATTCATTTGGCACAACACCAAATACATATTATTAAAGCATGTGCTGAGGATAAAATGTTGTAAGAAGAGTTTGCAGATACCACAGGGGAAATTAGAATCAAAAATCAAAGATCTACAAAACATTACACATAAAACTAAAGATTGAGAAACACGAAACCCACTAAAAGCCGAGGGTGAAGGTAAAGCTACAAAAACAAGTCTTGTTAGATGTGTCCCATGTCAGGTAGATTTCACCGGTCTACTCCGCTACTATTGTGTACGACTTATTATTTGTAGGAGCTTAAGACGCGCTATTGTATAACCATACTTTTTTTAAATCAAGTTTTTCTTGGCTGTATCACAGCGATCTCAAGCATTAAAAACGAAATTGTAATTTTCATTGATGTCTTCCTACCCGCCTGCGCAATGCAGTTATTTAGCAAAAAAGTAGACATCTTATTTATTTTGCAGGTCGGATTTCGGAAGAAACCTTCATCAGGTAAGCTCAAATTCGACAGACAGGACCGCTCGCAATACCTGAGCTGTTCGCATGTATCTTATACTGCAAATATAATGAATGCATGCTAAATAAATATATCGCATATTGTGAAATACATGTATATACAATTCAAATACTCTTTACTTACTCATTGCATTTGTGTTGCAAACTGTGAACAAAACTATATAGAATGCATCGTGATTACTTTTTCTTTCATATTTATTGTTGTTTTTCTTGTGACAGTCTTAATAAATTTACCTGGGAATCTCAAGTAGTTCACAGTTGAACGATCGAAGATAAAATTTTACAGAAACAAAACTAAAGCAACCCTTCAATCTGGGAAACTTCGTAAATAGTTGGCAATCAATCAGGTTAACTCCGAAGAAAGTCTGTACAATTTGGTTAACTTTAAAGAAGGTTTTGTATTTTTTTATCAGGATAGAAAATGTTTTCCTTAATTGTAACTAAGGTCACAATTGCAGCACTAAATTTGGTAAAGAAAGATACTACTATGAGTTAGGAAAAGAAACCTTAAACAATGATGGTCAACAACTTGACAAGTATAAACACAAGGAGTAATCACCTCTCACCTCACATAATTCAACATGAACAGATCATGACATATAATGTTGGAAATGCATGGCTTTGCTTGGGACAGACACACTTATGTCGCGAGGTTAAACAGGTTGATGGAATTCCAACCATATCTCTATTGGCAATGCCATCTCCAACAGCAATACAGATATAAACAAATATTAAAATACCCTGTACTAATTTGCATCCACTCAAAAGACCACATTCTATCACAAAATGAATCCTTTATTCAACTCAGACGTTTGCAGCAATTAGTCTATTACATAGTTTTACAACATACAAACGCATAGCATGAGTCCAACTACAAACAACTGGAGGTAAAGATTGCATGCGGAAATCGTACCCAACATCACAACACGGAACTCAGAACGAAAAGACGCACAATAGGACAACACAACAAACTAAAACGATGAACAACGGGGGTAATCCATGTGCTCCAGAAGGATAAACAGTTTCTTCTCCACATGTGGCGCTCGTCGTGTTACTCTTGTTATTAATCCGGTTATGAGTCATGAAATTAATCTTGATATAGAAACACAACATGTAAATCGTATTAATTTCACGAATTAGAGAACACATGCTGTGCATAGCTAACCCACGAATTGTGTTAGTAGGAAAGTTACATTGCGACGTTTACGTTCTGTTCGACGCTTTCTGCTTCACAACTATGTAATGAATCACCAAGTACTGCTAAGCGACAATCGATCAGTAATTTAATTAGATCTGTTACGAGAGATAAGCTTACACAAACTAAGTCTCCTGAATGGAACAACGGAAAGTCTGATACTTTCTGATTGGCCCCTTTCAAGAAGGGCCACACCACAGAGGCAATCAATCAAATATCTATATTGGTCACTTTCATTTCAGAAGACCCACTTCTTAATAGTCAAATCAGAAGGCAAAGCTAGTTTTGATCGATTGAAATAGCGATACAAAGATATACTATACACTTTACTGAGGAATACGAACTATCTCCGAACTGACAAAGCGTATCGCACATACATAATTGTTGTAACTAAATTAACTAATGTGCCACTAGTGGTGCAGGAACTGCTTTTCAGATAACCTGATTTTATCCCCGTTTTTAGTGGGGTTCCCGTTACTGGATCTTTGATTTAATGTGTATGGTTGTAGATCGTTGTTTGTTCTTTTGTACTTGTTCTTTTGTCCATAGTGTTGTCTGTTCTTCTTCGAGATATACGGATTCTGATTACCTCTTTGGTATCTTCAAACTCATCTTGCTCTCTCCAAGCTAAAATCGTAAATCCTGAAGGGCTTGTTTGTTTGTCTTCATATTCAACCTTCGTATGAATAAATGCGTTGATTGTTATGATATATAGTATATTTTATCTTTTAGAAAACATATCGTCAAACGGAACTGCCACTCAAAGCTCAGATTATTTCTGGAAGGATAAGCAGATATTTCTGACAGCAGACTTAGCCATTACTGGTGGACCTACATATCACTTTAAAAGTGCTACAACACTTTATAAACCTATACAGTATGTTGCGTGGTGGATATTAACGTTTCCTGTTGATACTGTCTATATCACGACTGTTAAAATGTATTACCGTAACGACAGTAAGTCTAATTTCTCATTTGTGTATATTCTAAGATAATTTCGATACCTTATTATTTTAATGAACTGCGATGTTGTAGCGCTGTCAATCGTAGAACATTATTTAGAAAGAACAACTTGAAGACACCAAATGGGTAATCAGAAGCCGTAAGTCGAAGAAGAACAGATATGCAATGACCAAATGAAAGAAAGACCTACACAGAAATATAAAAATCGAAAAACACGAACCCAACTAAAAACCGGAAGTGAACTTAGGTGCTTCGGCAGTGATTACAACATACGTTTTATATCCGTTATCATTTGTGACTCAGATATTCCGTTTCGGTTAACCAGATCATGGTGGTGACCATAACACTTTCGCAGTGATGACTTCAACTTATCAACTGGGAACCCTTCGTTCAATATTTCCTTTTTAGCAGACTAAACACCGCGTTTTGCACGGAATAAATGATTAACAGCTCATGTGAAACCCGTCGTGTTCCTGTTAAACGACACAAACAACATCCGGAATTCAAATTATGTATTACACCAGTATGCAAAAATAGATAGAAATAACACATAGAAAACATGACCTCAGGTGAAAACCTAACCGGACATCGTTTTAAATAAAAATCGCAGCCGGCATCACAACACGGAACAAAACCTGAAGATATGTAATTTGACATGAAACCCAATGCAACATGTAAATAAAGCTGTTGAACTCAGGTGATCCGTAAGGTTAAGTAGTTCCTGCTCCACTAGTACCACCCATCAGTGTTACTCGTGTTACAAACCCGATTGCAATAAATGAATCAGTTCTGGTGATGTTTTGTACAAAAGTAGCCGGGAACATCTGTGCCGTTTGAAGACTATTTCTTTAGACAAGATTGCTATTGAAATATTGTCGTGGTAATACATATTAGTGATCAAGATTCTCAATTTGATTTGCATATGAATCATGCTTTTCTTACAGGTTGCTATAAAGGATGGTGGGGCTCAAGCTGTAGTAAGTCCTGTCCAGTTTATTGTATCAGTGGACATTGTACTCCCGGTAATAGTAGCTGTGTGTGGGGCTGTAATTCATGCAACTTTCTAAATGATGCATGTGATACTGCCACCGGTGCATGTTCACAAAGCTGTAAAATAGGACTGGAAGAGGACTTTTGTGATAGATGTGAGCATAATGTACTTTTTTCAATTGTTCTGGATAAGGATTGCGTGGAATATCACATATCTACCTATGATGCACCATGAGATAACATGTTCATTATTTCAATAAGAAGGAAAGCTTGGTCCTATAAAACTAGTTTATCCCCGCCACTTTTTATTGAAGTACCTGTACCAATTTAGGAATGTGAGCGGTCATGTATTTGTTTCCTTAGGGGTGTCGATTGTGCCTCTTTCTACGATATTTCTATTGTATTTTGGAAACATTCCGACATGGCGGTATTTTCTTTATTTTTTCTACTGTAAATACGCATGCATTTTACCAAATTATTCACAGAAATGTTGTTACTTTGTTTCAAGAGTCAAACAATGCATCATATTTGGTTTCAAATATTTCTTTTCATACTTAAGACATCCATGTCAAGATATATATTAATATTTATGTTGCCAAAATACCCAATTGCATGACATGATTTTTGTAGTTTGTGAATATGGAAAATTTTGAATTGAATGTACCAAGACGTGCCATTGTAATAACCAGACATGTTGATCCTTGTACGGGCAAATATCCTCCTGGTGGATGTAAACGTGGATATACAGGAATATCCTGCAGTACAGGTATGTATCAAATATATTTAGCTATGCAATATAAATTTGTCTGAATTTAAATTCCTTAAGTCGAACGGGAGCGACAGAGAGAAATTCTTAATTGACTGAAGCACTGACAAACTTCAACATTTGCAAGTTGTGTAATGGTTCATATTTGGCTACAATGTTTTTATTTTGGAATGTAGTCTTAGTTTATATTATTATCTTATATAATATTACTGTATTATAGGTTATTGTGGTTATTTAATTATGTGGGAATCGTGGATCTTATATATTATCTTACATTATGTAGTAATCTAGTAATGGATACTATTGTTATTGTGTTTTCTATTTAAAAGGTAGTTTTGGTTTATATGCGTACATTATACAATGTAGTCTTGGTTACCATGGTTTTATTATTAAATATCGTTTTGGCTACCAATATTAAGGTATACAATGTAGTATCGGTTGCCATGGTTATATTGTACAATATTAGTCTTGGTTACTATGGCTACATTATATAATGTAGCATTGGTTACTATGGTTATAATATATAATGTGTTCCTGTTTACAATTGGTACATTGTGTGATGCAGTCTTGGTTACCACGGTGTCACAATGGAATATAGTCTTTCTTACCATGGTTACATTATACTCTTGGTTACCATGGTTGCATCATAAAATGAAGGTATCAATACTTGTATTGCATGATTGAATGTTGTCATTGTTACTATGGTTACATAATAAAATGTACTATATATCACTATGTTGTTAATCATAGAATGTAATCTCGGTTATTTTTTTTTTTATAGAATGTAGTCTTGGTTACTAGATTTACAACTGTAATGAATCATGTGATGGATGTTTATCAGACGCCTGTGATAGAGAATCTGGTATCTGCATAAATACTTCTGGATGTAATCCTGGGTGGCAGCCTGAACACGAGAAGTATGATTTAGGTGTTGTAGAAAGTAATAAATGCATGCACGAATTAGCATATAGTGTGCACAAAAAATGTACACGGTGTGGACACGGGTTATGAACAGATGTAGTAAATAATACAGATTGTTTTAGTGGTAAATTATGTTAATGTATTAAGCTGTTCCCAGGATAAAGGTCCCCCTGGGAATAAAAGATTTTTGACAAATTTCCCCATCCCTATGATGAAATTATTGTGACAATCGTAATGTATGTTTGTTAATCTATGGTGAAATTAATACAGTGTTGCTAACAATTATAATTCCTTCAAAATGTTTTCATTGCTATTATCATGTATATGTGTAAAATAAAGTATCCTGTCATATATCTGTACTTCCTTAGTTCAGTGTTGTGCTGCTTGCTACCATACCCTCATAAGGACTATGTTTGGTTCTTCACTACTCCTAGCTGTTAGTAGTGGAGGGTCTGATGTCTTATTTGTGTATGCCTGCGCATAGAGGTGACCCACACATCTTGAATAACTTCACGGGTGTCTTATAAGAGACAACAATTGCTAACTCTTCGAGAACACCTGTGTTCATCCCCGGTTTTAGATGGGTTCCGTTTTGTTTATGTTTTCTGTGTTTTGTATGTGTTTGTCGTCGCCCTGTGTCTTGTGTACCAACTGTTGTCAGTCTTTTCTTGCATGTCAATTCGTGATTGCCTCTCCGGTTTTCTCTAAGGTCTATTTATAAGACTGTTAATTGTTTATTAAAAGTATCATGCAAAATCAAAATACACAATATTTATGGTTGTATTACAGCGTGTGTATCAGAAAAAATTGTGGATAAATGCACCCAAACTTGCCATTGTATCAACACACCATATGACCCAATGGCTGGCACATGTCCTCCTGGTGGATGTCAACGTGGATATGCAGGACGTACCTGTAGTAGAAGTATGTATAAATGCTTTGTTTTAGCATGCGTCTTCAAATTGATTATTTAACATAATGTTTCCCAATTTAACGTGTCAAATATCTCTATAACGTTCTTAAGAAATGGAACCCGTTGCACAAATCATGTATGGACGCTTAATTCAAACAATAGTTTTGGGGATGTAAGCAATAGGTGTGTCTGTAAATAAACGCTAGAGAATACTGAAGGAGCAATCAAAAATGGACAATATAGAGAAACTGCCAACATATGGTACACAAGACGACGAAAAACAAAGCAAAAACACAACACAATATGTTTTGGACACCGCTGTGCGCAAACAAACACAAATAACGTAAATAAGACATGAGCCCTCCTACATACAAATGGAGGTAAAGACGAACATAACATCGTTAGTCTTCTGCATGGATAGGGCATTATCAGGAGGATGTATACTAGTATGAGTTATACTCATTGTTGAGAACGCTAGGTAGTATCAATTGGAGAACAGCAGTAAGAGAGCTGTTTTCTTACACCCTTCCAGAGCACATGAGTTCACTCCTAGTATTTATGGGGGAGGGTGTGTAGCTCGATCAGACCACCTTTTATTATGCTTATTTTTAGTCTAATGAAACAATATGTGTATAGAAAATTCCACAAGCAATAACATACGCATCAGGCGGGATAAACGCAAACGGAATTTAATTTTGGGTTTCCAGATTATAATATTATATTCCACTGTTTCCGGTTTTGTAGATGGTACAGCATGATTGGCAGTAATCAGTATACATATTAGTGTTAATATGCAAATTTCAACTTTTATTCAGAATGTAGTACTAGCTCTTATGGTGTCAGTTGTGCGTCTCGCTGTGATACATGTGTCAACAGAATATGTGAGAGATTTGACGGAAATTGTGCATATGGTTGCATCGAGGGTTTTAAAGAAAATCGCTGTCATCTTACAGGTATAACAATGTTAGTATAAGGGAGTGGATCTGTCCTATTTGATATGACTATTTGTAATCGTTATCTTATAGCGGTACATGAATATTTCCGTATTTTAATCTATAACACACATATCTTCTGTTATTAGATAATAGAAATCATTCAACGGGCGTATTGCAAATTGCATAAGCTATCGTATCAAATGTTATAGAAAACAGAAAGGACAATACAGAATTAACAATCCAGAAACACTGGCAACACGGGACACACAAGACACAGGACGAAGGCAAGCAAAACAACAACAAAAACAACACAGAACCATGACGACATGAGCAGTATAGACCCCACCAAAAACCGGGGTGAACACAGGTGCTCTCAGTTCCTGTCTCTTATAAGACACGCTCAATTTTACTTATATAGTCATGCCATGTTGGACACCCCTATGCACAAACAGACACAAATAACATCAATAAGACGTGAGCCCTCCAACAAACAACTGAAGGTAAAGACGAACCTGACATCGTTTTCATGCGAAATCGTACCGGACACAACAGTGAACTAAAAAAGACAGATTTGCCAGGCGTATTGGAATTTATGTAAGAAATTGTAAAAATAAAACGCTATAGAAAATAGAAAATCGAAGGGACAGTAAAGAATTGACAATCAAAAGACAATGACAACATTGGGAACACAAGACACAGGACAAAGACAAACAAATCACATCACGGAAAACTAAAACGATTAGCAACACGTACCCACCAAAAACCGGGGCTGTATATTTCGTTGTAATCAGTATATATACTTGTGTAACGAAGCGCATTTTTTTTCAGAATGTGATACTGGCACGCGTGGTGTCATTTGTGAATCCCGTTGTGATACATGTGTTGGCAACATATGTGAAACACGTGATAGAAATTGTACATATGGTTGCATAGAAGACTTCAACGGAGTTTGTTGTAATTTATCAGGTACAATGTATACTAAGATTGGCACCAGGAAAATAATGACTTGTTTTAATATATACCTAGCAATGTAGTTCATGGATTGTTTCCCCTTTTCTTGAAATATAGATATGTCTTAATGTACAGCGCCCAGCTATGTATACACCAATTAAGCTGGTTTTAAGGTTGTGGTAATGTTTGGGCTTGTTATCTAAGCTTCGTTGTCTAAAGCTACGACGGAATGCTCTAATTTCATTTGATAATTAAAACGTAACGTATCGTTAACATTTCAAATTTCGCAAAAATTTGGGAAACTGAGTGATATATTATTATCAACAAATGCCGCGATTTTGTGTGTCGTGTAGTTGTTTGTAGGAGGTCTCATGTCTTATTGACATTTGCTATGCTTGCTTCCGTATAGTGGTGTCTAACACATATTGTGCTGTGCTTTTGTTTTTCGTCTTGTGTATCCTATGTTACCAATTTCTCTGGATTGTCCCTTCGGTATTCTTTCACGTTTTTTAATTGGTTAATACAAGATCAATATGATTAAAAACTATTATTTTTAAATATTATAATGCTAACAAAATAATATATGATTATTAATTTTTGCAATCAATATATTTACTACCTATATAGATTTGTACGTCAAACGATTTACACACCTCCTGCAAGCATTGAGTTTTCTGGTAACGTTTGTCCTTTGTAGTGTGAAATATTCACGCTTTGGACAAATGTCGTCAATACTAATAATAAAAACGTAAATATCAAAATTAGTGCGTGCGACATATTTCTGGAATAAACTTCATCAAGTACGCTCAAAATCCAAAGATTGGAAAGCCAAATAAGCTTAAAATGTTTTAGAGAAATAAAACCAAAGGGCCTAAATAGTTTACCAAATGTGTAATCAGAAGCTGTATGTCTAAAAAACACAAACAGAAAAAAAAAAATCTTTAAAACACTATACTAAGCTACGTACCAGTGGCCATCTTTTACACAGATACTACGACATTGCTAATCAAGCCGTGATAACGTTTTAGTCAACAAGTAAACACATCGAATTTCGAAATATTTAACATTTGTCGTTACAGGTGCCCATTATGAAGAGACGGTCATTACTGAGGAGGATCAGCCTTATGATTTAATAGGACAATGATGTTAAGAATTCTAAACTTACATTTTTTCATGCTCAGTCAAATACTGTTTATCACGAAAACAAATGAAAAGGAAAATGGCATTTACCTCGCATGCATTGTGTAGAACACATATGTTGAAAGCTATTTTTGCAGCGACTACAGCAACATCTGGACATATTTCATACTACAATGTATAATATTGTTTCAATTTCCAACATTTTAATAGCTAACATGTCCATTGTAATGAGTTTCAATGATATAAATAGATGTACAAATTCATAAGTAATAAACATCTTTTGTCAACGTTTAATTGATTGATTGTTGTGGTATATTTGATTATGAAATGAAAGATTACAAATATCACATTGTCGGAACAGTTCCAAAATACAATAGAAAGATACAAAATCGAAATACCTAACAAACAAATACATGACCGCTCACTTTCCTGTACATGTACTGTTAAACCTGTCAAAGCCGAACTGACAGTGTATCACTGTTTCTGCAAAATGTTTAACCTCACAGTAAAATAAATATGTCACCATTAACAGATTCAACCCCGACACTTTTTATTAAAGTGCCTGTACCAAGCCAGGAAAGTGAGCGGTCATGTATTTGTGTGCTAGGGATATCGATGTTGCCTCCTTCTACGATTTTGATATTTCATTTTGGAATTGTTACGACAATGTGGTATTTTAAAACAAAAAATACGTCAATTTAAGATGCATTTTAATGCACACTATATCATTTCCTGTATTGTACACATTTTTGCAAAATCAGACATGAAATTAGTTTGTCCTACTAATAAATGTATTGTTCTTTTTATTTATGCACCCGAATTTAATTAGTTACGAGATGAAACTTCCTTGGTGTGCTGAAGAATGCAGCAACGTCACATGCATTGTGGGTAACCTTGTCCACATCCGGAACAATTAATTACAGCATTTCTTCACAGCATACTACCGTATTTGTACTGTTAGACAAATTAGAATCGAAATAAATCATGGAAGGCATAATTTGCTGGGAATATTAACATGGGCTAGTAGATTATTGGTAAAGTGTATCTCACGGTACCGTTCGAGATAAAATGCTAATATCATGACAACCCATGTTAAAACTTCCAACAGATTATGGCTTCCATTAATCCATTAATCATTTTTCTAACTAAAATGTGCAAACAATGTGAACAATTGATTGCAATAGCAGAAATGCAGTTAAAATTATGACGAGAATAGGCTTTCGAAATATAAACCGCATCAGTGAATAAGCAACACTGTGACTGGTCATTATAATGATGTGTAGATTTCCACGGGAACACAGATGATATAATGGATATGTTTGACTATAACAACAAAAACCTCTCCCGTCCCTTTCCCCATCATTCCCCCGCCACTTTTCCCATCCCCACCTCATCTGCCAGCGTTTAAGAATATAACTACCACCCATACTACATTGTAGTTCTCTGGGGACTGAAAGAAGTTGTCTTTTACGTGCAATGAGACTTGCATTTTGGTGATGGACCGGTCCACATACTGCCATATGACCCGAAGTGACATGAACTATTTGCTATATTATATTTTTTATCTAAAATAATGCAGGTACCTGGACGGTCCATATACGAAAATAGTGACCGGCTGCGCTAACAAAGACAAATAGGGAAAATAAAAACGTAAATTGTAATATAATAAAATAAAACGTTTGTTGTTTTGCCTACAAATGTGTTAAGCGAACTAGACAATTTTAGACGTAATTATTTATATATTTGATACTTGACATTCACGTGCACATTTTTCTCAAGAGAGAAGCAGATAAGGCTTTCACAAGACTATTTTATATTAAAAGGTTTAGATTTATTGTGCTTAACGCCACTTTCAACAACATTGCAGTTATATGGTGACGGTCAGGTTTAATGGTAGAGAAAATGGGAGAAAACGTCCAACCTGTCGCAAGTCACGGACAAACTTTATCACATAATGCTGTATCGAGTACACCTCGCCATTGACGGGGTTCGAACGCACAACTTGGTTATAGATCACGACCACGACTGTCCCTTTTTAGTTCTAAGAGTGTTGTTAGTGTGTGTATGAACTGAAATATAAATCTGGTATGGACGACACTCCCACAAGGAAACGATTGCCATTTAAGTAAATGTTTCTGTCCTCTTTCACCGACAATACCTTTACTGCACTTGACTGAAATTTGATCACTGCAACTGCGACATTGAGGCATTTTCTACACCCTACGGACATAATTATGCTATCATTTCAATTAAAATGAAATATGAAACGTCACAATTACTTACATAAACTTACAGTAAACAGTATTTTGTGTCAAATAGTTGGACCTTTTTAAGACAAATGCGCGAAAGAATGTTTTATTTTGATTGCGAACTAGCTATTGTATGTTCTACGTCTACATCTACATAGTACGACGATCCATCAAAACTCTGATGACTACACGTCGGCGCTGCGCAAACAGACATTAAAAAAGAAAATAATAATAAATAAACAAAAATTACCTACAAATATTGCATGAAAATAAGAGTGAAATCAAAAATTAACAAAAACAGGTACTACTGGATGTGGGGGGGAAACTGTATTTATAATAGTTTGTCCTGGTGGATATAATTTGATATTGTAATGAGTTATTGTTTCTTGTACTGAGATAAGGTTGAGGAGTAAGGTAAAGTTTTGGATCCACTGCAATAAGGTTGTTGGTGATTTTATAAAAATTGTAATTCTGTTTAAGTTCCTACGGTGTTCAAGAGTTGGCAATTGAAGATGATTAAGCATTGTCGAAACACTGCTGGTATTGTGATAGCGGTTTGTCACATATCTTGCTGTTCTGCGCTGAACTTGCTCTAATTTACATTTGCGCAGTATTCCAGATTTGATCTAACCATGGATTTATATGCCAAAGTTTTAGCTTCAGTGTTTTGAATTGGTAGGTTTCGTCTCAAAAAGCCTATAATCTTGTTTGCTTTTGAGGTGATGTTATTGATATGAGTGTCCCAGTTCATGTCTTTTGAGATTGTTATGCCCAGATATTTTGCAGTTGTAACTGATTTAAGGGTATGACCTTTGAGGATGTAGCTGGTGTGAAATGGTGTTTGTGATCTTGTGACAATTAATGAGATGCATTTTTCTGGATGAAACTGCATACCCACATTTTTTCCCAAGCTGCCAAGTTGTCCAAGTCTTGTTGTAAAGTGATTGAATCATCATGATTATATATTTGTCTGTATAGAATACAATCATCTGCAAATAATCTAGTTGTTGATGTTACTGCAACTGGAAGATCATTTATGAATATGAGAAAAAGCAGTGGACCCAAGACCGATCCCTGGTTAATTTATGGTTTATTAATAGTTTTTTTAGCAAGCCATAGTTTTTACGTATTTATTAATTTAATACATGCGACAGGAATTGATAAATCACAACTTTTGAAAATTACGAATATCATGAAAAAATAATGCTTTTTTTTACCATCACGTTTCGATCAAATCCATCGCTGAGCTACAGATCTTAAAAATCGAGGTGAAATGTTATTTTATATATACCATCGAGATACAACAACAAAAAGTGGTGTTGTCTGTAAAAAAATTATTATTTCAATAGTAATTTGCCTGTTACAGCACTAAAGCGCATCCTTTAATTAGTGTCTAAGTGTAAAGATTGATAATATCACCTTTCATTTACATCTATATCATTTCTTTCTAATTGAAACTAACTAATCCCTCAACCTCACTCATGTTAATTATTGGTTATTAAAGAATCACTTCAGGCTGAGTTTGTTTTCATAAAAGACACCGTTGGTAATTAGCTGAGTGGCTTTCGTGGGTTATTTTTCATTATTTTGCATCAACATTCAAGAAGTGGTACTAAAATGTCAATACATAAGCAAGAAATTATTAATCACTTGTGAATATTATTGACATTTTAACCTAAATATATTTTCCCATCCCACGTTTGCGCTAATTACAGATTTTAATCAAATAAAACAGATAACGTAGTAGATATCCATGACTTTGTTGACCGTTACGGAATATCTGTGTCACAAATCACAATCCCGTCGTTTTTTTCATTCATGACTTGTCACCGGGTTTGTAACAAGAGTAACAAGACAGATGCCACATGTGGAGCAGGAACTTCTTACCCTGACGAAGCTTCCCGGTGTTAAGTCGGACTCGTGTTGCTCGATCTTTATTATTCTGTGTAATGGTTTGTAGATCATTGTTTGTCCTTCTGTCCTTCTTCTTTTTGTCTTGATGTTGTCTGTTCTTCTTCTTTTTGTCTTGATGTTGTCTGTTCTTCTTCTTTTTGTCTTGATGTTGTCTGTACTTCTTCTTTTTGTCTTGATGTTGTCTGTTCTTCTTCTTTTTGTCTTGATGTTGTCTGTTCTTCTTCTTTTTGTCTTGATGTTGTCTGTTCTTCTTCTTTTTGTCTTGATGTTGTCTGTTCTTCTTCTTTTTGTCTTGATGTTGTCTGTTCTTCTTCTTTTTGTCTTGATGTTGTCTGTACTTCTTCTTTTTGTCTTGATGTAGTCTGTACTTCTTCTTTTTGTCTTGATGTTGTCTGTTCTTCTTCTTTTTGTCTTGATGTTGTCTGTTCTTCTTCTTTTTGTCTTGATGTTGTCTGTTCTTCTTCTTTTTGTCTAGATGTTGTCTGTACTTCTTCTTTTTGTCTTGATGTTGTCTGTTCTTCTTCTTTTTGTCTTGATGTTGTCTGTTCTTCTTCTTTTTGTCTAGATGTTGTCTGTACTTCTTCTTTTTGTCTTGATGTTGTCTATTCTTCTTCTTTTTGTCTTGATGTTGTCTGTTCTTCTTCTTTTTGTCTTGATGTTGTCTGTACTTCTTCTTTTTGTCTTGATGTTGTCTGTTCTTCTTCTTTTTGTCTTGATGTTGTCTGTTCTTCTTCTTTTTGTCTTGATGTTGTCTGTTCTTCTTCTTTTTGTCTTGATGTTGTCTGTTCTTCTTCTTTTTGTCTTGATGTTGTCTGTTCTTCTTCTTTTTGTCTTGATGTTGTCTGTACTTCTTCTTTTTGTCTTGATGTTGTCTGTTCTTCTTCTTTTTGTCTTGATGTTGTCTGTTCTTCTTCTTTTTGTCTTGATGTTGTCTGTACTTCTTCTTTTTGTCTTGATGTTGTCTGTTCTTCTTCTTTTTGTCTTGATGTTGTCTGTTCTTCTTCTTTTTGTCTTGATGTTGTCTGTACTTCTTCTTTTTGTCTTGATGTTGTCTGTTCTTCTTCTTTTTGTCTTGATGTTGTCTGTTCTTCTTCTTTTTGTCTTGATGTTGTCTGTTCTTCTTCTTTTTGTCTTGATGTTGTCTGTTCTTCTTCTTTTTGTCTTGATGTTGTCTGTTCTTCTTCTTTTTGTCTTGATGTTGTCTGTTCTTCTTCTTTTTGTCTTGATGTTGTCTGTTCTTCTTCTTTTTGTCTTGATGTTGTCTGTTCTTCTTCTTTTTGTCTTGATGTTGTCTGTTCTTCTTTTTGTCTTGATGTTGTCTGTACTTCTTCTTTTTGTCTTGATGTTGTCTGTTCTTCTTCTTTTTGTCTTGATGTTGTCTGTACTTCTTCTTTTTGTCTTGGTGTTGTCTGTTCTTCTTCTTTTTGTCTTGATGTTGTCTGTTCTTCTTCTTTTTGTCTTGATGTTGTCTGTTCTTCTTCTTTTTGTCTTGATGTTGTCTGTACTTCTTCTTTTTGTCTTGATGTTGTCTGTTCTTCTTCTTTTTGCCTTGATGTTGTCTGTACTTCTTCTTTTTGTCTTGATGTTGTCTGTTCTTCTTCTTTTTGTCTTGATGTTGTCTGTTCTTCTTCTTTTTGTCTTGATGTTGTCTGTTCTTCTTTTTGTCTTGATGTTGTCTGTACTTCTTCTTTTTGTCTTGATGTTGTCTGTTCTTCTTCTTTTTGTCTTGATGTTGTCTGTACTTCTTCTTTTTGTCTTGATGTTGTCTGTTCTTCTTCTTTTTGTCTTGATGTTGTCTGTTCTTCTTCTTTTTGTCTTGATGTTGTCTGTTCTTCTTCTTTTTGTCTTGATGTTGTCTGTACTTCTTCTTTTTGTCTTGATGTTGTCTGTTCTTCTTCTTTTTGTCTTGATGTTGTCTGTTCTTCTTCTTTTTGTCTTGATGTTGTCTGTTCTTCTTCTTTTTGTCTTGATGTTGTCTGTTCTTCTTCTTTTTGTCTTGATGTTGTCTGTTCTTCTTCTTTTTGTCTTGATGTTGTCTGTTCTTCTTTTTGTCTTGATGTTGTCTGTACTTCTTCTTTTTGTCTTGATGTTGTCTGTTCTTCTTCTTTTTGTCTTGATGTTGTCTGTACTTCTTCTTTTTGTCTTGGTGTTGTCTGTTCTTCTTCTTTTTGTCTTGATGTTGTCTGTTCTTCTTCTTTTTGTCTTGATGTTGTCTGTTCTTCTTCTTTTTGTCTTGATGTTGTATGTTCTTCTTCTTTTTGTCTTGATGTTGTCTGTACTTCTTCTTTTTGTCTTGATGTTGTCTGTTCTTCTTCTTTTTGTCTTGATGTTGTCTGTTCTTCTTCTTTTTGTCTTGATGTTGTCTGTTCTTCTTCTTTTTGTCTTGATGTTGTCTGTACTTCTTCTTTTTGTCTTGATGTTGTCTGTTCTTCTTCTTTTTGTCTTGATGTTGTCTGTTCTTCTTCTTTTTGTCTTGATGTTGTCTGTTCTTCTTCTTTTTGTCTTGATGTTTTCTGTTCTTCTTCTTTTTGTCTTGATGTTGTCTGTACTTCTTCTTTTTGTCTTGATGTTGTCTGTTCTTCTTCTTTTTGTCTTGATGTTGTCTGTTCTTCTTCTTTTTGTCTTGATGTTGTCTGTTCTTCTTCTTTTTGTCTTGATGTTGTCTGTACTTCTTCTTTTTGTCTTGATGTTGTCTGTACTTCTTCTTTTTGTCTTGATGTTGTCTGTTCTTCTTCTTTTTGTCTTGATGTTGTCTGTTCTTCTTCTTTTTGTCTTGATGTTGTCTGTTCTTCTTCTTTTTGTCTTGATGTTGTCTGTTCTTCTTCTTTTTGTCTTGATGTTGTCTGTACTTCTTCTTTTTGTCTTGATGTTGTCTGTTCTTCTTCTTTTTGTCTTGATGTTGTCTGTTCTTCTTCTTTTTGTCTTGATGTTGTCTGTTCTTCTTCTTTTTGTCTTGATGTTGTCTGTACTTCTTCTTTTTGTCTTGGTGTTGTCTGTTCTTCTTCTTTTTGTCTTGATGTTGTCTGTTCTTCTTCTTTTTGTCTTGATGTTGTCTGTTCTTCTTCTTTTTGTCTTGATGTTGTATGTTCTTCTTCTTTTTGTCTTGATGTTGTCTGTACTTCTTCTTTTTGTCTTGATGTTGTCTGTTCTTCTTCTTTTTGTCTTGATGTTGTCTGTTCTTCTTCTTTTTGTCTTGATGTTGTCTGTTCTTCTTCTTTTTGTCTTGATGTTGTCTGTACTTCTTCTTTTTGTCTTGATGTTGTCTGTTCTTCTTCTTTTTGTCTTGATGTTGTCTGTTCTTCTTCTTTTTGTCTTGATGTTGTCTGTTCTTCTTCTTTTTGTCTTGATGTTTTCTGTTCTTCTTCTTTTTGTCTTGATGTTGTCTGTACTTCTTCTTTTTGTCTTGATGTTGTCTGTTCTTCTTCTTTTTGTCTTGATGTTGTCTGTTCTTCTTCTTTTTGTCTTGATGTTGTCTGTTCTTCTTCTTTTTGTCTTGATGTTGTCTGTCCTTCGATTTACAGCTTATGATTACTACTTTGATATCTTCAAATTTTTCGCGAATTTGGAATAATCTTCAATAGCTACGCTCATAACTTATTAATTTAGCCAAAATTGGAAAGGTTACCTTAAACTTTAGGAATATTGATTTTTTAGTTTATGCGTAAAACGTGTCAAATGCACCCAAATATCACATATATCAAATGCGCTAAAATCTACTAAATGCGCTATTGCACATTTATTTAAAACCGTCTAGATTAATAAATATAAAACATTTCAAGGAATATACACGTGTATCTCATTATTAGAAATATGTGAGATGCAAAAAAAAACCGCAAACTATTGATAAATTTTAACCATGTACTTTGTAGAAACTAATAAGAGGGAAGGCTAGACATGAGCGCTGGTGAAGGAGAAACACTTGGTATATAGCAGATTTCCCGGGGAAAACATTACTATATAACCATTTTTTTGTCGGGAAAATAAATTGATGAAAACAATCAAATGAAAATGAATCAACAACAACCTGCAGTTGCCGATAAATGTTAAATCTTTGTATTTTTTTGTTATTATTGGTGTTTGGCCTTTTTCTAAATGAGAATAAACCTTGTGTTTTAGCAATTTCATAATTATAGTTGAATGAGTTGTTTTTAGTTTTAAGTACATTTAGGTACTCTACATGGGGTTAGACATAAGAGATTGATGATATCAAAGGGGTAATCAGAATCTGTATAATTAACTTTACTGATCGGTGACTCTTTATGCAAAGCCTATTAATCTGCCGTTTGTTATAAAAGCCTAAATATAAGTTCTAATGACATGTAAGATTTAAACAACCATTATCCATGTTTTAAAGGCATTACAGATTTAAAATATTTTTTGCATAGTGTTACATTATATGTACATCTATTTTTATCATGACGAATGTTATAACGTTATGGTACGGTAACATACATTTAAATGTATCATACTAAACTAGAACTTGTTCCTACACCCACACTGCGTGTATTCAAGGCTATTCATCCATAAGATACAATTTATTAAGCTTATTTACAAGTGGACTAACAAGTTCAATGGGTGTATTTGTTTTTTTTTCAAAAATCAAGATTAACCGGAAATTGTTCAACTTGGAAAAATGTTGAAAAATATAATTGTTCTAACTATCGAACATAAACAAAAGAATTTCACCTATAGAACGTCTACTCGGAATACAACAAGAACCAATCGATTATTTCATGGTAAATACGAATATTAGGGTGTTTTTCATAAATTCATTATCATATCACAATTGTTTAATATGTCTATTTTTACTTTGTAACTACGCACCACAATTTAGATGAAATGAAAGTAAGAATTTTGACTTTCGAACATGTATAATTTTATATTAAAAAAGTGAGGTTTAATAAAATTTGAGAGTTTCTAGTCCAGTAGGTTTTGAAAACGAAACCCACAATGTCCAATTTGCAGGAACTATTTAAATTGAAGACGAAATAACGTTTGCAAATTTAAAAATAATAATATTATGCAATTAAATATATGTAAACTACATCGATACATATTTGCATGACACTCGTTAACTGAACCAATCACTACATGTTGAAAAAAGCAAACTTATGAAAATACAAAAATAAAGAACCATTACGTTTAGATAAAGTCTGGAAGTTGTCCGCGAATGGCATTGACTATAATTACGGACTGACTTATTCTCTCTTCAAGATTGTTTTATATACATGTAGTCACTTTTGTGGTTAAGAAAAATAACATAGGCAGAAGCTACTGCTTTACATCTATGACTTTCTGAACTAAACAGTTTATTTAAAGTCTTTTGGAGTGGTGTTGCAGTCTTCCGGGGGTGTAGCGCGCTTTTGCATAAGTTAACCGTAAATGAAGGCAAATACAGATACATGTACGTCTTTTGAGTTCCATGTCCATCCCAGATGAGCAATGGGCGATATGTCTGGAGCTAGTGACCACGAACTACCCTCGCACAATAACAATCCTCCCTCCTTGCATATAGTGGGGGCTTTTTTCCTTCGTCTTGTGTACCCTATGTTGCCAGTTTCTCCATTTTGATTGCCCCTTCGATATCCTCTAACGTTTATTTATTTTTTCTGCAACTTTTTCATAAGCCGTATATTCAAAGAGATTTTTGTGTTGATACCATTTCAATTTAGTATTCTCCTTTTATTTAGTTATCATTGTTTCTACCTACATAGCTTTCCTATGCATACAATGTTAAGATGTTTTTATATTTAGCATACAAGCAAGTAATCGTTTCTAAAATCTGTATTTATTGAATATATGTATTACGAGGTCCAGACGAAAATTTAAAGGGATATAAATATATGGTTATCGATATAATAATACACAAATATAACCATTTTATACATAAATTTAAATATTAAATATTGGCATTGTTTTTTTTATCTACGTTCTTTTGTGTAAATAGTGATAATTCTGGACTCAACGACTAAGCGCCCAGATTGTGGTTGTCCCTGCTGTAAAGGTCTAGCTTTCAAATAAATATGCATACAAGATTTATTTAATGTTGTTTATTTGACCCGACAGATGACCGAATCGAGGATCTTTGTCACTCGAGGCAAGCAGAGAGACATTACACCATGGCCGTAGCGCAATGGAGGCAAATGAGGCAAATGCCTCACTTTTGAAACGGCAAGTATAACCTTTGAAAACAAATAACAAGAAAATGTTCTTCAAAATTTGTCTAATTTCATCCATAAATCCATTGTTATAATATCACGGATTATAAATTCATTGGACGTAATATTCGATTAACAGTTGTTAGATAGTGACAGTGTTATTCGGCAGCTGTATGTCATAAATTCAGATGAAAAACTTTGAGAATATCCGAAGTTGCTCCCACGAAAAAACATTGCAGAAGACGTTGGAAAGTCATCATGTCACTCCACAATTGGTTGAAGACAGGGTCTTTAAAACGAAAATTAGATGAAAGTAACTTTCAAAGCATCAATGTGGATTTGCATATTCCTATATCTGTCACTTTGTTATCATAACAAAGTTACAGATATCGGATTAATAGAAATTACATCGAAACATGTTTATTCAATGAATGATGTGTGATAGTCGATATTGTAATCCCATTTAAAATTTGAATTGAAATCTTATTATGATCCCATGCTTTAGACCAGATATTCAATTGTCACACATGGGATTGAATAATAATCAATACATTATACACATGGCATAACAGCAAAAACAATAAACAGAAAACTAATATAACGGAGTAATCCATTTATTTTAGGAGTTTAGAGAATTTGTGAATGCAGTAAACAGTTATATTTCTGACTTTTAAAAGGCATTTTCAATTTAGAATTTAGTCTAAAATTTACATAATGGGGGCTCTGCCCCCAAACACCCACTGGGGGGAATATCCCCCCAGACTCCCTTTGCCTCACTTTATTCAGACCCGGACTACGGCCGTGTACACCATAAAGGTTGGTGGATTAACAGAGGTTAATATTGTATATTGTTGTCTTTTGTTTATTTACTCTTCGCTCAGATTCTACTAAAACCACAGGGACAATCGTGGTCGTGATCATATAGTAGTTATATTTACAACTACCTAGGAAAGCAGTGTCTATCGCATATCGCTCTTAAACGTGTGAGCTCGCATTCTGCTCATGAGGAGATGTAATCGATACAACATTATGTGCTAAAGTTTGTCAGTGTCTTGTGGCAGGTCGGTGGTTTTCTCCTGGTACTCCGGTTTCCTCTAATGATAAAATTGACCGCCACTATATAACTGGAATATTGTTGAAAGTGGCGTTAAGCACTTTAACCGTAACGCTGGACTATTTCATCTTTAACATTCCTTTACTGTATCAATAAACGTTAAAGAAGGGGCAATCAATAATGGACAATCCAGAAGCATTGCCAACATAAGGCACACCTTCATCGCCTGTTTTAATATACGTATTTTCTTGACGGTTTCAATATAAATGTTCCTTGGCTGTTCCCGTAACTGTTTCAATATACACGTTCATGTGTGAACAGGAGGTAAATTGTATCTACATTTCCTCTTAACCTTCTTTTCATTCAATGGGAATTTAATAAGAAACTTGAACTCTAAATTGTTATTCTAATACAATCATTTCTTAAAGTGAACCTGTTTCAGAAACAACCAGTTGGACACAACTAACTTGTAAAAACATACAAAAACATGTAGTTAATATTTGTCAATCTCGTTTGACTATAGAAGTACATAATGTCATCTTCCTAAAGCACATTTTAATGAGATAATTATTTCTCACTAATGAGACAGCACAGTTCCTATGTTTAGCCGTGTGAGATATCCTTGTCTCAACCCGTGGGTGAGATAAGAATTGCACGCTACTTTTCCCGTAAAAATGTTACGTTTCGCAAAATTTCATTGTATCAATAAAAGTCGTTTAAATATTTACGTTTTGTTTATTTATCTAGTCAGCCACTTATCAATTTATGCTAGCTAACGTGCACCTTTCACGGTGTTTGATTGTTTTTTTCGCCTCTCTTCCAGTCAATGTCTCTTTACTTTGAGTAAATAATAGAGTGCTCTCCCTTGTTAGTAACTAACGTAAAGAAAGAAATTATCCCCCTTTGACCAAATTCAAATATATTTTTTTACAGGTTATCTCTGTTGTAGTAACATTTATAATATATTTATTAAATACATTGTACTTTATTATGAAATACATTAAACATACTGCCAAGACACGGATGCATATGGATAAATCGAATATTTACTTCAGCAATGGAAACCAAAAATTGCGGGAAAACGCTTAATGGAATGTAAACAAAACGATTAGGTGTTTTTAGTGAGAAAAAGAATCAAACACCGGTAAGAGAGCAAGACGGAAAAATCTCAGACACCCGCGGGAAAGAGTTCTATTGGTCTCCAACTAGGCGGAGCCTCTTTGGAGACCAGAAATCTTTCCCTTGGATGTCTGAGATTTTTCCGTCTTGCCCTCTTACCGTGTTAGATCCTTTATGTCTTTTTAACTATTTTAGTGTACAATACCAGATAATCCGGTCTGTATTTAAAGTTGTGTAACGTAGTAATATAAATATGTATAACTTCAAGTCAAAATTATTTTATAATTCCGTTTCTTATCATAGAAATGTTTACTTTTTGTCACTTTTAGTTGCATCACGATCCCAGCTATCGTTCCATGAACACTATATTAGAGCCAAGATGAGAAAGAAAAAGAAAGATGCCAAGCACAGCCCGCTAATGGTGCTACTACCAGGCGCCAAAATTGACAACGAAAAAGGAAAGATTTCAGTAAACATCGGAACATCTTCTGAAACTGTCATTTTCAACATAAGAGGAGTAAAATTTGAAACTTTTAGATCAACAACAAGAGAGCTTTTTAGTGGACCCTTCCTTCTTAAGCGGGTATTACAGACCGCAGCAATGGGATTCATTCTTCGATAGGGACCCCGATATGTTTACGGTAAGTGGTTAGTATTAGTTGAGCCAAATTTTCACAATATATCTTTACATTTTGCTCGTACAGAAAGAATAAATAACTGCAAAAAAAAACAAAAAAAACATACAGTTTTATTCTTCGTAAGGGGGTATCGGTTACATGTATTTGCACGGTACGAATTAAATACATAACTTGCTCGGAGGGCGGGACATTCATGTGTGCCCTTCTATGGAGAATGTCACGATACTTGCACAGGAAACACAACTGACAGTAGCACCTAATGAGAAATAGTTGCTATGATGTGGTAGTTGATAGCACATATCAAAATAATTTTTTCGACTCCTTTTTCAAATGTAGTATCTGTTCCGTAGTAATGTTAATCTTCCACTCATAGATCTAAACCAGTATTATGATTGAATCTAGATGACTTATGGTGTATGACATTGTTCTTCCCATAAATATCGTTGACCTACTGCTCATTTGACGTTAAAATAATCAAGAAACAAATATGTTTTGACGACTAGGCTTGTTATAATTCATACAAGGTTTTGGAGTGATTTTACTCCCTATTTGGAGAAACTATTTTCTATTTATTAAAATAGGGGCCGTCGTGTTCGTCATCGTATGGTAGTTGGATATATAACTACCTATGCAATCAGTGCCTATTAGCACATTATTACATCAGGCGATCTGTAATCGATACAACATTATGTGGTGAAGTTTGTCAGTGACTTGCGACAGGTAGGTGGTTTCCTCCGATTTTCCTCCACCAGTACAACTGACCACCACAATATCACTGAGATATTGTTCAAAGTGGTGTTAAACACTATAAGCCAAACCATTACGCGAGTAGATACATTATCCAAGGACCCGGGTGGCTCAATGAGTTAGGTACCTAACAACTTATACAGGTCTATCACCAAAACAACGTGAGCTCGAGCCCGGCTTTGTTAATTACAAAAAAGGGTGCACTCGACTCACAGCCGCAAGTGATGAAGTTTACTAGTTGCTTGACCATGGTCGATGGTTCTCTCCGGGTACTCCGGTTTCTTCCGCTGCTAAAACTGATCGCCATTATATAGCTGAAATATTGCTGAAAGTGGCGTTAAAACACCAGTATAAATATAAATAATTAGGACTTGGTAATGTTTTGCTGACATAAAGAAAAATACTTTCTTGGTAAGGTATTAGGTAATAAATATGTTATTTAATGGTTTCAGGTGCAATAGACTGGAACATTTGACCTTTGGTCCTGGGAATGACCAAAGGTTATATTGCACTCGAAGGATGGCCTCGTGCAATATAACCTTTGGTCATTCCCAGGACCTCGGGGCAAATATTCCAGTATGTTGCACCCACAACCATTAAATAACTGAATAATAGGGTTCCCGAGCCTGTATACGACGGCCTAACATGTCCCAAATATGCTCTATGGCATTCAAATCCGGGCTCATGGCTGGCCAAAGAACATATGTCACGGCTTCGCTTTGGAGGTAGGCGGTTACTGCTCTTGAACGATGAGGCCTGGCGTTGTCATCCATATACACAGGCCTTGTAGCTAGTGGGTGGTTGTCGAAATGGGGACAACAACTGGTTGCAAGACGTCTCTGATGTACTGATCATCAGTTAGGTTGCCTTGTATGGTGACTAAGTCCAGCTTGCAGTCATGAGAGATACACCCCCAAACCATTACTAAGGTTCCACCGTAAGGGACAGTTGGCTGGATGTTCCTTGGGGGTATAGAATGTATTTTGTGTCTCCAAACCCTCATCCGGCCGTCGGTTACATGAAGCAGAAACCGGCTATCGTCGTCTGACCAATGGATCTTGCGTCATGTGCTTCAATTCCATCCACGTCGTACTAAACACCATGTCAAACGTGTTCGTCGATGTCGGCCTGCCAACAGTGGACGCTTAATGACTCTCCTTGATTTATGTCGCGCTGATTTCAGACGGTTTCTAACTGTTCTTGTTGACAGACGTCTATTGGGCAGCCAGTGTTGTTTGAGTACGGGATTGGTTGCGAATGGCTTCCGTCTAACCAAACGCTGCAATGTCCTGTCGTCACGATCAGATGTTACCCGTGATCTGTCGGATCTTGGCAAGTCTTTTACATTGTTGGTTTGTGTGAGTTTTCTCACCAGTCGGCTGACTACAGCATAGTGATAGCCCATCTGACGTCCAATAGCTTTGAAGGACATCCCTGTTGTATGCATGCCGATTATTTGTCATCTTTGTGCTTCTGATATTCGCATTTGTATCATGCTTACTGAATGAATAAACTTTTTAAAACACCGGACTTAAATACCCAAATTTGAAGTGTGAACATACTGAATTTTGAGTAATGCGTGCATGACTAGTTGATATTAGAAATAATGGTCACACCTGTGTGAGCACATCTTTTTAATGGAACATTGTTCTTGCTATAATCAATATAAATATTAGAATCTAAGCTTAGCGTAGCTTATTATGCTTTAATATATCAAGGGATGCTTAGCTTCTTTCTGTGTGTATATATTAGTAGAATTTTTAATTTAGTGAATTGGTACTATCCACGAAAATTAGTATACCACGAATAGAAATAAATTTATGGTAATATAATATCGTAACGGTATGTGTTTTCGTGTATCATGTGTTTTCGTCTGTCATGTGTTTTCGTGCGTCATGTGTTTTCGTGCGTCATGTGTTTTCGTATGTCATGTGTTTTCGTGTATCATGTGTTTTCGTGCGTCATGTGTTTTCGTGCGTCATGTGTTTTCGTGCATCATGTGTTTTCGTGCGTCATGTATTTTCGTGCGTCATGTGTTTTTCGTACGTCATGTGTTTTCTAGCGTCATGTGTTTTCGTGCGTCATGTGTTTTCGTACGTCATGTGTTTTCGTACGTCATGTGTTTTCGTGCGTCATGTATTTTCGTGCGTCATGTATTTTCGTGCGTCATGTGTTTTCGTGTGTCATGTGTTTTCGTCCGTCATGTGTTTTCGTGTGTCATGTTTTTTGGTGCGTCATGTTTTTTCGTGCGTCATGTGTTTTCGTGCGTCGCGTGTTTTCGTCCGTAATGTTTGTTCGTAAGTCATGTGTTTTCGTGCGTCATGTGTTTTCGTGCGTCTTTTTTTTGCACATCATGTGTTTTCGTGCATCATGTGTTTTCGTGCGTAATGTGTTTTCGTGCGTCATGCGTTTTCTTACGTCATGTGTTTTCGTGCGTCATGTGTTTTCGTGCGTCATGTGTGTTATGTGTTTTCGTGCGTCGTGTGTTTTTGTATGTCATTTGTTTTCGTGTTTCATGTGTTTTCGTACGTCATGTGTTTTCGTGCGTCATGTATTTTCGTGCGTCATGTGTTTTCGTGCGTCATGTGTTTTCGTGCGTCATGTGTTTTCGTACGTCATGTGTTTTCGTGCGTCATGTGTTTTCGTGCGTCATGTATATTCGTGCGTCATGTGTTTTTCGTACGTCATGTGTTTTCGTGCGTCATGTGTTTTCGTGCGTCATGTGTTTTCGTACGTCATGTGTTTTCGTGCGTCATGTGTTTTCGTGCGTCATGTGTTTTCGTATGTCATGTGTATTCGTGCGTCATGTGTTTTCGTGCATCATGTGTTTTCATGCGTCATGTGTTTTCGTGCGTCATGTGTTTTCGTACGACATGTGCTTTCGTGTGTCATGTATTTTCGTATGTCATGTGTTTTCGTACGTCATGTGTTTTCGTACGTCATGTGTTTTCGTACGTCATGTTTTTTCGTATGTCATGTGTTTTCGTATCATCCATTTTATTTTGATTTCCACAGCGCACGCATTATTTTTGACGTGTTTTCCGGTTTCTGTTGATGGAACATAGACAGGACTACAACGTGACAACTGTTAAAATGTTAAAATTTGCTTTTAAAGACGTAAGTACCGAAAACAGTTAACCTACCTACTGAACCATAATTTTTGTAATTTACTTCATTTATAAAGTAGCTGTTAAAAAAATCCAGAAGGGCTATATAAAATTGAACTATGTCGTCTGCCTCTCAGACACCGGCTCTTCCTGTCATGTAGCTGTCATGAGGTCACTGATCGTACTTGTAAACAAAAGAGCTGCCTGAAATGTGCCTGTTTCTTATATAAAATGCATGTCACTTTGCAGTGCATTGTGGTTTCAACACTAAGAAAACATCAAAAGTAAACATAATTTTGAAAGTGGTCATTTTCAAACATTCTGTTATTATATGTAGATGTAGTATGATTTAGTAGATGGCCAGAACCATGAAATTTTAAAACCAGCCATTTCCGGATTTTATATTCGTTTCCATCCCGTATATCGGCCCTATTTTTACTTTATACGAAAACAGATGACGCCATTTTACTGACAGCTAAAGTTGCCAGATAATCGAGAGTATATTAAAATACAAGAATGGCTTTAAGAACAATCTTATGTACAAAGAAATATTTAACTAGCCATTCTTTGAAAATTCCAATCGTCATATGAATGAAGGGTTAACACTGTTAATCGCTATATCGGAAAATCGATAATAGTACGAAAACCCATAACACGATGCTATATGGTTACACAATTAAGTCATCTCTACAAAAAAATACCAGAACCAACATACCTTTAGGTGTAGGTCCATATAATTATTATATTCCATTCCTCGTCCATTGTGTAAGGCAGTTTTTCAACATAAATCTCCTCTGAGTGGAACATGCATAATTTTTGGTCTTTGTTAAAACTGAAGTATGTACATGTTGATTGTTGATAACACATCATCGCGCATTGTATTCCTGAAGGTGTAGGGAAAAACATGAAATAATTATCAAAAACTTTGTTATTATAAATTAATTCATATCGAATGTCTCTACGTGAAATTACAAGCGTGATTGTATTTATTATGAACAAAATATATACCAAAATCTCCATTTTGTAGCGATAAATTGTAAAACAGTTCGCTAATTGTGAGATATTTCTATTATTCAGAACAATAAAGCAAAATAGTTTTGCAGCCTCTTCCTGAATATTAATTCTAGCCAATCAAAACGTTAGAATTATTCACTTAGTGCTATCTTCATTTGGTGACATGATATAAAACTTTTGTGCTATATTATCAATATGTTTTTCTTACTTTCTTGAAGATAAGAAATTAATGCATAAACAAATACACAAAGAATAGAGATTCGTTACATAAATGTCATTAACAATTAAATAAGCCAGTCTTATATTAATATATTATGACTACTTGATAAATTGGATATCTTCTATGATAGTATGTCTTTGCTAGAGCAAGTTAATTTTCAATGAAATGATGATGAAGTCCGCTTTTTACTAGATCAACACGCTGAGTTGGATTTTTATAGTGCTAGCTCACTGAAACAACAGTCCGCGGATAGACATGTCGCCCCACTCGGACCCATTATCCTGATTCAGAGCCATCCAATCTTTGCCCTTTCTCCTTAATGCTGTATGCTTAGCTGAGAGTCAACTAATACCAATTCTATAGTCTTTGGTTTCACCCGACCGGGGCTCGAACCCACGATCTACCGCACTCGAGGCGAACAAGCTAGCCATTACACCTAGCTGCTAGATCAGGAGTGGCTCCAAATTTAATACAATTAATGGGACATTGGAAAAGTGAAGGGTATAAACAATATGTTGTTCATTCATTGACAGAAAGGTACAAAGTTCCTAGACAGAATGATGAAAATTTTGTAATTCAAGATTTTAAGTAATTATTATTGATAATTTTACAAAAAAGACAGCGACTTTGATATGTGATTCCATAGGAAAGCATGTTGAGCATATATCAAACTGTCAGTATTTTCTGCTAGCCTTATCCGGGTACTAGAATTGAGGATTTGGACTACTTCACTCTGTCAACTTTGATATTGCTTTGATTTCATATAGGTTCTAATAAACGTAAACAGTTGTAAATTAGCTGATTTTGGCTATTTCTACAATAGGTTAATTTCTACCACCAGGACGTTGGCAAAGCCTAGTACAAAAGTAATTTACACGGTAATTATTCCAAGACCGACAGACTAGGGGCCGTCGCGGCCGTGAGCGTATGGTAGTTGGATTTACAACTACTTATGCAATTAGTGCCTATCACCACTGATGTTGTGAGTTCGAATCGCGATCAGGGCGAGGTGTACAACATTATGTGATAAAGTTTTTCAGTGACTTGCGACAGGTCGGGGGCTTTCTCCGGTACTCCGGTTTCTTCCACCAATACAACTGACCGCCACGATATACTAATAACTAAAACATTGTTGAAAGTGGCGCTAAACACTACCAAACAAACAAACAAACCGACAGACTACAACTATTACATTACAGAATTGGGATTTATGGCGAGTTAGCTCCCTTTGTATATAAATCTGTAATTAAGTCCCGCAGCTGACACTGAATGAGAAATCTTTTTTTTTGTTTTTGTGATAATGAAGTCACGCTTATTAAAACTTATCGGAAGAAGACGTGCAAGAGGATTTTGAAGATACCAAAGGAGTAATCATAAATTCGTCGACCGTGGAACGAAGCGTACAAGTTTTGCATCCGGTGTTGAACGTCATTGATCTGTGTTGTATGGTATTTTTTACATTAGAATATGTTTTGAGAATTGCCTTCATCCATGAAAGATTAAGATACATGCGATCCATCATGGGCCTCATTGACCTATCTGCACTCGTGTCGGATTATGTGCATCTTATTATGGTAGCAATAGACCCAACACTTGTAAACAGTTCTTCAACAAAAATCATCACCATTTTGAAAATTACTACGATACTACGAATATTTCGATTGGTGCGGGATTGTGGATTTTAATTTATTCATTGAAAACGAGTCTCCAAGAACTTTTGATGATGATAGCGTTTCTTTGTGTTGGAATGCCTATTTTTTCGTCTTTAATTTACTATGCAGACGACCGGAAAACGTTTACTAGTATTCCACATAGTTTCTGGTCGGCGCTTATTGGTATGCCGACATGTACCCAATGACCAAATGGGGTTACGTGATTGGTTCCTTGACAGCAATGCCTGGATTAGTGATGATAGGATTTTCTGTCCCGATTTTGATCAATAATTTTATTATGTATTATCAACATGTACAATTTGCCATTGAGGAAGAAAAACTAAAGCGTAATACATCACGGAAACGGACACGAATTACACGTGTTGAAGATATAGACAAAGATATATCTACAAAAAATAATAATTCATATTGTTAAATATATTGTTTGCTCAACATTTTGTAGAATTTTGTTATTACATGTGTTACATGTATAGACTTATCTATCTTATTTCTATTATAAAATCTACTGTCACAATAGAATGTTTTCACATTTCCGAATTGGTTCTAAAATTATACGTTGATGCTGGATTTACTTCCCTTTAATGCAGACACAAGTGCATATTGCTACGAAAATACCATATATCTCCTCATACTTTGTATAAGATATCAACTTGTAGATATTTTATTTTCTGTTTATTTATTCCCTGATCTTTTAAGGTTCAGCTATCTACAATTATAATATAAAACCATATATTTCATGTAGATTTCTTTGTAAAGTAAAAATGCAATATTTATATAATAGTTACTGATATAGGGGGCAATATCAGGATAAACAGACTACCCAAGGGCAATCTGTCTATCCTGATATTGCACTCTATATCAGTAACTCTTGTGTTTATTACATTGAAGACCTTCGTTATTACTTAATTTGAATTGACTACAGCAATTGTTTGAATGGTGTTCAACTTATAATGAGAAATAAAATGAGATTATAAGTAACATTGTAATTTACTAAAACGTAAGCAAACAAATATCCGTGTATAGACCAGTAGTACCAGTCTATACACGGTTTTTGGACCGGTCTATATCGCGGAATAGTGAAGGTCACGTGGAGAGTGTTCAGCCAATTAAATGTATGATTTTTATTCTGATATGTAATAATTTCCAATATATTTTACTACTTTTCCTTTAGAAATATACATAAAAAGTAGCGTATTTCGCAAGCTCGTGCAATATGATATACTGCTCATGACAATATTCCTCAATATTAGTGCAATATCCCTACAATATAAAGAATATCATACTCTAATTTTCGTTGTCATTTCCGTTGCATGCAACGGGAACCAGTTATCTCCGTATGGTAAATAACTACTGTAAAAAACGACCAGAAAGTATAATTTTAGAACCAAATCGGGACCGAGGCACATGTTTTGTATGAAGTGCCTCGGTCCACGCTTTTACACGCCTATAAAACAACAAAACAAATGCATTCAATTTTTATAATTACATCTAAATCACACCAAAATTTAATATAATTGAATTTTTCATTCTGAATTTTATTTGTGTTAGATTATTTGCTGTTGGAAATTACTACACCATTGATTGTTTACATCTGACGACGTCATGGAGGCACGTGCAAGTTCGGGGTTGAGTTTTATTGGGATGTAAAACATCTCTTTTATTATCATGTGACCACTTCATAACGAATCATATTGTAACATTTCAATGAAAAATGGAAGTAATGTAAATATTTAAGAATTGAATGCATGTTATAGTGACAACCAGAACCTTTTAACCGTCATGGAAGCGGGAGGTTTGGCGCCGTTAAATCTGATTCAACCCACTATTTCTTTGGAAATGCCTGTACCAAGTCAGGGCCATTGCATTTTACTGACATTTATTAATTAACTTTGATATATTAGCCTATATATTATCAAACGTGTCAATACAATATAAAAACTTGCATTGGGCCAATACGGCAAAAACCAGTCCAATACGGATATTTTCCATATTGTCTCGATTACAGTCAGTCCAATAACAGCAAGATCGGAACCGCCTAGACGTTTCGACAATCGCAAGGAAAAATCCAGAGAGTTGTTGGACTGGTTAATTAATAAAGGTATCATTACGTGATGTTTTTCATATTGACCAAGTTATAGTTCCTCGATCTACTGTATTGGTTTTCGGCTACGCCTCAGGCCAATACAGCATGCCTCGAACCAATAACTAGGCCAATATGAAAAACATCATGCACGTAATAATACTATAGAATGTAGATTAATTAAAGGTAGCTTAATGCAAGTCGTCGTGACATTAAATCAATCATATATTAATATTTCAACGAATTTCATAGAAAAAAAACAATACATTTTTTTTTTATAAATATTCATAAATTGTTATTTAATATTAATACAATGTAAATGCAAGCCACCCACATCATTATTGCCGAACTAAATGATTCGTCGACCCAGTTAGCATCACATGCTACATACATGAACTCCTCTATTAATCTGAAATATTTCTACAACATTGCACCAGTTCTGTACCACTCGATAAACTACATTGTGAACCAGTTTAAAACGATGAATGTCTTTTTTAGATACAATTCCATTGTTTTACAACTGAATTGAAGCTAAACATGGTTTTGTCAAAGTTAATTTCATTCGGTATTTAAATGAAAAGTTTGAAGATACAATACCGTTTTTCCCTAATTTTATGGGAGCATGTCAACCATAAGATATCAATATTTGTTTTGCATTATAATGGTACAAGGAGTGATCGAGTGATTGTTGTTTAACGCCAGTTCAGCAATTTTTCAGCTATATCATGGCGAAAGCAAGTTAATTTTCAATGAGATGATAATGAGTTTCGTTTTGTTCTAGAATAACACGCTGAGTTGGATTTTCATAGCGCTAGCTCGCTCACTGAAACAACAGTCCGCGGGTAGACATGTCGCTCCACTCGGACACATTATTCTAAATCCGAGCCAAAAAGTCTTTGCTCTTACTCTTTAATGTTGTGTGCTTAGCAACAAATACCAATTTTATAGTTTGACCCGACCAGGGATCGAACCGACGATCTACCGCGCTCGAGGCGAGAACGCTAACCATTACGCCACCGATGCGGTTAAATGGTACAATGTGTTCTACTTGTGTTGTCATTGTCTATCACCAGAAAAGATGTACATTCAATTCTATTCCGTAGCAAGCTGTTTATCCTGAAAACATTATGTGACAAGAAAAGTTTGAAGATACCAATGGTGTAAATCAGAAGCCGTGGAAGAACAGATGATACAATGGTGTAATCAGAAGCCATGGAAGAAGAACAGATGATACAATGGTGTAATCAGAAGCCGCGGAAGAAGAACAGATGATACAATGGTGTAATCAGAAGCCGTGGAAGAAGAACAGATGATACAATGGTGTAATCAGAAGCCGTGGAAGAAGAACAGATGATACAATGGTGTAATCAGAAGCCGTGGAAGAAGAACAGATGATACAATGGTGTAATCAGAAGCCGTGGAAGAAGAACAGATGATACAATGGCAAAGCAAAGAATACAAAAGGACAAACAATGATTTACAAAACACTACACGGAAAACTAAATATTGAGTAATAGGAACCGCACTAAAGTTTGTCACGACTTGTTGTAGGTTGGTGGCTTTCTCATGGTACCCCAGTACAACCATGAAAACGGACCGTCACGATATAATTGAAATATTGTTACAAATGATAAACGATAAAAATATAATTTTCTTGGAAATACGATTTTATGAATACATATTTTATTATTTGCACGAATAAATATATATTTCTTTTTCACGAATTAACCATTTTATGCAAGGACCTGAAATGGTAATAAAGGACGAAGTCCTTATAACGGTAGGCTGTCCGATTTTTCCTTCTATAATGATAGCCACATATCTGTTCACCGGAAGTTTAAAAAATAGATCAATTGATAATTTAGAAACGCAAAAGAAATATATTTCAATGAAAAATTCCCAAATCTTTAATTATTTATTCTATGCAAAATCGAAATCAACTTGAAATAAAATTCTAATAAAAAAATGTCTTTCTACGAAACTCCCGACGGAAGAGCGGCGTACAGTAGGTAAAATGAACGGAACAACCATAGCAAATCGGCTACAAAATTCATTCAAAATAACTTGTACAGATCATCGTATTATAGAAATTGTAGGACTTCGTCCTTCAAACAGGTTGCCTGTCTCATATCACATGTATGACGGTACAAATGTATCATATGCGTAATATCGAAGAATTACATTTTATGTGGACTATTTATATACACTACCACATTGGTGGTATAAAGGGTAGCATGCTCTCCTCGCGTCTGTTAGATCATGTGTTCATGTCCCGTGTGAGTCAAACCAGACACAATAAACGTGGTGTAAAGGTTAGCATGCTCTCCTAGCGTCTGTTAGATCATGTGTTCGTGTCCCGTGTGAGTCAAACCAGAGAAAATAAACGTGGTGTAAAGGGTAGCATGCTCTCCTCGCGTCTGTTAGATCATGTGTTCGTGTCCCGTGTGAGTAAAACCAGAGAAAATAAACGTGGTGTAAAGGGTAGCATGCTCTCCTCGCGTCTGTTAGATCATGTGTTCGTGTCCCGTGTGAGTCAAACCAGAGAAAATATACGTGGTGTAAAGGGTAGCATGCTCTCCTCGCGTCTGTTAGATCATGGGTTCATGTCCCGTGTCAGTCAAGCAAGAGACAATAAACGTGGTGTAAAGGGTAGCATGCTCTCCTCGCGTCTGTTAGATCATGTGTTCGTGTCCCGTGTGAGTCAAACCAGAGAAAATAAACGTGGTGTAAAGGGTAGCATGCTCTCCTCGCGTCTGTTAGATCATGTGTTCGTGTCCCGTGTGAGTCAAACCAGAGAAAATAAACGTGGTGTAAAGGGTAGCATGCTCTCCTCGCGTCTGTTAGATCATGTGTTCGTGTCCCGTGTGAGTCAAGCAAGAGACAATAAACGTTGTGTAAAGGTTAGCATGCTCTCCTCGCGTCTGTTAGATCATGTCTTTGTGTCCCGTGTGAGTCAAACGAGAGACAATAAACGTGGTGTAAAGGGTAGCATGCTCTCCTCGCGTCTGTTAGATCATGTGTTCGTGTCCCGTGTGAGTCAAACCAGAGAAAATAAACGTGGTGTAAAGGGTAGCATGCTCTCCTCGCGTCTGTTAAATCATGTGTTCGTGTCCCGTGTGAGTCAAACCGGAGAAAATAAACGTGGTGTAAAGGGTAGCATGCTCTCCTCGCGTCTGTTAGATCATGTGTTCATGTCCCGTGTGAGTCAAACCAGAGAAAATAAACGTGGTGTAAAGGGTAGCATGCTCTCCTCGCGTCTGTTAGATCATGTGTCCGTGTCCCGTGTGAGTCAAACCAGAGAAAATAAACGTGGTGTAAAGGGTAGCATGCTCTCTTCGCGTCTGTTAGATCATGTGTTCGTGTCCCGTGTGAGTCAAACCAGAGAAAATAAACGTGGTGTAAAGGGTAGCATACTCTCCTCGCGTCTGTTAGATCATGTGTTCGTGTCCCGTGTGATTCAAACCAGAGACAATAAACGTGGTGTAAAGGGTAACATGCTCTCCTCGCGTCTGTTAGATCATGTGTTCGTGTCCCGTGTGAGTCAATCCAGAGAAAATAAACGTTGTGTAAAGGTTAGCATGCTCTCCTCGCGTCTGTTAGATCATGTGTTCGTGTCCCGTGTGAGTCAAACCAGAGAAAATATACGTGGTGTAAATGGTAGCATGCTCTCATCGCGTCTGTTAGATCATGTGTTCGTGTCCCGTGTGAGTCAAACCGGAGAAAATATACGTGGTGTAAAGGGTAACATGCTCTCCTCGCGTCTGTTAGATCATGTGTTCATGTCCCGTGTGAGTCAAACCAGAGAAAATAAACGTGGTGTAAAGGGTAGCATGCTCTCCTCGCGTCTGTTAGATCATGTGTTCATGTCCCGTGTGAGTCAAACCAGAGAAAATAAACGTGGTGTAAAGGGTAGCATGCTCTCCTCGCGTCTGTTAGATCATGTGTTCGTGTCCCGTGTGAGTCAAACCGGAGAAAATATACGTGGTGTAAAGGGTAACATGCTCTCCTCGCGTATGTTAGATCATTTGTTCGTGTCCCGTGTGAGTCAAACGAGAAACAATAAATGTGGTGTAAAGGGTAGCATGCTCTCCTCGCGTCTGTTAGATCATGTGTGCATGTCCCGTGTGAGTCAAACCAGAGACAATAAAAGTGGTGTAAAGGGTAGCATGCTCTCCTCGCGTCTGTTAGATCATGTGTTCGTGTACCGTGTGAGTCAAATCAGAAAAAATAAACGTGGTGTAAAGGTTAGCATGTTCTCCTCGCGTCTGTTAGATCATGTGTTCGTGTCCCGTGTGAGTCAAACGAGAGACAATAAACGTGGTGTAAAGGTTAGCATGCTCTCCTCGCGTCTGTTAGATCATGTGTTCGTGTCCCGTGTGAGTCAAACGAGAGACAATAAACGTGGTGTAAAGGGTAGCATGCTCTCCTCGCGTCTGTTAGATCATGTGTTCGTGTCCCGTGTGAGTCAAACCAGAGAAAATAAACGTGGTGTAAAGGGTAGCATGCTCTCCTCGCGTCTGTTAGATCATGTGTTCGTGTCCCGTGTGAGTCAAACGAGAGACAATAAACGTGGTGTAAAGGTTAGCATGCTCTCCTCGCGTCTGTTAGATCATGTGTTCGTGTCCTGTGTGAGTCAAATCAGCGAAAATAAACGTTGTGTAAAGGATAGCATGCTCTCCTCGCGTCTGTTAGATCATGTGTTCGTGTCCCGTGTGAGTCAAATCAGAGAAAATAAACATGGTGTAAAGGGTAGCATACTCTCCTCGCGTCTGTTAGATTATGTGTTCGTGTCCCGTGTGAGTCAAACCAGAGAAAATAAACGTGGTGTAAAGGTTAGCATGCTCTCCTCGCGTCTGTTAGATCATGTGTTCGTGTCCCGTGTGAATCAAACCAGGGAAAATAAACGTGGTGTAAAGGGTAGCATGCTCTCCTCGCGTCTGCTAGATCATGTGTTCGTGTCCCGTGTGAGTCAAACCAGAGACAATAAACGTGGTGCTTGTTGCTTTCCGCTGATCACTCATCATAACGAGTAAGAACAAAGAAAAACAAATTGTCTCGAAATCGCGATAATCAATGTTTCCAACTGTATATTACTGTTAGGTAGCACTATGTAAATCCACCTAAGCTGGTATTATACAAAAACTGTATGCTACAGTTAGATAGCACTATATAACTCCACCTAAACTAGTATTATACAAAGAATGTATGCTACTGTTAGGTAGCACTATATAACTCTACCAAGGCTAGTATTATACAAAGACTGTATGCTACAGTTAGGTAGCACTCTATAACTCTACCTAGGCTAGTATTATACAAAGAATGTATGGTACTGTTAGGTAGCACTATATAACTCTACCTAAGCTGGTATTATACAAAGACTGTATGCTACTGTTAGGTAGCACTATATAACTCCACCTGAGCTGGTATTATACAAAGACTGTATGCTACTGTTAGGTAGCACTATATAACTCCACCTGAGCTGGTATTATACAAAGACTGTATGCTACTGTTAGGTAGCACTATATAACTCCACCTGAGCTGGTATTATACAAAGACTGTATGCTACTGTTAGGTAGCACTATATAACTCCACCTGAGCTGGTATTATACAAAGAATGTATGGTACTGTTAGGTAGCACTATATAACTCCACATAAGCTGGTATTATACAAAGACTGTATGCTACTGTTAGGTAGCACTATATAACTCCACCTGAGCTGGTATTATACAAAGACTGTATGCTACTGTTAGGTAGCACTATATAACTCCACCTGAGCTGGTATTATACAAAGACTGTATGCTACTGTTAGGTAGCACTATATAACTCCACCTGAGCTGGTATTATACAAAGACTGTATGCTACTGTTAGGTAGCACTATATAACTCTATCTAAGCTGGTATTATACAAAGACTGTATGCTACTGTTAGGTAGCTCTATATAACTCTATCTAAGCTAGTATTATACAAAGACTGTATGCTACTGTTAGGTAGCACTATATAACTCCACCTGAGCTGGTATTATACAAAGACTGTATGCTACTGTTAGGTAGCACTATATAACTCCACCTGAGCTGGTATTATACAAAGACTGTATGCTACTGTTAGGTAGCACTATATAACTCCACCTGAGCTGGTATTATACAAAGACTGTATGCTACTGTTAGGTAGCACTATATAACTCTACCTAAGCTGGTATTATACAAAGACTGTATGCTACTGTTAGGTAGCACTATATAACTCCACCTAAGCTGGTATTATACAAAGACTGTATGCTACTCTTAGGTAGCACTATATAACTCCACCTGAACTGGTATTATACAAAGACTGTATGCTACTGTTAGGTAGCACTATATATCTCCACCTGAGCTGGTATTATACAAAGAATGTATGCTACTGTTAGGTAGCTCTATATAATTATATCTAAGCTGGTATTATACAAAGACTGTATGCTACAGTTAGGTAGCTCTATATAATTCTACCTAAGCTGGTATTATACAAAGACTGTATGCTACAGTTAGGTAGCACTATATAACTCTATCTAAGCTAGTATTATACAAAGACTGTATGCTACTGTTAGGTAGCACTATATAACTCTATCTAAGCTGGTATTATACAAAGACTGTATGCTACTGTTAGGTAGCACTATATAACTCCACCTGAGCTGGTATTATACAAAGACTGTATGCTACTGTTAGGTAGCACTATATAACTCTACCTAAGCTGGTATTATACAAAGACTGTATGCTACTGTTAGGTAGCTCTATATAATTCTATCTAAGCTGGTATTATACAAAGACTGTATGCTACAGTTAGGTAGCTCTATATAATTCTACCTAAGCTGGTATTATACAAAGACTGTATGCTACAGTTAGGTAGCACTATATAACTCCACATAAGCTGGTATTATACAAAGACTGTATGCTACAGTTAGGTAGCTCTATATAATTCTATCTAAGCTGGTATTATACAAAGACTGTATGCTACTGTTAGGTAGCACTATATAACTCTACCTAGGCTAGTATTATACAAAGACTGTATGCTACAGTTAGGTAGCACTATATAACTCCACCTAAGCTGGTATTATACAAAGACTGTATGCTACAGTTAGATAGCGCTCTATAACTCCACCTAAGCTGGTATTATACAAAGACTGTATGCTACAGTTAGATAGCACTATATAACTCCACCTAGGCTAGTATTATACAAAGACTGTATGCTACTGTTAGGTAGCACTATATAACTCTACCTAGGCTAGTATTATACAAAGACTGTATGATACTGTTAGGTAGCTCTATATAACTCTATCTAAGCTAGTATTATACAAAGACTGTATGGTACTGTTAGGTAGCACTATATAACTCTATCTAAGCTGGTATTATACAAAGACTGTATGCTACAGTTAGGTAGCACTATATAACTCTATCTAAGCTAGTATTATACAAAGACTGTATGCTACTGTTAGGTAGCACTATATAACTCCACCTAAGCTGGTATTATACAAAGACTGTATGCTACAGTTAGATAGCGCTCTATAACTCCACCTAAGCTGGTATTATACAAAGACTGTATGCTACAGTTAGATAGCACTATATAACTCCACCTAGGCTAGTATTATACAAAGACTGTATGCTACTGTTAGGTAGCACTATATAACTCTACCTAGGCTAGTATTATACAAAGACTGTATGATACTGTTAGGTAGATCTATATAACTCTATCTAAGCTAGTATTATACAAAGACTGTATGGTACTGTTAGGTAGCACTATATAACTCTATCTAAGCTGGTATTATACAAAGACTGTATGCTACAGTTAGGTAGCACTATATAACTCTATCTAAGCTAGTATTATACAAAGACTGTATGCTACTGTTAGGTAGCACTATATAACTCCACCTGAACTGGTATTATACAAAGACTGTATGCTACTGTTAGGTAGCTCTATATAACTCCACCTAAGCTGGTATTATACAAAGACTGTATGCTACATTTAGGTAGCACTATATAACTCCACATAAGATGGTATTATACAAAGACTGTATGCTACTGTTAGGTAGCTCTATATAGCTCCACCTAAGCTGGTATTATACAAAGACTGTATGCTACAGTTAGGTAGCACTATATAACTCTATCTAAGCTGGTATTATACAAAGACTGTATGCTACTGTTAGGTAGCACTATATAACTCTATCTAAGCTGGTATTATACAAAGACTGTATGCTACTGTTAGGTAGCTCTATATAACTCTATCTAAGCTGGTATTATACAAAGACTGTATGCTACTGTTAGGTAGCACTATATAACTCTATCTAAGCTGGTATTATACAAAGATTGTATGCTACTGTTAGATAGCACTATATAACTCTATCTAAGCTGGTATTATACAAAGACTGTATGTTACTGTTAGGTAGCTCTATATAACTCTACCTAAGCTGGTATTATACAAAGACTGTATGCTACTGTTAGGTAGCACTATATAACTCTATCTAAGCTGGTATTATACAAAGACTGTATTCTACTGTTAGGTAGCACTATATAACTCTATCTAAGCTGGTATTATACAAAGACTGTATGCTACTGTTAGATAGCACTATATAACTCTATCTAAGCTGGTATTATACAAAGACTGTATGTTAGTGTTAGGTAGCACTATATAACTCTATCTAAGCTGGTATTATACAAAGACTGTATGCTACAGTTAGGTAGCACTATATAACTCCACCTAAGTTGGTATTATACAAAGACTGTATGCTACAGTTAGGTAGCACTATATAACTCTATCTAAGCTGGTATTATACAAAGACTGTATGCTACAGTTAGGTAGCACTATATAACTCCACCTAAGTTGGTATTATACAACGACTGTATGCTACAGTTAGGTAGCACTATATAACTCTATCTAAGCTAGTATTATACAAAGACTGTATGCTACAGTTAGGTAGCACTATATAACTCTATCTAAGCTGGTATTATACAAAGACTGTATGCTACTGTTAGGTAGCACTATATAACTCTATCTAAGCTGGTATTATACAAAGACTGTATGCTACTGTTAGGTAGCACTATATAACTCTATCTAAGCTGGTATTATACAAAGACTGTATGCTACAGTTAGGTAGCACTATATAAATCTATCTAAGCTAGTATTATACAAAGACTGTATGCTACTGTTAGGTAGCTCTATATAACTCTATCTAAGCTGGTATTATACAAAGACTGTATGCTACTGTTAGGTAGCACTATATAACTCCACCTAAGTTGGTATTATACAAAGACTGTATGCTACAGTTAGGTAGCACTATATAACTCTATCTAAGCTGGTATTATACAAAGACTGTATGCTAATGTTAGGTAGCTCTATATAACTCTACCTAAGCTAGTATTATACAAAGACTGTATGCTACTGTTAGGTAGCACTATATAACTCTATCTAAGCTGGTATTATACAAAGACTGTATGCTACAGTTAGGTAGCACTATATAACTCTATCTAAGCTAGTATTATACAAAGACTGTATGCTACTGTTAGGTAGCACTATATAACTCTATCTAAGCTGGTATTATACAAAGACTGTATGCTACTGTTAGGTAGCACTATATAACTCTATCTAAGCTAGTATTATACAAAGACTGTATGCTACAGTTAGGTAGCACTATATAACTCTATCTAAGCTGGTATTATACAAAGACTGTATGCTAATGTTAGGTAGCTCTATATAACTCTACCTAAGCTAGTATTATACAAAGACTGTATGCTACTGTTAGGTAGCACTATATAACTCTATCTAAGCTGGTATTATACAAATACTGTATGCTACTGTTAGGTAGCACTATATAACTCTATCTAAGCTGGTATTATACAAAGACTGTATGCTACAGTTAGGTAGCACTATATAACTCTATCTAAGCTAGTATTATACAAAGACTGTATGCTACTGTTAGGTAGCTCTATATAACTCTATCTAAGCTGGTATTATACAAAGATTGTATGCTACTGTTAGGTAGCACTATATAACTCTATCTAAGCTGGTATTATACAAAGACTGTATGCTACAGTTAGGTAGCACTATATAACTCTATCTAAGCTGGTATTATACAAAGACTATATGCTACTGTTAGGTAGCTCTATATAACTCTATCTAAGCTAGTATTATACAAAGACTGTATGCTACTGTTAGGTAGCACTATATAACTCTATCTAAGCTAGTATTATACAAATACTGTATGCTACAGTTAGGTAGCACTATATAACTCTATCTAAGCTGGTATTATACAAAGACTATATGCTACTGTTAGGTAGCTCTATATAACTCTACCTAAGCTAGTATTATACAAAGACTGTATGCTACTGTTAGGTAGCACTATATAACTCCACCTAAGCTAGTATTATACAGAGACTGTATGCTACTGTCACCTGAGCTGGTATTATACAAAGACTGTATGCTACAGTTAGGTAGCTCTATATAACTCCACATAAGCTGGTATTATACAAAGACTGTATGCTACTGTTAGGTAGCACTATATAACTCTATCTAAGCTGGTATTATACAAAGACTGTATGCTACTGTTAGGTAGCACTATATAACTCTATCTAAGCTAGTATTATACAAAGACTGTATGCTACTGTTAGGTAGCTCTATATAACTCTATCTAAGCTAGTATTATACAAAGACTGTATGCTAATGTTAGGTAGCTCTATATAACTCTACCTAAGCTAGTATTATACAAAGACTGTATGTTACAGTTAGGTAGCTCTATATAACTCTATCTAAGCTAGTATTATACAAAGACTGTATGCTACTGTTAGGTAGCTCTATATAACTCTATCTAAGCTAGTATTATACAAAGACTGTATGCTAATGTTAGGTAGCTCTATATAACTCTACCTAAGCTAGTATTATACAAAGACTGTATGCTACTCTTAGGTAGCACTATATAACTCTATCTAAGATGGTATTATACAAAGACTGTATGCTACTGTTAGGTAGCACTATATAACTCTATCTAAGCTGGTATTATACAAAGACTGTATGCTACTGTTAGGTAGCACTATATAACTCTATCTAAGCTAGTATTATACAAAGACTGTATGCTACTGTTAGGTAGCTCTATATAACTCTATCTAAGCTGGTATTATACAAAGACTGTATGCTACTGTTAGGTAACTCTATATAACTCTATCTAAGCTAGTATTATACAAAGACTGTATGCTACTGTTAGGTAGCTCTATATAACTCTACCTAAGCTGGTATTATACAAAGACTGTATGCTACTGTTAGGTAGCTCTATATAACTCTATCTAAGCTAGTATTATACAAAGACTGTATGCTACTGTTAGGTAGCACTATATAACTCTATCTAAGCTAGTATTATACAAAGAATGTATACTACAGTTAGATAGCTTTATATAACTCTATCTAAGCTAGTATTATACAAAGACTGTATGCTACTGTTAGGTAGCATTATATAACTCTATCTAAGCTGGTATTATACAAAGATTGTATGCTACTGTTAGGTAGCTTTATATAACTCTATCTAAGCTAGTATTATACAAAGACTGTATGCTACTGTTAGGTAGCTCTATATAACTCCACATAAGCTGGTATTATACAAAGACTGAATGCTACTGTTAGGTAGCTCTATATAACTCTATCTAAGCTGGTATTATACAAAGACTGTATGCTACAGTTAGGTAGCACTATATAACTCCACATAAGCTGGTATTATACAAAGACTGTATGCTACTGTTAGGTAGCTCTATATAACTCTATCTAAGCTAGTATTATACAAAGACTGTATGCTACTGTTAGGTAGCACTATATAACTCTATCTAAGCTAGTATTATACAAAGAATGTATACTACAGTTAGATAGCTTTATATAACTCTATCTAAGCTAGTATTATACAAAGACTGTATGCTACTGTTAGGTAGCATTATATAACTCTATCTAAGCTGGTATTATACAAAGATTGTATGCTACTGTTAGGTAGCTTTATATAACTCTATCTAAGCTAGTATTATACAAAGACTGTATGCTACTGTTAGGTAGCTCTATATAACTCCACATAAGCTGGTATTATACAAAGACTGAATGCTACTGTTAGGTAGCTCTATATAACTCTATCTAAGCTGGTATTATACAAAGACTGTATGCTACAGTTAGGTAGCACTATATAACTCCACATAAGCTGGTATTATACAAAGACTGTATGCTACAGTTAGATAGCACTATATAACTCTATCTAAGCTAGTATTATACAAAGACTGTATGCTACAGTTAGATAGCACTATATAACTCTATCTAAGCTAGTATTATACAAAGACTGTATGCTACTGTTAGGTAGCACTATATAACTCTATCTAAGCTGGTATTATACAAAGACTGTATGCTACAGTTAGGTAGCACTATATACCTCCACATAAGCTGGTATTATACAAAGACTGTATGCTACAGTTAGGTAGCACTATATAACTCCACCTAAGCTAGTATTATACAAAGACTGTATGCTACAGTTAGGTAGCTCTATATAACTCTATCTAAGCTAGTATTATACAAAGACTGTATGCTACTGTTATGTAGCACTATATAACTCTATCTAAGCTAGTATTATACAAAGACTGTATGCTACAGTTAGGTAGCACTATATACCTCCACATAAGCTGGTATTATACAAAGACTGTATGCTACTGTTATGTAGCTCTATATAACTCTATCTAAGCTGGTATTATACAAAGACTGTATGCTACTGTTAGGTAGCACTATATAACTCTATCTAAGCTAGTATTATACAAAGACTGTATGCTACAGTTAGGTAGCACTATATACCTCCACATAAGCTGATATTATACAAAGACTGTATGCTACAGTTAGGTAGCACTATATAACTCTATCTAAGCTAGTATTATACAAAGACTGTATGCTACAGTTAGGTAGCACTATATAACTCTATCTAAGCTAGTATTATACAAAGACTGTATGCTACTGTTAGGTAGCTCTATATAACTCCACATAAGCTAGTATTATACAAAGACTGTATGCTACAGTTAGATAGCACTATATAACTCTATCTAAGCTAGTATTATACAAAGACTGTATGCTACAGTTAGGTAGCACTATATACCTCCACATAAGCTGATATTATACAAAGACTGTATGCTACAGTTAGGTAGCACTATATAACTCCACCTAAGCTAGTATTATACAAAGACTGTATGCTACAGATAGGTAGCACTATAAAACTCCACCTAAGCTAGTATTATACAAAGACTGTATGCTACTGTTATGTAGCTCTATATAACTCTATCTAAGCTGGTATTATACAAAGACTGTATGCTACAGTTAGGTAGCTCTATATACCTCCACATAAGCTGATATTATACAAAGACTGTATGCTACAGTTAGGTAGCACTATATACCTCCACATAAGCTGGTATTATACAAAGACTGTATGCTACAGTTAGGTAGCACTATATAACTCTATCTAAGCTAGTATTATACAAAGACTGTATGCTACTGTTATGTAGCTCTATATAACTCTATCTAAGCTGGTATTATACAAAGACTGTATGCTACTGTTAGGTAGCTCTATATAACTCTATCTAAGCTGGTATTATACAAAGACTGTATGCTACTGTTAGGTAGCACTATATAACTCTATCTAAGCTAGTATTATACAAAGACAGTATGCTACAGTTAGGTAGCTCTATATAACTCTATCTAAGCTAGTATTATACAAAGACTGTATGCTACTGTTAGGTAGCACTATATAACTCCACCTAAGCTGGTATTATACAAAGACTGTATATTACTGTTAGGTAGCTCTATATAACTCTATCTAAGCTAGTATTATACAAAGACTGTATGCTACTGTTAGGTAGCACTATATAACTCCACATAAGCTGGTATTATACAAAGACTGTATGCTACAGTTAGGTAGCACTATATAACTCTATCTAAGCTGGTATTATACAAAGACTGTATGCTACAGTTAGGTAGCACTATATAACTCCACCTAAACTAGTATTATACAAATACTGTATGCTACAGTTAGATAGCACTATATAACTCCACCTAAACTAGTATTATACAAAGACTGTATGCTACAGTTAGGTAGCACTATATAACTCCACCTAAGCCGGTATTATACAAAGACTGTATGCTACAGTTAGGTAGCACTATATAACTCCACATAAGCTGGTATTATACAAAGACTGTATGCTACAGTTAGGTAGCTCTATATAACTCTATCTAACCTAGTATTATACAAAGACTGTATGCTACAGTTAGGTAGCACTATATAGCTCCACCTAAGCTGGTATTATACAAAGAATGTATGCTACTGTTAGGTAGCACTATATAACTCCACCTAAGCTGGTATTATACAACTGTATGCTACTGTTAGGTAGCTCTATATAACTCTATCTAAGCTAGTATTATACAAAGACTGTATGCTACTGTTAGGTAGCTCTATATAACTCTATCTAAGCTAGTATTATACAAAGACTGTATGCTACTGTTAGGTAGCTCTATATAACTCTATTTAAGCTAGTACTATACAAATACTGTATTCTAAAGTTAGGTAGCACTATATAACTCCACCTAAATTGGTATTATACAAAGACTGTATGCTACAGTTAGGTAGCACTATATAACTCCACCTAAACTAGTATTATACAAAGAATGTATGCTACAGTTAGGTAGCACTATATAACTCCACCTAAACTAGTATTATACAAAGAATGTATGCTACAGTTAGGTAGCACTCTATAACTCCACCTAAACTGGTATTATACAAAGACTGTATGCTACAGTTAGGTAGCACTATATAACTCCACCTAAACTAGTATTATACAAAGAATGTATGCTACAGTTAGGTAGCACTATATAACTCCACCTAAGCTGGTATAATACAAAGAATGTATGCTACTGTTAGGTAGCACTATATAACTCTACCTAAGCTGGTATTATACAAAGACTGTATGCTACTGTTAGGTAACTCTATATAACTCTATCTAAGCTAGTATTATACAAAGACTGTATGCTACTGTTAGGTAGCTCTATATAACTCTATCTAAGCTGGTATTATACAAAGACTGTATGCTACTGTTAGGTAGCTCTATATAACTCTATCTAAGCTAGTACTATACAAAGACTGTATGCTACAGTTAGGTAGCACTATATAACTCCACCTAAACTGGTATTATACAAAGACTGTATGCTACAGTTAGGTAGCACTATATAACTCCACCTAAACTGGTACTATACAAAGACTGTATGCTACAGTTAGGTAGCACTATATAACTCCACCTAAACTAGTATTATACAAAGAATGTATGCTACAGTTAGGTAGCACTATATAACTCCACCTAAACTAGTATTATACAAAGAATGTATGCTACAGTTAGGTAGCACTATATAACTCCACCTAAACAAGTATTATACAAAGAATGTATGCTACAGTTAGGTAGCACTATATAACTCCACCTAAACTAGTATTATACAAAGACTGTATGCTACAGTTAGGTAGCACTATATAACTCCACCTAAACTAGTATTATACAAAGACTGTATGCTACAGTTAGGTAGCACTATATTACTCCATATAAGCTGGTATTATACAAAGACTGTATGCTACAGTTAGGTAGCACTATATAACTCTATCTAAGCTGGTATTATACAAAGACTGTATGCTACAGTTAGGTAGCACTATATAACTCCACCAAAACTAGTATTATACAAAGAATGTATGCTACAGTTAGGTAGCACTATATAACTCCACCTAAACTAGTATTATACAAAGACTGTATGCTACAGTTAGGTAGCACTATATAACTCCACCTAAGCTGGTATTATACAAAGACTGTATGATACTATTAGATAGCCCTATATAACTCTATCTAAGCTAGTATTATACAAAGACTGTATGCTACAGTTAGGTACCACTATATAACTCCACCTAAGCTGGTATTATACAAAGACTGTATGCTACTGTTAGGTAGCTCTATATAACTCTACCTAAGCTAGTATTATACAAAGACTGTATGCTACTGTTAGTTAGCACTATATAACTCCATCTAAGCTGGTATTATACAAAGACTGTATGCTACTGTTATGTAGCACTATATAACTCCACCTAAGCTGGTATTATACAAAGACTGTATGCTACAGTTAGGTAGCACTATATAACTCTATCTAAGCTGGTATTATACAAATACTGTATGCTACTGTTAGGTAGCACTATATAACTCTATCTAAGCTGGTATTATACAAAGACTGTATGCTACTGTTAGGTAGCACTATATAACTCCACATAAGCTGGTATTATACAAAGACTGTATGCTACAGTTAGGTAGCACTATATAACTCCACCAAAACTAGTATTATACAAATACTGTATGCTACTGTTAGCTAGCACTATATAACTCTATCTAAGCTGGTATTATACAAAGACTGTATGCTACAGTTAGGTAGCACTATATAACTCTACCTAAGCTGGTATTATACAAAGACAGTATGCTACAGTTAGGTAGCTCTATATTACTCCATATAAGCTGGTATTATACAAAGACTGTATGCTACAGTTAGGTAGCACTATATAACTCCACCTAAGCTGGTATTATACAAAGACTGTATGATACTGTTAGATAGCCCTATATAACTCTATCTAAGCTGGTATTATACAAAGACTGTATGCTACAGTTAGGTAGCACTATATAACTCCACATAAGCTGGTATTATACAAAGACTGTATGCTACAGTTATGTAGCACTATATAACTCCACCAAAACTAGTATTATACAAAGAATGTATGCTACAGTTAGGTAGCACTATATAACTCCACCTAAACTAGTATTATACAAAGACTGTATGCTACAGTTAGGTAGCACTATATAACTCTATCTAAGCTGGTATTATACAAAGACTGTATGCTACTGTTAGGTAGCACTATATAACTCTACCTAAGCTGGTATTATACAAAGACTGTATGCTACTGTTAGGTAGCACTATATAACTCCACCTAAGCTGGTATTATACAAATACTGTATGCTACTGTTAGGTAGCACTATATAACTCTATCTAAGCTGGTATTATACAAAGACTGTATGCTACAGTTAGGTAGCACTATATAACTCTACCTAAGCTGGTATTATACAAATACTGTATGCTACTGTTAGGTAGCACTATATAACTCTATCTAAGCTGGTATTATACAAAGACTGTATGCTACAGTTAGGTAGCACTATATAACTCTACCTAAGCTGGTATTATACAAAGACTGTATGCTACAGTTAGGTAGCACTATATAACTCCACCTAAGCTGGTATTATACAAAGACTGTATGCTACTGTTAGGTAGCACTATATAACTCTATCTAAGCTAGTATTATACAAAGACTATATGCTACAGTTAGGTAGCACTATATAACTCTATCTAAGCTAGTATTATACAAAGACAGTATGCTACAGTTAGGTAGCTCTATATAACTCTATCTAAGCTAGTATTATACAAAGACTGTATGCTACTGTTAGGTAGCACTGTATAACTCCACCTAAGCTGGTATTATGCAAAGACTGTATATTACTGTTAGGTAGCTCTATATAACTCTATCTAAGCTAGTATTATACAAAGACTGTATGCTACTGTTAGGTAGCACTATATAACTCCACATAAGCTGGTATTATACAAAGACTGTATGCTACAGTTAGATAGCTCTATATAACTCCACCTAAGCTGGTATTATACAAAGACTGTATGCTACAGTTAGGTAGCACTATATAACTCCACCTAAACTAGTATTATACAAATACTGTATGCTACAGTTAGATAGCACTATATAACTCCACCTAAACTAGTATTATACAAAGACTGTATGCTACAGTTAGATAGCTCTATATAACTCCACCTAAGCTGGTAGTATACAAAGACTGTATGCTACAGTTAGGTAGCACTATATAACTCCACCTAAACTAGTATTATACAAATACTGTATGCTACAGTTAGGTAGCACTATATAACTCCACCTAAACTAGTATTATACAAATACTGTATGCTACAGTTAGGTAGCACTATATAACTCCACCTAAACTAGTATTATACAAAGACTGTATGCTACAGTTAGATAGCCCTATATAACTCCACCTAAGCTGGTATTATACAAAGACTGTATGCTACAGTTAGGTAGCACTAAATAACTCCACCTAAACTAGTATTATACAAATACTGTATGCTACAGTTAGGTAGCACTATATAACTCCACCTAAACTAGTATTATACAAAGACTGTATGCTACAGTTAGGTAGCACTATATAACTCCACATAAACTAGTATTATACAAAGACTGTATGCTACAGTTAGGTAGCACTATATAACTCCACCTAAACTAGTATTATACAAATACTGTATGCTACAGTTAGATAGCACTATATAACTCCACCTAAACTAGTATTATACAAAGACTGTATGCTACTGTTAGGTAGCACTATATAACTCCACCTAAGCTGGTATTATACAAAGACTGTATGCTACAGTTAGGTAGCACTATATAACTCCACATAAGCTGGTATTATACAAAGACTGTATGCTACTGTTAGGTAGCTCTATATAACTCTATCTAAGCTAGTATTATACATAGACTGTATGCTACAGTTAGGTAGCACTATATAGCTCCACCTAAGCTGGTATTATACAAAGAATGTATGCTACTGTTAGGTAGCACTATATAACTCCACCTAAGCTGGTATTATACAACTGTATACTACTGTTAGGTAGCTCTATATAACTCTATCTAAGCTAGTATTATACAAAGACTGTATGCTACTGTTAGGTAGCTCTATATAACTCTATCTAAGCTAGTATTATACAAAGACTGTATGCTACTGTTAGGTAGCTCTATATAACTCTATCTAAGGTAGTACTATACAAATACTGTATTATAAAGTTAGGTAGCACTATATAACTCCACCTAAACTGGTATTATACAAAGACTGTATGCTACAGTTAGGTAGCACTATATAACTCTATCTAAGCTGGTATTATACAAAGACTGTATGCTACTGTTAGGTAGCACTATATAACTCTATCTAAGCTAGTATTATGCAAAGACTGTATGCTACAGTTAGGTAGCACTATATAACTCTATCTAAGCTGGTATTATACAAAGACTGTATGCTAATGTTAGGTAGCTCTATATAACTCTACCTAAGCTAGTATTATACAAAGACTGTATGCTACTGTTAGGTAGCACTATATAACTCTATCTAAGCTGGTATTATACAAATACTGTATGCTACTGTTAGGTAGCACTATATAACTCTATCTAAGCTGGTATTATACAAAGACTGTATGCTACAGTTAGGTAGCACTATATAACTCTATCTAAGCTAGTATTATACAAAGACTGTATGCTACTGTTAGGTAGCTCTATATAACTCTATCTAAGCTGGTATTATACAAAGATTGTATGCTACTGTTAGGTAGCACTATATAACTCTATCTAAGCTGGTATTATACAAAGACTGTATGCTACAGTTAGGTAGCACTATATAACTCTATCTAAGCTGGTATTATACAAAGACTATATGCTACTGTTAGGTAGCTCTATATAACTCTATCTAAGCTAGTATTATACAAAGACTGTATGCTACTGTTAGGTAGCACTATATAACTCTATCTAAGCTAGTATTATACAAATACTGTATGCTACAGTTAGGTAGCACTATATAACTCTATCTAAGCTGGTATTATACAAAGACTATATGCTACTGTTAGGTAGCTCTATATAACTCTACCTAAGCTAGTATTATACAAAGACTGTATGCTACTGTTAGGTAGCACTATATAACTCCACCTAAGCTAGTATTATACAGAGACTGTATGCTACTGTCACCTGAGCTGGTATTATACAAAGACTGTATGCTACAGTTAGGTAGCTCTATATAACTCCACATAAGCTGGTATTATACAAAGACTGTATGGTACTGTTAGGTAGCACTATATAACTCTATCTAAGCTGGTATTATACAAAGACTGTATGCTACTGTTAGGTAGCACTATATAACTCTATCTAAGCTAGTATTATACAAAGACTGTATGCTAATGTTAGGTAGCTCTATATAACTCTACCTAAGCTAGTATTATACAAAGACTGTATGCTACTGTTAGGTAGCACTATATAACTCTATCTAAGATGGTATTATACAAAGACTGTATGCTACTGTTAGGTAGCACTATATAACTCTATCTAAGCTGGTATTATACAAAGACTGTATGCTACTGTTAGGTAGCACTATATAACTCTATCTAAGCTAGTATTATACAAAGACTGTATGCTACTGTTAGGTAGCTCTATATAACTCTATCTAAGCTGGTATTATACAAAGACTGTATGCTACTGTTAGGTAGCTCTATATAACTCCGCATAAGCTGGTATTATACAAAGACTGTATGCTACTGTTAGGTAGCTCTATATAACTCTATCTAAGCTAGTATTATACAAAGACTGTATGCTACTGTTAGGTAGCTCTATATAACTCTACCTAAGCTGGTATTATACAAAGACTGTATGCTACTGTTAGGTAGCTCTATATAACTCTATCTAAGCTAGTATTATACAAAGAATGTATACTACAGTTAGATAGCTTTATATAACTCTATCTAAGCTAGTATTATACAAAGACTGTATGCTACTGTTAGGTAGCATTATATAACTCTATCTAAGCTGGTATTATACAAAGATTGTATGCTACTGTTAGGTAGCTTTATATAACTCTATCTAAGCTAGTATTATACAAAGACTGTATGCTACTGTTAGGTAGCTCTATATAACTCCACATAAGCTGGTATTATACAAAGACTGAATGCTACTGTTAGGTAGCTCTATATAACTCTATCTAAGCTGGTATTATACAAAGACTGTATGCTACAGTTAGGTAGCACTATATAACTCCACATAAGCTGGTATTATACAAAGACTGTATGCTACAGTTAGATAGCACTATATAACTCTATCTAAGCTAGTATTATACAAAGACTGTATGCTACAGTTAGATAGCACTATATAACTCTATCTAAGCTAGTATTATACAAAGACTGTATGCTACTGTTAGGTAGCACTATATAACTCTATCTAAGCTGGTATTATACAAAGACTGTATGCTACAGTTAGGTAGCACTATATACCTCCACATAAGCTGGTATTATACAAAGACTGTATGCTACAGTTAGGTAGCACTATATAACTCCACCTAAGCTAGTATTATACAAAGACTGTATGCTACAGTTAGGTAGCTCTATATAACTCTATCTAAGCTAGTATTATACAAAGACTGTATGCTACTGTTATGTAGCACTATATAACTCTATCTAAGCTAGTATTATACAAAGACTGTATGCTACAGTTAGGTAGCACTATATACCTCCACATAAGCTGGTATTATACAAAGACTGTATGCTACTGTTATGTAGCTCTATATAACTCTATCTAAGCTGGTATTATACAAAGACTGTATGCTACTGTTAGGTAGCACTATATAACTCTATCTAAGCTAGTATTATACAAAGACTGTATGCTACAGTTAGGTAGCACTATATACCTCCACATAAGCTGATATTATACAAAGACTGTATGCTACAGTTAGGTAGCACTATATAACTCTATCTAAGCTAGTATTATACAAAGACTGTATGCTACAGTTAGGTAGCACTATATAACTCTATCTAAGCTAGTATTATACAAAGACTGTATGCTACTGTTAGGTAGCTCTATATAACTCCACATAAGCTAGTATTATACAAAGACTGTATGCTACAGTTAGATAGCACTATATAACTCTATCTAAGCTAGTATTATACAAAGACTGTATGCTACAGTTAGGTAGCACTATATACCTCCACATAAGCTGATATTATACAAAGACTGTATGCTACAGTTAGGTAGCACTATATAACTCCACCTAAGCTAGTATTATACAAAGACTGTATGCTACAGATAGGTAGCACTATATAACTCCACCTAAGCTAGTATTATACAAAGACTGTATGCTACTGTTATGTAGCTCTATATAACTCTATCTAAGCTGGTATTATACAAAGACTGTATGCTACAGTTAGGTAGCTCTATATACCTCCACATAAGCTGATATTATACAAAGACTGTATGCTACAGTTAGGTAGCACTATATACCTCCACATAAGCTGGTATTATACAAAGACTGTATGCTACAGTTAGGTAGTACTATATAACTCTATCTAAGCTAGTATTATACAAAGACTGTATGCTACTGTTATGTAGCTCTATATAACTCTATCTAAGCTGGTATTATACAAAGACTGTATGCTACTGTTAGGTAGCTCTATATAACTCTATCTAAGCTGGTATTATACAAAGACTGTATGCTACTGTTAGGTAGCACTATATAACTCTATCTAAGCTAGTATTATACAAAGACAGTATGCTACAGTTAGGTAGCTCTATATAACTCTATCTAAGCTAGTATTATACAAAGACTGTATGCTACTGTTAGGTAGCACTATATAACTCCACCTAAGCTGGTATTATACAAAGACTGTATATTACTGTTAGGTAGCTCTATATAACTCTATCTAAGCTAGTATTATACAAAGACTGTATGCTACTGTTAGGTAGCACTATATAACTCCACATAAGCTGGTATTATACAAAGACTGTATGCTACAGTTAGGTAGCACTATATAACTCTATCTAAGCTGGTATTATACAAAGACTGTATGCTACAGTTAGGTAGCACTATATAACTCCACCTAAACTAGTATTATACAAATACTGTATGCTACAGTTAGATAGCACTATATAACTCCACCTAAACTAGTATTATACAAAGATTGTATGCTACTGTTAGGTAGCACTATATAACTCCACATAAGCTGGTATTATACAAAGACTGTATGCTACAGTTAGGTAGCACTATATAACTCCACCTAAGCCGGTATTATACAAAGATTGTATGCTACAGTTAGGTAGCACTATATAACTCCACCTAAGCTGGTATTATACAAAGACTGTATGCTACTGTTAGGTAGCTCTATATAACTCTATCTAAGCTAGTATTATACAAAGACTGTATGCTACAGTTAGGTAGCACTATATAGCTCCACCTAAGCTGGTATTATACAAAGAATGTATGCTACTGTTAGGTAGCACTATATAACTCCACCTAAGCTGGTATTATACAACTGTATGCTACTGTTAGGTAGCTCTATATAACTCTATCTAAGCTAGTATTATACAAAGACTGTATGCTACTGTTAGGTAGCTCCATATAACTCTATCTAAGCTAGTATTATACAAAGACTGTATGCTACTGTTAGGTAGCTCTATATAACTCTATTTAAGCTAGTACTATACAAATACTGTATTCTAAAGTTAGGTAGCACTATATAACTCCACCTAAATTGGTATTATACAAAGACTGTATGCTACAGTTAGGTAGCACTATATAACTCCACCTAAACTAGTATTATACAAAGAATGTATGCTACAGTTAGGTAGCACTATATAACTCCACCTAAACTAGTATTATACAAAGAAGGTATGCTACAGTTAGGTAGCACTCTATAACTCCACCTAAACTGGTATTATACAAAGACTGTATGCTACAGTTAGGTAGCACTATATAACTCCACCTAAACTAGTATTATACAAAGAATGTATGCTACAGTTAGGTAGCACTATATAACTCCACCTAAGCTGGTATAATACAAAGAATGTATGCTACTGTTAGGTAGCACTATATAACTCTACCTAAGCTGGTATTATACAAAGACTGTATGCTACTGTTAGGTAACTCTATATAACTCTATCTAAGCTAGTATTATACAAAGACTGTATGCTACTGTTAGGTAGCTCTATATAACTCTATCTAAGCTGGTATTATACAAAGACTGTATGCTACTGTTAGGTAGCTCTATATAACTCTATCTAAGCTAGTACTATACAAAGACTGTATGCTACAGTTAGGTAGCACTATATAACTCCACCTAAACTGGTATTATACAAAGACTGTATGCTACAGTTAGGTAGCACTATATAACTCCACCTAAACTGGTACTATACAAAGACTGTATGCTACAGTTAGGTAGCACTATATAACTCCACCTAAACTAGTATTATACAAAGAATGTATGCTACAGTTAGGTAGCACTATATAACTCCACCTAAACTAGTATTATACAAAGAATGTATGCTACAGTTAGGTAGCACTATATAACTCCACCTAAACAAGTATTATACAAAGAATGTATGCTACAGTTAGGTAGCACTATATAACTCCACCTAAACTAGTATTATACAAAGACTGTATGCTACAGTTAGGTAGCACTATATAACTCCACCTAAACTAGTATTATACAAAGACTGTATGCTACTGTTAGGTAGCACTATATTACTCCATATAAGCTGGTATTATACAAAGACTGTATGCTACAGTTAGGTAGCACTATATAACTCTATCTAAGCTGGTATTATACAAAGACTATATGCTACAGTTAGGTAGCACTATATAACTCCACCAAAACTAGTATTATACAAAGAATGTATGCTACAGTTAGGTAGCACTATATAAATCCACCTAAACTAGTATTATACAAAGACTGTATGCTACAGTTAGGTAGCACTATATAACTCCACCTAAGCTGGTATTATACAAAGACTGTATGATACTATTAGATAGCCCTATATAACTCTATCTAAGCTAGTATTATACAAAGACTGTATGCTACAGTTAGGTACCACTATATAACTCCACCTAAGCTGGTATTATACAAAGACTGTATGCTACTGTTAGGTAGCTCTATATAACTCTACCTAAGCTAGTATTATACAAAGACTGTATGCTACTGTTAGTTAGCACTATATAACTCCATCTAAGCTGGTATTATACAAAGACTGTATGCTACTGTTATGTAGCACTATATAACTCCACCTAAGCTGGTATTATACAAAGACTGTATGCTACAGTTAGGTAGCACTATATAACTCTATCTAAGCTGGTATTATACAAATATTGTATGCTACTGTTAGGTAGCACTATATAACTCTATCTAAGCTGGTATTATACAAAGACTGTATGCTACTGTTAGGTAGCACTATATAACTCCACATAAGCTGGTATTATACAAAGACTGTATGCTACAGTTAGGTAGCACTATATAACTCCACCAAAACTAGTATTATACAAATACTGTATGCTACTGTTAGGTAGCACTATATAACTCTATCTAAGCTGGTATTATACAAAGACTGTATGCTACAGTTAGGTAGCACTATATAACTCTACCTAAGCTGGTATTATACAAAGACAGTATGCTACAGTTAGGTAGCTCTATATTACTCCATATAAGCTGGTATTATACAAAGACTGTATGCTACAGTTAGGTAGCACTATATAACTCCACCTAAGCTGGTATTATACAAAGACTGTATGATACTGTTAGATAGCCCTATATAACTCTATCTAAGCTGGTATTATACAAAGACTGTATGCTACAGTTAGGTAGCACTATATAACTCCACATAAGCTGGTATTATACAAAGACTGTATGCTACAGTTAGGTAGCACTATATAACTCCACCAAAACTAGTATTATACAAAGAATGTATGCTACAGTTAGGTAGCACTATATAACTCCACCTAAACTAGTATTATACAAAGACTGTATGCTACAGTTAGGTAGCACTATATAACTCCACCTAAGCTGGTATTATACAAAGACTGTATGATACTATTAGATAGCCCTATATAACTCTATCTAAGCTAGTATTATACAAAGACTGTATGCTACAGTTAGGTAGCACTATATAACTCTATCTAAGCTGGTATTATACAAAGACTGTATGCTACTGTTAGGTAGCACTATATAACTCCACCTGAGCTGGTATTATACAAAGACTGTATGCTACAGTTAGGTAGCCCTATATAACTCTATCTAAGCTGGTATTATACAAATACTGTATGCTACTGTTAGGTAGCACTATATAACTCTATCTAAGCTGGTATTATACAAAGACTGTATGCTACAGTTAGGTAGCACTATATAACTCTACCTAAGCTGGTATTATACAAAGACTGTATGCTACTGTTAGGTAGCACTATATAACTCCACCTAAGCTGGTATTATACAAATACTGTATGCTACTGTTAGGTAGCACTATATAACTCTATCTAAGCTGGTATTATACAAAGACTGTATGCTACAGTTAGGTAGCACTATATAACTCTACCTAAGCTGGTATTATACAAATACTGTATGCTACTGTTAGGTAGCACTATATAACTCTATCTAAGCTGGTATTATACAAAGACTGTATGCTACAGTTAGGTAGCACTATATAACTCTACCTAAGCTGGTATTATACAAAGACTGTATGCTACAGTTAGGTAGCACTATATAACTCCACCTAAGCTGGTATTATACAAAGACTGTATGCTACTGTTAGGTAGCACTATATAACTCTATCTAAGCTAGTATTATACAAAGACTATATGCTACAGTTAGGTAGCACTATATAACTCTATCTAAGCTAGTATTATACAAAGACAGTATGCTACAGTTAGGTAGCTCTATATAACTCTATCTAAGCTAGTATTATACAAAGACTGTATGCTACTGTTAGGTAGCACTGTATAACTCCACCTAAGCTGGTATTATACAAAGACTGTATATTACTGTTAGGTAGCTCTATATAACTCTATCTAAGCTAGTATTATACAAAGACTGTATGCTACTGTTAGGTAGCACTATATAACTCCACATAAGCTGGTATTATACAAAGACTGTATGCTACAGTTAGATAGCTCTATATAACTCCACCTAAGCTGGTATTATACAAAGACTGTATGCTACAGTTAGGTAGCACTATATAACTCCACCTAAACTAGTATTATACAAATACTGTATGCTACAGTTAGATAGCACTATATAACTCCACCTAAACTAGTATTATACAAAGACTGTATGCTACAGTTAGATAGCTCTATATAACTCCACCTAAGCTGGTAGTATACAAAGACTGTATGCTACAGTTAGGTAGCACTATATAACTCCACCTAAACTAGTATTATACAAATACTGTATGCTACAGTTAGGTAGCACTATATAACTCCACCTAAACTAGTATTATACAAATACTGTATGCTACAGTTAGGTAGCACTATATAACTCCACCTAAACTAGTATTATACAAAGACTGTATGCTACAGTTAGATAGCCCTATATAACTCCACCTAAGCTGGTATTATACAAAGACTGTATGCTACAGTTAGGTAGCACTATATAACTCCACCTAAACTAGTATTATACAAATACTGTATGCTACAGTTAGGTAGCACTATATAACTCCACCTAAACTAGTATTATACAAAGACTGTATGCTACAGTTAGGTAGCACTATATAACTCCACCTAAACTAGTATTATACAAAGACTGTATGCTACAGTTAGGTAGCACTATATAACTCCACCTAAACTAGTATTATACAAATACTGTATGCTACAGTTAGATAGCACTATATAACTCCACCTAAACTAGTATTATGCAAAGACTGTATGCTACTGTTAGGTAGCACTATATAACTCCACCTAAGCTGGTATTATACAAAGACTGTATGCTACAGTTAGGTAGCACTATATAACTCCACATAAGCTGGTATTATACAAAGACTGTATGCTACTGTTAGGTAGCTCTATATAACTCTATCTAAGCTAGTATTATACATAGACTGTATGCTACAGTTAGGTAGCACTATATAGCTCCACCTAAGCTGGTATTATACAAAGAATGTATGCTACTGTTAGGTAGCACTATATAACTCCACCTAAGCTGGTATTATACAACTGTATACTACTGTTAGGTAGCTCTATATAACTCTATCTAAGCTAGTATTATACAAAGACTGTATGCTACTGTTAGGTAGCTCTATATAACTCTATCTAAGCTAGTATTATACAAAGACTGTATGCTACTGTTAGGTAGCTCTATATAACTCTATCTAAGGTAGTACTATACAAATACTGTATTATAAAGTTAGGTAGCACTATATAACTCCACCTAAACTGGTATTATACAAAGACTGTATGCTACAGTTAGGTAGCACTATATAACTCCACCTAAACTAATATTATACAAAGAATGTATGCTACAGTTAGGTAGCACTATATAACTCCACCTAAACTAGTATTATACAAAGAATGTATGCTACAGTTAGGTAGCACTATATAACTCCACCTAGACTGGTATTATACAAAGACTGTATGCTACAGTTAGGTAGCACTATATAACTCCACCTAAACTAGTATTATACAAAGAATGTATGCTACAGTTAGGTAGCACTATATAACTCCACCTAAGCTGGTATTATACAAAGAATGTATGCTACTGTTAGGTAGCACTATATAACTCCACCTAAGCTGGTATTATACAAAGACTGTATGCTACTGTTAGGTAGCTCTATATAACTCTATCTAAGCTAGTATTATACAAAGACTGTATGCTACTGTTAGGTAGCTCTATATAACTCTATCTAAGCTGGTATTATACAAAGACTGTATGCTACAGTTAGGTAGCACTATATAACTCCACCTAAACTGGTATTATACAAAGACTGTATGCTACAGTTAGGTAGCACTATATAACTCCACCTAAACTGGTACTATACAAAGACTGTATGCTACAGTTAGGTAGCACTATATAACTCCACCTAAACTAGTATTATACAAAGAATGTATGCTACAGTTAGGTAGCACTATATAACTCCACCTAAACTAGTATTATACAAAGACTGTATGCTACAGTTAGGTAGCACTATATAACTCCACCTAAACTAGTATTATACAAAGAATGTATGCTACAGTTAGGTAGCACTATATAACTCCACCTAGACTAGTATTATACAAAGACTGTATGCTACAGTTAGGTAGCACTATATAACTCCACCTAAACTAGTATTATACAAAGACTGTATGCTACAGTTAGGTAGCACTATATTACTCCATATAAGCTGGTATTATACAAAGACTGTATGCTACAGTTAGGTAGCACTATATAACTCCACATAAGCTGGTATTATACAAAGACTGTATGCTACAGTTAGGTAGCACTATATAACTCCACCAAAACTAGTATTATACAAAGAATGTATGCTACAGTTAGGTAGCACTATATAACTCCACCTAAACTAGTATTATACAAAGACTGTATGCTACTGTTAGGTAGCACTATATAACTCTATCTAAGCTGGTATTATACAAAGAATGTATGCTACAGTTAAGTAGCATTATATAATTCTACCTAAGCTGGTATTATACAAAGAATGTATGCTACTGTTAGGTAGCACTATATAACTCCCCCTAAGCTGGTATTATACAAAGACTGTATGCTACAGTTAGGTAGCACTATATAATTCTACCTAAGCTGGTATTATACAAAGACTGTATGCTACAGTTAGGTAGCACTATATTACTCCACATAAACTGGTATTATACAAAGACTGTATCCTACAGTTAGGTAGCTCTATATAACTCTATCTAAGCTAGTATTATACAAAGACTGTATGCTACTGTTAGGTAGCACTGTATAACTCCACCTAAGCTGGTATTATACAAAGACTGTATATTACTGTTAGGTAGCTCTATATAACTCTATCTAAGCTAGTATTATACAAAGACTGTATGCTACTGTTAGGTAGCACTATATAACTCCACATAAGCTGGTATTATACAAAGACTGTATGCTACAGTTAGATAGCTCTATATAATTCCACCTAAGCTGGTATTATACAAAGACTGTATGCTACAGTTACGTAGCACTATATAACTCCACCTAAACTAGTATTATACAAATACTGTATGCTACAGTTAGATAGCACTATATAACTCCACCTAAACTAGTATTATACAAAGACTGTATGCTACAGTTAGATAGCTCTATATAACTCCACCTAAGCTGGTATTATACAAAGACTGTATGCTACAGTTAGGTAGCACTATATAACTCCACATAAGCTGGTATTATACAAAGACTGTATGCTACAGTTAGGTAGCACTATATAACTCCACCAAAACTAGTATTATACAAAGAATGTATGCTACAGTTAGGTAGCACTATATAACTCCACCTAAACTAGTATTATACAAAGACTGTATGCTACAGTTAGGTAGCACTATATAACTCCACCTAAGCTGGTATTATACAAAGACTGTATGATACTATTAGATAGCCCTATATAACTCTATCTAAGCTAGTATTATACAAAGACTGTGTGCTACAGTTAGGTAGCACTATATAACTCTATCTAAGCTGGTATTATACAAAGACTGTATGCTACTGTTAGGTAGCACTATATAACTCCACCTGAGCTGGTATTATACAAAGACTGTATGCTACAGTTAGGTAGCCCTATATAACTCTATCTAAGCTGGTATTATACAAATACTGTATGCTACTGTTAGGTAGCACTATATAACTCTATCTAAGCTGGTATTATACAGACTGTATGCTACAGTTAGGTAGCACTATATAACTCTACCTAAGCTGGTATTATACAAAGACTGTATGCTACTGTTAGGTAGCACTATATAACTCTATCTAAGCTAGTATTATACAAAGACTATATGCTACAGTTAGGTAGCACTATATAACTCTATCTAAGCTAGTATTATACAAAGACAGTATGCTACAGTTAGGTAGCTCTATATAACTCTATCTAAGCTAGTATTATACAAAGACTGTATGCTACTGTTAGGTAGTACTGTATAACTCCACCTAAGCTGGTATTATACAAAGACTGTATATTACTGTTAGGTAGCTCTATATAACTCTATCTAAGCTAGTATTATACAAAGACTGTATGCTACTGTTAGGTAGCACTATATAACTCCACATAAGCTGGTATTATACAAAGACTGTATGCTACAGTTAGATAGCTCTATATAACTCCACCTAAGCTGGTATTATACAAAGACTGTATGCTACAGTTAGGTAGCACTATATAACTCCACCTAAACTAGTATTATACAAATACTGTATGCTACAGTTAGATAGCACTATATAACTCCACCTAAACTAGTATTATACAAAGACTGTATGCTACAGTTAGATAGCTCTATATAACTCCACCTAAGCTGGTATTATACAAAGACTGTATGCTACAGTTAGGTAGCACTATATAACTCCACCTAAACTAGTATTATACAAATACTGTATGCTACAGTTAGGTAGCACTATATAACTCCACCTAAACTAGTATTATACAAATACTGTATGCTACAGTTAGGTAGCACTATATAACTCCACCTAAACTAGTATTATACAAAGACTGTATGCTACAGTTAGATAGCCCTATATAACTCCACCTAAGCTGGTATTATACTAAGACTGTATGCTACAGTTAGGTAGCACTATATAACTCCACCTAAACTAGTATTATACAAATACTGTATGCTACAGTTAGGTAGCACTATATAACTCCACCTAAACTAGTATTATACAAAGACTGTATGCTACAGTTAGGTAGCACTATATAACTCCACCTAAACTAGTATTATACAAAGACTGTATGCTACAGTTAGGTAGCACTATATAACTCCACCTAAACTAGTATTATACAAATACTGTATGCTACAGTTAGATAGCACTATATAACTCCACCTAAACTAGTATTATACAAAGACTGTATGCTACTGTTAGGTAGCACTATATAACTCCACCTAAGCTGGTATTATACAAAGACTGTATGCTACAGTTAGGTAGCACTATATAACTCCACATAAGCTGGTATTATACAAAGACTGTATGCTACTGTTAGGTAGCTCTATATAACTCTATCTAAGCTAGTATTATACATAGACTGTATGCTACAGTTAGGTAGCACTATATAGCTCCACCTAAGCTGGTATTATACAAAGAATGTATGCTACTGTTAGGTAGCACTATATAACTCCACCTAAGCTGGTATTATACAACTGTATGCTACTGTTAGGTAGCTCTATATAACTCTATCTAAGCTAGTATTATACAAAGACTGTATGCTACTGTTAGGTAGCTCTATATAACTCTATCTAAGCTAGTATTATACAAAGACTGTATGCTACTGTTAGGTAGCTCTATATAACTCTATCTAAGGTAGTACTATACAAATACTGTATTATAAAGTTAGGTAGCACTATATAACTCCACCTAAACTGGTATTATACAAAGACTGTATGCTACAGTTAGGTAGCACTATATAACTCCACCTAAACTAATATTATACAAAGAATGTATGCTACAGTTAGGTAGCACTATATAACTCCACCTAAACTAGTATTATACAAAGAATGTATGCTACAGTTAGGTAGCACTATATAACTCCACCTAGACTGGTATTATACAAAGACTGTATGCTACAGTTAGGTAGCACTATATAACTCCACCTAAACTAGTATTATACAAAGAATGTATGCTACAGTTAGGTAGCACTATATAACTCCACCTAAGCTGGTATTATACAAAGAATGTATGCTACTGTTAGGTAGCACTATATAACTCCACCTAAGCTGGTATTATACAAAGACTGTATGCTACTGTTAGGTAGCTCTATATAACTCTATCTAAGCTAGTATTATACAAAGACTGTATGCTACTGTTAGGTAGCTCTATATAACTCTATCTAAGCTGGTATTATACAAAGACTGTATGCTACAGTTAGGTAGCACTATATAACTCCACCTAAACTGGTATTATACAAAGACTGTATGCTACAGTTAGGTAGCACTATATAACTCCACCTAAACTGGTACTATACAAAGACTGTATGCTACAGTTAGGTAGCACTATATAACTCCACCTAAACTAGTATTATACAAACAATGTATGCTACAGTTAGGTAGCACTATATAACTCCACCTAAACTAGTATTATACAAAGACTGTATGCTACAGTTAGGTAGCACTATATAACTCCACCTAAACTAGTATTATACAAAGAATGTATGCTACAGTTAGGTAGCACTATATAACTCCACCTAAACTAGTATTATACAAAGACTGTATGCTACAGTTAGGTAGCACTATATAACTCCACCTAAACTAGTATTATACAAAGACTGTATGCTACAGTTACGTAGCACTATATTACTCCATATAAGCTGGTATTATACAAAGACTGTATGCTACAGTTAGGTAGCACTATATAACTCCACATAAGCTGGTATTATACAAAGACTGTATGCTACAGTTAGGTAGCACTATATAACTCCACCAAAACTAGTATTATACAAAGAATGTATGCTACAGTTAGGTAGCACTATATAACTCCACCTAAACTAGTATTATACAAAGACTGTATGCTACTGTTAGGTAGCACTATATAACTCTATCTAAGCTGGTATTATACAAAGAATGTATGCTACAGTTAAGTAGCATTATATAATTCTACCTAAGCTGGTATTATACAAAGAATGTATGCTACTGTTAGGTAGCACTATATAACTCCCCCTAAGCTGGTATTATACAAAGACTGTATGCTACAGTTAGGTAGCACTATATAATTCTACCTAAGCTGGTATTATACAAAGACTGTATGCTACAGTTAGGTAGCACTATATTACTCCACATAAACTGGTATTATACAAAGACTGTATCCTACAGTTAGGTAGCTCTATATAACTCTATCTAAGCTAGTATTATACAAAGACTGTATGCTACTGTTAGGTAGCACTGTATAACTCCACCTAAGCTGGTATTATACAAAGACTGTATATTACTGTTAGGTAGCTCTATATAACTCTATCTAAGCTAGTATTATACAAAGACTGTATGCTACTGTTAGGTAGCACTATATAACTCCACATAAGCTGGTATTATACAACGACTGTATGCTACAGTTAGATAGCTCTATATAACTCCACATAAGCTGGTATTATACAAAGACTGTATGCTACAGTTAGATAGCACTATATAACTCCTCCTAAACTAGTATTATACAAATACTGTATGCTACAGTTAGATAGCACTATATAACTCCACCTAAACTAGTATTATACAAAGACTGTATGCTACAGTTAGATAGCTCTATATAACTCCACCTAAGCTGGTATTATACAAAGACTGTATGCTACAGTTAGGTAGCACTATATAACTCCACCTAAACTAGTATTATACAAATACTGTATGCTACAGTTAGGTAGCACTATATAACTCCACCTAAACTAGTATTATACAAATACTGTATGCTACAGTTAGGTAGCACTATATAACTCCACCTAAGCTAGTATTATACAAAGACTGTATGCTACAGTTAGATAGCCCTATATAACTCCACCTAAGCTGGTATTATACAAAGACTGTATGCTACAATTAGGTAGCACTATATAACTCCACCTAAACTAGTATTATACAAATACTGTATGCTACAGTTAGGTAGCACTATATAACTCCACCTAAACTAGTATTATACAATGACTGTATGCTACAGTTAGGTACCACTATATAACTCCACCTAAACTAGTATTATACAAAGACTGTATGCTACAGTTAGGTAGCACTATATAACTCCACCTAAACTAGTATTATACAAATACTGTATGCTACAGTTAGATAGCACTATATAACTCCACCTAAACTAGTATTATACAAAGACTGTATGCTACTGTTAGGTAGCACTATATAACTCCACATAAGCTGGTATTATACAAAGACTGTATGCTACAGTTAGGTAGCACTATATAACTCCACATAAGCTGGTATTATACAAAGACTGTATGCTACAGTTAGGTAGCTCTATATAACTCTATCTAAGCTAGTATTATACAAAGACTGTATGCTACAGTTAGGTAGCACTATATAGCTCCACCTAAGCTGGTATTATACAAAGAATGTATGCTACAGTTAGGTAGCACTATATAACTCCACCTAAGCTGGTATTATACAACTGTATGCTACTGTTAGGTAGCTCTATATAACTCTATCTAAGCTAGTATTATACAAAGACTGTATGCTACTGTTAGGTAGCTCTATATAACTCTATCTAAGCTAGTATTATACAAAGACTGTATGCTACTGTTAGGTAGCTCTATATAACTCTATCTAAGGTAGTACTATACAAATACTGTATTCTAAAGTTAGGTAGCACTATATAACTCCACCTAAACTGGTATTATACAAAGACTGTATGCTACAGTTAGGTAGCACTATATAACTCCACCTAAACTAATATTATACAAAGAATGTATGCTACAGTTAGGTAGCACTATATAACTCCACCTAAACTAGTATTATACAAAGAATGTATGCTACAGTTAGGTAGCACTATATAACTCCACCTAAACTGGTATTATACAAAGACTGTATGCTACAGTTAGGTAGCACTATATAACTCCACCTAAACTAGTATTATACAAAGAATGTATGCTACAGTTAGGTAGCACTATATAACTCCACCTAAGCTGGTATTATACAAAGAATTATGCTACTGTTAGGTAGCACTATATAACTCCACCTAAGCTGGTATTATACAAAGACTGTATGCTACTGTTAGGTAGCTCTATATAACTCTATCTAAGCTAGTATTATACAAAGACTGTATGCTACTGTTAGGTAGCTCTATATAACTCTATCTAAGCTGGTATTATACAAAGACTGTATGCTACAGTTAGGTAGCACTATATAACTCCACCTAAACTGGTATTATACAAAGACTGTATGCTACAGTTAGGTAGCACTATATAACTCCACCTAAACTGGTACTATACAAAGACTGTATGCTACAGTTAGGTAGCACTATATAACTCCACCTAAACTAGTATTATACAAAGAATGTATGCTACAGTTAGGTAGCACTATATAACTCCACCTAAACTAGTATTATACAAAGACTGTATGCTACAGTTAGGTAGCACTATATAACTCCACCTAAACTAGTATTATACAAAGAATGTATGCTACAGTTAGGTAGCACTATATAACTCCACCTAAACTAGTATTATACAAAGACTGTATGCTACAGTTAGGTAGCACTATATAACTCTATCTAAGCTAGTATTATACAAAGACTGTATGCTACTGTTAGGTAGCACTATATAACTCCACCTGAACTGGTATTATACAAAGACTGTATGCTACTGTTAGGTAGCTCTATATAACTCCACCTAAGCTGGTATTATACAAAGACTGTATGCTACTGTTAGGTAGCACTATATAACTCCACATAAGCTGGTATTATACAAAGAATGTATGCTACTGTTAGGTAGCGCTATATAACTCTATCTAAGCTAGTATTATACAAAGACTGTATGCTACATTTAGGTAGCACTATATAACTCCACATAAGATGGTATTATACAAAGACTGTATGCTACTGTTAGGTAGCTCTATATAGCTCCACCTAAGCTGGTATTATACAAAGACTGTATGCTACAGTTAGGTAGCACTATATAACTCTATCTAAGCTGGTATTATACAAAGACGGTATGCTACTGTTAGGTAGCACTATATAACTCTATCTAAGCTGGTATTATACAAAGACTGTATGCTACTGTTAGGTAGCTCTATATAACTCTATCTAAGCTAGTATTATACAAAGACTGTATGCTACTGTTAGGTAGCACTATATAACTCTATCTAAGCTGGTATTATACAAAGATTGTATGCTACTGTTAGATAGCACTATATAACTCTATCTAAGCTGGTATTATACAAAGACTGTATGTTACTGTTAGGTAGCTCTATATAACTCTACCTAAGCTGGTATTATACAAAGACTGTATGCTACTGTTAGGTAGCACTATATAACTCCACCTAAGCTGGTATTATACAAAGACTGTATGATTCTGTTAGATAGCCCTATAAAACTCTATCTAAGCTGGTATTATACAAAGACTGTATGCTACAGTTAGGTAGCACTATATAACTCCACATAAGCTGGTATTATACAAAGACTGTATGTTACAGTTAGGTAGCACTATATAACTCCACATAAGCTGGTATTATACAAAGACTGTATGCTACAGTTAGGTAGCACTATATAACTCCACCAAAACTAGTATTATACAAAGAATGTATGCTACTGTTAGGTAGCACTATATAACTCCACCTAAGCTGGTATTATACAAAGACTGTATGATACTATTAGATAGCCCTATATAACTCTATCTAAGCTAGTATTATAAAAAGACTGTATGCTACAGTTAGGAAGCACTATATAACTCCACCTAAGCTGGTATTATACAAAGACTGTATGCTACTGTTAGGTAGCTCTATATAACTCTACCTAAGCTAGTATTATACAAAGACTGTATGCTACTGTTAGGTAGCACTATATAACTCCATCAAAGCTGGTATTATACAAAGACTGTATGCTACTGTTATGTAGCACTATATAACTCCACCTAAGCTGGTATTATACAAAGACTGTATGCTACAGTTAGGTAGCACTATATAACTCTATCTAAGCTGGTATTATACAAAGACTATATGCTACTGTTAGGTAGCTCTATATAACTCTACCTAAGCTAGTATTATACAAAGACTGTATGCTACTGTTAGGTAGCACTATATAACTCCACCTAAGCTGGTATTATACAAACACTGTATGATACTGTTAGATAGCACTATATAACTCCACCTAATTTGATATTATACAAAGACTGTATGCTACTGTTAGGTAGCCCTATATAACTCTATCTCAGCTAGTATTATACAAAGACTGTATGCTACTGTTAGGTAGCACTATATAACTCCACCTAAACTAGTATTATACAAAGACTGTATGCTACTGTTAGGTAGCATTATATAACTCCACCTAATCTGGTATTATACAAAGACTGTATGGTACAGTTAGACAGATCTATATAATTCTACCTAAGCTGGTATTATACAAAGACTGTATGCTACTGTTAGGTAGCACTATATAACTCTATCTAAGCTGGTATTATACAAAGACTGTATGCTACTGTTAGGTAGCACTATATAACTCTATCTAAGCTTGTATTATACAAAGACTGTATGCTACTGTTAGGTAGCACTATATAACTCCCCCTAAGCTGGTATTATACAAAGACTGTATGCTACAGTTAGGTAGCACTATATAATTCTACCTAAGCTGGTATTATACAAAGACTGTATGCTACAGTTAGGTAGCACTATATTACTCCACATAAACTGGTATTATACAAAGACTGTATCCTACAGTTAGGTAGCTCTATATAACTCTATCTAAGCTAGTATTATACAAAGACTGTATGCTACAGTTAGGTAGCTCTATATAGCTCCACATAAGCTGGTATTATACAAAGACTGTATGGTACTGTTAGGTAGCACTATATAACTCTATCTAAGATGGTATTATACAAAGACTGTATGCTACTGTTAGGTAGCACTATATAACTCTATCTAAGCTGGTATTATACAAAGAATGTATGCTACAGTTAGGTAGCACTATATAATTCTACCTAAGCTGGTATTATACAAAGAATGTATGCTACTGTTAGGTAGCACTATATAACTCCCCCTAAGCTGGTATTATACAAAGACTGTATGCTACAGTTAGGTAGCACTATATAATTCTACCTAAGCTGGTATTATACAAAGACTGTATGCTACAGTTAGGTAGCACTATATTACTCCACATAAACTGGTATTATACAAAGACTGTATCCTACAGTTAGGTAGCTCTATATAACTCTATCTAAGCTAGTATTATACAAAGACTGTATGCTACAGTTAGGTAGCTCTATATAACTCCACATAAGCTGGTATTATACAAAGACTGTATGCTACTGTTATGTAGCTCTATATATCTCTATCTAAGCTGGTATTATACAAAGACTGTATGCTACTGTTAGGTAGCACTATATAACTCTATCTAAGCTGGTATTATACAAAGACTGTATGCTACTGTTAGGTAGCACTATATAACTCCACCTAATCTGGTATTATACAAAGACTGTATGCTACTCTCACCTAATCTGGTATTATACAAAGACTGTATGCTACTGTTAGGTAGCATTATATAACTCCACCTAGTCTGGTATTATACAAAGACTGTATGCTACTTTTAGGTAGCATTATATAACTCCACCTAGTCTGGTATTATACAAAGACTGTATGCTACTGTTAGGTAGCAGTATATAACTCCACCTAAACTAGTATTATACAAAGACTGTATGCTACAGTTAGGTAGCTCTATATAACTCTATCTAAGCTAGTATTATACAAAGACTGTATGCTACAGTTAGGTAGCACTATATAACTCCACCTAAGCTGGTATTATACAAAGACTGTATTCTACTGTTAGGTAGCACTATATAACTCCACCTAAGCTGGTATTATACAAAGACTGTATGCTACTGTTAGGTAGCTCTATATAACTCTATCTAAGCTAGTATTATACAAAGACTGTATGCTACTGTTAGGTAGCACTATATAACTCCACCTAATCTGGTATTATACAAAGACTGTATGCTACTGTCACCTAATCTGGTATTATACAAAGACTGTATGCTACTGTTAGGTAGCTCTATATAACTCTATCTAAGCTGGTATTATACAAAGACTGTATGCTACTGTTAGGTAGCATTATATAACTCCACCTAGTCTGGTATTATACAAAGACTGTATGCTACTGTTAGGTAGCATTATATAACTCCACCTAATTTGGTATTATACAAAGACTGTATGCTACTGTTAGGTAGCACTATATAACTCCACCTAAGCTGGTATTATACAAACACTGTATGATACTGTTAGATAGCACTATATAACTCCACCTAATTTGATATTATACAAAGACTGTATGCTACTGTTAGGTAGCCCTATATAACTCTATCTAAGCTAGTATTATACAAAGACTGTATGCTACTGTTAGGTAGCACTATATAACTCCACCTAAACTAGTATTATACAAAGACTGTATGCTACTGTTAGGTAGCATTATATAACTCCACCTAATCTGGTATTATACAAAGACTGTATGGTACAGTTAGACAGATCTATATAATTCTACCTAAGCTGGTATTATACAAAGACTGTATGCTACAGTTAGGTAGCACTATATAACTCTATCTAAGCTGGTATTATACAAAGACTGTATGCTACTGTTAGGTAGCACTATATAACTCTATCTAAGCTTGTATTATACAAAGACTGTATGCTACTGTTAGGTAGCACTATATAACTCTATCTAAGCTGGTATTATACAAAGACAGTATGCTACAGTTAGGTAGCTCTATATAACTCTACCTAAGCTGCTATTATGCAAAGACTGTATGCTACTGTTAGGTAGCACTATATAACTCCACCTAAGCTGGTATTATACAAAGACTGTATGCTACTGTTAGGTAGCACTATATAACTCCACATAAGCTGGTATTATACAAAGACTGTATGCTACAGTTAGGTAGCACTATATAACTCTACCTAAGCTGGTATTATACAAAGACTGTATGCTACAGTTAGATAGCACTATATAACTCCACCTAAGCTGGTATTATACAAAGACTGTATGCTACAGTTAGGTAGCACTATATAACTCCACCTAAACTAGTATTATACAAAGACTGTATGCTACAGTTAGATAGCACTATATAACTCCACCTAAACTATTATTATACAAAGACTGTATGCTACTGTTAGGTAGCACTATATACCTCCACATAAGCTGGTATTATACAAAGACTGTATGCTACAGTTAGGTAGCACTATATAACTCCACCTAAGCTGGTATTATACAAAGACTGTATGCTACTGTTAGGTAGCTCTATATAACTCCACCTAAACTAGTATTATACAAAGACTGTATGCTACAGTTAGATAGCACTATATAACTCTATCTAAGCTAGTATTATACAAAGACTGTATGCTACTGTTAGGTAGCACTATATAACTCCACCTAAACTAGTATTATACAAAGACTGTATGCTACAGTTAGATAGCACTATATAACTCTATCTAAACTAGTATTATACAAAGACTGTATGCTACTGTTAGGTAGCACTATATAACTCCACCTAAGCTAGTATTATACAAAGACTGTATGCTACAGTTAGATAGCACTATATAACTCCACCTAAGCTGGTATTATACAAAGACTGTATGGTACTGTTAGGTAGCTCTATATAACTCTATCTAAGCTAGTATTATACAAAGAATGTATGCTACAGTTAGATAGCTCTATATAACTCTATCTAAGCTAGTATTATACAAAGACTGTATGCTACTGTTAGTTAGCTCTATATAACTCCACATAAGCTGGTATTATACAAAGACTGTATGCTACTGTTAGGTAGCTCTATATAACTCTATCTAAGCTGGTATTATACAAAGACTATGCTACAGTTAGATAGCACTATATAACTCCACATAAGCTGGTATTATACAAAGACTGTATGCTACTGTTAGGTGGCACTATATAACTCTATCTAAGCTAGTATTATACAAAGACTGTATGCTACAGTTAGGTAGCACTATATAACTCCACCTAAGCTAGTATTATACAAAGACTGTATGCTACAGTTAGGTAGCACTATATAACTCTATCTAAGCTAGTATTATACAAAGACTGTATGCTACTGTTAGGTAGCACTATATAACTCCACCTAAACTAGTATTATACAAAGACTGTATGCTACAGTTAGGTAGCACTATATACCTCCACATAAGCTGGTATTATGCAAAGACTGTATGCTACTGTTAGGTAGCTCTATATAACTCTATCTAAGCTGGTATTATACAAAGACTGTATGCTACAGTTAGATAGCACTATATAACTCCACATAAGCTGGTATTATACAAAGACTGTATGCTACTGTTAGGTAGCACTATATAACTCCACCTAAGCTGGTATTATACAAAGACTGTATGCTACTGTTAGGTAGCTCTATATAACTCTATCTAAGCTGGTATTATACAAAGACTGTATGCTACAGTTAGGTAGCACTATATAACTCCACATAAGCTGGTATTATACAAAGACTGTATGCTACTGTTATGTAGCTCTATATAACTCTATCTAAACTAGTATTATACAAAGACTGTATGCTACAGTTAGGTAGCACTATATAACTCCACATAAGCTGGTATTATACAAAGACTGCATGCTACAGTTATTTAGCACTATATAACTCCACCTAAGCTGGTATTATACAAAGACTGTATCCTACTGTTAGGTAGCTCCATATAACTCTATCTAAGCTAGTATTATACAAAGACTGTATGCTACAGTTAGGTAGCACTATATACCTCCACATAAGCTGGTATTATACAAAGACTGTATGCTACAGTTAGGTAGCACTATATAACTCCATCTAAGCTAGTATTATACAAAGACTGTATGCTACTGTTAGGTAGCTCTATATAACTCTATCTAAGCTGGTATTATACAAAGACTGTATGCTACTGTTAGGTAGCACTATATAACTCCACCTAAGCTAGTATTATACAAAGACTGTATGCTACTGTTAGGTAGCACTATATAACTCCACCTAAGCTAGTATTATACAAAGACTGTATGCTACAGTTAGGTAGCACTATATAACTCCATCTAAGCTAGTATTATACAAAGACTGTATGCTACTGTTAGGTAGCTCTATATAACTCTATCTAAGCTGGTATTATACAAAGACTGTATGCTACTGTTAGGTAGCACTATATAACTCCACCTAAGCTGGTATTATACAAAGACTGTATGCTACTGTTAGGTAGCTCTATATAACTCTATCTAAGCTGGTATTATACAAAGACTGTATGCTACAGTTAGGTAGCACTATATAACTCCACCTAAGCTAGTATTATACAAAGACTGTATGCTACTGTTAGGTAGCTCTATATAACTCTATCTAAGCTGGTATTATACAAAGACTGTATGCTACTGTTAGGTAGCTCTATATAACTCTATCTAAGCTAGTATTATACAAAGACAGTATGCTACAGTTAGGTAGCTCTATATAACTCTATCTAAGCTAGTATTATACAAAGACTGTATGCTACTGTTAGGTAGCACTATATAACTCCACCTAAGCTGGTATTATACAAAGACTGTATATTACTGTTAGGTAGCTCTATATAACTCTATCTAAGCTAGTATTATACAAAGACTGTATGCTACTGTTAGGTAGCACTATATAACTCCACATAAGCTGGTATTATACAAAGACTGTATGCTACAGTTAGGTAGCACTATATAACTCTACCTAAGCTGGTATTATACAAAGACTGTATGCTACAGTTAGATAGCTCTATATAACTCCACCTAAGCTGGTATTATACAAAGACTGTATGCTACAGTTAGGTAGCACTATATAACTCCACCTAAACTAGTATTATACAAAGACTGTATGCTACAGTTAGATAGCACTATATAACTCCACCTAAACTATTATTATACAAAGACTGTATGCTACTGTTAGGTAGCACTATATACCTCCACATAAGCTGGTATTATACAAAGACTGTATGCTACAGTTAGGTAGCACTATATAACTCCACCTAAGCTGTTATTATACAAAGACTGTATGCTACTGTTAGGTAGCTCTATATAACTCTATCTAAGCTGGTATTATACAAAGACTGTATGCTACTGTTAGGTAGCTCTATATAACTCTATCTAAGCTGGTATTATACAAAGACTGTATGCTACTGTTTGGTAGCTCTATATAACTCTATCTAAGCTGGTATTATACAAAGACTGTATGCTACTGTTAGGTAGCTCTATATAACTCTATCTAAGCTAGTATTATACAAAGACAGTATGCTACAGTTAGGTAGCTCTATATAACTCTATCTAAGCTAGTATTATACAAAGACTGTATGCTACTGTTAGGTAGCACTATATAACTCCACCTAAGCTAGTATTATACAAAGACTGTATGCTACTGTTAGGTAGCTCTATATAACTCTATCTAAGCTGGTATTATACAAAGACTGTATGCTACTGTTAGGTAGCTCTATATAACTCTATCTAAGCTAGTATTATACAAAGACTGTATGCTACTGTTAGGTAGCACTATATAACTCCACCTAAGCTGGTATTATACAAAGACTGTATATTACTGTTAGGTAGCTCTATATAACTCTATCTAAGCTAGTATTATACAAAGACTGTATGCTACTGTTAGGTAGCACTATATAACTCCACATCAGCTGGTATTATACAAAGACTGTATGCTACAGTTAGGTAGCACTATATAACTCTACCTAAGCTGGTATTATACAAAGACTGTATGCTACAGTTAGATACCTCTATATAACTCCACCTAAGCTGGTATTATACAAAGATTGTATGCTACAGTTAGGTAGCACTATATAACTCCACCTAAACTAGTATTATACAAAGACTGTATGCTACAGTTAGATAGCACTATATAACTCCACCTAAACTATTATTATACAAAGACTGTATGCTACTGTTAGGTAGCACTATATACCTCCACATAAGCTGGTATTATACAAAGACTGTATGCTACAGTTAGGTAGCACTATATAACTCCACCTAAGCTGGTATTATACAAAGACTGTATGCTACAGTTAGGTAGCTCTATATAACTCTATCTAAGCTAGTATTATACAAAGACTGTATGCTACAGTTAGGTAGCACTATATAGCTCCACCTAAGCTGGTATTATACAAAGAATGTATGCTACTGTTAGGTAGCACTATATAACTCCACCTAAGCTGGTATTATACAACTGTATGCTACTGTTAGGTAGCTCTATATAACTCTATCTAAGCTAGTATTATACAAAGACTGTATGCTACTGTTAGGTAGCTCTATATAACTCTATCTAAGCTAGTATTATACAAAGACTGTATTCTACTGTTAGGTAGCTCTATATAACTCTATCTAAGCTAGTACTATACAAAGACTGTATTCTAAAGTTAGGTAGCACTATATAACTCCACCTAAACTGGTATTATACAAAGACTGTATGCTACAGTTAGGTAGCACTATATAACTCCACCTAAACTAGTATTATACAAAGAATGTATGCTACAGTTAGGTAGCACTCTATAACTCCACCTAAACTAGTATTATACAAAGAATGTATGCTACAGTTAGGTAGCACTATATAACTCCACCTAAACTGGTATTATACAAAGACTGTATGCTACAGTTAGGTAGCACTATATAACTCCACCTAAACTAGTATTATGCAAAGAATGTATGCTACAGTTAGGTAGCACTATATAACTCCACCTAAGCTGGTATTATACAAAGAATGTATGCTACTGTTAGGTAGCACTATATAACTCCACCTAAGCTGGTATTATACAAAGACTGTATGCTACTGTTAGGTAGCTCTATATAACTCTATCTAAGCTAGTATTATACAAAGACTGTATGCTACTGTTAGGTAGCTCTATATAACTCTATCAAAGCTGGTATTATACAAAGACTGTATGCTACTGTTAGGTAGCTCTATATAACTCTATCTAAGCTAGTACTATACAAAGACTGTATGCTACAGTTAGGTAGCACTATATAACTCCACCTAAACTGGTATTATACAAAGACTGTATGCTACAGTTAGGTAGCACTATATAACTCCACCTAAACTGGTACTATACAAAGACTGTATGCTACAGTTAGGTAGCACTATATAACTCCACCTAAACTAGTATTATACAAAGACTGTATGCTACAGTTAGGTAGCTCTATATAACTCTATCTAAGCTAGTATTATACAAAGACTGTATGCTACAGTTAGGTAGCACTATATAACTCCACCTAAGCTGGTATTATACAAAGACTGTATTCTACTGTTAGGTAGCACTATATAACTCCACCTAAGCTGGTATTATACAAAGACTGTATGCTACTGTTAGGTAGCTCTATATAACTCTATCTAAGCTAGTATTATACAAAGACTGTATGCTACTGTTAGGTAGCACTATATAACTCCACCTAATCTGGTATTATACAAAGACTGTATGCTACTGTCACCTAATCTGGTATTATACAAAGACTGTATGCTACTGTTAGGTAGCTCTATATAACTCTATCTAAGCTGGTATTATACAAAGACTGTATGCTACTGTTAGGTAGCATTATATAACTCCACCTAGTCTGGTATTATACAAAGACTGTATGCTACTGTTAGGTAGCATTATATAACTCCACCTAATTTGGTATTATACAAAGACTGTATGCTACTGTTAGGTAGCACTATATAACTCCACCTAAGCTGGTATTATACAAACACTGTATGATACTGTTAGATAGCACTATATAACTCCACCTAATTTGATATTATACAAAGACTGTATGCTACTGTTAGGTAGCCCTATATAACTCTATCTAAGCTAGTATTATACAAAGACTGTATGCTACTGTTAGGTAGCACTATATAACTCCACCTAAACTAGTATTATACAAAGACTGTATGCTACTGTTAGGTAGCTCTATATAACTCTATCTAAGCTAGTATTATACAAAGACTGTATGCTACTGTTAGGTAGCACTATATAACTCCACCTAAGCTAGTATTATACAAAGACTGTATGCTACTGTTAGGTAGCTCTATATAACTCTATCTAAGCTGGTATTATACAAAGACTGTATGCTACTGTTAGGTAGCTCTATATAACTCTATCTAAGCTAGTATTATACAAAGACTGTATGCTACTGTTAGGTAGCACTATATAACTCCACCTAAGCTGGTATTATACAAAGACTGTATATTACTGTTAGGTAGCTCTATATAACTCTATCTAAGCTAGTATTATACAAAGACTGTATGCTACTGTTAGGTAGCACTATATAACTCCACATCAGCTGGTATTATACAAAGACTGTATGCTACAGTTAGGTAGCACTATATAACTCTACCTAAGCTGGTATTATACAAAGACTGTATGCTACAGTTAGATACCTCTATATAACTCCACCTAAGCTGGTATTATACAAAGATTGTATGCTACAGTTAGGTAGCACTATATAACTCCACCTAAACTAGTATTATACAAAGACTGTATGCTACAGTTAGATAGCACTATATAACTCCACCTAAACTATTATTATACAAAGACTGTATGCTACTGTTAGGTAGCACTATATACCTCCACATAAGCTGGTATTATACAAAGACTGTATGCTACAGTTAGGTAGCACTATATAACTCCACCTAAGCTGGTATTATACAAAGACTGTATGCTACAGTTAGGTAGCTCTATATAACTCTATCTAAGCTAGTATTATACAAAGACTGTATGCTACAGTTAGGTAGCACTATATAGCTCCACCTAAGCTGGTATTATACAAAGAATGTATGCTACTGTTAGGTAGCACTATATAACTCCACCTAAGCTGGTATTATACAACTGTATGCTACTGTTAGGTAGCTCTATATAACTCTATCTAAGCTAGTATTATACAAAGACTGTATGCTACTGTTAGGTAGCTCTATATAACTCTATCTAAGCTAGTATTATACAAAGACTGTATTCTACTGTTAGGTAGCTCTATATAACTCTATCTAAGCTAGTACTATACAAAGACTGTATTCTAAAGTTAGGTAGCACTATATAACTCCACCTAAACTGGTATTATACAAAGACTGTATGCTACAGTTAGGTAGCACTATATAACTCCACCTAAACTAGTATTATACAAAGAATGTATGCTACAGTTAGGTAGCACTCTATAACTCCACCTAAACTAGTATTATACAAAGAATGTATGCTACAGTTAGGTAGCACTATATAACTCCACCTAAACTGGTATTATACAAAGACTGTATGCTACAGTTAGGTAGCACTATATAACTCCACCTAAACTAGTATTATGCAAAGAATGTATGCTACAGTTAGGTAGCACTATATAACTCCACCTAAGCTGGTATTATACAAAGAATGTATGCTACTGTTAGGTAGCACTATATAACTCCACCTAAGCTGGTATTATACAAAGACTGTATGCTACTGTTAGGTAGCTCTATATAACTCTATCTAAGCTAGTATTATACAAAGACTGTATGCTACTGTTAGGTAGCTCTATATAACTCTATCAAAGCTGGTATTATACAAAGACTGTATGCTACTGTTAGGTAGCTCTATATAACTCTATCTAAGCTAGTACTATACAAAGACTGTATGCTACAGTTAGGTAGCACTATATAACTCCACCTAAACTGGTATTATACAAAGACTGTATGCTACAGTTAGGTAGCACTATATAACTCCACCTAAACTGGTACTATACAAAGACTGTATGCTACAGTTAGGTAGCACTATATAACTCCACCTAAACTAGTATTATACAAAGACTGTATGCTACAGTTAGGTAGCTCTATATAACTCTATCTAAGCTAGTATTATACAAAGACTGTATGCTACAGTTAGGTAGCACTATATAACTCCACCTAAGCTGGTATTATACAAAGACTGTATTCTACTGTTAGGTAGCACTATATAACTCCACCTAAGCTGGTATTATACAAAGACTGTATGCTACTGTTAGGTAGCTCTATATAACTCTATCTAAGCTAGTATTATACAAAGACTGTATGCTACTGTTAGGTAGCACTATATAACTCCACCTAATCTGGTATTATACAAAGACTGTATGCTACTGTCACCTAATCTGGTATTATACAAAGACTGTATGCTACTGTTAGGTAGCTCTATATAACTCTATCTAAGCTGGTATTATACAAAGACTGTATGCTACTGTTAGGTAGCATTATATAACTCCACCTAGTCTGGTATTATACAAAGACTGTATGCTACTGTTAGGTAGCATTATATAACTCCACCTAATTTGGTATTATACAAAGACTGTATGCTACTGTTAGGTAGCACTATATAACTCCACCTAAGCTGGTATTATACAAACACTGTATGATACTGTTAGATAGCACTATATAACTCCACCTAATTTGATATTATACAAAGACTGTATGCTACTGTTAGGTAGCCCTATATAACTCTATCTAAGCTAGTATTATACAAAGACTGTATGCTACTGTTAGGTAGCACTATATAACTCCACCTAAACTAGTATTATACAAAGACTGTATGCTACTGTTAGGTAGCATTATATAACTCCACCTAATCTGGTATTATACAAAGACTGTATGGTACAGTTAGACAGATCTATATAATTCTACCTAAGCTGGTATTATACAAAGACTGTATGCTACAGTTAGGTAGCACTATATAACTCTATCTAAGCTGGTATTATACAAAGACTGTATGCTACTGTTAGGTAGCACTATATAACTCTATCTAAGCTTGTATTATACAAAGACTGTATGCTACTGTTAGGTAGCACTATATAACTCTATCTAAGCTGGTATTATACAAAGACAGTATGCTACAGTTAGGTAGCTCTATATAACTCTACCTAAGCTGCTATTATGCAAAGACTGTATGCTACTGTTAGGTAGCACTATATAACTCCACCTAAGCTGGTATTATACAAAGACTGTATGCTACTGTTAGGTAGCACTATATAACTCCACATAAGCTGGTATTATACAAAGACTGTATGCTACAGTTAGGTAGCACTATATAACTCTACCTAAGCTGGTATTATACAAAGACTGTATGCTACAGTTAGATAGCACTATATAACTCCACCTAAGCTGGTATTATACAAAGACTGTATGCTACAGTTAGGTAGCACTATATAACTCCACCTAAACTAGTATTATACAAAGACTGTATGCTACAGTTAGATAGCACTATATAACTCCACCTAAACTATTATTATACAAAGACTGTATGCTACTGTTAGGTAGCACTATATACCTCCACATAAGCTGGTATTATACAAAGACTGTATGCTACAGTTAGGTAGCACTATATAACTCCACCTAAGCTGGTATTATACAAAGACTGTATGCTACTGTTAGGTAGCTCTATATAACTCCACCTAAACTAGTATTATACAAAGACTGTATGCTACAGTTAGATAGCACTATATAACTCTATCTAAGCTAGTATTATACAAAGACTGTATGCTACTGTTAGGTAGCACTATATAACTCCACCTAAACTAGTATTATACAAAGACTGTATGCTACAGTTAGATAGCACTATATAACTCTATCTAAACTAGTATTATACAAAGACTGTATGCTACTGTTAGGTAGCACTATATAACTCCACCTAAGCTAGTATTATACAAAGACTGTATGCTACAGTTAGATAGCACTATATAACTCCACCTAAGCTGGTATTATACAAAGACTGTATGGTACTGTTAGGTAGCTCTATATAACTCTATCTAAGCTAGTATTATACAAAGAATGTATGCTACAGTTAGATAGCTCTATATAACTCTATCTAAGCTAGTATTATACAAAGACTGTATGCTACTGTTAGTTAGCTCTATATAACTCCACATAAGCTGGTATTATACAAAGACTGTATGCTACTGTTAGGTAGCTCTATATAACTCTATCTAAGCTGGTATTATACAAAGACTATGCTACAGTTAGATAGCACTATATAACTCCACATAAGCTGGTATTATACAAAGACTGTATGCTACTGTTAGGTGGCACTATATAACTCTATCTAAGCTAGTATTATACAAAGACTGTATGCTACAGTTAGGTAGCACTATATAACTCCACCTAAGCTAGTATTATACAAAGACTGTATGCTACAGTTAGGTAGCACTATATAACTCTATCTAAGCTAGTATTATACAAAGACTGTATGCTACTGTTAGGTAGCACTATATAACTCCACCTAAACTAGTATTATACAAAGACTGTATGCTACAGTTAGGTAGCACTATATACCTCCACATAAGCTGGTATTATACAAAGACTGTATGCTACTGTTAGGTAGCTCTATATAACTCTATCTAAGCTGGTATTATACAAAGACTGTATGCTACAGTTAGATAGCACTATATAACTCCACATAAGCTGGTATTATACAAAGACTGTATGCTACTGTTAGGTAGCACTATATAACTCCACCTAAGCTGGTATTATACAAAGACTGTATGCTACTGTTAGGTAGCTCTATATAACTCTATCTAAGCTGGTATTATACAAAGACTGTATGCTACAGTTAGGTAGCACTATATAACTCCACATAAGCTGGTATTATACAAAGACTGTATGCTACTGTTATGTAGCTCTATATAACTCTATCTAAACTAGTATTATACAAAGACTGTATGCTACAGTTAGGTAGCACTATATAACTCCACATAAGCTGGTATTATACAAAGACTGCATGCTACAGTTATGTAGCACTATATAACTCCACCTAAGCTGGTATTATACAAAGACTGTATCCTACTGTTAGGTAGCTCCATATAACTCTATCTAAGCTAGTATTATACAAAGACTGTATGCTACAGTTAGGTAGCACTATATACCTCCACATAAGCTGGTATTATACAAAGACTGTATGCTACAGTTAGGTAGCACTATATAACTCCATCTAAGCTAGTATTATACAAAGACTGTATGCTACTGTTAGGTAGCTCTATATAACTCTATCTAAGCTGGTATTATACAAAGACTGTATGCTACTGTTAGGTAGCACTATATAACTCCACCTAAGCTAGTATTATACAAAGACTGTATGCTACTGTTAGGTAGCACTATATAACTCCACCTAAGCTAGTATTATACAAAGACTGTATGCTACAGTTAGGTAGCACTATATAACTCCATCTAAGCTAGTATTATACAAAGACTGTATGCTACTGTTAGGTAGCTCTATATAACTCTATCTAAGCTGGTATTATACAAAGACTGTATGCTACTGTTAGGTAGCACTATATAACTCCACCTAAGCTGGTATTATACAAAGACTGTATGCTACTGTTAGGTAGCTCTATATAACTCTATCTAAGCTGGTATTATACAAAGACTGTATGCTACAGTTAGGTAGCACTATATAACTCCACCTAAGCTAGTATTATACAAAGACTGTATGCTACTGTTAGGTAGCTCTATATAACTCTATCTAAGCTGGTATTATACAAAGACTGTATGCTACTGTTAGGTAGCTCTATATAACTCTATCTAAGCTAGTATTATACAAAGACAGTATGCTACAGTTAGGTAGCTCTATATAACTCTATCTAAGCTAGTATTATACAAAGACTGTATGCTACTGTTAGGTAGCACTATATAACTCCACCTAAGCTGGTATTATACAAAGACTGTATATTACTGTTAGGTAGCTCTATATAACTCTATCTAAGCTAGTATTATACAAAGACTGTATGCTACTGTTAGGTAGCACTATATAACTCCACATAAGCTGGTATTATACAAAGACTGTATGCTACAGTTAGGTAGCACTATATAACTCTACCTAAGCTGGTATTATACAAAGACTGTATGCTACAGTTAGATAGCTCTATATAACTCCACCTAAGCTGGTATTATACAAAGACTGTATGCTACAGTTAGGTAGCACTATATAACTCCACCTAAACTAGTATTATACAAAGACTGTATGCTACAGTTAGATAGCACTATATAACTCCACCTAAACTATTATTATACAAAGACTGTATGCTACTGTTAGGTAGCACTATATACCTCCACATAAGCTGGTATTATACAAAGACTGTATGCTACAGTTAGGTAGCACTATATAACTCCACCTAAGCTGTTATTATACAAAGACTGTATGCTACTGTTAGGTAGCTCTATATAACTCTATCTAAGCTGGTATTATACAAAGACTGTATGCTACTGTTAGGTAGCTCTATATAACTCTATCTAAGCTGGTATTATACAAAGACTGTATGCTACTGTTTGGTAGCTCTATATAACTCTATCTAAGCTGGTATTATACAAAGACTGTATGCTACTGTTAGGTAGCTCTATATAACTCTATCTAAGCTAGTATTATACAAAGACAGTATGCTACAGTTAGGTAGCTCTATATAACTCTATCTAAGCTAGTATTATACAAAGACTGTATGCTACTGTTAGGTAGCACTATATAACTCCACCTAAGCTAGTATTATACAAAGACTGTATGCTACTGTTAGGTAGCTCTATATAACTCTATCTAAGCTGGTATTATACAAAGACTGTATGCTACTGTTAGGTAGCTCTATATAACTCTATCTAAGCTAGTATTATACAAAGACTGTATGCTACTGTTAGGTAGCACTATATAACTCCACCTAAGCTGGTATTATACAAAGACTGTATATTACTGTTAGGTAGCTCTATATAACTCTATCTAAGCTAGTATTATACAAAGACTGTATGCTACTGTTAGGTAGCACTATATAACTCCACATCAGCTGGTATTATACAAAGACTGTATGCTACAGTTAGGTAGCACTATATAACTCTACCTAAGCTGGTATTATACAAAGACTGTATGCTACAGTTAGATACCTCTATATAACTCCACCTAAGCTGGTATTATACAAAGATTGTATGCTACAGTTAGGTAGCACTATATAACTCCACCTAAACTAGTATTATACAAAGACTGTATGCTACAGTTAGATAGCACTATATAACTCCACCTAAACTATTATTATACAAAGACTGTATGCTACTGTTAGGTAGCACTATATACCTCCACATAAGCTGGTATTATACAAAGACTGTATGCTACAGTTAGGTAGCACTATATAACTCCACCTAAGCTGGTATTATACAAAGACTGTATGCTACAGTTAGGTAGCTCTATATAACTCTATCTAAGCTAGTATTATACAAAGACTGTATGCTACAGTTAGGTAGCACTATATAGCTCCACCTAAGCTGGTATTATACAAAGAATGTATGCTACTGTTAGGTAGCACTATATAACTCCACCTAAGCTGGTATTATACAACTGTATGCTACTGTTAGGTAGCTCTATATAACTCTATCTAAGCTAGTATTATACAAAGACTGTATGCTACTGTTAGGTAGCTCTATATAACTCTATCTAAGCTAGTATTATACAAAGACTGTATGCTACTGTTAGGTAGCTCTATATAACTCTATCTAAGCTAGTACTATACAAAGACTGTATTCTAAAGTTAGGTAGCACTATATAACTCCACCTAAACTGGTATTATACAAAGACTGTATGCTACAGTTAGGTAGCACTATATAACTCCACCTAAACTAGTATTATACAAAGAATGTATGCTACAGTTAGGTAGCACTCTATAACTCCACCTAAACTAGTATTATACAAAGAATGTATGCTACAGTTAGGTAGCACTATATAACTCCACCTAAACTGGTATTATACAAAGACTGTATGCTACAGTTAGGTAGCACTATATAACTCCACCTAAACTAGTATTATGCAAAGAATGTATGCTACAGTTAGGTAGCACTATATAACTCCACCTAAGCTGGTATTATACAAAGAATGTATGCTACTGTTAGGTAGCACTATATAACTCCACCTAAGCTGGTATTATACAAAGACTGTATGCTACTGTTAGGTAGCTCTATATAACTCTATCTAAGCTAGTATTATACAAAGACTGTATGCTACTGTTAGGTAGCTCTATATAACTCTATCAAAGCTGGTATTATACAAAGACTGTATGCTACTGTTAGGTAGCTCTATATAACTCTATCTAAGCTAGTACTATACAAAGACTGTATGCTACAGTTAGGTAGCACTATATAACTCCACCTAAACTGGTATTATACAAAGACTGTATGCTACAGTTAGGTAGCACTATATAACTCCACCTAAACTGGTACTATACAAAGACTGTATGCTACAGTTAGGTAGCACTATATAACTCCACCTAAACTAGTATTATACAAATAATGTATGCTACAGTTAGGTAGCACTATATAACTCCACCTAAACTAGTATTATACAAAGACGGTATGCTACAGTTAGGTAGCACTATATAACTCCACCTAAACTAGTATTATACAAAGAATGTATGCTACAGTTAGGTAGCACTATATAACTCCACCTAAACTAGTATTATACAAAGACTGTATGCTACAGTTAGGTAGCACTATATAACTCCACCTAAACTAGTATTATACAAAGACTGTATGCTACTGTTAGGTAGCTCTATATAACTCTATCTAAGCTAGTATTATACAAAGACTGTATGCTACTGTTAGGTAGCTCTATATAACTCTATCTAAGCTAGTACTATACAAAGACTGTATTCTAAAGTTAGGTAGCACTATATAACTCCACCTAAACTGGTATTATACAAAGACTGTATGCTACAGTTAGGTAGCACTATATAACTCCACCTAAACTAGTATTATACAAAGAATGTATGCTACAGTTAGGTAGCACTCTATAACTCCACCTAAACTAGTATTATACAAAGAATGTATGCTACAGTTAGGTAGCACTATATAACTCCACCTAAACTGGTATTATACAAAGACTGTATGCTACAGTTAGGTAGCACTATATAACTCCACCTAAACTAGTATTATGCAAAGAATGTATGCTACAGTTAGGTAGCACTATATAACTCCATCTAAGCTGGTATTATACAAAGAATGTATGCTACTGTTAGGTAGCACTATATAACTCCACCTAAGCTGGTATTATACAAAGACTGTATGCTACTGTTAGGTAGCTCTATATAACTCTATCTAAGCTAGTATTATACAAAGACTGTATGCTACTGTTAGGTAGCTCTATATAACTATATCAAAGCTGGTATTATACAAAGACTGTATGCTACTGTTAGGTAGCTCTATATAACTCTATCTAAGCTAGTACTATACAAAGACTGTATGCTACAGTTAGGTAGCACTATATAACTCCACCTAAACTGGTATTATACAAAGACTGTATGCTACAGTTAGGTAGCACTATATAACTCCACCTAAACTGGTACTATACAAAGACTGTATGCTACAGTTAGGTAGCACTATATAACTCCACCTAAACTAGTATTATACAAATAATGTATGCTACAGTTAGGTAGCACTATATAACTCCACCTAAACTAGTATTATACAAAGACGGTATGCTACAGTTAGGTAGCACTATATAACTCCACCTAAACTAGTATTATACAAAGAATGTATGCTACAGTTAGGTAGCACTATATAACTCCACCTAAACTAGTATTATACAAAGACTGTATGCTACAGTTAGGTAGCACTATATAACTCCACCTAAACTAGTATTATACAAAGACTGTATGCTACAGTTAGGTAGCACTATATTACTCCACATAAGCTGGTATTATACAAAGACTGTATGCTACAGTTAGGTAGCACTATATAACTCCACCTAAGCTGGTATTATACAAAGACTGTATGATACTGTTAGATAGCCCTATATAACTCTATCTAAGCTGGTATTATACAAAGACTGTATGCTACAGTTAGGTAGCACTATATAACTCCACATAAGCTGGTATTATACAAAGACTGTATGCTACAGTTAGGTAGCACTATATAACTACACCTAAACTAGTATTATACAAAGAATGTATGCTACAGTTAGGTAGCACTATATAACTCCATCTAAGCTAGTATTATACAAAGACTGTATGCTACAGTTAGGTAGCACTATATAACTCCACCTAAGCTGGTATTATACAAAGAATGTATGCTACTGTTAGATAGCCCTATATAACTCTATCTAAGCTAGTACTATACAAAGACTGTATGCTACTGTTAGGTAGCACTATATAACTCCACCTAAGCTGGTATTATACAAAGAATGTATGCTACTGTTAGGTAGCACTATATAACTCCACCTAAACTATTATTATACAAAGAATGTATGCTACAGTTAGGTAGCACTATATAACTCCACCTAAACTAGTATTATACAGATTGTATGCTACAGTTAGGTAGCACTATATAACTCCACCTAAACTAGTATTATACAAAGAATGTATGCTACAGTTAGGTAGCACTATATAACTCCACCTAAACTAGTATTATACAAAGACTGTATGCTACAGTTAGGTAGCACTATATAACTCCACCTAAACTAGTATTATACAAAGACTGTATGCTACAGTTAGGTAGCACTATATTACTCCACATAAGCTGGTATTATACAAAGACTGTATGCTACAGTTAGGTAGCACTATATTACTCCATATAAGCTGGTATTATACAAAGACTGTATGCTACAGTTAGGTAGCACTATATAACTCCACCTAAGCTGGTATTATACAAAGACTGTATGCTACAGTTAGGTAGCACTATATAACTCCACCTAAACTAGTATTATACAAAGACTGTATGCTACAGTTAGGTAGCACTATATAACTCTATCTAAGCTGGTATTATACAAAGACTGTATGCTACAGTTAGGTAGCACTATATAACTCCACCTAAGCTGGTATTATACAAAGACTGTATGCTACAGTTAGGTAGCTCTATATAACTCTATCTAAGCTAGTATTATACAAAGACTGTATGCTACTGTTAGGTAGCACTATATAACTCCACATAAGCTGGTATTATACAAAGACTGTATGCTACTGTTAGGTAGCACTATATAGCTCCACCTAAGCTGGTATTATACAAAGACTGTATGCTACTGTTAGGTAGCACTATATAACTCCACATAAGCTGGTATTATACAAAGACTGTATGCTACTGTTAGGTAGCTCTATATAGCTCCACCTAAGCTGGTATTATACAAAGACTGTATGCTACTGTTAGGTAGCACTATATAACTCTATCTAAGCTGGTATTATACAAAGACTGTATGCTACTGTTAGGTAGCACTATATAACTCTACCTAAGCTGGTATTATACAAAGACTGTATGCTACTGTTAGGTAGCACTATATAACTCCACCTAAGCTAGTATTATACAAAGACTGTATGCTACTGTTAGGTAGCTCTATATAACTCTATCTAAGCTAGTATTATACAAAGACTGTATGCTACTGTTAGGTAGCTCTATATAACTCTATCTAAGCTGGTATTATACAAAGACTGTATGCTACAGTTAGGTAGCACTATATAACTCCACCTAAGCTGGTATTATACAAAGACTGTATGCTACTGTTAGGTAGCTCTATATAACTCCATCTTAGCTAGTATTATACAAAGAATGTATGCTACTGTTAGGTAGCTCTATATAACTCTATCTAAGCTGGTATTATACAAAGAATGTATCCTACAGTTAGGTAGCACTATATAACTCTATCTAAGCTAGTATTATACAAAGACTGTATGCTACTGTTTGGTAGCTCTATATAACTCTATCTAAGCTGGTATTATACAAAGAATGTATGGTACTGTTAGGTAGCACTATATAACTCTATCTAAGCTAGTATTATACAAAGACTGTATGCTACAGTTAGGTAGCTCTATATAACTCTATCTAAGCTAGTATTATACAAAGACTGTATGCTACTGTTAGGTAGCACTATATAACTCCACATAAGCTGGTATTATACAAAGACTGTATGCTACTGTTAGGTAGCACTATATAACTCTACCTAAGCTGGTATTATACAAAGACTGTATGCTACTGTTAGGTAGCACTATATAACTCCACCTAAGCTAGTATTATACAAAGACTGTATGCTACTGTTAGGTAGCTCTATATAACTCTATCTAAGCTGGTATTATACAAAGACTGTATGCTACTGTTAGGTAGCACTATATAACTCTATCTAAGCTGGTATTATACAAAGACTGTATTCTACTGTTAGGTAGCACTATATAACTCTATCTAAGCTGGTATTATACAAAGACTGTATGCTACTGTTAGGTAGCACTATATAACTCTATCTAAGCTAGTATTATACAAAGACTGTATGCTACAGTTAGGTAGCACTATATAACTCTATCTAAGCTGGTATTATACAAAGACTGTATGCTACTGTTAGGTAGCACTATATAACTCTATCTAAGCTGGTATTATACAAAGACTGTATGGTACTGTTAGGTAGCACTATATAACTCTATCTAAGCTGGTATTATACAAAGACTGTATGCTACTGTTAGGTAGCACTATATAACTCTATCTAAGCTAGTATTATACAAAGACTGTATGCTACAGTTACGTAGCACTATATAACTCTATCTAAGCTGGTATTATACAAAGACTGTATGCTACTGTTAGGTAGCACTATATAACTCTATCTAAGCTGGTATTATACAAAGACTGTATGCTACTGTTAGGTAGCACTATATAACTCTATCTAAGCTGGTATTATACAAAGAATGTATGGTACTGTTAGGTAGCACTATATAGCTCCACCTAAGCTGGTATTATACAAAGAATGTATGGTACTGTTAGGTAGCACTAGTCAATAAAAATGTGATTATTATTTATCTTCCATTCAACAAATTGTGCTGCTTCTTTGATTAAAAGTAATTATGTGATCATTAAGAGATACATGTATGATTAATCATGTTTACATTGTCATTTAATAAAATAGTTATTAAACTATTATTTCAGTTTATCAGCCTATCAACATGATTTTCACCTCGCCCTACGATTTCGGTGAATATGATTTTTCCAACGGTAATATCTTTGTCCAATTGATCTGAGGTGGAAGCTACTGGCTTTGTATGTCTATTAATAGAATTCCTATTTTTAGTTTGATATGGTCTCATGACACACTTGGAAAATCATTAAAATTTCGAAAGTCAATAATTTGTCTCAACGGGTGGTTAGATAGAAGCTAGAGATTGACCTGGCCCTAAGGTCAGGATGGTTTAATCCCTTAAAAAGCAAGTAAAATGTGTCCAACAAAAGTTTGAAAATACCAAAGGGGTAATTAGAAGTCGCATATAGGAACACAGACAATGCAATGACCAACAGAAAAGTGACAAAAGGACCAACAATGATCTACAAAACACTACTCAGAAAACTAAAGATCGATCAATACGAACCCAACTAAAAATTGGGGGGGGGGGGGACTCTAAATTTGAAAATTTGAATCTAACATGATTTGAAATTTCAGCCTATTTTCGTTTAAACCCAGTACAATCCACTAGTGGAAATGTCGCACCATTTTCACACATTATACTGAGTCCGAAAATGTTTCGAGGATAGTTTAGCTAAATTAGATATCTACGTTTTTATTACTATCACTGGATTGATACCTCTGCTGGTGGAATATTAGTTTCCGATGGTATCATCCGCCCAGTAGTCAGTGTTTCGGCACTGATGTGGTTCATCAGATATATTTATTATTGAAATTTCTTGTTCCTAAATAATGCAGTTATGATTAAAACTAAATTTCTCCTCCTTCATGCATGGGTGACCTGTTTAAGCGCTGAGGTTTTCTTGCTCCCAAAGACTTTTAAATTATACAGGTTTCCAATCTTTTGACTTTGAGCGTACCTGATGTACATGTAGGTTGTTCCAGAAACGTGTCGTGTGCACTCTATTAGATATCTACATTTTTTTATTTCTGATAAACTGTATACACTTCGACTGACGTTAAACACCACCTGTATTTATATTTTTTACCGGTTACTGTTGTAATTACAGATAAATTAGCTAAAAGACGATACCTTTTTTGGTAATATTTTCATTACGGATTAGATTCCGAATTACAAAATGGACCATAATTGAAGCCGGTAAAGGATCTGTGGAATTGATATAGATTTCCAAAAATGGACATGCCTCTCCAATCGGAACACTATCCGGATTCAGACCAACCAGTTTTTGTTCTTACTTCTTAATGTTGCATGCGTAGCGAAGAAGCAAAAAATACCCATTATATATGTTTTGGTTTTACTCTATTGGGGATCAAACCCACCATCTACGACTACCAGATTCGATGCAAGCACACTAACCATATTTAATTTTCGGCTCTTTATGTCCCCCCCCCCCCCCCTTTTAACACATACTTATTAAAAAATTTAAAGCACTTTGAAAAAATGTTTACGGACGTTAACCCCACGTAGTTACGTTGTTAAATACCCGGATATAACATTTTTACATAATTCTCAAATTGATTAAAAAGGATTTTGTGCATCAAATTACAACAGGAAATATGAATTAAGAAAACTATATTAGAATGGATATTATAAACCTGTAACTTTATTAGTTGTTTTTTTCTTCTTTTATTACATTCAAGTCATGTGGTTCTATTATTTAATAGTACTATGTGTAACATGGGCTCAAACAGAAGGATGGACTATACCCAGAAAAACTCTTACTGTTGGAATAAATGTAGAAGTAAGTAAAATTAAAAAACATATTTGTCCTTAAATTTTTAATTATGTAAATCATTAATTGAATATCAAACCAGGTCCAGGGCCCGGGTGGCTCAATGCGCTAGGTAGTTGGATTACCTAACAACTCATGCAAGCCTATCACCAATACGGCGTGGGTTCCCGTCCGGCTTTGTAATTTACAAAAAAAGGTGCACTCGACTCGCAGCCGCAAGTGATAAAGTTTATCAGTTGCTTGCCCATGGTCGGTGGTTTTCTCTCCGGGTACTCCGGCTTCTTCCACCACTAAAACTGGTCGCCATGATATAGCTAAAATATTGCTGAAAGTGGCGTTAAACAACAAAATTCAAATTCAAATTCAAACCAGGTCTGTAATTGGACGAATTGTAATGTTATATGTACATGTAACTACAACTAGGGGTTCGGGTTATGGTGTTTAGCGCCACTTTCACCAATATTTTATTTATTTTATACATGGTGGTCAGCTTAATTGGTGGAGGAAACCGGAGTACCCGGAGAAAACAATCGGCCTATCGTAATTCAAAGATAAACTTTATCACATAAATGTGTATCGAGTACACCTCGCCATACGACTAAATAAAATTTAACAGTACCTTTTTCTATAAGATATACTGATGACTGATATAACGAATTAATTTTTATGGAGCGATCATTGCATTGTGGGCTATGTTTTATCTAAAATAATTTCATAGAAACAAAAGTAATTGACCCCAGAGATAAAACAAATAGCAATAAAATAAAAATAAAATAAATAAAAATGACTAGGTAGATTTCACTGACATATTTTGATATGCAGTGTATTTTGAAAAAATACAGATTTTTCATGTAATATATATATATAATGTAATTTTTGTTTCGTGCGAAAAAGAAATTTCTGACCAAGAGGGGGGTGGGGGGGTAAATGATCGGTGTCTCCAACCTATGCCAACATTTTAAAATATCATATTCAAGGTATGCCAACAAACATTTTATTACAGGTGTTTATATAACAATTAATGATAGTTACAGGTAAGTAAATTTGGAACTGCAGGTCTCAAAAGTGAAATTTATAAAGAATTTTCTTTTTAGTCTAAAAATATAAGATATAAAATAATATAAAAATATTAAGTTTTGTAAATTTATATATAGAATAATAATTCTGTTAAAATTAAACAAAAATCTGTAAATAAAAAAGATGAAAATCTAAAAGTCTTAATTTAAAATATTATATGATATTTATGCAATTAAACGATTTTCTTAAAATCTGAATTCAAAATTTTAGAATAATACCTATTTATGAATTTAGAATTATCATAATTGTGGACAGTATTTTTTAATTGCTCACTCCAAGCTAATTAATCATAAGATCAGTCATTTTCACATTGATGTGATTTAGGATAATATTTGATTACTGAATAATGATCACTACTTTAACAGAGTTGACCAAGCTAACAAAGGGTATAAATGGGAACCCAGTAAGAGTCCAGTGACTCCAGTCATTACCTAAGTTACAATAATGTCCTGGTTTATTTTCATAAAGTTTGATAATAAAATATATGTGCTCATAATGTCCTGATTTATTTTCATAAAGATTGATATTCATATATATATATGTGTGTGCTGATATACTGATTTATTTTGTTATTTCCAAAAAATATGCTTTTAAATATTTACTTCTAACTTAGTTTATTCACTCAATACTCACACAAAAACAAGACAACTTCTACATTTATTAAAAGTTAATTGTGGACTTGGAGTACATTGATATCTCCCTCAGTTTTACACTAATTAAACATGACTAGTCATGTTTATATAACAATTAACCTATTCAACCTATGCCAAAAAAAATTCTTACCTTTCTATGCCTATTTTTCAAAATGTTGGTATAGGTTGAATGAACCAAATGATCGGCCCCTAAGTAATATTGATGATTGATGTCACGAATGAATTGTTAATTACGGATACATAGATGTCAGGTGACTTCAACCTATGCCAACATTTTTTCTTACTTTTTTATACCTATTTTTCAAAATGTTGGCATAGGTTGAATGCAACAGATGTCCGTCTTGTACTAATCTCCTTAATTAATTTTAATTATCAATTAAAAGTAGATTATAGATATTAATTATCAATAAAAAAAACACACTTATGACATTTATTTTAATCTGATTAAGTTAGAATATACATATATTGAAGAAAACAAATATCCAGATGTGAACGTGTATTTTGACAATGTAAAATTTCATATTTTCTCCCTATGCAATCAGTGCCTATCACCACTAACGCTGTGAGTTTGAATCCCGTTCATGGTGAGGTGTACTCGATGCAGCATTATGTGATAAAGTTTGTCAGTGACTTGCGACAGGTCGGTGGTTTTCTCCGGGTACTCCGATTTTCTCCACCAATAAAACTGACCGTCACGATATAACTGAAATATTGCTGAAAGTGGCGTCAAACACCATAAACCAAACCACATTTTTCTCAACATTCTCCGAAAGAAGTGGAGATATCAGTCTAATGGTTGATTGATTGATTGTTGCTTAATGTCCAGCGAGCATTATTTCAACTTTAAATAGGACGAGAACAATTTCAACACCAAAAAAAGTTATAATTTTTTTATTAGAATAAGGAAAATTTGAAATATCTTTTAAACTGTAAATTTTAAAGTAGAAGTGTAAACGAGAGTTGTATAGAGAATCAAGGGTGCTAATTTAATTTGGAAGTTTACAAACCAGAAAGTGAACGTATTTGGCCCTGCTCATATAGAAAAATCGCATTTTAAAGGAGTTTTTGAGTGTATATTTTGACAAAGTTTTATGAAATACGGAGGGAATAAGTCTATGAAAGAGAACAGCCTGCGGCCGTGGGTTTTAATCCCTGAGGACAATAGACACTCGACGGTCACCCGAAAGATTCCATTGTTCTCCGTAGAGCCCGTCACCATCTCCTACCAGCAATATTGAGTTCATTGATTTTTACCTGTAAAATATTTTACCTGTAAAAATTGCTTGAACTGGGACATTTTTCATTATTTTAATTTTTTCACTAAATATATAGCACTTCTGTCTTTAATAGTGAAAAAATGAAGACTTCATATATCATATAATATGAAGAATATATCATTGTCGTTTTGTTCGATTCTGTATAACATTTTTAATTGGTATACATGTAAATGTAAAAAACGGAACGAAAAATTAGTTTTGAGATTGTGCAACTTCCTAATTAAAAAATGCTCGTAAAATTAGTACATTTTTTAAATTATAGAACCTCAGAGATCAATTGGAGGATTGATTTTTTTTTGGGGGAGGGGTAGATTATGACATTGAGCACTGTCATTTTTTTAGCTATTTTTTACCAAACCTTCAACTTAACATTGGTAAAAAATGCCTAAAAACTGCAAAAATTATTGATGAATCAGTGATACTTGCAATTGTTTTACGTAACTATTCTACTAAACCAAGTTATATCTTTCAACCCAAACGTGAGCTAAAAGTTTGGAAATATATATTTAACCTATTCCACTTCGAAATGCTTATCCAAAACAGGAATCCGAAGTTTCGACCTTTGTGTTTGTTTGTTTTGACTTTTCATGAATGCGAGGCCCGTTTTGTGTTTGGTTTTCGGTTGAATAAAAAACTTTCCCTGTTTATCTTCTTTTTTTTTGTGTCGAGTTGTTTTGTGTATTATTTATGTGTTATAATCAATATAAGTTAAATAATTCATCTGACCCCAGATAGTTTCAACAGATAAACTGTTCTTAAACCTTAATGAATTGGCAGACACATGTTCCAAATATTTTCGACATTGGCTTTAACGGGACATTTATTAGATTTTTACATTTTTTCTCTGTCTATTATGCTTAATATTATTATACTTCAACCCGTGTCGTCATCCGAGTCATCATCACAAAAATCAATGATAATAGGTTCTATGACACTTCTATCTATACAGTTTTCTTTGCAGTATTCTTTTTCAATTTTGACCACATGTTATTCTGCTTTTGTCCACACATCTTTTGTAATTTTTCCGAAAGCGGCGTACGTGAGTCCTTTCACATCTTTTAATCGGAAGGTGGTATTGTTTTTAGCCACGAAACCTTTGACTTGCGCCCATATTAATTATATCGGGTTAAGTTCACAGTGTTGAACGGGGATTCTTAATACTTCATTTCCGTGTAAATTAGGAATTTTATCTGTTTTATAAACTACTGGGGTCTTTTTTTGTTTTATTTTTTCATATAATACTTTTTTGGTATCAGTAGCAGAAAAAGGAATGTTGTGTTGTGTAAAATAGTTTTGGAGAACAGCTTTTGTCTGACTAAAATTTGGGCACACCGTATCTTCTGTTTTAACATTGTGATAACTTGCATTATCTAACACAACCAGCTAGGATTTTTCAGAGCAGGCATCCATGGATTGTCAAACCACTCAAGAAAGACAACACTATTCATCTCCTGGTGATAGTCACCATCCTTTGATTTGGTCAGAAACACTAAATCGCAGCCGTCAATCAAACCCTCACTTCGAGTACCTGCATGCAAAACAATCAAACGTGTGCCTTTACCCGAGGGTATTTTGAGGGCATCAGACCCATCATTCGGAAGCCACATATAATCTCTGCAGTGATTTTGGTTAACCCATGTTTCATCCATGTATACGATATCATACCCTGTTTCCCTAAAAGATTTGATCGTTCTCAGATAATTACACCTATCATTGATAATAGACACTTGATCGTACAGAACTCTTCGATTATCACCTATTTTTTTATAAGTATATCCAAGATCAATGAGAGTTAGAGTAAGTTTAGACTTTGATATTTTAATAGAATCTTTTATTTCCTTATGTATTATTGAGACGGTCGGAGCAATTTTCCGTGAATATAAACCGTGGATTGTACTTTTAATAACACAATGATCAAAGTCGTCCAAAATTTTAGCTCTTTCTTTAGGTCTATTTAACTTACAAAGACCTCTTACCATTCATAATACGGTGCATTGAAGTGTAAGACACACCCAAAGCTTTAGATGTCCTTTGATATACCCTATCAAATGAGACAATTGGCTTCTTCGTTGCCTTTTCCTTACTAAAAAAGGAAAACAATTTTTTTACAAACTTTTGGCCTTCCGGAGATAAGTCAGACTTTTTACCCATTTTACAAAAAATGCAAAATATAACAATAATCTATGACAGAAATGCTTGTCAGGTTCGTCTAAAGTACACGTGGCTGTGAGAAAGATTTTACAGGTAAGATACCTGACGTACGCATGGCTCTTCTATAAAGTACATTTGCTACCACCCGAAAAATGAAAACTAAATAGGACCAAAATACAAAATTTCATCTGAGTGTAGCCTCAGCCAAAACAATAAGAAGCATTACTGTAACATTTTTAGTTAGCACTTCTAATTCTAAATAAAACTCTCGTTTATTTTGCTGTTCAAAAATCTATAGTTTAAAAGATATTTGGATTTTTCGTTATTCTAATCAAAAAATTATTACTTTTTTTTTTTTTTTAATAAAAACTAGATTGAAATGCGGGAGTGATCGGCTAACCCGGGCAACGACCTTTCAGAGCCACTGGAGGAGTTTGAAAAGTCTAGGCATGGTCGAAAAATTTAGTTTTTTAGTATCGGCTATAATCCGCCTCATCTATTTCGAAATCTCCAAAGAGGTCTTTAGTGTGCAAGGAGCGTGGCACACACAAAACACGCAACCCACTATAGTCCACGATCAGAGTATTATAGCCAACTATCGAGGGGCAAGCGACTATCCAGCACATGTGGACGCGCTCGGTAGCTCTCGATTTTTATAGTTCTAGCTCACGGACACAATGTTCAGTCCACGGATAGAAATGTCGCTCCACTCGCACATGTTATCCAGATTCCGTCTTCGCACTTACTCAATAATGCTGGGTGCTTAGCAGAAAGGCAACATATACTAACTATATACAATGCCAGTGGCGTAGGTACCCATATACCTTGGAGGGGAAACCCAAAACCCCCAGTGCGTGCACTTTTAATAACTCCTTCCTGCACCACTGAATGCAATCTATGATTTGATCCGACAGGGACCGGAACCCACCATCTAACCATTACACAACTGATGCGGTTCTTGGATGACAATTGAAATTTAAAAAACATTAAATGTGTAGTAAAAACTACAAATATATCTTCACATGATTGTATTAAATGTAACTAATCTACGATTGTATTAAATGTAACTAATCTACGATTGTATTAAATGTAACTAATCTACGATTGTATTAAATGTAACTAATCTACGATTGTATTAAATGTAACTAATCTACGAGTGTATTAAATGTAACTAATCTACGATTGTATTAAATGTAACTAATCTACGATTGTATTAAATGTAACTAATCTACGATTGTATTAAATGTAACTAATCTACGATTGTATTAATTGTAACTAATCTACGATTTCTCCTCCTTCATGCATGGGTGACCTGTTTAAGCGCTGAGGTTTTCTTACTCCCAAAGACTTTTAAATTATACAGGTTTCCAATCTTTTGACTTTGAGCGTACCTGATGTACATGTAGGTTGTTCCAGAAACGTGTCGTGTGCACTCTATTAGATATCTACATTTTTTTATTTCTGATAAACTGTATACACTTCGACTGACGTTAAACACCACCTGTATTTATATTTTTTACCGGTTACTGTTGTAATTACAGATAAATTAGCTAAAAGACGATACCTTTTTTGGTAATATTTTCATTACGGATTAGATTCCGAATTACAGAATGGACCATAATTGAAGCCGGTAAAGGATCTGTGGAATTGATATAGATTTCCAAAAATGGACATGCCTCTCCAATCGGAACACTATCCGGATTCAGACCAACCAGTTTTTGTTCTTACTTCTTAATGTTGCATGCGTAGCGAAGAAGCAAAAAATACCCATTATATATGTTTTGGTTTTACTCTATTGGGGATCAAACCCACCATCTACGACTACCAGATTCGATGCAAGCACACTAACCATATTTAATTTTCAGCTCTTTATGTCCCCCCCCCCCCTTTTAACACATACTTATTAAAAAATTTAAAGCACTTTGAAAAAATGTTTACGGACGTTAACCCCACGTAGTTACGTTGTTAAATACCCGGATATAACATTTTTACATAATTCTCAAATTGATTAAAAAGGATTTTGTGCATCAAATTACAACAGGAAATATGAATTAAGAAAACTATATTAGAATGGATATTATAAACCTGTAACTTTATTAGTTGTTTTTTTCTTCTTTTATTACATTCAAGTCATGTGGTTCTATTATTTAATAGTACTATGTGTAACATGGGCTCAAATAGAAGGACCGACTATACCCAGAAAAACTCTTACTGTTGGAATAAATGTAGAAGTAAGTAAAATTAAAAAACGTATTTGTCCTTAAATTTTTAATTATGTAAATCATTAATTAAATATCAAACCAGGTTCAGGGCCCGGGTGGCTCAATGCGCTAGGTAGTTGAATTATCTAACAACTCATACAAGCCTATCACCAATACGGCGTGGGTTCCCGTCCGGCTTTGTAATTTACAAAAAAGGGTGCACTCGACTCGCAGCCGCAAGTGATAAAGTTTACCAGTTGCTTGCCCATGGTCGGTGGTTTTCTCTCCGGGTACTCCGGCTTCTTCCACCACTAAAACTGGTCGCCATGATATAGCTAAAATATTGCTGAAAGTGGCGTTAAACACCAAAATTCAAATTCAAATTCAAACCAGGTCTGTAATTGGACGAATTGTAATGGTATATGTACATGTAACTACAACTAGGGGTTCTGGTTATGGTGTTTAGCGCCACTTTCACCAATATTTTATTTATTTTATACATGGTGGTCAGCTTAATTGGTGGAGGAAACCGGAGTACCCGGAGAAAGCAATCGGCCTATCGTAATTCAAGGATAAACTTTATCACATAAATGTGTATCGAGTACACCTCGCCATACGACCAAATATAATTTAACAGTACCTTTTTCTATAAGATATACTGATGACTGATATAACGAATTAATTTTTATGGAGCGATCTTTTCATTGTGGGCTATGTTTTATCTAAAATAATTTCATAGAAACAAAAGTAATTGACCCCAGAGATAAAACAAATAGCAATAAAATAAAAATAAAATAAATAAAAATGACTAGGTAGATTTCACTGACATACTGGCATATTTTGATATGCAGTGTATTTTGAAAAAAATACAGATTTTTCATGTACTATATGTATATAATGTAATTTTTGTTTCGTGCGAAAAAATACTTTCTGACCGAGGGGGGGGGGTAAATGATCGGTGTCTTCAACCTATGCCAACATTTTAAAGTTTTATATTCAAGGTATGCCAACAAACATTTTATTACAGGTGTTTATATAACAATTAATGATAGTTACAGGTAAGTAAATTTGGAACTACAGGTCTCAAAAGTGAAATTTATGAGAATTTTTTTTCTTAATCTAAAAATATAAGATATAAAATAATATAAAAATATTAAGTTTTGTAAAAATTTATATATAGAATAATAATTCTGTTAAAATTAAACAAAAATCTGTAAATAAAAAAGATGAAAATCTAAAATGTTAGAATAATTTAAATAAACAATCTTTTTAAAAAGTCTTAATTTAAAATATTATATGATATTTATGCAATTAAACGATTTTCTTAAAATCTGATTTCAAAATTTTAGAATAATACCTATTTATGAATTTAGAATTATCATAATTGTGGACAGTATTTTTTAATTGCTCACTCCAAGCTAATTAATCATAAGATCAGTCATTTTCACATTGTTGTGATTTAGGATAATATTTGATTACTGAATAATGATCACTACTTTAACAGAGTTGACCAAGCTAACAAAGGGTATAAATGGGAACCCAGTAAGAGTCTAGTGACTCCAGTCATTACCTAAGTTACAATAATGTCCTGGTTTATTTTCATAAAGTTTGATAATAAAATATATGTGCTCATAATGTCCTGATTTATTTTCATAAAGATTGATATTCATATATATATATGTGTGTGCTGATATACTGATTTATTTTGTTATTTCCAAAAAATATGCTTTTAAATATTTACTCCTAACTTAGTTTATTCACTCAACACTCACACAAAAACAAGACAACTTCTACATTTATTAAAAGTTAATTGTGGACTTGGAGTACATTGATATCTCCCTCAGTTTTACACTAATTAAACATGACTAGTCATGTTTATATAACAATTAACCTATTCAACCTATGCCAAAAAAAATTCTTACCTTTCTATGCCTATTTTTCAAAATGTTGGTATAGGTTGAATGAACCAAATGATCGGCCCCTAAGTAATATTGATGATTGATGTCACGAATGAATTGTTAATTACGGATACATAGATGTCCGATGTCTTCAACCTATGCCAACATTTTTTCTGACCTTTTTATACCTATTTTTCAAAATGTTGGCATAGGTTGAATGAACCAGATGTCCGTCTTGTACTAATCTCCTTAATTAATTTTAATTATCAATTAAAAGTAGATTATAGATATTAATTATCAATAAAAAAAGCACACTTATGACATTTATTTTAATCTGATTAAGTTAGAATATACATATATTGAAGAAAACAAATATCCAGATGTGAACGTGTATTTTGACAATGTAAAATTTCATATTTTCTCCCTATGCAATCAGTGCCTATCACCACTAACGCTGTGAGTTTGAATCCCGTTCATGGTGAGGTGTACTCGATGCAGCATTATGTGATAAAGTTTGTCAGTGACTTGCGACAGGTCGGCGGTTTTCTCCGGGTACTCCGGTTTCCTCTACCAATAAAACTGACCGTCACGATATAACTGAAATATTGCTGAAAGTGGCGTCAAACACCATAAACCAAACCACATTTTTCTCAACATTCTCCGAAAGAAGTGGAGATATCAGTCTAATGGTTGATTGATTGATTGTTGCTTAATGTCCAGCGAGCATTATTTCAACTTTAAATAGGACGAGAACAATTTCAACACCAAAAAAAGTTATAATTTTTTTTATTAGAATAAGGAAAATTTGAAATATCTTTTAAACTGTAAATTTTAAAGTAGAAGTGTAAACGAGAGTTGTGTAGAGAATCAAGGGTGCTAATTTAATTTGGAAGTTTACAAACCAGAAAGTGAACGTATTTGGCCCTGCTCATATAGAAAAATCGCATTTTAAAGGAGTTTTTGAGTGTATATTTTGACAAAGTTTTATGAAATACGGAGGGAATAAGTCTATAAAAGAGAACAGCTTGCGGCCGTGGGTTTTAATCCCTGAGGACAATAGACACTCGACGGTCACCCGAAAGATTCCATTGTTCTCCGTAGAGCCCGTCACCATCTCCTACCAGCAATATTGAGTTCATTGATTTTTACCTGTAAAATATTTTACCTGTAAAAATTGCTTGAACTGGGACATTTTTCATTATTTTAATTTTTTCACTAAATATATAGCACTTCTGTCTTTAATAGTGAAAAAATGAAGACTTCATATATCATATAATATGAAGAATATATCATTGTCGTTTTGTTCGATTCTGTATGACATTTTTAATTGATATACATGTACATGTAAGAAACGGAACGAAAAATGAGTTTTGAGATTGTGCAACTTCCTAATTAAAAAATGCTCGTAAAATTAGTACATTTTTTAAATTATAGAACCTCAGAGATCAATTGGAGGATTGGTTTTTTTTGGGGGGAGGGGTAGATTATGACATTGAGCACTGTCATTTTTTTAGCTATTTTTTACCAAACCTTCAACTTAACATTGGTAAAAAATGCCTAAAAACTGCAAAAATTATTGATGAATCATTGATACTTGCAATTGTTTTACGTAACTATTCTACTAAACCAAGTTATATCTTTCAACCCAAACGTGGGCTAAAAGTTTGGAAATATATATTTAACCTATTCCACTTCGAAATGCTTATCCAAAACAGGAATCCGAAGTTTCGACCTTTGTGTTTGTTTGTTTTGACTTTTCATGAATGCGAGGCCCGTTTTGTGTTTGGTTTTCGGTTGAATAATAAACTTTCCCTGTTTATCTTCTTTTTTTTTGTGTCGAGTTGTTTTGTGTATTATTTATGTGTTATAATCAATATAAGTTAAATAATTCATCTGACCCCAGATAGTTTCAACAGTTAAACTGTTCTTAAACCTTAATGAATTGGCAGACACATGTTCCAAATATTTTCGACATTGGATTTAACGGGACATTTATTAGATTTTTACATTTTTTCTCTGTCTATTATACTTAATATTATTATACTTCAACCCGTGGCATCATCCGAGTCATCATCACAAAAATCAATGATAATAGGTTCTATGACACTTCTATCTATACAGTTTTCTTTGCAGTATTCTTTTTCAATTTTGACCACATGTTATTCTGCTTTTGTCCACACATCTTTTGTAATTTTTCCGAAAGCGGCGTACGTGAGTTCTTTCACATCTTTTAATCGGAAGGTGGTATTGTTTTTAGCCACGAAACCTTTGACTTGCGCCCATATTAATTATATCGGGTTAAGTTCACAGTGTCGAACGGGGGTTCTTAATACTTCATTTCCGTGTAAATTAGGAATTTTATCTGTTTTATAAACTACTGGGGTCTTTTTTTGTTTTATTTTTTCATATAATACTTTTTTGGTATCAGTAGCAGAAAAAGGAATGTCGTGTTGTGTAAAATAGTTTTGGAGAACAGCTTTTGTCTGACTAAAATTTGGGCACACCGTATCTTCTGTTTTAACATTGTGATAACTTGCATTATCTAACACAACCAAGCTAGGATTTTTCAGAGCAGGCATCAATGGATTTTCAAACCACTCAAGAAAGACAACACTATTCATCTCCTGGTGATAGTCACCATCCTTTGATTTGGCCAGAAACACTAAATCACAGCCGTCAATCAAACCATCACTTCGAGTACCTGCAACCTGCATGCAAAACAATCAAACGTTTGCCTTTACCCGAGGGTATTTTGAGGGCATCAGACCCATCATTCGGAAGCCACATATAATCTGTGCAGTGATTTTGGTTAACCCATGTTTCATCCATGTACACGATATCATACCCTGTTTCCCTAAAAGATTTGATCTTTCTCAGATAATTACACCTATCATTGATAATAGACACTTGATCGTACAGAACTCTTCGATTATCACCTATTTTGTTATAAGTATATCCAAGATCAATGAGAGTTAGAGTAAGTTTAGACTTTGATATTTTAATAGAATCTTTTATTTCCTTATGTATTATTGAGACGGTCGGAGCAATTTTCCGTGAATATAAACCGTGGATTGTACTTTTAATAACACAATGATCAAAGTCGTCCAAAATTTTAGCTCTTTCTTTAGGTCTATTTGACTTACAAAGACCTCCTACCATTCATAATACGGTGCATTGAAGTGTAAGACGCACCCAAAGCTTTAGATGTCCTTTGATATACCCTATCAAATGAGACAATTGGCTTCTTCGTTGCCTTTTCCTTACTAAAAAAGGCAAACAACTTATTTACAAACTTTTGGCATTCCGAAGATAAGTCAGACTTTTTACCCATTTTACAAAAAATGCAAAATATAACAATAATTTATGAGAGAAATGCTTGTCAGGTTCGTTTAAAGTACACGTGGCTGTGAGAAAGATTTTACAGGTAAGATACCTGACGTACGGATGGCTCTTCTGTAACGTACATCTACTACCACACGAAAAATGACAACTAAATAGGACCAAAATACAAAATTTCATTTGAGTGCAGCCTCAGCCAAAACAATAAGAAGCATTACTATAACATTTTTAGTTAGCACTTCTAATTCTAAATAAAACTCGTTTATTTTGCTGTTCAAAAATCTATAGTTTAAAAGATATTTGGATTTTTCGTTATTCTAATCAAAAAATTATTACTTTTTTTTTTCTTTAATAAAAACTAGATTGAAATGCGGGAGTGATCGGCTAACCCGGGCAACGACCTTTCAGAGCCACTGGAGGAGCTTGAAAAGTCTAGGCATGGCGAAAAATGTTGTCTTTTAGTATCGGCTATAATCCGCCTCATCTATTTCGAAATCTCCAAAGAGGTCTTTAGTGTGCAAGGAGCGTGGCACACACAAAACACGCAACCCACTATAGTCCACGATCAGAGTATTATAGCCAACTATTGAGGGGCAAGCGACTATCCAGCACATGTGGACGCGCTCGGTAGCTCTCGATTTTTATAGTTCTAGCTCACGGACACAATGTTCAGTCCACGGATAGAAATGTCGCTCCACTCGCACATGTTATCCAGATTCCGTCTTCGCACTTACTCAATAATGCTGGGTGCTTAGCAGAAAAGCAACATATACTAACTATATACAATGCCAGTGGTGTAGGTACCCATATACCTTGGAGGGGAAACCCAAAACCCCCAGTGCGTGCACTTTTAATAACTCCTTCCTGCACCACTGAATGCAATCTATGATTTGACCCGACAGGGACCGGAACCCACCATCTAACCATTACACAACTGATGCGGTTCTTGGATGACAATTGAAATTTAAAAAACATTAAATGTGTAGTAAAAACTACAAATATATCTTCACATGATTGTATTAAATGTAACTAATCTACGATTGTATTAAATGTAACTAATCTACGATTGTATTAAATGTAACTAATCTACGATTGTATTAAATGTAACTAATCTACGATTGTATTAAATGTAACTAATCTACGATTGTATTAAATGTAACTAATCTACGATTGTATTAAATGTAACTAATCTACGATTGTATTAAATGTAACTAATCTACGATTGTATTAAATGTAACTAATCTACGAGTGTATTAAATGTAACTAATCTACGATTGTATTAAATGTAACTAATCTACGATTGTATTAAATGTAACTAATCTACGATTGTATTAAATGTAACTAATCTACGATTGTATTAATTGTAACTAATCTACGATTTCTCCTCCTTCATGCATGGGTGACCTGTTTAAGCGCTGGGGTTTTCTTGCTCCCAAAGACTTTTAAGTTATATAGGTTTCCAATCTTTTGACTTTGAGCGTACCTGATGTACATGTAGGTTGTTCCAGAAACGTGTCGTGTGCACTCTATTAGATATCTACATTTTTTTTATTTCTGATAAACTGTATACACTTCGACTGACGTTAAACACCACCTGTATTTATATTTTTTACCGGTTACTGTTGTAATTACAGATAAATTAGCTAAAAGACGATACCTTTTTTGGTAATATTTTCATTACGGATTAGATTCCGAATTACAGAATGGACCATAATTGAAGCCGGTAAAGGATCTGTGGAATTGATATAGATTTCCAAAAATGGACATGCCTCTCCAATCGGAACACTATCCGGATTCAGACCAACCAGTTTTTGTTCTTACTTCTTAATGTTGCATGCGTAGCGAAGAAGCAAAAAATACCCATTATATATGTTTTGGTTTTACTCTATTGGGGATCAAACCCACCATCTACGACTACCAGATTCGATGCAAGCACACTAACCATATTTAATTTTCGGCTCTTTATGTCCCCCCCCCTTTTAACACATACTTATTAAAAAATTTAAAGCACTTTGAAAAAATGTTTACGGACGTTAACCCCACGTAGTTACGTTGTTAAATACCCGGATATAACATTTTTACATAATTCTCAAATTGATTAAAAAGGATTTTGTGCATCAAATTACAACAGGAAATATGAATTAAGAAAACTATATTAGAATGGATATTATAAACCTGTAACTTTATTAGTTGTTTTTTTCTTCTTTTATTACATTCAAGTCATGTGGTTCTATTATTTAATAGTACTATGTGTAACATGGGCTCAAATAGAAGGACCGACTATACCCAGAAAAACTCTTACTGTTGGAATAAATGTAGAAGTAAGTAAAATTAAAAAACGTATTTGTCCTTAAATTTTTAATTATGTAAATCATTAATTAAATATCAAACCAGGTTCAGGGCCCGGGTGGCTCAATGCGCTAGGTAGTTGCATTATCTAACAACTCATACAAGCCTATCACCAATACGGCGTGGGTTCCCGTCCGGCTTTGTAATTTACAAAAAAGGGTGCACTCGACTCGCAGCCGCAAGTGATAAAGTTTACCAGTTGCTTGCCCATGGTCGGTGGTTTTCTCTCCGGGTACTCCGGCTTCTTCCACCACTAAAACTGGTCGCCATGATATAGCTAAAATATTGCTGAAAGTGGCGTTAAACACCAAAATTCAAATTCAAATTCAAACCAGGTCTGTAATTGGACGAATTGTAATGGTATATGTACATGTAACTACAACTAGGGGTTCGGGTTATGGTGTTTAGCGCCACTTTCACCAATATTTTATTTATTTTATACATGGTGGTCAGCTTAATTGGTGGAGGAAACCGGAGTACCCGGAGAAAGCAATCGGCCTATCGTAATTCAAGGATAAACTTTATCACATAAATGTGTATCGAGTACACCTCGCCATACGACCAAGTATAATTTAACAGTACCTTTTTCTATAAGATATACTGATGACTGATATAACGAATTAATTTTTATGGAGCGATCTTTTCATTGTGGGCTATGTTTTATCTAAAATAATTTCATAGAAACAAAAGTAATTGACCCCAGAGATAAAACAAATAGCAATAAAATAAAAATAAAATAAATAAAAATGACTAGGTAGATTTCACTGACATACTGGCATATTTTGATATGCAGTGTATTTTGAAAAAAATACAGATTTTTCATGTACTATATGTATATAATGTAATTTTTGTTTCGTGCGAAAAAATACTTTCTGACCGAGGGGGGGGGGTAAATGATCGGTGTCTTCAACCTATGCCAACATTTTAAAGTATTATATTCAAGGTATGCCAACAAACATTTTATTACAGGTGTTTATATAACAATTAATGATAGTTACAGGTAAGTAAATTTGGAACTACAGGTCTCAAAAGTGAAATTTATGAAGAATTTTTTTTCTTAATCTAAAAATATAAGATATAAAATAATATAAAAATATTAAGTTTTGTAAAAATTTATATATAGAATAATAATTCTGTTAAAATTAAACAAAAATCTGTAAATAAAAAAGATGAAAATCTAAAATGTTAGAATAATTTAAATAAACAATCTTTTTAAAAAGTCTTAATTTAAAATATTATATGATATTTATGCAATTAAACGATTTTCTTAAAATCTGATTTCAAAATTTTAGAATAATACCTATTTATGAATTTAGAATTATCATAATTGTGGACAGTATTTTTTAATTGCTCACTCCAAGCTAATTAATCATAAGATCAGTCATTTTCACATTGTTGTGATTTAGGATAATATTTGATTACTGAATAATGATCACTACTTTAACAGAGTTGACCAAGCTAACAAAGGGTATAAATGGGAACCCAGTAAGAGTCCAGTGACTCCAGTCATTACTTAAGTTACAATAATGTCCTGGTTTATTTTCATAAAGTTTGATAATAAAATATATGTGCTCATAATGTCCTGATTTATTTTCATAAAGATTGATATTCATATATATATATGTGTGTGCTGATATACTGATTTATTTTGTTATTTCCAAAAAATATGCTTTTAAATATTTACTCCTAACTTAGTTTATTCACTCAACACTCACACAAAAACAAGACAACTTCTACATTTATTAAAAGTTAATTGTGGACTTGGAGTACATTGATATCTCCCTCAGTTTTACACTAATTAAACATGACTAGTCATGTTTATATAACAATTAACCTATTCAACCTATGCCAAAAAAAATTCTTACCTTTCTATGCCTATTTTTCAAAATGTTGGTATAGGTTGAATGAACCAAATGATCGGCCCCTAAGTAATATTGATGATTGATGTCACGAATGAATTGTTAATTACGGATACATAAATGTCCGATGTCTTCAACCTATGCCAACATTTTTTCTGACCTTTTTATACCTATTTTTCAAAATGTTGGCATAGGTTGAATGAACCAGATGTCCGTCTTGTACTAATCTCCTTAATTAATTTTAATTATCAATTAAAAGTAGATTATAGATATTAATTATCAATAAAAAAAACACACTTATGACATTTATTTTAATCTGATTAAGTTAGAATATACATATATTGAAGAAAACAAATATCCAGATGTGAACGTGTATTTTGACAATGTAAAATTTCATATTTTCTCCCTATGCAATCAGTGCCTATCACCACTAACGCTGTGAGTTTGAATCCCGTTCATGGTGAGGTGTACTCGATGCAACATTATGTGATAAAGTTTGTCAGTGACTTGCGACAGGTCGGTGGTTTTCTCCGGGTACTCCGGTTTCCTCCACCAATAAAACTGACCGTCACGATATAACTGAAATATTGCTGAAAGTGGCGTCAAACACCATAAACCAAACCACATTTTTCTCAACATTCTCCGAAAGAAGTGGAGATATCAGTCTAATGGTTGATTGATTGATTGTTGCTTAATGTCCAGCGAGCATTATTTCAACTTTAAATAGGACGAGAACAATTTCAACACCAACAAAAGTTATAATTTTTTTATTAGAATAAGGAAAATTTGAAATATCTTTTAAACTGTAAATTTTAAAGTAGAAGTGTAAACGAGAGTTGTGTAGAGAATCAAGGGTGCTAATTTAATTTGGAAGTTTACAAACCAGAAAGTGAACGTATTTGGCCCTGCTCATATAGAAAAATCGCATTTTAAAGGAGTTTTTGAGTGTATATTTTGACAAAGTTTTATGAAATACGGAGGGAATAAGTCTATAAAAGAGAACAGCTTGCGGCCGTGGGTTTTAATCCCTGAGGACAATAGACACTCGACGGTCACCCGAAAGATTCCATTGTTCTCCGTAGAGCCCGTCACCATCTCCTACCAGCAATATTGAGTTCATTGATTTTTACCTGTAAAATATTTTACCTGTAAAAATTGCTTGAACTGGGACATTTTTCATTATTTTAATTTTTTCACTAAATATATAGCACTTCTGTCTTTAATAGTGAAAAAATTAAGACTTCATATATCATATAATATGAAGAATATATCATTGTCGTTTTGTTCGATTCTGTATGACATTTTTAATTGATATACATGTACATGTAAGAAACGGAACGAAAAATGAGTTTTGAGATTGTGCAACTTCCTAATTAAAAAATGCTCGTAAAATTAGTACATTTTTTAAATTATAGAACCTCAGAGATCAATTGGAGGATTGATTTTTTTGGGGGGGAGGGGTAGATTATGACATTGAGCACTGTCATTTTTTTAGCTATTTTTGACCAAACCTTCAACTTAACATTGGTAAAAAATGCCTAAAAACTGCAAAAATTATTGATGAATCATTGATTCTTGCAATTGTTTTACGTAACTATTCTACTAAACCAAGTTATATCTTTCAACCCAAACGTGGGCTAAAAGTTTGGAAATATATATTTAACCTATTCCACTTCGAAATGCTTATCCAAAACAGGAATCCGAAGTTTCGACCTTTGTGTTTGTTTGTTTTGACTTTTCATGAATGCGAGGCCCGTTTTGTGTTTGGTTTTCGGTTGAATAATAAACTTTTCCTGTTTATCTTCTTTTTTTTTTGTGTCGAGTTGTTTTGTGTATTATTTATGTGTTATAATCAATATAAGTTAAATAATTCATCTGACCCCAGATAGTTTCAACAGTTAAACTGTTCTTAAACCTTAATGAATTGGCAGACACATGTTCCAAATATTTTCGACATTGGATTTAACGGGACATTTATTAGATTTTTACATTTTTTCTCTGTCTATTATACTTAATATTATTATACTTCAACCCGTGGCATCATCCGAGTCATCATCACAAAAATCAATGATAATAGGTTCTATGACACTTCTATCTATACAGTTTTCTTTGCAGTATTCTTTTTCAATTTTGACCACATGTTATTCTGCTTTTGTCCACACATCTTTTGTAATTTTTCCGAAAGCGGCGTACGTGATTTCTTTCACATCTTTTAATCGGAAGGTGGTATTGTTTTTAGCCACGAAACCTTTGACTTGCGCCCATATTAATTATATCGGGTTAAGTTCACAGTGTCGAACGGGGGTTCTTAATACTTCATTTCCGTGTAAATTAGGAATTTTATCTGTTTTATAAACTACTGGGGTCTTTTTTTGTTTTATTTTTTCATATAATACTTTTTTGGTATCAGTAGCAGAAAAAGGAATGTCGTGTTGTGTAAAATAGTTTTGGAGAACAGCTTTTGTCTGACTAAAATTTGGGCACACCGTATCTTCTGTTTTAACATTGTGATAACTTGCATTATCTAACAGAGTTGACCAAGCTAACAAAGGGTATAAATGGGAACCCAGTAAGAGTCCAGTGACTCCAGTCATTACCTAAGTTACAATAATGTCCTGGTTTATTTTCATAAAGTTTGATAATAAAATATATGTGCTCATAATGTCCTGATTTATTTTCATAAAGATTGATATTCATATATATATATGTGTGTGCTGATATACTGATTTATTTTGTTATTTCCAAAAAATATGCTTTTAAATATTTACTCCTAACTTAGTTTATTCACTCAACACTCACACAAAAACAAGACAACTTCTACATTTATTAAAAGTTAATTGTGGACTTGGAGTACATTGATATCTCCCTCAGTTTTACACTAATTAAACATGACTAGTCATGTTTATATAACAATTAACCTATTCAACCTATGCCAAAAAAAATTCTTACCTTTCTATGCCTATTTTTCAAAATGTTGGTATAGGTTGAATGAACCAAATGATCGGCCCCTAAGTAATATTGATGATTGATGTCACGAATGAATTGTTAATTACGGATACATAAATGTCCGATGTCTTCAACCTATGCCAACATTTTTTCTGACCTTTTTATACCTATTTTTCAAAATGTTGGCATAGGTTGAATGAACCAGATGTCCGTCTTGTACTAATCTCCTTAATTAATTTTAATTATCAATTAAAAGTAGATTATAGATATTAATTATCAATAAAAAAAACACACTTATGACATTTATTTTAATCTGATTAAGTTAGAATATACATATATTGAAGAAAACAAATATCCAGATGTGAACGTGTATTTTGACAATGTAAAATTTCATATTTTCTCCCTATGCAATCAGTGCCTATCACCACTAACGCTGTGAGTTTGAATCCCGTTCATGGTGAGGTGTACTCGATGCAACATTATGTGATAAAGTTTGTCAGTGACTTGCGACAGGTCGGTGGTTTTCTCCGGGTACTCCGGTTTCCTCCACCAATAAAACTGACCGTCACGATATAACTGAAATATTGCTGAAAGTGGCGTCAAACACCATAAACCAAACCACATTTTTCTCAACATTCTCCGAAAGAAGTGGAGATATCAGTCTAATGGTTGATTGATTGATTGTTGCTTAATGTCCAGCGAGCATTATTTCAACTTTAAATAGGACGAGAACAATTTCAACACCAAAAAAAGTTATAATTTTTTTATTAGAATAAGGAAAATTTGAAATATCTTTTAAACTGTAAATTTTAAAGTAGAAGTGTAAACGAGAGTTGTGTAGAGAATCAAGGGTGCTAATTTAATTTGGAAGTTTACAAACCAGAAAGTGAACGTATTTGGCCCTGCTCATATAGAAAAATCGCATTTTAAAGGAGTTTTTGAGTGTATATTTTGACAAAGTTTTATGAAATACGGAGGGAATAAGTCTATAAAAGAGAACAGCTTGCGGCCGTGGGTTTTAATCCCTGAGGACAATAGACACTCGACGGTCACCCGAAAGATTCCATTGTTCTCCGTAGAGCCCGTCACCATCTCCTACCAGCAATATTGAGTTCATTGATTTTTACCTGTAAAATATTTTACCTGTAAAAATTGCTTGAACTGGGACATTTTTCATTATTTTAATTTTTTCACTAAATATATAGCACTTCTGTCTTTAATAGTGAATAAATTAAGACTTCATATATCATATAATATGAAGAATATATCATTGTCGTTTTGTTCGATTCTGTATGACATTTTTAATTGATATACATGTACATGTAAGAAACGGAACGAAAAATGAGTTTTGAGATTGTGCAACTTCCTAATTAAAAAATGCTCGTAAAATTAGTACATTTTTTAAATTATAGAACCTCAGAGATCAATTGGAGGATTGATTTTTTTGGGGGGGAGGGGTAGATTATGACATTGAGCACTGTCATTTTTTTAGCTATTTTTGACCAAACCTTCAACTTAACATTGGTAAAAAATGCCTAAAAACTGCAAAAATTATTGATGAATCATTGATACTTGCAATTGTTTTACGTAACTATTCTACTAAACCAAGTTATATCTTTCAACCCAAACGTGGGCTAAAAGTTTGGAAATATATATTTAACCTATTCCACTTCGAAATGCTTATCCAAAACAGGAATCCGAAGTTTCGACCTTTGTGTTTGTTTGTTTTGACTTTTCATGAATGCGAGGCCCGTTTTGTGTTTGGTTTTCGGTTGAATAATAAACTTTTCCTGTTTATCTTCTTTTTTTTTTGTGTCGAGTTGTTTTGTGTATTATTTATGTGTTATAATCAATATAAGTTAAATAATTCATCTGACCTCAGATAGTTTCAACAGTTAAACTGTTCTTAAACCTTAATGAATTGGCAGACACATGTTCCAAATATTTTCGACATTGGATTTAACGGGACATTTATTAGATTTTTACATTTTTTCTCTGTCTATTATACTTAATATTATTATACTTCAACCCGTGGCATCATCCGAGTCATCATCACAAAAATCAATGATAATAGGTTCTATGACACTTCTATCTATACAGTTTTCATTGCAGTATTCTTTTTCAATTTTGACCACATGTTATTCTGCTTTTGTCCACACATCTTTTGTAATTTTTCCGAAAGCGGCGTACGTGATTTCTTTCACATCTTTTAATCGGAAGGTGGTATTGTTTTTAGCCACGAAACCTTTGACTTGCGCCCATATTAATTATATCGGGTTAAGTTCACAGTGTCGAACGGGGGTTCTTAATACTTCATTTCCGTGTAAATTAGGAATTTTATCTGTTTTATAAACTACTGGGGTCTTTTTTTGTTTTATTTTTTCATATAATACTTTTTTGGTATCAGTAGCAGAAAAAGGAATGTCGTGTTGTGTAAAATAGTTTTGGAGAACAGCTTTTGTCTGACTAAAATTTGGGCACACCGTATCTTCTGTTTTAACATTGTGATAACTTGCATTATCTAACACAACCAAGCTAGGATTTTTCAGAGCAGGCATCAATGGATTTTCAAACCACTCAAGAAAGACAACACTATTCATCTCCTGGTGATAGTCACCATCCTTTGATTTGGCCAGAAACACTAAATCACAGCCGTCAATCAAACCATCACTTCGAGTACCTGCAACCTGCATGCAAAACAATCAAACGTTTGCCTTTACCCGAGGGTATTTTGAGGGCATCAGACCCATCATTCGGAAGCCACATATAATCTGTGCAGTGATTTTGGTTAACCCATGTTTCATCCATGTACACGATATCATACCCTGTTTCCCTAAAAGATTTGATCTTTCTCAGATAATTACACCTATCATTGATAATAGACACTTGATCGTACAGAACTCTTCGATTATCACCTATTTTGTTATAAGTATATCCAAGATCAATGAGAGTTAGAGTAAGTTTAGACTTTGATATTTTAATAGAATCTTTTATTTCCTTATGTATTATTGAGACGGTCGGAGCAATTTTCCGTGAATATAAACCGTGGATTGTACTTTTAATAACACAATGATCAAAGTCGTCCAAAATTTTAGCTCTTTCTTTAGGTCTATTTGACTTACAAAGACCTCTTACCATTCATAATACGGTGCATTGAAGTGTAAGACACACCCAAAGCTTTAGATGTCCTTTGATATACCCTATCAAATGAGACAATTGGCTTCTTCGTTGCATTTTCCTTACTAAAAAAGGCAAACAACTTATTTACAAACTTTTGGCATTCCGAAGATAAGTCAGACTTTTTACCCATTTTACAAAAAATGCAAAATATAACAATAATTTATGAGAGAAATGCTTGTCAGGTTCGTTTAAAGTACACGTGGCTGTGAGAAAGATTTTACAGGTAAGATACCTGACGTACGGATGGCTCTTCTGTAACGTACATCTACTACCACCCGAAAAATGACAACTAAATAGGACCAAAATACAAAATTTCATTTGAGTGCAGCCTCAGCCAAAACAATAAGAAGCATTACTATAACATTTTTAGTTAGCACTTCTAATTCTAAATAAAACTCTCGTTTATTTTGCTGTTCAAAAATCTATAGTTTAAAAGATATTTGGATTTTTCGTTATTCTAATCAAAAAATTATTACTTTTTTTTTTTTTTAATAAAAACTAGATTGAAATGCGGGAGTGATCGGCTAACCCGGGCAACGACCTTTCAGAGCCACTGGAGGAGCTTGAAAAGTCTAGGCATGGCGAAAAATTTTGTCTCTTAGTATCGGCTATAATCCGCCTCATCTATTTCGAAATCTCCAAAGAGGTCTTTAGTGTGCAAGGAGCGTGGCACACACAAAACACGCAACCCACTATAGTCCACGATCAGAGTATTATAGCCAACTATCGAGGGGCAAGCGACTATCCAGCACATGTGGACGCGCTCGGTAGCTCTCGATTTTTATAGTTCTAGCTCACGGACACAATGTTCAGTCCACGGATAGAAATGTCGCTCCACTCGCACATGTTATCCAGATTCCGTCTTCGCACTTACTCAATAATGCTGGGTGCTTAGCAGAAAAGCAACATATACTAACTATATACAATGCCAGTGGCGTAGGTACCCATATACCTAGGAGGGGAAACCCAAAACCCCCAGTGCGTGCACTTTTAATAACTCCTTCCTGCACCACTGAATGCAGTCTATGATTTGACCCGACAGGGACCGGAAACTACCATCTAACCATTACACAACTGATGCGGTTCTTGGATGACAATTGAAATTTAAAAAACATTAAATGTGTAGTAAAAACTACAAATATATCTTCACATGATTGTATTAAATGCAACTAATCTACGATTGTATTAAATGTAACTAATCTACGATTGTATTAAATGTAACTAATCTACGATTGTATTAAATGTAACTAATCTACGATTGTATTAATTGTAACTAATCTACGATTGTATTAAATGTAACTAATCTACGATTGTATTAAATGTAACTAATCTACGATTGTATTAAATGTAACTAATCTACGATTGTATTAAATGTAACTAATCTACGATTGTATTAAATGTAACTAATCTACTGTTGTTCTATGTTATACACTAAAACGTAATTATTATTAAATATTGAAGGAATATTTACAAAAGTTTGGTTATATGGCACCATATGATGCTGACAGTGGAACAGATGATGTAGCAGTCCCCATACCAGATTTAACTAAAGCACTGAGGTAAGCCGAATGATTCTTATATATTAAAAAAAGGTAAGCCGAATGGTTCTTATATATTTTAAAAAAATATTAATTTAGCTACTTTAGCGTACATTATTTATTATACCATACCTTTCTTGACGTTATGAGTTCCAATCCCGCTCATGACGAGGCGTACTCGATACAACATTATGTGATAAAGTTTGTCAGTGACTTGCGGCAGGTCGGTGGTTTTCTCTGGGTACTCCGGCGTTTTTTCTGCAATGATAAAGCTGACCGCATTGATATAATTGAAACATAGTTGAAAGTGGTATAAAATACCATATCTCAAACCCTATGTTGAATTCAAAACGCAAAATACATAATTGATGCAATATTTATTAGAGTTTCACCTTATGCATCCATAAATAAATTAACAAATAATAAAATTAAAAACGTTATACATGACAGTACAGAAATTTATCCTGTTTTTTTGTTTATCGTCGTTTCTATTAGATCAACCATTTACTGAAAAAAGAAGACATTTCGGCCTTAACTATGCTAAATGGATGGTGGTGATGCCGTTTACCATGAAGCCTCATTACCGTTAACATATATGAACCTTCAATACTCGTCGTGATTCTCCAAACCTGTTTGTTTCCAAGATACGGAAAGCAGCAAAGACAATTTCATTTTGAGTAAAAAGAGTTTGAAGAAACCAAAGGGGCAATCAGACTTCGTATATCGAAGAACAGACCACACAATGGCCAAAAGAAAAAATACAAAAGGACAAACAACGATCTACAAAACATATACATAAAACTAAAGAACGAGTAACACGAACACCACTAAAGACCGGGGGTGAACTCAGGTCCTCCGGAAGGGTAAGCAGTTCCTGCGTCGTGTTACTCTAGTTACAAATCATGGATTATTTTACATTATACACCAATATTACCCTCATCAAGATGGAGAGAGGGTGATCCTGTCGGTGCAGAGGACTGGTTTGCGTAGATCCTTGTGTTAGATTCTCAACTATTACTGCATACACACTTATTCAATAACAGCAAATAACATATAGGCCAAACAGTTAATATGAATTATAAAACAGACACATAACGGTGAATAAACTTAACCCAAGATCCAATAAACTGTTAACAAAACAGTGAATGTCCAATCAAATTGTAGTAATTTGTGTAAGGAAAACAATGAAGATATCAAAGAGATAATCAGAAGCTGTAAATCTAAAATATCAAAGAGATAATCAGAAGCCGTCAATCTAAGATATCAAAGAGATAATCAGAAGTCGTAAATCTAAGATATCAAAGAGATAATCAGAAGCCGTTAATCTAAGATATCAAAGAGATAATCAGAAGCCGTAAATCTAAGATATCAAAGAGATAATCAGAAACTGTAAATCTAAGATATCAAAGAGGTAATCAGAAGCCGTAAATCTAAGATATCAAAGAGATAATCAGAAGCCGTAAATCTAAGATATCAAAGAGATAATAAGAAGCCGTAAATCTAAGATATCAAAGAGAAAATCAGAAGCCGTAAATCTAAGATATCAAAGAGATAATCAGAAGGTGTAAATCTAAGATATCAAAGACATAATCAGAAGCTGTAAATCTAAGATATCAAAGAGATAATCAGAAGCCGTAAATCTAAGATATCAAAGAGATAATCAGAAGTCGTATATCTAAGATATCAAAGAGATAATCAGAAGCCGTAAATCTAAGATATCAAAGAGATAATCAGAAGCCGTAAATCTAAGATATCAAAGAGACAATCAGAAGTCGTAAATCTAAGATATCAAAGAGATAATCAGAAGCCGTAAATCTAAGATATCAAAGAGATAATCAGAAGCTGTAAATCTAAGATATCAAAGACATAATCAGAAGCCGTAAATCTAAGATATCAAAGAGATAATCAGAAGCTGTAGATCTAAGATATCAAAGACATAATCAGAAGCGGTAAATCTAAGATATCAAAGAGATAATCAGAAGCCGTAAATCTAAGATATCAAAGAGATAATCAGAAGCCGTAAATATAAGATATCAAAGAGATAATCAGAAGCCGTAAGTCTAAGATATCAAAGAGACAATCATAAGTCGTAAATCTAAGATATCAAAGAGGTAATCAGAAACCGTAAATCTAAGATATCAAAGAGATAATCAGAAGCCGTAAATCTAAGATATCAAAGAGATAATCAGAAGCCGTAAATCTAAGATATCAAAGAGGTAATCAGAAGACGTAAATCTAAGATATCAAAGAGATAATCAGAAGCCGTAAATCTAAGATATCAAAGAGATAATCAGAAGCTGTAGATCTAAGATATCAAAGACATAATCAGCAGCCGTAAATCTAAGATATCAAAGAGATAATCAGAAGCCGTAAATCTAAGATATCAAAGAGATAATCAGAAGCCGTAAATCTAAGATATCAAAGAGATAATCAGAAGCCGTAAGTCTAAGATATCAAAGAGACAATCAGAAGCCGTAAATCTAATATATCAAAGAGATAATCAGAAGCCGTAAATCTAAGATATCAAAGAGATAGTCAGAAGCCGTAACTCTAAGATATCAAAGAGATAATCAGAAGCCGTAAATCTAAGATATCAAAGAGACAATCAGAAGTCGTAAATCTAAGATATCAAAGAGGTAATCAGAAACCGTAAATCTAAGATATCAAAGAGATAATCAGAAGCCGTAAATCTAAGATATCAAAGAGGTAATCAGAAGCCGTAAATCTAAGATATCAAAGAGATAATCAGAAGCCGTAAATCTAAGATATCAAAGAGGTAATCAGAAGCCGTAAATCTAAGATATCAAAGAGGTAATCAGAAGGTGTAAATCTAAGATATCAAAGAGATAATCAGAAGCCGTAAATCTAAGATATCAAAGAGATAATCAGAAGTCGTAAATCTAAGATATCAAAGAGGTAATCAGAAGTCGTAAATCTAAGATATCAAAGAGGTAATCAGAAGCCGTAAATCTAAGATATCAAAGAGATAATCAGAAGCCGTAAATCTAAGATATCAAAGAGATAATCAGAAGCCGTAAATCTAAGATATCAGAGAGATAATCAGAAGCCATAAATCTAAGATATCAAAGAGATAATCAGAAGCCGTAAATCTAAGATATCAAAGAGGTAATCAGAAGCCGTAAATCTAAGATATCAAAGACATAATCAGAAGTCGTAAATCTAAGATATCAAAGACATAATCAGAAGCGTAAATCTAAGATATCAAAGAGGAAAAACAAGACAATGACCAAAAGAAAAGGGACACAAAGATAAACAATGGTTTTTAAAACTCTACACAGAAAAAAAAAGATTGAGCAACAAGAACCCTGTTAAAATAGGGAGTAAACCCATGTGTCCCGGAAGGGTAAGTAGAACCCTATTAAAAATAGAGTAAACCCATGTATCCCGGAAGGGTAAGTAGAACCCTATTAAAATTAGGGAGTAAACCCATGTATTCTGGAAGGGTAAGTAGAACCCTATTAAAAATAGGGAGTAAACCCATGTGTCCCGGAAGGGTAGGTAGAACCCTATTAAAAATAGGGAGTAAACACATGTATCCCGGAAGGATAGGTAGAACTCCATTAAAAATAAGGAGTAAGCCCAGGTACCCCGGAAAAGTGGTTGTTACGGATTTGTCCTAGTTATTACTCCCTGTATCTGAACATTTATTATCGATTATTCTGGATGTTTTATTGAACGTTGTGAGCAGAGTAATGATAAATAGTCTTTCTGTAACTCAGCAATACAGTATATAATGGCGTGAATATCTAATTTAATCAAAACATTTTTCACGGCTAATCTACTGTATATTTTTGCTTACGTATGTTGGTGTTTTAATACTGTGACATATGGGAGATTAATACATGACCTTTTCCATATCAGCCCGGTATTATCTCGAGATCCCCATATCAGTCCAAGACGCACACCCGGGCTGATATGGAAAAGGTAATGCATTAATCTCTATGTAATACATATTTACAGAGCATTTCAAGAGTGGAACCATCTACCAGTGACTGGAGGATTAGACGAAGAAACATTACAATTGATGAACACACCGAGATGTGGTGTTAAAGACCCTCCATTGACAAAAGGAATGCCGAAACCATATGTACTAGGTAATTATTAAATGTATGGAAGAAGGAAACTGATAAAAAAAAAAGATAATTGCATTGACTATTCCGTCTCGTATGATTTTTTTTATGAAAATGTGGAAACAAAATTAAACCTGCCACGGTTGTTATTGTTTTCTTGTTCTTATCACGATTCCTATATCATATATAGTTTACTCCATATTTAATTGATTTATCGATTTATTGTGTTTAACGCCACTTTCAGCAATATTTCTGATATATTATGGCGACCAGTTTTAGTGGTGGAAGAAGCCGGAATACCCAGAGAGAATCACCGACCATGGGCAAGCAATTGGTAAGCTTTATCACTTGCGGCTGCGAGTCGAGTGTACCCTTTTTGTAATTTACAAAGCCGGGCGCGAACCCACGCCGTATTGGCGATAGGCTTGTATGAGTTGCGAGGTAATCTACCTAACTCATTGAGTCACGCGGGCCCTTTCTTCATATTTAAAGAATGTTCCTAAGAGAACAATGAAAAAAAACATTTAATCAGCTGCCAGTGGGAAACACAGGATATATATACAAATATAACCTAGTTTCAGCACCGCTACAGGGGATATCCCATCTGAAAGGGGTGTCTGCTACAATATAGTGTACGGGACACATCGCAATACAATGTAGTGTACGGAACACATCCCAATACAATGTAGTGTACGGAACACATCGCAATCTTAGGACGAATATAAATGAGAACTTTGTGCATATAGACTGTCCTGCTCATTGGATATAAAAGACAACTTGGAACACCAACAGTTTTAGCATTAGTTATCTGTGGCCTATTATACACCACAATTTGTCGATCTTATCCAGTTTATTCTCTTTTTCACCCATAGGCTGGCCCCTTTGTCATCTTTTTTACCCGTAGGCTGGCCCCTTTGTCATCTTTTTCACCCGTAGGCTGGCCCTTTGTCATCTTTTTCACCCGTAGGCTGGCCCCTTTGTCATCTTTTTCACCCGTAGGCTGGCCCCTTTGTCATCTTTTTACCTGCAAGATTTATTATATTTTTTTATCTTTGAAATTAAGGTTGAGGTGGTGGGGCTTGTTTGTCAGTTTTATTAGTGGAGGAAACCGAAGCACCCGGATAAAACAACCGACCGGTCACAAATAACCGACAAACTTGATAACATAATGCTGTATCGAGTACACCTAGCCATGAGCAGGACTCGAACTCACAAAGTTAGTGGTGATAGACACTGATTGCAGAGGTAGCTGCAAATCCGCCAACCATATGATCACGACCACGAAGGCCCCTCTTTGAAATAAGAATCTAAGCATACATTGCATGATTCAGTTCCCGATTACTATAATATTTCCTTTAGTTTCCAAATGAAGGAAAGTCAAGACTCTTAGTGAACAATTTTTCGGACAGCAGTTATATTTGATTACACATATTCACGGGCATGAAATTTGAAATTATGATCAATTTGCATATCTACCCAGTAGTCAGTGTTTCGGCAATGACATGGCTTGTTAGATATATTTATTATTAAAATTTACAGTTCCTGAATAATGTAATTATTAATAAAACTGAGGTTCTCCTCCCTCCAACATAGATGACCTTAGCTGAATTTGGTTATTCTGTTTAGGCCCTTTGGTTTTATTGTTCCCAAAACTTTAAATTATTTGGCTTTCCAATCTTTCGATTTTGAGCGTACCCGATGAAGGTTATTCTACAGACGCATCATGCGTACTAAATTTGATATCTACGTTTTTATTACAAAACATTCAACATTTATTATATATATCTGCATAAATCCAACTAATTATTCAATAACATGAAACACAAAAAAAATAGCATTTTGTCGGAGCAGTTCAGAAGAAAAACCGTCGAAAGAGGCAAAATCGATACCACTAACACACAATTATATCATCGTTCACTTTTATTGCTTGGTACAAGCACTTCAATAAAAGCGCGGGATTAAACTAGTTTTTTGTTTTAAGCTTTTCACTCCCCCACACAGTAACTCCATTTCATAAATAAGATCCACAATTTTTAAAAATAGAACTGATAGGAAGGTGAAAGTCTAACATGCCCAGACATTCCATTCTTCAATGTTCTGGAAAACATAGTTAATTTTCAATGTTTCTTGTGCATAATCTTTCCGGGAACAATCTACTATTCCCAAAGCGTTCTGCAAACTTGTGGCCAACAAACATTTAGGTGTTCCTGCAAAGATCTTATATTTATTGAAACTTGCTGTAGCGTTTGCATGAATGTTGTCGTTAGCTGCAAACATATACAAGACAAGTTAGAACATACCTAAAGAGTGATCAGAAGCTGTAAATATTCATTTTGGTTTCTTGCAAGCAAATATGTTTGCTGCAAGGTCTGCTGCTGGTTTGCAACAAGCTTACTACAACACAATGACCGACAGAAAAAGAACAAAAGGACAAACAACGATCTACAAAACACTACACATAAATTAAAGATCGAGTAACACTAACCTCTCTAAAAAAAACCGGGGGTGAACTCAGGTTCTCCGGAAGGGTGTGCAGTTCCTGTTCCACTAGTGACAACCGTCGTGTTATTCTAGTTACAAAGCCGGTGACCAGAAGCTGTAAATATTCATCTTGGTTTCTCGCAAGTACATATGTTTGCTGCAGGTGTGCCGCTCGTTTGCAACAAGTTTACTGCAAATATTTGTATATTATAAGAGGTGTCCACTTAATATTCCAGTGGAAAAATATGTATTGCTTATATAGGGGTTATATGGTACAGTGGTAAAAACAAATGACGCGAAAATTGATTTTAATAGTACTTGAAAAACACAGTATCGTAGAACCCGCAGTACCATAGCATACAATCATATATATTGTATTAAGAATCCGCAGTACCATAGGATATAATCATATATATTGTATTAAGAATCCGCAGTACCATAGGATATAATCATATATATTGTATCACTATGGTAGATATTTGAAGTATTTGAACTGTAGATAAAATGTAAATTCTTATTAATGTTCATATATAATTCAGGGCCAAAATGGAGTAAAAATATCCTTACGTACAAAATTGAGAATTTCACCCCTGATCTGACTCAAGCGGATATAAGGTAAGTTTTTATGATTCATTACATCTTATATAAGAATCCTGGATTTTGATTGGTTAATAGTCGGTGTATGTTTCGTGTATTTTCATATTTAGGATTAATTTCGTTCCTATTTACCACTGCCGGAGTATTTGCATGAGGATTTAACTTTTTTCCCGCTGTGCCGTGGTATTTGCGAAAACGTATTTCACTTCTTTACCCTCGCGTGACTCAAACCGCCAACATCATTCGGCATATTTCTTCTTTACCTTTATACGTAAGGTAACGTGATTAATCAAATTTGAAACCCGGAAGTGTTCCGATGTAAAGGATTTAACTTTTTTTCCCTCTATGCCGTGGTATTTGCGAAAACGTATTTCACTTTTTAACCCTCACGTGCCGCAAACCGCCAAATTCATTCGGAATACTTCAACCACTGTCTGACATAACAAATCGAAATACTACCACTGCACCTGTTGAAGGGAGCAGTTCAAAGCGTCCTATAGTATTTAACAACTGCCAAGTTACAAACAATAAAAAAAAGAATATTCCTGAAAACGATAAACAAAGGCTATCATTTATTTAACCAGTGTTCTAAATAATAGTTGGTGTAATTAAACAGTAATTACACTTTATATAAGAATCCTGGATTTTGATTGGTTAATAGCCAGTGTATTTTCGTGTATTTTCATATTTAGGATTAATTTCGTTCATTTTTACCACTGCCGGGGTATTTGCATGAGGATTTAACTTTTTTCCCGCTGTGCCGTGGTATTTGCGAAAACGTATTTCACTTCTTTACCCTCGCGTGACTCAAACCGCCAACATCATTCGGCATATTTCTTCTTTACCTTTATACGTAAGGTAACGTGATTAATCAAATTTGAAACCCGGAAGTGTTCCGATGTAAAGGATTTAACTTTTTTTCCCTCTATGCCGTGGTATTTGCGAAAACGTATTTCACTTTTTAACCCTCACGTGCCGCAAACCGCCAAATTCATTCGGAATACTTCAACCACTGTCTGACATAACAAATAGAAATACTACCATTGTACCTGCTGAAGGGAACAGTTCAAATCTTCCTATAGTATTTAACAACTGCCAAGTTACAAACAATAAAAAAAAGAATATTCCTGAAAACGATAAACAAAGGCTATCATTTATTTAACCAGTGTTCTAAATAATAGTTGGTGTAATTAAACAGTAATTACACTTTATATAAGAATCCTGGATTTTGATTGGTTAATAGCCAGTGTATTTTCGTGTATTTTCATATTTAGGATTAATTTCGTTCATTTTTACCGCTGCCGGGGTATTTGCATGAGGATTTAACTTTTTTACCCTCGCGTGCATCAAACCGCTAAATTCATTCGAAAATTTCTTCTTTACCTTTATACGTAAGGTAACGTGATTAATCAAATTTGAAACCCGGAAGTGTTCCGAAGTAAAGAATTTAATTTTTTTTCCCTCTGCAATGGTATTTGCGAAAACGTATTTCACTTTTTAACCCTCACGTGCCGCAAACCGCCAAATTCATTTGGAATACTTCAACCACTGTCTAACAAAACAAATCGAAAAACTACCACTGTACCTGCTGAAGGGAACAGTTCAAAGCGTCCTATAGTATTTAACAACTGCCAAGTTACAAACAATAAAAAAAGAATATTCCTGAAAACGACAAACAAAAGGTATTATTTATTTAACCAGTCTTCGGTGTAATTATACAAATATACAATGTTTGGGAGGTGTATTTGCAAAAAAAGACCAGTCTTGAGACTAAATTTCCCTCGCCTTTCGGCTCGGGAAGTTTTTCGTTTCTCGACTGGTATTTTTCGCAAATACCCCTCCCAAACATGATATATCTGTTCAATATATCATATTGTGAGGGGTATTTGCGAAAGATACCAATCTTCAGATTAAATTTCCCTTGCCTTGTCGGCTCGGAAAATTGTTCGTTTCTCAACTGGTATTTTTCGCAAATACTCCTCCCAAGCATGATATCTGTTCAAAATTCAACATGTTGAATGATGTGATCAAATGAATATTTTCACGGGTTGTTCTGTCCTTATAATATCTTAAGGATGAAAACAAAAGTGTCTGGTTTTACATGGTACAATGAAATATTATACAAATATATCATGTTTGGGAGGGGTATTTTTCGCAAATACCCCTCCCAAACATGATATATCTGTTTAATTACACCGAATATTATTTAGAACACTGGCTAAATAAATAATACCTTTTGTTTGTCGTTTTCAGGACCTAACAAGATGTATCTGTTTAATTCTATACAAATACTGCACTTGAAAACGAGATCAATATGAGGTTTAACGAGGCGAAGCCGAGTTCAATATTGTTGTACTCTGCTGTACCTCATATTGATCAAGTTCAAGTGTAGTAATTGTTTTATTACATACGGCTCTATTTTACTCTAATTTTGAAATTTTATGAAAACTTTGAAATTTTTGAAAGTTTTGAAATTTTATGAAAATTTTATTATTTTAAAAAAAAATTGAAATTTTAAGAAATTTTAGAAATTTTCAAATTTAAAAAAAAATTTAACTTTAAATTTTAATCTTTTTCTATTTTATAATTTAGAAATTTTTTGAAAATTTTCAAATTTTATGAAATTTTCTAACATATTGATTGAAGTGCGCAGCGATTGGTTGATATTATTATTGGGATCCCCAAGTTAATCTAAAAATAGGTGAGGTGTGCATTATGATAGTTTATTATACCTCACTAACTTCTCATTGGCTTAAATTAAATCACATGACCTGAAACAATTTTAATGTTTTATGAAAATTAACCCAAACGGGAAACAACTAGTTGTTTACCGGGTAACAACCCTATTGTTTCCCGGTAAACAACCCATTGCGTGCCTCAAAAGGGAAACAACTCTTTCAAAAATTTCATCAAATTTCAAAAATTTCAAAATTCTAAAATCAATAAAAAAATTAAAGTTCAAAATATTCAAAAAATTTCAATATTTCAAAAAATTTCAAAATTTCAAAAGAATTCCAAATGTTCATAAGATATCAAAATTTTTAAAAAATTTCAATATTTCAAAATTTTCAAAAAGTTTCAAAAATTTCAGTTTTCATAAAATTTCAAAATTTTAATATTTAAATAATAATATTGAAAAATGATAAAACAATTATAGCCTACCATTTCAATCAATACTATTGCCTTCTTCAAAAAGAATGAAGATTACCTAAAATTGAAATTGACTGGTTAATAAAAGTATTAAGAAATGGGTGTTTTCATAATGGACCGGTTATATGTCCAAGGTTAGTCATAATGGCTCAAGAAAGGTTGTATTGGCCCGAGGCAATTTTTTAAGTTATTAAACACACATTTTAAATCTGTTGAAAATATTACTGATGGCCGGTTTGTGCCCTATATCACTGGTTGTGTAGTGAACTTTAATATAAACATGAAATAGTTTAACATTTGTAAAAAATTGTCAAAAGTTATTAAACACACATTTTGCTTAAATACATGTATTTATTTAAATGCCCAATACTTGGTCTGTTGTTCGGTATAATAAAACAGTTATTGCCTTCAATGGATTGTAAACATCAGAATTGTTAACCCTCAAGGGGTTGTTTCCCTCGGGCCTAGAGCCCTCGGAAAAACAACCCCCATCAGGTTAACAATTCTCCATTGAAGGCAATAATTGTTTAATATCAAGATTTGCTGTGCGATATGATGAAATACGGAATAACAATTTACATACTAATTCTATAGACCAAACATTTATCAATGTAATAATACCAAATGATGTTACATAAAACGCACAACTGATAACGTTTTACAAATTGTGTTACAAGCGTCTCGGTGAAGGGTAAAAACCGCAAATACGATTTTGCAAATACCATGAAAAAAAGTTAAATCTTATGCAAATACACCTACATGAAGTAAAAATTCTGCAAATTCAAAATGCAAGGCCTCAATTTTGGAAAAAAATATCACGGCTATTAACCAATCAGAATCCAGCATTCTTATATAAGGTGTAATTAACATTGAAAGCACATGTCTGTTAATTTGTTTTGATGGTTAAACTATTTGTACTCACTCCATGCAGATTTCTACACTCAGAAAATATAATTAATATAGAGAGCTAATGGGAAACATTTTTAATAATGGACCAACAATTTTGAAATTAATTGTCAGAGTTCATATATTAATATTCATCTAGAAAAATATATTGATCTGAAAATTTGATTTTTAAGAATTTTTTTCTGAACATTTATAAAACTAAAGCGGACTATACTACATTTATAAAACTAAAGCGGACAATACTACATTTATAAAACTAAAGCGGACTATACTACAATTATAAAACTAAAGCGGACTATACTACATTTATAAAACTAAAGCGGACTATACTACATTTATAAAACTAAAGCGGACTATACTACATTTATAAAACTAAAGCGGACTATACTACATTTATAAAACTAAAGCGGACTATATTACATTTATAAAACTAAAGCGGACTATACTACATTTATAAAACTAAAGCGGACTATACTACATTTATAAAACTAAAGCGGACTATACTACATTTATAAAACTAAAGCGGACTATATTACATTTATAAAACTAAAGCGGACTATACTACATTTATAAAACTAAAGCGGACTATACTACATTTATAAAACTAAAGCGGACTATACTACATTTATAAAACTAAAGCGGACTATACTACATTTATAAAACTAAAGCGGACTATACTACATTTATAAAACTAAAGCGGACTATACTACATTTATAAAACTAAAGCGGACTATACTACATTTATAAAACTAAAGCGGACTATACTACATTTATAAAACTAAAGCGGACTATATTACATTTATAAAACTAAAGCGGACTATACTACATTTATAAAACTAAAGCGGACTATACTACATTTATAAAACTAAAGCGGACTATACTACATTTATAAAACTAAAGCGGACTATACTACATTTATAAAACTAAAGCGGACTATGCTACATTTATAAAACTAAAGCGGACTATACTACATTTATAAAACTAAAGCGGACTATACTACATTTATAAAACTAAAGCGGACTATACTACATTTATAAAACTAAAGCGGACTATACTACATTTATAAAACTAAAGCGGACTATACTACATTTATAAAACTAAAGCGGACTATGCTACATTTATAAAACTAAAGCGGACTTTGCTACATTTATAAAACTAAAGCGGACTATACTACATTTATAAAACTAAAGCGGACTATACTACATTTATAAAACTAAAGCGGACTATACTACATTTATAAAACTAAAGCGGACTATACTACATTTATAAAACTAAAGCGGACTATGCTACATTTATAAAACTAAAGCGGACTATACTACATTTATAAAACTAAAGCGGACTATACTACATTTATAAAACTAAAGCGGACTATACTACATTTATAAAACTAAAGCGGACTATACTACATTTATAAAACTAAAGCGGACTATACTACATTTATAAAACTAAAGCGGACTATACTACATTTATAAAATTAAAGCGGACTATACTACATTTATAAAACTAAAGCGGACTATACTACATTTATAAAACTAAAGCGGACTATACTACATTTATAAAACTAAAGCGGACTATACTACATTTATAAAACTAAAGCGGACTATACTACATTTATAAAACTAAAGCGGACTATACTACATTTATAAAACTAAAGCGAACTATACTACATTTATAAAACTAAAGCGGACTATACTACATTTATAAAACTAAAGCGAACTATACTACATTTATAAAACTAAAGCGGACTATACTACATTTATAAAACTAAAGCGGACTATACTACATTTATAAAACTAAAGCGGACTATACTACATTTATAAAACTAAAGCGGACTATACTACATTTATAAAACTAAAGCGGACTATACTACATTTATAAAACTAAAGCGGACTATATTACATTTATAAAACTAAAGCGGACTATACTACATTTATAAAACTAAAGCGGACTATGCTACATTTATAAAACTAAAGCGGACTATACTACATTTATAAAACTAAAGCGGACTATACTACATTTATAAAACTAAAGCGGACTATACTACATTTATAAAACTAAAGCGGACTATACTACATTTATAAAACTAAAGCGGACTATACTACATTTATAAAACTAAAGCGGACTATACTACATTTATAAAACTAAAGCGGACTATGCTACATTTATAAAACTAAAGCGGACTATACTACATTTATAAAACTAAAGCGGACTATACTACATTTATAAAACTAAAGCGGACTATACTACATTTATAAAACTAAAGCGGACTATACTACATTTATAAAACTAAAGCGGACTATGCTACATTTATAAAACTAAAGCGGACTATACTACATTTATAAAACTAAAGCGGACTATGCTACATTTATAAAACTAAAGCGGACTATACTACATTTATAAAACTAAAGCGGACTATATTACATTTATAAAACTAAAGCGGACTATACTACATTTATAAAACTAAAGCGAACTATGCTACATTTATAAAACTAAAGCGGACTATACTACATTTATAAAACTAAAGCGGACTATACTACATTTATAAAACTAAAGCGGACTATACTACATTTATAAAACTAAAGCGGACTATACTACATTTATAAAACTAAAGCGGACTATACTACATTTATAAAACTAAAGCGGACTATACTACATTTATAAAACTAAAGCGGACTATACTACATTTATAAAACAAAAGCGGACTATACTACATTTATAAAACTAAAGCGGACTATGCTACATTTATAAAACTAAAGCGGACTATACTACATTTATGCTTGATGCTGTGAAAGCTAGTAGACCACAGTATTTAATTATGAATTAGAAAAAGCGATTGAATAGTGACTTTGTGGTGTTGTTTAACGAATAATGAAGACATTTTCATCTGTATCAAGGCGAGAGAAAACCAATGACGTTCCGACGATATGATGGCGATGCTTGCATGTACAAGACCATAACGTTGCGTTAAATTTTAGTGCTTGTGCACATAATCCTGATTTTGCACGAAACTATCTTAACGCTGTGTGTGTAGCCGAGAACCAGCGAATATCAGATTTATTGTCTATGATGTGACTCTACTACACACTCGAACACACCTTATGATTTAGGCATTCAATGTAACCAATACCCCACCGAGGCGTTGGGTGCGTGCGTGCGTGTGTGTGTTTAATTTATTTTCATATGTCTTCCAGCCACGAGATGAAAAGAGCGTTCAAGTTTTGGACAGACTCAGCCGACCTTCGGATCACAGAAACAACTGGCACTACGGATATTGTAATAAGGTTCGAAAATGGAGACCACGGTGATGGGTCTCCTTTTGATGGACCAGGTATATTCCTTTACTATGAATATGAATTAGCGATATTATTTACAAAATCACAATTTATGATACTTGATAACGATAAATGATACTGGAACACAGACTAAGGTAACAGAAAAAAACTAAATAAAACAAAGCAAAGCAAAAACAAAAACAAAAACAAAAACAAAACCAAAAAAACCCAAAACAAAATCTTAAAAAACAACAACAAAATAAAACAAGGCAAAACAAAGCAAATCCTAATGAGAAAGTCTATAAATATCACAGCATTTTACAATGAATTAGATTTTGTAGGAAACCTGCTGGATTCAGTTCGAGTTCCCAAACTCTGGATTTTTTTTTAACAAATCTTAAATTTCTAGCTTCTAACCTGAAGGTTCCCCCATTATATTCAAAAGATCATTTTTCCATGCACGCCACGTCAAAGACTAAAATGGTTACAAAACTACAAAACTATTTGAATTTTTGCAGAAGAAAAACTTAAAGGAAGTCAACAATAACATTTATTTATGGGGTTGTTGAAAAAATTAATTTGCGCATCGTATGCAATTATTCACAAATATAATGAACAGCCAACCGAGTTTTAGAATCTAGTCACGTGATCAAATTCTAATATAAATACGATGCATATTTGTGAGGACAACTAACACCAATTTAGGGATATGACATTAGTATATGATTTATAATGAATGAGCGTCCATCGATTTCTGTATCTTATAGTTTTTTTTCATAACAAATCGTAATCAAAAAGTTTCGCGACGAATTATGACTTATCAAACAGTTGTTTCCGTACTAAAGTTACCCAATGCATCATTATTACCAGTACGAATTTTCTGTGTGAATCCTTTGATTTTTTTTCAAACAATGGACAAAGTATTTGGTTTTCTGAAAACGGAGTTAATTTTGTTTGGCAATAAGTAGAGATAAAATATTTTTTATAAATCCGAACCCCCCCTCCCACACACACACACACACACGCACTCCTCAGAAAATATCAGGTTGACTCCAAAGCAATCTAAATACTTTCTGATTGGTCGATTACGATTAAAGATTATTAATAAATTTCTTTTTATTCTTGTATTTTAGGAGGAGTTTTGGGTCATGCTTTTTACCCAGAAGACGGGCGCTGTCATTTTGACGATGGCGAAGTATGGACAGTAAATACAACTGGGACAGATCTATTTATAATTGCTGCTCATGAGTTCGGTCATAATTTAGGACTTGATCATTCAAACGTAGACACTGCATTAATGTATCCATATTACCAGGGATACATACCAAATTATACGATGGACCCTGATGATAGAGCGGCCATTGTTCAGCATTATGGTAAATTATTACACTTTATACAATTATATCTGTCTTGGATCTAAGGAAGCGGTGTAAGCGATAAATTGTTCAAAGCTAAATAAGTCCACATGGACTAATATTTCTAGAAAAATCAATCCTGTGTTATGAGTTTTTCTGGTATGAATAGTCCATTTTGGAACAAATAGTCCATGAGATATTTCGGCATATTAAATACAGACTATTTTCACATGTATATCACCGTAACAATTATTCTTGGTGTCAAAAAACGTTAGAAAAAGTCGAAGGCACAATCAGGAATGGATATCCAGAGATACTGGCAACATTGGGCACAAAAAAAAAAAAAAAAAAAAAGCATAGCACAACACAGAAAGCTAAAACTATGAGTTACACGGACCCCACCAAAAATCTGGGTTGAACCCAGGTGCTCGAGAAGGATAGACAGTTACTGCCTCTAATAAGACACCCACCATGTTATTCATATAATCAAGCTACTCTGCATTCATTTAGTCATATTACTGCATATATATACAATTTGTGTTAAGATGCTACGCCACGATATACTTGAAATACTGCTAAAGTTGCCATTAAACACCAATCAATCAATATTAAAATGCTCAATTTATCAAACGACTGAAACGATATTATCGCAAATTACTGTTAATCATTTAGATACGATTTTCAATATAAAAAGGGACGGTCGTGGCCGTGATCGTATGGTAGTTGGATTAACAACTACCTATGCAATCAGTGCCTATCACAACTGATGTTGTGAGCTCGAATCTCGATCAGGGCGAGGTGTACAACATTATGTGATAAAGTTTGTCAGTGACTTGTGACAGGTCGGCCGTTCTCTCCGGGTACCCCAGTTTCCTCCACCAATAAAACTGACCGCCAAGATATAACTTAGATATTGTTGAAAGTGGCGTTAAGCACCATAAATCCAACCAACCTTTATTTCTAGATGATCTTGACGATTTGTCACTTCATATACGACGCATATTAGCAATTGCGTACTCGCCTCAAGCATTAAATATTGTACATGTATAACGCACACGCGCGACGAAATTTTTGCACTTACATCATAATATCAAAAAAATAAAATAAAATAAATATTTTTTTCTTAATTGGAGAACAATCATTACATTTCAATTACGCTTTTTGGTTTGACTTGTGTCATGTTGCACACGTTGTAAACGTTTTTTTTTTTTTTCAGCATAAAATATGATATAGATTAAAGTTTTAATTTACCATAATCGTAGTCTTCAACAGAAAGATAATATATGAGTGCTCAGCACGATCGTTTAGAAATTTACAGACGTATATGCAAATTACCTGTGCAGTCTTTTGATAAAATTGCAGAGGTGAAGGATACTAGGCAGTGTGAAATATGCTTACGATGCATATGGCAACAAGACAATTAAATTGTTTAATGATTACTTGTGTGTAATGTTTCGTCGTAGACTGAATCTGACAATAGGGGCCGTCGTGATCGTATGGTAGTTGGATTTACAATTACCTGTGTAATCAGTGCTTATCACCACTAAAGTTGTGAGTTCGAACCCCGTTCATGGCGAGGTGTACTCAATACAACATCATGTTATAAATTTTGTCAGTGGCTTATGACAGGTCGGTGGTTTTCTCCTTGGAACTCCGGTTTCCTCCACCAATAAAACTGACAGCCACGATATAGCTGAAATATTTTTCAAAATGGCGTTAAACTCCATAACCTTACACCAATGACAATACAGTGAAGTTATCGTCTTGGCAACGTCAGTAGCACACGGCTGATCACGCTCCTCTGGTACTTTCCACGGACAAGTCGTGGGTTAATTTATATGAAAACCGCTTTTCGGGTTTGTTCCGTAATTTATATGCTTTTAATATTATCCATATCAATATCATCCACATTTCCTAATAGACTGACCGAATAGATTATGAAAGATACGATCTTCTTAGTCGATAAAGCTTTCATCGTCGATATCCCATGGGTAATTGTAACCCATTAATTTTCTCTTATCATTTTATTTTGCAAGAAACCATTTTCTATGAAAACTACTAATGAGATTAGATTGGCAGTAAAACAGTGGATTGGAACTAATCAAAATATTCTAAAATGACCAATGATTAAAACATGACTAATCGAATTTATCTGTGACTTAAACTACGAATGATGGGTAGAGAGTTTCGGTTACCGACAACATGATATGAGAACAATATTGCAAAGCATCTTCTGACATTTCTATATCGCGTTTAATATCCAGCACAATATATCCGATTTACCAATTTACTTTCAGTTAGCAATTTTATTAAATAAAACGTTATTTCTGATATATTTTTGTTGGCATTTTCAGGCGTAGCAACTATTGATGCATCAATTACAACAGAAGCACTAACGACCACCGAAGCACTAACAACTACCGAAGAACTAACGACTACTGAAGCACTAACAACTACTGAAACTGTAACAACTACTGAAGCACTAACAACTACCGAAGCATTAACAACCACTGAAGCACTAACAACTACAGAAGCATTAACAACCACTGAAGCACCAACAACCACCCAAGCATTAACAACCACTGAAGCATTAACAACCACTGAAGCATTAACAACTACTGAAGCATTAACAACTACTGAGGCATTAACAACTACTGAAGCATTAACAACTACTGAAGCATTAACAACTACTGAGGCATTAACAACTACTGAAGCATTAACAACTACTGAGGCATTAACAACTACAGAAGCACTAACAACCACTGAAGCATTAACAACTACTGAAGCATTAACAACTACTGAGGCATTAACAACTACTGAAGCATTCACAACTACTAAAGCATTAACAACTACTGAGGCATTAACAACTACAGAAGCACTAACAACTACTGAAGCACCAACAACCACCCAAGCATTAACAACCACTGAAGCATTAACAACCACCCAAGCATTAACAACTACTGAAGCATTAACAACTACTGAAGCATTAACAACTACTGAAGCATTAACAACTACTGAGGCATTAACAACTACTGAAGCATTAACAACTACTGAAGCATTAACAACTACTGAGGCATTAACAACTACTGAAGCATTAACAACTACTGAGGCATTAACAACTACTGAAGCATTAACAACTACTGAGGCATTAACAACTACTGAAGCATTAACAACTACAGAACCACTAACAACCACTGAAGCAATAACAACGACTGAAGCATTAACAACCACCGAAGCACTAACACCTACTGAAGCACAGACAACCACCCAAGCACTAACAACTACTGAAGCACTAACAACTACTGAAGTATTAACAATCACTGAAGCATTAACAACTACTGAAGCACTAACAACCTCTGAAGCTTTAGCAACTACTGAAGCACGAACAACCACTGAAGCACAAACAACCACAGAAGCACAAACCAACACTGAAACACAAACAACCACAGAAGCATTAGCAACTACTGAAGCACTAACAACCTCTGAAGCTTTAACAACTACTGAAGGACTAACAACCACCGAATCACTAACAACTACAGAAGCATTAACAACTACTGAAGCATTAACAACTACTGAAGCACCAACAACCACCGAAGCACCAACAACAACCGAAGCACTAACTACTACTGAAGCACTAACAACCACTGAAGCACAAACCACCACTGAAACACAAACAACCACTGAAGCACTAACAACAACTGAAACACTAACAACTACTGATGCACTAACAACTACCGAAGCACTAACATTTACAGAAACAATAACAACTAATAAAGCACTAACGACCACCGAAGCACTAACTACTACTGATGCACTAACAACTACTGAAGCACTAACAACAACTACAGAAGCACTAACAACAACTACAGAAGCACTAACAACAACTGAAGCACTAACAACTACAGAAGCACTGACAACTACGAAAACACACACGACCACTGAAGCACTAACAACCACTAAAGCACAAACAACCACTGAAGCAATAACAACCACTGAAGCACAAGCGACCACTGAAGCACACACAACCACAGAAGCACTAACATCAACTGAGACACCAATCACTACAGAAGCACAAATGACGACCGAAGAACCAATGACCACAGATGAACGATCAACCAATAATGCACAGACAACCACCCTTACACCAACAATCTCCACCATCCCGACAACCACCGTGAAAGCTAATTCAACGCCGTCGACAACTAAAATTCAGTTGTCTGAAATATTATCATTACTGATATTAATGAACTTAATTTGTTATTGATATAGATGGTTAAAATGCAACACCAGTAATATATGGCTGTGTTATCTTAATTATTGATAATGTTGACGATTTGCAGATAAACTTGATGTGGTTTTATCGAAACTTTTTGAAAGTTATTAAATGAAATGGTTGCTTATTTTAGAAATCGATAATTGTGACTTTTAGTTAAATAATGATATAGTTAGATATGTTACAAGGTACCAATATGTCTGTGCTTATTGACTGATGTTTTGTTTTGCTGTATTTCTATTTGCTGGTGCCTTTATTTACCTTCTACGTTTCCTCCCGTGATGTTAATAACAGGTTCTAACATGTGGCACATACACCAACTTTAATACCATTCCATTTCTTACAAGATAATGGGTCGAAATGCATTTTTGATATGATTTTATTGGTGAAAATGTATTGGTATACTTATTTATTCGTTTAATCTTTCGTATTTCTGAAAACAAGAAACCAGCAAGCACGATAAACACTTTTTTGTTAATATCATTAATTATGTTGACATTTTCATTTGATAAAATAGCTACTAAATTTGGATTTCGGTTAGTATTATACAATATTGACTTTGGAATAGGTTGCTATTTGGATTTATCAACCTGAAAAAATGTAATATTCACCGAGCCGCAATAAGCAAAGAAACATTCAGGAGTAAAAAAAGACTGTTTGGTCGGAGTCCGAATGGTGTGTCCGAGCGGAGAGACATGTCTATTTTTGGACAGTTCGACCAATCCCACACATCCTGTACCCGTTTCAAATATGGCCCATTCTGTAATCCGGGATCTAATCCGTAATGAAAATACTACCAAAAATTGTATCGTCTTTTAGTTAATTTATCTGTAATTACAACTGTAACTTGAGAAAAAAATCAATGCATGTGGTGCTTAACGTTGGTCGAAGTGTATACAGTTTATCAGAAATAAACATTTAGATATCTAATAGAGTGCACACGACACGTTTCTGGAACAACCTACATGTACATCAGGTACGCTCAAAGTCAAAAGATTGGAAACCTGTATAATTTAAAAGTCTTTGGGAGCAAGAAAACCCCAGCGCTTAAACAGGATAGCCACAATCGCTAAGATCACCTATGCATGAAAAAGGAGAACCTTAGTTTTAATAATAATTACATTAGCTAGGAACAGGAAATTTTAAACAATAATTATTATGCTTTCTGTAAATTTCTTCTGTAATATAAGTTCATACGATATTTTAGCATATATCACAAAGAATTATATAGCGTTGATATACTATGCGAAAATAGTATATCTACTAGGCCAGTTACACGCGAGGAAGCAGGGGCGGATCCATCGATTTACAATAAAGACAACTTGATATATATATGTATATATCTTTATTTTCATAAACCATAGCAAGTTACAATAAGGTATAGAATTGTACAGAGTCATGAAACAATATTTACAATATTTAAATATTAAATATGAAATTCTAACCTAGAGCACACACACACACAAACACACACGCACACCTTTATTTATTTCTTCAATTATCTAACGCAAATTATTACATGTACAATGTACGTTCTTTTGTACTTTTGGAAGTCATACATTTTTTTAACTTTATCATATTCGGGTTCTGTATATATCTCTGTTTTATTAATAGTTTTCTTTTATATTAAAAAAAATGGACATTCCATAATAAAATGAAATGCATCACCAATTTCCTGTTTTTGACATAATAAACATAATCTTTTGTTTCTTTCTATGTTTTGCCATCTGCGACACTCGACAAGAAGTTTATGGTTGCTAGTTCGAAAACATCGCTATCCAGAATTTCTTAAGATTTTCTAAATTCGAATGTTTCCTTGAAACATCTATACATAAGAGTTTTGGGTGAAATTTGAAGTGTGTCATGACTGTTTGAATTTATCTTTTAAACTGAGCTTAACAGTATGTACAATCCAATTAGAATTAATAAATGTCTGTGTGTTCCAGATATATGGTATGCCACATTCATTCAAAATATTTTGCACAAATTTTAACCATGTAAATTCTAATGCATATATATGAGACATTTGATAATACAAATTACAGCTGACAGTTTCATTTCTTTACCCATTATTCATTTAGACCAATATGGAATCATTCCAACCTTTATATCAATTTCAATTGGATATCTTCCAAGTTCGCCATAAATCCTTGACGAAGGTATCCTGGCCTTTGATTTAAAATGTAATTTACAAATTTTTAACTGAACTCTCTAGAATCTCATTATTTCCATATCCCCAGACTTCACAACCCTATAGTAATATGGGCTTTACCATTTTATCAAATAGATCTAATTGGCAACTGATAGACAAATTGTTGACCCGTCCCAGCTTAAGAACTTCATACCATACAAAGCTTTAGTAGCTTTGTCTATTTGGCACTGTTTTGCTTATTTTAAAATTGCCAGTACATGTTAGAACAACACCCAGATAATTGAAATCATTAACAATTTCCAATTGTTTTCCATTATACAATAAATTCATGACTCTTGGAAGTTGTCCTCTTGAGAATAGCATCACTTTACTTTTTCGATATTTACACTAAGTTTCCGAAAATTACAATATTCGAACATTGAATCAAGTTGTTTTTTAAGGTCGTTAGCAGATTCTGATAGATGGACTGTGTCGTCAGCATATAATATAGCAAAATGTTTTATGTACAAATTAAGATGTGATTCGTCTGATATTGATTTTAAACCTTCTACATAGCAACTTTCTCAGAAGGATTCAAGATCATTGATATATAGAGCAAAAAGAAAAGAGTATAAGTTTTAGCCTTGTCTCAAACCATTACTACAAGGAAATTTTCGAGTCTTTTTACATTATACATGATTTAGTTCCTTTATACATATTAGCAATAACATTTAACATATTATCATTTATATTGTTTAATAATAACCTATGCCAAAGATCATTCCGATACACTGTATGGAAGGCCTTCTAAAAGTCAATAAAGACACAAAACATTTTAATCTTTTTACATTTTAAAATTTCAAAGAATGAATGAATAATAAATAAATTGTCTATCGTAGAATATACTCTTCGAAGGCCCCATTGATTCTCGTAGAGTAATAATAATGCATCGGAGAATTTAGTGATTCTTTTGCTGAGGACTGCAGTAAACAATTTACCCAAGCAGCTTAAGATAGTAATTTGGCGAAAGTTCTTTGGGTACATTATTTTTACATATTGGCTTTATATTGTCAACTAACCAGCTCTCTGGAATAATACCAGAATTCAATACTACATTAAATAATTTGTCATTTATATCTAAATAATAAAGTTATTCATCCAAGTTAAACATTTGTGATGAAATCTTAAACCATGATACCAATTTGCTGTCTGTCTGTAGAATTGTTATTTCACTTGATAATTCATTTTTATAGCATATATAAAGTATCCCCTGATTTAACTTTTGCGAACGGTTTTCTGTTTTTCATGAAAATATGATAACCTTCAAAGTTAATATGTATTCACCGTAACACAACACGAGACGTAACTGATTACACACTTATAGTTGTGTAAAAGTAGTTCCGGTGGGGAAAAAACTGAAACCTTTGAGTCGTAATGAAAACGGGAGGCTTGGCACTTTAAAATCTGATTCAACCCACAATTTCTTTAGAAATGCCCGTGCCAAGTCAGGGTCATTACGGTTTTCACAGTTTTCAGGTGGTTGACTGATTTTGTGTTTATATACTTATGAGTTTTGACTTTTCCCTTTGTAAGATTGTTCGGAGTTCGGTAATTTTGTTATTACCCTTAACTCACATGTGAGATACCAGAATTTATTTCACGGATAACTCAACAAAACATGTTCTTTAATCAATTCCCCAAATTCCGGATAATCTACTCTCTTTTTGTAATCCCACAACAATTCAAACATACTATATCTAAAACATTTCTATTTGCTACAATATGACTATTTACAAAGTTATTATTGTCCAAGCAAATGTATCCAAGACCGGGAATCGTCTGGACTATACCCCACACGCGCACATTTCTATGATCTTTTACTGTTGGTGGACTGATTTCGGGGAGTCATCACTGCATCTCGGAATACAGTTTGCGATGAGATTGTTTGAAGATCTTTGTTCTCATTTACATAAAGTTCACCGTCGATAAACAGTTTATACCTAGCCATTTTGGTGTGTTTTCATTCTCTCGTTGCTCTTTTCAAAATAGGATATAGCTCTTTTCTACGACTTTCAATTTCAGACGGAAATTGTTCACTGATATCAAATGGTTTATCTTTCAGCCTGTATGCGTATTTCATGACTACGTCAAATTCTTTTCTATATATGAATCTAGCTACTCGATCTTTAGTTGTATGTGTAAGTTTTGTAGATCGTTGTTTGTCCTTTTGTGCTTTTTCTTTTTGCCATTGTGTTGTCTGTTCTTCTTCCATATACGGATTCTGATTACCTCTTTGGTATCTTCAAACTCTTCTTGCAACTATTGGCTTTGCTCGATTTCTTCCTATGTTTCCAAATCTGTGGCATTTCCAAGTTGGATGTTATATTCTAGTCCCACATCTTCATATATAAAACACCTGAGTTTGTCTTCATTTTTGAGTATGCTAGACCCGTGAATACTAAGTTATTCTTCATAGACTTACATTGCAAGTCTAAGACTGTTGATTCTAATTTTCTTAAATGTTCCCCGGCCATAAGTGCCTGTTTCGTTTTTATTTTTTTATTCAGCTTGTTAATATCTGCTTTATTTTCTGAAGGCGTTGATTTTACTTCATTAAAAAAAACTTTCCGATTCCCCCGACACTTGATTCCAAATTTCTATAGCTCGTTTTTACCTCCCGTACATTCATGTTTAAAATTTACTGGGGCCCGGATGACTCAATGAATTATGTAGTTGGATTACCTAACAACTCATACAAGCCTATCACCAATACGGCGTGGGTTCGCGCCCGGCTTTGTAAATTACAAAAAGGGTGCACTCGACTCGCAGCCGCAAGTGATAAAGTTTACCAATTGCTTGACCATGGTCGGTGGTTCTCTCCCGGTAGTTCGGCTTCCTCCACCACTAAAACTGGTCGCCATGATATAGCTGAAATATTGCTGAAAGTGGCGTTAAACACAATAAATCAATCAATCAACCAAATCTCCTACTCGGGCTACCACTGATGTAATTGCGTCTTTTATCTCAGAGCTGTCGTCTTCTGTCTCGTGTTCAGCTATTTTCCTACTTTCCTCTAGTAGTTTTGAGGTCTCCCTGAGTGAAATTTTGGTAACACCCAATGTATTAGCGAATGTGGGTAATCAAATATTTGTCATTAATAAATTCATAGGTTAAAAGGTGTGTCTTGAGATAATTTGCATATAAAGTTCAAAGTCCAATTTCGATTGACATGTAGCAATTTATGTACGATCCTTCAATTAAGTATCGACTTAGTGAGTGAGCAGTTTTCATTAGGTGTTATGTAACGATTTGTGTCTGTTTATCAAAACTATATGTAGTGCAAAATTCGTGATTTGGAGAACAATCGAAAAAAGTTCAACTCACATCATTTCCAAGAAGAGTTTGAAAATACCAAAGAGGTAATCAGAATCCGGATATCGAAGAACAGATGAACATAATTAAGATATTCAAGAATTTTCAAGTGTCACTAATAATTATAAACTATCAATTTGAACCATATATATCGGAGCTCATTTTTTGTCGTTCAAAGGGACACCACTTAAAAAAACTAAATCTGCGGTTGGAATCCCTAGTTATGGCTTGGTACGAAAATGCGTTGGCTTTCAAATCATGTTAGATTCACATTTTCAAATTTTGAGTTGACCCTCGGTTTTTGGTGGGGTTAGTATTGCTCGATCGTTAGTTGTCTGTGTAGTGTTTTGTAGATCATTGTTTGACATTACGTCACTTTTCTGTTCGCCATTGCATTGTCTGTCGTTTATTTACAGTTTCTGCATACCCCTTTGGTATTTTCAAACTTTTCTTGGAAACATTTAAACTACCCTGACCTTAGGTCTATCTCTAGCTTCCATCTAACCACCAAGTGGAACAAAATATACACCTTTCAAATTATACACGATTTTCCACGTGTGTCATGAGGTCATATCAAACTAAAAATAGAAGCTCTATTATTGGTCATGCAAAGCCAGTAGCTTCCATTTAAGCTCAATGAGACAACGATATTACCATAAGACAAAACATATTCACCGAGGTCGTAGGTCGAGGTGAATATCATGTTGATGGGTTGATTTTTTAGTAATTATTTTATTAAATGACAATGTCAACATGATTAATTATATTTACAAAATTTTCTAAATGTTTTTGGTTTTTTTATATGCTTGCTGATTTCATGTTTTCAGAAAAGATTAAACGAATAAATGGATATGCAAACGGCTGATAATAACACAATACAAATACATCAATCATATCAGAAATACATCTTAACCCATTAATTCATAAGACATGCAGTGATATTAACGTTGGTCTCTGTCTCAAATGTTAGATATAGATTATTACATGGCATTTTTCATATCATACCCTTTATCAGCCTTAGGACATGATATATGAACGAGGGCTGATAAAGGGAATGATATCAAAAATGACATTGTCATGATCTGTTTATCAGAGGAAATAACTGATTAGTACCAAAATGCTTAGTCAATTTTGGCTAGAATTAAATACATAGTAATAGAACAAGAAATTGATTGCTTTAATATGCAAATCCTATCAATGTACTTTTTTTTAGTCTTTCAAAATCATAAAAAAGAAAATTGACAGCTAATAATTTTCTGTGCATATATTCAATAAAACAGTTTTATTAAAGATTTACATAGTGTCACTGATAGTGCTATGTTTGTAAACACAGTTTTCCGGCGTGTAATAAACTAACGAACATCGACAGAAATAATAAACACAGAGCTTGAAACATAACTTACTCTATCAATGAGCGATTTTTAAATTAAACAACCTTTTGATTTAATAAGGTTAACTTTCAAAAAGTTCAGATAACACCATACATCAAGTATTTTTTTTGCTAATCGTCAACATTATCAATAATTAAGACTACTTTATTCGGAATAAAATAGTGGCGTTGTGTTTTCACCATCTATATCAATAACAAAATGAAGTTCATTAATATCAGTAATGATAATATTTCAGAAGACGAAATTCTAGTAGTCGACGGCGTTGAACTCATTGTGGATGTCTCGTTAGTAGAAGTTGTTGATTCAAATGTGGTTGTTAGTTTATCTGTGGTAATTGTTGCATCTGTGGCTGTTAGTGCTTCGCTGGTTGTTAGTGCTTCTGTGGTCGTTAGTGCTTGGATAGTGGTTAGTGCTTCGGTGGTCGTTAGTGCTTCTGTGGTTGTTAGTGCTTCGGTAGTCGTTAGGGCTGCGGTAGTTGTTAGTGCTTCAGTGGTTGTTAGTGTTTCTGTGGTGGTTAGTGCTTCGGTAGTTGTTAGTGCTTCGGTAGTTGTTAGTGCTTCGGTAGTTGTTAGTGCTTCAGTGGTCGTTAGTGCATCTGTGGTAATTGGTGCAACAGTAGGTGCAATACCTAGAAATACAAAAAAAAAATATCATATATAATGTTTTATATACTAGAATTGTGAACTGCAGGTGAATTGGCAAATCGAATATATTCCTAATGATCTTAAGCTCCAGAGAGAAGTGTCAGAGTATGCTTTGCAATAATGTTCTCATATCGTGTCATCGGTAACCGATACTATCGACTCATCAATCGTAGTTTAATTGACGGTTAAATCCGAGTAGTCATGAATTATTCATGGTTCATTTTTAAAACATTTTGATTAGTCCCGGTTTTACTGCCAATCTAATCGCATTTTTATTTATTTTATTTTTCATAGAAAATGGTTTCTTGCCAAAAAAAATATTGTCCATATAAAATGCATTTTTGAATCCGTTGACGCCAAATTGAAACAAAATTGTCATCATTACCGTTATTGTTACCGTTTGATATTGAGAACTGCATCCAAATGACTAACACTAATTTGCGATAATGTCGTTTCGGTCGTTTGATAAATTAAGCATTTTAATATTGATTGATTGATTGATTGATTGATTGATTGATTGATTGATTGATTGATTGATTGATTGATTGATTGATTGATTTATGCTTAGCGGCAACTTTAGCAGTATTTCAACTATACCGTGGCTTAGCATCTTAATACAAATTGTGTATATTTCTAGCAGTATGGATAAATGATTGCAGAAGAGTCTGACTATATGAGAAACATGGCGGGTGTCTTGTTAGAGGCAGGAACTGTTACTCTTCTCCAGCACCTGTCAGTTTCTCTGGATGTTCATTCTTGATTGCCACTTCGGTTTTCTCTATCGTTTATTGAAACTAGGAATGATTGTTACTGTAACATCTATGAGCAAATAGTATGTATTCAATATGTAGAAATGTCACATGGACTATTTCAACTAGAATATTTATTCCAAAAAGGACTATTTATATCAGGAACACATTTTAACCTTGAATTTATTTGACTATATACAGTATATTAGTCCATGTGGACTTATTTAGCTAGGACCAATCTATCGCTTACACCGCTACCTTAAATACAAGACAGATATAATTGTATAAAGTGTAATATTTTACCATAATGCTGAACAATGGCCGCTCTATCATCAGGGTCCATCGTATAATTTGGTATGTATCCCGGGTAAAATGGATACATTAATGCAGTGCCTACGTTTGAATGATCAAGTCCTAAATTATGACCGAACTCATGAGCAGCAACTATAAATAGATCTGTTCCAGTTGTGTTTACTGTCCAATATTCGCCATCGTCAAAATGGCAGCGCCCGTCTTCTGGGAAAGTAGCATGAGCCAAAACTCCTCCTAAAATACCAGAATGAAAATAGATTTATTAAATTATCTTTAACTGTGGGCGACTAATCTTAGATTAAACCGCTTTCCTCATTTGCATACTCCGCTATTTTAAAAACAAGAAGGTGTCGATGCGCTTGCCAAGTTTAATGACATTTTTTTTAATTCGCTATTTTATAGATTATAAAATTCCTGGTAAATTTGCGATGTGTGAAAATTTACTCTGACACTGTTTTCAGTTCAATTCCCAAACTTCACAATGTGTTTGAAATAAACAGTAGTTCCTGAGTGAGATCAGAAAAACAATAACATTATTCTTTCAATATACATGTATATATACAAACAAATAAATCGAGACAACGTCGAAAGAGACACTATAAACAGCTGTTACTGTTGATGCGATGCAAAATTATAAAACTTATAATTCTGGAGAAAACGTGTACAACAACTTCCATAAATAAAGAACAAAGGTTCCCAGCAGCTTCAAATTTCAATAAGTTTGATGCCCTGGTGTGTAAAACATATATATTCCATACATAATTCTGTTTGAATCTTCACACCGGTTGAAATAAAAATAGCGAACCACGTGACCAAGAAATGAGTTAAAGGTCCCTAAAGAGGATACAAACACAACTATGGATATTTTGGTTACATGAATTCATATCAAGAAATTAAGTTACGTGACAATCACCTCATGAATATTCATGAGCTCATTAATTAAAAGGTATCCGCGATTTTGCTATATTCTTTTCCCGTTTTGGAGTGGGGACTTATTTATTATTCTATCTCTGCTGATGGCCAAACACAATTAACTCCGTTTTCAGAAAACCAATATTTTGCCCATTGTGTGAAAAGAAACCAAAGATCACTCAGAAAGCTCTCATAATATTTTGGGTAAGTAAAGCAGAAAAAAACAATTTGTTGACAAGTCATAATTCGTCGCGAAACTTTTTTTTATTACGATTTGCTATGAAAAAAACTATACGATGGGAAGAAAGTTGGACGCTCATTCATTGCATTACTGTCACATCCAGAAATTTGTGTCAGTATACCTTATAGCTATTCATCATATTCAAATTAGATTTTAATCACGTGACTAGATTTTCAAACTCGGTAGGTTGTTCATTAAATTTGTGAATAATTGCATACAATACACAATTATTTTTCCCGTCAACAATCCCATAAATAAATGTTATTGTTGACTTCCGTAAAGTTTTTCTTCCGCCAAAATTAAAATAGCGTTGTTGTTTTGTAACCAGTTTAGTCATGCATGCAAAAATTACCTTTTTGAATTTAATGTGGGAACCTTCAGTTTTGAAACTATAAATTTAAGATTTGTCCAAATAAAATCTTCAATAGTTTGGGAATCCAAAAAGATTCAGACAGGTATACTGCAAAATCCCACTCATTGTTAAATGTTATGTCAAACTCCTAGTGCAGGATTTACCATTGTGCTTAGGTGTGCTTAAACACAGGGCCTCGTTGGCCAGGGGGGGGGGGGGCTCATCTTCCTGCCAAAATGTTTTTTACGATGGATTTTGCTTTATGTGGTGCAATTTTAAATTTGAAGACGTTCTGTTTCGGAGCGATTCCAGACATAATGATAGAGTTGATAGCCTATTGGAGTGTGCCACAAAGTAGGCAGTCATGACAGTTGCTCAGTGGAATAGAAACCAACTTATTAGGGGCTTCTGGTTATTGGCAAAAAAAAGAGTAGAAGATGGATTCATGCTTGCGTCGTGCAATTTTAAATTTGACGGTGCTCTGTTCAATTTGGACACTTATAGAAGAATGTAATAGCATAAAATAGCTATTGTTAGAAATTTACTTTAAGAACTTTATTCTTCAAGTCCTTGCATATGTAGAGAAGCTTCAATCTAATGAGAAGAAAAAACTGACTTTACTTTTGCAGCAAATCCCGAAATTCATTATGAAGATTTTTGTCCAACTTGAAACAAAATAACAAAAAAAGTAAAGGGGTAGTTATTCTTTTTTAATACAAATGTGAAACCTAAATAAGTAATTTGGTCGTTATCTGATGTATGCAACCTTTGAAAGTATAAAAGTAAAAATGGTGATAATAATAATAATAAAATAAAGTGTAAATAAGAATAATGGAAGAGGAAATATTTGGTTAAGGGTGGAAACACCTATCCAAAAGCAAGATCTTGCCCAAACGGAAGACAGTTCATACAGACATTAAGATGAGTTGCCTTGGGACTGTGATCTGTGTGCCCACCCGTACATCGATCAAGATGAAGTGACCTGAGCTTTTGACACTCGTGTGAACCGGCCTTTAAGATACTGTTATATATCTTGGCACCTGAATCTGTGCTTCATATACCTGTTGAGTATTATCTATCTGTGTACAACTCTGGTAAAATATATTTGCAACACCACCACTGATATTACAAATGTATATACATACATACATACACATGATATACCTTTTCTCTGAATAGCAGTTTATTCAGTTATGACGTCGTTATCTTAAGTTTTTGTTATCCATATTAAAGCTATTCGTCCTTGCTGATATTAAGGGTTCTACAGGTTAACAATAGTCTACTTTCAAATTTAATTGTCAGTGACATAACAAACTGTTATATTGTTAGTAACGCCTTCTGGAGCCACCACGACCCCCCCCCCCCCCCCCCCCTCCTGCGAGCAGCAAACACCACTGTCTTCACACACTCTGCCCTTGCAAACAAACTGTCACTCGCGCTCAAGGTTACAGACAAGGCTTCTGATAGGATACTGTCTTGGTATTTTGGTTGATGTATTCTCAGTCCCGATGCTAGTCATTATGTTGCCAACAATATGGCCTATGGTAAATAAAAAAAATTGAAATTCATGTTATTTCTACTGTATGTTAAAATGGTTTATTATGAGTTATTTTACTAATGTACATAAATGAGCCATATAATTTAGTTGTTACATACAGGTTTATTTTCATTAAATTAGTTTTACTCCAATAAAGCATATACATTTACTATTTCTATAATACAATTCCTAAATTTATTTAATCTGCCAGGTCTAATTCAACAAAACACTATTTTCAAATTAAACTACTGTATTAGCAAACTAAATAATAACGTTTATTACATACTTAGTTCAAATAAAGGCATTTTTGTATGACCAATATGACCGGAAGTAAACTGTCCATACTTTCACACCCCACACTGCGTCTCGGGCTAATATGGGGGTCTCGGGATGATAACCAGGCCAATATGGAAATGCCCATGTATTAATCTGTAAATATTGTACTCGTCTGTATTGCATTGAAAACCCGTATTGGCCTCGACGCCTACGGCGTCTCGTCCAATACGGGTTTTCAATACAATACCGACTCGTACAATATATTTCCATGTTGTACATAACACTGTATAATAACCTATTAATATACAATCAAACATATAAACAAGAAACTAACTAACTTAAGAAATAAGGGTAATAACAAAATTACCGAACTCCGAACAATCTTACAAAGGGAAAGTCAAAACTCATAATTATATAAACAGACAAAATCAGTCAACAACCGGAAAACTGTGAAAACCATAATGACCCTGACTTGGTACAGGCATTTCTAAAGAAATGGTGGGTTGAATCAGATTTTAAGGCGCCAAACCCCCCGCTCTCATTACGGTTCAAAGGTTCCGGCTGTCACTATAACAGTATTTAAATACAGGAACAAAATAGGTAAAATAGTTGTCAAAGCAGTACCATATTCGGTGACGTAAATGTCAAAAATATTTTTACGTCACACATTGACAAAAAAAATATCCTTGACATTTCTTGACTTCTTTATCTTTATACATTTTCACTATATGAAAATGCATCGCTTATAATCTTTTCTGCAGAGACGGAATATATTTCGACAAGATCTTGGTATCGGAATATAAACTTTTTAAGAGATCGAATAAGGCGAATCTTTTAATATCCCTGGTCCAGTAGCCTGTTTCTCAGATGAAGATGACGTTTCAGGAAATCAGAATAATTGCTACTGGCCCTTGCATAGCGAATCAATTGCGAGATGTAAACACCATATGCAGGAGAAGCTGGTATATTGCTGCACATGTTTGGAAAATTTATGATTTTAAAAAAGTCGTCCCGCTTATCATAAATTTTAGTACTTAGTTGACCACTGTCGTCAAATTCGAGGTATAAGTCCAAAAATGATGCGGACGAAGCTATATCGGTGGTCTCTTTAACTTCCAGCTCTGTAGGATATATCAATGAAAGAAATTCTGCAAATCTAGAATTATTGATAGATAAAACGTCATCAATATACCTGTAGGTGAAATTAAAGGCTCTAGCCTCATGAATCTTCTTATCTTTTACAAGCTTTTGAAGAAACTCCGACTCATATGAGTATAAAAATAAATCGACTAGAAGAGGGGCACAATTCGTACCCATTGGTATGCCGACGACCTGCTGAAACAGTGTCCCTCCAAAGGACACAAATATGTTATCGATGAGGAACTCCAGCATACTGATCACTTGTTCCTCGGAGTAGCATGTTTTACCTTTTTGAATTTTGTTTGAAAAATATGTGGAATATTTTGAGCCATAGTTTCTATGACTAAAAGCTTTATGAACCCAGACTACATGTGCTTATATCTAATTATCATGATGAATATGCATCATTTCCCTAAGCAGTAAGGAGGCGTGTCATTAACCATGCAAACCATATGATTCCATCAATTAATCACATGCCAATCTACAACTGCTCTGAATTCACTAACCAGTATCAGAATCATGATTATAAAACAAATGGCTATGCTGTCCACCAAAATAATTAAGAGTAAAAGAAGTTCATGGGGGGGGGGGGATGTTGAGAACCACCGCGTTAAATGATGTTTAGATTTAATTACATGATGTTGACTGTAATGACTGCCCTGTCTGTTCTCTTTTTATCAAGTTTGACTGTTTCATTATGTGACCTGTGTAAGACAGTCTTGGGCGGGTTGGGGCTTTGGGTAATATATAATAGCTTCTAGTTTGTTGAAGACCTAGTGTACATGTCTGACCTAATATAGCGTAATATTTTAATATTTCTAATTTTCCGGAGCATGTATGCCTGACTGCCTGTGTAGGTCTACCGAGTCTACCTCCTTCAGGGTCCAAGTAAGGGACCTCATAACTTAACTATCACAGGGCCTGATATGTCCTAAATCCGACACTGCAAACTCCACCATTTTCATGTATTTCCGACATTTTTTAATAGATTTTTACTGTCATTACAACATATATCAGAGATATGCAGTGGGCTGAAATAGCTGTCTCTACTATTTTATGTCGTTTTTTGATATCCTCTTAATGAAAACAGATGCTAACCACTAATTTGCAATATCGATTTTTGAGCTTTTTTTATACCCACTCGGATTTTCATTTTGTCCATAAACCTCAAATGTTTTACAAGGTTGTAATTAATTGTTATTTTATTTAATTAGGGGGTTGATTAAATGTAACATTTTTGATTCAGGCCACTAAAGTGTAATATGGATGCAATTAGGAAAAATATTTGCTATATGTCTTGAAAATCTTGACATGGTCAGTCGCCATCTTAGATACATGCATGCAAATCACCAAACTGCACCTCATTTCCGGCTATAATTTGCAACGACTCGGATGTTAATATTTATAGATTTTCTTTGTTTTGTTTTGTTTTAATTTGCTGTTGTTTTTTATACGACTTTGTTTTGCTTTGCTTTGCTTTGTTTGTTTGTTTGGTTTTTTTTTGTTTTTTTTTATTTTTTTTATTTTCATTTTTTTTTTTTTGCTTTGCTTTGTTTAATTTATATTTTTTATATTTTTGTGTTTTCTGTTATACTAGTGTGTGTTTCAGTATCATTTATCGTTATCTAGTATACAAAGATGTGATTTTCTTAATAATGTTCTTAATTCATAGAAAGGAATATACCTCTTCCATCAAAGGGTGCCCCATCACCGTGGTCACCACTTTCGAACCTTATTGCAATATCCACAGTGCCACTTGTTTCATCGATCTGAAGGTTGGCTGCGTCTGTCCAAAACTTAAACGCTCTTTTAATTTCTTGGCTGGAAGACATATGAGATTAATTAAACGCACACACCAACGTTGAAACTTACAAAGCATTGTGGGTAGAAATCCACGAATTTATGTATTCACGAAAATGTAAAATGTCCTCAATCCATGAAAACTGATATCGAATGATTTTACAAATATTTTTTTTAAAGGATCAGTTACAATGCCTCGCTAGAGTAATGGTTAGCTTGAATACTTCAATTATAAGGTGTGTTCGATATCTGGTAGGGTAAATTCATAGACAATAAAACTATTATTTGCTGGTTCTCGGTTACACACACAGCATTAAGATAGTTTCGTGCCAAATCAGGAGTATGTGTACAGCACTAAAAACTTAACGCAGCAGTATGGTCTTGTACGTGCAAGCATCGTCATCATATCGTCAAAACGTCATTGTGTTTGTCTCGCCTTGATACCAATGTTGCTTTTCTTTTATTATTCGCGTCACTATTCAATCATTTTTGTTAATTCATTATTAATTACTGTGGTCTACTAACTTTCACGATATCAAGCATAAATGTTCAAATGCACTAGTGTTACTTATCATGTCGGTCCCTGTAATGTTAGCAACGTATTTATAATATGCAACGAAAGACAACTCAATAATGTATCAAAACATGTTATATGAGTTATCTCCCATGTAGTAATCTTGCATTCGCTTTCGGTGTGGTAGAGTCTGGTATTCATGACCCTTGGATTATTTTTTGTTGATCGAGGAGTCAGGTACCGACCGAATCCATGTTTTAAATGGCGGCTTCAATAAATAAAAGGAAACTCCATCTCGGCAAAAGGAAAGATGCATTGCATCGATTGAAGGCGTGTCTTAACTTGGAATTTGGCATCATTTAAACCAGACACATTTGTTTTTATCCTTTAGATATTCTAAAAGGAGAGAACAACCCGTGAATATATTCTGTTGGTCACATTACCAAAAAGGGGGTGAAGGGTTGTCACGACATATCATCTTCATCGCTTCATTTCTCCAAAATAAACAATGTCTGTATTTATTCATATTAAAAGCATTCTCGGGTTCAGACATTGTTTATTTAGTCAAAAATATTATTGATCTATGAGAACCAAACATCATATCGTTCAACGTATAACATTTATCATAAAAACTTACCTTATATACGCTTGAGTCAGGTCAGGGCTGAAATTCTCAATTCTGTACGTCAGGATATTTTTACTCCATTTTGGTCCTGAATTATACAAATATATATCAATAAAAAATTAGCATTTTACCCATTTGACATCTACAGTTAAAACTTCAATTATCTACAATCGTAATACAGTGAGTGAGTCGGTTATTGTTGTTTAGCGCCAATTAGGCAATTTTTCAGCTCTATCATGGCGAGAATAAGTTAGTTTTCAATGAGATGATGATGTTCTACACCCACACGCTGTGTTGGATTATTATAGTACTAGCTCACTGAAACAAGTCTGCGGATACACATGTCGCTCCACTCGGACACATTATCCTATTTCCGAGCCAACCAGCCTTATTCTTTCTCCTTAATGATGCGTGCTTAGCGAAGAAGCAACAAATACCAAATTTATAGTCTTTGGTTTGACCCGACCGGGGTTCAAACTTACGATTTACCACACTCAAAGTGAGCACGCTAATCATTACGTCACCGATGCGGTTCAATCGTATTACAAGATATATGGTTGGATCCTATTGCACTGCAGGTTCTATGACACTGTGTTTTCCCGTTCTATTCCAACCAATTTTCGCCGTCATATTTGTATCACTGTACCATATAACCCCAATATAAACAATAAATATTTGTAACGCGGAACAAGACCAGAATTCAGAAGTCTAAGTGTATTTTACAAAATTATTTTTCTAAATAAACTAAAATAGTTGAAAATAATTTTTTTAAATAAAAATAAAACATTTATTGCTAAGGCTATGGGGCCCTTCAGAGATTAACAGGCACCTTCTTTTCTCTCCGGCCACCGACCGATGTACCGGCTAAACCCTCCTCTCATAGGCACTGCGAATCGCTATAACATCAAAATAGCACTATCAACCGTAACGTGTTTAATCTTACTTCCATTTTTTCCTAAAAATCCAATATTGCAGAAAGTGGCGTTAAGCACAATATATTAATCAATCAATTAGATATGAAGTAAACTTTATATAATATAGGAATCGTGATAAGAACAAGATATCAATAATTATCGTGCCGGGTTTAATTTTGTTCCCACGGTATCATTTTATCAGTTTCCTTCTTCCATACATTTAATAATTACCCAGTACATATGGTTTCGGCATTCCTTTTGTCAATGGAGGGTCTTTAACACCACATCTCGGTGTGTTCATTAATTTTAATGTTTCTTCGTTTAATTCGCCAGTCACTGGTAGATGGTTCCATTCTTGAAATGCTCTGTAAATATATTTTACATCTATATATACATATGTCACAGTATTAAAACAACAACATACGTAAGCAAAAATATATACAAATGTAATATTTAATTCTTACATTTTTTTTCAGCGGTCCTGATGCAGGTTATTCAAGAAACGCTTCGTGCGCACTAGATTTGATATCTACGTTTTTATTGGATATTCACACCATTGTATATTGTTTTATAATAACTAAGCTACAGACTTTTTCTCGTTTCTTTACTCACAATATTCAATAAAATATTCGGATTTATTGGATTTAAGCATTCAGATACTGGGAGTAATAACTAGAACAAAACCATAACAACCACTATTGGAATAGGAACTGCGTTTCCTTCCGGAGTACATGGGATTATTCCTTATTTTTAATAGGTTTCTTTTTACTCAATCTTTTTGTTTTCTATGTAGAGTTTTGTGTAAACCATTGTTCATCTTTTTCTCCTTTTTCTGTTGGTCATTGTATTGTCTGTCGTTTTTCGATTTACGGCTTCTGACTACCCCTTTGCTAGTTCACATTTTTCTTAGCACAAATTACTACAATTGGATTGGACATTCAGTGTTTTGTTAGCAAAACTGTTCTGCCTATTTCTTATCTGCCATTATTGAATAAGGGTGTATACAGTATAAATATAACACTAAGAAACGACGCAAACCAGTCCTCTGCACTGACAGAGGCCGATAACCCTGAACTTGGGACGTGTGATGGGGTTAAACCAGAAATGGGATCACCCCGTCTCCTGTCTTGAAAAATGGTAATAATGGAGCATCATGTAAAATAATCCATGGTTTATTTCTGCGCAAAATGAAATTTTCTTTCATTTTGTCGCTTATGGTATCTCGAAAACAAGCAGGTTTGTCCGCTACGATTTCCGCATAAAACCGATGTTCGGTTCGTCTTTGCCTCCGTGTGTTCGTAGGAGGGCTCATGTCCTATTTACGTTATTTGTATTTGTTTACGTGTATTGTTGTCCAACACATATTGTGTTGTGTTTTTACTTTGTTTGTCTTCGCTTTGTATGCCCTATGTTGCCAGTTTCTCTGGATTGTCTGTTTTGTGATTGCCCCTTCGGTATTCTCTGGCGTTTATTTGACGAATCACTGCTATAATTCATGGTTTATATGGCAATAACGGTAATGAGGCTTCATAGTAAACGACATCCCCAACCTCCATAAAGCATAGTTAAGGCCGATTTATTTTTTTCAGTATATAGTGGATAGAATAGAAACGGCGATTAAAAAAAGATAACGTTTTAGTACTGCAATGTATAACGTCTTTAATTTTATTATTTGTTCATATATGTATGTATGCATAAGGTGAACCGCTAAATGATATTGAATTAATTATGTATTTTGCGTTTTGAATTCAAGATAGGGTTAGGGTAAGGGTATTTGTGTTTAACGCCACTTTTAAAAATATTTCAGTTGTATCATGGTGATCATTTTTATTGGTGGAGGAAACATGAATACCCGAAGAAACCCACCGACCCGTCGCAAGTCACTGACATAATGTTGTATCGAGTACACATCGACATGAGCGGGATTCAAACTCACGACGTCAACGTCAAGATAGGTAAGACACGGTAAATAATATATATATCTTTAATATATAAGAACCATTCGGCTTACCTCAGTGATTTAGTTCTATCTGGTATGGCGCCTGCTGCACCATCTTGTCCACTGTTAGGATCATATGTTTCCATATAACCAAACTTTTGTAAATATTCCTTCAATATTGAATAACAATTTTTTAGTCTTAGTGTATAACATAGAACAACAGTCGATTAGTTACATTTAGTACAATCACGTGAAGATATATTTGTAGTCTTTATTACACATTCAGTGGTTGGTATTTTTTTTCAGCTATGTCACCTTTGAGCAGCATCAGTTGTGTAATTGTTAGTGTGATCTCATCGCATGCGGTAGATCGTAGGTTCGAGCCCCGGGTCGGGTCAAATCATAGCTTACGTTGTACACTACTGGTATTTGCTGCTTCTCCGCTCACCACGCAGGATTTAGGACTAGAACGAAGACTGATTGTCTATGAATCAGGATTACGTGTTCGAGTGGAAATACATGATTACGGGCGACATGTTGCTAAAGTGGTAGTGGGTTTGGTGAGTGCATCGCTTCCTGCACGTTAAAGACCTCCTTTGCTGATTTCGAAATAGTGTAGACACATTGTAGCCGCTATAAAATACTAAATTCTTCGTCCCTATCCAACTCTCTATACTTTTAAAGTGGCAGACATAAAGCGTTGCCCCAGTTTGGCCCATCTCGCCCTCATTTCTATCTAGTTTTTATTAGTGTTGAATTTGTTCTCGTTCTATTTATAATTGAAATAATGCTCGCTGAACGCTAAACAGTAATCAATCAATCAATCATTACACTGATGTCTCTACTTCTTTCGGAGAATGTTTGAGAAAAATATGAAATTTTTACATTGTCAAAATACACTTTCACTACGCGATATTGTTTTCTTTAAAATGTTTATATTCTAACTTAATAAGATTGAAATAAGTGTCATTAGTGTATTTTGTTTCATTGATACATAAGGAGATAAGTACAATACGGACATCTATGTTATCCGTAATTAACAATCCATTCGTGAGAGCAATCATTAATATTACTTAGGGACCGACCATTTAACTTCTACGGAGAGTGTCTGTGTTGTCTCCCAGAGGCAGAAAGTTTGTTTTCCACACCAAGCAAAAATGATATTAATTTATTTATTTATACAGTGAAACCTTTCTAAACCGAACCCCGAATAATCCAGAATCTTGTATAAAGCGAGCTTTAAATAAAGTCCCAATTTAAGGAAATATTTATGAATTTAACTTGTATATACCGAACGTCTGTTTATTCTGAACATAAAAGTAGGTCATAAGGAGGTTCAATTTGGACAGATGTCGCTGTATATATTTTTACATGAAAAATCTATCTTTTTTTCAAAATACAATGTACATACGCCGAATTCTCTCGGTGAAAAGTACGGATTTACATAGTTAAAATTTATAGGATAAATATATGTTTTTTAATTTTACTTACATCCACATTTATTCCAACATTAAAAGCTTTTCTGGGTATAGTTCGTCCTTCTATCTGAGCCCATGTTACAAAGAGTAATATTAAACAAGACAACCACATGATTTGAATGTAATAAAAGCCCCAAAAAAACAATGAAGTTACAGTTTTGCAATATCAATTCTAATATATTTTTCTTATTTCATATTTCCTGTTGTAATTTGATGCATAAAATCCTGTTTAATCATTTTGAGGATTATGTAAAATTGTTATATCCGGGGATTTTAAAACGTAACTACGTGGGGTTAACGTCCGTCGTTTATTTAATTATTTAATCATTTTTTAAAGTGTTTGTTTTTATAATTTTTTAATAATTATGTGTTAAAATGGGATAACAAAAAGAGCTGAAATTTAAGTCTGGATCGCATCAGCGATGTAGGCCTAATGTTTAGTGTGCTTGCATCGGGACTGCTAGATCGTAGGTTTGTCCCGGGTAGGATAAAACCAAAGCATATGATATTATACAATTATTGACTTTTAATGAGGTCTACTTATGACTATGCGGTCCTGATTGATTGACCGAGGTCAACGGTTTCTGCATACCCCTTTGGCAATTTAAACCTTTTCTTGGAAACATTTAAACTACCCTGACATAAGGACCAGGTCTATCTCTAGCTTCTATCTAACCACCAAGTGGAACAAAATATTCACCTTAGAAATTATAAACGATTTTCCACGTGTGTCATGAGGTCATATCAAACTAAAAATAGAAGCTCTATTATTGGTCATACAAAGCCAGTAGCTTCCATTTAAGCTCAATTAGACAACAATATTACCATAGGACAAAACATATTCACGGAGGTCGTAGATCGAGGTGAATATCATGTTGATGGGTTGATAAACCGAAGTCAAAATTTAGTAATTATTTTATTAAATGACAATGTCAACATGATCAATGATTTTTACAGAATTTTCTAAATGTTTTTGGTTTTTTTATATGCTTGCTGATTTCATGTTTTCAGAAAATATTAAACGAATAAATGGATATGCAAAATGCTGATAATAACACAATACAAATACATCAATCATATCAGAAATTCATCTTAACCCATTAATTCATAAGATATAGATTATTACATGGCATTTTTCATATCATACCCTTCATCAGCCATAGGTCATGATATATGAACGAGGGCTGATAAAGGGAATGATATGAAAAATTACATTGTCATGATCTGTTTATCAGAGGAAATAACTGATTAGTACCAAAATGTTTAGTCAATTTTGGCTAGAATTAAATACATAGTTATAGAACAAGAAATGTATTGCTTTAATATGCAAATTCACTCAATGTACTTTTTTTTAAGCCTTTTCAATATCATAAGAAAGAAAATTGTAAGCTAATAATTTTCTGCACAAATATTCAATAAAACAGTTTTATTAAAGATTAACATAGTGTCACTGATAGTGCCATGTTTGTAAACACAGTTTTCCGGCGTGTAATAAACTAACGAACAGAAATAATAAACTCAGATCTTGAAACATAATTTACTCTATCAATGAGCGATATTTAAAATAAACAACCTTTTGATTTAATAAGCCTAACTTTCAAAAAGTTCAGATAACACCACACATGCCATACATCAAGTTTTTATTTTGCTAATTGTCAACATTATCAATAATTAAGACTACTTTCTTCGGAATAAAATAGTGGCGTTGTGTTTTCACCATCTATATCAATAACAAAATTAAGTTCATTAATATCAGTAATGATAATATTTCAGAAGACTGAATTCTAGTTGTCGACGGCGTTGAACTCATTGTGGATGTATCGGTAGTTGAAGTTGTTGATTCAAAGGTGGTTGTTTGTTTATCTGTGGTAATTGTTGCATCCGTGGCTGTTAGTGCTTCAGTAGTTTCCGTTGTTGGTGTGGCTTCGGTAGTTGCTATTGCTTTTGTGATCGTTTGTGCTTCGGTGGTTGTTAGTGCTTGGGTAGTGGTTAGTGCTTCGGTGGTCGTTAGTGCTTGGGTAGTGGTTAGTGCTTCGGTGATTGTTAGTGTTTCTGTGGTTGTTATTGCTTCGGTAGTTGTTAGTGCTTCGGTGGTCGTTAATGCTTCTGTGGTTGTTAGTACTTCGGTAGTTGTTAGTGCTTCAGTGGTTGTTAGTGATTCAGTCGTTGGTGATGCTTCGGTGGTTGTTAGTGCGTCGGTGGTTGTTGGTGCTTCTGTGGTCGTTAGTGCTTCTGTAGTTGCTATTGCTTCGGTAGTTGTTAGTGCTTCGGTGATCGTTAATGCTTCTGTGGTTGTTAGTGCTTCGGTAGTTGTTAGTGCTTCAGTGGTTGTTAGTGCTTCAGTGGTTGTTAGTGCTTCAGTGGTTGTTAGTATTTCAGTAGTTGTTAGTGATTCAGTGGTTGGTGATGCTTCGGTAGTTGTTATTGCGTCGGTGGTTGTTGGTGCTTCTGTGGTTGTTAGTGCTTCTGTAGTTGTTATTGCTTCGGTAGTTGTTAGTGCTTCAGTGGTCGTTAGTGCATCTGTGGTAATTGGTGCAACAGTAGGTGCAATACCTGGAAATACAAAAAATATATATATCATAAATATTGTTTTATATAATAGAATTGTGAACTGCAGGTGAATTGGCAAATTGGATATATTCCTAATGATCTTAAGCTCCAGAGCGAAGTGTCAGAACATGCTTTGGAATAATGTTCTCATATCGTGTCATCGGTAACCGATACTATCTACTCATCAATCGTAGTTTAAGTGACGGCTAAATCCGAATAGTCATGAATTATTCATGGATCATTTTTAAAACATTTTGATTAATCCCGACTCACGGTTTTACTGCCGATCTAATCGCATTTTTATTTATTTTATTCTTAATAGAAAATGGTTTCTTGCAAAATAAAATGTTGTCCATATAAAATGCAATTTTTGGATCTATTGACGCCAAATTGAAACAAAATTTTTATCATTACCGTTTTATATTGAGAACTGCATCCAAATGACTAACAGTAATTTGCGATAATGTCGTTTCAGTCGTATGATAAATTAAACATTTTAATATTGATTGATTGATTGATTGATTGATTGATTGATTGATTGTTTAGCGGCAACTTTTGCAGTATTTCAACTATACCGTGGCGCAGCATCTTAATACAAATTGTATATATTTCTAGCAGTATGGATAAATGAATGCAGAAGAGTCTGACTATATGAGTAACATGGCGGGTGTCTTGTTAGAGGCAGGAACTGTTTACTCTTCTCCAGCACCAGGGTTCAACCCCTGGTTCTTAGTGGGATCCGTGATGCTCATCTTTTTTTTTTATTTTCCTGTTATGTGTTGTGCTGTGTTGTTGTTTTATTTTGCTTTCCTTTTTTTTTATTTTCTACCCAATGCCGTCAGTTTCTCTGGATGTTCATTCTTGATTGCCACTTCAGTTTTCTCTAACGTTTATTGAAACTAGGAATGATTGTTACTGTAACATACATGAGCAAATAGTATGTATTTAATATGTAGAAATGTCACATGGACTATTTCAACTAGAATATTTATTCCAAAAAGGACTATTTATATCAGGAACACATTTTAACCTTGGATTTATTTGACTAGATACAGTATATTAGTCCATGTGGACTTATTTAGCTAGGACCAATCTATCGCTTACACCGCTACCTTAAATACAAGACAGATATAATTGTATAAAGTGTAATAATTTACCATAATGCTGAACAATGGCCGCTCTATCATCAGGGTCCATCGTATAATTTGGTATGTATCCCCGATAATATGGATACATTAATGCAGTGCCTACGCTTGAATGATCAAGTCCTAAATTATGACCGAACTCATGAGCAGCAACTATAAATAGATCTGTTCCAGTTGTGTTTACTGTCCAATATTCGCCATCGTCAAAATGGCAGCGCCCGTCTTCTGGGAAAGTAGCATGAGCCAAAACTCCTCCTAAAATACCAGAATGAAAATAAATTTATTAAATAATCTTTAACTGTGGGCGACTAATCTTAGATTAGGCCGTTTTTCCCATTTGCACACGTCGCTATATTAAAAACAAGATGGGGTCGATGCGCTTGCCAAGTGTAATGACATTTTTTTTTTAATTCGCTATTATATAAATTATAGAATTCCTGGTAAATTTGCGATGTGTGAAAATTTACTCCGACATCGTTTTCAGTTCAATTCCCAAACTTCGCAATATTCTGAAATAAACAGTGGTTCCTGAGTGAGATCAGAAAAACAATAACATTATTCTTTCAATATACATGTATATATACAAACAAAGAAATCACCAGAGACAACGTCGAAAGAGACACTACAACAGCTGTTACTGTTGATGAGATGCAAAATTATAAAACTTATAATTCCGGGGAAAACGTGTACAACAACTTCCATAAATAAAGAACAAAGGTTCCCAGCAGCTTCACATTTCAATAAGTTTGATGCCCTGGTGAGGAATATATATCTAGGGTCCTGCAAGGTATGTAAGACATATATATTCCATACAGAATTATGTTTGAATCTTGACACCGGTTGAAATAAAAATAACGAACCACGTGACCAAGAAATGAGTTTAAGGTCCCTAAAGGTGATACAAGCACAACTATGGATTTTTTGTTACATGAATTCATATCAAGAAATTAAGTCACGTGACAATCGCCTCATGAATATTCATGAGCTCATTGATTAAAAGGTAGCTGCGATTTTGCTATATTCTTTTCCCTTTCTAAGGAGTGGGGACTCTGATTTTTTTATTTATTATTCTATCTCTGCTGATGGCCAAGCACAATTAACTCCGTTTTCAGAAAACCAATAGTTTGCCCATTGTGTGAAAAGAAACCAAAGATAACTCAGAAAGCTTTAATAATATTTTGGGTAAGTAAAGCAGAAAAAACAATTGGTTGATAAGTCATAATTCGTCGCGAAACTTTTTTTTTATTACGATTTGTTATGAAAAAAACTATACGATGGGAAGAAAGTTGGACGTTCATTCATTGGATTACTGTCACATCCAGAAATTTGTGTCAGTTTACCTTATAAATATTCATCATATTCAAATTAGATTTTAATCACGTGACTCGATTTTCAAACTCGGTAGGTTGTTCATTAGATCTGTGAATAATTGCATACAATACACAATTACTTTTTCCCATCAACAATCCCATAAATAAATGTTATTGTTGACTTCCGTAAAGTAATTTTTCCGCCAAAATTAAAATAGCGTTGTTCTTTTGTAAACCTTTTAGTGATGCATGCAAAAATGACCTTTTTGAATTTAATGTGAGAACCTTCAGTTTTGAAACTAGAAATTTAAGATTTGTCCAAATAAAATCTTCAATAGTTTGGGAATCCAAATAGATTCAGACAGGTATACTGCAAAATCCCACTCATTGTTAAATGTTTTGTCAAACTCCACCATTTTCATGTATTTCAGACATTTTTGTATAGATTATTACTGTCATCACAAAATATATCGGAGATATGCAGTGGGCTGAAATAGCTGTCCGTGTATCTCCTTTTACCACGTCTCTACTATTTTATTTCGTTTTTTGATATCCTTTTAATGAAAGCAGATGCTAACCACTAATTTGCAATAACGATTTTTTAGCTTTTTTTTATACCCACTCGAGATTTTCCCGGTCTTATTTAACGAGCAAAATTCGCGAACTCGGATTTTCATTTTGTCCATGAACCTCGAATGTTTTACAAGGTTATAATTAATTGTTATTTTATTTAATCAGGGGTTGATTAAATGTATCATTTTAATTCAGGCCACTAAAGTGTAAAATGCATGCAATTAGGAAAAATATTTGCTATATGTATTGAAAATCTTGCCATGGTCAAGTCGCCATCTTAGATATGCAAATTACCAAACTGCACCTCATTTTTGGCTATAATTTGCATCGACACCGATGTTAATATTTTTAGATTTTCTCATTAGTATTTGCTTTGTTTTGTTTGTTTGTTTGTTTTTTGATTTTTTAGTTTTTTTTTAGTTTTTTTATATTTTTTTTTTTGCTTTGCTTTGTTTAATTCATATTTTTATATTTTTGTGTTTTCTGTTATCCTAGTGTGTGTTTCAGTGTCATTTATCGTTATCTAGTATAAAAAGATGTGATTTTCTTAATAATTTCCTTAATTCATAGAAAGGAATATACCTCTTCCATCAAAGGGTGCCCCATCACCGTGGTCACCATTTTCGAACCTTATTGCAATATCCACAGTGCCACTTGTTTCATCGATCTGAAGGTTGGCTGCGTCTGTCCAAAGCTTAAACGCTCTTTTAATCTCTTGGCTGGAAGACATATGAGATTAATTAAACACACACAACAAAGTTGAAACTTACAAAGCATTGTGGGTAGAAATCCACGAAATTATGTATTCACGAAAATATAAAATGTCCTCAAACCATGAAAACTGGTATTGAATGATTTTACAAATATTTTTTTTAAAAGATCAGTTACAATGCCTCGCTAGAGTAGTGGTTAGCTTGAAGGCCTAAATCATAAGGTGTGTTCGATACCTGATCGGGTCAAACTAAGCATAGTAAAATTGATATTTGTCGGTTCTCAGTTACACACACAGCGTTAAGATAGTTTCGTTCAGTATCAGGATTATGCGCCACAGTGGAGTGTACAATAGTAATTTTAACGCAGCATTATGGTATTGTACATGCAAGCATCCATCATATCGTCATTGTGTTTCTCTCTCCTTGATACAGCTAGAAATTCGCTAAACAACGTCACCAACTCACTATTCAATCGTTTTAGTTAATTCATAATTGATTACTGTGGTGTTCTGCATTTCACAGGATCAAGTATAAATGTTCAATGTATTAGTGTTACTTATCATGTCTGTTACTGTAATGTTAGCAACGTATGTATTATACAACGAAAGACAACTCAATAATGTATCAAAACATGTTATATGAGTTATTTCCCATGTAGTAATCTTGTTTGCGCTTTCGGTGTGGTAGAGTCTGGTACTCATGACCTCTCGGATTATTTTTTGCTGATTGAGGGGTTGAGGTACCGACCGAATCCATGTTTTAAATGGCGGCTTCAATAGGAAAAAGGAAACTCCATCTCGGCAAAAGGAAAGATGCATAGCATCGATTGAAGGGGTGTCTTAACTTGGAATTTGGCATCATTCAAACTAGACACATTTGTTTTCATCCTTTAGATATTCTAAAAGGAGAGAACAACCCGAGACTATATTCTGTTGATCACATTACGAAAAAGGGGGTGAAGGATTGTCACGACATATCTTCATCGCTTCATTTCTCCAAAATAAACAATGTCTGTATTTATTCATTTTAAAAGCATGCTCGGGTTCAGACATTGTTTATTTAGTCAAAAATAATATTGATCTATAAGAACCAAACATCACATCGTTCAACGTATAACATTTTTCATAAAAACTTACCTTGTATACGCTTGAGTCAGGTCAGGGGTGAAATTCTCAATTCTGTACGTAAGGATATTTTTACTCCATTTTGGTCCTGAATTATACAAATATATATCAATAAAAAATTTACATTTTACCCATTTGACATCTACATTTAAAACTTCAATTATCTACAATCGTAATACAGTGAGTGAGTCGGTTATTGTTGTTTAACGCCAATTCAGCAATTTTTCAGCTATATCATGGCGAGAACAAGTTAGTTTTCAATGAGATGATGAGGTCTGCTTTGTTTTAGACCCACACGCTGAGTTGAACTATCATAGTACTAGATCACTGAAACAACAGTCTGCGGATAAACATGTCGCTCCACTCTGACACATTATCCTATTTCCGAGCCAACCAGCCTTGATCTTTCTCCTTAATGATGCGTGCTTAGCGGAAAAGCAACAAATACCAATTGTATAGTCTTTGGTTTGACCCGACCGGAGCTCGAACTTACGATCTACCACACTCAAGGTGAGCACGCTAACCATTACGTCACCGTAGCTAAGGCTATGGGGCCCTTCAGAGATTAACAGGCACCTTCTTTTCTCTCCGGCCACCGACCGATGTACCGGCTAAACCCTCCTCTCATAGGCACTGCGAATCGCTATAACATCAAAATAGCACTATCAACCGTAACGTGTTTAATTTTACTTCCATTTTTTCCTAAAAATCCAATATTGCAGAAAGTGGCGTTAAGCACAATATATTAATCAATCAATTAGATATGAAGTAAACTTTATATAATATAGGAATCGTGATAAGAACAAGATATCAATAATTATCGTGCCGGGTTTAATTTTGTTCCCACGGTATCATTTTATCAGTTTCCTTCTTCCATACATTTAATAATTACCCAGTACATATGGTTTCGGCATTCCTTTTGTCAATGGAGGGTCTTTAACACCACATCTCGGTGTGTTCATTAATTTTAATGTTTCTTCGTTTAATTCGCCAGTCACTGGTAGATGGTTCCACTCTTGAAATGCTCTGTAAATATATTTTACATCTATATATACATATGTCACAGTATTAAAACAACAACATACGTAAGCAAACAAATATAGTATTTGATTCTTACATTTTTTTTCAGCGGTCCAGATGCAGGTTATTCAAGAAACGCTTCGTGCGCACTAGATTAGATATCTACGTTTTTATTGGATATTCACACCATTGTATATTGTTTTATAATAACTAAGTTACAGACTTTTTCTCGCTACTTTACTCACGATATTCAATAAGATATCCGGATTTATTGGATTTAAGCATTCAGATACTGGGAGTAATAACTAGAACAAAACCATAACAACCACTATTGCAACAGGAACTGCGTACCCTTCCGGAGTACATGGGATTACTCCTTATTTTTAATAGGGTTCTTTTTACTCAATCTTTTTGTTTTCTATGTAGAGTTTTGTAAACCATTGTTCATCTTTTTCTCCTTTTTTCTTTTGGCCATTGTATTATCTACCTCTTTGCTAATTTACACTTGTCTTACCACACATTACTACAATTGGATTGGACATTCAGTGTTTTGTTAGCAAAACTGTTCTGCCTATTTCATATCTGCCATTATTGAGTAAGGGTTTATACAGTATAAATATAACACTAAGAAACGACGCAAACCAGTCCTCTGCACTGACAGAGGCCGATAACCCTGAACTTGGGACGTGTGATGGGACTAAACCAGAAATGGGATCACCCCGTCTCCTGTCTTGAAAAATGGTAATAATGGAGCATCATGTCAAATAATTCATGGTTTATTTCTGCGCAAAATGAAATTTTCTTTCAGTTTGTCGCTTATGGTATCTCGAAAACAAGCAGGTTTGTTCACTACGATTTCCGCATAAAAACGATGTGTACGTAGGAGGGCTTATGTCCTATTTACGTTATTTGTATTTGCTTACGTGTAGTGTTGTCCAACACATATTGTGCTGTGTTTTTACTTTGTTTGTCTTCGTTTTGCATGCCCTATGTTGCCAGTTTCTCTGGATTGTCTATTTTGTGATTGCCCCTTCGGTATTCTCTGGCGTTTATTTGACGAATCACTGCTAGAATTCATGGTTTATATGGCAATAACGGTAATGAAGATTCATAGTAAACGACATCCCCAACCTCCATAAAACATAGTTAAGGCCGAAATTATTTATTTTTTCAGTATATGGTGGATAGAATGGAAACGGCGATAAAAAAAAAAGATAAAGTTTGTGTACTGCAATGTATAACGTCTTTAATTTTATTATTTGTTCATATATGTATGTATGCATAAGGTGAACCGCTAAAAGATATTGAATTAATTATGTATTTTGCATTTTGAATTCAAGATAGGGTTAGGGTAAGGGTATTTGTGTTTAACGCCACTTTCAAACATATTTCAGTTGTATCATGGTGATAATTTTTTATTGGTGGAGGAAACATGAGTATCCGAAGAAACCCACCGACCCGTCGCAAGTCACTGACATAATGTTGTATCGAGTACACATCGACATGAGCGGGATTCGAACTCACAACGTCAACGTCAACGTCAAGATAGGTAAGACACGGTAAATAATGTATATATTTTTAATATATAAGAACCATTCGGCTTACCTCAGTGATTTAGTTCTATCTGGTATGGCGCCTGCTGCACCATCTTGTCCACTGTTAGGATCATATGTTTCCATATAACCAAACTTTTGTAAATATTCCTTCAATATTGAATAACAATTTTTTAGTCTTAGTGTATAACATAGAACAACAGTCGATTAGTTACATTTAGTACAATCACGTGAAGATATATTTGTAGTCTTTATTACACATTCAGTGGTTGGTATTTTTTTTCAGCTATGTCACCTTTGAGCAGCATCAGTTGTGTAATTGTTAGTGTGATTTCATCGCATGCGGTAGATTGTAGGTTCGAGCCCCGGGTCGGGTCAAATCATAGCTTACGCTGTACACTACTGGTATTTGTTGCTTCTGCGCTCACCACGCAGGATTTAGGACTAGAACGAAGACTGATTGTCTATGAATCAGGATTACGTGTTCGAGTGGAAATACATGATTACGGGCGACATGTTGCTAAAGTGGTAGTGGGTTTGGTGAGTGCATCGCTTCCTGCACGTTAAAGACCTCTTTTGCTGATTTCGAAATAGTGTAGACACATTGTAGCCGCTATTAAATACTAAATTCTTCGTCCCTATCCAACTCTCTATACTTTTAAAGTGGCAGACATAAATCGTTGCCCCAGTTTGGCCCCTCTCCCTCATTTCTATCTAGTTTTTATTAGTGTTGAATTTGTTCTCGTTCTATTTATAATTGAAATAATGCTCGCTGGACGCTAAACAGTATTCAATCAATCAATCATTAGACTGATGTCTCTACTTCTTTCGGAGAATGTTTGAGAAAAATATGAAATCTTTACATTGTCAAAATACACTTTCACTACGCGATATTGTTTTCTTTAAAATGTTTATATTCTAACTTAATAAGATTGAAATAAGTGTCATTAGTGTATTTTGTTTCATTGATACTTAAGGAGATAAGTACAATACGGACATCTATGCTATCCGTAATTAACAATCCATTCGTGACAGCAATCATTAATATTACTTAGAGACCGACCATTTAACTTCTAGGGAGAGTTTGTTTTTCACACCAAGCAACAATTTTATATTAATTTATTTATTTATACAGTGAAACCTTTCTAAACCGAACCCCGAATAATCCAGAATCTTGTATAAATCTGTCTTTTTTTCAAAATACAATGTACATACGCCGAATTCTCTCGGTGAAAAGTACAGATTTACATAGTTAAAAATTATAGGATAAATATATGTTTTTTAATTTTACTTACATCCACATTTATTCCAACATTAAAAGCTTTTCTGGGTATAGTCCGTCCTTCTATTTGAGCCCATGTTACACACAGTACTATTAAATAATACAACCACATGATTTGAATGCAATTAAAGCCAAAAAAAACAATGAAATTACAGTTTTGCAATATCAATTCTAATATATTTTTCTTATTTCATATTTCCTGTTGTAATTTGATGCATAAAATCCTGTTTAATCATTTTGAGGATTGTGGAAAATTGTTATATCCTGGGATTTTAAAACGTAACTACGTGGGGTTAACGTCCGTCGTTTATCTAATTATTTAATCATTTTCTTAAAGTGTTTGTTTTTATAATTTTTTAATAATTATGTGTTAAAAGGGGGTAGCAAAAAGAGTTGAAATTTAAGTCTGGATCGCATCGGCGATGTAGGCCTAATGTTTAGTGTGCTTGCATAGGATAAAACCAAAGCATATGATATTATACAATTATTGACTTTTAATGAGGTCTACTCATGACTGTACTGACCTGGTCAATGATTGATTGACCGAGGCCAACGGTCTGTATAGTCATGAGTAGACTGAAATTAAAAGTCAATAACTGCTTTATTAAATAATAAGGAATTTTTCAAACTTTTCAAAAGTATATTCTACAAAATAGACTATAATTGTTTTATCATTTTTCAATATTATTATTTAAATATTAGAAAGTTTTGAAATTTTGAACTTTTAAAAACAAAAATTTTATTTTATAATTTAGAAATTTTTGGAAATTTTGAAATTCTTGAAATTTTAGAAATTTTTTGAAATTTTGAATTTGAAAATGTTCACCTTTTTCGCATCTTGACTTTGGTTGGTCGGTGGGCAAGCCCGAATATACCTTACGTGAGGTGTACTCACTGCACGCGAGGTGTTCTCACTCTGAGGTAGAGTTGAGAAAATGCTGTTTAGGCCAATCAGAAAAAAGAAAAATTCCTTATCATTTAATAATGGTATTTATCTAACATTATATACGTTTTCCTTTGAAATAAACGAAAGTTGCCTGTTTGATACAAGGTGTCTGATACAAGATGTTGTATCACCACACTGTGTTGATAAAAGAATGGCGCGACGTTGCACGAGACGTTCTCTGCCGAACTACTTTGACATGACGTCATACCATTGGAATGTGAGACAAAACACAGTAATCTAACGTTGGTGAATGAACAGAAAAAATAACGTGAGGTCATACATAAAATATAGTCTCCCTCAGAGTATTGTACACATTTTAATTCAACCCTTGCTATTTGTTTAAAATTTGTTTTTATTGAAATGTTAGATAAACTTATTACATACATAGTGTGGTGGTACAAGACGGTGTATTAGGTCTTGTCTGTTGCGTGAACTAACTCATCACAACTCGTCGCTATCGCGACTCGTAGTGATACTGGTTCACACAACATACTCGACCTGATACAAAGTCTTGTACCACCACACTATGTATGTAATGGGTATTTATTGTTTCTTCGCTAAGCAAGCAACATTAAGGAGAAAGAACAAAGACTATTTGGTCGGACTCCAGATAGTGTGTCCGAGTGGAGAGACATGTCCATATTTGGACAGTTGTACCAATCCCACAGATCCTTTACCCGTTTCAAATATGGTCCATTCTGTAGTCCGGGATCTAATCCGTAATGAAAATATTACCAAACATGGCATTGTGTTTTTGTTAATTTATCTGTTTACGACTAATTAACGCTTAAAAACAAAAGATTGGGAAGCCAAATAATATAAAAGTCTTTGGGAACAAGAAAACTAAAGGGCCTAAACAGGACACCAAAAGGGCCCAAACAGGATAGCCAAAGGGCCTAAACAGGATAGCCAAAGGGCCCAACCAGGATACCCACAGGGTCTAATCAGGATAGCCAAAGGGCCTAAACAGGATAGCCAAAGGACCTAAACAGGATAGCCAAAGGACCTAAACAGGATAGTCAAAGGGCCTAAACAGGATACCCTAAAGGGCCCAACTAGGATAGACAAAGGGCTTAAACAGGTTAGCCAAAGGGCCCAACCAGGATAGCCAAAGGGCCTAAACAGGATAGCCAAAGGGCCTAAACAGGATAGCCAAAGAGCCTAAACAGGATAGCCAAAATCGGCTACGGTGACATGAAGGAAGAGAATCTTACTTTAATTACATTATTCAGGAACAGTAAATTATCTTATAAACCACATCAGTACATTGTATTAGTACATTTATTAGGAATTGCCTACCCTTCCGCAGCACACGAGTTCACCCCCGGTCTTTAGTGGGGTTCTGTTACTCGATCTTTAGTTTGATGTGTATGTTTTGTATATCGTTGTTTGTCCTTGTGTACTTTTTCCCTTGGCCATTGTGTTGTCTGTCATTCTTCGATTTGCGGATTTCGGTTACCTCTTTGGAATCTTCAAACTCTTCTTTTATTAAAATGTATATTATTTTGATATTTTCTTTTCAATACTTGATGTCAACAAGTTGATGGGCTATTTATTCTGTACTCCAACGAAGAACAATAACTTCTTGATTAATTATGTTCATGACTAATTGATATTAAATCTGTTAGAAGTATAGGTTATGATTTTTTTGTCCTAAGAGTAATTGTCCTTAAACAATAGATTATACTCTTCTAGCTAGTAGTCAGATAATTACTGCATTCATTGACCCTGCTATTGTACAGATCATGTTTCCGTTGTCATTCATTGACCTTGTTATTGTACAGACCATGTTTAATTTGTCATTCATTGACCCTGATATTGTACAGACCATGTTTACGTTGTCATTCATTGACCCTGCTATTGTACAGACCCTGTTTTTACGTTGTCATTCATTGACCCTGCTATTGTACAGACCATGTTTACGTTGTCATTCATTGACCTTGCTATTGTACAGACCATATGCTTACGTTGTCTTTTATTTTTGTGATAGTGTGTGGTCAATTATGCATTATTTTGTTTATTTAAAACAACAAACATAGCAATTCACATTAGGAACTTCTAGAGCATCGATGATAATGATGTTGGTGACGATTATTTACAAAAACAGTAGCAATAATCTTCAGTGATTGTATCGTCTTGAGCATGTAGATACTGTCATTCTAAAGCCATTTGTAGCAACTTACAAACAGTATGGAACATTAACAGTTGAGATTGAGTTCAGTTCTTATATACTCATGTATGAGCATAGCAATATCTTTCCTCAAGATCTCCCTGTGTCACTTTATGATGATGATTTTGCTTGGTTTTTTTAAGCTTCTTCCATATTTAATATCACTTGACGGAATTACTCCACTTATTCAACTGAGTGATACACAATTTCCCTTTAAAAATCGGGGAGCGCTCTCGTATGGTCCACCTAGTACAGTCTTCAGATCCATGTCATATATATAATAATTGAAATAGAAAGGATTGATTGATTGATTGATTGATTGATTGATTGATTGATTGATTGATTGATTGATTGATTGATTGATTGCTTGATTGATTGATTGATTGATTGATTGATTGATTGATTGATTGATTGATTGATTGATTGATTGATTGATTGATTGATTGATTGATTAATTGATTGATTGATTGATCGATTGATGAAAACTACGGATTTACATAATTAAAAATTATAGGATAAATATATGTTTTTTAATTTTACTTACTTCTACATTTATTCCAGCAGTAAGAGCTTTTCTGGGTATAGTCCGTCCTTCTATCTGAGCCCTTGTTACAAAGAGTACTATTAAACAAGACAACCACATGATTTGAATGCGATTAAAGCCCCCCAAAAACCAATGAAGTTACAGTTTTACAATATCAATTCTAATATAGTTTTTTTTATTTCATATTTCCTGTTGTAATTTGATGCACAAAATCCTGTTTAATCATTTTGAGGATTATGTAAAATTGTTATATCCGGCGATTTTAAAACCCAACCATCGTTTATCTAATTATTTAATCATTTTTTTAAAGTTTTGTTTTAATCATTTTTAATAATTATGTGTTAAAAGAGGGTAACAAAAAGAGCTGAAATTTAAGTCTGGATCGCATCGGCAATGTAGGCCTAATGGTTATTGTGCTTGCATCGGGTCTGGTAGATCGTGGGTTTGATCCCGTGTAGGGTAAAACCAAAGCATATGATATTGGTATTTATTGTTTCTTCGCTAAGCAAGCAACATTAAGGAGAAAGAACAAAGATTATTTGGTCGGACTCCAGATAGTGTGTCCGAGTGGAGAGACATGTCCATATTTGGACAGTGGTACCAATCCCACAGATCCTTCACCCGTTTCAAACATGGTCCATTCTGTAGTCCGGGATCTAATCCGTAATGAAAATATTACCAAGCATGGTATCGTGTTTTTGTTAATTTATCTGTAAACAACTAATTAACGCTTATAAACAAAAGATTGGAAAGCCAAATAATTTAAAAGTCTTTGGGAACAAGAAAACCAAAGGGCCCAACCAGAATAGCCTAAGGGCCTAAACAGGATAGCTAAAGGGCCTAAGCAGGAAAACCAAAGGGCCTAAACAGGATAGCCAAAGGGCCCAACCAGGGTAGCCAAGGGGCCCAACCAGGATAGCCAAATGGCCCAACCAGGATAGCCAAATGGCCCAACCAGAATAACCAAAGGGCCAACGATGATATCCAAAGGGCCCAACCAAGAAAACCAAAGGGTCTAAGCATGATAGCCTAAGGGCCCAACCAAGAAAACCAAAGGTCCTAAGCAGGATATCCAAAGGGCCCAACCAGGATAGCCACAGGCCCAACCAAGAAAGCCAAAGGGTCCAACCAAGAAAACCAAAGGACCCAACCAAGATAGCAAAAGGGCCCAACCAAGAAAACCAAAGGGCCTAAGCAGGATAGCCAAAGGGCCCAACCAGGATAGCCAAAGGGCCCAACCAAGAAATACAAAGGGCCCAACCATGAAAACCAAAGGGTCTAAACAGGATAGACAAAGGGACCAACCAGGATAGCCAAAGGGCCCAACCAAGAAAACCAAAGGTCCTAAGCAGGATAGCCAAAGGGCCCAACCAAGAAAACCAAAGGGTCTAAGCAGGATAGCCAAAGGGCTCAACCAGGATAGCCAAAGGGCCCAACCAAGAAAACCAGAGGGCCTAAGCAGGATAGCCTAAGTCGGCTAAGGTGACATGAAAGAAGATAACCTTACTTTAATTACATTATTCAGGAACAGTAATTCATCTTATAAACCACATCAGTACATTTATTAGGAACTGCTTACCCTTCCGAAGCACATGAGTTTACCCCCAGTTTTTTATGGGGTTCGTAGTACTCGATTTTTAGTTTGATGTGTATGTTTTGTAGATCATTGTTTGTCCTTTTGTCATTTTTCTATTTGGCCATTGTATTGTCTGTCATTCTTCGATTTGCGGATTCTGGTTACCTCTTTGGAATCTTCAAACTCTTCTTTTATTAAAATGTATATTATTTTGATATTTTCTGTTCAATACTTGATGTCAACAAGTTGATGAGCTATTTATTCTGTACTCCAACGAAGAACAATAACTTCTTGATAAATTATGTTCATGACTAATTGATATTAAATCTGTTAGAAGAATAGGCTGTGATTTTTGTGTCCTAAGAGTAATTGCCCTTAAACAACAGAGTATACCCTCCTAGCTAGTAGTCGGTTAATTACTTGCATTCAGTGACCCTGCTATTGTACAGACCATGTTTACGTTGTCATTCATTGACCTTGCTATTGTACAGACCATGCTTACGTTGTCATTCATTGACCTTGCTATTGTACAGACCATGCTTACGTTGTCTTTTATTTTTGTGATAGTGTGTGATCTTTTTGAGAGAGAGCGAATCTGTGCAGTGTTTTATCGTTTCTTTATATCTGTTTTGTTGCTGATGTAGATCCAGTTATCAAGAAGGTAGGATGGAGATAGTATTAGCCGGTTTAACCCTGCCACATTTGTGTGCCTGTCCCAAGCCAGGGCCTGCATTTTCAACGTCATATGTCTTTACCTCATTTCATTTTTTTCAGTGAATTAGAGGGAGAGGTGATTGTTCGTTTTGTTGATATTATTGTAATAGTAAATTTTCTTTCCATACCATTGAGGCAGAGGACATGTTAAGGCAGACGATATGCTAAAGCAGACGACACAGTGAATCAGTCGACATGGTTAATGCATCCGACATGACTAATTAGTCTTGTATTTGAGGCCATCCATGTGAAACACAATTATGCATTATTTTGTTTATTTAAAACAACAAACATAGCATTTCACATTAGGAACTTCTAGAGCATCGATGATAATGATGTTGGTGACGATTATCTACAAAAACAGTAGCAATAATCTTCAGTGATTGTATCGTCTTGAGCATGTAGATACTGTCATTCTAAAGCCATGTGTAGAAACTTACAAACAGTATGGAACATTAACAGTTGAAATTGAATTCAGTTCTTATATACTCATGTTATAAACATAGCAATATTTTTCCTCAAGATCTCCCTGTGTCACTTTATGATGATGATTTTGCTTGGTTTTTTTAAACTTCTTCCATATTTAATATCACTTGACGGAATTACTCCACTTATTCAACTGAGTGATACACAATCTCCTTTTAAAAATCGGGCAGCGCTTTCGTATGGTCCACCTAGTACAGTCTTCAGATCCATGTCATATATATAATAACTGAAATAGAAAGGATTGATTGCTTGCTTGCTTACTTGCTTGCTTGCTTGCTTGCTTGCTTGCTTGCTTGCTTGCTTGCTTGCTTGATTGATTGATTGATTGATTGATTGATTGATTGATTGATTTATTTATTTATTTATTTATTTATTTATTGATTGTATAAGCTGTTAATATGTATGTTTCATAACTCTACTTTCGATGACTGCAAATAAAAACGTAGATATCTGATTTGATGCACAGGACGCCTTTCTGCGATAGCATTCATTAGGTACGCTTCAAGTCAAAGTATTGGAAAGCGAAATAAATTGAAAGACTTTGGGAACAAGAAAACCAAAGGGCCTAAACAGGATCACTAAGTCAGCTATGTAAATATATAGGTATTATATTACCTCATTTGTCTAATACCCACATACAGATATTCAAATCCCGCCCACCATTGTAATGGTGTTCCGTAGAGAGATTCATATTGAAAATAACACAAAAAAGAATGATTATTTTGATCTAACATTAATACTGCCATTAATCTCCTATTTTGTAAATATATTTTAAGCATTAATTTAGAGGATATATGGACATAGTCGCAGTGTGTTTACATCAAGGTTTGGGCATATGGTGTTAAACAATATTTCAGTTATATCGTAGTGGTCAGCTTTATTGGTGGAGGAAACCTAAGAACCCGGAGAAAACCACCGACATGCAGCAAGTCACTTACAAACTTTATCTCATAATGTTGTATCGAGTACACTTCGCTTGAGCGTGACTCGAACTCACAACTTCAGTAGTGATAGGCACTGATTGCAAAGATAGTTGTAAATGTAACTACCATACGATCACGACCACGAACACACCCTGCATTAATGTGGGAGATATATGAACGAAGTCGCAGTGTATTTATATAAAAGTAAATATAGTAAATAAAACACTCCAAGGAGTAAGACCTAAAGTACGAATTAGGAGTTGGGTGTTTCCTTAAATGAATTTGAATATGTCAATCAAGTACAGAGAAGGAAAAATTTGGAAATCATATTTTATAATATTGTAGCTGTTAGTAGAATAAATTTATATAAAATGATTTTTTTTCCATTTTGATGGGAAGATTTTTCAATTAAAACCTTTTTGTATTTTCTATGTTGTATCTGTATTTCTATTTGCAAACAGTTAACACTATTTTTGTTTAATTCATACTCTGTTTTTCTACTTTTTACCTCAAATCTTTAAAGAAATAAACTGTAGATGAATCGTAAATCATAGCAGCGTTGATACCATTCGGAATCCCTTGGAAGACATCACTAATCTTCAGGTGTGATCCACTGACAACTGTTTTAGTATTGAGATCGAATTTCCACACCTTTGTCATCTATGATATAAATTAAAGGTATGCATATTTTTTTTCCACTGACAACCACAACATGTCCACGAACCCTTATTTCTCAAAAACTTGAAAGGTTGAGTTAGGTTAGGGTTATGGTGTTTAAAGCCACTTTCAACAATATTCCAGCTATTTTGTGGCGGTCAGTTTTATTGGTGGGGGAAACTGGAGAACCCGGCGAAAACCACCGAGTGCCGTAAGTCACTGACAAACTTTATCACATGATGCTATATTGAGTACACCTTGTCTGAACGGGATTCGAATTCACAATGTTAGTGGTGATAGGCACTGATTGCAGAAGTAGTTATACTACCATACGGTCACGACCACGACTGTCCCTTGAAAGGTACAATAGATTATGAATAGCAGATATAATAGTAGAGATCCGTGAGACATTATTTTGTAATTATAGAGATCATTGACACATCATTTTGTAATTATAGAGATCATTGACACATCATTTTGTAGTTATAGAGATCATTGACACATCATTTTGTAAATATTGTCATTAGACACATCATTTGATAATTTTGAAGACCATTGGCACATCATTTTGTAATTGTAAAGATCGGTCTTAACGTCTTGTCCTTCGCATTATGTTAAAATAAGAAGACAAACACGTTAAAAGACAAATGTTAGAAGAAAAACACATGTATCCAAGTTAGAACAAGTACGTAGAGTGTCTATGTTAAATGACAAAGCATGGATGTTCAACTTAGAAGATGAACATATGGTATTTAATATTGAAAATGAATACATGCTTCCAATTTGGTATCCATCCGTAAAAATTTATTTAAATCTCCCGAATCAAGAGTTTTTAGAAAATCCCAAAAGTTATTACATGCAATAAATTAATAATAAATTGTTTTGGTATATATCTGACTTACTCCTAGTATATATATTTCTGTAGAATTGACTGCAAACGCTGCTCTTGCTTGTTCTGGCATGGCATTCATTCCGTTCGGTATCCATCTTTTGCTTAGTCGATGCCCAAGGTTGTTGAATTCATATAATCTTCGCCCTATATATAGTTGTAAAATGAAGAATTCCATATACATTTTAATTGTCCATGCTAGATTGCAACATCAAAAGATACTGGTTCGGGTTAGGGCTATGGTGTTTAACGACACTTTCAATAATATTTCAGTTTCATCGTGGCGGAGGAAACCGGAGTGCCCGTAGAAAACTACCGACCTGTCGCGAATCACTGACAAACTTTATCACATAATGTTGTATCGAGTACATCTCGCCTGAACAGGATTCGAACTCACAATTTCAGTGGTGATAGGCACTGATTGCAAAGGTAGTCATAAATCCAACTCCCATACAATCACGGTCACCCCCCCCCCCCCTCCCCCCCATGTCGCTTCGCTTAATGATTGGTCGTGTATACTATTTTGAAGACTTACGTTATAGCATCCAAGAATAATATTAACTCAAATATGAGTTATCATATTAATGAATATTCAAAAAGTATGTGTTCTTCACGAAATGGGGTTACTCCTGTAAGCGGGTTTGTAACTAGATTAACACGACGGGTGCCACTAGCGGAGCACCAATTGCCTACCCTTACGAAGCACCAAAGTTCACCCCGGGTATTTAGTGGGGTTCGTATTACTCGATCATTAGCTTTATGTGTATGTTTTGTAGATGGCTGTTTGTCCTTTTGTCCTTTTTCTTTTAGCCTTTGCGTGGTCTGTCCGCCTTCCATTTACGGATTCTCGTTACCCCTTTGGTATCTTCAAACTCTCCTTCCTATATATAAAGGTATATGCAGACATGCCATTGGAATGGGTCAACTTTTTAAGCTTTCGCTTAAATGATTGTGTCGTAAATTTTCAACTTTATGGGTGGATATTTTTAAGCTATGATAAACCCTTTGCCAGCACTTGGGTTCAAGACCGGTTTTTGGTGGGTTGCGTGTTTCTCATATTTTTAGCTTACTGTGATGGTAGTGGTTGTGTGCTTTCTCGGTCTTTGTACTGTGCATTGTGTGCCCGGTGTTGCCAGTATCTTTGGATCGTGCATTCTGAATTGACCCTTCGGTTTTCTCTAACGTTTATATATCAATAGTTCATATTTCTACAAGCCCATGCAATTTCTTTATTGCCAGGAATTTTTCTTCTATAATTATGGTATAATGTTTACATCCTATGGTGCAGAAATGGTCTATATATGGTTAATATCGATTCCAGTCTAATATAAGTATCAGACACCAATAACTAATATGATATGATTGGGTATCGATGTTGACTTCGAATATAAGACTGGCATGGTTTTCATACTGAGGGAATATATGAATGTAGGGCATCAAACTCCAGTGGCAACACCATACCAGAGTTTACATTAAATATACCATGTGAATGCCTTTTATGTTCTTCTGCAAGAAGATTCTCCGTTGAGACTAGTTTTGTCTTTGCTATTGCTTTGTTTTTATCAATTTCGCCTCTGTACGAATTGTCGATGCGATTTTGGAACTGTTTCGACAGTGTGTTAATTTTTTTATTTTTTTTTTTTCAATGTATGTTATGTCCCATCTTAGACTTAAGCTGGTTTTGGGATCAACAATTCCAACATTATTATAGAGGTTACGAGTTAGTGATTTTGTCTTTTTTTCGAATATTAGAGATTGAAGTCCATTCTGATGCATAGAACACTACGAAGACTAACCTCTTATAAAATACGTATTTCCTGTGTTCGCTATATAAAAAGCTGCATCCGGTTTAAATGGTATACCCTGGTATCTCGTTGGCGCCCTTCTAGTTGCCTGCAGACCGCTTATGTCATCAATCACAAGTACAGATTCGTCGTTCACAAATGCTAGCATTTCATTATTTGGCACTGGAATTATAAAAAAAAGATAACTTTGTAATGGGATATTTTTTTCCACATACCTACATTAGAATGAATAGAGGTCGTCGTGGCCGTGATCGTATGGTAGTTGGATTTACAACTACATATGCAATCAGTGGCGATCACAACTGATGTTGTTAGTTCGAATCTCGATCAGGGCGAAGTGTACAACATTATGTTATAAAGTTTGTAAGTGACTTGCGACATGTCGGTGATTTTCTCCGGGTTCTCCGTGTTACTCCCCCAATAAAACTGACCGACAAGATATAGCTGAAATATTGTTGAAAGTGGCGTTAAACACCATTATACAAACAAACAAACAAATAAATATGATAAAGATATGCATTATTATTCAAAGGATAAAGAATCAGAACTCAATTTCAACTTACAACTCTAATTGAATGAGGTTTTAATTGATGGAATGATTTATTGATGTTTAACTCAATATAAGCAATATTTCAGCTGTATCGTGACGTTTAGCAAATAGCACTTATATATACATTGTATTTGAGTATTTGAGGTGTACCAGAGTATGGGTTCCTTTTATTGCATTTTTGGTTATATTGGAGACCATAATAGTTGTATTTTAAATCAATAACTAATTTTAAAAGTATGGATGGGGTCAAAATAACATATTTGTTCTGCTGATGGGTTTCTGTGACGTATTTTAGACTTAACAATGTACTGACTGCTCGAAATTAAAAACAATGTCTTATTTGGAATAAGATTTTTTTTTTAATATGAAAAATTTGATTATTAATTAATTTAAAGCAGATTATCAATTATCAATGTGAATGCATTTATTTGTTGTTTTTTGTTATTGTTTTTTTTTTACCTTAACTAAGTTTTATTGAAATTTGTACATATGTCAAAAACACAAACAGTGCCGTTACCTTCTCCTGTCCTTGTTAGCGTTAGTTGGCTTATGATGTTTAACGCCACTTTCAACAATATTTCAGCTACATCGTGGCGGTCAGATTTATTGGTGGAGGAAACCGGAGGACCAGGAGAAAACCACCGACCTGCCGCAAGTCACGGACAAACTTTATCACATAATGTTGAATCGAGCACACCTCGCCTGTGCTGGATTCGAACTCACAACAACTTTAGTGGTGATAGGCACTGATTGCATAGATAGTATTAAATCCAACTACTATGTGATCACGTCCACGTCCACGATGGCCCCCGTTAGCGTTAGTAAACATATATAATTATCAGTACTTGTTAGTTTACAATATATAATCGACATACATTTTTAAATCAATGTGATATCTTTGTGACAATCTTTCAAACAAATAAACAATATACACAATACTGCTACGTATGGATTTATGATTCGCTTAGGTAAGTAAGAGAATACGTACATTTGTTATAAGGGATTGAGTACTTACATTTTACAGCTGCTGTATATGGTAGGTAGCATATGGAAGGAAGTGTTATAGATGTGGGTCTCGCAGGTGGTCTGGTGATTATCGTCGGTGTTGTGGTGGTTATCGTCGGTGTCGTTATATTTGTCGATGTTGTTGTCGGTGTTTTATTCGTCATTGTTGTTGTTGTCGGTTGTGTTGTCATCGGTGTTGTACTTGTCGGCGTTGTTATCGTCGGTGTTGTTGTCGGAGTTGTAGTCATCGGTGTTGTTGTTTCTGTCGTCAGCGTAGTTTCTGCTGTTGTCATCGGTGTTGTTGTTTCTATCGTCTGCGTAGTTTCTGCTGTTGTCATCGTCGTTGTAGTTGCTATTCCTGTCAATACACAATTCAACATAAACATTTGATAAACTATTATTACAAAGGACATATTCAATTAGAATGTTTCAATATGCATTTCCATATGTTTCTTCTATCTTTTTCATAGATTTAACATGTTTTTTTATTGCGTCTCAGTTCAGCAAAACCTTGGCACACCTCTTTCGCCATCCATAAAAAAAACCATCAGGAGGAATAACCTGTTTCCGTTATTCATGGTTTGTTCAGCCGGATTGATCCACCACATACAGGAGCACCTGAGTTCACCCCGGTTCTCAGTTGAGTACATGTTGCTTAGTATTTAGTTTTCTGCATAGTGTTTTTTTCTAGATGATTGTCCTATTTCATTTTGCCGTTGCAATGTCTGTCCTTCATAGAATTCTGATTACCCCTTCGGTATTTTCAAACTTTTAAAATGCCTTCAATCTATTATTTCAAATAAATAGAATGGACTGTTTAATATGTGTTAATCGTCACTTCTGTCAGAAGTCAGGCATACCCATAAAACTAACTTAATCCCGCCACTCTTTAAATAATTTAAAATCTAACCGTAGTGTGCAATAATAGCACTGGCATCGTCGGCGGATATTCTATAGTTTGGTATGTATCCTCTGTAGTACGGGTACATCAAAGCCGACCAAACATTGGAATGGTCCAATCCTAATATATGACCGAACTCGTGCGCAGCAATTGTAAAAAGATCAACTCCGGTCCTGTTAACAACCCAAGTTTCTCCTTCATCAAAATGACAAATTCCTCCTGGTGGAAACCAAGCATGTCCTAATACTCTCCCTAAAATATTAATTAAATTTTAGCAATGTGTAATATAGAAATATTTGCTTTATTTTTCAGTCAGGTAGATATTGTCTTCCCTTTATATGTTATACACAGGAAGTGTTTCCATTTTCTTAAAAAATGACCAATCAGATTGGTATACATATCTTTACTTCAATGTTTTTTTTCTTACTTAGTATCAATTGTTAATACATATTTTTGGTATATGATGTATGTAATTTTAGCTTGAATTTTACATTGTTATTTAGATATAATACTGACTGTGTGATCTTGTGAAATGAAATGAATGCTTTTATAATAAAACAATAAATGTAAAATAGAATGTACATCAGACTGGCAAGGAATTGGTACATAGAATAAGATTAATTAAAAAGGACCACGAAACAGGCAAGTAATTGAGTAAGTAAAAATATATTGTTTCTTATCTAAGCATTACCTATAAACAGTTTGGATACAATAGGTTTAAGCCAATGTCTATAACGACTAACGTTGTGAGTTCGAATCCCGCTCATGGCGTGGTGTACTCGATACAACATTATGTGATAAAGTTTGTCAGTGCCTTGCGCAGGTCGGTGGTTTTCTCCGGGTACTCCGATTTCCTCCACCAATAATGTATAGTGTTTTGTATATCATTGTTTGTCTTTACACCTTTGTCTTTTCATCGTTGTTTTGTCTGTTTATCCTCGATTTGCGGCTTCAGATTACCCGTTTGGTGTCTTCAAAATTGTCCTATAGCCGCTTCTAATAAGCCATCACTTGTTCGTTGGGTGGTTGGTGGCATGTTTCGGTGAAATTTGTTTCTACATTATCCCTTATCTCCCATTTTCCTATGGCAATCAATTCTGGCTTCATCCCAATGTCACCCATTCGCCTACGTACTAATTTCCTGCTTATAAACTTGTTTTTGTTGTGAATACAGCTGAAATAGTATGTGGCACATGTTTGTCGACTAATAGGTATATTAGCACTTCTGGGATATATTCCTCTAATATCGTTGTTTTATTTCATTTTCATTTTCAGTATGGGATTAAACCTTTCAACCTAGATTAACCCTGCCACTTGTTATTGAAGAGCCTGTGCTCAGTCAGGAAAGTAAATTATCAAGAGTTTGAAGATACCAAAGGGTGATCAGAATCCGTAAACAGAAGAAGAACAGACAACACAATGGCCAAAAGAAAAGGGACAAAAGGACAAACAACGTTCTACAAAACATACATATAAAACTAAAGATCGAGTAACATGAACACCACTAAAAACCGGAGGTGAACTGTTTTAGGATTATCAATGTTACCTATTTCTACGATTTTTAGATTGGATTTTGAAATATATATATTACCTGGTCCATCGAACGGATACGGATCACCATGGTAACCACTCTGGAATGATATCATAATATCAGCACGTCCATCCGTTTCAGTGATTCTAACATTGGCTACGTCTGTCCAAAACTTAAGTGCTCTATCTATCTCATGTCTAGAATACATGAATTTAAACATTTAACATGTTTAAGATAAATAAAACCGAGAACAAAAAACTTATTAATATTGGTATCAAGCTAATTTATTTACAGTTCCTAAATAATGTAATTATGAATAAAACTAATGTCCTCCTCCCTAAGTCATAGGTGACCTTAGCCGAATATAGTTATCCTGTTTAGGCCCTTTGGTTTTATTGAGCCCAAAACTTTAAATTAGTTGGCTTTCTAATCTTTCGATTTTGAGCGTGCCTGATGAAGGTTATTCCAGGATTTTGAGCGTGCCTGATGAAGGTTATTCCAGGATTTTGAGCGTGCCTGATGAAGGTTATTCCAGGATTTTGAGCGTGCCTGATGAAGGTTATTCCAGGATTTTGAGCGTGCCTGATGAAGGTTATTCCAGGATTTTGAGCGTGTCTGATGAAGGTTATTCCAGGATTTTGAGCGTGCCTGATGAAGGTTATTGCGCAGAAACGCGTTGTGTGGACTACATTTGATGTCTACCTTTATATTTACTAAATGTCAGGTGATTGTAAACAGAGTAGCAAAGTCAAAATAACGCCACATGGTGCTCATAAAAGAATACAACCACATGATTCAATAACCAAAACATGTTCACATAAGTAGACAACCACATGATGCCCATGTCATAAGCTTCGTTTGGTTCAATGTCATTCACATGATATATCATAGGGAAAGATGAACGTGTATATCGGCCTATTCTGGTTTTCGTTATTCCATTTACAATGCTATGTTTTATTCCGTTTACTAACCTCAAGTATTAAGAACTAAAGATACCAAAGGGGTAATCAGAATCCGTATATCGAAGACGAACAGACAACATAATGACCAAAAGATAAAGCACAAACGGACAAACAATGATCTACAAAACATAGACATAAAACTAAAGATCGAGTAACACAAACCCCACTAAAAACAGGGGGTAAACTCAGGTGCTTCGGAAGAGTAAACAGTTCCTGCTCCACACGTGGCACCCGTGTATGCTATTTTATTCCGTTTATCAACCAAGTATTAAGGTGGGTTTTTTTTAGACATCTACCCATGTTTGGAATCTTTACAGGTTTGTTCATTTAAACTATACGGATTTTTCTTGTTTCCCTCAAAAACCTGGTAGTTATGAAAAGACTGAACAAACAATTTGTGAATATGACGATAAATATAGAATAACGACAGTTATAAGTTCGAGAGAGACATTATCGCTAGTACATGTATCTGAGCGAGTCTGATAGAACGAGATGTGATACTATTGTTAATGTATGTTGAGACATTCAAAACTGAGCTTGCCGTCACACTTATCGATAATTTTCAGCATTATGGTTAATCCGTTTATACTGAAATTATCCCTCGGTAGGTTCAAAGGAAAAATGAATACATTACCGATATATACTAATAACTCTAAAGGGCTCGGGATGTTTAATGAGTTAGGTAGCTGGGTTACCTACCAACTCATACAAGCCTATCACCAATATGGCGTGGGTTCGCTCCCGGCTTTGTAGATTACAAAAAAGGGTACACATGACTAGCAACCGCAAGTGATAAAGGTTACCAGTTGCTTGCCCATGGTCAGTGGTTCTCTCCGTGTACTCCAGTTTCTTCCACCACTAAAACTGTTCGCCATGAAATAGCTGAAATATTGCTGAAAGTGGCGTTAAGCAAAAAAGCAAAACAAAAATCAATCTAGTAACTCTAAGCCTTATTCACAACAATGCTACATACCTAGTATATCCAGAATACAGATCTGGGGTGACGTTGTCAATTCGGTACGTCAGATCAGTTTTATACCATTTTGATCCTGAATTAGATTATAAAAATAACAGTGCTTCAATTAGGTTACTATTGGGCATTCAAACACATTGTTGTCAATTTGTTTATTGACTGCTGCTTATCTGACATCTCCTACTATTTTGACCTTGAACACAACACAATGCAGACAGAGACTTTTGTCCACGAGGGACCGTCGTGATCGTATGTTAGCTGCATTTATGACTACACGTGTAATCAGTGCCTATCATGCGAGGTGTACTCAATACAACATTATGTGATAAAGTGTGTCAGTGACTTGCGGCAGGTCGGTAGTTTTCTCTGGGTACTCGGGTTTCCTCCACCACTAATACTGACCGCCACGATATAGCTGAAATATTGTTAAAAGTGGCATGAAACACCAAAACCCCTCCCCTTTCTCTTTGTCCACGATCGCGTAGTAGTTCTGTTTTGAACTACTCTTGAAAAGAAAGCATAAACAAATGATAGTCAATACTTGCTCCAATATCAACAAGACGAACGCACAGCTCAAATTATTGAACACAAAAAAACACGACTTATGTAGTTAGACATCCATGTCCTCGTTTGGAACAGACACAGAAAAGTCCGTATAATGTATGGTATGATTACCGTGTGTGGTGATGTGTATTTGATCAAACTTTATGTGATAAAGTGTGTCAGTAACTTTCGTCTATAATTCTAGTATTTCCATCCAAGAATAAAGCCGATAGCCATGCTATTAGTGAAATATTGTTAAAGATGCAGTTAAATACCTATCATTCATAATTAACAATTGTGTTCAACAAGATATATTACAAAAATAATTGGCAAAGCTTTCGAAGTTTGCTTTCAATCATGATAGATTGATTACAGACACTCGTTTGATTACAATCGTATTAATTTGGCTTCAACAGGTTATTAAGGAGCCGTTCGAGTTGGAATCGCTAATGCATTTACCAAATTACTATTATGTGTCTTCTTTCAAAGATTAGGGTCCATAAAACTAGCTTAATACCGCTGCTTTTTATTGATATTCCTCTACCAAGCCAGGGAAGTCAGCGGTCATGTACACATGTGATAGAGGTATCGAATTTGACTCTTTCTACGATTTTCTATTGGATTTTGGAACTGATCCAACAGCGTTGTATTTGTTGTTTTTCGTGTTTTAATTACCCAGATGATATGGTTTCGCTAGTCCTTGTGTCAATGGAGGGTCTTTAACACCACATCTTGGAGTGTTCATTAATTTTACTGTTTCTTCATCCAGCTCCCCAGTCACCGGTAGATGATGCCACTCTTGAAATGCTCTGAAAACACACACACACATTACACAAATAAGGTAACTAAACATTGACACTTATGAATGTGATTCACATGCTAACATGAATGTGATTCACATACTAACATGAATGTAATTCACATGCTAACATGAATGTGATTCACATACTAACATGAATGTAATTCACATACTAACATGAATGTAATTCACATACTAACATGAATGTAATTCACATACTAACATGAATGTAATTCACATACTAACATGAATGTAATTCACATACTAACATGAATGTAATTCACATACTAACATGAATGTGATTCATATACTAACATGAATGTGATTTCACATACTAACATGAATGTAATTCACATGCTAACATGAATGTAATTCACATGCTAACATGAATGTGATTCACATACTAACATGAATGTAATTCACATACTAACATGAATGTAATTCATATACTAACATGAATGTGATTTCACATACTAACATGAATGTGATTCACATACTAGCATGAATGTGATTCACATACTAACATGAATGTGATTCACATACTAACATGAATGTAATTCACATACTAACATGAATGTAATTCACATATTAACATGAATGTGATTCATATACTAACATGAATGTGATTTCACATACTAACATGAATGTGATTCACATACTAGCATGAATGTGATTCACATACTAACATGAATGTGATTCACATACTAACATGAGTGTGATGCACATACTAACATGAATGTGATTCACATACTAACATGAATGTGATTCACATACTAACATGAATGTGATTCACATACTAACATGAATGTGATTCACATACTAACATGAATGTGATTCACATACTAAAATGAATGTAATTCGCATATTAACATGAATGTGATTCACATACTAACATGAATGTGATTCACATACTTAAATGAATGTAATTCGCATATTAACATGAATGTGATTCACATACTAATATCAATGTGATTCACATACTAACATCAATGTGATTCACATACTAACATCAATGTGATTCACATACTAACATTAATGTATTTCACATACTAACATGAATGTGATTCACATACTAACAAAAATGTGATTCACATACTAACATGAATGTGATTCACATACTAACAAGAATGTGATTCACATACTAACATGAATGTGATTCACATACTAACATGAATGTAATTCACATACTAACATGAATGTGATTCACATACTAACATGAATGTGATCCACATACTAACATGAATGTGATTCACATACTAACATGAATGTGATTCACATACCAACATGAATGTGATTCACATACTGACATGAATGTGATTCACCACCAATAAGATACACCACGCACCAGGTTTTTTCTCACATATAAAATAATTTTGTGTACAATGAAAACGATTCATAGATAGAAACAGTGACGTCATCATTTAACTATTATGTTTCATCAAGGCATATCTGGAATCTCATGTGATCTTAATGAATATTCATGATCTTATGCAAAACATTTCTTTCACTGTTCCATACTAAACATTACAAATGCTGACATTTTTTTATATACAGTTCATTAATAAGTTTGTAGTATTATTACTGTACTTATACTCCTGAATTAAACAATCAAATCAATGTATTCGGTGTGAGATACACAGATTCCCGACTTAATAAACTATTGTAAGCATTTTTAAATGAAACGCTTGTGCTATTACAACTAAATCCAGTGTTCTGTTCGAATGAATTCGCAGTATCAGTACAAAACACCATAAGATCATCGTATCACAACTGCATACTGCGTTCTGATTGAATGAATTTTGGGCATGAGAAAAATCACCGCATACAATTAAATCCTGTTCTCTTATTGGTTGAAATTTTAATCAGAGAGTAAGACGGTGTTTTCACAACTAGATCATGTGTTCCGATTGGATGAATTTGGAGTGTGTGTACTAAACATTGTAATACCATTATATTGTAACTAAGTCGTCTCTTATGATTGGATACTTTTTCGGGTATGAATACATTTTGTTTTCATTGTTCTCTCTATTTGGCGCTATGCCAAAATCCGTTCTGATCGGAATTCAAGAGTTTAGCAATTCATGACTTATCACCGGGTATGTAGCTTGAGTAAAAGGACGGGTACCTGTATTAGAACCCCAAACTTCTTACCCTTCCAGAGCAACTGAGTTCACCCACGATTTTTAGTGAGGTTCGTGTTACTATATCTTTAGTTTCCTTTCTAATGCTTGGTAGAACGTTGTTTTCTCTTTGTACTTTTTCTTTTGGTCATTATACTGTCTGTTCTTCTTCGGTTTACGGCTTCTGTGTACTCCTTTGGAATCATTAAACTTTACTTATGCTGCTATATAAAGCCGCTTCGGTTGATGACGTATTAAATCGGATATCACATTTTGCTTTTGGAATGTTTCTGCATTTTACCTAGTCTTATTTTCATATTGTTGTACGCAATATGATAATGGTAAAATTTTGGGGAACTAGTCTAGTTTTATTGTCGAAACAATCAAACTGATGTACATAGATCTCACTTTAATTTTTATTATACTTATTAAGAATACATATCTAACCTATAAATAAGTACTTTTGAATGACTCTTTTTTAACGTGTTTGCTTTTTTTTTCCACAAAATATAATAAAAGCATCAGTATATGATATTTAAGGTTATAGTTATGATGCTTAGCGCCTCTTTCAACAATATGTCAGTTATATCGTGGCAGTCAATCTAATTGGCGAAGGAAACCCGAGTACCCGGAGAAAACCACCTACCTGTCACAAATCACTTATATGGTCTTTAGATGATGTATTTGAAACGGAAATTATTGAAAATATATTATGGTATTATTAGAGGGATCTGGTCTTCCTTTTGACTGTGGTTTAGGGAGAATCAGTATTACGTTTTAATTAATTAACGATATTTAAGAATGCATAACTAAACTACAGATAATTAATTATGAAAGACTGTTTTCAGTATACGCTTTGTGCCACAAAATTTAATCAAAGCATTAGCATAATTATGGTTTATAAACAAAGTATTGTGAAAGGTAAACAAATTGGTACCTTTTATTATCTGAAACCAGATAATCATAATCTTATTATGTTCAGTGTAAAAACGACCTTAATGTGCCCTCATGATTAATATGTAATGCAAAAGGTCATGGTAAGGTCACTTTAAAAATAAAATTAATCTATTAAAGGTGTCAAGCTGTCAGAATTGACTTTTTTTGTTTATATTAAAAGTTGCCAATATTCGATGTTTTATACTAATAAAAGGTTCTGAACAAGAAGCCAGGTTTAAAAAATATATTATAATGTCGTAATTAGTGAAAAGAATTCAAATGTCTGTTGGTGAAATCGCCATTAACACACCTAATTATAAGTCGGCTTCTTTTCCGAAGCTTACCGGACACTGATAACTGCTATAAATAACCAGAAAGCATGTTGCAGGTAAATATTGGTTAAAATCAATATAATTTAAGAAATATATCTATGAAATTGGATCCCGGGGTAATCAGTTAATATTATATAATGGTATTTAGTAAGAATGACACTTAAAATCGATAAAATGAAATCAATAAAAACAAACCCAAACTCTGCAAAGGAGCCCGATAAAGGGAAAATTGTAAACAAATTGTATTGCATATTATTGACAACACTTGAGTTTCTTGATTATATTTTTTTTAGAAAAAAACAGACATGAAGTTCATTATTTTAGTCTCTAATTTAAAAAGAGATATCACCTAGCGTTTTCTCTTGAAAAAAAGAGAATATAAAAAAAACTACGATGCAATTCTGTCGAAATACGATTCAGTCGAAAAAAGATACTAAATTATGCTTACGTGTTGAAAAATGGAGTAGGTCTGTATAACATCTTTTTTTAATTTTTACACAAAGCTTGCTGAATCCTCGTGTCGTTTTCGCGTAGGATCCGTCAATATTTGTATTTATAACATGTGCTTTTTTTCAGCAAACAATTTCGCATATGCGCAAACACTTTATCGAATGAGTTCACTGTGTAGGTCATCAATGGTCATATGATCATATTCATGAATGTATGAATATTATGTGGGTAAACATTGAATGCCTTACTGGATGCAAGAGAATCAAACAGCGGCGTATTTCCTTCGTTCCAGGCTATTTACGTATAATATTATGAAATATTTCAACTGCAATTAGTATAAAACATCGAATATGGGCAACTTTTAATATGAAAAAAAATAAATTCTGACAGCTTGTATCCCTTTAAAATACCGAAAACTACCTTTCTTTAAAACAATACCTTTTTTTTTTTAAACGTTTCTAACCAGCTGACCTCAGTTTTTTAGAAACATCTAATTAAGCTTGTTATATTAAAATGAGACATCTGTGTCGGTTTGAAAAGGTCACAGACAAGGATATGTTGGATTTTCTGTGCCTATATATGACTTAGCAAAGTGCAGAGGTCTGCTGGTGCATCCTAATACTGGTTTAAGGTTAAAACAATCTAATTAAAGTTAGATCTGTGACCACATTAACTGGTTTAACCTCGCCACATTTGTTGTGCCTGTCACAAGCAGGACCTGGATTTCCAACGTCATATGTCGTGGTCTTTGTGTGTTCAGTGAGTTCAGTTAAGATGAGAGTTGACTGTTCATTTTGTTGATATTGTTTTTTATTATTTTTATGTTTGTCTTAGGTTTGTTTGCTTGGTGGTGTTTAACGCCACTTTCAACACTATTTCAGTTATAGCGTTCAGTTTTATTGGTGGAGGAAACCGGGGGCCCAGAGAAAACCACCGACCTGTCGCACGTCACTGACAAACTTTATCACATAATGTTGTACACCTCGCCCTGGTCGAGATTCGAATTCAAAACAGCAGTGGTGATATGTACTGATTGCAAAGGGCAGTTGTAAATCCAACTACCGTACGAACACAACCACGATGGTCTCGCGTATGTTTGTCTTAAGAGTAATGGTCTTTACCCAACAGATTCTTTGCTAGTATACAGTTAACAAGCATTCAATGATCCTGCTTTTATGCTGTCTATGTTTATGTTGTCATTCATTACTGTGATAGCATGTGGTATTTTGGGTGAAGGCGAATCTGTGTAGTTTTTCATTGCTTGTTTATATCTGTATTGTCACCTTGGTGATCTAATTATCAGAGGGGTGTCGGAATTATCACTTTAAAGAGAAATACAAAACATGTAATTCTAAAAGATTTTTTTTACGTGTAACCTTGATTTTATCCAGTTTAAAAAAAAAGAAAAAAAATATTACCGTACTTTAAACATGATTTAACGTTTCAAAAGTCAAAGGGATAAGATACAAGCCAAACAACTTAGACAGTCTTCTCCCATAAGTATAATTTCAACTGTTATTTTAGATATAAATAAAGGTACCCGTTTGTTTACCTTTCCAAATATGTCCTGTGAAGACGATACTCTGCTGTGTGCATTATATTTTGACAGTGGTTAAAAGCAACACTCAACAAAATGTCATTCATAATTAATTATTTACAGCTTAAGTAAGCATACTTTAGTATTATTTATTAATAAAAACGTCGCATGGATTGTCCCTGCACTACAGTAAAAAGAAGACTGGTTCCCTGTCATTATTCCATTACATAATATGTACATATGTGCACAAATATCAGCGAACCAGTCCAGTCTTAGTAAAAGACCAGAGACTTTCGGAAAGTACAATGCCCAGTTTAGTATGTCAGTTGTCGACAGACACTAAGAACAAATAAGTAATTCATTCGCATTCAATGTAGAACAGTAGACAGCCATTAGCCAATCAAATTTCTACGTTCCACAAGAACGTCATCGTCGGTAACTCATAGCTGATCATGCTTGTGTCTATTGGCAGAGAAATCCTCATAATCATGTGATCGTTTTAAAACACTTTGTCCCGAAGACTGTTTTTATAGCCAATCAAATCACAGCTTTTAAATACTGTATATCTAAACGTATCTTAATTAAGACAAAATCTTAGCAAATGATGGGATCACACATTTTCTAAATATAGCTCAAAGAAGGAGATTAGGAATATCAAATGATGATTTTGATTGGTAACTATTTATAAACTTTTTTCCAACATAACGGTGATTTCTCTGCCAGTTGAACCACGTGTGATGCGAGGAGAGTAATCGGGGGCTGATCAGTTGTGGGTTAACGAAGATGCAAGAACGTCAGATTAACCGTTATATCGAATTCTGAATATTTATTATAATGTTCGCTTTATCTTAGTTCATCTTACCTCAGTGAATTGATTCTGTCTTCTATTGTATTCATAGCTTCACTGTTGGGGTCGGGTTTTGTCATGTACCCAAACTGTTGTAAATATTCCTTCAATGTCAAATTAAACAATTAGAATGTTGAAGATAAAAAAGACTACAATAACTAAAAAATACAGGTCCATCATACAAAGAAATCATGCATGTCTTTGGCTGGACAGATTTTGGACGTTTTGCTCAGATTACTATCAATCAGACATATTTCTGTGTTAACGAAGCCGAATGCAGTGATCTATTGCATCACAAATAGTTAAGAGAAGCATTTTACAATGAGAAATTTACAGACATACTTCGAAGGAGCTATACTACTCCCTATTACTACTGTATTTCCTGGAACTCGAATGCATTTCTGTAGATTTTTTGTTGAAAGTGCTATGGAAAAATATCGGAAAACAAACCAAAATAAATCGAAAACGAGAAAAAAAAATCTTAGGAAACGAGAAAAAAATGGAAACAGCGAATACGTGTGTATTTTTATTTAGTCAAACTCTATAGTACCTATAGGTTCTATAAAACTATGACTTAATATCTCCGCTGTTTTCCGAGTTCTCTCAGAGTCCGCTATCTGTCCAGATTAAAACAAATACGTAATTCATTCTAAAGACAAGACGGACATGTGTGATTGGCCTTTAGGGAATACCATGCTCTAAAAATGAACATGAATGAAGATATTACCAATAGAAGAGAATGAATAGGCGAGTGTGAGAATATTGCCATTGATTAATACAAGATTTCCACACACATTCAATCATAAGTTCGACCAAATTACGACTCCTTCGTTTCCATAAAATATGAAAGGAAGCTGTTTTTAAACGCTCATTCAACACTGTTTACATTCACAATAACTATTTCTTCATTAAATAAAAATCTATAGGTCTCTTTATATTTATGTTAATAGAAATAAATATGTATTCATAAAAGTAACTAATATTTTTCTTCAAATTTTATACAAAGCAATTCTGGTTGAAACTACAGGGTAAATTTATTTATTTATTTATTTATTTATTTATTTATTTATTTATTTATTTTTATTTTTATTTTATTTTTTGCATCTTTCAGTTCAATTTCTTTATATAAAATTTGGCCAAAGAAAAAAATAAGAAAAAAAAATTCCCTCCCCTCCCCTCCAAAAAAAAGTTAGACAACCGTTTCTTTAAAAAATTACAAATATCTAATAGCTTATGTAAGGTAATTTTTACTTACATCTACATTAAATTGTTCAACATTTATTTCTCTGTTAGGTCTGTAAATTGATCGTCCACATACACAAAAAACAAAAAAGCTAGCCACAATCAAAGAATACATCTTCATATTTAGAATGGCATAAAATTCAAATGATTCCATTTTTATCCCCATTCATAAATTTCTAAATTAAATACTTCCTGTTCTAAAATAATACATGAAAAAGATAGTAATTCACCTATAGGTTAAATCCTGTTTTATCGTGTTTAATTATGCAAAAAAAATTAAACCGGAGATCAAAAGTTTGTACTAGTTTTCATTAAAAAAAAAGGTATATGTTTGAAGAGCAAATTTTGAACCCAAATATAATCAAAATAAAATAAAATATCATCAAAATAAAATAAAAATGTCTGTTTAAAATCAACATAAATATTAATGAAAATACTACTAATAAAACCTATTCATTTTATTATTATTAAAGATGTCATCCCAAATCAGATTAAATTTTTTTGGACAAAATCAGTATTTTTATCCAAATGTTTCCAAAATATTTTGCTGAAAACTGATTATTTATTTGTTATTATCTTTCAGGGGGTCAAGATAAAAAAAAATCTAAAAATTTCTGCGAAAGAAATTAACAAAAAAAGAAAGACACCTTTTACTATCCATTATTAGGATTTATTAATTCGCTATGCCGGTTTGTTAGGGCGTTATCTCGATTTGTTAGATCATTATGTCGATTTATTAATCCGTTATCACTATTCAGTAATTCGTTATATTCATTTGTTATATTGTTATCTAAATTTATCCCATACAACTCGAATACTCCGCTATTTCAAAGTAAAATCACAGTTATTTCTAATTGTTAATGTTCACGATCTAACAATTTAATATCTCGATTTACCTATCGGTTATTTTGATTTAATGTTATGTAAGAGCTACGTCCCTTTTAATTATTATTAGGTCATCTGGCCGAAAGGCCATATGAGGCTCTTGCCATCACTTGGCGTCCGTCGTCTGTCGTCCGCCAACTTTTCACATTTGAATTTTCTCCTTTAAATCTGCTTAGCCAAATGAACCGAAATTTGGTAGGAAGCATCTATGAGAGGTTCTCTATAAAGATTGATAATTTCGTCCCGATCCGTTAACAAACATGGCCGCCATATGCAATTCTTCTAAAAAATATTCTCCTCTGAAACTGCTTGACCAAGGAAGAGTCTATGGAAAGTCAGTGCTCTATAAAGATTGCTCTTTACAGGAAGCATATATGGAAGGTCATCTTTGCGATTCCTCATTGTCCCGATTGGACAAATAAACATGGTCGCCATTGGCAATTCTTGTTTCTGACTGGCTGAAATTTAAACAATCTTCTCTGAAACTAGGAGGCACAATGGATTGTTACTTTGTAGGAAAGATGTATGGGGGATTCTGACAGAAGAGCGACACAGACTTGTAGGAATGATGTATGGGGGATTCTGACAGAAGAACGACACAGACTCCGCCCACTGGGGCTCTAGTTTGCATTATAGTTTGTACGAAAAATGTTGACATATTATATTTTTCCCATCTCATTTGAATTCCCTAATACTCAGAATGTTCTTGTATTTTTTATGCTACCAGTAATATTTTTTTCTTTCTCTAATACTTACTAAGGAAGGAGTGGAAGCGAATCTGTGCAGTTGTTTTATCGCTTGCTTATACAATGTATATGTATTGCCGTTGGAGATCCAGTTATCAATAGGGGAAGGTTGGAATCCCACTAATCGGTTTAACCCCACAACAGTTGTGTGCCTGTCCCAAGTCAGAATCTGGATTCCCAAACAAGTGAAGGTTTTGTTAATAATGCTGGAATTGTTGATCATCACTGCTTTAGAAGAGTTTGAAGATACCAAAGGGGTAATCAGTATCTGTAAATCGAAAAGGGACAGACCACGCGATGGTCAAAAGAAAAAGGACAAAAGGACAAACAACGATCTACAAAACATTACATATAAAACTAAATATCGAGTAACACAAACCTCACTAATCTTATAAAAAAAAAATTGTACATTCTGCAAACAGATAATTTGTATACATGTATCTGTGCACGTGACAACGATACTACCTATGAACAGTTTTGTAACATAAAAGAAAATAATTCACATTTTTCCCTCACAGTTTCCTTTCTATTATAGTTTTGATCTAATATGTTAATACCCAGGAGGTCGTCATGATCGTGATCGCATGGTAGTTGGATTTACAACTACCTATGCAATCAGTGTCTATTCACCACTAAAGTTGCGAGTTCGAACCCCGTTTATGGCGAGGTGTACTCGATACAATATTATGTGATAAAGTTTGTCAGTGACTTTCGACAGGTCGGTGATTTTCTCCGGGTACTCCGGTTTCCTCCACCAATAAAACTGACCGCCAACATATATCTGAAATAGTGTTGAAAGTGGCGTTAAACACCATCCCCTCTAATCCTAATCCCTGTTAATACCCATACATTAAGACGTTTATATTTTTGTTGTTGTATGTTCTAATGCGACAAACACAAATGACTATAAATTATTTATCAGATAAATCAGAACTCTTTTAATACTGGAGGTGTCACTTGCGGACGTCAATTGCGAGGCGTTATTTAATAGATAAACACTTTGTCTAGATACACCTTTAAGAGAACATTTAATGTTCTGTAAACAGTAAAACACAATGAACTCTTAATACCCTACATACTTCCTTGTGAACTCAATTGACGACAGCTTGTTACATGTATATACAAATGTACAATCTGCAAGTATAATATGCTAACTATAATATTTTCAATGAAAAAAAGCCCTTTTAGAACTTTCAAATGACTACAATTCATGTATGCTTCAAATCAAGTAGATCCCAAAGCCCGCACAACATAAAAACAGTCAATCTGTATATAAATGAAACACGGGTAACTGTTTTCTGACAGCCAACATTCAATACTTTATATATCTTTGATAAATATATATGATTTGCCATGCGTAGGGCCACTGTGGATTTACAAGAACATCGATCAATCGATAATGTCTATCATTACGATAATTGTCAGTTTGATTCCTGCCCGTCTGAACAACTGATTGTCAGTGGCGGGTCGATGGCTTTCACGGGGCAATTTACTTTACTCAAGTCAATTAAACTTACCCCTACGATATATTGCAGAATACAGAATATATTGTTAACGACGTGAAACTTCAATACTTCTTCTTTTTTTCTTTTTCTTTTTTTATCTTAGTCATGTCTGCATTTTATCTCGAAAGAATATCATTTAATATACCTTGGTATATGCTGAACTAATACCGAAACCCACAGACAATAACAAACATAGGGAGCAGTTATGTGTCTGTTCATGATATTGCAATCTCGTATGCTGTTCGGTATGATAAAGCAATTGATATTGGGAAGATAGCGACTTTATTGTTCTCCTTGACACCAACTATTGCCCTTGGCTTCGCCTCGGCCAATAGTTGATGTATCGAGGAACAACAACATATGATTACCCTCATATCAGTCAATAAGTTAGTATTATTATACCTCAGTATAAGTTTTCCTAATAAAAAGACATGTTTATAAATATTCTATATACTGATATATTGTGAATGAACTATTTAAAGAAACACCGGTGAATGGTCCAAAAGGCTATTCACCTCTCACGGGCTATTCACCGGAGTCGCGATATATATTCGAGAAATTTGTTATCATCTTTATTCATTGGAGGAAGCACAGTAATGAACATGCAAAATTTCTTGGGATTTTTCATATACTGAACTAAATCCCGAAACCCGCAGACGACAGCAAAAACATGTCAAAAAGGTTTTGTGTGTGTCCATGTTATTGATATTTTTTATGCTGCTTAGTATTATAAAAACACTTATTGACTAGATATTCGGTTGACAGCAAGTTTATTGTTCCCCTTGATACCAACTTTTGACCTTGGCTTCGCATCGGGCAATAGTTTGTGTCTCGTGGGAACAATAAACTTGCATATTACCCCTATGCCAGTCAATAAGTGTATAATAACATAAATGAATATTAATTCTATAAGCTTAATGTCATTCTTTTTTTCTTTTTTCTTTTTCTTCTTTTTTTTTCTTTCATAGAATGGACGGCACCATTTGAAACTTGAGATTTTCTGAATACACAGTTTCATTAGCCTTTAATGTACTGTATTGTTTTATAACAGAAAATTACAGTTGAAAGTTGAATTTCATATTATTTTGCAAATGTTTTATTTGAGAGATTTTATAATAAGGTTTGTTTACTAATAAACAAATAAGTCAAATGACGGATAATTAACTGAACTGCTGAAAGTCACGTGATTATCTTTTTTTTATTCATGTTAGAATGAATGAATGTTACAATTTGTTTCTGTACAATTAAGGACAAAAAAAAAGATGCACGTGTCTTTTAATCCGATCTATGTAATACACAATACATAGTTACTTTATTTAGTACATCAGCACGTGATTTCTATATTTTACTAATCCAGTTTTATTTTATTTATCCTAAATGTGGACTGTTACATCCTTAAGCTTATCCTGTTATTAATACATCAATTTAATACTGAAAATATTGTTGCTTTTCAAATTGTTTATCTTTCGTTTTCAATTATTTCAGGGTTGGGAGTTAGGGTTATAGTGTTTAACGCCCCTTTCAAAAATAGTTCAGTTATATCGTGGAGGTCAGTACTAGTTTTAGTGTTGGAGGAACTGGAGTACCCGGAGAAAACCACCGACCTGCCGCAAGTCACTGACCAACTTTATCACATAATGTTGTATAGAGTATTTCAGCAATATATTAAAATTCTAATCTTTTATGAAATACAACTTGATATTTTGTGTTTATTTTTGTTTATGTAAGTTTCAATAAGAATTGAATGTTGTTTTTAGAGTCATGTGAGCAATATTTCTGCTATATTCTACACTAGTGATTGATTGTTCGTTAACACCACGTGAGCAATGTCTTACAGCAATATCATGGAGAAAACAAGTTACATTTCCGTGAGATGATGACGTTCCCTTGGTACTAAACCCAAAACGCTCAGCTGAGTTTTCATAGTCTTAACTCACTGCAACAATAGTCCCCGGATAGACATGTCGCTCAGTCCACTCGGACACATTATCCTGTTTTCGAAGTAACCAGTATTTGCTTTTAGTCATTAATTTTGTGTGCAAATACCAATTTCATAGTCCATGGTTTTACCCGACCTGGGCTTGAACCCACAATTTACTGCATTCAAGTATTCGACATGAGCAAGTTTTCAAACAACAACTCGTGGAGTTTGAAAGGGATATTTCCATTACAAGGAAATGGGAGATAATAGGCAACAACGCCTTATTAATCAACAAACTGTTGTTTCTTTAAGGTCTCAACTAGTTGTCGTCGACGAACAAGAAGTATGTTATTTTTCAAAAGAAGATATACTCATATCTGCTCGGTGATTTGTCTTTAGTACGATTTGTCATTGGTCCCACTATTCCAAATCTCAATAGCCCGACAATTCATGTGTCTGAAGACCCATTGGTCCTTTCGTAAAAAACCGTACCAAGGTTAGAACGAACGGTAAACCATAATTAGGACAATCTAGAGATAATAGCAACGACAGAATATGATAAATATGATACAAATATATACAAAAATGTCTATTAAATAATCAAATTCATATAATCATTACAACACTGGATCTTACACACTATAATTGACAACTACACTTGATTTGCATTGTCAATTATATAGTATATGTAAGATGCAGTTTTGTAATGACGTACACGAATTAGTCAGTTAGTAATTCTCCGAATATCGGAGGAATATAATAGATAAGAAGAACGATATTGGGGATGAATATATCCTTGCTTAAGGTAGATCACATGGCTTTTTCGGACCAATGGGCTTTCGAACTAATTGTTATTTATAAAATATGTATTGCGAGAATATATTTAAAGGTGCATGTCCTCGTGAGTTCTAAGCATAAAATATGCCAGATTTATAATACTTGTATATTGATCAATTATTTATTTTAACAAGTTGTTGATATTTTCTCTAAACAAAGTTTACTATCGAGAATCAAATATATTAATTATGTAGTTAAGTTGTGTGATCACCGTATCCGTGCGTTAAGATGGAAGTTTTAAAACTCTATGCAGACTTTAAAAAGACCAGCAGGTGTTCGATACCAGGTAGTCATGAAATATTTACAACTAATTTTAAAGCCGTAAATGGTTAAAGTTCATATACGGAAGATTCAAGATTCTTTATTTCTCATAAAACAATAGTTTAAACAGTGGTACAGATAACTTGCCAATTTAACATAAATAGATATTAAATACACATGATAAGACAACATGGTCTAATAATGATAACAGAAATGAAAAAACATCTTTTTTCTCTTCTTCTTTTTTTTTTTGATGACAGAGATATGTGGTTAACGTGGAGAACTAGCATGATGTTGTAGGATACGAACGAATTTTCAGCTTCGTTAATTTTGGTTTATTTATTATTTGGAATAATTGACAAAATTTCAATGTATTGATTCTGCGAGAGAAAAAAAATTACTCGGGTATAATTTTCTCTCAATTGCTAAAGATTTACATTGAAGAATGTAGTGAAATTCATCACCTATCTCTGCCTCCGTGCATATATTACACAGTATATTGCCATGATCAATACCATTCCATCTTCCTGTTGCGATGGGTAATCGATGATTAATAGTTGTAAATTTACAAAATGTGATTCTGTTTTATATGTTAAAATATCTAAATACGGTTCTAATTCACAAATTTTCTTTAAATATTTAATAGCATATAATCCTTTTCACGAGTTTTCCATATTTGATCGCCATTCTTGTTGAAACTGGTCAAATAATCTTTGCTTTAATGTAATATTTAACCATGTAGAATTTAAAAAAATCCCCTGACTGCCAGATATTACGGAAACCAGAATTATCTAAGATGCTCTTAGACGCAAGAACAACTGAATAAAGTGTAAATTCTTAAAAAATTAATCCATTGTCTGAACAATGGCGTGACGTCAGGGAAGTGCATCATTTAACTTTATGTTTTCGCACATTATTGTATTACATAATGTTTGTAATCTTGTCTGACGCATTAGTCAACGATGTGCAACACAAACCGCAGATTTCTACTTCTACTTCTACCGCTGAGTGGCCGCCATCAAATTGTTGATTATACTGCCACATTCCGGTGTGCGCATAAAAATAAATTACACAAAAAGTTCACCAGAGTGCTGTATATTTAACGAGGTGCAAATAAAAACAAGGCTCCTGATATTACGGTCGGAGCAGAGTCTTGAAAGTGGCAAGACTCGTGACGGTCACTGTAGTGACTGGAAGAGCATTCTAATCCGTTATAGTCCATGGATAGACTTCTTAAGTCATCACCGTAGAACTTTCACTCGGCAATTTCTGTATTAACTTCATATATACAAATTTGTTATTTTACTCAAAAATTTATGATTTAGAAGATAAGAAACGTAACACTATTAATATATTAATCTTCTAAGCACCATACAAGGATATATATCAGGATAAATACCCGTCGCCACAGTTCTGTAAACAATCACTAAACCCACGCAACTGTAACTGTAATCTCGAATAATCCTAGGTACGATGACGGATATATTAATCCGATCTTTAATATAAAATTTAAATTTTCAAATTTTGTGAACCATTTATGAAAAACACAGCAAACAAAGATGAGACTTTTATTATTTTTCGGGATTTTTGTGCAGATTTCAGGGCTGAATCACCACAGAAACACACGTTCTATTACCAATGGGGACAACGCTGGAGCCGATGTAAGAGATTTAGCTATCGACTATTTAACTTTTAGGGAGTGGGGCGACTATGCATTTCCACCCGAACCATTTTTGTTTTACTTTTTAAGTAGTACAAACATCAGTTTATAACTTTTTAACATGAAAAATTGTGAAAAAAAAATTAAAAAAAAATAAATTCAAATTTGAACAGAATTTCTCATTGACAACTGCAGGGTAAGATTATTTATTTTTTTGTATCTTGCATGTCATTTTAAAAAATTTCTATAAAGTTTGTAGACGAAAAATGGAGAAAAATACCATAGTCTACCGCTCCTGCAAGCTAAATGGTCGCTTCCTTATTTGAAAGTGAATTTTACGAAGATCATTCTTTCTATATCAAATTTGTTTATGTCATTTTCCCCCTAACTGGAAATTGTTGGTTCTTATCTATTTCAACTACTATAGGGTTTATCATGTTGCATATTTTCTACACAAATGAATAATATATGTATGTATCTCAGTGAACGATCCCTTGGAAGGAGTTTTACATCTGTACAAAACGTTAAATACTTTATAAGTGAGCTCACTTTTCGTATATCTGTGGTAGTTTGTAAGTTCGAGTTTGTGTTCAATTTCTTATTAATTTTAAGTTATAGATTTCATTGGTCAACTTTGTGTACTGCTTCCCCCTGTTGGTATTATAAATTTGATTTGTCTAAGGGGGTTGAAATAATCTTTGTTTCCGTTAAAGAGGCTATTGTAAATTAGTGACTATGGTACTATTTTTTATATATATTAACTGAGTGGTCGTGACCGTGATCGTATGGTAGTTAGATTTGCAATTACCTGTGCGATCAGTGCCTATCACCTTATGTGATAAAGTTTGTCAGTGACTTGCGACAGGTAGGTGGTTTTCTCCGAGTATCCCGGTATTCTCCACCAATAAAACTGACTGCCACGATATAACTGAAATATTATTGAAAGTGGCGTTAAACACCATAAACCAACCTTTATATCTTGAGCTTTGTTTTCACAGGCTTATTTAAAGAAGTTTGGGTACATGTCTAAATTCAAATCATTTACATCAACGACGGAAGCCGACAGATCTGTAGCACTGCGGTAAGTACTATTGTATTTAAGCAAAAAGGGAAACAACCCTATTCTAAATTGCAAGTTTATTGATATAAATAGGTTTATAAAAACATAGATGACCGCATCGTTGGTTTAAACGGTTAGCGTGCTCGCCTTCAGTGTGGTAGATGGTGGATTCGAACTGTAAAATTGATGTTCGCCGCTGCTCGGTTAATCACACATTATTAAATAATAAGAGTAAAGACCAGTTAAGCTCGGAATCAAGAAAATGTCATCTTAACACTATCAATGTGTCTATTATCACGTGATCTTAACACTATCAATGTGTATTATCACGTGATCTTAACTCTATCAATGTGTCTATTATCATCATCATAATCTCCTTGAAATCTAACTTTTTGTCGTCATGGAATAACTGAAAAATTGCTCATTTGGTGTTGAGCAACAATCACTCACTCAAAACGTACATTCATTGTTTGTTTGCTTGTTTGATGTGTTTAATGCCACTTTTAACCATATTTAAGTTATATCGTGGCAGTCAGTTTTATTGGTGGGGAAACCGGAGGACCCGGAGAAAACCACCGACCTGTCGCAAGTCACTGACAAATTTTATCACATAATGTTGTACACCTCGCCCTGATCGAGATTCGAACTCACAACATCAGTGGCGATAGGCACTGATTGCATAGGTAGTTGTAAATCGTCAGACGGTGAGTAGAGCTATATTGTTCAAATATTTAACAACGCTACATGTAGTTTACTAAAAGGGATTCCCTAAGGAAATCATTTAAAAAAAAAAATACTCATCGAAAATAAATGAACAATAAACACTCAACATACAAAAAAAAAGAAAATACCTCTTGTTAGAAAAGAATCAGAAGAATCGGTCCGTTACTGCACGAATACTATTGTCGCTACAGATGGACGATGAAAACGAAGACAATGTCAAGGCCATCTACGACAGACCCATAACATAATACGACAGCAAAGGTCTGTAGGGGGGTGGGGGTCCAATGGGTAGTCAGGGCTTCTTCATCGATAAAACCAGCTGTCATTATATAAAAGAGATATATTTTGAAAGAAAACCCGAATAATGCAGTCCATATAATCGACCTACCTCTATCTGATGGATGGTTGCTATATATCGAAGGCAGTGATCGGTGGAGGTCGCTGTATTATTCGAAATATGTCGACATGTTCATATAACGCACGTAATCAAATCTAAATCCTGATTATCACCCATTACTCTCCTCAACAAAACGTTAGAAAAATAAACTAGAACTATTTATTTTGCAGTGTTTTCCAGAAATTCAACAACCTCCCAGTAACTGGAAAGTTAGACGAGGCAACTATTAAAACAATGAATATGCCACGATGTGGTTGTCCTGATGTGGAACTGAACGCAGACGGAACGCCAAAACCGTTCAGACTAGGTAAGAACTTCCTACAAAACCGTTCAAACTAGGTAAGAACTTCCTACAAAACCGTTCAGACTAGGTAAGAACTTCCTACAAAACCGTTCAAACTAGGTAAGAACTTCCTACAAAACCGTTCAGACTAGGTAAGATCTTCCTACAAAACCGTTCAGACTAGGTAAGAACTTCCTACAAAACCGTTCAGACTAGGTAAGAACTTCCTACCAAAGAATATACAGTCAAACCAGTCTAATGTGACCTCCCAAGGAAACATTGAAATATGATCAAATAAGACAGGTGGTCACTTAATACAAGTTTAATTAAAATGAAATTGACTGGAAAAGGGAAAATAAAGCCAAAGTCACATAATACAACTTGTTGCTTAATAGAGGTGACCACTAAAGCAGGCTGACTGTACATTAAGGAAACCAGAAGATAGTCGGTTTGGGAGAGCTAGGCTTGAGTAGAGAGGTGATTGACCGGTTGTAAACAGGGATAAAGCATTCACTTGAAAATAGGTTTTATCAACTTGAACAGGAACTCTAATGTTAAACTCCTTTCACGGTGAAGTGTACTCGATACAACATTATGTGATGAAGTTTGTCATTGACTTGCGACATGTCGGTAGTTTTCTCCGGGTACTCCGATTTCCTTCACCAATAAAACTGACCGCCAACATATATCTGAAATATTGTTAAAAGTGGCGTTAAACACCATAAACCTAAACCAATGATATAATGGGATTGCATACTGGTAGAACAGGACCTCTTTTACATTAAGAAAAAAGAAGTGGTCGATAAAAAACAACATTCAATATAAAAAAAATATACGTCTCGCCTCAAATCATATAACTTAGCAACTACCACTACATATGTTGATGGACATCCAGGTCCTGACTTGGGAATGACACGAAAATGTACTAGGGTCAAACCTCCTCTTGATAGTTGGATCTCCAACGGCATTGTGCTATGCCCTATGTTCCTGGTGTGACAGGACCGTAAAACCCCACCCCCTTTTTGGGAAGGGCCCGGATGGCTCAATGAGTTAGGTAATTGGATTACCTAACAACTCATGCAAGCCTATCACCAATACGGCGTGGGTTCGCGCCCGGCTTTGTAAATTACAAATAAGGGTGCATTAGATTCGCAGCCGCAAGTGATAAAGTTTACCAGTTGCTTGCCCATGGTCGGTGGTTCTCTCCGGGTACTCCGGCTTCTTCCACCACTAAAACTGGTCGCCATGATATAGCCAAAAAAAATCAAAAAATCAACCTTTTTGGGAATCATCGTGGCCACGATCCTACAGTAATCGGATTAATATCTACCTATGAAATCAGTGCATATCATCACTAAAATTATGATTTCGATTCCCGAAAATGGCGAGGTGTACTCTATACAATCCCCTATCCCCCATATCTCCAGTTGCGTTGAAGAGTTTAAAATAGTTGATTATAATTCATTGATGCGACCTTTCCATCTTTTTTTCAGGTCCCAGATGGAATAAGAAATCTTTGACTTGGAGATTAAATAACTTTACACCAGATTTGGCCAACTCAGTTGTACGGTATGTTTCTCTAAGCGGACAATATGGAAACCGGATGCTGCATACTGATTATGACAAAAAACCGAAAAGTCGAAATATTGAAGCGAAAATCCGAAAAATAGAGAAAAAAATCAAAAGTCGAAAAAGTCGAAAAAGTCGAAATAATCACACGAAAAAGCGAAATACAAGTGCATTTCTCTTTTTCGTGTAATCATTTCGACTTTTCGAGTCAATATTTCGAAAAGTGGGAAATGATCGCATTCTGTTTCCATAGTAAATTATTATATATCTTAAAACATGTTTTTATAAGAATGTCCAAGTGTTGTATGTTTTAGCGTATTATAAACTTCATATATACGTGTATGTGTATTATTTAACTAGCATATTCCTAATGTGTTAACTACATTTTGTACTTGTATGTTGTGCAAAATTTTAAGCTTTATAAGAATCTCAAGTACAAAACTTAATGTAAATATGGAAAAAAATATAAGGCAATACATTTTGCGAAAGGAACTGTGGTAGCAACTAACTGGGGATACAAATCAACTTTTAATATTTCATTCTGTTTCTTCTATATTTTACGGCGAGACAGTGATTCTAAACATGGAGATAGTAACCCGTCGCGGCGAGATATAGGTGTTTCTTGCATGTTCTTTGTAATTAAATAAGATTCCATAAGATAATGAGTAAGGGTTACAGTAATGGTAATGGTGTTTAACGCACCTTTCAGCAAAATTTCAGGCGGTCAGTTTTATTGGTGGGAGAAACCGGAGTAACCGGAGAAAATCGCCGAACGTCGCATAAGATAATGCGTCGCCACGGCGAGATAAGATTTTGTTCGAGCATGTCCCTTGTAAGATTCGTAATCGATTTATTATCTCGCCATGGAGACATATTATCTGACCGTAGCGTCTAATTATTTAGCTATGTCGAGTTAACTACTTCTGCGTGGTGACTTACTATCTCGCCCTCACGATTTACTATCTCGCCGTGGAGGCTTACTATCTCGACCTGGTGACATATTGTCTCGCCATGGCGAGTTAACTACCGACTAATTATTTCGCTATGTTGCGTTAACTACCTCTGTGTGGTGACATACTATCTCGCCCTCACCGTTTACTATCTCGTCCTCACGATTTACTATCTCACCCTCACGATTTACTATCTCACCCTCACGATTTACTATCTCACCCTCACGATTTACTATCTCTCCCTCACGATTTACTATCTCTCCGTCACGATTTACTATCTCACCCTCGCAAGTTACTATCTCACCCTCACGATTTACTATCTCACCCTAACGATTGACTATCTGTCTCTCACGATTTACTATCTCACCTTCACGATTTACTATCTCTCCTTCACGATTTACTATCTCACCCTCACGATTTACTATCTCACCCTAACGATTGACTATCTGTCCCTCACGATTTACTATCTCAACCTCACGATTTACTATCTCGCGCTCACGATTTATTATCTCTCCGTGGATGCTTACTATCTCGACACGACAAATGTGTTTTGAATATTCGTTAGAGAAAAACGAAGGGGCAATCAAGAATGAACAGTCCAGAGACACGAGCAACATTGGGCACAACACACAGAATAAAGAAAATAGTCGTTTAAAACAGATTTGTTTTATATTATTAGAAATATTTTCAAACGATATTTTATTTTTACAGATCAGAGATTGCACGAGCACTCAAAATTTGGTCTGATGTTGCTGATCTCACATTTACAGAAGTCACCGTATCCGGAACCGTAGATATAAATATATCCTTTGAAACTGGTGACCATGGTGACGGTGGTGCTTTCGATGGACCATGTAATTATTTTTTTTATATAAAAATTCCAATTTTATTCCAATGTAGTATATTTACGATATGTGTTTCTCTAATTACAAAAATATTCACAACAAAAAAATATGTGATTAAGGATTGACAATTTCATTTTAAAAAGGGGCGGGTGCTATGTTTTTTCCAATTTATTTAAAAAAATTATAATAAATTGGAATGAGAGATGGGTAAATAAATAATAAATAAATAAATAATATGTTTCTAGCAGTTTTTAATGAGGAAATTTGACAAAACATTTGGGAATCTATATTGTATTGTTGATTTTTCATGTCCAAAAAAGAAATAATCTGATTTTTGTTTCGTGTGAGAGAAAAACATTAACATAACCGTATTACTGAAATGGTAAACGTTAAATTGCTCTTATTTATATACATTTTTTATCTTCGGTATATCTGCTCCATTCTTTGAACATATAATTCTTTTTTTATTAAATATTCGAAATAGCGACGATTGTAAATGAAACCGGACATTTTATTAATTTCCATCCATGTTGGGTTTTTTTCTAGTTGGAGTACTTGCTCACGCATTCTTTCCTCAAGTTGGAACAACTCATTTTGATGAAGGTGAAACTTGGGTAGCAAATAGAACAGGAATCGATCTGTTCATTGTTGCTGCACATGAATTTGGCCATGCACTAGGATTGGATCATTCAGAAGTATCAGGCGCTCTTATGGCCCCTACCTATACTGGGTATATTCCTGATTTTCAACTTCGCCCTGATGACATAGCTGGTATTCGGGCTCATTATGGTGAGTATCATTCCAAATCAATCGACAAACTTCGTATGATTCCGTGACCATCATTGTAATTCCATGTTAGTAAACAGTGTAATGTACCAACATGTTCATTCTTCTACTTTATATATTTAATATGTTTATTTTTCAAAAGTCTCAGAACAAATCAATTTTCTAAGAAAAAGAGTGTTCCCAATTCTACAAATTCATCACCTTTTTTCCTATTTTACAGAGTTCTCCAAATTAAATATAAAATTATTATCCAGCAAAATCTGATTTTCACAGTACCCTTCAAGGGCCATCCTGGTCGTAATTGTATGGTAGTTGGATTTAGAGCTACCTATGCAAACAGTGCCTGTCCCCACTAACGTTGTGAGTTCGAATTCCGCTCATGACGAGGTGTACGCGATACAATATTATGTGATAAAGTTTGTCAGTGACCTATGACAGGTCGGTGGTTCCCTCCGGGTACTCTGGTTTCCTTCACCAATAAAACTGACTACCACGATATAACTAAAGTATTGTAATATTGCAAAACCAACTCTTTCTATCTGTTATATTCATTTGTTTTTCACAGGAGCTGCAACAGCAACACAGGCACCAACTGCAGCACCAACTGCAGCGCCAACCAATGCTCCAACTGCAGCACCAACTGCAGCGCCAACCAATGCTCCAACTGCAGCGCCAACCAATGCACCAACTGCAGCGCCAACCAATGCACCAACTGCAGCGCCAACAAATGCACCAACCAATGCACCAACTGCAGGCCCAACCAACCCCCCTACTACAAGACCACGTATTTGTGATATTACTTTTAACGCTGCAACAAGAGGTAATAATAAATACAGTCAAACTACATTATGTGACATTCCAAGGGAACAATGAAATAAAGTCACATAAGGCAGGTAGTCGCTTAATACAGGTATATTTGATATAAAATGAACTGTGAAGGGAAATCAAAAATTAAGATTACATAATACAAGTTACTTCTTAATAGAGGTGGTCACTAATGCATGTTTGACTGTAGTATATATCATAGTACATTATTACATATAGACATAGGAGGACTGACCATAAGGACATTTTAGCAATGCTGGGTGGACCGCGCAGATATATGACTCATCCGTATATTGTTTCATTCTACACTCAATTGTTTCATTCTACACTCAACAATGTTCGACAAATGTGTCTCATAAAATCGTTGATGCATCGGGGGAAAATAAAGTGGACTAGGCGTTCTTTTATTTCTTTTTAATATATTTTCAAATACACATGTAGTAGGATTTATAATTTGGCTTTCCAACCTTTCGACCTTGAGCGTACCTGATGAAGGTTATTCCAGAAACGCTTCGTACGCACTAAATTTGATATCTACGTTAACATTACAATTCAATTAAATCATGACAGAGATTATCTCCCTTTACTTACTTAACCAAATTGTAGTATCCTAATACCGAAAAAACAGTTGTTTTTGCACGGTGCAAACTTCGGTGTCAAAAACAAAGTCCCCAAAATAAAAGGCCATATGATAATGTAATTATATAAATCTGATTGTGCTGGTAGTCACAAAAATGTAAATGGCAAAATATTAACAAACCTTTTATAAGTAAAATTCACCAAAAATAAGTATAAAATGTAATATTTTCAACAATACAATTATATAAAAACCCTTCACAAATGATTTTGTGGAACAATGAACCAAGATTTTTTTTTAACAAAAATATTTTACTTCTTTTTTTTTCAGCGACTAATGGAGATATCCTGGCATTCGTTGGTAGACGATATGTTCTGGTTATGGATGAATTTGATGGCTTGGTACGAGCAGCCAGAACAAACCGTCTCTTCAGAAGAGCACCCAGACGACCAAGTGCTGCGTTCACAATACCAAGTACTGGAAACACATACTTTATCCGAGGTAAATATTTACAAGCATGCCCTCCAATTATAACGATAATCTTGCAAGAATCTGTTCTTTTTTTTCAATTTTGTAAAAATAAAGTTTTTCTTTATTCAAATTGTTATTTGCTTATTTTTTTTTATTTAACGTTCACTAACAGAATATTGATTTTCCTGAAGTTCAAAAACTATAGTCGGTACCTATTGTTTAAATATATGTAGTAGTAGACATTTTTTTCGAGTTTCACTGAGCCACTAAGTGTGTTCATAATACTGGGTCGCTTCATTGATTAAAAATATATAAATAGCTCTGTTTTACATCATATACATGTAAAGAATTCAACAGTCTAAATCTGACAGGTAGAACTACTAAATACGTTACAACCCCCATGTCCACACTCCCCCAACCCCTCCGAATGTTCGTCAAAATTGGAGGGAATACTATTTTTTTCATTTATCGAAAAATAATTTATTTATTGTTTCTCGGCAAAAAAATCTTACTGGGAAAAACATAGCCTCCCCCTACCCCCTGAGAATTAAATGGTCAGTCCCTAAGTACGGGACGTAAATGGATTATATTTTTCTTTTTACATGAAAAATCGATATTTTCTGTTTCAAACTGACAAAATTACTTGTTGAAAATTACAGCATCATTTTTTTTATTATTTTTTTTTTGCATCTTTCAGATCGATATAATTTTCATAGAATCTGATGATAGAATTTTTTAACATAGCCCCACTCCCTAAAAGTCAAATGGTCGTTCCCTTACTAGTTACTTATTATGTTCGTTATGAGTATATGTGAATAATACCGCTCGCTACAAGTTAAGCCAGAATCAATCAAATATGACTATTTTTTTTTTAGGAAGAAGAGTATATCAATTTAACGATAATGGAGTTAGAACGAGAATGTTTTGGATTAGAGGTGGTAGAACAAGTATGCCCGAGGCCCCAAGAGCCGCTTTAGCTGTTAGTGCTGAAGAGATTTACATTTTTGGGGTGAGTGTACATTAATTTCACCAATACATCACATGTAGAGTATTTTTTTCTCACGAAATGTAATGTGATTATTTCTGACGAAATGAACTGTAAATATTTCTGACGAACTGCAATGTAAATATTTCAGATGAAATGAAATGTAAATATTTCTGACGAAATGTAATGTAAATATTTCAGACGAAATGTGATGTAAATATTTCTGACGAAATGTAATGTAAATATTTCTGACAAAATGGAATGTAAATATTTCTGACGAAATGTAATGTAAATATTTCTGACGAAATGTAATGTAAATATTTCTGACGAAATGTAATGTAAATATTTCTGACGAACTGTAATGTAAATATTTCTGACGTAGTGTATTGTAAATATTTATGACGAACTGTTATATAAATATTTCTGACGAAATGTGATGTAAATATTTCTGACGAAATGTAATGTAAATATTTCTGACGAAATGTAATGTAAATATTTCTGACGAAATGTAATGTAAATATTTCTGACGAAATACAATGTAAATATTTCTGACGAAATGTAATGTAAATATTTCTGACTAAATGCAATGTAAATATTTCTGGCGAAATGTAATGTAAATATTTCTGACGAAATGTAATGTAAATATTTCTTACGAAATGCAACGTAAATATTTCTGACGAACTGTAATGTAAATATTTCTTACGGAATGTAATGTAAATATTTCTGACAAAATGTAATGTAAATATTTCTGACGAAATGTAATGTAAATATTTCTTACGAAATGCAATGGAAATATTTCTGACGAACTGTAATGTAAATATTTCTTACGAAATGTAATGTAAATATTTCTGACGAAATGTAATGTAAATATTTCTGACGAAATGTAATGTAAATATTTCTGACGAAATGCAATGTATATATTTCTGACGAAATGTGATGTAAATATTTCTGACAAAATGTAATGTAAATATTTCTGACGAAATGTAATGTAAATATTTCTGACGAAATGTAATGTAAATATTTCTGACGAACTGTAATGTAAATATTTCTGACGTAGTGTATTGTAAATATTTATGACGAACTGTTATATAAATATTTCTGACGAAATGTGATGTAAATATTTCTGACGAAATGTAATGTAAATATTTCTGACGAAATGTAATGTAAATATTTCTGACGAAATGTAATGTAAATATTTCTGACGAAATACAATGTAAATATTTCTGACGAAATGTAATGTAAATATTTCTGACTAAATGCAATGTAAATATTTCTGACGAAATGTAATGTAAATATTTCTGGCGAAATGTAATGTAAATATTTCTGACGAAATGTAATGTAAATATTTCTTACGAAATGCAACGTAAATATTTCTGACGAACTGTAATGTAAATATTTCTTACGGAATGTAATGTAAATATTTCTGACAAAATGTAATGTAAATATTTCTGACGAAATGTAATGTAAATATTTCTTACGAAATGCAATGGAAATATTTCTGACGAACTGTAATGTAAATATTTCTTACGAAATGTAATGTAAATATTTCTGACGAAATGTAATGTAAATATTTCTGACGAAATGTAATGTAAATATTTCTTACGAAATGCAATGTAAATATTTCTGACGAAATTTGATGTAAATATTTCTGACAAAATGTGATGTAAATATTTTTGACGAAATGTAATGTAAATATTTCTGACGAAATGCAATGTATATATTTCTGACGAAATGTGATGTAAATATTTCTGACAAAATGTGATGTAAATATTTTTGACGAAATGAAATGTAAATATTTCTGATGAAATGTAACGTAAATATTTCTGACGAACTGTAATTTAAATATTTCAAGCGAAATATACATAAACATTTCACACAAAATGTAGCTCCAATATTCTTCTTCGGAGATTTAGTGTAATAAATGTTCCAATATTTGTCTGCTGCAAAGTTACATAAAACAAATTATAAACCCACCATGTCATGGTTTGTCATATTGTTGAAGAATTGCTCTGTTCACCCGATTATATATGTTTGTGAGGATTGGCGGTTTACTCGCATGTGGAAAGCACTTGCATGACCGCATCATTTCACTAAGAAGGGGGGTATGGATATTAAATCTAGTTTAACCCCGCCACTTGTTATTGAAGTGTCTCTACCAAGTCAGGAAAGTGATGAGCAGTCATGTATTTGTGTGTTAGGGGTATCGATGTTGTCTCTTTCTACCATTTTAATATTTGATTTTGGAATTGTTTCCACAATGTGGTATACAGCCAAGCCTGCCCATGTGGTCACATCTATTCAGCAGTCACCTGTATTAAGAGATCATCTGTATTAAGAGGTCACCAGCCTTATAAGGCCACTTTTTCTTTGTCCCAAAGGTGACCTCTTAATACATGTTTGACTGTATAGTATGGTTCATTTAATAACTAATTTATTTACTTGTTTGTTTTTACAGTCCACTCAAGTGTGGCAATTTGATCCAACAACACGACGAGCAGTTGCTAACTCACATCAGCTGATTTCTACAAAGTTCCCAGGAATCCCTAACAGACTTGACTCCGCCATGATGTTTGATTCATCAACAGTCTACTTCTTCAAAGGCAACCAGTACGTTAAAATTAATTTATACAGTTTTCCAATGTCAATGCACTAATGCACTTTCCCGATGCAAGAATAATGCGCGTATAGGGGGATTATGGTATTTAACGCCACTTTTAGCGATATTTCAGTTATATCGTGGCGGTCAGTTTTATTGGTGGAGGAAACCGGAGTACCCGGAGAAAACCACCGACCTGTCGGGAGTCACTGACAAATTTTCAAACTTTATCACATAATGTTGTATCGAGTACACCTCGCCATGAATGGTGTTCGAACTCACAACTTTAGTGGTGATATGCACTGATTGTACAGGTAGTTGTAAATCCATCTACCATGCTATCACGACCACGGCGGCCCCTAAACCAAATTAGCCTACGCTCATGGGCACAAGGACTCCATATAAAAATGCATATGTTCCGAATAAAAATATTTTAATCTTTCATATATACCTATATCGGTTACTTATATTTTTAATAGATTGAATTATTACTGTGGTGTACTTAATGTTTCAATTTTTTTTTTTATTTTGTCATTTTTTTTAAGGTACTACCTTTATGACTGGGATATACAGACGTTAATGGGAGGACCAAGCGACGCCACCTCACAATTCATTAAACAAGAGTGCACCTTATCAAAATAAAGACGGAAATGAGAGTTTTTATTGGTCACATTAAGAAGGGTTATGAAGTTCACAGTATTGCCGAATTATATTTCTTAACATCAATTAAACAAAGTACTAAAAAACAATCATGTTCAACAGAATTTTCTGTTTCATATTTGTAATATATTAATATTTATCATACATTTGTTGTTGTTGTTTTTTATTGTGTTTCATTCTGTGAACTTGTTTCAGTGATATATATATAGATGAATCTCGTTATCTCGAAGCTTACGCGACCGTTGCAAAATTTCGAGTTATCTGAAATTCGACTTAAGGGGAGTAAGGGATTCAGTAAGATAGGCAACTCTGTCAGGTGAGTTTGACAAAAGTGGATGCAAACTATTGCTGTCTGTCATATATATATACAGTCAAGCCTGTCTTGAAATACACATGTATATAAAAATCACTGTGAATAAAGGACAGTTTCATTTCTCCATTCAATGGGAACATTATCAAGTTTCCTACAATGCCCTTCATATATAGGTTTGATTCGTCACTGTATTTATTACATTGTGTTCTGTTCTATGTAAGTTAAATAAATTGATTCCGAGTCTACTGTCTTCATTTCGGAACACACATGACCACAGGAACTGGAACATTGAATCCTTCCCCTTTTCTTAGCGACACTAGGCCACCCAAAATATCATTTTATTTCAAAAATGCATGTGCTAAAACTATTGCTGTTCACGAAGAGGAAAAGAGTAAGACACGTTTATTCAAATCGGAGACAAGAAAGAAAAATGAATAAAATAAACAGCAGAATATCGAGAGATATTATAGAAAATATCACATACAAAGTTTGTTGAACATATTTAGCAATCTTAAATGGTAAAATCAGGACAACTTTAATGTCCATCCGCCATTTTGTTTGTTGTCGTTTTCTTTTACATTTTTCACCAAAACAAATCAACACAAAATGCATAGCTAATTCATAGTAGCAGGACAAACGAGTTCTCATATCACTTTGAACAAGAAATAATAATGTCAAACTCAAAACTTGTCAAATACTTGAACAGTACACAATGTCCGCCAAGAGCAGAAAAGAAGTACACACTTGTCGTACTTTTGGATAGTAAAGGGATTTGTATACAAAGGAAAGTAAATCAAACAAATAGAGTCAAAACCTCAATAATATGGAGGAATGGCGAGTGAGTAATTGTTGTTTAACTCCAACTCATAAATGTTTTCGCTATATCATGGCGAGAACAAGTTAATATTATATGAGATGATGATGAGGTCCGCTTTGTACTAGACCAACACGCTTAGTTGGAGTTTTATAGTGCTAGCTCACTGAAACAACAGTCCGCTGAAAGACATGTCGCTCCACCCGGACACATTATTCTGATTCCGAGCCAACCAGTCTTTGCTCTTTCTCCTTAATGATGTGTGATTAGCGGAGAAGCGTCAAATACCAATTTTGTTGTCTGGTTTGACCTAATCGCGGATCGAACCCACAATCTACCGTACTCGAGGCGAGCACGCTAACCACTACACCACCGATGTGCATGGCAACGAGAGCATTGAACACATAGTTCAATATTACTACTGATTCATAGACCTAATTAATCAATACAATGACTCTAGAGTCACCACTCTAGAAACACCAGTATGATATGTATGCCACTAGAACTAGCTATAGCATAAAAGACATACAACCCATGGAGACTTCAAATCTCAACACACAGAATTTGGAGAGAAAGCAATTAAAAGTGACCTTCCAAAGGAACATTGAAATATGGTCATATAAGACAGATGATCGATAAATACATGTTTAATTAATATGCAATGTACTGTGAATGCAAATTAAAACAAGTTATTACCTAAATGAGGTGGTCATTAGAGCAGGTATGCATGTAATGAGGTTAAAGGTATGAATACAGAAAATAAAAACCACATACTGAAATTCTCAAACAACTTTTAGGTAAAATGAAACCACAAAAAAAATGCTCTTGAAATTCGAGAAGAAACGGAAAGAAATCCACTATAATTTTGGACTGCACGCAGACAAAATCCCCCCCAGCAAATTACACTTCAAGAAAAAAGCTATCCAAGGATAGCGAGATTGATGGTAGAATATGTTAAAAATATTGGGACATATAGAATCTAACACAGGGGAGAGTACAAGATAGGAAAATCTCCGACATCCGAGGGTAAGATTTCAATCGTTCTCTTTACGAGGCTTGCCGAGTTAGAGAACGCTTGTAATCTTACCCAAGGGTGTCGGAGATTTCCTTATCTTGTACTCTTTCCGGTGTTTGATTTTATTTCTCACTAAACACCCAATTGTTTTTGTTTACATTCCATCGAGCGTTTTCCCGCAATTTATTTTTCCATTGCTGAAGTAAATATTCGATTTATCCATATGCAACCGTATCTCGGCAGTATTTCAAATGTATTTCATCATAAAGTACAATGTATTTAATAAATATATTATAAATGTTACTACAACAGAGATAAATACCTGTAAAAACAATATTTGAATTTGGTCAAAGGGAGGTCATTTCTTTCTTTACGTTAGTTACTAACAAGGGAGAGCACTCTATTATTTACTCAAAGTAAACAAACATTGACTGGAAGGGAGCCTGAAAAAATAATCAAACACCGTGAAAGGTGCACGTTAGCTAGCAGAATATAATACATAAATGAATTTAAAAATACTTATGTAGTAGAATCGTGGTTAATTGTTTATTTTAAAAACGAAAAGCACGGAGAATTGGGGGGCAGTTGACATAAACTGTACAGCTTGCAATTCCCGGTAAAACGCACGTGATTTTTTTGTCTTGCACTAGTGCAAGATAAGAAAATCTCACACAGCTAAAAATAGCAACTGGTCTATCTCAAAATTGAGAAAATACTGGCTCTACTGCTCCCAATTAAGACTGTAAGCGTACCGGCTTAAAACAAAGACCATAATGGCAAGTAGGGTTTCCTCTTACAATAGCAAAATTTTGAAATACAAACGTAGATATCCGACTTAGTGCGCACGACGCATTTCTTGAATGACGATTTGTCACTGGATGGTCATCAATTCATCTCAAGATAAACTGTCTGAAATTACTTGGTAACTCTGCTACTTTATCTATTATTGTTGTATGTTAACTGACATTCCAGTGTCAGTAGTTCTCAAATAGTGCAGTTTTTAAGTAACTGACAAACTTTATCACGACTAATAATGTAGATTAATGGTTTATATATTATTATGAAAAAATGATTATTAAAGTATAGTTCAAATATTAATGTTTCAAAATTTTAAATTAATATATATTATAACATTATTATTTGTCAGATATTGAGTTATATATTTACAAATAGACAATAAATGACTTTTTTTTAAGGTATGCATTTTATAGAATAGGCGTAAAATTGCTAATTTTGGAATATACCAAAATAAGGGGAGATAATTCAGTTTGTTAAATAAAAATTTTCTGACTCTTTTTTTTTTTTTTTTTTTTTTTTTTTTTTTTTATTTTTTTTTTTTTTAATGATCTACGCACTTAGTCTTACTCTTTTTTTTCCTTGTCAGTCAGCGTCCAAACGTAATAATAATAAGAACACGTGCGGAGATCTAACGCTGATACCAAATCCTTGTAAATCAAGTAGAGTTCCCTCTTGCTGTGGCAACATTTTGACATAGAAACGTACTAATGTCAAGTTGACTAGTGGGTACAACGCGTTTCTGGAATAACCTTCATCAGTTGTTAGGAGCGTGTCTTAATTATTTTTTTATTTTATTATGACATATCCCGATAAATTTTCACAGAATATTATTAGTACTTATACGACTTGAAAAATGTAAAAAGAAAATCTCAAATTGTGATTGTTTTTCCTCATCTGGCCCCACTTTCTCTGTCATGGTCACAGATAATAATTGACAGCAAATTGCATATTGTTACAACATTGATACCAAATCCTTGTCAAGCAAGTGGGGTTTCCTTTTGCTGTAGTAAAATTTTGAAATGCAAACGTAGATATCCAACTTAGTCCGCTCCACACGTTTTAGGAATAACCTTCGACAGGTACGGAGGATTTGTCACTGGATGGGTATCACTGCATATAAAGATAAACTTAACACAAATACTTGGTAATTGTGGTACTTTTGATATTAATGTAAAAAAAAAAAAAAAAAAAAAAATCTTAGCTGACCCTACAGTGTCAGTTGTTTCCAAATATATAGACAGCTACGGGTTGTTGGGGGGCGGGGGGGGGGGGGGGGGGGGGGGGTTTAAGTTAAAACTGACATCAAGTCAGATATTTCTAATTCTAACATGACGTAATTCTTTCCCTTTGTGAACTAACGAGCGATTTATCGATTGGGTATATTCTCAATAGCACATGCGCCGGTGCATGTGGTGGCTTTCCCGTCGTAAATGTACATGTTGTGTGCGACATTATCCGCAAACGTAAATATAAATTACCGTCTTCCACTCAAAGTTTACTACCGTATTTGTACTCTTAGATATATCAGAATCGAAATAAATCATGGAAGCCAGATCGCAGTTACATAAGTAACTGACAAACTTTATCACGACAATAAATGGAAATTTATAATATATATATTATTATGTAAAAATGATTATTGAAGTACAGTATAATTAATGTTTCAAAATAATAAATTAGTATATATTACAAAATGTATGATATTATTAATTGTTTAGATATTGGTCTATATGTTTATAAATAGACAATAAATTAGTTTCAATTAAAGTGTAACTTTTATTAAATAGGCGTAAAATTGCTAATTTGTGCATGAATAAGGGGAGATAGTTCGTTTTTTCAAAATACCTTTTCTTACCAAACACTCTAATTTAAAAAAGAAAACTATCTCCGCTCATTTATTTTTTTCAGCGGCAAAGCAAAAAAAAATAATTAAGAACAAGTGCGGCTTGTTTTGTTTTTTGTTTTTTTGTCTTTTGTGCTCAATCCCTGTAAATCAAGTAGGGTTTACTTCATGCTGTTGTAAAATTTTGAAATAAAATCGTATATAAGAATAAGAATAAGAATTATATTGTCCAATAGAGGGCCCACATATATATTTTGAATATGACGCGTTTCTGAAATAACCCTCACCTGGTAGTGACTATTTGTCATTGTACGGGCATCAAATAATCTAATATAAACTGACCTAAAATACTTAGTGAGGGTGCCACTTGTATCATCAACATAGTATTTTGACTGACAAGGCAATGTCAGCAGTTACCAACAATTAGACAGTTACCTTAGTAACTGCCTATGATTACGCGATCATGACCACTGAAATAAATGTTTAGTATGTTTATATACTATTATAGAGATACGATAATTGGAGTGCAATTCAAATATTGATATTCCAAAAATTTTAATTAATATATATTATGATATTATTGTTTGTTCAGATATTGGTCTATATATATAAAAAAGACAATAACTTAGTTTCGATTGAAATATAACTTTTATTAAAGAGGCGTAAAATTGCAAATTTTTGAATATCGATAAATCAGGGGAGATAATTCACTTTTTTTACTGAACACTAATTTGAAAAAGATTAATTTCCGCACTTACTGATATTTTTCTTGCTTGTCAGCGACCGAGTAAAAAAATAAGAACAAGTGCGGAGATCTAACTCTAATACCACATCCTTGTAAATCAAGTAAGGTTTCTTCTTACTGTAGCACAATTTTGGAAATACAAAAGTAAGATATCCAATTCAGTGGAATAATCTTCATCAGGTACGGACCATTTATCATTGGCTGGGCATCAGTTAATCTAAAAGTAAAGAACATGCTTACTTGGTAATTGTGCTACTTTTGTTGAACTTGTGATTAAACTAATCATATGATTAGCCATAATTACATAATTAATTCCTAATCCCATATACTTACTTAATGCAATGATTAAATTTTGTTGCTGAACTCTTTTTTAATCAATGTATTAACTAATCATATTTAATTATTGAATTAGCTAATTATGTGAATAGGAATGAATCATGTAATTAGGGTTAATCATATGATTAGCTTAATCACTAGTTCAACAACGGAGCTCAGGGTATTTTAACTGCCCCTCAAATGTCAGATGTTCCCAAAGAGACAGCTACGATTTTGACCAAAAAAATTATATGTTTTGGAAATTGGTAAATAGCTTTAAAATGATGAAATAAAGGTAAATATTTCACATTAAACAGCTTATCGAACCACTTTTCGCCTTTTGAGAACGAAAATTACCATCGATTAGTTATTTCCTTGCAAGCAAATAATTTGACCTCGCTTTTTCCGTATGCAACTGACCTTACTAGTGACAGGTAAAAACGAATAATTTGTATTTTGTCGCTTATTAACTGCAAACTTGTATGGTTCTTTGTCGGTAATTAACACCGACTAAAAGAAGATTCACAAAAAATAAGAAATAAGTGCATTGTTATACTGATTTAATGACGATTCGACAAACTCCGTAAACAATGTCGATAATTAATAAGATGGCGTCCATCTCTTGATCGATATCAAAACACGAGCAGTTGCACGATTTTTCCCCGATGCGCGTACATTTCATAACATTTTTAAGTTACAGAAACACGTTTTATTAAGGCATCAATCATATCTGATAGTTTTTACGGGTAACAAAATCTACGATTTGGCAGATAATGCCCCTATAAGGGATCGACCATTTAACTTGAAGGGGGGGGGGGGGGGGGGGTATGGTTTTTTTCTAAAAATATATTCTGATTTCCAATGTTGCTTAAAAGAATATTCTGATTTTGGTGGAGGACAAAAAAAATAATCTGATTCAAAGTTTTTGTCATATAACCTAATGTTAAATTCTGGAAAAATTTAGCGCTTTGCGCGACAAAAAAAATAAATATTCTAATTCTCGTGTTGTCCGAAAAAAAAATTCTGAGCGAAACTTGACAGACACAATTGAAATATGAAGTAATCGAGTCGTGAATTAGACCTGGTTATTCCAGAAACACATCGTGAAAATTTATCTAAATTGGATATCGAAGTTTGAATTTCAAAATTTTTCTATAGGAGGAAACCCCACTAGATTTATTTTACAAGGATCTGGTATCAGTGATAGATCTCTGCACTCGTTCTTCTTATTTTTTTTTGCTTGGTAGCTGACAAGCAAAAAATATAAAAAAAATGAACATGAGCGGAGAACTATTTTTTTTAAATCAGAGTGGTCGGTTAGAAAAAAATATTGAAAAAATTGAAATATCTCCCCTTATTTATGCATATTCAAAAATTAGCAATTTTACTTCTTTTTAGTAAAAGTTATACTTTAATAGAAACATTTTTTTTTTGTCTATTTATGGATAGATAGACCAATATCCGAATAAATAATAATATCACAATATACACTAATTAAAAATTTTGAAACATTGATATTTCAACTGAACCACATTGATAATTTCTCCTTAAAGGAAAACGCCATGGTCTTAACAAGTTAGCGTGGAAATTTAAATGACAGTAAATAAAAGACATCTGTGTTAATGAATCGAGAATAAACTTGAATTTCGTCAATAAATATTTGTTGTTCGTACGTATAAACTAGATAGGAATGAAGGGAAATCATTTTTGAGACGAGGACAAGCGAAGGTCCTTTTTAAAACTGGCGCGTTATTGTAAAATATCGAGTCGAAGCGAGAATTCCCTCTTTGTATTTTGACGATTGTTTCATACCTTTATGTATATATAAGTAATACGGCAGCTGGACCTAGAAACAAAAGTTAGTAGAACGAGAGAGTTGTAACACGAAATGTTGTAAAATATGGATAAATGGTTCAAAGATATACTTCCAGACAAAGATCCATACCATAATCGCGGGAGGGACCAAATGAGGAAAAAGGGGGGTCCGGAATTCGAGTGTCTGTGGTATTTTTAGCATTCATTAACACAGATGTCTTTTATTTACTGTCATTTAAATTTCCACGCTAACTTGTTAAGACCATGGCGTTTTCCTTTAAGGAGAAATTATCAATGTGGTTCAGTTGAAATATCAATGTTTCAAAATTTTTGATTAGTGTATATTGTGATATTATTATTTATTCGGATATTGGTCTATCTATCCATAAAAAGACAAAAAAATAATGTTTCTATTAAAGTATAACTTTTACTAAAAAGAAGTAAAATTGCTAATTTTTGAATATGCATAAATAAGGGGAGATATTTCAATTTTTCCAATATTTTTTTCTAACCGACCACTCTGATTAAAAAAAAATAGTTCTCCGCTCATGTTCATTTTTTAATATTTTTTTATTTTTTATTTTTTGCTTGTCATCTACCAAGCAAAAAAAATAAGAAGAACGAGTGCAGAGATCTATCACTGATACCAAATCCTTGTAAAATAAATCAAGTGGAGTTTCCTCCTATAGAAAAATTTTGAAATTCAAACTTCGATAATCAATTTAGATAGATTTTCACGATGTGTTTCTGGAATAACCAGGTCTAATTCACGACTCGATTACCTCATATATGTGTCTGTCAAGTTGAGATAGAAGGGGAAAATAAAGGTATTTTTAATATTTAGAGAGAGCACATAATCTTATTTAGATTTATTTATGTCAATTAAATCTACGATCATTCATCCATTTAAAACTGTTTTGGATAATTTGTGTGATCGCCCTACTATATATTTATGTTTCAAATGTCATCTCTAAAAACCCGATGTTGTTAATTGGATTTTTTTTGCACTGTAATGCGATTGTCATCAGGTGATTTTCTTTAAATGAGGCACCTTTGGGGTTATTTGAATTTATTTCCGATTATTTGCCTTATTTTGAAAAAATAAATATATTTTTCATTATCATAGCAAAAAAAGTTTGAATTAATTTATGAGAATTGATCGAAATTATGTGTTCGGTTCATTCAAAATAACCTCAATCAGGTTGTACACACCCTTGCGTAATCCGCTTCGCGGGTTACACCGTGTGTACAACCGGCTGTTATTTCTTCATGAACCGAACAAAAATTGGAATTAATCCTTAAATAAACTGTCAGCAATTATATTACCTTTGATATTTATGTATTATGTTATAACTGACCTTCAAGTGCCAGATGTTTTCAAATAGTGCAGTTTTAAGTAACTGACAAACTTTATCACGATAAGAAATTGAAATTTATTATTTATATAGTATTATGGAGAAATGATTATAAAAGTATAGTTCAAATATTAATGTTTCAAAATGTTAAATTAGTATATATTGAAACATTATTATTTGTTCAGATGTTGGTATATATATCTATAAATAGACAATAAATTAGTTTCTATTAAAGTATAACTTTTACTAAATAGGCGTAAAATTGCTAATTTTTGAATATAGGAAAATAAGGGGAGATCATTCACTTTTCTAAAATAATTTTCCAAGCCGAACACTAATTTCAAACAAAAAAAGATCTCTGCACTTGCTGAGTGTGGAGGTCTTACACTGATACCAATTCCTTGTAAATCAAGTAGGGTTTTCTCTTGCTGAAAGAAAATTTTGAAATACAAACGTAGATATTAAAGTACGACTTTTATTACACAGGCGTAAAAATGCTAATTTTTGAATATGCATAAATAAGGGGAGATAATTAACTTTTTTTTAATAATTTTCCAAGCCGAACACTCTAATTTAAAAAAATAAATTGATCTCCGCACTTGCTCTTCTTTTGTTTCTTTTCTTTTTTTATTTTCAATTTAATTCAATTTTATTATTAATTTCTCATGCTTTCAGCGGCCAACCATAAAAATAATATGAAACCGGGACGGCCATGAATCAATCGTAACCACTCGGCCATTCTCCCTACCCTGCAAATAATGCATTAGGCGTATAAATTGCACTCCTTTTCACATGTCAGTTACATGAAAGTTTGATAAAGTTATATTTTAAAAAAAATTCTATATTTCAATTAAAGTTTTAATTAGCTTTGCGTGATTAGATTTTACTTAGTATGTCTTCCATATTGGATTTTCGTGGACTATATTTTTTTCCGGCTTAACTTAACTTAACTTCCGGCAAACAATTTAAGAAGAATTTCTACTATGTACGTACGAGGTTATTTGCAGGGTAGCGAGAATGGCCGAGTAGTTACGATTGGGCCATGAATGCTCGCGCATCTGAAAATTATCTGGCAATTTCATCAAAAAGTGTCAAGATATTTTGGGCCGAGATATATTGGGGACGACTTTTTTTTAGGGCCGAATCTAGTCTCATTCAATCGAGCTGTCGTTCCTTTATTCGAGTTATCGTTCCTTACGAAATCTCAAAAGTTAACTTCGGCGTAAAAACAAAAATTCGTGTCAGTTTGTCAGAAGAGATTTAATAAATTAAAAAATATCAATAAAAGTAAAACAAGTTAGCAAAATGACTTTTATTACGGGTTCCGGGTTTCAGTTGTATCGGACGCACGAGAGAGGGTACCCCACGAGATTTCAGGATCACATTTGCGCTTTATGTTAAGAAGATCTTCATTAGTTGAGTGTGTTAGTGTGTTACACGGAAACCGGTGTTTACAAAGCGTCGATTTTTTTTTTCTTCCACAGTATGTTCAACCATGTTTGTTAAAAAATCATAAGTACACATTTTATACCATAAAGAGCTCGCTTAAGCTGTAGCAAGATTTTGAAATACAAACGTCTATATCCAATTTAGAGCTCACGATGCGCTTCTGGAATCAAGCAGGTCCTAATTCACGACTCGATTACCTCATATTTGAATTGTGTCTGTCAAGTTGAGATCGAAGGGAAAAATAAGATTGATAAAAAAGAAAGGTTTGTTAATATATAGAGAGAGCACATAATCTTACTTAGAAATAATCTATTTTTACATTTATGTCAATTAAATCTACGATTATTCATCTATTTAAAACTGTTTTGGATAATGTGTGTGATCGCCCTACTATGTATTTATGCTTCAACTGTCATCTCTAAAAACCTGATGTTGGTTAATTGGGGTGAGTGATTGTTGCTTAGTGCCAATTCAGCAATTTTTCAGCTAAATTATGACGAGAACAAGTTAATTTTCAATAAGATGATGATGAGGTCCACTTTGTTCTAGACCAACACGCTGATTGGATTTTTATAGTGCTAGCTCATTGAAGCAACCATTCGCGGGTAGACATGTCCCTCCACTTGAACAGATTATTCTGATTCCGATCCAACCAGTCTTTGCTCTTTCTCCTTAATGCTGCGTGCTTAGCGGAGAAGCAACAATTACCAATTTTATAGTGTTTGGCTTGACCCGACCGGGACTCGAACCCACGATCTACCGCACTCCAGGCGAGCACGCTAACCATTACGCCACAGATGTGGTTGTTTTTGGTTAATTATATATTTTTTTTTTTTGCACCGTAATGCACAATTAATATCAGTCTTATTTTATTTGAAATATACATACATTTATGATTTTTCTAAATACAATAGAATATACGTAAATTTGTTCAGAATTGAATGAACATAAAGGAATTAATAGCTGTGTTGCTTACGTGCAAGGAGGATAATGGAACGTCGCCATCTTATCAGTCTCGATCGAGTACACGTTAAACTCCCCTATCTATATCCACTGGACTAACCTTCATCAGGTACAGACGATTTGTTATTGACAAGGAATCAATTCAATACATCGAAATAAAAACTGTCAACAATAATGTGTCATCTTTGATATTTATGTATTTCATACATGCCAATGATCCAGATTTCTCCTGGAGACTCCGGAAAGTTTACCCTTTACCAGGCTACCGGGAAAGCTGTTAGATTCTCCGGAATTTCCAAGTTTCCAAAAGAAAACATTTAAGTTGAATATTTATTAATTTTTTGTAGAAAACACACAGTGTAACATACAAAACTTGCAACTGAGTTCCATGAAACTTGATATTATACAAATTTACAAGTCAACTATAACTAATAAATCTAGTCTGAAAACTATTAAATATCTAGTCAATGTTGTTTATACCACTGTCCCAGAATCAAATAACCATGGGTTTGATATTGTTCTCTCAAACAAACAATACAAAAGGTAAATCTACTCTGTTTGTACATGTACTTTTGATTATGATATCCAAGTTTATATTGTTTATTGATAGTGTGGAACTTTTTCACAACTTAGTCATAGTTATGGTAATAAGCTTGATGCTGAAGCCTTTATTTGCTTTTACAAATGAACCTTTCATTTTATATTTTGAACCAGGAAACACATCCAAAAACCAATTGAAAAACCTCAAAATCGTTTTCAACCTGGAGGGGTCTTCTCCACCCTTAAAACCTACCAGGTCCATGCCCTGGGCGCCTCTCCTAATTTCATCAGGTATTCAACTCAAAGAATGTTAACAAGCATGTATTATTTTAACTGACCCTCAAGTGTCAGAAGTTCACAAATAGTGCAGTTTTTAAGTAACTGACAAACTTTATCACAATAATCAATGTAAATTTATGGTTTATATATTATCATGGAGAAATGATCATCAAAGTATAGTTCATATATTAATGTTTCAAAATTTTTAATTAGTATATATTATGACATTATCATTTGTTCAGAAGTTGAGTTATATATCTACAAATAGACAATAATTTAGTTTCAATTAAAGTATACATTTTAGTAAAAAGGTGTAAAATTGTTAATTTTTGAATATGCATAAATAAGGGGAGATAATTCACTTTGCAAAATAATTTTTTTCTAAGGGACCGATCATTTAACTTGCAGGGGTGGGGTGGGGGGGTATGCTTTTTTGTTTCGTTCAGAAAAAAAAAAATTCGGACAACAAGAGAGTTAGAATATTATTTGTTTTTGTCGCGCAAAGCGCGAAATTTTTTTTCAAAACTTTAACATTAGGTTATATGACAAAAACTGAATCAGATTTTTTTTTTTTCCTCCACCAAAATCAGAATATTTTTTTTTCAGCAACATTGGGAATCAGAATAGTTTTTTTTTAGAAATACCCATTTAGAAATATGAATATTTGAAATTTCCTGTCGTAGTGACGTCACGGAGACGGATCATGTTAGTTGAATAAACAATGTATCTGACTCTTCCCAACATCGTGCCCTTTTGGTTATGTTTTCATGGTTTTAATATCAGATCAACTGCAATACAATGCTTACAATTGTATATCGTCTTAATTATTTGTTTTCTTAATATTCCCATCCCATGTTACATTTTCATAAAACAAATGAGTTTATTTGTATTGGGGGATATCTACGTATAATTCCATGTTTTACATGATTGGCCGTAGGATAAATAACTGTAACTTTTAACTCGTTTCATGCGTACATATGCTTTTATTCTTTTTTGTCGCCAATGCTGTCGTACTTTCCCGTGTTTTGGTGGTCACTGGTCGATGTGTTAACTAGGGTAGTCCTGATCGGTAGTTACAAAAAAAAAAATCTTCTCACACTTTCCCTTTTCGTTAGTGCAATGAAATGCTTGACATGAAATCATAATGATTTTGTAAATATCAAAAGATAAATATACGACGTTATTTTACGAATTACATATTTTTTAATGATAAAACTGCAACTGATCAATGTTGCTATAACATACTATACCGATTGCATGACGTCACGGCTCTTTCGGAGGAGCTTTAATTGCAGGTATAATCCGAGAATGGAGTATGCCTTTTGTCTCCTGACATTGAAGAGCTACGAAAAATGGCGATCCCCATTATTTGGTGCTACATGCAACTTCAATGACCAAATTCTACCTTACGGTATACTATTTTAAACTTTCATTAACGCAAGTATCTTTTATTTACTGTCATTTAAATTTTCAAGCCAACTTGTGAAGACCATGGCGTTTTCCTTTACTAAAGTATTTAACTGACACGCCGATGTCAGCAGTTCCCAAATGAATTTGACAGTTACGTAAGTAACTGCCAATTTTGATCACGACCACTGAACTTAAATGGTAGTATCTGTCTATATACTATTATAGAAAAATGATTACTGGAGTGCAATTCAAATATTATTGTTTCAAATTTTTAATTATTATATATTATGATATTATTATTTGTTCAGATATTGGTCTATATATCATTAATTATACAATAAATTAGTTTCTTTTGAAATATAACTTTTACTAAAAAGGAGTATAATTGCTAATTTTGGAATATGGATAAATAAAGGGAGATAATTCACTTTTTTCATTGAACACTAATTTGAAAATTTCCGCACATACTGATATTTTTTTTGCTTGTCAGCGACCGAGAAAAAAATAAGAACAAGTGCGGAGATCTAACACTGATACCAAATCCTTGTAAATCAAGTAAGGTTTCTTCTTACTGTAGCAAAATTTTGGAAATACAAAAGTAAGATATCCAATTCAGTGGAATAACCTTCATCAGGTACGACCATTTATCATTGGCTGGGCATCAGTTAATCTATAATAAAAAAAAAAAAGCCATGCATACTTGGTAATTGAGCTACTTTTGATATTACTCTGGTATTTTAACTGACCCTCAAATGTCAGATGTTCCCAAATAGACAGTTACTTAAGTAACTGACAAACTTTATCACGACTACGATATTAAACTTATAGTATATTCACAGGCACTCGACGTTCAATGAATAAAATGTAACAGTGACACTATTTTTTTTTTCCACACTGACCCTACATTTTATTCATTGAACGTCGAACGCCTGTGGTATATTAATATTAATAAGAGTTGGTTATTAGAGTTATGTTCAAATATTAATGTTTCAAACAAAATTATTAGTATAGATCTATATTATGATATTATTATTTGTTCAGATATTGGTCTATATTTCCATAAGTAGACTATAAATTAGTTTCTGTTGAAGTATAACTTTTATTAAATAGGCGAACAATTGTTAATTTTTGAATATGCATAGATACGGGGAGATAATTCTTATTTTTTAATATTTCATTTTAATCGAACACTCTAATTTAAAAAAAAAAAGTGATCGCCGCACTTGCTCATTTTTTTTTTTTTTTTTGCTTTCAATGGCCAAAACAAAACAAAAATAATAATAACAAGTGCCCATATTTATCACTGATACCAAATCCTTGTAAATCAAGTAGGGTTTCCTCTAATTCTAATAATAAAACCCTAAATGCTCGCTTACTCGCAAGGGTTATAACGGGATGCCATTACACGTAATGGAGCAGCCGCCGAGATTTTTTGCGCTCGCTTACAGAGTTTCTGACGCCTGCATTTATCAATAATAAGACATAACCTTTCCCTTTGTCCATTATTATAACAAGTTTTTATCACCTACCAGTATTTTAGAATGTAATTCCCACCAAAGAAAAATCCATGTTTACTTGCTCCCTGAACATTTTGAATTTCGTCATTTCCGGCCTCACTATTTGAATGTCGATACCATATTTGGCGATTTGAGGCGTGAATGTTTACATCAGCGTGTAGTAAGAAATACCATATTTAGAAAAGCTCCGCCTTCCGTAGTTTCCGGTTATGGAAAACGATCGATAAATTTGAACAAGGTTGTTGCTACCTTTGAAAAGCACATATTTCTCAGCCAAACCGATTTAACAAGGACTGGGATCATCAGTAATAGCTATAATGAAATGTTTGAAGCGTCAATAGTGAGTTTTTATGTTTCAACTGCAACTTTTTTTTTCTGCTCCATTGTGACGAATGGGACCGCCTTGTAGCTCTGCCGAGACACAAGTTTGTCACAGGAGCTACATTATTGCAGCTAGGTTTCCTCTTGCTGTAGCAAGATATTGTAATACAAACGTAAATATCCAATTTAGTGTGCATGACGGGCTTCTGGTATAACCATCAACAGGTAGGAACGACTTGCCATTGATTAATTCTTTTAAATATAACGGCGACAATACGTTTGCGCACATTCCAGACATGAGATTGAAACGTTCTAGTTACGAAAATCGATCAATTTACCCGGGTCGCGCACCTGTCATTAAATTATATTCGTTCAAACAAAATACTAAATATGGTTATTTTATTTGTCTATGTAGATACAAATCACATGTATAAATACTTTGGGAAATGCATTTTATTCTTAATCAAACCACTGTCACTGACAATAATTTCACCAAACTTTGCATCAAATCACCGGACGGTTTTCAATGCTCGTGGCCTTTACTAGGACTCGATACACCAAACGAAATTTTGTATCATATTAAATGGTAGTACATATTATATATACAAATAAACATTTACAAGAAATTCTAATTACAAAATTTGACAAATATAATGCATTTAATTCTAAAATAGGAAGCCCATGAACACCTGATAATATGAAACCAGCTGTCTCTTGTATAAGACATGAATTAAAACAGGGAAAAGGGGGACATTACCTGGTTTATTATCTTTTTTCTTGTTCATGTTTATTTTGATTGATGCATCTTTTGAACATCTTATTCATTTCCATAAATGCACTTGTATTGCTATCTCCAAAGGGGTCTTTTGTATGCAGTAAACATATGGTCAATATCCTTATAACTTTAATTTGTAGAGTTAATATTTTGATTTGTTTCTGATTTTGTAGATTGTTTTTTCGTAGACATTTATTTCACATCTCAGTAGTTTCCATGGGTTATCTCTATGAATAGTTCTAACTTAAACTTATGGAATATCCCGTTCACTTGAAATTTGACGAGATATAATATCCACTTTCCGCTTTGGAGTTCTTGGACTTTTTGTAATTTTAATGCCAAATACTGTCAAGAAATTGAAAAATTAACATTGTAACACGAATTCAGTGTGGGTTGGTCAGTCGAAATCAACATGCATGTAGTTGCATGCGTGCCAAAAAGTATCCTGTCACTGAGAATTTTCCTTATATAATATTTCATAATTAAGTTTTATGAAGTGCACATTGCCGCCTTTAAATGTGTCTGGATATATTTCCTACCAATAAAGAGAAAAAGAGGTAGATTTTAAGTAATAAAATTGTATCGTTTATGTTGAAAGATTCTTATAACCAATAGTTTCTTTTTAGCAACATAAACACAAAAGTGATCTTTTTTGTAAATATGACTTATGCGGAAATTGCAATACGTCAATCGATTTGATTATACACACCGTAAAGGGAGATAAATTTTATTTTGGATATGATTTTAACAAGTTGTCAACCTGCAGAAATGATGGAATAACATGACTCCTCATTGTAATTATGTACATCCAACGTTTGTTTTTACGATTTACGACTGCTCCGACCCAGTCGGTAATTTGCGAACAAAAAATGTCGTATATCGGAAGTCGGTAAGTTTTGTGAAACGCTCGTAAATCGTAAAGACAGTCGTACGACCAAGTTTACGATTTACGACATTTTGTGAAACGGGGGCCAGGTCTAATTCACGACTCGATTACCTCATATTTTAATTGTGTCTGTCAAGTTGAAATCGAAGGGAAAAATAAAATTTATCAAAAATAAAGGTATTTTTAATATTTACACGACCACCAATCTCTCTAACTCATATTTAAATGATATGCTAACGGTAAAGTTATCGGGATTTCCGGATATGCATTGGCGGGATCTTTTCGCGTCTACAAGGAGGTAAGTTGCACATTATTATCTTGTATTCAAGTACTTTTTACCAAAAAGGCCATGTAATTCGACGCAATTTAAAAATTCCTAATCCCAGAGTCAGCCGTTTCGTTGACTGATGTGCCGTAATGACGCTAGAATCTTTCTCCTGCGTATTTTGTCAGTCAAAAGAGTTCGATCGTGTAACTGATTGACTGAAGCACAGTCTACAAGCAATTGTGGTGTATCTCAATTATCTTTTTATGTTCCAAAATGATTATAAAAGACTTAGCCACAGTGTAATTTGTAGCATTGACTATTGATTGTTGTATGTCAATCGAAAATTCAAATGATACGAGTTATCGGGATCAGTAATGAGTTAGATTATTACCAAGTTAGATTTTCATAGTTTGGCAATATATTAAACTGTCAACAATTGTGTCACCTTTGATTTTATATATTATTTAAACTGACCCTCAAGTGTCAGATATCCCCAAATAGTGCAGTTTTTAAGTAACTGACAAACTTTATCACGCCAAGATATATAAATTTATAATTTATATATCATTATGAAAAAATGCTTATCAAAGTATAGTTCTAATATTAATGTTTCAAAATTTTAAATTTGTATATATCATAATATTATTATTGGTTCAGATATTGGTATATATAAATAAGTAGACAATAAATTAGTTTCTATTAAAGTATAACTTTTATCAAATAGGCGTAAAATTGCTAAATTTGGAATATTTATAAAGAAGGGGAGATAATTCTATTTTTTTTAAATAATTTTCTTAACCGAACACTCCAATTTTAAAAAAAAATAAGGTCTCGTCTCCGCACTTGTTCATTTTTCTCCTTGTCAGCGAACAAGAAAAAAATTAATAGGACAAATCCGGATATTTAATTATAATTAGATTGCTAATTGATTACATGTTCAAAAAGCTTTTTGTGATTGGTTGGAAATGAAATAAAAAGGTGAACACTGGTGCTTTATGCTTCGGAATAAATGTGCTACGAGTCTCATAACAGAAAACTGTCAGTTCAGTTGTTTATATTTACGTCCCCCACTGACCCGTAAAATTACGACAGAATTGGATGCACATTTAGAACCGAATAGTCTATAAACTATTAAAATACATGGCAAAATAAGCCGAATGTGTTTATAACAATTTCAAATGACAACAACAAACAGGATATAAATGTGCTAAACAAAATGAGGGTCTACAACATAAGTAATCTCGTTGACATTAGGATTCCGAAGAAATTTCCGAAGAAATCTCAGAACAGACAGAAAATTTCTTCGGAATCCTAATCTCAACGAGATTACAACATAAGCTCCTAATCTCCTTCGGCTGTCTCCTTTGTTTACCGATTCATCAATTGGATAATTCGAAGTAAAGATATTTCCTCCATGAAGTCAAATTATAAGCCACCGGTAAAAATACTACATAATTAAGCCAAACTAAGAACCGCTTTTTTTTCTTTCTTTTTTTTTTCTTTTTTTTTTGCAAACTACAAAAAAATTCAGTGTATCGAATCCTTCGATTTTTATTTTTAGGTTGCTTAAATAAATACTTGAATCTGATATGCATCAACTTAAAATGTGTCTTTCTGTTTCAAACAGTCGTTTATAAAAATGCTCCATTCGACTTTTACTATCACAGGGGCTCTTGTAACATGGAATTACATTACCCCTTTTTCTATCTTCCTGTTTGCATATTTATTTTTTTTAAATAAAATTTCTTTATTATGTCATCTATCTTTCCCTTTTTAACGTGTTCGTGTCCATATCCATACAATCTTATGTCATGTGATCTTCGGTAGTCGTGATCGTATGGTAGTTGGATTTATAACTACCTGTACAATCAGTACCTATTATCACTAAAGTTGTGATTTCGAACCCCGTGCATGGCGAGGTATACTTGATACAACATTATGTGATAAAGTTTGTCAGTGACTTGCGGCAGATCGGTGGTTTTCTCCGGGTACTTCGGTTTCCTCCATCAATAAAACTGACCGCCACGATATAACTGAAAAATTGTTGAAAGTGGCATTAAACACCATAAAAATAATCAATTAACCAACAAATCAGTGTTTAAACATATTTTTAAAAAAACATGCCGTATAGATTAGCATGGGTCCTTATCATCGTGGGGCCCCGGGCAACTGCCTAGCGTGCCCATGCCCAGTATGGCATTTTTCTAACACAATGAAACTCGATCATTTACGTCCGTCCTAAGGGCGATTTGGTACACAATATTTCAGCTATATCGTGGCGGTCAGTTTTATTGGTTGAGTAAACCGGAGTTCGAATCTCGATCAGGGCGAGGTGTACAACATTCTGTGATAAAGTTTGTCAGTGATTTGCGACAGGTCGGTGGTTTTCTCCACCAATAAAACTGACCGCCACGATATAACTGAAATATTGTGAAAGTGGCGTTAAACATCATCAATCAAACAAGCACACCATATATTTTTGGATTACATTGGTTGATCTTTCATTTAAATGGGGGTTTTTTATCTTTAAATAAATACTAGTTACTCAAATAATTGACAAACTTTATCAACATTGTTGAGAAAAAATATTTTATATATACAGATGTAATCAAAAGAAAAGTTACTATTCAAGAGTCAACTGAATTTTATAATTGTAAAAATTTGGAGAAAATTTTATGGATCGACTATCATTTACAATATCTTATAAATATTTGTTTTAATAAACATTTTATTGATTTGTAAATGTAATATTTTATCTGAATATATGTAACATTTATAATTTTCCTAAAATATGAAATCAGGGGAGGTGGTGCAAATCCAAAGCTGAAACAACCGAGTTGTGCACAAAGATTGGCAAAATCGGGCATACACTCATACATGTACATGGGGGGGGAGGGGGTGCTCAAACAATGTACATGTCAGTATCAAGTTGGTAAGAAATTGATCAGTGTTGATGGGGGTATGGACAGTTGTCTTGCATTCCATTCAAATGAAAATGGGAGAAAATGAATACAGTACAAGAAATAAATAGACACAATAAATCACTCCTAATTACACGTTGTTTTTTTACGTGTCATGTAGAAGCATGACATTCTTCTAACAAAATGACATTCATTTACGTCCGTCCTACGGGCGATTTCTGTACGCATTATTCTTACTACACAGATATACATTGACAAAAGGAATAAAATCAGTATCGTAAGTTACATTATTATTAATTGGCTGATGACTCGAGAAAAAAATAAGAATGGGATGTTCATCATTTAACAACCCTATTAGCATGGGGCCAGTAACATCACCACACGAAATGACACAATAGTATAAAGGGAACTGGTTCATTTTGTGCGATGATTGTTACTGCCTACAAATAAATTATATTATAGTCTCAAACTTTAAAAAATATTTACCTTTTACCTCAAAAATCGATATTTTGGCGATTGCCTTGTTGATCTTTCTATTTGTAAGTTTAAAACTGACATCAAGTCAGAATTTTCTAAATATACAGTTACGCAAGTAACTGACAAACTTTATCAATTAAAAATAGAAAAAATGTTTTATATATAATCAGAAGAAAATTTAGTACTTAAGAGTCCACTAAATTTTATAATTGCAAAGTTTTCAAGAAAAATATATGGTTTTACAATAATTTACAATATTTTATAAATATTGGTTGGTATTAAACGTTTTATGTATAGATAAATGTAGTATTTTATCTGAATATATGTAAAATTTAGAATTTTCCTAAAATAAGAAATCAGGGGAGGTAATGCAAATCCAAAACTGAAAAATTGAAATAGCCGAGTACATGTTTTCCAGTTCCCAAAATTTTTATTTTAAATAAAAATTTATAAAAACAATATAAATTAGACTTAAATACACATGAAATAAAAAAGTCTGTTTTAAGGGAAATGTAATTATTAAGCGGCTAAGTAATACACCACCTTGTAGCCATGTTAATCCAACATTGGCAACAAACTTGCTTACTCCGGCAATCCGATCCAAGATTGCAAGAACAAGACAATATCCACACAGTTATTCCTACAGGCTAATACAAACAAGTAAAGATTCTTACAAGTACTCATTTTCCCCCCAAGAACAATAGCACAATGGAACCTCTTACCTGTAGCTGCAATGCAATGCACTACACTAGACAGTTTCGGAGAACATATCCCAATATTTGCTCTCGAACAACACTTCAACATCTAAACACCACACTTGTACATAGCCTAAAATGTATAGTATATAAAAGCGGGGAAAAGGAAATAACTCTGAATTGTATCTTTTGTAAATATTTGGCTGTATATATTAAATTAGTCCCCACGCAAGTGCGGCATAATGACATCAGTGCCCGGGAAGTTATCATCAGTATGTTGATGGAGCGCTGAACTATAAAGAGGAAGAAAGAGAAAGTTGGGGGGTTTTTTTGGGGTTTTTTTTTTTAAATAATGTGATGTATTTTATTTTCAGTGAAGCAAAATATGAATATTTAGATTGGTTAAACCTGGGAGTAATATTACTCTCATGTTAAATCTAATCAAAGTTAAGCCTCTAGTAGTCCATCCCTAAAATATCAAATATGCTTAAAATTTTATTATATTGAGCTGTATATATAATTGTTTGTTTTCTTAATTCTTTTCTTTTTTTTTCTACAAAGGGGAAATGTCAAGAACGCACTTGATATACAATTTCAACACATTGTTGAACCATGCAAGTGTCGGGTAAAAACGTATGCGTTGTAGCAAAACAACAAAATGTAATATTATTATCATTATCCTTATTATTATTATTATTATTAAGTGTGGAGTCATGTTCAGATATAAGTTTAGGTATCAAGGTGTCTAATATTTTTGTCATATGAAAATATTTACGATTATCTCCCTTGGATTTTTAAATATTCCACGGACCGAAAAATTTAAATTTTTGCGAGTCTACTCTTCAACTGGGTTAGGTTTGCTGTACTTATTCTGCTTTAATTAAATTTAAACTGACCGTCTAGTCAGAATTTACCAAATATATCAGTAACGCAAGTCACTGACAAACTTTATCACATTTTTTCATGGCAGCTATGGTTTTTATAGTATGAAGAAAGAGTGAAACGCAACGGTAAAATTAGAATATTATTATTTCAAAATGTTTAAATTAATTTATATATTTTTTTAAATTATTTGCAATATTTCATCAAGAATAAAATTATATTTAATACGAAATATACAAAAAGGTAATATTTGGTTAAATTAGTGCAAAATCTCTTATTTTCATAATATCAGGAAATAAGGGGAGGTAATACAAAATAACAGCTGTGTTGGCAAAGGTAAATTAAAAAAATATCAAAAAGTCAGATACAAAGAAAACTGTTTTTATTCTGAAAATAGTGAAATGGTGTTTAGTTTAATATTATTTTATTGTACACTGAAAATAGGATTGGTCAGCAAGTTTTTTTCTTATATGAAGTCCTCTCATTGCAAAATATGCACGGGTTATTAACGTGTTGTGTGGAATTATCTCCCTTTTTTTTAAACTTTCTCTTTACACATATATATTTGTCCTAAAATAGAAGTTTATGTGCACGAGGCATAAAAACTATGATAAAGGCGAGGTTCACCGATTTTTCAACGATTTTACAATATTAGACGTGTCAGATATGAACCTTTTAGCTTTGTTAATTACGTCGCCGTATTACACGAATGGGAAATATCCTTCTTCAGGGGCGTAGCTACGTTAGGCTCAAGTAGGCACGTGCCTATACATAAATTTGACATTTTTTTTCTATAAATCAATGCTCCATTTTCCTACTGGAATACCTACGCATGTAGATATATTCCATAATTGAATCCATAATGCATACAATATAAATGTACAGAGGGAATTATCCTGTAGACAACCCATCAGATCTGACTACTGGAAAATATCCCTATACCTTGCCTTCTTGGATCATTTGGCGGAAGAGATATCAAAGCGAGTAGTAAGCAACGATGAGCAGTTTTTTTTATCTTCTCTAAGTCCTGCAAGTCTTATAAACCTAACACGTGAAATAATTGATAGATAGTTCAATGCCTATCAGACAGATTTACCAAGGAAAGTAGAGTTTGTGCATGAGGTTTTGCGTTGGAAAATCAAGTGGGCTCACGTAGAAAGACTACTCGACACTCTACATGCAAACCGTGACCAATACCCGGCTATATACAACATCATCAGTATCTTACTGACGATACCGGTTTCATCGGTAACAAGCGAGAGATCTTTCAATGCAATGAGACGCGTGCAATCTCTCTTATGGTCGACTATGGGCGATAAACGACTGTCCAACGTATCAGTTGTGCATATATGTACACAGACATGTGCAAGTCGACTTGGATATGATTATTGATGACTTATACGAGTGAAAAACAATGAATAATTCATGATGAATAAAAGTTCAAAGCGTAACCTCTATCGTACATGTATTTTGTTATTCCTTTCGGCACTAAAGTTTCGAAGGATATAAAGTAACGTGACCATCCGTCCGTCCGCGAGAAGTCTGTCTGGGTAGTCAAGGACGCTATAGTTCTAGTTAGTCCATAGTGGTATCGTCAAAAAGGGACAAAATAATCTGAATTTCATGTTATTAAAGGCACTTCCAAAATGATCAAAAACGTCACCCTTTCTGTGAGCTTCCTGAGGGCTTCGTCCCATGGACCCTTGGGCGACCCCAAACCCCTCAAAGAAACAGCTTCTGCCTATTATTCTCCATTATTCTGGCTACACCCATGTTCTTCATAAGATATTTGCTTGTAGTCAGTGATTGTTGTTTAACGCCAATTCAACCATTTTTCAGCTATATCTTGGCGAGAACAAGTTGTAGAATTGTATTTATATACAAGATCTTCATAGCAGTAATAACATTTTGTGAAAGTATTCAATAATTTATGAAATCGGTATCCTTGCTGTAAAACGATTACGGTAATAGAAGTCAAAAACATACAACAAATACGCACAAAACGAACTGAGAAATGCATACGCCATATGATGGGGCTTAAGCACCTAAAAAAGGAAAATTTATGATAAGAAAAAAAAATCGCCTCTTTTGTCGTTAACGCGTGTGTTAAAGTTATCTTGAAATAGTGATATGTCTAAATTAAAAAAAAACTTAAGTCGCTTGTAATGTTTACATTTGAATTATCACAACAAACAACGTATTTCTGATTTATGGATGTGGTTTTAGAAAAAATTAAAATCAATCTAGAAATGATTTCAAGAGATTTTTATATCTTCTATATGGAATACACAAAGGGAAACTCGTAATTGCAAATAGTTTTCAACTCTAATAAATACAATGTAACTTATTCACAAAGTATCTGTAAACATTTCGCATTCGTATATGTTGGGGGATATCTGAGGATTTGAACGTTCCATAATGCGTCTTTCATAAGTCAGTCATTAGAACTGAGAGAGGGAGACTCATCACAGTCATAATTGCAGTTCATGTTATTGTATTATTTGTATGTAGTCATGTATGCTTTATTTGTCTTGTCTGTACATGTATATTATGTATAATTGCAATGCTAAAACCCAAATGGGTTACTTGTGTGCATTAATAAATAAGATATATATCTTAATTTCCGTACACGTAAACGTTGCAGATTACCTCCGTAATTTACGCAAATATTTAACGTAGAGTCGGACACACCGTAAACGATGCATAATCAACCAAGCACCTTCAACATATTATTGGTTATTGTTGCTAAACCTCCGCCCAAATCAATCGTCTTTAAATAAATTGGTGCTTTAATCAATAGTAGAGTGGAAGCAAGAAGCGCCCCTCTTCTAAAGATTTGATTTGATTGTTGGTGTTTAACGCCACTATCAGCAATAGTTGAGCTATATCATGGCGACCAGTGTTAGTGGTGGAAGAAGCCGGAGTACCGGAGAGAACCACAGACCATGTGCAAAGTAACTGGTAAACTTTATCACTTGCGGCTGCGAGTCGAGTGCACCTTTTTGTAATTTACAAAGCCGGGAGCGAACTCACGCCGTATTGGTGATAGGTTTGTATGAGTTGTCAGGTAATCCGACTACCTAACTCATTGAGCCACCCGGGCTCTGACCCTCTAAAGAATTACTGTATTTGATTAATCCATGAATTCTTATTATGTATAATTTTTACTCAAAAACGTTGATTATTTTTATTCATATCGACATGAATAAAAACAAAAATAACCAACAAGCCATATTGGTGAGCTTGACGGGTCAAATGGCGCTGTTCTACCATTCCGTATAATTTCGGATTCAAAAATTAAGAAAAAACGTGGAGATTGAAAAAAAACATGGAAGCGAGAAGAATTCTAAAGAAATTTGATTTATCTGTCCCATGAGTTACGGCTTCTGATTACCCCTTTGGTATTTTCTACAATGGCCGACCGTTTCACAGAAAATTGCGAATAGGAAACCTGCGATAAATAATGCTAAAAAAATCGGGACTAGGTATAAACAGTCGGTTTGGTTTAGGTTTAATTTAAACGTATTTTATTCAGAAAAGTACTGAAAAGGATTGGATAGCAGGTTTGGGTTTATGGTGCTTATAACACTTATTCCGAGCTACTTTATCATAACAGTTTTTTGCTCCGCCGTTAGCAATGCCAATTCTTTGTTACACTAGACGTATTTTGTTTTAAATATATCACAAAGTGTATATACTGTGATACGTTTGTCAGTGATTTGCAGCAGGTCGGTCGTTTTCTCCGACTACTTCGGTTTCCTCCACCAATAAAACTGACCGCTAAGATATAATTGAATTATTATTATTAAGTGGCGTTAATCAAACAAATAACTGCTTGCGTACTTGAGCAAGCCTCGTGAGGTTGTGTGAGACGCAAAGCAAATGTGGTACTTTACAAAAACGTACACGATTTCTGACGTAGAAAGCATGAGAGTAGGAGTTTTTGACAGAGCTACCCAATGCAAATTATGTAGAAAAATAAACACATAAAGACAGCATATGTCTGTAGCATTGTTTTACCTAACTGTTGAAAAATATTTGAATATTTTGAAGAAGAAAAAATAAGTACAGTCAAACCTGTATTAAGAGGTCACCTTTGGGACAAAGATAAAGTTGTCTTTTAAGACAGGTGACCTCTTAAAAGAGGTGAATTTATATGAAATTTGCTATGACAGGACAAGAAAAAGGTGACCTTTTAATACATGTGGCTGCTTAATAGAGGTGACTGTATTGGCAGGCTTGACTGTAGTTACCTGTAACATCTATGAATGTTAATGCTCCGCGTTAGAAATGCTCCTATGCAGATTGTGATACAAAGATTTTCATAATCTGATCGTAAAGGTTAATTACATAATAATATGTAAAAATAACATGTAATTCTTTGTATATTTATATATTTTGATAATTGTATTTAGTCTTCCAAAATTTGTTGTGCATATTTATCATTCGTCAGTTTTATCAAAGTGTGGTCCTTCCCAGCTTCCGTACAAAAGCGAGTATTGGCATTTGGAAGAACGCTGGAGTTTTTTTTCTACGAAAACTAGATTCAAATAAAAACAAACAAATAAACAAACAGCTTGAATATTACCCAAATAATAATAAACATACCCGTATGTAATTGTTATAATACAATGAACAGTTGTTTTATTCTCAAGATCATCCTCATTAAATTATGTGAATTTAATATTGATAATTTAATTTTCAATTTAAACGTAGATTTAACAGGTCAAAGTGACCACGACATCCATTGTTTAGAAGATGTCAAAATCTCTTCAGAATGATCAAAGTGTTCTGACTTATGTTAACAACTGGAACCTTCACAGATGGACAGTGGCAACAAATGTTATTTAAAAGCCTGCTGCCTTGTTTAAGGGTAACATACAAGAGCCTAACCAATCTCTAGATCTAAGTGTCGACTTGAAATCATGAAAGTTTTTGCTTTATTTCTGATATTCGGACTTGCATGTAAGTTGTCTTTTATTTAGAAAAAACAAAAAAGCTTTAACTTTGCCAATCTTGTTTCACTTATTGTTTTAACTGATAAGATTGATTCATTCTTGTTCTATGCAAGGGGTACCCACAGCTGTGATTGTATATAGTAATAATTCTTTATTTCGTAAGCAAATACAGCTTATCCGATTATAACAATGCAAATATATTTTACAGTATACAACATTATACAATTAAAACATTTACAATAATGTAACGGAGTATGGCATAATATTTATATTTAACAACAGAAATATGCAAATTTTACAATCTATTATTACGAATTGTCTTGGCAGTATACAAATGGTTTCCGAAATTATTTAGCTCTTTAGCATTTCGTCTCTGGCATTTCGGATAGATAATACCTGAACCAATTTAAAAGTAGATGGATTTCTGTATCAATATACAATTACGGCCCTTCACCGATTCAGATGGCCGTAACTGTTTTATTATACCGAACAAACAGTTGAAATATACTGTTTAATATGTGAATTGTTAAAGTATTATTTCATTTGGGTTATTCACTGGACGTTGTAATTTTCGAGGGTTATTACACCGTTGAATAATAGAGTTATTCAATGGACGTGTGTAATTCTTGAGGTTATACACCGTTGGCGGCGATTAGAAGCAAAAATATCCAGATTATTTTATGTCATGTGATTATCTTTTAACTAATAGAATTGATTCTTTATTATGTGAGGTATAATAATAAATATTTATATATCTACGTCTAATATCTATATCACACTCTAAAATGAAATGGTAGTCATCTTCAATAGCTCTTTTAACGATAATGATAGTTGAATTGACATCTATGCAATTATAGGGTAAAGTTTGTCAGTGGCTTGCGACAGGGTAGGGAGCGATTAGTTAACTGCGGAGGAGGGTGTGTGTGGCTATGTTGGGTTTTTTTCTGAAAAAACCTTTTCTGTCGTCAAATTTTAGACAAATAAAAATACGTTGAATTTAAAGACGCAAAAAATAAATAATCTGCCCTGGCTGTTTTCGATGAGATATTTTTAGAAAAATTACAAAATTCATGTAATGTTTTGGACACAGAATTTTAATATATTTATTTTCTAGATCATTTTGTCATGTTTACATTATTTACACGATGTTGTTCTATTTGTTACCTGTTGTAACACTGCTAAACATGCGTTTTAAATACACGTTCAAAACACAAATAAGTATTTAATAAAGATTGTGGGTTTAAGCTGAAACACTTTCAGAACATTTTTGATTGAAAATACTTTTTTTTCATTAAGGCACTCATTCGTGTTTTTAAAGTGTGTGCTACATGTAGGAGTATCGATTTTGGTTATGATTCTAAGATTTGTCGAATATATTTTGGAACTATTTTGACGGGGGAGGAGGGGTAGTTTTTTTCATTTAATATCAGATATGTGTTTTAGAAGTGTCGTATTCTGAAACTTAATGCTTTGCAATATACGTACATTGTCGGAAATAGATAAAATTTATTTGTACGAGCTTTAGAGACAGGTATAAAAAACGAGCATTTGGTGAGCTGGTCTGTTTTGCAGCGAGTCTAAATTAATTTTATATTTAACGACAATGTACGTACATGTATATTGATTGTGTTTATCATGCAATGTAAAAATATCCAAAACAAGTGCCAAATTGTCTGAAAAGAGCTGAAACAAGCGTCGTTATCAGGGGCGGATCCAGGATTTCAAGTTAGGGGGGGGGGGGGGGGGCGCACTTAAAAAAATTGCGACGAGCGGAGGGAGGGGCGAACATTTTTGGGGTATTTCGTGTGCAAAATCAGGATTTTACGCCAACAAATCATATTTTTTCCAATTTTAGGGGGGGCGCCGGGTATTGTGTATTGTGTGGTGCAATGGCTAGAGTGCTCGCCTCGAGTGCGGTAGATCATGGGTTCGATCCCTGATCGGGTCAAACCAAAGACTATGAAATGTGTATTTGTTGCGTATCCGCTACGCACGCAGCATTAAGGAGAAATAGAAAAGATTGGTTGGCTCCGATTCAGGATAATGCGTCCTAGTGGGGCGACATGTCTATCCGCAGACTATTGTTACAGTGAACTAGCACTCTGAAATTCCAACTAAGTATGTTCGTCTAGTACAAAGCGGACCTCATCATCATCTCATTGAAAATTAACTTGTTCTCGCCATGACATAGCTGAAAAATTGCTGAATTGGCGTAAAACAACTATCACTCACGGACTGCAATATGAATTAATCTTTTTGTATTTCTAGTCTGTTCAGAGAGAATAGTTCAGCATGGAAGAGAGATAATTAATGAGATTTTAGCACAGGTAAGATTAATTAAACATTGTTATTTTTAATCTAATTATATTGCCAAAACTCTGGAGCACTTGCCTGGTCATACTCTATATGGGATTGTAAGCTTACGTGTCTTTACTTTCTTTTTGTTTTTGTTATCGTCAAAATGTAGGTAGTATTGTTTCCGACATTTCCCCATTTCATAAAATATTACATTGTAATTGTTTTTGTAGTCATAGGGTGACCGTTTTAATTGGAGGCAACTAGTGATAGCTGTAACCAATCAGAATAGCAAAACACGAGTTTTTAAATCAAATAGCATTAATTTTAATTTCACCTCATGTTTACAAAATATGTACACAGTTAACGGCAAAATATTATTTTGTGTTTTTTGGTCAGTTGCTCATGGTAAAGCCTACTCTTACCCATTTTATATTGACATGCTTCCAACAAAAGATATCATTATAAGGGAGATAACTGACAAAATTCAGCAGATGGTGGTGAACGGCAAGTTCGAAATTACAGCTAACGCGGAGAAGGGTAAATTGGAAGGGAGTTATGGCGTGACCCTTTGCTAACGAAGATGGGTTGGTTCATAGTAAAGATGATACGTCCAACATTGAACGACTGTTGCTTATATAACTTTGCACTATTAAAATCAAGCTCAGCATGCTATTTGGTCTCGTCCAAAGCAGACATCGTCGTTTTCTCAGCAAGCTTATTGCAACAATAATAATTGTTATACTTACATATTAATCTAGAATCACACAAAGATAAAATATAATTGCTTAAAACAATTGTGGGTAAGTTTTAATTTTATTAGGGGAAGGGAGATAATAAATCACCAGATATTATATTATTATTTTATTTATGTTTTGTTAGGATGAGGTTGTCAACATTGGAGGTGAAGGTCGTATTGTTGGAGGATCAAATGCTGACATCAGTGACTACCCTTGGCAGGTGTCACTCCAAAGAAGAAGCGGAAGTGGGTGGTACCATATTTGTGGTGGATCTATTATCGATAATCGTTGGATAGTAACGGCAGCTCACTGTGTAGATGGGTCTTCGTAAGTCTTAAATTCTCTTTTAGAGTTTAACATTGAACTATTTATATGCATTAATTGTTTTGAACGTTTTAACGAATAAAACAATAATTTCTGATGAGAAATTCCATTTTTGATGATCTGCTAGAGTTACCATTAATGGACGTATCACCAGTGAATCAGATACGTGGAAGCGCCCCCTATCAAGAACACAGAAGAAAATATGTAATTTTAATTTGATTTTCATAGTATTTTTTATCATACAGTGAAACCGGGTGTCATAGAGTAAACCTTCCCCCATAGTAGATTAACCCCGCGGAAGATTTACTATACAGTAAACTTCGCCCCATGGGGGAACGTTTACTATATAGTATTTATTCCGCATAGTAAACCTTCCTACCTACTCAAATACTGCAAAATGGCTCCGTACATTTTTTTTTTACCTTTTAATCATAACCGGATATAATTAATGGTATATAACAATTAAAATTAACACAATGAAGCTGCTAAATTCCGAATCAATAGTAGTTAACCGGATTTAGGGGGAACATTTACTATATAGCAAAATATCCGGAGGGGATGATCGGCTATGGATGGGGGAATGTTTGCTATAGTATAGAGTAAATTTTCCCCCAGGAGAATATTTACTATATAGTAAAGTATCCGGGGGAAGGTTTACTATATAACAAATATTCCGAGGGGGAATGTTTACTATATAGTAAACATTCCGGGGGGAAGGTTTGCTATGCGGAAGGTTTACTATACGACACCGGATTAAACTAAATCCTGAATACAATGGAATCATGTATAAACCCAACATTTAATGTAAAGAATCTTTGTTAATTTAACCTCTATAAACCGATTAATTGTATATTCCGAACACATTGATTTTCGGTTTAGACAGGTTTCAATGTTTATATTGAAGCGGAATGATATCATTGCAGTGCCAGAAGTTTGAGGATTGCTGCTGGTGTGACAAGGTTATCTGACACTTCAAGGACAGTAAGCACACTCAATCAAGTTATGATGGTAAGAACCTCTTAATATTACATTGGTATAAACTTAATCTGTTCACAAATACTTTAAACTCTACCATCTGCATATTATTCCACTCCATTTTGTCTGATATTCGGCCCCAAAAAAAACAAACTACAAATCATTAAATTTTATCTAGCACTTGAGGAGGCAAATTGCATAGACTAGATAATTTTTTGTTATATACTGTCACTGACTGAAATATAGCTTTTACTTGTACCCCTGTTACATGTTACCTGTTGAGCTTTGGGAGCCTAGTTGTAAATCCAGTTCACTCCCTGTTGGCAGAAAACATCAAAAGGGGCATTCAAGAGATAATTATATAATTTTATTATTCAATTCAAAATATAAACGTAGATTCATTCATGTATATTTTTTTTCGCAGGATAAACACAATATTATTACAACGTTTTGTAAAATAAAGTTTATGTGCATTCGGCGCAAAATTTATACAGTCAAATTTCACTAATGTCTATTTATAACCTTTTAAAGTCTTGTTTGTAAAAATCATAAAGGTTAAAACAAGTAGAAAAAAATCACTTACTATTGACAAAATGGTCGATTGCAGAACAATATTAATAGCTGACGACATGTGTATCTCAAATAGTTTTTCCCGTGGTGAATTTCCCGAACCAGAAACTTTGATAACAGTTACATGGCTGGCTATGTATAACTTAGCTTGATGTAAGTGATACAACATTTAATATTTACAGCATCCAAGCTATGGTGCCACCAGTGCTGGCTATCCTAATGATATCGCGCTGCTCGAACTAGATAACACCTTGACGTTTGGGCCAAACATCAATAAAATAGCAATTCCAACGACCCAGCAGTTCACGGCATCAAACTGCTACCTGTCAGGATGGGGAAGACTTACAGGAAGTATGTTATTTTATTGTATAAATGCTGTCGTCTATGTAATGCCCTTTTTATGGACGGTGTCAAATCTTTGTCGTCATCAATAATATGATTCATGGCGTCCAACAGTTTTGGCATGCGGAAACAATAAATGAACTTAATTTAAGAAATGCAAATTAATGCTATTTTTGGGGTATGATTATAAAGTATATCGAAGATATTGCAGGCATCAATGGAAAAATCTTTAAAAAAAACCCAATACTTTCAGCAATATATTAGTTATTTCATGACGATCGTTTTCATTGATAAGTGAAACAACCGACCTGTCTCAAGTCATTGACAAACTAATGAGAATTGAAAGCGCAACTTTAATACCATAGGCAATGATATTATAGTAATACATTTATATAAAATATAATATGGTGATATAATAACACGACGGATGGCACCTGTGGAGCAGGAAATGCATGTTCTTCCGGTGCATCTGAATGCACCCCAGTTTTTAGTAGGGTTCATGTTGCTCAACCTTTTGTTGACCTCATTGTCTGTTCTTCGATCTATGGTTTCTGATTACCCCTTTGGTAGCTTCAAGCTTTCCTTAACTAAGCAAAATCATTCAGAAAATTTACTGGATATACATTCTGAATAAGAATTATGTATAAACAATATAAACAGAAAGAAATAATACATTTTTAGTCTCTCGTGTTTATGTACATCATTATCCTTTCTTACATAATAGCTGTATTGTTTAGGTGGATCAAGTCCAGACACACTTCAGGACGTCCAGATGACAGTCATTAGTAATAGTGAATGTTACACAAGATGGGCATCCGTTGGAGGAGCTACCATTAATAACGGTCACATCTGTATTTACGAGGAAGGAAAATCTGCTTGTAGTGTGAGTAGTCAAGGGAACCTGAAAATGTTGCCTTTATGACCATTTGCCCTTTATATACATGTTAAAATTATATGCACTATTCATTAAAGGGGAAATAACACTGCTCTTTATTGACTGTGATTTATTATATAGTGAGTGAGTGATTGTTGCTTAACGCCAACTAAGCAATTTTTCAGCTATATCATGGCGAGAACAAGTTAATTTTCAATGAAGTGATGATGAGATCTGCTTTGTACTAGATCAACACGCTTAGTTGGATTATTATAGTACTAGGTCACTGAAACAACAGTCCGCGGATAGATATGTCGTTCCACTCGGACACATTATCCTGATTCCGAGCAAACAATCTTTTCTCTTTCTCCTTATTGCAGCGTGCTTTGTGGAGAAGCAACAAATACCAATTTTATAGTCTTTGGCTTGACCCGATCGGTGCTCGAACCCACGATCTACCGCACTCGAGGCGAGCGCGCTAACCATTACATCACCGATACGGCTGACTTGTTATATAGAGGTACTCTTTTAAGACAGTGTTGACTGTATATATTATCATATAGAAGTCTAACCTGCAATAATTAACTTGCACACAAAGTCATTATAAAAGGCAGTGTCATTGTTTTATATGGTAGTTCCAGCATGTGGTGGATTTGTTTCCAAATCGTTTTACAAAACATATTTGTATGTGATCTAATGCTGTTGTATTGTTATTTGTTTATTTTTCTCTTCAGTGTCAGTGTCATCTTCATCAACATTTCACTAAAACAACATCACTCTTTAAAATAATTTGTTCATATTGTAATGCAAAGCAAGTAACTCCTTATATTAACATATTTTCCATATTTACAGGGCGATAGTGGTGGTCCCATGACTTGTTATTCCGGAAGTACTCCATACCTAGCTGGTGCTACGTCATGGGGAATAAGCACATGCTCTGGAGATTTTCCAAGTGTGTATGCCAGACTGACGTCATTTAGATCATGGATCAGCACTTACGTCATTATTTAGATCCCGGATCGAACATCATTATTTAGATCCCGGATCGATCGTCATTATTTAGATCGTGGATATGCAATTACGTCACTATTTAGAAAGTTAATAAAAATCATTATTTGCATCTTTATTGACTGATTTATTATCTTACAAATAAAAACGTAGATGTCTTGATTAGTGGGCACAACTCGTTTCTGGATCAATATTCATTAAGTACAGTCATAGTCAAAATATTGGAAAGCCAAATAATTAAAAGGTGTTTGAGAGCAAGGAAACCAAAAGACCTATGTAAAGATAGTCACAATCAGCTAAGATTACATATGCTTGAAAGAGGAGAACATTCCACAAAATAGTCATTTCAAACATTATCACAACTGCCGTGCGTTGTTACATTGAATTTAATTTGCTAGATAACCTGCTAGATCAATAAGATCAATATAATGTAGCCATTAGCTTAATTTAGGATTCATAAAGAAGCAAAATATGATACTAAATATATCAGTTTTATGGTGGCGTTCAGTTTAATTGTTTGAAAACTGGACTAGCCAAAGGAAGCCCATCGGTCTGCCGCAAGTCACTGACAAACTTAGCATATAAGATTATATCGAAGATCGAACTCACGACTTCAGCTATGAAATAAAGTCTATGTTTAATCACCTCTTTGAACGCTACGTATAGACAAATAATATGAAAAACAAGTGATAACACATTATCGGAACACTTCCGATTTCAATTTTCAGCTTGAATTCAATTTTTCTCATTGTGAACTTTCCATTTTTATGTAGCAACATTCCAGCAACACCTTCATCTCGAGTATATGTCTTTCAGTTGATCCGGTATTTCAGAGCTTGTGATTTCTATCATGATTTCCTTTATAGAGGGTTGTTACTGACATGGAAGCTACTGAACCAAGGATTCGCAGTGCTTACGATGAAATCATCACCTCGAAAGATTTACGGTCGCCACCATGACTTGGTTAACCGTTACGGAATATCTGTGTCACAAATGACCACATATATGTTCCGTTTGTCGTAATCAAAATCCGGTTCTTTCTTCATTCATGACTTATCACATATGTGTAAAAAGAGTAACACGGTGGGATTCACATGTGGAGCGGGAACTGCTTCCCTTTCCAGAGAAGCTGAATTCACCCACGCTTTGTGTGGGGTTTATGTTACTCGATCTTTCTATGTAATGTGTTGCTGATCATTGTTTTCCTTTTGTTTCCAATTCAGGTATATTTGTTTTGTTCTGTACCACGAGTAGATGAAGACAATATAAATAGTTTTGATCACAGCAAAGGAACATTTTGTTTTTAGGAAAAAAAAGCAGAGATTATTCTCGCAATACGATCACTGAAGCATATACTATGTTGAAATAGTTTTGAACATCATATTTCTTAACAAGAAGAGTTTGAAGATACCACAACACAATGGCCAAAAGAAAAAGTACAAAAGAACAAACAACGATCTACAAAACATACACATAAAACTAAAGATCGAGTAACACGAACCCCACTAAAAGACGGGGATGAACTCAGGTGCTCAGGAAGGGTAAGCAGTTCCTGCCTCACTAATGGCACCCGTCGTGTTAATATAGTTACAAATTCACGTGTGATATATAGGAAAACAAAAGCCAATCAAGAAAATCCTCAGAGTGAGAATAGGTGTGCACTGCCAAGACTTTTACCGGTCTTTACTGTATGTGTGAGTAACACGGCGGATGTCTTATAAGAAGCAGGAACAGCTTACCCGTCGCGAGCACTTGAGCTCACCCACGGGTTTTTTTGGGGGGGGGATGAGGTCCGTATTGCTCATCTTTTTAGTTTTTTGTGTTGTCTTATTAAGTGTCTACTTTCCGTGTTGTGATGTCCGTTACGATTTACACATAAAAACTATGTTCAGTTCGTCATTACTTCTAGTTGTTTGTAGGAGGGATGATAAAAAATCCTGTCCAGAAACCCTGAATGGAGTGAAACCAAACTTGGTTCAAACAGTCACTTGGTATTCTTCTTCCAAAATTATGTCCGTTGACCTCCTAAATTATTCAACATTTTGTCCTATCATATGTATTTACGTTCTGAGTTCCGTATTGTGATATTCGATACGTTTTCCGCATAAAAACGATGTTCGGTTTGTTTTTACCTTCAATTGTTTGTAGGATGGCTCATGTCGTGTTGATGTTATTTGTGTTTGTTTGGATATAGTGGTGTCTAACATATATTGACCATTATACATGAGTAACATGGAGGGTGTCTTATTAGAGACAGAAACTGCTTGCCATTCGAGGGCGCCAGGGTTCACCTCCAGTTTTTGGTGGGGTCAGTGTTGCTCATCTTTTATAGTTTTTTGTGCTGTGTTTTTTTGCTTTGTTTGTGTTCGGGCGTGTTTTCTTTATGTTGCAAGTTTCTCTGGATTGTCCATTCTTGATTCCTTCATCGGTTTTCTCTCACTCAAATTTTATTTTTAAATAAAGCATAAATTACAATGGCACAGAGAAGTAACAACAGAAAAATACAACACAACAGATACACGACAAACAAATAAAAGACACACAAATACATATATACATACAATATTTACATTACAACGTTTATCCACATGAACAAGGCTAATTATGGAAATAACAGGATTTTCCCCCATCTGTCTTTTTATTATTTCGGGAGTCAGAAAAACAACAGATGCTACTAGAACAGCTTGATTTCTAAATTGTTGATGCCAACTTTTGTAATTATCATGAAAGACTCTCAGAACCTATTGCATTTTTGGAATAACACTTAGCAACCGTGCATGGAAACAGAAGAACAATTAACTGTGACATGTATCAATTGGATTTTTTTTTTTTTAAATCTCAGGTCTTTTATTTCTTGGAAAAGTACGTTGTAACCATACATTTCTGGTACCTAAAGAACAATAGTTGTGTCAATGAACAATTGGATTTCAATATATTCTAAAATCTACATGTTATTACTATCACTGGGTGGATACCTCTGTTGTAGTACTATTAGTCCTCGAGGGTATCATCCGCCTAGTAGACAGTCTTTCGGCACTGACATGGTTTATTAGATATACTTCTTATTGAAATATACATTTCCTAAATACATGTAATGTAATTATAATTAAATCTAAGGTTTTAGGCATAAGTGACTTTAGACGAATTTGGCGATCCTGTTTAGACCCTTTGGTTTACTTGCTGCCAACACTTTTCCAATTAGTTGACATTCAAACTTTTCGACGTTGAGCGTCACCTGATGACGTTATTCCAGAAACGTGACGTGCGCACTAAGCTTGATATCGATGTTTTTATTAGTATATATCAATCTCTGACCTAATATTTGTAATAATGCATAGCAACCGTATATTCCTGGAACAAGACGAACAATAGCTGTGAAATAATTGAAATCCAGTTTTTGGTAAATTTTCTGGAAGATTATAAAACCTATTATATTTGGAAAAATACTTAGCAACTGTACATATCTGAAACAAGAATAACAAAAGCTGTGTGATATGAAACAATTCGATTTCAAATATTTGAATTCCATCTTGGTAAATATGCTGGTAGATTGCGAGAACTATTATTTCTCGCAAAGGTGCCTAGAAACTGTATATATCTTGAACCAGAAGAACAAAGGCTGTGATATGGAGCAATTGGATTTCAAATATTTGAATTCCAGCTCTGTTTAATATCATGATGAATGATTCTAAGACATTTTATATTTGTGAAATATCATGAGCAATTTATTTTGATAGTATTTGTGAGAAACGTTCAATTACGAAGAGCTTGGCTAAGTTCGAACATTGTCAATCTCTGTATACATTTTTCAAAATTTTCAAAATTGTCCCCTGATATGACATAAGATGTGTAATTGGTGATATTTTACAAGAAGACTTCATTACGAATACCTTGGCTGAGCTCGAAAATGACAGATATAGGCAATAATTTGGAATCAAACATGATTTTTATTGCATTTAGAAATTGATAATAGTTAATGACAAGAAATGATTAACTGTTCTTTGGCCAACACTTCTCAACAAAAGTATGATTGATTGATTTGATTGATTTTTGGTGTTTTAACGCCACTTTCAGCAATATTTCAGCTATATCATGGCGACCAGTTTTAGTGGTGGAAGAAGCCGGAGTACCCGGAGAGAACCACCGACCATGGGCAAGCAACTGGTAAACTTTATCACTTGCGGTTGCGAGTCGAGGTCACCCTTTTTGTAATCTACAATCCGGGTGCGAACCCACGCCACTTGTATGAGTTGTTAGGTAATCCAACTACCTAGCTCATTGAGCCACCCGGGCCCTCTCAACAAAAGTACATTAATAATTAAAAACTTGAACTGCTTATTCATCGCTAGCCCCTAAGGTCATTGCCGGTTGTTTTGGTTTTTTTGGTGGGGTCCCCGTTGCTCATCTTTTTCTTAGCTTTTTGTGTTGTCCTATTGTGAGTCTTTACGTTCTGAATTCCGTGTTGTGATGTCCGTTACGATTTCCGCATAAAAAGATGTTCATTTCGTCTTTACTTCCAGTTGTTGTAGCAGGGCGCGTGTCTTATTTATGTTATTTGCGTTTGCTTGCGTATGGTGGTAACCAACATATATTGCGTTATGCTTTTGCTTTGTTTTTCTTCGTCTTGTGTGTCCTATGTTGTCAGTTTCTCTGGATTGTCCTTTTTTGATTGCCCCTTAGGTATTCCCTAACGTTTATTAATTGATATGTCTATTAGCGGAGAGAGTGGTGCTTTGAACATGTAAATGTGACTTCTACAATTTTCGATAGTTTTTTTCAGTCAGTAACAAAAGTGAAACTGTCAAATAAATAATACAATATTTTCTGGTGAGCGATAACTGGTTCCCGGCGCTTATTTTTTCCGTGAATATCGGACTTCTTTGTCTTAAAATGCATCTTGTGTGTGACATGTGTTGTGTTTTGCTTGGTTTTGTTTTGTCTTTTTTTTGTCTTTTTTTTCTTCAGTGTTTTTTTTCGTTTCCTTTTTTGCATATCATTTGACAAATATATATCGGAACTGAGGTCAACCAAAGGTCATCACCAAAATATAACAATTTAGCCAGCCATATATCCAATACGTGACCAATCGCTTGACAAAGTGACTGTAAAAGTTGTGTAAACAATGCACAATAAAGCTCCTACAATCACGATATCACTTTTGTAACGATGTTCAGTCCTCTAAAACACTGACAAAGACAACTTCAAGTATCATGTTTATAGATGGGAACTCACAGGTGGACTATCAGACAAACTGTATAAAAGTCTGATGAGTTTCTTATTATTTACATCCAACACATTTCTGGACGCCATATTTGGACGAACATACGGTTGTAATCATGAAGGGATTTATTCTTTTAATTACATTTGGATTTGCAGGTATGAACATTTTATTCGTAGACAATACTGATTACATTTATATCTTATATTGTACTTTTTGTATAATTTATAATATGTTCTATCAGTCTATCAGGATTCTGATTACCCCTTTGGTATCTTCAAACTCTTCTTCCTGCTATCTTCGTGTTTAATTATTTTGCCTCTTTTCATATTTTTGTCAGTCAAAACGTCAGTTTATTGTTTAAATCAATAGTTTTACGAGTTATTAATAGTACTCAACCATTCTTAGCCACTATGATCTTAGCACATCCACTTTTTTCGTGTACATGACAAAAGAATAATAATGTTAGGTAATCCAAGCTCACTCATATCGGACTATACCAGTAATTAATATAAAACAATATATAGGTAAAACAACAGATGGAATATGACGACCACGTGGGTTGAAGTTTTTATTCAAACTCCGGAGAGTTTCCGGATCCGGATCCGCTCCGAACAGACTTTCTCTGTTGGAATACACTAGAGTCGAGTGGTAAGCGGATCGTAGCTGGAACGGCAGATTTTGATTGGCACAAGCCACAAAGGGGGATCCACTAGATAGATTCGGAAATAATCACTGTTAGCTATCTATTGTTCAATGGGGGTTGCTACAAGTTTTATTTTACGCACAGTGAAAGAGGCGTTTGGCCCTTACATCAACCTAAATATTTCATAAATCTCGCACAACCGGCGAACACATCTTTACCCAAACATCCAGGAGAGGGAATTTCGGTCTTCTTTCTAGACCGCGGTAGTCATTTTGATACATGTGGTTTTATCTGAAAGCAGCTGATCAAAATGATACAAATTGATAGAAATTCGCATAAAATTCGTTATCTTTGAAAATATATGTAATAATCAAACATATATGAAAATATTAATTTCACTGTTTCTCCATAATAATCAGTATCCAAACACTAAACCACCATGTATCTCTCAGATGCCTTTAACAACGAAACAAACAAAAACATTTTAACATTTTATGTTTGTTAACTAATGGAATTGAACACAGAGCAAGCAATATTTCCAACCAACCAATGACATTGTAGAATGTACAGGTTGTTGTAACTATATACAATTATTGCCTTCATGGGAAGTAATAATCGAAAGTTTTCAACCTGAGAGTGAGCTAAAGCCCTCGGGGGAAACCACCTCTCGAGGGTTGACAACTTGATATGAAGGCAATAACTGTTTTATTATACCGAAGCTACACTAATATGTTTGTGATTGAATGTTTTGCAGAAGACAACAAAATAATTTACGGTATAGAAAGTACAATTACGGAATCGGACTTAACCATTTATGGTTGTCAGCAGTTGTAGATCGGTCTACAATGGTAGACCGGGAGACAACCTATTGTTTCCCTCTACATCATGTTTGGGTAGTTCACCGGGTTGTCTCCCTCGTCATCAAATTTGTCGTAAAACATCCAGATAGTCTTATTACTTTTACACAGTAAAATATTATGTAAAGTTTAATCATACACTATTTAATCTTTCCCTTTTCCAGTCTGTTCACAGAGAATTGTACAATCCGGAAGGGAGATAATTAACGAAATCTTAGCAGGGGTCAGTATTACATGTATATGTAGTATTTATATTTTCGTAATCATGGGTATACATGATTTATACCAATTTGAAAACGCAAATGCTCTTTGACACTCTTTGTGTTGAAATGTCCTGGAATAAACAAGCAATAGTATGTATCTCGGCACATCACTGTCATTAAAAACGTAGATATATAATTTAGATTTGATTGATTTTTGGTGTATTAACGCCACTTTCAGCAATATTTCAGCTATATCATGGCGACCAGTTTTAGTGGTGGAAGAAGACGGAGTACCCGGAGAGAACCACTGACCATGAGCAAGCAACTGGTAAACTTTATCACTTGCGGCTGCGAGTCGAGTGCATCCTTTTTTGTAATCTACAAAGCCGGGCGCGAACCCACGCCGTATTGGTGATAGGCTTGTATGAGTTGTTAGATAATCCAACTACCTAACTCATTGAGCCATCCGGGCCCTCTATATAGCTTAGTGTGCAAGACGCATTTCTTTACTAACTATCAACGGGTACGCTCTAAATCAATGGAATGGAAACCCAAAGAGGTCTTTGGGAGCTGGAAGCCCAAAGGGCCTAAGCAAGACACCCAACAATGGGTACGGTCACCTATGTCTGACGGGGAGAACCTTAGGTAACTTTGTTAAAAAATCATTTTTCATGATTTGCAGTGGCAATTGATACAACTTCATTAACATGCTCATTTTATACTGCGATGAACTTGATGTTTATGAATTAATAAAAGAATGGGTACGTTTTCGAGGAACACTATACAAATTAAATAAATGGGCAAAAGCTATTAAATTTCAACTATCTCTTTGAAAATATATTTTGTAACTTTATTTGATTTTGATTTTTGCCATGCATATTTCAATGCGTAGATTTCAGCTTAGATTTGAACTGAATCCATTATAAATAATTTTTATAGCTGAAAACAAGGCGAAAAATGACGATTAACATATGTAAACCAGTCTTACCTTCTGGGTATAAAACGTGTTGATAGCTTTTTCATATAATACATTATGCTTACAGAAATAAAATAACCGCATCGGTAGTGCAATGGTCAATGTGCTCGCCTTGAGTGTGGTAGATCGTGGGTTCGACCCCCAATCGGGTCAAACCAAAGTCTAAAACATTGGTATTTGTTGCTTCTATGCTAAGAACACAGCATTAAGAAGAAAGAGCAAAGACTGGTTGGCTGAGAATCAGGATAATGTGTCCGAATGGGGCTACATGTCTATCGGCGGACTGTTGTTTCAGTAAGCTAGCACTTTAAATATCCAACTAAACGTGTTGATCTAGTACAACGCGGGCAACATCACCATCATCTCTTAATTAATTAACTTGTTCTCCAATTGATATAACTGAAAAAATTGCTGAGTTGGCGTTAAGCAACAATCACTCACTCACTTACAGAAATAGCAAGTGTTATGTAAACATATTTATTTAGGAGCAGGTGGTAAATGTAGATGGAATAAGTCGTATTGTTGGAGGTTCTAATGCTGACATCAGTGACTACCCTTGGCAGGTGTCGCTTCAGTTGAGAAGCGGTGGAAGTTGGTACCACATTTGTGGCGGATCTATTATTGACAATAAGTGGGTAGTAACGGCCTCTCATTGTGTCGATGGACAATCGTAAGTAAAAGCTCATTAAAATAAGTAAAATACATCAATTATTTTCAGTAATTATGAAAAGACAGTGATGTTCAACAATTCCATATGGGCCCTCGTGGTCGTGGTCGTATTGTAGTTTCATTTACAACTATCTATGCAATCAGTGCCTATCACCACAAATGTTGTGATTTAGAGCCCCGTGCATGGCGAGGTGTACTCGATACAGCATTATGTGATAAAGTTTGCGACAGGTCGGTGGTTTTTCCCATGTACTCCTGTTTCCTCCACCAATAAAACTGACCGCCACGATATAACTGAAATATTGTTGAAAGTGGCGTTAATTACCATAAATCAAACCAAACCTCTCCCATTATATAACAATAATACATCTCTCTGATATCACACTATTGTTCGAACAGTGGATTATTTTTAAGAATCTACAGTTTCTTCTTTTGTTCCTGAATATATGAACTTTAACCTTTTACTGTTTTAGGTTTAAATTATACATATTTTGGGACTTTTGGGTATCGAACCACTGCTGGGCTTTTTAATGTCTACCTTGACTTTCAAAACTTCCTTCTAACCACTCGGCTACGGTGACCACACTACTATACTCTATAATTAGTATATATGACTACTGATAGTAAGCTTTGTTAAAAAAAAAATTCAACAATTTGTTTAAAGAAGCAATTGATCAATATATACAAGACACGAGACAAGCATTTCAGGTCTGGCATAATTTATGTTCAGAACTGACGAGTATGTGAACTTTTAATATGTATTCTTTCAATACAAAAAGAAAATAACGAACCGACCGCAAGTAACAACAAATCAGACAGACCACATATGAACATTTGGGACAATTGAAGACCTTGAAATATTTAAATATAAACGATTCTTTTCACTTGAAATACCTTGAAATATCTAAATATAAACGAGAATCGAAAGCACGAATGCCGATAAAATTTTGTTGTTTAATTTTTGTTAATTGTGGCTTTCTGAACATTAAAAAGGTAAAAATATAAAATGAAAACACTGTTGCAGATAGAAATGTATTATGTAAGGGTCGAGTTGATTATTTTTAAGAATCTAAAGTTGGAGTGTATTCTCCACAACATAGGCGTGATTTCATTAATCCAAATATCAATTATAGGAAATAAATTCCAAGGTTAAATTACCAATATGAAATTGCAAACTATCAGTTCATGTTGACGGCCGCAAACTTCTGTGATCTATGACTCAAGTTTGAACGTACGATATCGTATTAACAAAAACAAAAGTAAAATATATATTATACTGTTGCGAATAATCTGTAATTACATTTTGTCTTACATATCATATAACGTCTAAACTAAAGTGACGTTAAACACTATATACACCCAAACCTTATTTCAAACGGAAACGGAGCGAATTATAACTTCGCGATATTCAAGAAATGTACTTATCCGAATTTCGAGATAACAAAAATGTTGCGAATGTACACCTGTTATAGCTGCTATTCATTATAGATATTTTAATTACAGCTCAAATAGTTTGAGAATTGCTGCCGGGATGACTCGATTGACCGATAATTCTAGAACAACACGATCACTTAGTAGAGTTATAATGGTAAGGCTATAAGTATTAAGAAGACATGTACATTTAATAAAGTAAAATGTCATGGATTTGTGGTATTCCAGATATATGTTGTTATATGAAATAATTTGTTATATATTTGACATTTTTAATATCAGATAAATGTATGGTAGCAATTGATACGGATGATTTACACACAAAAATTAGTTTGTATAGTTACAAACATCTAATGATTTGCCTACAATCTTCGGATCATCGGCAAATTCAGCTATTATTGATAAAATGAAAAACAAAGCAAAAATACCAAACGTAAGAATAATTCTACAATCTAATAAACAAATCGTAGAAACTGAGGCAAATGTCCCTCAACCCTCAACACACATATAAATGACCTCTCGCTTGCCTGACTTGGTGCAGCCCCTACAATGTAAAATAGACGGGATTAAACTAATTTTTATAACAACCACACTCGAATCACATGTGATACACAACGTGTTTGATTCCCGGTCAGATAAAACTATTGACTATAACATTGGTATTTGCCGTTCTCTGTTAAGCATTCAACATTTTAGTAGTAACATGATTTTATATTGGCACAGCCTCAAGTTCATGTGTCGACTATTGTCTCTGGTGTCAGTGAACTAGAGCTATAAACGTGTCGACTATTGTCTCTGGTGTCAGTGAACTAGAGCTATAAACGTGTCGACTATTGTCTCTGGTGTCAGTGAACTAGAGCTATAAACGTGTCGACTATTGTCTCTGGTGTCAGTGAACTAGAGCTATAAACGTGTCGACTATTGTCTCTGGTGTCAGTGAACTAGAGCTATAAACTTGTCGACTATTGTCTCTGGTGTCAGTGAACTAGAGCTATAAACGTGTCGACTATTGTCTCTGGTGTCAGTGAACTAGAGCTATAAACTATTATTTGACTAAACACGAAGCAAGCATGGTCATCATTTAATAACAGAGTAACTTGTTCTCGCGATTAAATAGCTGCAAATTGTTCACTTGGCGTTAAATAACGACAAACCACTTGCTCACTCAATGAACTTACCACATATGTATATGGAACTGTATTTCATGGTATCAAGTGTCTGTATTTTGAAATCCACAGCATCCAGAATATAGTTCCACTAGACCCGGTTATCCAAGCGACATAGCTCTACTAGAACTTAGCTCGTCACTGAGTTTTGGATCTAACATCAACAAGATAGCTGTACCAACCGTCAAAGATTTCACAGGATCAAATTGCTATCTGTCTGGATGGGGCCGTCTATCAGGGAGTACGAATGTTAATTAGCTAAGAGACGACCATTTTACCTTAAAGATTGAGGATGGATGCTATGGTGTTTTTCTTTATAGTTAGGTTTTTTCACATGAAACAGTTAGATGATCATTCCCTAACACTAAACTACAATAATTTAATTTGAGGTGAATACTGCAATCTGATTGGCTGATCCACCTGGAGAAAAAATTGGTTATACTCGATAATCTGGGTTGGTATTGTGACGTCACCAATATGTAGTCATTCGCCAACGACTAATTCAAATAGTACCATGAAATAATCGTAATTAAAATCGAGAAATCATGTCATTTTTTTGTAAGAATTAAATTATAAGGAATATTGGAAAGGTTTGAACAGGTTATATAACCTGTTAAATATTTTCGAATATTCCTTAATTATTCCTATCTACTTCATATCAAGACTACTATTGCATGGTTCAATGATGAATTTTTTTTTCATATTTTATTATGAGTGTTGTGATATCTTAGACGTTTCTTATTAATTCAATTGTGATACACAATTTTATTATCATATCATAAAACCAGAGAATTTGATAGGAAACGCTGTTACTTAGCAATAACATATTTTATTTACACAGATAAATAGAATACACATTACACGTTGAAGTTTTACTGCAAGTATATTTACACAGAAGTGTAAAAAAAGTTATTTTAAAAAAAAAATGAAAACCAAATTACCACTCAGCCGAAACAGTTCCAAAATCCAATAATAAAGTCGTAGAAAAATTCACACATGTTCATGACCGCTCACATTTCTGTCTTGTTACAGATATTTCAATCAAACGTGACGGGATAAAGCTAGTTTAATGAACAACGCACTTAAATGTTAATATATTTACCTTATCATTGAGTAAAGTAAATGACATTTATTATATTGTTTACAAATTTTCTATGCAAGAAAGAAGAGAGAAAGAATACTCAATTGATGTACCTCGTCCTCATTGCTTTACCTCATAGTTCAACAAGTGTCTTTGCATATATTTTAAAAGGGTACGCATTATGTTTCAGTTTGTGAGTATTTGCATTAATGAATAACATTTTAGGTGGATCAAGTCCAGACAGACTTCAGGACGTCCAGATGACAGTTATTGGTAATAGTGAATGTTACACAAGATGGTCCTCCGTCAGCGGAGCCACCATTAATGACGGACACATTTGTATATACCAATCCGGAAAATCAGCTTGCAGTGTTAGTATATATATATATGTTATAATATACAGTCTGACTTGTATATAAATGTGCCCTTTATGAGCAGTTGTCCTTTATGAGCAGTTGTTCTTTACAAGCAGGTTAAAATTATATGCACTATTTATTTATGGGAAAAATTAGGCTGCCCTTTTTAGAGAGTGATTTGTTATATAGAGGTGCCCTTTAAAGCAGGTTTGACCGTACATTGTACTTTTAATTTCGTCATCTGGTAAACTTATCACTTGCGGCTGCGAGTCGAATGCACTCTTTTTGTAATTTACAAAGCCGGGCGCGAATCCACGCCGTATTGGTGATAGGCTTGTATGAGTTGTTAGGTAATCCAACTACCTAACTCATTTTCAAAAAGAGCATACAGTTTCTAAATTCATGCGTGTCAAGGGGCCACACGAATTACATATTACTATGATACAAATAACATACAACAGCATGAAACCAACCGAGGTGAACACATTGTCGAAAATTATCCAGTCTGGATCCTGGTTTTAGGGCTACAATGTAATACCACCGAAGTTGCATCTCGTGAGTCTTGCTGTGAAAAATAAGTCTGAAATGTATGTATCTCAAAATGCCCAATTCAAGATCTCTTTCGATAGTGTTAAGCCTCTAACGCATGTCTTGACGCATAGCATGCTTTATGGTCATGAATCCGAGAACTTTGAAAGAGTAAGGCCGTACTAACCTGTCTCCACTAGTATTAATGTAGTTGGGTGTAAGCAGACGACACCGGAAATACCGGAAGTAACTTGCGCGAGAGTCACTGTTATGGATTATTTACATCAGACGCCGCTGATATGGGTTATCGGCCTCGGGCGTGATATTATGGCTAGTTTACTTCCGCTCGTTACACTTACACAAAAACTATCATATCAATGGTAGGTATAGGATACATTTTCTTATTGCTTTGAAATTAGGAGTATACTTGTGTGTTCATATGTATGTTCAAATATTGTTTCTGTATCTGTTTCCAGGGTGACAGCGGTGGTCCAATGACATGCTATTCTGGTAACACCCCTTACCTTGCTGGAGCAACTTCATGGGGCATAAGCACATGTTCTGGTGATTTCCCAAGCGTATATGCCAGACTGACAACATTTAGATCATGGATCAGTACCTATGTTTCTGTCTAAGAACAATTAGTATAAAGTGCAAAACTATATATATCAATAAATAAGCATTCAACAACATATCGTTTTTCATGTTCTTTGAGATGACCCCTGGAGTTATATTCAACATAATACGACAAAGTAGTAGGTCCACGGAGGCCGATATCAACCCTGTAATATAATTCAAAATGTCCCAAAATATGGTCTTTTTGATATAATGTTAGCTTGTTTGCTCCAATGTTGCATCTAGCAATATGATCAAGTATATATATATATCAACAGAATGTCGTTAGAAGGGGCAATCAAAAATGGACACTCCAGAGAAAGTGGCAACATATTTCTAAGCTACTTAAATATGAATTAAGTCTTGTCGTGACAGATTACCTCTACTTCAGAACAACATCTAATTAAGTAGAAACAGAGCAATTTACAAGTTTCAAGAGACAACGTGTTATGCAGATTGAATTATATTCGCGAAAGACAATAAAATCAAAGGGATTAAACATGATGGCCACAATCGTCTAAGGTCACTAATCAAAGCTTTGATACACTTGATTAGAACTTGATAAGAACGTATATATCAAATTTAGTTTCTGGAATAACCTTCATCATGTCCGCTCAAAGCCAAAATAATAAGTAGGTATAAATACAAAATATGAGAAGCAAGTTAACAGTTCTAAAATCTAATTGGCAAATTGTAGAAACAAAGGTAAAATCGTACCCCAAAAACATTTATATACAGGCACCGCTCACTAACCTTACTGGTAATCATTATTAAACTAATGCTCGTGGGTATCCCTTGCCGATATTTGGCTATTTTGTTTAGCCCTGTGGTTTTCTTGTTCCCCAGACATTTGATAATATGGTTTTTCTTTTATTAGACTATCAGCCTACCTGATAAAGATTATTCCAGAAACTCGTCGTGCACACTAGATTAGATATCTATCATTATTATCTCAAAAACTACATCTGTAGATTTATACAAAATTAGTTATTAATTACAGACAGGGAAAATTCTCATTAATCAAGGAATTCTAAATTTATATACACGAAGTAAACAGAAAGTATAAATAATGATGGTCAACAATTCCACCAATATCAACAATCACAATTGAACATAGAAAAGACCACGATGTATGACATTTGTTTGAAGATACCAAAGGGGGATAATCAGAATCCGTAAATCGAAGAACAACAAACAATACAATGGCCAAAAGAAAAAGGACAAACAACGATCTACAAGACATTACACATAAAATTAAAGATCGAGTAACACGAACCCCACTAAAAACGGGGGGTAAACTTAGGTGCTCCACTAGTGGGACAGCCACAAAACTGTGGCGGTTTTAAAACGGTTAATAGAATCCCACCCATCCCTCTCTTGAACTTGTTCATATTGGTCAATAGTAACAAACTTGTCTAATAACTACTGTCTCTACCGATACATACAACATATCTCCTTACATTATAATTGTAAAAGACACAGTTGTTGGATGCAATACGTCAATAAGACACGTCAAACAGGGCAGTATTAATACAATAGCTGCGATATTGCTTACTGGGTGTTAAACAACAATCAATCAATTATTATTATTTGTTCATTCATTGGTATATTACAATTATCAATCTTTTCGTAATGCGTACATTTCTATTTTTGTAATTTTAACCATCGTTTTGATGTTCAAATGGTGGTTAGATACACCATAACGTTATGAAGTCGATTTCCACAAATGACAAGAAAAGCTTGAAGACACTAAAATTGATACACTTCTGTATGAGTGAGTGACTGACTGTTGCTTAACGCCAAATGAGCTTTTTTTCAGCTATGTCATTAGAAGAACAAGCTACTCGATGAGATTATGTCTGCCTTGTACTAGATTTTAAGTGTGAGTTCAGTGAAGCAACAGCCCGCGGGTAGACATGTCACTCCACTCCACATATCATCTTAATTCCGAGCCAACCAGTATTTGCTCTTACTAGTTAATGCTGTGTTATTAGCGGAGAAGCAGCAGTCAGTGCCAATTTCATAGGTTTTGGCTTGACCTAACCAGGGTTCAAAACCGCACTCGAGGCGAGCACACTAACCATTTCACCACCGATGCCGTCTCAATTCTATATATGATAAAGTTTGTCAGGTAACTTTCGGCAGGTCCGTGGTTTTTCTCTTGGTTGTTCGGTTATCAGGTAACTTTCGGCAGGTCCGTGGTTTTTCTCTTGGTTGTTCGGTTGTCAGGTAACTTTCGGCAGATCCATGGTTTTTCTCTTGGTTATTCGGTTGTCAGGTAACTTTCGGCAGGTCCGTGGTTTTTCTCTTGGTTGTTCGGTTGTCAGTTAACATTCGGCAGGTCCGTGGTTTTTCTTTTGGTTGCTCGGTTGTCAGGTAACTTTCGGCAGGTCCGTGGTTTTCCTCTTGGTTGTTCAGTTTTCTCAATCACACCTTTCCCCATATTTCTATTTTTACTGCATTGTTTGTATAATGTTTATTGTTCGTTTGATTCAACAGGTGTGGACGGGAGTAAATTATTAAATGATGTAATCTCTAACTTATTCATATAATAAATCAACTTTTTTGTAAAATATATTGTTGATTAAAATACAAGTGAATCATACATGTTTTCTCCTCCCTAAATCGTTACATTATAAAAGACAAGGTCTGTAGATCGGTGTCACCAATTGACAAAAGATGTACCTCTCTTTTTCACCATCTACGCCGTTTTCACAGGTATGTCATTTCTGTTAAACTATATTGTTTTACATGCTACATTGTTATATAGACATTATGCAATTTTCCTGTATTTTTAAGTATTCTTTTATTTTTTTTTATTTTTTTTTTATTAATTTCACGCACCCCAACGCCAATACATCGATACGCGCCTGTGTTTCATTTTTTTTTCAAAGTCTAATTGTTGAGAGTCTCTTCAATACTAACAGAAACTTTCATTTTCTTGTAGCTGTGACAGCTGATAACACCATATGGCAATATGGAAGGGAACTGATAGACGGTGCAAAACTGCCAGTAAGTTAAATTGATAAAAATCTAATAAAACTCTTTCTCTTACCAGCCCCCTACCCCACCAGAAAAGAATATATAACTGTTTCTCAAGGGTTCGTGGATACAAGCGGGCATAGAAAGCTTAATATAATATGCTGACGCCAATATACGTATACTTTTTCACAAATCTAAACAAAAGATCGAGTAACACTGAAAACTGGTGTTGAACACAGGTTTTCCGGAAATGTAGGCAGTTCTTGCTCCACTAGTGGCACCCGTCGTATTAATATAGTTATAAACCCAGTGATAAGTCATGAATGGGGACTACATGAGGTGATCTAATATTAGTATTACATTGACATTGTCACGTACATTGAATTGACATTTATTAGATTTATGTATAACGTGTTTTCTTTGATAACTAAACAGGGTAATCTAAGATTTTTCCCAAGTAACCTGAAATACATACTTCAGTACTCGTTGCCATGACGGTAGGAAGGTAACAGTCAATAATTGTTCAGTGGGGTCAATTTAAATCATTGTATATATAGCTATATACCAAGCACAAAACAATCTCAGATCACAACAACGAATGTTTTTAATGAAAATATATAGTCAGTGTCACTGTCATATAATGTATACCTATATTGATTTGATATACATATAGTGAATGTGTGTGAAGTTGGAAGGGGTAATTAGAAGCCGAAAGTCAAAAGAGGACAGAAAATACAATGGCCAAAAGAAAAAAGGACAAAACTTTACACATAAAGCTAATGATTGGGCAACACGAACCCCAAAAACAAATCGGGGATTAACTCAGGTGCTCCGGAAATTCAAGTTGTAACACACCAATATCGATTACTCTCTTTACAAGAGTAACAGTGTTTAAACAACGGATTGTTATCTTCATAGCTTTCAGTCAGTAAGCTGCAACATATACAAAGGAGAAGGCTGTCGGTCTATCAGTTGGTCATGGTGGAACTGTGGACTATCACTGTTTATAATTTTGCTTAATAATAGAAAAATAACTTTAAAGCCGATTATAAATCTTCCGGGGGCAACTGTGTTAACGCCCGTTTATTGTGTGGTTCTTGTTGCTCGACCTTTTGTTTTGTGATTCATTGTTTGTTTTTTGTCCTTTGATGAATGTATTGTTTATCATTTATCCTTTTTCTTTTGGCCATTCTTTTAGTAATGTCTGTACTTCTTCGTTTTACGGCTTTTGATGTGATTATCCTTTTTCTTCTATCCTACTAAGCCATGGTTACGAAAACATTATATCAAAATGATCCATTAAAATATTATAAATTAACAGGGATAACATACTGATATAGTTTACTGAACAATTCTTAGTCTTTAGAAGATGTTGGTAGAATCATTGGTGGTTCCTCCACGACTATAGACCAGTATCCATGGCAGGTGTCTTTACAGTTTTCATCAGGTAGTCATACCTGTGGATGTACTATTGTAAGTCCTACGTGGATAGTAACTGCTGCACATTGTACACAGTAAGTATTTACCAGGTGTCTCTACAGTTTTCATCAGGTAGTCATACCTGTGGAGGTACTATTGTAAGTCCTAATTGGATAGTAATTGCTGCACACTGTACACAGTAAGTATTTACAGGAACATATATGTAGTTATTATCTAAATATGTAATCTAATGAAGATTAATAACTTTTCTTCTTTTTTATAGAAAAAAATAAAGCAATAAACACGACTTGATTTCTCATATACTCTTAATACTGTAAATAACGATAAAAATGTCTTCCAAGCTCGACATCATTAGTAAAATGTAAATTGAACATTGTTTTGACTGCCACTTCGGTGTTCTCTCACGTATTTTCACTGTTTGCAATTTAAGTCTGCATAAATTAGCATAAAATATCAAATGTAAGTCGTGATCGTTCACCAATAAATCGTAATTAAATATTTTTGTGAATTTGGAATATAAAATTTTCGAGGACGAGTTCAGAATTTGTACTCCAAAAACTCCAATCAGAACTTGTGTAGATCTTTGTTCGTCTTTTTGTCCTTTTTCTTTAGGTCATTGAATTGTCTGTCCTTCTTCAATTCTGAATACCATTTGGTATCTTCAAACTTTTCTTGATAATTTTCTTAATTTTGGGATTTAATGCTGTATGATAAAGAAAATATTTATATATTGTCTAGGAATATAAAAGTTATTTGTATTCGGCATGGTCAACATCATATTTCGCCATTTCTGTGTCCAATTGTATCCTCTAACCCATAAAAAGCAGTTCCAGTTTATTAGGCCTATTCATAACGTGATACGGACTATATACCATGACCAGTATTGCCGTGTCAATGTGACAATGTAAATATTTTTGCTCAGACGTACAATGACGTGACGTAGTTGATATGTTACAAAGGTCAATGGTAGGCGTGTTATTGACTGTAAGATAAATATTTCTGAAGTTCTATTTCCGAATTGCACTGATTTATAGCGATATTTCTCTAGAAATGGCCTACATTATATCATTCCATTTACTGGAGGTTGTTTATAGTAAATATTAATAGAAACAAGTGGCTGTGTGTTTAACAAATCAGCGCGTGAGGGAATCCAATTCACAACTTGTGTGGTGATAACTATTGATTGCGTGGGTAAATGTCAATTCCATTATCATACAATGACGCCTACGACACACAATGACGTCACACGAGGAACCCATCGAAGATGTGCATCATTGTTATGATGAAAACATAGCTTAGTCATCTACGTGTTTATTAAATGGTCATAGTCAACAATATCAAACAAATACCTCCAACTTTAAATCATTGAACACAATAAAAAAAAGAACATGACATGTGTTTATGGCAATCCAAGTACTGGCATAAGACAGGCAAAAATAAATATGGCGGGGTTTAATCGAACAATATAACGTAAATTCTCCTCTTCACAATTGGATCTCATCTCCAACAACAATACAGATTAAAACAGCAATAAAAGCACTGTAGCGTTACTTTAATCTATGTTTAAGGGAAATGTTGGATATTCTCACTTGTTCTTTAACGTCCTTCCTGATTAATACAAAATGAAAAAAAGGGAATCTGCCAAATGAAAATTGTGATCTGGATGTAACTACATTAGTATTTCTTGTCATGACTCATGACTATAACTGAAATATTTCTCACTTTAAATAACAATCAAATATTTAATATAGCTGAAATAAGCTCAGTTTTTATAAATTCTATGTAAAAATATGGTTCGTTCATATTAAGTAAACCGTATCGGTGGTGTATTGGTTAACGTGCTTTACTCGATTGCTGTAGATCGTGGGTTCGAGCACCGATCGAGTCAAATCAAAGACGATAAAATTGTTATTTGCTGCTTCCTTAGCATTAAGGAGTAAGAACAAAGACTGGTTGGCTCGGAATGTTTCCGAGTTGAGTGACACGTCGACCCACGGATTGTTGTTTCAGTGCTGCAGCACTGAAAAAACCAAATCAAGCTTATATTTAGTAGGTTTTTTTTAAATTATATCAAGCATCACTCGAATTTCCACCAACATCGCATTACATAGTTGATTCCTTCGATACAACGAGTACGAGTAATACAATGTTTCAATTAGAGGTTCCAGTTACCGTATTTGGGCTGGGGCAAGACGTCATTCTGGTGGAGGTGTCACAAGAACAGTCAAAATAATAATAAATGTAAGTATTAAATATACATCATTGGAGACCGCTTCCCACTCGTTGGTGTAATGGTTAGTGTGCTCTTCGCGAGATCATGTGTTCGATCCACGGTCGGGTCAAACATAGCATTAAGAAGGCAGAGCAAAGACTAGTTGGCTCGGTATCAGGGCAATATATTAAAGTGGAGCGACATGTCTACCTGGGCATTGTTGATTTATTGCACAAGCACTATAATAATTCAACCATTTGTCTACTGTAGTCTGTTTGACTTCTATAAATGTCCATGAAAAAATTCTTAAAAATCCAGTTTCCAAACAGCAATTGTTTTTCTAGATGTATATTTATATATGATATATACGAACTCTGACAATTATTTTCAACATTTTTGGTCCATTATTAAAAAAATGTTATCCATTAGGTCTCTATGTTAATTATATTTTCTGAACATTTATAGAAATCAAACGGACTACAAAGCAGACCCCCTGTGGAACACGAGCATATTAAAATAAAATCTTCTTTCCCGCATAGAGGTTAAAGGGACGTTTGTTGATTTTGTGGGACGAATCAACTACCCAACTTTTCACTAGAAGAATGTATAATATTTGTGAAGACAACTCTCATAATTTCTTAGTAAGTAAAAGATTGCTGGGAGTGATCGTTGCATTACAACATTTTGAGCCTGTCATTTGTCTTTAGCCAATGAAAATACTCTTCCGGAGGTCCATCCCAGATCTAACATTTTGTCTGATATTTATTATTACAAGCATGTTCTTGTCATATATATGTAGTCAAACTTACCGTAAAGGGCAAATGTATATAACAAATCGCTGTAAATAAAGTAAGTTCTGGTGTATACTGGTAGAATGAATGTCCTGTTCTACTGTTGTATGTTATTCTGTCCTTACATTTAAATATATATGGCCTTGTTTTATCTCTATTAATAGAACATTACTAAATAATTTTGTTGACATCGTTGATATTTGATGTTTATGTCTTGATTACAATCATCATAAACATTTACATTTGTACTTTCACTTTCTGTTTTTATATTTTCCAAAATCCTTGTGTTTTGAAGACAGAAAAAAAAGTTTTAAAAGTTATAGTCAGTAATTCCACCAATATTAACAATACGAAAAGTCACCTCAATTCATTGAACACAAAAACAACTGTGCATGACATATGGCGTTATAAATCCAAGTTCTAGCCTGTGTCGGGCACAACGTTGTGGTGGTGTTTAACCAGTTAATGACATAATAGCCTTCCATTTCTTAAGAATTGGATCTCCTACGCCGATTGATATTCAAAAACAATAGAGAAAATACCTGCATAGATTCGATTCCATTAAAATGCCAACAAGAACTTGTTGTTATTGATCTAAATTGTCGTTGTACAATTTGCCTTAGGTGGCCTCGGTTTTCAGATGTTCTTAAAAAAGCAAAATGTTTACTAAGATGATTTTGTGAATGTTCTTAAATGTAATGTATTGTGTTTTCATTGCTCAAATTAATCTATCGTATTTCTTTTTGTCAAAACTTGTGTGTGCAATAAATGACCAGGCGATGCTCACAATTCCGGAGTACCTGGTCTCATTTCCAGTTTTCAGGCATAGGTGACCGTAGACGACATTAGTACTTATTTGTCAAGTACACACTTGACATACTGAAAGGTGGACCGTAGCTAAATAATACCAGGAAGTAAAAACCTGTCAGCTAATCTCGTTCAGATTATGAAGATACAGACAGAAAATTTCTTCGGAATCCTGAACGAGATTACCTGTCGGCTAGACTAAGTCATTCAGAGTGGGAATTCCCATTAAATCACACGACCTGTCTATTTTCACTATTGGGTAGACATATTTGATTTAAAAGGCATATGATTTTGTAATAAAATTAAACATTAGTTCGGTTTAAAGTTTAAAGTTAAAGATCAAACAATTATGCTTTTAATTTGATTTATACTTTTTATATACGTTTAATGTTTATGGTGTTTATGATGTGAAACCACTAATTAATTTCTTTAAAGTTTTCTACTAAATTTGTGTTTTTTCGAGCTTACCTGGCCATTTTATCTTAAGTTTAACCTTTCCAAGACCATATATTTTCTGAAACGTACATGATTCCTCTATGTTCTGTCAAAATATCAGGGCATGTTTAAAGTCTTGCAGTGAAATGCCATGCTATGGAAAACACCTACTCTAAAAAATAGCTCGGTCATCCCCAAGAAATTCAGTATTTATAGGTCATGCATCAAATCCTCTATAGAGGTATTAAAATACAACTAAGTCCATCAAATTTGGGCTCAAAATAATTCCTATACATTTAACTTCAATTATCAATTTTAATTAGTCCACTCCATTCAGTAGTTTTCACAATACTACAAAGTGAAAGGAACTTTTTTCTTGAAAAGGGACTACTTTTGTATATGTTCTAAGCTCTGATTGGTGAATTAGTGGTTTGACACATAAAGAGCAAAAAAACTTGTTTCTTTAACCATTTGTTGGCCTAATTTCTATTCCTTAGGCAATACCAACCCATTAAAACCTCATAAGGTATGTGACTGTCTGATAATTGCAAGTATAAGTGTTCAAATGCAAAGGTACCCCCTTGAAAATGTTTGATGAAAATATCTCCATTTACAGCTGTTGGGTTCAGATTGTGTAATATACCAAAACTTACCTATTCTCTTATATTTTACAGTTATTAAGCTAATTTCTAACATAATAAGCAATTTTAACACACATATATATGTCTCAGTTGTATATTTAATAGCTAAATACTATGACATGTTTGCATTTACCCCCCCTCCCCTTTTTTTTCGTCCCATAAAATGAGTTCATGTCATTCTTAATTTTGTTAATTCATGCTTTTACCCCATAAATTATGTAGTTTAAGACAAAAAATAAGTTTTTGTATATAGATCTTGAGTTGAAATTCCTTCTAATTCCATCAAATTTGCAAAAGTATGATTTATTGATATTCATGTTTTGGAATTTTTGATGGTGCACAACTATAATTTTCCCCAAAACTCAATAAATATATGCTTCCACATCATTTTTTCCACTGTTTAAGTAAGCTGGAGGTTCAAATGTACTGTTACAGCCAAAAAATACTCTAAAACATGAAATCCAAATTGACAATTTGAAAAATTAACAGAAAATGCTAGGCAGTCAAAATAAATTTTCTGGGATCGCTTAAATTACCAGGTTTTTACTACATAATTTTCAATTAAAACTGCTTTCTATAGCCTTATATTATTTTATAAGTACATTGTACATGTATTCTAACTGAAACTATCAAAATTTACCAGGAAAAATTTGTAGGATTGAAAAAAATCCAATCATGATATCACCATATTCTATATTTGAAGTCGACAAACTGCCGCATGATGAAATTTTTTAAATTCATAATATCAACCATATTTTCAATATGCTATGCCCTTCAACTGCAAAAACACATTCAATAACATACTCCCAATAATTATAATGTTCTAAGCTCTGATTGGTGAATTAGTGGTTTGACACCAATACCGACTGTCCGGAATTTCCCCATGTTTAGAATAATCGTATGTAGCGTTTCGCAACTCCACAATTTTCTCAGCGCCTTTCCATATAGGACAAAGCACATTCCAAAATGGTTCTTTCAAGCGTTTTGTCTTGTCTGACCGTCTGTTCTATTCCTTTAACAGCTTGTTGTTTACATATACAGTATTGTTGTCCTTGTATACCGGAACATGTCACATTGGGATTGAATGTAAACAAGATGTTCCACTGAAACTGGAATAGTAGATTCGGTTTCTCGGATATTACAGAACCTTGTGGACACGGAAACTGGAATAGTGGATTCGGTTTCTCGGATATTACAGAATCTTGTTGACACTGACAACAAGTAACGTTGTTTACAAGTTTATGAAACAATGTATGTTTATTTTTGTCAATAAAATCGTCAAACTTAAGATTTGCTAGAGTTAAGCAACTGTACCAAAACACGTCTACACAGAAATTAAATAAAAGAAATCGAGCAAGAGTAGCACTCAACGAATCTGTTTTTATGCCAGATTTTGCTTTACTGCAGCAAAATTCGTGGGTACTGGTAGGTAAATGACCTGCCAGTTTTCTCCCATGTATTTCAAATAAATCTTCAAGCTGAGACTGAAGAAGTAGTTTCTTCCCTACTGGTTGGTTTTTACACTTGCAGCATTTCTGGGATTCTTTGTAGAAATGATAGATCTTATGTTGATTGTGATTTAAGAAATCTTCAAAAGATACCTGTTTATGTGACAGGTGGAAATTAATAAGGGAGACTAAAGCTTTTCTGGAGCGATGACCTGTGAGAATTGATTGTCTGTAAAAGTTTTCTCTCTGTCTTTGTGACATCTGTATATTCTGAAATGAGAAATATTAAGAAGAGTTTGAAGATACCAAAGGGGCAATCAAAATCCGTATATCGAAGAAGAACAGACAACACAATGGCCAAAAGAAAAGGTACAAAGGGACAACCAACGATCTACAAAACATACACATAAAACTAAAGATCGAGTAATACGAACCCCACTAACACCAGGGGTGAACTCAGGTGCTCCGGAAGGCTAGCAGTTCCTGCCTCACTAGTGACACCCGTCGTGTTAATCTAGTTACAAACCCGGTGATAAGTCATGAATGAGGAAAGTGTAGTGTAATTGAACTCCCGTTTAAAATCATGTTTCGATAATCAATCTAATAGCTTTCGTAATTTGGTTAGGAAGAGGTCAAACCTTACGAAAACCATATTTACATCTTTAAGAAAGTTTATATGTACAGGATAGATACCACATACCTAGAACTAATTGAAAAATGGCTTGTCATAATAGATATATTGAAGAACCAAACCGTTTGCTAGAACCTTCCACGTCAAGTCACCTCTGTAAATATTTTACGGTTTTAACCATTGGTTGATTTATATTTATAGCTTATATGTCACATTTTGATGTAGACAGATAAAAGTCCAGGAGTTGATATTCTTATTCTCCCCGATTTGTTTTTATATTAGTCAAATCATCGAATGAGTCACGGTCATCATCATGACTTCATTAACTGTTAAGGAATATCTTTGGCACGGATGACCACAAATGTATTCTGCTGATGGTAGTCACAGTAATGATTTTTGGTGGGTTCGTATCGCTAAATCCTTAGTATTATGTTCAGTGTTTTGTGAATCATTGTTGGGTTTTTATGGGTCCATTTTCGTTTGGTAATAGTACTGTCTGTCATTCTACGATTTACGAATTATGGATGCCAGTTTGGTAAATTCATCTGTCTTTCTACGATTTACGAATTTTGGCTACCAGTTTGGAAACTTCATCTGTCATTCTACGATTTACGAATTCTGGATACCAGTTTGGTAACTTCATTTGTCATTCTACGATTTACGAATTCTGGATACCAGTTTGGAAACTTCATCTGTCATTCTACGATCTACGAATTCTGGATACCAGTTTGGAAACTTCATCTGTCATTCTACGATTTACGAATTCTGGATACCAGTTTGGTAACTTCATCTGTCATTCTACGATTTACGAATTTTGGATAGGCCTACCAGTTTGGTAACTTCATCTGTCATTCTACGATTTACGAATTCTGGATACCAGTTTGGAAACTTCATCTGTCATCCTACGATCTACGAATTCTGGATACCAGTTTGGAAACTTCATCTGTCATTCTACGATTTACGAATTCTGGATACCAGTTTGGTAACTTCATCTGTCATTCTACGATTTACGAATTTTGGATAGGCCTACCAGTTTGGTAACTTCATCTGTCATTCTACGATTTACGAATTCTGGATACCAGTTTGGAAACTTCATCTGTCATTCTACGATCTACGAATTCTGGATACCAGTTTGGAAACTTCATCTGTCATTCTACGATTTACGAATTCTGGATACCAGTTTGGTAACTTTTCTTAGATCAGATTCATATAATATACAAAATGGTTGCTGTTACTTCCTTTTAAAGGAAGTTGCACCAATGAACAAGAGCAGACGACTGTTTGATATCCATAGCAAGAACACTTTTGCAAACAATAAATCATACAGAGAAATAAATGACACTTGGGTAGATATAAAAATGGAAATTTTGGAGTATTACAGTACAAAAGTGGTTCTATAATGGATCGGGTCGGAAAAGCTTACCAAGCTACTGGCCATCAATGATTACTACTAACAACCTCATTGGGAGCTCCATCAATGATTAATACTAGCTATATCACTGGTCCAGGAGCGGCAGTCAGTTGTCTGCTACGTAAAAGGAGCATGCCATTAGATTCGCCAATTACAACCAGTTTAGAGGGAGTGAACATTGCAACAGAGAAACTATGTCCTATTTATTGAACCCGTTGTCCTCCAGACCTCGAGAGATGAGTTAATTGATATTATCTACATATTAGATAACACATAACAATATAATATTATTTATCATGCATGTATACGATTACGGATAAATATTTGATAAGCCTTATATTTTGACATTTCCAAAAAATCTCAAAATTATAAAGTTTTTGGAAAACTATGGAAATCGAAAGTAATTCAAATTCGCATTTATGGACACTAACCGATAGTATAGTATTTCTTGCGGATGTAAAATAGTCACTATATATAGAAAACATGAAGGAATTTTTTTGTATTAAGAAATAATATGATGACGAATCTTCAAACGAAGCATGAATGTTAATTAAAATAAATTGTCAAATATATCATGATATCAAATATAATGAAAATTTTGACACGATCGAAGTTTGAAGATACCAAAAGGGTAATCAGTAACTGTAAGCCGAATACAGACAATACAATGTCCAAACGAAAAAGGACAAACAATGATCTACAAAACACTAAGCAGAAAACTATAGAAACCCACTGAAATCCGGGGTTGAATCCAGTTCCTGCTCCACATGTGGCACCCGTCGTGTTATTCTTGTTACAATCCATGTGACAAGTCACGAATAAGTCGGAAAGCTGCTTTCAAACCGACATTCACTGTCAATTTCGACGTGTAGGTCAAGGTATGAAGCAGGCCTATCTGTATCTGCGGAATCCTTTATTTCAAGATCAATGGGATAGATACGATCAACAAAATCACCAAATAGAATTATTTAGTGAAAGGACATCATCTATATAGCGGAACGTAAGAATAAAGGATAGGACTAGCTTCTTTTTGTTTTTCTTCTGTAGCCCCTATGTGAAGTCTCGTACGAATAGAATGATAAATCCACTAAGCAACAAATATGCTGTCAATAAAAGTTTCGAGTATTATGATAATATATATACTCTTTGGTAAAATCAGAATCTTCTTTTTAGCAAAATAAAATTTGTCCCTCCATAAGTTTTCCTTTGCTATTGCAAACACATGTTTTAAGCTAAAATCACAGCAAACAATTGTCCAGATACATATATAACAAAAAGTTCATGGGATTAAGGGTCATATGCCAGTGGACCGGTCGGTCACCCCCAAAATATTATATGGAGGTAAGCAATTGAATTATATATATTATGATGAGATCATAATAATGTCTGCTTTCCATCAGATCAACACTTTTATAGTACTAGCTCGCTGAAACAACATGCAACATATAGTCATTGCCGGAATATAGAGAAGAATCACTTTTTAAACTAAAGATAGTGAAATGCGATATCTATTATAATACTTTTAGCTAGCTCTATAAAATTTCGAATTTTGTTTAGATTTATATCAACTTCTTCTTTATCTCATTGTTATACATACCTGTGTAAATCTGATACCTACTGTCAGTTCTGGTGTATACTGGTAGAATGAATGTCCTGTTCTACTGTTGTATGTTATTCTGTCCTTACATTAAAATATATATGGCCTTGATTACATATATCTTGATTACAATTATCATAAACATTTACATTTGTACTTTCACTTTCTGTTTTTATATTTTCCAAAAATCCTTGTTTTTGAAGACAGAAAGTTATAGCAGTTATAGTCAGTAATCCTACCAATATTAACAATACGAAAAGCCACCTGTCACCTCAATTCATTGAACACAAAAACAACTGTGCATGACATATGGCGTTAGAAATCCAAGTGCTAGCCTGTGTCGGGCACAACGTTGTGGTGGTGTTAAACCAGTTAATGACATAATAACCCTCCCTTTCTTAAGAATTGGATCTCCTACACCGATTGATATTCAAAAACAATAGAAAAATTACCTGCATAGATTCGATTCCATTAAAATGCCAACAAGAACTTGTTGTTATTGATCTAAATTGTCGTTGTACAATTTGCCTTAGGTGGCCTCGGTTTTCAGATGTTCTTAAAAAAGCAAAATGTTTACTAAGATGATTTTGTGAATGTTCTTAAATGTAATGTACTGTGTTTTCATTGCTCAAATTAATCTATCGTATCTCTTTTTGTCAAAACTTGTGTGTGCAATAAGTGACCAGGCGATGCTTACAATTCCGGAGTACCTGGTCTCATTTCCGAAGAAATAAACTTAAAATCTTTTTTTATTTATTTTGAAAAATGTTTTTTAATGAAATATTACAATGTAGATATTGTATATGTTATGACATTTTTTTTTATTTCATTATTGTTATTTGTTATGCACTTTCATGCGAGTTGATTGCAGATGTCTCTTATAAATGCCCTCAAACGAATCTTTCGTAAGGGAATCATGAATAAGTTAAAGATACGCATAGAAACGTGTCACAAACATACATACACGCAACGACACACACACATATATATATATATATATATATATATACACACACACACACACATATATATATATATATATATATATATATATATATATATATATATATATATATATATATATATACACACACACACACACACATATATATATATATATATACTAATAATCAGGAACAGAACGAAACCAATAGATATCAGTCATAAAAGTCCCTGTTCTTCAATAAAGCAGTTTTAAAGCTAACAAATCATATCATTCAGAAATAATGTCAGCTTGAAATGAAACAAGAAACTATTATTCAAGTCAACTAAAATGAATAAGATTAGACTGACATCCAACTGAAGATAGAAATGAAATGCATTAACACGACATATCATATTTCATTCAAGAGCAAGATGATAATGGAAACCCTACTAATCTGCATCGTTTTCTTCGTCGCCTTCAGAATCTCTGTCATTTTCTCTCGATCTCGAAAAAGGATTCATACGGAAATCGCTACCCTGACAGGGACATGGTTCAGTGCAGCACATGTTTTGTCCATTACAAACGCAAGATCTACCACACATCACTATTCCTTTGCAAGAGCAAATAAGATATTGCAGAAAATCTGAAGTCATAATCCCTTCAAAGAATACAGGCAGTGGTCCAGCTGCATCTTTCCGCCATCCGTAGTCGTAAGGAGACAGAGGTGGTGGTTTTGCGATATTGGAAGACAACCATATTTTGGTCTGAAAAGAAGCCCTTAGTACATGCCGATAAAGGAATGGTTCACTGTCGAACCAGACTTGTATCTTTACACGTTGCAAGCTTTACTCTTAGCTTATTCAAATTCTCGTGACACGATGCAAATTTCTTCTTCAAGTCATACAAACTTGCGATAAGTTTCCATGCTGCATTTAATCCCGCACTAGAATCAACATCACCGACTTTTACTAGTTCAGAGTATTGGTCTGGGCAATTTCTAAGCAACTTGAATATCGATTTGTTTTCCAATTCTGAACAGGGAAAACGTGGTATCACAACCTGTTAATGCATGGGATACAGGTAAAATTTGACAAACTGTTGAAGATAAAGATCGGCTCAGCTCGTGAACAGGGATATAATGCCTGTTGTCCTTTGCATTTGTGATTGTCCCAGTGCGAAACCACATCTGCTCAGTGGACTCGAACTTAGGAAAAACTACTAGTGTACACAAAGAACAAGCACGTCAGTGTCTGAACATTTGATGATGATTCTTCCTTTCACTTTCTGCTCTTTGAATTGTTGATCGGCAAATATCGCGTGGAGAATCATTCTGGTGTCGGCCTCTTCATGGGAGCTGTGCATGTCGAAACAGTTTTCAACATGACCAGCTGATACCCTCTTTACAATTTCCGGTTTGCTAAAAGTGCCAACTAAAATATAAGTTTGACCAACTTTTAGTGGTAATAGAGGCAACCCGGCTCCGGTGATATATACTCACCAAGGAAAGTTATCAACGCCTGCTTGTTTTTTGAGTTCGAGATAAATTTTTCCAATCTGGGATTGAACACCCTTCAGAAAGATGGTAAGATGGTATACTGTTTGTGAATTAGATGCAGCAGCTCGCCTAGTTTTTTTCGCTGACATAATCGAATCATCCTTGTCATAGCGGTCAAAAACATCAACTACAGTATCTGTAAGGCCAAAAAGAAGGTTTGACATATTGCTTAGCAAGGTCGCCAAATGTTGATATCCTACTAACACCAATGGACTCAATCAGATTCATTCCATTGCGGATCAAAACCGTTGAAGAAGGGTTAAACTGGGAGAATGAACTTACAGAACCAGCAACGCTTTCGAGTTCCTTGGCAATATCGGATTTATTACATTTTCTCATTGTGCCATCGTCATGAAAAAATGAAGTTGGGACAGGACCAATAGGATATGACAGAACGCGCTCTACAGAAACATCCTCTCGAAACTTTGTCAGAGTGAGCGCGCGTCGAAATACCAACTCGGGATGTATGTGCCCCTTAATCAATTCCCCTGATCTACATTTAAGCTTCATTTTAGCTTGCATATCTTCAAATGTCTTCACAGACCTCTGTATAGGGTTGTAGAAGCTTCCATGTTGGCCGTCTGATAGAGATGTCCTTAAGAATTTCTGCATCATGCATTTTCCTGTATCAACAGCATTCAAAAGAGATTCCTTAATAGCATCCTTGGCATGTAAACCGGTTGAAATGTTGAAAAGTTCACGAGGATGGTTATCAACATTAAAAGTATCTGACATAGCTAATTAAAGTTTTGACATGTTGCTCATCTCTTTTCATAGCTGTTGGTTTCTCCTCATCGTGACTAAGAGCTTCAGTTGATTCGCGCCCTGCTCGCCTTTTCATTTCAGAAGCCATTTCACCCAATACAATGTACATGCTTTGTTGAATTCCAACGAATAAGAGATGACTTTTTTCTAGTCATACCAACAACTCCATCATCTCCTTTTGAATCTCTAATAATTGCTTTTTCTGTGGCCATGTCACTCCAGATTCCATTGAAAGACGAACTCTTCTGAAGAATCGAAAAATAACCAAGAGAAAAGAGTTCTTGGACCTGTGGAGGAAGGTTCAACATGTCAAGGAGGTAAATAGGGGTTCATCGGGAATAGTTTGTTCTATATGTAACGAAGAAATATGGAACCATTAGCCAAATTGATTTAAGATGTAAGGACCATAGCCCTTCTCTTTCAGCTCTTATGTTCATCAGCAAAATTTAAAGTGCTTGCAGAAATATATCCCAAAATTGAAATGTCGATGCAACACAAATGCCCCAATTTCGAAATTCTACCATCAATGGCATCAATTTATTCTGTAAAGTATCACTAAGCTTGCTAATATCAATAGCTACAGATGGTTTACCAGATTGTATGGAATCATACCAAAACAAGATATCCGACCAAACAACCTCAGACACACCGCTCATTTTGCTATTACTTCTACACCATTTGAAAAAGAGACTTGAGAGCTTCATAGCAAAGAGACAAACCACGAAGAGCTCGATTAAGCTGTTTCCCATAGATCATTTGATCAACAGTTGCAGCTGCATAAACACCGGAATCGACAAGTAGATCTCTTAGACCACCGTCTCCCCATAATTTGCCAATTGATGCAATAAAACAGGACAAACCATGAAAAACACCCAGTCGCAATATATGCGTTTGAAATTCCAGGGGATTTGCCCATTCTACTTGTTGTACAATGGCGTGCAGCTGCTAATCCAAGGTTTGAATCGAAAAAGGTTGACCTGCTTCTTTCCACATGTCAACGTACCTCTTCATAGTGATTTCAACAGTTGCCATATCATTTGGTTTGGAATCATTAATAGGGGGTTTGTCACAACATGAAACGTCTTGCTCGGTGTTGAAATCTTCTTGTTGTATCCATTCCAAAACGGAATAATTTCACCATCCGTACAGGGAACACTGATGGGTATGGAAATGATATCTCTTGACAAGTTTCTAAGTATTATCCAAATTAAATCAGGAATTTCCGCATTTGAGCTTGTGCACTTCGAAATTATCTCGCATGGATCCTTGATACCTGTTGGTTCCCTTTGCTGATTCGGTTTGATGAAAGGTAGACAGCTTATAAGTGAAGTTATTTTCTCACTAAGTGAAAGCGACTTATTATGTCCTCTTGGTACTCCGTCTTCGCCTGTATTCACATCAATATCCTGTACATGTGGTGATCGAACCTGGAATACAGCTCTTGCCATCGGTGAAAGGTATCCTTCTCATCTATAGTTTCTGTGTTGATGTCAACATTATCAGCATCTTCTTGAATAAGAGCAAAGCTTTCGCTAAATGGTAAAATTCCGTTGGGGACATATGTGTCATGCTCTATTTTGTTTATTTCCGAATCAGCAATGCTTGTAAGAAAGCGCCGAACTTCGCTATAAGATGCGCAAAAACCATGTGCATTCAGAGTTTCAATAAGGTTTTTTGAACCATGTAAATGATACATTTGTAATGCTACACCTAAATGGAAAGGGATGAAGGAATTTTTGTAGATTGCAACTATGCATTCAGATAAAGCAAGACATTTCCTCTGTTTTTCATGAGACAATTTACATTCTTCTTTACTTGTAGTTTTAAACGCATCATCATCCAAAAGCCAACATATGAAACTAGTTAATAACATTTTGTGGACAGAATTTTCTAAAGAAACAGATTCTGAAGAAGAATATTTGTCATCTGGAAACTCTACATTTTCAATCACCTTTCTAAAAATCGAGGCAGCAGCATAAAGTACCTCATGTTCGTCATAATGACTGTTCCATATATTTTCATCATTCACAATTGATGTTTCTAATTTCATTGAATCTTTCTCAACCTTTAACCGATGAGCTGTCTGGATGGCTTCAACCATGGATACAGAACTACTGTATACTAAGTTAGAAGCTCCTTGACCTTGCTGTGTTTCCACAACTAAAGATTCACCAAAATGCTTTTGGAGTTTCAACTGTAGTCTGTATGTTGTGTACTTTGAAGCAATTTCTGGGGGGGGGGGAGGGGAGAAAAGATCTAAATCTCTCTAACAAATATGATATTGAATAAATATAATAATCACAGGATAAATATATTTGCATGCTTTGGAAATCTAACATATAAGAAGAGTTTGAAGATACCAAAGGGGTAATCAGAATCCGTAAATCGAAGAAGAACAGACAACACAATGACCAAACGAAAAAGAACAATCAACGATCTACAAAATATATACATACAACTAAAGATCGAGTAACACGAACCTCACTAAAACCCGGGGATGAACTCGTTACATGATAAGCATAGGATTATGTCACATATATTTCACATCCCATAATATTAACATGATAATAATTTTTAAACGAAAGGTAAATGCAAAATAAATCATAATATGGTTGACAATATAACCAATCACGTCGCTATCAAACCTCAAACACCTATACACAGAAGATATCATAATTAAGACAATGACCATCTATGTCGTCATCACTTTGGTCAGACACAAAGATGTGGAGGTGTTAAACCGGTAAATGAGATCCACACCCTGTCCTCTTAATATCTAGATATTCAGTAACCAACCGAAAATAAACAAACAATAATAAAACACGTGCAGATATTCGATTTAGTCAAAATACGATACCAAAGGGGTAATCAGAATCCGTAAATCGAAGAAGAACAGACAACACAATGGCCAAAAGGAAAAGTACAAAAGGACAAACAACGATCTACAAAATAGACACATAAAACTAAAGATCGAGTGACACGAACTCCACTAAAACAAGCATGGACAGTAAAAGTTTTACTGCTTACCCTTCTGGAACATCTAGGTTCAACCCCGGTATTTTAGTGGCGTCCGTGTTGCTCATATTTTTCGTTTTCTGTGTTGTCCTATTATGTGTATATGTTCTTAGTTCAGTGTTGTGCTGTCCGCTACGATTTCCGCGTGATGTCTTTACCCCCAGTTGTTTGTAGAAGGGCTCATGTCGCATTGCGTTGTTTGTGTTTCTTTGCATATAGAGATGCTCAACTTTTTGTCCTATCTTATGTCTTTATGTTCGTGTTGAGATGACCACTACTATTTCCACATAAAAACGATGTTCTGTTCGTACTTTATCCCCATTTGTTTGTGGGAGGGCTCGTGTCTTATTTATGTTATTTTTGTGTGTTGCGTATAGTGGTGTCCAACACGTATTGACTGTATATATGAGTAATATGGCGGGTGTCTGATAGGAGGCAGGAACTGCTTCCCTTCGTAAGCACCTGCGTTCACCCCCGGCTTTTGGTGAGGTCAGTGTTGCTCATCGTTTTAGTTTTCTGTGTTTTTCCTCTGTTTGTCTTCGTCCTGTGCCTTGTGTACCCAATGTTGCCAGTTTCTCTGGATTGTCCATTCTTGATTGTTCTTTTAGTATTCTCTAACGTTTATTTTAAACTTTTTCTTTTATCCTATTGTTGTTTGTTTAACAAGTTAATCACTCTATTCGGAAATCTTAGGAGGAGTTCAGGTTGAAACAGATTACCAACCATAGTCTAATCTGAAAGACAATTTCTATTAAAGAGTTCGATTCTTGAAACACCCGAGTTTTCGCCCCGAACCACCATATTTACAAACACAACTTTAATTGGTTTGACGTCACACGCCAGATACTAGAGTCCAACCCCGGAATATACCAGGGTTGACCAATGAAATAAGCGACCAAGCCCTACTAAGCTCTAAAGATTCACATGAACTCGGCCTTCGGTATCGGGTACATTGTTTTGCTTCGGTCTTTGTTCTATTTTGTTTCTCGTGGGCATGCATAATTATACTACGGATTATTTGGTTCTTATATTTACAGCAAATACAAAATATGGTTAGAGTTGTGTGTGCTTAACGCCACTATCAACAGTATTTCATAAACAAAATCCATAATATGTATAATTATTTATTCTATAAAAAAAAAATTCCGCCATCAATTCCATGAATTATGGTCATGTTTTGGAGATAGAAGACATTGGTTTTTATCATGGTATTTTGAACATTTATGGAGCGCCCTCTTAGCTAATTTATTTTCGCCTGTCATGTGATATAGTTGAATTAACAATTGGTTTGATATTAAATTTGTTTCATTGATTTTCAAAGAATAGAGTAGCCTCCCTTTTGCCCGGTTGTATGCACCGTAATATATCAGCCAATCTGCTTCAATATTTAGAACTTGTGTATTTTCAACAAAATGTATATTGTCTGAGAGCGAATGGAGAGCACGTTCTGTGTCAGGAACTAATATCCTTTTTAGCACCTTCATATTCCCAGATTTAAATACCTCAACATAGCCTCTCTCTACAAAACGTCTAGATGTCCTCATTACTAAATAATTGAATGCTGACTCAGAAATAAGCACTTTGAGTAAATATTGAGTATTTTTCAACGATATGAAGTCTGAAATGCGATTAAACGTAACTATGGATACGTTTCCTCCATTAAATATTGTAGGTTGTACAATTAAATCTGAACTTTCAAATTTTAAGAATTCCCTGTGAGATAATGCTATTATTGGTACGTTTTGTCTTAATATAGTATATCCACCCGTCATATGAATACTGCTGTCTATAAATACACCTGTGACATCATTTTGATTACCAATGAAATCGAGGCAAATGTTCACGTGATTGGAATTATTGATTCCTCTGTACGTCCATTTTGAAATATAATTTTGATCGCGTGATGTAAACAAATATAATTGACTAGACATTATAAGAGCTAGACTAGAATAAACTAACATTCTTATGTTAAGTTTCGTAGATGCAAGTCTACAAAGGGACATTATTCCTTCACTGAATATGACAAGCAGCAGCGGAATCGTATCATGAACAAACCGTGTCTCCTTGTGACCTGTCGTTGAATATATGAAAAGTATACACGTAACTATTGCACATAATTTCTTCACGGTGTTAAATCTGGAGGCAACCTTTTTTAAGCTGAATTCAGAATCACTTTTAATTGCAAAGCTGACATGTAAAATATATAGTAGTATACAGATGCCTGTTAAAATTGACAACGCTAAATTGAGTGCATCTTCAAAAATTAATGTTTGTAAATAAAATAGCGTAGGCTCAACCCCAAGTAAACGAGTTGACGATGATCTGAATATATTAAAATGTATCCATTGCCATGGTGATATGATTAGTGAACCGTAATTCATGTAATCTTCCCTTATCCCAATGGATATTGCTGAAGCCATTCCTGCTATGAAGAGTAAATAGAAGTCAGGTTTAATAGGGGGAGATAGAAAGAAGCATGTTATACACATGACTATTATGGTATCAGGTCGTAAGTAAATCAACAGACCAAATGTAAATCCAGCAATTAATGTTTGGAAGGAAGTTGACTTATTCTCCGTCACGGTGTCAGACACGCTTTGTAGATATTTGCTGAAATATATTACGACGGGATTCTTCATTTTACGGTTAAACGGTTTAACTGTCTGCATATTATCATTGTGATCTAAAAAATAATCCAAAATCATTTCTCCAGATTTCATATCAACATGGCATTGTCTGTTTATGCAGTTGTTATATTTACTATCATGATTCTGTTGTGTGACTGGTGCTCCGGTTTTTAGATCTGGCCATTTCGGGGTGTGTTCAGGAATATTTGAAATATTTCGCAACATGTATGACAGCACGAAGAATACAAATGGTGACAGGAAGCTATTTATTAAAGTATGTGTTCCAAGGATATTCAGATGAATCGATGACGAACACAAAATAGATGACACTACGGCCGTATCGTGTGACCGACAGACAGTTTTGGTGAAGTGGTAAACAGATATCACTAGAATTGACGTCACAGATGTATGAAAACATTTCCATATCTGAAAAAGAATAAAGTGAAACCCTGGTTATATTGTGCATTGCATTGTCTTTGATATGATGAATGATGTTTAACACCAAGCGACCAATTGCTCAGTTATATAACGACTATTTTCTCTCGTTCATTAATGACGCGTGCTTAGGAGAACATTTAGATTTTTTTTGTTGAACATTACACGAAATTCAATACAAAACTAACATCATGTGTCTTAGTATCATATTTTTATTTGATAATGTCAAAATTAGTTGCTTGTCATTTGAGAGTATTTGTTTCTGTTACATAATTCATCAGTCCAAACATGTTGTTCAATCTTCAGCTTCCTGTGTAGTGGTTGGCTGATAATTGTTTGACGTTTCGTCTGTTTTCAGTAGGTGATTGTATTGTCTGTCCACTGGTAGTGGTTGGCCGACAATTGTTTGACGTTTCGTCTGTTTTCAGTAGGTGATTGTATTGTCTGTCCACTGGTAGTGGTTGGCTGACAATCGTTTGACGTTTCGTCTGTTTTCTGTAGGTGATTGTATTGTCTGTCCACTGGTAGTGGTTGGCTGACAATTGTTTGACGTTTCGTCTGTTTTCTGTAGGTGATTGTATTGTCTGTCCACTGGTAGTGGTTTGCTGACAATTGTTTGACGTTTCGTCTGTTTTCAGTAGGTGATTGTATTGTCTGTCCACTGGTAGTGGTTGGCTGACAATTGTTTGACGTTTCGTCTGTTTTCTGTAGGTGATTGTATTGTCTGTCCACTGGTAGTGGTTGGCTGACAATTGTTTGACGTTACGTCTGTTTTCTGTAGGTGATTGTATTGTCTGTCCACTGGTAGTGGTTGGCTGACAATTGTTTGACGTTTCGTCTGTTTTCAGTAGGTGATTGTATTGTCTGTCCACTGGTAGTGGTTGGCTGACAATTGTTTGACGTTACGTCTGTTTTCTGTAGGTGATTGTATTGTCTGTCCACTGGTAGTGGTTGGCTGACAATTGCTTGACGTTTCGTCTGTTTTCTGTAGGTGATTGTATTGTCTGTCCACTGTTCAAATTACTCCTCTAGTATCTACATACTTTTTTTCAAATCAGTTTGAGATCATTTTCTCAATTGACAAGCAAATTTGTTTTCTTCTATTCAAAACTGAACATTTGAAACCATTACATGACCAGCTACATTTGAATTTACAATTTTATTAAAAACTTACCAAAAACAAACTTCCGCTATATCCGAAATAGATAAACATGTAGCCAACGTATGCAAATATCCTTGGCAACAGGAAAGATCTCAAGCTGTACATACCCAGTTGATATTCGTGTTGCCTAGCAACTGTTATATTGATACTATTCATGTCGGGAGGTGGAAGATATTCGTATGGACGGAACCCATATCTATAGATCTCTGAATGGGCAACTGTAAATAAAAGAACATACATTTCATTACAATGATTGTATGCCTAACAAATTAAATGCAGGGAACATTTTTCTCACTTTTGAGACAAACCAGTTCCTATTTTTAGCGATGTGAGACAAAAAAATCACGTGTGTTTTACCGGCAAATGCATGCTGTACAGTTTATGTCAACTGTCCCCCCAATTCTCCATGCTTTTCCTTTTTAAAATAAACAATTCACTGTATATAAGTTTTCAATCTTTTATAAACACGCAAATCCTAACAATCAGCCATATTATTACATAATAACCTTCACGCAATACACAAAAATATAGTTTTGTGCATATCTCAAACCAGGACCTGAATTTCTATGGACATATGTCGTATTTTTGTGTTGAATCATTTGAGATGAAAGATGATTCATTTTCTTGTTACATTCTTGTATTAATAGGATTTTCGATCGTCACTTTTTTAAACTTATTCTTATGATTAAAGTTTGAACTTATAGATTATTTAGAAATCTTCAGATATATACACTAAAAAAACCAAGCTGGATAGATTATAATATGGCAATGAAAAAATGAAAAGATCAGACTCGTTCAGCTTAGTTATGAAAACATACCTTACGGTCATAGAAATAAAACTGTGGAGTACTATTTTCGTATCCGTACCCCCAAAAAAACAACAAATCAGAATCCTGCATTTACATGATATTGCGTTCTGACTGGCAATTTTTCGAATACGAGAACAAAGCTTGAACTCGAACGTTTTATAGCTATAAGCCCAGAACTGTAACATTAATTTATGTTTCTGTTTAATATAGAGAGTTTACATCAGTTTTGTCAAAATCGCTGTTTAACCTACTCTATATTTTGTAAATAAGGCTAATTACAGGTTCTTGTTATGTTCAAGATAGCATCTCTCCGGTAAGTCGAGACGCTTTCAACTACAACAAACCCTTATATGTTTTTTAAATATAGGTCTTGAGAATCCATTATGCTAACAAGATACACATTTGTAGCATGAACACCATGCATGCTACAGATGCGAGAGAATGAACACCATGCATGCTACAGATGCGAGAGAGTAATGATGTTGGTAGTTACAAAAAAGTTACAATAGAAAAATAATTCTTCCGAAATAGAGGTATACATGTAATACATTGATTTCCACATGCAGATTTTAATTAATGCCATTATCTAGATGTTTTAAATCATACCATGACTCTCAAGAATATTTTTTCTTGCTTGGGTTTGGGTTTGGGTTTATGGTATTTAGCGCCACTTTCAACAATAATTCAGTTGTATCGTGGCGGTCAGTTTTATTGATGGAGGAAACCGGAGTACCCGGAGAAAATAATGTTGTATAGAGTACACATCGACATGAACGGGGTTCGACCGCATAACTTTAGTGATGATAGGTACTGATTGCACGGGTAGTTTACATCCAACTACCATGCGATCACGACCACGACGACCCCTTCTTTTTGGGCGCAGTCAAGAAAAACATTGCAAGAAATAGTTTCGTCTAACATAATATATTAACTTGTCCAATGATATTTCTGTCTTGTTTTACTTTTAAAGTTAAAATCATTTTTCACAAAACATTATAATACGTATTTCAGTGCAATTCATATTCATAGCGTGATCTAAAGTGTTAGTTCTTTATAATTTATATGCTATTTTAAGAGAGGCGGGGACAAAATGTGTCAATTTTCCAGCTGCAAAAATTCTCATAAAAGTTGTCAAATCGAATTTGTATGATGTTTATGTAGTTTAAATTTAATGGTACTTGACTTTCTATAAAAGAATCACAAAATCTATCTGTTACTAAATGTCTCTAATAAACTTGTTCAACCATAAGTAGAACATTCAGTATCTCAACATATTGTCTACACTGTAACAGTTAACCTTTTCATTTTTCAATTACACTATTCTAAAAAATTAGTAATGTGTAAAATATGGGATATATGTTTGTAAATGTCTACGTACAAATTACCTTTATAGAGTTTTTTTAAATTGTGAATGTTTAATTTCGTAGTAAAAAGTAGCTTAAATCTGGTACTTGAATCGTCTCGACAATGGATTATGCTAAAATTGGAAACGTAGATATTTAATTTAGTGCGCAACGCGCGTTGCTGGCATAACGCTTAATTACGTACGCTCGTAGTCAAAAGATTGGAAAGCCAAATAATTGAAAAGTCTTTGGGAGGAAATAAGCAAAGGCTTTAAACAGAATAGCTAAAATAGGCTAATGGTTTTTTTTAACCTTTGCCTGAGGGAAATTGACCTTAGGTTTAATATATTGTATTGCTTAGTAACTGTAAAAATATATACTTTGCACGTGCGGTTTGTCAACATGAGTCTTTTATTGTATATACTGGAGTGGCAGTTTGGCTTTTGTTTCATGTTTGAAAATAAGAACATACATATTATTTATTACTTTTGTCGATTTTTAAATTGTGACTTTCGAGTCAAAATTTAGTTTCACTTTGGTATTATCATCATCAAGGCAAAACTTCTAATACGATTTCTAGACAAAATGTATAGTTCGTACATGATGGGTGGGTGAATTGTTTTGCGTTTGTTTCAAAATACCAAAATAGTCCCCTAATATGATGGTGGTTGTTTATTTCTATGCTAAATTCTTTTATTCTAGCAGTTGTCTGGGATGTTTTATATACTTCTTTGACTATATGCTATAACTTGTTAGTGGATCGTCAGAACAATTCTAAAAAAGTCATAGGTTACCCCATTATACATTGAACCCTGAAACCACTATAACGATAGCTTTGGTGGATATTTGAATGGTTTTTTCTACTTTAGAAATTAAAAATTAAAATTCGAACTTTCTTAAACGTTAGTTATTAATTAAATTAATGTAACAAATTCATTCTCCGTTCCTTTGGTATTACAAATAAATTTATGGCGTCTATCTGTTACTTACATTATTTTCTCTAAATAAGATAACAATCTTAGGTGGAAAATATTTCGATAAATTTGAGAGATGAATTTTGATGAAAGTTTGAAACCCCCCAAATCTCTGTAATAGGATTTAATCTAATACGCTTTGTTTACATACCATTCGGATTATTTTTATTTATATGAAGTAAAATACAACAACACCATTTGTCTAATTCGGCATTATACTTCAAAGGCCGTTTAAGGTCTCACGTTACAGTCAGTAATTTTGATAACAATGACCTTTATTTTGTGATATATATTCAACCGAACCAGAATTGAACAGTAAAATAACAAATATGAATGATTTTGTCAACATTCTATACAGATATATCATGTTTGGGAGGGATACTTGCGAAAAATACCAGTCGAGAGACGAAAAATTTCCCGAGCCGAATGGTGAGGGAAATTTAGTCTCAAGACTGGTATTTTTCGCAAATACCCCTCCCAAACATGATATATCTATTTAATTACACCGAATATTATTTAGAACACTAGCTAAATAAATAATATACAATTATTGCCTGCACTTAAGGTGAACATCATAATTGTTCACCCGAGGGGTGTTGTTTTCCCGAGGCCTTGTCCGATCACTTCCAGCAAGTCGTTGCTCTTATACTCATTGGAAAGATTTCTTTTACGTGCAAGCAGTGTTATTTGTACTCATTTTATGATACACGGGGCATGTACTCATTTACGTCCCGTCCACATGTGAGTTGTCTATATACTACGCTCAAAACAACCTCTTGGCACCTTTTTCGTAGGGATTACAAGTATCCCACTGGAAAAAGCAATGTGTTATCTAATACTAGTATTTATTACATACTTAGTTCAAATAAAGGCATTTTTGTATGACCAATATGACCGGAAGTAAACTGTCCATATTTTCACACCCCGGGAAAATAACCGGTTATTGGATTACTACAAGATCATTTCCATATCGAGGCCCATATTGGCCCCGGCCAATATCAGCCTCGACTTCGTCTCAGGCCAATATGGGTGTCTCTTTTCTAGATGTCGGAAGTATGTAATAAATAGTTTAAGACATGGGCATTTCCATATTGGCCTGGTTATCATCCCTCGACCCATATGCGTCTCGGGCCAATATGGGGGTCTCGGGATGATAACCAGGCCAATATGGAAATGCCCATGTATTAATCTGTAAATATTTTATGTCCCCAGCAGCTCTATAATTTTGTATCTCCTTTAACATTTCTATTCTACAAAAGCTTAGATAATAACCACGTAAAGTGTCAGAAAATGAGATTTTATCAACCATTTAATTGACGTGTTTTATAACGCCAAGCATAAAAATAAGGTATGAAAGGATGCTATTCACCGGTCATATAATTTAACAACTCGAAATAACAATTGTTTGTAACGCAAGAGATATTATCTTACACCTTAAGAATTTGAGAGATGTTTATTTTAGTCTCTGTTGTGTTTAATTTGGTGGTGGGAACGTAGAGTTGATTACAATACATAATAAAAATAAAATCACACATCTTGATTTAGAGTAAGTTATTTTTCTGTTTTTCCTCTTTTTTTTTATTTGAGGGGTGGGATGTGGGGGAACAACCTCCTGCTGGAAGCCACTGACAAACTTTTATCTTCATCAATTAAAGTTGTGCCTAGTACCCATGAGCAGTATTTGAAATCACAAATTTTAGTGAAGATAGACACTGATAGCATAGGTAGATGTGAATCTGACTGCCTTACAATCAAAACCACGAAGCCTCATGTGACTGCATTCGTATTATCTAAATATGGGACTAAATATGACCCAATTATTGACTTATTTGTTCGTTTTTATCATTAAAGCTAAGAGGCATCTTAATCAAGAATCATATATAACCATAGATGATTTCAGCTATCATATTTAGGCCCATGATTTCAGTTATCATATTTAGGCCCATGATTTCAGCTATCATATTTAGACCCATGATTTCAGCTATCATATTTAGGCCCATGATTTCAGCTATCATATTTAGGCCTATGATTTCAGTTATCATATTTAGACCCATGATTTCAGCTATCATATTTAGGCCCATGATTTCAGCTATCATATTTAGGCCCATGATTTCAGTTATCATATTTAGGCCCATGATTTCAGCTATCATATTTAGGCCCATGATTTCAGTTATCATATTTAGGTCCATGATTTCAGCTATCATATTTAGACCTATGATTTCAGCTACCATATTTAGGCCCATGATTTCAGCTATCATATTTAGACCCATGATTTCAGCTATCATATTTAGGCCTATGATTTCAGCTATCATATTTAGACCCATGATTTCAGCTATCATATTTAGGCCTATGACTTCAGCTACCATATTTAGGCCCATGATTTCAGCTATCATATTTAGGCCCATGATTTCAGCTATCATGTTTAGGCCCATGATTTCAGCTATCATATTTAGGCCCATGATTTCAGCTATCATATTTAGGCTCTGTAATTTTCTTTCTTCCAGATACTTTTAATTATTTTGTTTTCAAATATTTTGACTTCTTTGAGCGTACCTGATGAAGGTTATTGCAGAAATGCATCGTTCTCACTAAATAAACGTTAGAGAACTCCGAAAGGGCAATCAAAAATGGACAATCCAGAGAAACTGGCAATACAGGGTAAATTGAATATCTACGGTTTCACTTAAATATTTTTATTTCTATCTCTTGTATGGAATTTTGCATTTTTTTTTTTAAACATATATCTTTATTTTTTATTTTTTTTATTTTTTATTTTTTTTTGCATTTATATTTTAAGAAACCTGGAAACCTGTAATTAACCTGTCGTGTCATAATGTTTTATCTGCATGTCAATCATTTACTGTAACTACCGTCAAATTATAACGCTTGCATGAATATATTGTGTTTATTATGTTTCAAACCATAAATTATCAATGATATTATAAATGAAACGGAATAAACAAAATTAATACTTGAAGAGAAAAACTAATATAAATTTGTAAGCTGATGAAGAGATTAGGATTATCGAAATATTCATCTGTGTATATCTTTTGTTAAAATATCGTAAGTATTTCTTCAATAGCAATAACATTGAACTTTGGCTTTTTATTTTTATCTTTTAAATCCACGTGGTAGTCGTAATATTGGATAGTGTTTACAAGATTAAAGATTTATAATTATTATTAGACCATCTTAATTTTATATGGATTCGATTTCTCCACCAAAAATATTATCACTAAGAATTTCAGATCATATCTACATGAACTTCGACCTATTTGAAGGATTTAAAATAATTGCCAGATAGTTAGTTTATGATGATTTTATTTGTTAAATTAACAAAAGGGATAGGACACAAGTTTTACCAACTTATGAAGTCTTCTCCCATTTATACAATAAATTCACATAGTATAATGATCATTCTGAGCATACATATAATACATATAGAGATATATTGTAAATAATTAACGAATTAATAAAAAGGTTGTGTTGGATGGATACGAGGTTGGAGAGTAGATAAGTATCGAGTAATTATACAAAAGTAATAATTTTTTTATTAGAAAACGGAAAATTTGAGTTTTCTCGAAAACAATACATTTTTTTAAAACACAGTAAACGAGAGTTTTGTGCAGAATTTTACTACCATTTTTAAAATATGCATTTCATCTAACCATACCTTTCATTATTACTGCACTCATCTGAAATTTGACATTTTCCCCGATTTGTACTGCCAAAATAGAGATGGGAGTAAACTAACTAGAGGTAGCAGCCAGGTAAATCTTACCTTGATAGAGACAGACACATGTACATGGATATTTAGCCACTCCATTTTTAAACTTTAAAATCTTTCTAAAAGTTCACATCAAATTTCTTCATAAACCTATTTTTTGACATCTTAACATATATAAACATCGCAAGAATGGGTAAAACAAAGGACTTGTCAAAAGATTGTAAAAACATTGTGTTAAATCTATTCAAGTTTTTTCAGCTTGAGAAGGCCAGGGGAAGACCACTTTATTCCCCAGATAATTTGATTAAAAGAACATGCAAGACTGCTGGCATATCTTAACAGTTCTGTGTATAGAGTTGTAAATGGTAAAAGTCCTCCTGAATCCAACAGACCGAAAGAAAATAAGAAAACTATTGATGATTTTGACCGTTGCGTTATTAAACGGACCGTTCATAGCATGTACAACAGTCTCAAAAATTAAGAAATTGAAGATGCAATTAAAATCTCGAAATCAATGCTTTCTTTAACTTTATTAGATCTTGGTTATAAGTACAAAAAATCCGGCGACAATAGGAGGCTTTTATATGATCAGAGGTCAGTAATAAATGATCGGTGTAATTACCTCCGAAAAATCAGGAAGTTTCGAGAGGATGGGTATGAAATTGTATATTTGGATGAGACCTGGGTTAATCAGAATCATGCCACTGACTACATGTGGTTACCAGTTGATGGTTCTGATCCCCAAAGACCCCTTCAGGAAAAGGTAAAAGGTTGATAGTTTTGCACGCTGGTAATCGTCAGGAGGGTTTGATTGATAGGTGTGATTTGGTTTTTCTTGCCAAAGCTAAAGATGGGGATTATCACCAAGAAATGAATGGGCCCACCTTTCTAAACTGGTTCGAAAATATTATGCCAGCATTAAAAAACCCACGTGTTATCGTTTTAGATTAGGCCTGTTCGCCATTGCGAATTGAACCCCATAGAACTTATTTGGTCACAATGAGAATTGCATTGATAGGAGTGAGATTCTTCCAATAATAATTAATTTTGATGACGACGAGTCCAGCGACGAGGAAAGCTGAATCCAGTCCATGATTACAGATTGAACGGGTACACCGGTTGTAAATGACAGATTGTACATAACGTTTTTACCTATAAAATCCAATAATGGTGTACTCTATGTCTCACTTCAGTGAATTTATTAGCAGAAAAGACCGGTTTTTTTTTTAATTACTTCTGAAATATTGAAATAACTTGGTCAAATTAAAAATCAGTAATTATGGAAATTTATGAGTTTACGTTTTTTTTTCAAAATTTTCCAAGTAAATCTCAGGTAAGCCTGTGTATAAATGACACGTAGTCAAATGCATTAACCATGAAGGAAACAATAGCCTTCACCGACACTTCGACGAGACAATAGACCAGCTGCGAGACCACCGTCGTTCATATTGTTATATGGGATTACGTCCGTGCTGAGTTGGCTGTCACATTTAGCGAGAAAACTTGGCGTATTTTGAAGAACTTAGCCTGAAATAAAGACCAAAATAATGCTAATAATTGGTAATTTTTCAGATGAGCAGGGCCTTCACAATTACGCTTATAAGTTGTGTCGGAAAATTATTTACTTCTATATTAAATTCTAGGTTAAACTTTTTTGCAAATGATTTAAATATCATCTCAGAAAATCAAGCTGGTTTCAGAAAGGGTTATTCAACTGTGGATAATATATTCGTTTTACATGCTCTTATTGATTTGTATTTTTCTTTTGGTAAAAAGTTATATTGCACCTTCGTGGATTTTAAAAAAGCTTTTGACACAGTGTGGCGAACAGGATTATGGAGGAAATTACAAAATTGTGAAATAAAAGGGAAATGTTTCAAAATAATTTATAATATGTATAATGATATTAAGTCTTGTGTTCAATATAATGGTATTCAATCTGAATTTTTTCCCTGTCTTACCGGTGTACGACAAGGAGAAAATTTATCTCTCTTTCTTTTTTCAATATTTTTAAATGATTTAGAAGATTTTTTCAGACAATTAGATGGAGAACCACTTAAGATTATCCAAGAAAAATTAGAAAATGAACTGCACATTTTCTATAAAATTGTTGTTATTTTATATGCAGACGATACGGTAATTTTATCCGAAACAAAAGAAGGTATGCAACAAGCTTTAGATATATTTGAATCTTATTGTGAAATTTGGAGACTACAAGTAATGTTGCAAAAACAAAAGTTATGATTTTTAGAAAAAGGAAAACGGCACAAGATCCTAAATTTATTTTACATGGTCAAACGCTTGATATTGTTGATACATACTCATATCTTGTGATAATATTTAAATATAACGGTACTTTTTTTGAGACTAGGAAAAAACTTGTAGAACAAGCTAATAATGCATTGTATTGTATTTATAAACTGATACGTAATGAATCAATATCTATTGACTTGCAACTGAAAATGTTTGACTCTATGATTGAACCTATCTTGCTGTATGGCTCAGAGGTGTGGGGATATGAAAATTTAAAAGTTATTGAACAAATTCAGTTGAAATTTTGTAAACGGATTTTAAAGGTTAGAAATACTACTCCACATTTTATGATATATGGAGAACTTGGTCGATTTCCGCTTGAAATTCGTGTGAAGCTTCGTATGATCGCTTTTTGGAGCAAGTTGGTTTTAAATGAAAATAAATTAAGTAGTGTTTTGTATAGATTAATGTATCTTTTAAAAACCAAACATCAGTATAGTTTCAAATGGTTAAATCATATAGAGTCTATATTCAATTCAACTGGCATGGGATTCATTTTTGTAAACCAGTTTCCTGTTTATGACAAGAGTGTATTTAACCAAATTTTACGAGACCAGTTTGTTCAAAAATGGCTTAGTGATATATATTCTTCTTCTCGTGAACAAATTTACTCTGTTTTCAAAAAGGATTTTTGTATTGAGAACTATTTACTTAGATTGTCGGAACACTCCAGAATTTGGATAACTAAATTTAGAACTTCAAATCTGCATTTACCTATAGAAACTGGTCGTTGGTATAATATACCTCGAGAATTTTTTGCCATTTATGTAAAGAAACTATTGGAGACGAATATCATTTTTTATTAGTTTGTAAAAATGAAAACATTATCACCCTTAGAAATAAGTATTTGCCAAATTATTATCGAGCTTACCCTAATCATGCCAAATTTGAAGGTCTTCTTTCTATTTGCAATGTAGAACTTTATAAGCGATTATCAATTTTTATTAGAAAAGCTGCTGCCTTACTCTGATTATATGTAACTGCCTGTATCATGTTGTAACTTTATATTATATTTACTGTCAGATTTATTATTTTTCATCGTATGTTCATTCTGTCATGTCTTGAATGTATATATTATTTAAAAAATGACCTCTTGTTACACTTGTATATGTGTCTGAGTGTTTTCAAATAAATCTTGAAATCTTGAATCTTGAGAATAATTTCAACCGTAAATATTTATACAATTCCAAAATGGTAGTAAAATTCCTGACAAAACTCTCGTTGGATGCAATAAAACAAAATATACGGTTTACGAAATATTTAGATTTTTCCGTTTTCTAATCAAAAAATTATTACTTTACAAGGAATCTTTTTGAAGATTTAATAAAATTGAAAACGTGTTTGATGATATTAATATTTTCTTCGTATGTTAAATCATCCGACCCACGGGTTAGTAGATTCAAATTCAAATCGCTTGTCTGTACCCAATTTAAGTTGTTCATCATAATACGTCTTATTTCAGTATAATTAGGACAGGTAAAAAAATAATGGAATGCATCTTCCCGTGGAGCTCCACAGGAACAAGCAGCATCATTTACTATATTAACCTTTGATAGATCGTAATTTAGAAAGGAATACGAGTTACGAAGTTGAGTAAGAATAATATTAAGTTTTCTGGGACCATAATAAAAATGTTTCGGGATACGTTTTGTGTTATCTGACTGTTCCTTTCGAATGGCTTTTTTGAATTAAGTCAATGTGTCAAGATTACGATCAAATTGATCTAGCCGGTTCCAGAGTTTAACAGTATAGACAGTTCTTATGGTTATAAGATATAGTGCTGTAATGACATGTAAATAGTAAATGTCATTTCTAAATAATAAATGAGAATGTTTGTTTACATGGTTAACCACATCGGTGGCGTAATGGTTAGCATACTCGTCTCGAGTGTGGTAGATCGTGGGTTTGAGCCACGGTCTGGTCAAACCAAAAACTATAAAATTGATATTTGTTGTTTCTCCGCTAAGCACGTAGCATTAAGGAAAAAGAACAAAGACTGGTTGGCTCGGAATAAGAATAATGTGTCCGAGTGGAGCGGCATGTCTACCCGCAGACTGTTGTTTCAGTGAGCTAGCACTATCAGCGTGTTGGTCTAGAACAAAGCGGAAGCGGACCTCATCATCATCTCATTGAAAAATAACTTGTTCTCGCCATTATATAGCTGAAAAAAATTGCTGAATTGGGGTTAAGCAACAACCACTCACTCACTTTACATGGTTAGGGTTGTGACAATCTCCGAAACAGAGACTTAATATTTCTTCGTCAATCAGATATTCTATACTCTAAGGAGGAGAAATATAGCGTCTGTTGTGGATATCAAGGTCGTAAGAGATTTAAGTAATTTTTCAGCACTGTTTCAGTAAAATTGTGGCTCTCAGTTAATGTTGATAGAAGAGACAGGAGTATAAAGCGAAATCGTCCATCCTGTCGCACGTAACGGACAAAGTTGATCACATGATGTTGTTTTAAGCAAACCTCGCCATGAACGAGAATAAAGCTTAAGCTTTGAAGATAATAATCACTGAGTGTACATATAGACGTAAATCTAACTACCATTGCGATTACGACCTCGACAGTATATGTTTCTTTACAAAGAGGGTAATTATGAATAACTGTTCTCTGAATTTCCATTTTTGGATATTAATTAATATCGGTATCAATTTATTACCGTTTTATGTTACATGTATCTAATAAATCTATTTTATTAATTGATACATTTTGTAATTTCCTCTCTGAAATGAATTGCTCTTTATTCATAATTGACTGTGCTAACAATGGAATTACAAAACCAATAGAACCAGGATATTATTAATTCTAAGCATAAAGAGGAAATTGTTTACAATTTTAGAAATTTCTTCAGGGGGCATCTGGTCGTTGTTGTGTGATAGTTGGATACAACTACATATGCAATTACTACCTATCACCACTAACGTTGTGGGTTCGATTCCCGCTCATGGCGAGTTGTACTTGATACAAGTTTATCAGTGACTTGCAGCAGGTCGGTGGTTTTCTCCGTGTACTCCGGTTTCCTCCGCCAATAAAACTTGTCATCACGATGTAACTGCAATATTGTTGAAAGTAACGCTAAGCATCATAACCCCTAACCCTATTAATTGTAAGCATAAAGAATGAAATTGTTTACAATTGACTGCAGAAGTTTCCTAACACTTTATCATTGATACATTGATCGTCATTTATACTGCATTAAGGAGTAAGACTCGGAATCAGGATAATGTGTCCGAATATAGTGACATGTTTGTCATGTCATAGTTCGGAAAGCCTGACCGTCAACCGTAGTGAGTTCTGGTTTTGGAGAGTGCCCCTACCATATCTCACTTTGCATGCTTTTCAGTGGCAGTCAAAAGTGGTTTTCTGGTTGTCACATTCCCCCCTCATTTCTGGATAATTTCCTGTATTATTGAACTTATTCTCGCTCTGAGTATGTATGAAGTATTTGGCACTGAACGTTTTACTGTGATTGACTTGTGAAATATTCTATTTAACAACAAACTGTTAACATATTTGACTTCAGGTATAAATATTATGAACCCAAGGTGGCGGGACAAGCTGGCTACTTTACACTATATAAGTTATTTAAAGCGCCTTTCACAAACAAAGGAACCGCTAAACTAATCTTTCAACTGATTCAGTTTATACCAATCAAGATCTGAGTTTAAATTAGAAATTAGAAATCGCATTCATGTAAATATTAAATCTTTAATAAATAGTATACTATATATATATATACATATATATATATATATATATCAGTGTGCGATCAGTATTTCAAAACATTTGTTTAATGCCAAACATTGTTTTTATTTCTTGACCGGATACTGACATATGTATTGTACAATGTTAAAAATCCCAAAACACGCTACGATATGGCTGGAATATTACTTAAGGTGGCGTTAAGCAACATGCAATGATACAGTGATAATACTATATTCTATAGCATGATCATCCTCTGCTGAAATCCAACCCTCTATATAAAGGCCTCCATCTCTTGAAAGGTAACTTTCTATTGAAGGATCACTGATTATAGAATTAGTATCCTTTGTTGAAAGGTAAACAATCATAGAACTGTCCTCCTCTATTGAAAGGCTATATTTTACAGAAATGTCAACCTCATTTGAAAAACAGTCTTTCATAGAAAGGCCAATCTCTGTTGAAAGCAAAGCATGGTCAACCTCTTCAGAAAGGATTTTTAACATCAGTTAACGTCTGGTGCCACTATTAGGGACAGGGATTGCTTACCCTTTCTGGATCATTTAAGGTGGTACCATACACTTCAGGTAAAATTTTATCTGCTCGTTTAATTTTCTTATTTTTTTGGCAGTGTGCTTGAATATATCCATTGTAATAAATATCAAAATTTTAACAAATTCCAACCAACAGATTCAGAGCTATAAATTCACTAGCAGCTTTTCTCTCTGTGGTTTTGATCACTGAGATGCTTGAAATCTGCATACAAACATCATATGATCAAAACGTTCAACTGATTCTAAAGAGTTATCTCCCTGTAGTGTATGGTACCCGTTCTCCTCAGTTATTGGTAAGGTTCGTGTTGCTCTATCTTTTATTTTTCTGTGTAGTGTTTAGTGGACGACTGTTTGTATTTATGTTCTTCTTTGGTTGATCAATGTGTTGTCCGTCCTTCGATTTACGATGTTTGATTACTCTCTTTAATATCTTCAAACTTTTCATGCGCAACTGTATTCAGTTTAGATTATATGTAATTTAAATTGTTTCAATGCTGTGATTTAAGATCATTTATTTCAACGTTTGACAAAACTTTGTGGCATGATCCTATTTTTATTAGAAAGAACGGTCTTACAAGTTAAGTCTACCTTAGCAGAACATTAGAAGAACATTCCTTGCAATTGAAAAAGTTTGAACATACCGAAGGGGTAATCAGAAGCCGTAAATCGCAGAAGGACAAATAACACAATGGCCAAAAGAAAAAGGACAAATGGATAACCAATGATTTACAGAACGCTAAGCATAAAACTAAAGATTGAGCCACACGAACTCCACTAAAAACCGGAGTGAACCCCATGTGTTCCGAAGGGTAAGCAGTTCCTGTTCCACTAGTGCTTCCCTTCGTGTTACTCTTGCAAAAATGATATCTGCTATCTTTAGATGGATTTCAAAATCATATATACAAAGGAGCATGTATGTAATATCTAGTTTTGTAGACAACCAATATGATAGGGAATCTTATGTACAGAAAACGATAAGGAGCCGTCGTGTTCATCATCATATGGTAGTTGGATTTACAGCTATCTGTGCAATCAGTGTCTATCACCACTAAAGTTATGAGTTCGAATCTCGCACATGGCGAGCTGTACTCGATAAAACATTATGTGATAATGTTTGTCATTGACTTGCGACAGGTCGATGTTCTTTTCAAGTTACTACGATTTCACCCGCCAATAAAACTGACAGCCACGATATAGCTGAAATATTGTTTGAAAGTGGCGTTAGAAACCATAACCCCAACTAACCACCCCCCCCCCCCCCCCCCCCCCCCCCCCCCCCCCCCTTCCCCCTCCCCAACCCCTCACATAAAAAGATAGATGTTAAAGCAGTTTATCAAATGGTCTATGTAATTAGGTAAGGCAAATGATAATGTGATATCTATCTTGCTATAAGCAAATGAAAAAACAACCATTCATTCCGTTCTGATAGAAATGTGACCTAAGACTATGATATATATTGTATGGTGCTATATTGACAATCATTCTTAAACTGATCACGACACAAAAAAGTGGATTACGAATGAAGAGCTTCAAGAATATGATTTTTTTTCTATGGTTTTATATTGACACTGATTGTTAAACTGACTACAAATGATTGATTTTGATCTGCATTGATTGCAATTAACTGCCACAATTTGATATATTATAAAGAAAACTTTTTGATTAGTAATATTGGTCAGGAAAAGACCATTGATTCGTCTACTCACTACAAGTTCTATTAAAGGAGATATAATCTCTGTATGATGCTATTCCTCTAACATTCTATTCATAACTCTACTCTACATCAATCATTATCCATTTATCTATCTCACTGTATTGTTAGGGTTAACATTATTCTCATCTTGGAGAGGACCTTTGTAAGTTGGCATAATTTGTGTCCGATCCAAATGTTTTTACAGTCAAGCCTGTATTAAGAGATCACCTTTGGGACAAAAAAAAGTGGCCTTATAAGACACAGGAAATTATCTATGACAGGGCCAGAAAAAGGTTACATTTTAATATAGGTGACTGCTTAATAGAGCTGATTGCATGGGCAGGTTTTACTTAATAGAGCTGTTTGCATGGGCATGTTTGACTTAATAGAGCTGATTGCATGGGCAGGTTTGACTTAATAGAGCTGATTGCATGGGTAGGTTTGATTTAATAGAGCTGATTGCATGGGCAGGTTTGAATTATTAGAGCTGATTGCATGGGCAGGTTTGACTTAATAGAGCTGATTGCATGGGCAGGTTTGACTTAATAGAGCTGATTGCATGGGCAGGTTTGACTTAATAAAGCTGATTGCATGGGCAGGTTTGACTTAATAGAGCTGATTGCATGGGCAGGTTTGACTGTACTTAACAATAAAATAACTTTAATCTAATATTCATCTTTTTTTCATTTGTCAGATAAGTGGAGTAACATTTACGTATTTTATTTCCAATAATGTCGGGTGGAGAGGGGAGAGAGGAGGGAGAGACGTGAGAAAAGTTTGATGACACCGAAGGGGTAATGAATAGTCGTATATCAAAGAATGACAGATAGTGCAATGGTCAAAAGAAGAAGGACAAACAACGATTTACAAAACGTCACGTAATATGACAATTTTGCGAACACAGCAAAACAAATATCGCTATATCAAGGACATCGTCACAGTGAAGACAGGTCATATATAAATTATGCTGTTAAATTTAGCGAGTAAACATTTAATGTCCAAGCGTGTGGGTAACACAGTACTATTTTTGAAGAAAACAATATCAAAATCAAAATCTTAATTATAGTAATATATTGTCTAGCTTATTTAAACTTTGATTTATTTCTGTCTGGCATGCTCATTTCTTTGTGATTTCTCTTTGTGTATGATATGCACTATCCGTTTGAGAAATAAAGATAAAAATTTAAAAAAATATAAAAAAAATCTCTAACCATTACATACAAATTATTTATATTTAAATTTGTTCTGGCCAAATTATTTCTTCAATACGATGATGAGGAGATAAAATAAATTAGATATAAAAATATATAGAAATTAAAATACCTACCTTCAAGAATTCGCGTCGTGTGCATTAATTTACATATCTATGTTTTTATCATTAATACAAACTATTTAGACTTTAATTGGTGTAGGACAAGTTATTGCATACATACATTTACGAGGAGGCCTAGAGCTATTATTATTAAAACCAATGTTCTCCTCCCTCAGGCATAGGTGACGTTAGCCAATTTTGCCTCTCCTGCTTGGGACCTTTGGTTTATTTCCTCCCAAAACTTTTTTTGAATTATTTGGTTTTTCAACCTTTCGACCTTGAGCGTACCTGATGAAGTTTATTCCAGATACGCGTCGTACGCACTTAATGTGATATCTACGTTTGGGGGTTTTTTCTTACTAAAATTAAATTTAACATAAAGAGATTATAATGCTTACAAAGTAAAATATGAAAAGATAGAAATTAAAATTCCTTCCTTTGCCAAATTATTTCTTCCGTGGGAAGAGGACTGATGCTAGCATAAAATGTTATGTGTAGAAATTATAATGCTTTCTAATTGTTTTTAAATTGTAGAAATTATAATGCCTACCTTCCAGACTTTGGTATATCTCATCCGGATGCAAAATCCACCAATTTGTCTTCTGGCTTACATAATGTAATCTAAACACTAGGGTAAATACAAACACAATCCAATGGAAGTACGCAGGAAACATGTGATTATTCCTGGTATCATCTCCTTTTTTATTTGATGTTTTAACATATTTTGTATTACAGCACGAAGCATGTGAATGCCCGAATTCATCTAAATGCGCATGGTGAATATCATCCTCCTGTAATGCTTTATTTTTAACACAATGCTCATCTTTTGACTTCATGCAACTATTCTGCGCCAGTTTCTCTAATTTTAACAGGTTTTTCCGCTGGTATATTTTCACTTTTCGTTCTCTTTTTGTCATATTTGCTGGTGGGTTTATGGTGCTTAACACCACTTTCAACAATATTTCAGTTATGTCATGCTTACTAATTTACCCTTAGAGAATACTGAACGTCAATGAAATAACTATTTGATACGATAGCTATAGAGTTTAAATACATTCCTTGCCCTTGAAAAGCGTTATGGACAAAATAAACGGAAAGCGATCCAAAAAGGTGATATTAAATCAGTAATCCAATAGCTACATTCTTTAAAATGAAAACAAACTGTCCTATTATCTACATCTCCATCTATCATAAACTACAGGTATTTGCTACATTTAAAGTAAGACCGTGTTTACCTATTTTAATATGTATATATATCAACTGTGTTTACCTGTATGTGGACATTGTCGTTTGATCACCTGGTAAAACATTTTCTTTATCAGATTCATTCATAAAATTATTGACGTTGGATCAATTAAGAAAATAGTGTGTCCTGTAGCTAATTGAATTATAATTTATTTTCACATTGTCCCATTTAGTTATATTTGTATATAGTAAAAAGGATTTTACTTTCATATTGTCCCATTTAGTTATATTTGTGTATATTACAAATGATTTTACTTTCATATTGTACCATTTAGGTATATTTCTACATATTAAAAATGAACTAATAGCCTTCTGGTTTTAAAATCATATTCCACATAATTGCCTGTATTGGTACGAAAGTTTTCCTTTTTATAATTTATGTTAATGGTAATACAACCTGCACAACACAAATATATCATTAACGAAATGGAATATTAAAAGTATTTATGTTTCAAATTAACAGTGCCTATTTAATCTAATTTATTAAAACGAATGTCGTTGTTTGTCCTTTTGTCATTTCTCTCTTGGCCATTGTGCTGTCTGTACTTCTTCGATTTACGGGTTCTGTTTACGCCTTTGGTATCTTCAAACTCTTCTCAATATCCCACATACTTATACATGTATAACTTTAAGCTAGTTCCATATTTTGTACTGAGTTGCCAATCGTCAATTTTTAATATGCATTAATTACTTGCATTTACTTTTACCTTCATAAAACATCGAATTGATTGTGATGCAAAATGATTAATAATTCATTTGAAATATACGCATCATTTCACATTTGCTTCACTGGGTTTGGTACTGCTTTGACAACTATTTTACCTACTTTGTTCCAGTATTGTTATAAATACTGTTATAGTGACAGCCGGAATCTTTGAGCCGTAATGAAAGCGGGAGGCTTGGCGCTTTAAAATCTGATTCAACTTTAGAAATGCCTGTACCAAGTCAGGGTCATTACGGTTTTCACAGTTTTCCGGTTGTTGACTGATTTTGTCTGTTTATATACATATGAGTTTTGACTTTCCCTTTGTAAGATTGTTCGGAGTTCGGTAATTTTGTTATTACCCTTATTCACATAGAGGAGAGGTTTGGCTTCATAAAACTAGTTTAATCCCGTCACTTTTTACTGAAGTGACTGTACCAAGCCTGTTAGTTGTGTGTTAGGGGTATCGATTGTACATCATTCTACGATTCTTTCTATTTTATTTTGGAACTGTACCGACAGAGTTCCAAAAATTTAAATATGGAACTTTTCTGACCCTATCATTGAAGTTAATGCAGTGGTACGTCACTTCCGTCAGCCGTGGGTCCTTATAAGAAATATTTGGCAATAAATGTGTGAAAATCTTAAAATTCTGGAGAACTGAGCTATCGTATGCACAAAACAAAAACAGGGGCAAAAAGATGCGTCTTTTACGAATGGATACATGTCCTAGTTTGAATGACATAATGGAAATAAGGTGCAATAAATGTACTCGAAGCGAGCAGTGGTACGATTTTTAAACCTGCCGAGTTGCATGCCTTGTGGATTATTAGTATCTATATAGGGTCGACACATGCAATTTGATGTTAGCATGAAATTGTATGAATATTGACACGAACAAGTTAGAATAAGGAAAAAGAGATGAAATAATAAAGAAATAAAGAAATTTTATTGAAAATATATTTGTAAACAGAAAATTAGAAAAAAAGGGGGTGGTACGTACCACGAGCGCCTGTGAGTTATTCGAGAACAAAAAATACACAAGTCGTCAATCGATGGTGTGGGAACATTTATAAACGTATATATTTTTGATTATATGAAATGCTTTATTAAAGCATTTTACCATTCCCAGTATTAAAACCACGAGATAAAAGAATGCGAGGGTATTTGGTACCTTGAGGTGTGAGACCAACATTTTAAGCATACAAAAATTACATATTGTATTTACACTATTATTTCTAAGTTAATGTGAATGTAAATAATTTGATTTAAATTATATATATTTATTGACTTCATGTTATTTACATTTATATTGACATAGAAATTACAATGTAAACACAATTTGCTATTCTAAACATTTTTAAGTAGCTGTGATAAATGTTCATACGCTTAATAGAAAAAGAGTAGAAACAGAGGGAAAATATATTCCATAAACACGCACATACATGACCGCTCACGTTCATGGCTTTGGACAGGGCACTTCTGTGGCGGAGTTAAATTAGTTTTATGTGCCAATCCCAAGCGATTAAAATATGAATTTGTTCACTCCAACAAAGCACAAGATTTACGAAAACCATTAATACATTTAGTAAAAGCAAGGCAAAGGATGAGAGAAAAGGAAACAGGTTTGAGGTTATACTTTTATTTCAAACGGTGTTAACATTAGACTCCACTAACGCTTCTAATCCATTTGCGGAAGAATGAAACTCTTGTATAAACATTAGGTTTTCCTTCACAGGAGGAGCTTCCCCAAGATGTGGCTCCAGCTAAGTACGAGGTACCACCGGAAGTACATGTCATTGGTCCACCACTGTCGCCCTGGAAATAAATTATCTTGATATAGTTAACCCTGACTTATGTGACCTTCCAATGGAGCATTTAAGTATAGTCACACCGGACGGATGATCACTAAATACAGGTTTAATTAACATGAAATGCACTGTGAAAGGAAGTTAAATTTAACGTCACATGATACACGTTATTCCTTAATACCACGTGTCACTAAGCAAGTTTGACTGTAGTTTGTCCAAGTACATATGACAGCGGTGTGTATTGTTGTTAGTTATATATTGTAGAATTTTTTTTCAAATAGCTAACATAGTTTCGTCAGCACAACGGTTTTTGTATTGGTATTTAATCAATACAAACTTATTGATAATCTTCAAGACATATGTGATAAGGGTTATTGTTATATGTTTGAGTGCTTAACGTTACTTTCAATAATATTCTCGTCATATTGGTGAAGGTCAGTTTTATTGGTGGAGCATACCGGAAGTAACAGGAGAGAATCTTAGACATGCCAGAAGTCACTAACAAACTTTATCACATAATGCTGCATCGCGTGCACCACGACATGGACATGAATTATACTCACTAATGTAGAGGTGATAGTATTTTATTGCATAAGTTGATGTTAATCCAGCTACCGTAGAATCTCGGTCACAGTGGTCCTGTAAAAACGCATTCTCTATCCAGAGTTGTCATTCCTGCTACGCTAGGAACGACAACTCTGGATAGAGAATGGTAAAAACGAATGACCGGTAATTTAATGTCTACTCACGTGACATGCAGGTTAATCCAAGTACCATACAAAAATCTTTTTAGTAATTAGATATATTGTACTCACGTGACATGCTGATTTCTCATTGGTGATATCTTTTGCATTTCCGATACAGATATGACCATCATTAATATCTCCTTTCCATATATCTGAGCAATCAGTGTTTGATAGCACTGTCATTACAACTTTCTGTAGGGTATCAGGGAGACTTCCACCTGTGAATTCCGCAATGAAATTGTTGTTAATAATCTCATAAAAAGTATCAAAAATGAAAATAATTAAAATTTAATCTGCAACATATCTCACAAAGTTGAATATGAAAATTGGGAAGAATATAATATAAATGACGTGACAAATTGATTTAAATTAAATCGGAAATAGACAGACCAAAAATAGAGATATATAGAATAACGGGAGTTGAGACAGTATAGCAGTGAGTCCGAAAGAACGATATATGATACTAGTGAAAATGTACATAGAAACTGACGTTATTATTCTAATTGGCAACGTCATGGTGTATTTACGTCACACTGACTGACAATTTTCAATATCAGATCCAGTCCGATGATATTGAAAATATCAAACAGTGAGATCATAGTAAAAAAAACCAATAATTTATCTTAGAAACAAGATTCTCCTTCCTCTGCTTGGCTGCAGATATGGACATTTGTTGCTCTGCAGACTTTGATATTTATGTTTGTTTTTTTAACTGTTTGGTCTCATGGTCTTATGGACCGTTGACGTTAAATACAAAATTTCAATTTTATCAATGCATTACTTAATATGCGACCTTAAGCGAGCTCTTTATGGTATAAAATGTGTACTTAGGATTTTTTAACAATCATGGTTGAACATACTGTCAAAGAAAAAAAAATTCGACGCTTTGTAAACACCGGTTTCCGTATAACACACTAACACACTTAACTAATGAAGATCTTCTTAACATAAAGCGGAAATGTGATCCTGAAGTCTCGTACCCTCTCTCGTACGTCCGATACCACTGAAACCCGGAACCCGTGTGTAATAAAAGTCATTTTGCTAACTTGTTTTACTTATATTGATATGCTTTAATTTATTAAATCTCTTCTGACATACTGACAAGAATTTTTTTTCTACGCGGAAGTTAACTTTTGAGATTTCGTAAGGAACGATAACTCGAATAAAGGAACAACAGCTCGATTGAATGAGACTAGATTCGGCCCTTAAAAAATGTCGTCCCCAATATATCTCGGCCCCAAAAATCTCGACACTTTTTGATGAAATTGCCAGATAATTTTCAGATGCGCGAGCATTCATGGCCGTGCCGGTTTCATATTAATCATCTTTAGCTTTATATGTATGTTTTGTAGATCGTTGTTTGTCCTTTTTGTGCTTTTTCTTGTGGCCATTGTGTTGTCTGTCCTCCTTCGAATCACTGATTCTGATTACCTCCCTTTGGTATCTTCAAACTTTTCTTACTTTTGGCCATTGTGTTATCTGTCCTCCTTCGAATCACTGATTCTGATTACCTCCCTTTGGTATCTTCAAACTATTCTTACTCTTGGCCATTGTGTTGTCTGTCCTCCTTCGAATCACTGATTTTGATTACCTCCCTTTGGTATCTTCAAACTCTTCTTAGACATCTACACCATACGTGTTGTTCATCTTTTCATTTTTCTGTGTTGTGGGATTTTTTTTTTTCTAAATTGTCTTTATTTATTTTTTTCTGTTCTGTGTTTTGTGTCCAATGTTGCATGTCTCTCTGAATTGTCCATTCTTGGTTATACCTTCGGTTTTCCCTAACGTTTATTAATCTAGCTTAATTACGTTTAAATGACAATTGAACACCATACGGTTTTATCGTTACTTATGAGCGTTAAAAGTCACCTTCAACAATATTTCAGTAATATCAAGGAGTGATAATTTATATGATGAAGAGATTGGAGTACACGGAGGAAACCGTGGTACTCCCGCAAGTCACTGTCAAACATTAAGGCATAAGGTTGAATTGAGCACACCTCACCATGGACGAGGTCGAACTTCAGTAATCATTGAATAGATATATACTATACAATTATCACCCTTGTTGGCGTGTGACCCGACGGTTTGTCTCCCAGAGAAAAGTAAGGTCCGAGGGTGAGCTAAATTTTCGAGGGGAGACAAACCGTTGGGTCACACTCCAACAAGGGTGATAATTGGTATATTATATCGAATATTTTTGCATCAGACACCAAGTAATAGAATACCTGCGTCTTTGGAACAGACGCCAAGTGATTGAATACATGTAGTTTTGTGACAGACTCCGAGTGATTGAATACATGCAGTTTTGTGACAGATACCAAGTGACCAATCACACGTAGCTTTGTGACAGACACCAAGTGATTAAATACATGTAGTATTTTGATGGACACCAAGTGTTGGAATATCTGTAACTTTTCGCTGTCGCTGGACGCCATGTTTGTTGTCTGTTGAATCAAGGGAAGTAGCTATAATTGGAAACACGTGAGGCTCACGTGGAAATTTCCTTGGGATTTCCTCGCGAGCGGTGGACCTTACTATGAGACCTTACGATTAGCGGTTGACCCAACGAATGGATAAATATCACGTGACAGTGTTTTATCAAATCAAATTCAAGATATTTATATGAGTATATAATATAAATCAATGCCATACGATCGTAGCTAGAACCACCCCCAATCCTGAAAGTGCTTACACCTTCCAATAACTATGAATATTGTAAACAATAGCAAAAACATGTAGCTTAATTTGTATGTATAGCTCTTTCCATTCTTTTTAGTATGTGTATTGCTTATTGTTGAAGACCCTCCTGTGACTGTGAAACGCAGAATAGCAATAAAAGCAATGTTCCTTTACTTGAATGTATGTCTAAGTGTAATGTTGAATAGTCTATCATGTTCTTCTACGTCCATATATTTTCTTGCTATATTTTATATGGTGATTTGTGTAATTCTTGTTATATTGTTCGTTATGTTTGTTATCAGTTATGACAATTTAAAATCTGATTCAACCCACCATTTCTTTCGAAATGCCTGTACCAAGTCAGGGTCATTACGGTTTTCACAGTTTTCCGGTTGTTGACTGATTTTGTCTGTTTATATACTTATGAGTTTTGACTCTCCTTTTGTAAGATTGCTCGGAGTTCGGTAATTTTGTTATTACCCTTATTTAGAATTAAATATAAGTTATTAAATATTGACCTCCTACGATACGTCCCCATCCTGAAAGATCACACTTGTCTCCGGCAAAGTCGCCAGTGTCAGAATCCGCCATATCAATTTTGTCAATTTTAGAACCAAATTCTAGAGGTGACTTGAGTTCTAGAACTGCGATGTCATTTGGGAATCCATTGGCTCCACCATCATAGTCAGGGTTCTAAAACATTGAAATTAAATCAAAATATGCAAGTAAGACCACGAAAGAAAAAAAACAATAATCCAATAAAAGACACAAGTATGCAATCGTTACAGTATATCAGACCAATACAAGAATGTAATTTGCAATATGTTATTTTATATATATATTTGAAATGTTTTGGTTCCATTCTTTTATGTTGAATATTATTCATTTTAATTTATAGATCCATTAAAAAAATCAATATAAACTGACTACAAGGTCAAACGAAAAACGCGTGTCGCCAGACGTTATATCTCACGCTGATTTGTGTGTTTTATATGAATAGTTACACTATGAAAATAATTATTACCCAGTCAGAACAGACATTAAAAGATCAAAGGAGGGTTGAAAATAGCGAAATATCATAAAAATCAGGACTGATCGTCAGTGTGAAAATTGATACAAAAATATTGTTTCCAACTCATTACACGCGTATAAATGAACACTTTAACTAATGTCTCTAAGTATTTTAAACATGTCTACTGGTCTATAGTAAACTCGTAGACATAAATGAACACTTTAACTAATGTCTCTAAGTATTTTGAACATGTCTACTGGCCAATAGTAAACCAATAAACATAAATGAACACTTTAATTAATATCTCTAACTATTTTTAACATGTTTACTGGTCTATAGTAAACAAGTTAAAATAAATGAACACTTTAACTAGTGTCTCTAAGTAATGTTTAACGTGTCTACTGGCCTATAGTAAACCTGTAGACATACATGAACATTTGACATTACGGATAAATCTCTAAATGATGGATTAGGTTGGTTGGTTTATGGTGTTTGACGCCACTTTCAACAATATTTCAGTTATATCGTGGCGGTCAGTTTTATTGGTGCAGGAAAATGGAAGACCCGGAGAAAACCACCGACCTACCACAATTCACTGACAAATTTTATCACACAATGTTATACCATGTGATCACAACCACGACGGCCACCTTAAACATTACACATAAATCTCTAGATAAAACTGTGACCTAAACATCTTACCACGGTGATTGCAGATATCATTTTAATGGTTCCACTCTGCTCGTCACTTAATTTTGTTGTTCCAGCAAGAATTCTTAATTCATCGGCTCTGGAAAATAAACGTTAGAGAATACGGAACACTAGTTAACTGGAATCTCATGTCTACTGATGCAGAACTTGGTACAGGACAACCTCTCGCGATTCCCTTGTTTGACTAAGAGTTCAAAAAGGGAAAATAAATCTTATCATATAATTTGTTACTGTGCAAGTACGCTTTTAAACGAAAGATTAACATACGTATCAAATAGATTAACATGTTTTTATTTTATTTTATATGTCTTAGATATGGATATATATATATATATTGCTCTATTCTTTCAAAATTCAGTTTAAATGGGTGGGAATGACAATTACATACCACGTACTGTATTGTATCTGAAAGTTTGAATCGGGTGCAACTTAAATTCAAGAATTATATATCCTTCATTTAATAACCGATGGGGGCAATCAAGAATGGACAATCCAGAGACACCGGCAAAACATTGGGCATACAGGACAAAGACAAACAAAACACGAAAACACAACACAACGCAGAAAACTAAAAAGATGAGCAACACGGACCCAACATACATCCGATGGTGAACCCAGAAGCTCGCGAAGCCTGAACAGTTCCTGCTTCTTGCAAGACACCCGCCGTATTTAAGTCATTTGCATATACGGGATTCATTTGTGTTTCTTCCTGTATTTAACATTGGCATATCGACCATGATATAAATGGCCATGAAAAGGGTTATGGTGTTTAACGCCACCTCAACAATAATTCAGTTATATCGTGGCGGTCAGTTTTATTGGTGGAGGAAACTGGAGTACTGAGAGAAAACCACAAACTTACCATGAGATGAAATAGTCTTACATAATCTTATATAATCTTAACATGAATTTAACTCAACCAATATACATCAATAGAATTATTAATGGAAAAAATATTTCATTAATTCTATATTTGATAATAATTCAACTTTCCATTTAGAATTGTATGAGATGAGTTTCAAAGTTGAAGGCTACACATTAAAGACCTTGATAAAATCTCGTGATGTGAAATAGCCCTTGGGTGAACAACAAGTTCAGGGGCGTAACTTGGATCTGTTAATTATAGTGCAATACAACGTAAAAGTTAATTGCTGACGTCGCCGCAATCACAAATAAAGAAATATAATACTAAGGCATACTGTGGTAAATTATAGGTCAATGTCAATGTTTTGTAGTACACGAGGACATTGAAAATTCAATGAAAAAAACATATCACAAAATCAGGTCGGAAAATTGTACAAATATGCAAATTATGAAACATTGATACCCCTAAGGAGACACATACACGATCGCACACTCTCTTGGCTTGGTACAGGTACAGTATGTGGCCAAAAGTATTGCCACGTGTAAAAATCCCTATATAAAAATCCCTATATAATCAACCAAAACCATATTTATTCAAAAAATTATTGTGAAGTCATTTCTGGATAGATTTTAACAAATTTTACACCAAAACATTCAGAATTGTCTATATTCTGATTGTTTATTTGCTCATTATGTTTATATGAGTGGTTTTTATCGTACATGATTTAAACATAACAAATAAAAATTGACTTTGATTTTCCTATATATTTCAACTAAAAATAAATCCTAAAAATTAACAATCCTGTTTAAATTATGTCCAAATAAAAACCACTCATGTATCTTAACAAAAAGTGGTGGAATGAAACTAGTTGTATCGGCAAATGCTGTCCACAGTTGAATAAAATGCCGACACTCATATTTATCGGTAATTTGTTACATTTTCCTTTGATCTTTACTACCCGATAAATTTAGTAACAACGTTCAGTTGACCACCGACTCGTGATACTAGAAATTATCAGTTGTTGGTCATTTGTCATGCACAGTCTAACGTGACGTCACTAAACCTTTCATTAAAAAAAAAGGTCAAAACACAACAAAAAAATCACAAAGATGTGTTAAAATTGTGAAATGACCGATAGAAAAATTATTAGTATTTTTTTTCGCAAGACAAGGATTATCAGGTCCATTATCAGATAAGCTCGAAGGTCTTGCGAAAAAAAATACTAATAATTAATATATATTATAAAATCATAGATATCTAATCAAGTGCATACGACGCGTTTCTGGAATAACAATCACCAATTAATTAAGTACCCCCCCCCCCCCCCCCCCCCCCCAAAAGTCAAATAATCTAAAAGTCTTTGGGAGCAAGAAAACCAAAGGTCCTAAACTGGAAAACTAAAATCGTCTATGATTATCTGTTCCCGAGGAAGATGAAACTTTAGTTTTACGAAAAATAGCACTATTTAGGACCTTTAAATATCGATAATAAGTGGCAGTGCCATAACACTGACTATTGGCGGGGTGATAAATGTCTTTTCCTAAATAAAACAAATGTACACGGAGATAAGACGTGGATACTCATACTGATTGTGATACTGAAATATTACATTTACATGGTGTACATAACCATCATAAAAGATGTCTCCCGATACGACATATTATCATAAAGCGTAGATCAAGGTCAAGAAGGGTCTGAAGATACTAAAGGGGTAATCATAATCCGTATATCAAAGAAAAACAGACAACATAATGGCTAAAAGAAAGAGTACAAAGGGACAAACAACTATCTACAAAACATGCACATAAAACTAAAGATCGAGTAACATGAACCCCACTAAAAACAGGGGTTGAACTCAGGTGCTCCGGAAGGGTAAGCAAGTTATGTTCCTAAGTACACAAGAATCCTTCAGGAATTTCAAAATTAGGCAAAGACATATGTATGACCTGTCCATGTAATGTTTGTGCCACTGAGAAAATCTCAGTTATATATACATACAGTAGACGTGGCCGTTATTACAAACACATAAATTTGATGATAAGGCATAATGTTTTTCAATCTAGGTCAAGGTTATTGTTCCTTAGTACACAGCCACCATGATGAAACTCAAATACACATAAATATAAGATAAAATCTAGTAAAATCTAGTTACTGATATCAATTTTTTTATTTCAAGGAACATTGTTGAGAGAATCACACAAAGAAATATACAGATAAGGCATAATGTCTTCCAATGTGAGTCAAGATTAATATTCCTTAGTACATCAGTACTATGGTGCAATTTTATTTCTCAAATACTAGTATACAAAGAAAATGAAGTAAAACTTTACCACATTGTCGGAACAGTTCTAATTGAAAAAGCGGAAGAACATAGGTAAAGTCGATATACTTAGCATACATATACATGGCCGTTCACTTTCCTGTCTTGTTACAAACATTTCAATAAAAAGTGGAGTAGTGAAGCTAGTTCTATGAGCCCCACTCTCCTCTCTTGGTGAGATGGTGCGGTCATGTAATTGTTTTTCATAAGCAGATACAACGTTCTTATTGCTATCGAGTGCTGTTATTGAAATTTTGAGAATAACGGCCTAAATCAGTGTCATATATCTGTAAATACATGACCAAACATCCAAAATGTTGTCTTTTTTCCTTTTGGTATAGTTTTATAGGACATTGATACCATAATAGAATTCTTTGCAATTTGTCAATCTCACATGAATACTTGCTTCATTTTCCACTGTCTACTTGACCTAATACGAAAATGCGGCACTCATTATACATACATTAAGATCAGTAGCGCATAGAATATCTGTGCAGCTTTTATTGATTGTTGATATTCTTCCGTGGTTGGAAATCAGATTATATGTAATGAAAGCTTGGTCTCCCATTATACTGTCAAATCGACAACCACTATTAAGCAGTCAACTGTATTGAAAGATCACATTATTCTTGTCCTGTCATAGAATATTTCATATGAATTAAACCTCTTTTAAGAGGTCATCTGTCTTAAAAAACCACGTTTTCCTTGTCCCAAAGATGACCTCTAAACACAGGTTTGACTGTACTATTATACCCTTAACTATCCTAAGACATAGATAACATCCCAAGAAAGACATATATTATGTCGTCGTCGTCTCCTTTGTATTTTGAGAATATACGACGGGTTATGTATTATAGTTTTTGTCATTGTGATTTTTAGAATTGTCGAACGTCACTATTTAACATTATAATGTTTATTTAAATAATCATGGTATCTCTATTCAATATCGTTTCAATCATATTGTTCACAATATTTACGTTACCCTATTATCTGATTCATGTATAAGATTGTTTTCCCTTTAATTATGTTATTTGGGCTTAGGTTTGGGCTTATAGTATTCAACGCCACTTTCAAAAATATGTCAGTTATATCGTGGTGGTCAGTTTTATTGATGAAGGAACCAGGGGTACCCAATGAAAACCACAGACCTGTCGCAAATCACTGACAAACTTTATCACATAACATTATAGTGCATCGAGTACACCCCGCCATGAGTTTACCTATACTTTTGTTACATCCTGTCCGCTTTCTTATTCAAATGTTACTAGAATTCTAATCTATCTCAATGATATATCTAGACAAGACAACTTACGGTGTGCCCACGACACAGTGTCCTGCAGTAATCACCCATTTTTCATCAATAATGGATCCCCCACAGGTATGACTCCAACTGCTCCCATCAAAACTGACTTGAAGCGAAACCTGCCATGGATAATCTTCTATTGTAGTAGCCTTTCCACCTACAATACGTCTTGATAGACTTTTGAAAACCCTTTTCTGCAATAAAAAAACAAATAAGCAATAATATATTTCATTAGCAAGAAAATATATGGATGTTAATGAACATGAAATACTGTCCAACATTACATTTAGACACAAATTAAAGTTAGGGGACAGTGCCTTTATTGTTTTGGTTTTTTTACATTTCATCTCACATGATTTCACATTTTATATAATGACCATAACAAATGAGCCAAAATGTTTGTACTTGGAAGGGCTTTGTCAGAATAAATAGTATATTTTATATTGTAATAGGAAAACATGCAGGAACATAACAAAGAACACCACACTGAATAGTTCTAACATCCAATTTAGATAATCGTTGAAGCAGAGACAATATCGACAACTTCAACACATGTATGTGGACACTCATTCACCTGGTCTGGTTCTCACATTTCAATAAAACAAGGCGGGTTAAACTAGCTTTATAGGCTCATATTGTCCTTCTTGATGTGGTATGAAGTGTTTTCAACATGCGAGTAAAACATCGAATCTCACACATAACTAGGCGAGCTGTCGAACCTCACACATAACTAGGCGAGCTGTTGAACCTCATGCATAACTAGGCGAGCTGTCGAACCTCATACATAACTAGACGAACTGTCGAACCTCATGCATAACTTGGCGAGCTGTCGAACGTCATACATAACTAGGCGAGCTGTCGAACCTCATACATAACTAGGCGAGCTGTCGAACCTCACACATAACTAGGCGAGCTGTCGAACCTCATACATAACTAAGCGAGCTGTCGAACCTCACACATAACTAGGCGAGCTTTCGAACCTCATACATAGCTAGGCGAGCTGTCGAACCTCACACATAACTAGGCGAGCTGTCGAACCTCATACATATCTAGGCGAGCTGTCGAACCTCATACATAACTAGGCGAGCCGTCGAACTTCACACATATCTAGGCGAGCTGTCGAACCTCACACATAACTAGGCGAACTGTCGAACCTCACACATTACTAGACGAGCTGTCGAACCTCATACATAACTAAGCGAGCTGTCGAACCTCACACATAACTAGGCGAGCTTTCGAACCTCATACATAACTAGGCGAGCTGTCGAACCTCACACATAACTAGGCGAGCTGTCGAACCTCATACATAACTAGGCGAGCTGTCGAACCTCATACATAACTAGGCGAGCCGTCGAACTTCACACATATCTAGGCGAGCTGTCGAACCTCACACATAACTAGGCGAACTGTCGAACCTCACACATTACTAGACGAGCTGTCGAACCCCACACATACATTATTTAACTAGGCGAGCTGTCGAACCTCACACATAACTAGGCGAGCTGTCGAACCTCACACATAACTAGGCAAACTGTATCATTGAAACGAACTCTGTCGTGTTTTTACTTAAAATTAGTTTTTTATTTAAGTATCGGTTTGGTTTTCCTCTATTTTACTCCATTTTATCAAATCTCTACAATACATAACTTCTTTTTAAATATAGGCAGTATTAATTGCATGAAGGATTCGTTTGAATTCATTTTTAGGAAGTACATTACAAAACGGAATTAAAAACGTGGCCGGTTCAATAACATTACTGTTGTATATGCATTTAGTGAATAACCATGTCTTATAATAATAGAAGGATAAATCTAAATGAGGCTCTGACTAACACAAATTGACCGTTACATATGTGTCACCTACGGTTAACCGGATGGTTATCTCGTGAAAAGGGATACAAATAAAACTATGCGAAAGAACACAAGATACAATGACACACAGTAAACGTAAATCATTATCTTGGTTTTAACATAGTTAAGTTCATAGGTCATATCCTTACATTTATGATTTCTTATCTACTTACTTGTATCATTCCCCCATTACCACAGACTGAAAATGAAAATAATAATGAGACACTTAAGATAAACTTAATTCAGATGTATTCAGAATCATTGACATGGTATCTGCTACAAAAAATTAAAACAAACAAAAAAACAAACAAACAAAAAACACACAAATGGGTACCCAATACACAGATGTATTACGAATCTGAAAAATTAACAGTCATCAAAATAATAATAATTATCTGTTACGGATCAACGTGTACAGGTCTGTATGTTCCTATGTTTCAAGTTGATGTACACGTCTCAGTTGACATAATTAATTGAAATAACGTTTAAGCCCAGGTTGAATCACCCTCCCCCGCCCCCCTTCCCCCTCACGCACACAGATAACCTAGATTAGTCGATCTTTGTTATCTTATTCAGGCCCTTCGGTTTACTTGCTCCGAACGATTTAAATTATTTGTCTTTCCAATATGTTGACTTTGAATGTACCTGATAAAGATTATTACAGCGACTTGCTGTGTACACTAAGTTAAATATATACGTTTGAATCATGAAACAGCTGGTGTTGTACTCTTTAGGTATGTAGAGGCTGTACCATTGTTTTACTTATAAATGATTGCGGTTCATATTATCTGACATTAAACATTTTAAAAAGCAAAAACAAAGCGAATGAGTACAATAGCACGCCTGCTGTGATGATGCTAGTCAATAATATGAAGCGGTGTACTAACCTACGAGGCCGAGAGCTAATACAAGTGCCAAGACTTTCATTATTCCAGTGATTCTAAATACCGTTTTACCTTCTGACAAATCTGTATCAAGAGCAGGTCTTTTTATATTGTCTTATAAAGCAGCTGTTGTTTTCTCATTCATTCGAGATATTATTACAGTACTTTCACAACTTTGGGATTTCCCTCTCGGAAATTTGCATTAATAGAAAAAATACTATTTATTATAATTGTAATTTGCAGTTCTTAATAATGTAATTATTATTAAAGCTAAGAGTTATCTCCCTCGTGTATAAGTAGCCTTAGCCGATTTTTGTTTTTCTGTATATGCCCTTCGCTTTTCTTGTTCCAAAATACTTTTCAATTGTTTGTACCAACAGAAAAGATGCCAGATTTACAAAGTTTGGCAAAGAAACCTTTGAAGAAACCAAGGGGATAATCAGAAACTGTAAATTGAAAAAGGACAGACAATACAATGGCCAAAAGACAAGGGACAAACAATGTTCTACAAAACACGACACAGAAAACGAATGATAGAGCAACACGAACCCCACTAAATACGGAGATGAACTCAGGTGCTACAGAAGCAGTTCCTTCTCTACTAGTGGCATTCCGCGTGTTACTGTTATACGACACAAATACCACCTGATATGAAAATGGTGTTTGGACAACAGTATACGTAAATAAATACAAATAACATAAACTAATCATGAACCCGAATTCGAGCAATACATCGTTTTTGCGCAGAAATCGTAGCCGACATCGCTACATGTAAGACATATAAATTAACAACATGAACAACACGAGCCCTACAAACACAAGTACGAAATCGGGGACTAACTCAATTGTTCTGGAAGGGAAAGCAGTTCCTGCTCTACTGGTGGCATCCGTCATACTACTCTTGATACAAACCCGGCAATAAGTCATAAATGAGGAAAGAATTCCACAAAAATCATATAATATATTAAGATGGTTGGGAAGGGTGTGTATTTCCTTTACTATCCCTTTATTTCCTCTGTCGTAAAGTTATACTTATCAACATTGATTAACTACATTACCTAACTTAAACCTAGCACCTATTGAATTTCAACGCCATATGTCTGTTTGTGTTCAATGGTGTGACGGCAGAGATACTTGTTCGTTTTGTTGATATTGATGGATTGTTGACCAGCACCGCTTAAACTTTCTTTTCATAAAAAATATCAAAATTTACGATCAATTCGTATTTTCATCATATTTTCCATCACTAATCGAGACTAAATTACTCTCGTAAATCTAATATCAATCTTCCTCAGAGAGGAGTAGTGTAAACCGATTATGGATATCCTTCTTAAACCCTTTGATGTGTTTGACTCAAAAGACTTTTAGATTATATGGCTTTTCAATCTTTTAGCATTGAAAGACCATGAAAAAAATGAAAAAAACAATAAAATACCACACTTTCGGAACTGTTTCACATTCCAACAGAACAACAAACAGTCGTAGAAGCAGAGTAAAAATTGATACTCTTAACACACATATACATGACCATTCACTTTTCTGGCTTGTCACTTCAATAACAAGTGGCCGGATTAAACTGGTTCCCGAAACGTGTCGTGTACACTAAATTAGACATCACCGTTTGTATTTATGTATGCATTATATTAGTTGTTCATTTGTTAACATGCGGTGGTTAATATAATTGAATTTTGAATATATATTATACAAATAGTTCATGGCACTGAGGGCCATTTGACCCAAAGTGCCATGAACTATTTGCTATATTATACACAACCGACTAAAACAACTTCAATTAGAACACAATTGGATACATTATATGGACATTCTTAATACAAATACTAAAGCAATCACTAAAATCATAGAAAAAATGGAAATCTAAGTATCACCATTAAAGGTTAATTTCAAGAAGACACATCATTTAAGGACTAAAAGAACCAAAATACGCCATACATGGAGACAAACTCAGCAACAACAAGCTTAAGAACACATTTAATGGTTTCATTTTTGTTCAATGTAATATCTTTGTCAGTATACTATATTGGACAGGGCACGGTCCAATATATAAAATTGGACCGGCTTGCTTACAAAGAAAAATAGTGTAAACAAAATCGTAAAGTATAATATTTGTATTTAATACACAAGTTCATCACTAAAAGAGTATCTAGTTCAAACGTTTTATCTAATCTCTATAGTTGAAATATAGCTTATTGTATTCTAATATAATATACAAAATACTTGGTCTAGTATCTATTTAATCTAGATAAGTAAGATAAGAAATATGTCAAAAGTAAGTAAATCTTTATATTGTAGTACGTACAGTACTAATTATCTAATTGTGTTGTCTGATTTACGGATTCTGATTATCCTTTTGATATCTTCAAGCTCTTCTAATCTAGTTTTCAACTACATTTAGCAGGGGAGGATCCAGGGGGGGGGGCGGCCCCCCATAAATTGGAAAGTATGATTTTTTGGCGTAAATTCATGATTTTTCACACGATATACCCCAAGATTTCCGCGCCTCCCTCCGTTCGGCGCAATTTTTTTTAAGTGCGCCCCCCTTAACTTGAAATCCTGGATCCGCCCCTGTTTAGTACATTGTGTTATTTTGATATGCTCCTAGTAATCAGTGCTTCGGCATTGACGTAGTTTATCAGATATTTTTATGTTTGAAAGCTACTGTTCCGAAATAATGTAATTTAATCAAATTAAGGGCAATCTTCCACGGTCGTAGGTAACATTAACCGATGTATTGCTATCATGTAAAAATTTAGGCTTTTTGTTTAACTTGCCTGCAAAAACTTTTAACCTATTTTCCTATCCAATCTTTAGTCTATGAGTGTACTTAATGATTTAATAAACGTTAGAGAATACCGAAGGGGCAATCAAAAACGGATAATCTAGAGAAACTGACAACATAGGGTACACAAGACGAAGACAAACAAAACAAAAACACAATATACAATGTGTTGAACACCACTAAACTTTTACTTGGTGTGCCTGTTCATCTTATTAGTATATATCGCAACTGGTGGAGGCTGAAATCACAAAATTTGATAATGGAAGGTACTATTACGATGAAAGGTAATACAGTGGAACTTGTGCAATCCGGCATCCGACATCCTGTGACATCCGACAACAATTTATGGCCACCAAGTATTTCTGTTAACTAAAATAAAACCTGAGTGTTCCGACATCCTGTACAATCCGACACATTTCCCTGATCTCTTAGTGTGTCTGATTAGACAGGTTCCACTGTACTTCCATAGAGATAATAAGAAGGAATGTGGTTTGGAAAATAAGACACAAGTTCGGAATTAGAGGACATGGATAGACAAGCAATCAGTTCTAACACGAAACTGTGCTAGCTGGGCATGAAAATCATATAGTGGCTATCATACGTTGTTGGATCCACATGCGATTCCACAGTTTCAACTGATTGCAGACATGTTTCTAATAACTTAAGAAGGCTTGTTTCATTGATTGGTTTTCGGGGAAGTTGTGCTTCACGACGGTTGTCATTGATAGACCAGTAGATGGTATCTGTAGTTGATTTTTTATATGTTGGTTTTGTTTGTGTTTTTGTTAGGTCTGTAGGTTACAATACATCAAAATGCGAGACCCGTGAACACACTCTACACTATTCATTTTCACAGTTATATATGTTAAGCTCAATTGTTTGTGGCATTTGGCTTCATATTTAGGACAACTGTTCACAGTTTACAGTGGTGCTATTAACAAACTCAATCAGCTACCCCCAAAAAATATGCAGTAATGTGATATCTATTTTGAAACCATATATTATTATTATAACTTTATTTACCAAGCAAAAATCTAATTGGATTGTAGCAGTACAAATTACAAATAAACAAAAAGACAATAAAACAAATAATGTATTATATAATTATATATAAAGCTATATGGTTATAGGTCTCTTTTTAAAAGAAACTACAGTTTTGATATCTTCATGTGTTGATGGATTTGGTATTTAATTATTCAATTGTATTAAAGTTATTAAAATCATAGTGAGCTTCTTTATCGTATTTTAAAAACTTTGCTCTAATACTTTTATCAACATCTGTAATGGTTCGCGTACTCGTCTCGAAAGCGGTATGTCGTGGGGTCGAGCCCCAATCGTGTCAAACCAAAGACTATAAAATTGGTATTTGTTGCTTCTCCGCTAAGAGTGCAGCATTAATAAGAAAGAGCAAAGACTGGTTTGTTCGGTATCAGGATAATGTGACCGAGTGGGGCGACATGTCTATCCACGGACTGTTGCTTCGGTGAGCTAGCACTATAGAAAAACCCAACTAAGCGCGTTGGTCTAGTACAAAGCGGACCTCATCATCATCTCATTTGAAAATTAACTTATTCTCGCCATGATATAGCTGAAATATTGCTGAATTGGCGTTAAACAACAATCACTCACTTACTCACTTTATTAAAACAGATATAAGATTCATCATCTAGTTACATATTAAGATCCAATTATTACAATTATAGGATTATGCATGTGTATATGTAGTTTATATGTTGATGTATTTTATTGTGATGTACTGGAAAGGGATCTGTCGCATAAAGCTGACAAGCTATCATAAAGACATACCGCTTCCTCGGAAATCGAACTCAAACAGACGATATATATTTTTTTTATTGCTAAATTCCAGTTTCCTGTCTGATGAATTCACGGAAGAATGAAATTCTGGTATAAACGCTTGGATACTCAATACAGCCGTTAATCCCCCATGAAGTGGCCCCGGCAAGGTAGGCAGTTCCGCCAGAAATACATGTCATTGGTCCGCCACTATCACCCTATAAATAGAACATTGTAATCAGTACATTTGGTAACAATACGAACAGCTTTGAATAAGAAAAACACACAAAAATGTATGAATAATCTAATTAATGGCTGATGTTGCCCCTTCTGACATTTATATTAACAATAGAAAAGAATAAACGATAGAGAGTACCGAAAGGGCAATCAAAGTGGACAATCCAGAGAAACTGACAACATATAGGGCACACAAGACGAAAAAAAAACACAATATGTGTCGGACACCATCACATACAAACACACATAAACAACGTAAACAAGGCATGTGCCTTCCTACAAACAACTGGAGGAAAATTCATCATAATTAAGCACACCAACTACATTTCGCCAGACGAACACACTGGCGTTATTTCTATCAAGAATCACAATGAGTGTGTCTTTTCCCTGTCAAAGTTAAAGCAGCAAAATATATGATTTAACTTCTACTTAAGATGTTTTACAAATATTAAATCCATCCATAAATGAATGGTAATAATATAATTAGAACTAGTTGTGGTTAGTAGGTGTGAGCTTTGTTTTCTTGTAAAGCAATGTTAAAAATCAAGTTTGTCAGTAATGAAGAATTGGGGTTCGTGTTGCCCAAATTTTATTTTTCTGTGTGGTATTCTGTAGATCATTGCTTGTATTTTTGGTTTTTTTTCTTTTGGTTATTGCATTGTCTGTCCTCCTATTTACGGCTTCTTATTATCCTTTTAGTATCTTCAACCGTTTCTGTTCATACATATATTATACAAACATATACATTATTCCTTCCTTTACACCATATCTCCTAGAGCCTCTGGGGACCTTGGGCTGTTCCCAGATCCCAGTGAAAAAGATGCCTTGCTTTGCGAGTGCCAAGTCGCTTTGCGTCTTAATCAATACCAATTTTAATGAGATCATGCTAATATAATTTTTAATAAGCCCACTGTCTACAATGCTTTACTCTTCAAATTCGCACACTCAAAGATGATTCCTATCACCACTAAAGTTATGAGTTCGAATCTCAGTCATGCAGGCTATACTATATACATTATGTGATAAAGTTTGTCAGTGACATGAGGCAGGCCGGTGGTTTTCTCCGGCCGGTACTCCGGTTTTATCCACCAATAAAAGTGACCGTCACGATATTATTGAAATATTGTTGAAAGTGGCGTTAAACACGATAGCCACTAATCCCTGAAAGATGATTGTCAAGTTATTTCTAGACTGTAGTAATCACAGTGTGTGTTGTGTACAGAGGTACTTGCATTGCAGGCTGATTTATCCATAACTTCTTGCTCTGATCCAATACAGATGTGTCCGGAATTGACCTCAGCACCTGTGACAGACTCCCATCTCGTTCGGCATTCGTTATTGGAAAGCACGGTCATCTGAACCTTTTGTAGATTGTCAGGAAGACCACCACCACCACCTGTAGTGTTAATATTACATATACAGTCAAACATGTCTTTTTTTTTTATTAAATCTATTTATGTGACTTCAGAAGTCTAGGATATTCCTGAGGCTTACATACATTTAATACACACAAAACAATACTACTCATTACAACACATATATAGTGAGTATATTAGTTTTTAGACAAAAAATTGAATTAACCAAAATATAAATAAATAAACAATGGTTACATGTAAACACCAAACCTGTATTAAGAGGTCACCTTTTGGACAAAGAGAAGGTGGTCTTTTAAGACAGTTGAACTCTTTAAAGAGGTTCCATTCATACGATTTGTTTATGACAGGACAAGAAAAAGATTATCTATTAATACAGGTGAATGCTAAATAGAGGTGAGCGCATGTGCAGGTTCAACTGTATTAGCATACCAGGTATTACAAATCATATACGAACGTGCTTAAGGTGTACATTCTTCAATTATATAATGTTTGAAATGTTTGTGGACAGGAGTCAAACATCTTACCAATATGCTGAAAACAGCATAAAAGGAAACAACAGAATAATCACGAATGTAGTAGTGAAACGAACAAGGATTGAAACGCTTTTTATATTGTTTGATAATGTTGCCGATTTGAGAGTTGTCAATGGGTGTTATTTCATTATCAGCAATGTTTCTGAACAACTCTGTGTTGTAAATCTAACTACCATACTATCACGATCACGACGGGTCCTCAATATTAATAAGATAGAAAGGAAAAAAATCATCTCTTCAAAGTAGAAATATATGTTTCGTGAAAAAAACAATATTGCAAGTTTTATTAAGCAGAAAGTACAATGAAATCCAGGCGCGTAGCTCCATATACGCGAACACGCAGTTGCGTGCACATCGGCGTGCTGAAAAAAAAATAAAGAGCAAAAAAAAATAAAATAAATAAGGAATAATAAAAATTTTAAAAAAAAGTGGAAAACAAATTCTTCCGTAAATGGTCATTTTCGGGTTAAGACGACCGAGTTAAGACGAGTGCACTTGCACTCGTCTTTACTCGTTGTGACATCCAATCAGAACGCCTCTAACAAGAAAAAAATCGTTTAAATATATATCCTAAGCCAGGAATGTCACATTATATACCTTGTCCGATAGCTGAATAACAGATATATTACGGATTTAACCATTGTTTTTTTTTTCAAATACAGACTCCAACCGTATTAAATAAATATATTTGTGTCTTTTATTTTCATTTTTTCGTATTTCTAGATGTCCTTTTCCGTACCTTTGACGTCATTCTTCAATGACGTCAAAATATGTGTCACGTCATATCATGTATGGGGTGTCTCATGAAGGAAAATACTGTACTTTCAATAAAATATTAGTGAGAAAACCTCAAATATCAGTAGAAAGCTACTTAGTTTATCAATCGGTGTCACAAAAGTTAATTTTATGTGATGTGTATTTCATAACTCTCAATTTTATGATATTGATTTGATAATTTATACAAATTAGTTACTGATCAATGGCGGGGGTCTCTAGGAGTTCGCGATAGTGAAAGTTGTTGGTTTACGGAAGAAATAGGTACTTACATGCGTTGTTGGGAAAGCCCGGGTGATCTTCCACTAGTGATATAAATTTTTTTTTCTTTTCGCTTGTTTCGCTGCGCATAAAATTTCTATCACTCGTACAAGATCACCCGGTCTTTCCCAAGAACGTATACAAAAACCTATTAGTCTCGTTGTGGCTTTTTGTGAAAATTCAATGTCATAAAAATTACGGCATTTCAAATTTTATTCAAATGACGTTACGGCCGTATCATTAGTATGAGTTACATCCGTCATCGTTTCTGGTATATATACATGTACGTGACCTTTCTGGCGTTGAATGACAACATGACGTCGAAACGTCAAAAGGCTAAATGGAAAACAATTGACAGTTTCTTCACTAAACCTGTTTCAACAGAAACGAAAGATTCTTCAGACAAAATTGCTTCAACAGAAGAACCTATTTCCAAAGAGTCTTTGTTTTCTCGTGTTATAGGAAATATTACGAACGAACAAATCGCGACATTGTATGAGACATACCAGACTGACCTGATATGTAATAGGGATCATTCACCGCTTCTCCCGTTTGGTGACGCTGCTGTTCCATAAGTGGTTACATGTGCGCTTGAATCACAAAGACGCTTGTATCTAACGTTGACCTAATGACGGCACAAACTTGAACAGTGCAAACATTGAAGGTTTAACTAGTACAGCGCGGGATGGTATTACTTGTTAACAGTTAGAAGTATAGATTTAGTTGACGAGTATATGTAAAATCAAAGTATAAGTCTTAAAGTCATATGAAAAGAGTTTTATTATGAACATATTAAGAAATACAACGGACGTTTACAAGCCATATCGGCATGTACGTTGGTGAAGCCTATATTAGGTGTACATGATGTTAGGTCTATCTATATTTAAGTAATCTTCAAATCTAAATCACACTCTTTAAAATTAGTTGGTACAAAATTATACATATAATATATTCCTTCTTTGTGTAGTGTTATTAACTGTTAAAGATTCGACAACAAGCGGATTAATCATAGCATTTATTTTGGAAAGATTTTGAGCAGATGTATTATGAATAGCATGATAAATAGTTAAATAAAGAAAATTCGCTGTTTCTTACTATTTTAAATTATTTTCGACAGATTTTGGTTGCACTCAAATAGTTTGTACAATCAGACTGGCGGATCATTGTACAAAGTCTGGAACTGCCATACAATGTAAAACTAAAGACTCAAATTGTCACCGACAAAATTCCGTCCGGGTTTTAAGTGGGATTCGTGCTGCTCAATCTTCAGTTTTCTGTGTAGTTTTTATTAGACCACTGTTTATCATTTTTTTCCTTTTTCGATTGGCCATTGCATTGCCTGCCCGTCTTCGATTTATGACTTCCGATAACTCTTTTGGCATCTACAAACAAACTTTTCTTATCTGTTGACCTATTCACGCACCACTATACTATCCCAATTATCAAATTTATTTCATTGTAGTATATATGCCACATTATTTTTTGTGGGTTTATTCCATTCTAATGCAGGTAAAAACGTTATTTATAACTTAAGTTAGCTGCATGTTATTGAAATGAACAGTCAAACGATTTGAATTACAATTTCAGAAATGCTACGAAAAAAATCGGAATTTGCATAAAACCCAGCGTTCTATACAATAAAAAAAAGCATAGATAAAATGTAAACTACACGAGTGGAAACGTACGGACTGCTGGGTTTGGTGCTTAACACCACTTTCAACAAATTTCAGTTATATCGTTGGGGTCAGTTTTATTGGTGGAGGAAAACGGAGTGCACAGAGAAAACCACGTACCTGCCACAAGTCGCTGGCAAAATTTATCACATAATGTTGTATCACCTGGGCGAGATTCGAACTCATAACATTAGTGTTGATAGGTACTGATTGCATAGGTAGTTGTAAATCCAACTACCAAACGATCACGTCCACGAAAACCCCTAACGGACTACTGAGTTAAATATTGTAGGGAATGTCAGTTAAGTTTTTTCTTTCTTTAAACTGGATATATCATACAGATAAAGAATATTTTTTGTTGGAAAAGTTTGGAAAATAATCACAAATATCTTCCCTTTGGATTGTTTATTACAAACATAAATTTATTATTATTATTTTTTTTTTAATCATTAGCCGTTTTGGGATGTATTTTATACCTAAAACCATTTCGCTTGAACAGTTGACTACAGAACGACAGGTATATTAGGTTATTAATTAAATTCCTAACGGTGTTTTCGTGTATCACATTTCATTTCTTACATGAACATTAGTACTATAGGGGAAAAGGGTGTATTTAACTCTTAAAAAAAGATTTCGATGCTACATTGTTGTAACTGAAAAAAAAATGCACTCTGAAGCAGAATTTTTCCTCTGGGAAATTTGTTTTCCCTTTATGACCAATAATAAAAATCTGGGTAAAAGGGTAAAAAATTAAAACCATAATGTACAATACACAGGAACACAACAAATTCATTTAATTGACGTGTCCTTGTACCCAACGTTAACAATTCAAGCGTCCTCGAGATTAAAACGTTCTGCTAACCACTTATGGAACAACAGCGACGTCTGTCGAAAGAAATTTGGTGAATGATCCCCATTTAGACGAATTCAAGAGGGAGGTCGCTCGATGGCGAACACACTGGAGTATAACACCTCGCGATCAGATGCCAACTTCACTTTGTGAGACACTTGATGCGGTAAACCCGGTGCTATATCTTTCTATAGATACCATCTTGTGTATCATGTTGACAATGCCGGTAACAAGTGCTACCGCATAGCGATCGTTCAGTGTACTACGTCGGTTGAAGACATATGTACATATGTACGATCAACAATGAATAACGATAGGTTGTCATCGCTAGCATTAATGCATATTCATCGCGATTTCAGTGTGGATTTAGACAAAGTTATGGCGCAATTCTAAGTAAATTCTGTCTAACAAAATCATGAAATCAATGTGTTGCTTATGTATTCAATTTACCCATGTTTTACCTCAGAACGCACCATTTTGCATCTAGTCAAACAATTTTTAGACCCCCTAGACCCCCCTTCCAGGTTTGGTTGCTTGCACTGCAAAAAAGGTTAGCTACGCCCCTGAAATCTGTCTTAACCGAAGGATGAATAAAACAGAATCCTACATAAACCGACCTATTCATCCCAATGTAGGAAATCTTTGTCAATAAAAACTTGTATCAATCTAATTCCTGTCTATTCCGACCACTAAATTTTGATCTCAGGGCAGTTCTGTTTGGACAGGGGTATCACTGTGTTATTTGGCTTTCCAATCTTCGATTTTTAGTGTATCTGATTACGGTTATTCCAGAAACACGTCGTTCATACTAAATTTGATGTCTATGTTTTTATTACAGGTACATGTATATATTCAGGTAGATACTTACCTCCCCGGGTTAATCCCCATCCTGATATGTCACATTTGTCCCCAGCAAAGTCTCCCTGATCAGAGTCTGGCATTTGGATTTTGTCTATTCTATTGTTAAATTCTAATGGATTTTCCAGTTCCATCACCGCAACGTCATTAGGGAAACCGTTTCCAATTGGATCCCAGTCAGGATGCTGTGTACCAATATATTGAAAATGTATTAAGTGTGTGTTTCATAATATTATAAGAACTGCAGCAAATTGTCTTAGAAATAATTAATTTTGATATTTACACTGCTAATAGCTTTCAAATGACCATTTAAATCGTTTCTTTGACCACGAGGTGTGCGTTACAAAGTTCCAATATGTTGCTGTCATTTGTGCATTTTTTTTCTTCAATACTTTCTAAAGCTCTTTCCAAATTTTTAGCTAACTAAATCAGATTTTGTTTTAAACTGTCAATAATCAGGGGAGGGATGTGATCCTATTAACCACTGTAACTCTGCCTCATTTTGTGCATGTCCCAAGTCACGGCCTGGGTTTCCATCCACAAATGTCATATTGTGTTCTATCCTCAGTGATTTGTGTTAAAAGGTACTTGATGTTTTACTACTTGAACCGCTTGCTTTGCTGGATCAGACACGGGGAGAATCATAACACAATTCTTAAGCATCGTCCCCTGGTGTCTCCTCCAGCTAAGTAATCGCATTCATGTAGTCCATTCTTCAACCATATGATACACTGCAACTATACATTACTCATTGCCTCTCATCGGGTCGTGCTGCCGAACACGGCCTATTTATTTATTTATTTATATATTTTTTGTAACATATATCATTTAAATAGTTAGAATTGTCTTGTTTAAAAACATATATCTCCATTCTGTATTGTTGTAACTGTTGATATAATTATGAATGTATATTTGTTATTGCCCCTTGAGGGACCCTAATTGGAATAAAAATATTGTATCGTATTGTATTGTTAATTGTTGTTGATATTGGTGCAATTGTTGATTATTGCTGTTTTAATTTTCTGTTCATAATTCACTACAGAAAGGGAAACTTACCATAACAAATTTTGACACTTGTCTAATTTCTCCATCCTGGTCTTCGCTAAGTTTTGAAATTCCAGCAACTATTCTTAACTGATTGGCTCTAAACAGAAAATAAACAGAGAACAACATTTTACATAAAATATATCATTTTCATGATCAAACCTACCTGAAAGGGTACCTCTATATAAAATACCACTATCTACATAGGAACACAGTGCCAGATTTACCATTGTGCTTAGGTGTGCTTAAGCACAGGGCCCATTTTCCTGCTAAAATATTTTTTTAGATGAATTTTTGCTAATGTGGTGCAATTTTAAATGTGAAGACGTTCTGTTTCGGAGCGATTCCAGACATAATGATAGAGTTGATAGTCTATGGGAGTGTCTACCTCCTTCAGGACCCAAGTAAGGGGCCTTATAACTTAACTAGCACAGGGCCTCATTTGTCCTAAATTCGGCACTAATAGGACAGTCTCATTTTTCTCATTAATGACTAGTGCATATAATTTTGACCTGTATATAGAGGACAACTGCTCATAAAGGTCACATTTTCGTGTTCCTTTACATGTCCTTTATATACAGGTTTGACTGTAGTTAAAGATCCATCAGTAGCTCAACAGAAATAACGAAAGTATAACTTCAAACAAACATATAAACGTTGGATATCCTACCTTTTTTTCCACTTCAAGGCATCCAAACTGATTACTAAAGTATTCGTAGTCATAATAAATCCAGGGAGTTATGGTGTTTAACGCCACTTTCAACAATATTTCAATTATATTGTGGCGGTCGGTTTTATTGGTGGAGGAAACCGAAGAAAACCACCGACCTGCCGCAAGTCACTGACTAACTTTATCACATGATGTTGTATCGAGTACACTTCGCCTGGTTGGATTCGAACTCACGAGTGCAGTGCATGTGATAGGTACTGATTGCAAAGGTAGTTGTTAATCCAACTACCATACGAACACGACAACGACGGCCTCTATAATAAATTCCATTTTCTTTCTTCTCACACAAATATTAGTTATGATAATAAAAAACTGGATGCACACAATTTTGAAAAGGGGAAGCTTACGGAATTCCATCTACACAGTGTGCAGCAGTAACAACCCATTTCTCGTCAATTATTGAACCTCCACATCTATGACTGGAACTTGCCTGAAGTGAGATTTGCCATGGATATTCTGTAATCTCAGCCGGTTCACCGCCTACTATCCGAGCTGACAAATCCTTTTCCTGCAAAAAAAAATGTTCGTACGATAATTCTTACAAAGCATTGACATACCGTATTTAGGGTTGTATAATACACACCCCCTCTTGACCTTGAAAATCTCCAGAAAAAAACTAGTTCCTGTCTATAATGCGCATGGACTTAAAAAAATCGCCGTCGGAAATGTAAGAATTAAATATCAATCGTATATATTTTTCAGTTCTTTGAGCATCTTCAATAAAGTTGCAAAATATTAAATGTGTTGGGTTTTATTGGCGGACATGTGATTTCCCGATCTGGGAAAGAGTGAAACACATTGTTCCTGTTTATAATGCGCACCCCTCCCCTCCTACAAATTAAAGAATCTGGGCAAAATTCTGCGCATTATTTAACCCTAAATACGGTATAGATATTTCGATAAATTTTGTTATTCTTTCGTCAATAGACAATTTGCACATTTTTTACTTTAACTGTTAAGTGATACAATTCCATGCCCAATTCAATGTATATAAAAGTTAGAGAATACCGAAGGGGCAATCAAAAAGGAACAATCCAGAGAAACTGGCAACATATGGTACAAAAGACGAAGAAAAACAAAACAAAACACAATACAATATGTGTTGGACACCATTATACGCAAGCAAACACAAATAACGTAAAGTATTTTTCCAATTATATGTTCAAAATCTTAATGTTGGAAAAACTTATGAATTTTATATTTGCTTCAAAATTATTCTCTGATTTTTAAAAGGTTCAACTACATATATCTACAAAGTATGCTCAAATTAGTTGTCCTTTCCGTTGCTCTTGCTAGACCGGGTATCATTTTGCCTGCTGAAAGGGCAATAACTCGTATGGGGGGGAAAAGGGTATTAAAACGTGTGATTTCATAATTTAATTAAATCAGGAATGAGCAAAATGTCTATTGAATATAAAATAAAATGATATGCTTATTTTTAATGAATTCCTATATAATTCCATCAAGTGAATTTCAGTGAGAATTGTTAATCTCTGAATTTCATCATAAATACAAAGAGAATCATGTTGTAAATTCGTGGATATTGCCATAGTGATAATTTCAATCACATTCGTCCAAGAAAGGCTTCACCTTTTGTGGACATTACCATATTATCATTTCAAAATCATTTATGAAAACACACTCCCTATGGTATCGTCACCTCTCTGTACCAACCCATCACAGATAAAATAAAATAAAAACAGGAGCTTTTTATCCTTAATTCCCGAGCACTTAGGTTCGACCCCAGTTTGTGTTACTCGTCTTTTGGTTTTCTGTGGGTTTTTCTCTTTTGCTTGTCTTTGTTCTGTGTTTTGTGTTCAATGTTTCCTTTGTCTCTTGATTGTCCATTCTTGGTTGCCCCATTGGTTCTCACTAACGTTTAGTTAATCACAAGTTAATATCTTTCTGCCACATAGTTTCTCTCTGTACCATTTTTATGATAAAGCAAATAACTGCGACTCAAACATGTCATCGACGACATCTGTTATGTAATTTCCTATACAAACAATTCCTATAGTAATAGGAAGTTTACACAATCCATATGTGTTCCTGTTCCATGCATGGACAAGGAAAGAACAACGAATATCGAGTATAACTTGCTTAAAATTGAGTGTAATTTTATAGCAAATTTAAAATTCATTAGTTGTGTTGCTTGTTCTACTTCGATTTGCGGATTCAGAACATTTAAGTTTTGTACAAAAATTTGAAAAAAATATATTTTATTTTTTCGTTGAACTTTGCATTTAAGGGACGGACATCTTTTCCCGAATTAAAGAGGAGTAACTCCTACAAAAACGTTTAGAATGTATACTTTAGAGTCAAGTCGGGAGTATGCAAATAGTTCATAGTCTAACATACGAAAGAGACAAAGTACACATGAACTCACATTTGTTTGAAGAAATAGATTAATCAGACTTATTTACAGAATTGATAAGAGTTTATTTCTCTTACCCTCTTTATCTCTGAGGCAGGGTGTCCATTTCCATAGACTAAAATTAAAATCATAGACAAATGATTAACAATACGAATTTATATTTCTTAAGTACAACTTTGTCTAGAAGCATAAACAGCATAAAAGGCAACATCAAGACAAACATAAAGATAGAACTTGATATTTGAATAATCAAAGATTATAAATTTCAAAATTATCATAACATATAGCTGAAAAATTGCTGAGTTGGCTTTAAACAGCAATCAATCACTCACTCATAACATATAATATTGTATATGGAGGTACGATTGCAGACAATTCAACTGTCTAATTTATTAAGGAATAGCTAACATGGTGGTGTCTAAATCATGTCTATTGTCGACACGTGTAAATGAATAGCCGCGTTATCTGTTTTACAAATAATTCCATCTAATTGTATTTTTTATTTAGGAGATAACGTATTTTATTTCCTGGTGTATCTTTTTATTAATCAACTCAAATATAACTATCGACAAAATTGACGTTACGTCATACGAGAATAAAATAATTGTGCCGTTAAAATAGAACTCCATGGATTGTTTTCACTATCATTTACCAAATCTAGGCAACAAAATATAAATTAGAGGTAAAATATTCGTTAGAAGTACATATAAAGATAGGCAAATTATGAAATAAAAAAAACTATGTATTGCTTGGTTGGTGTTTAACGCCAACTTTAGCACTTAAAAAGCATAAAACAAGATCGGATATTACTCCCACAAAAAAAACGGGAGTGAGATAAGGCGTTGTGAATTTAATCTGCTGAAATTCATTTTTAAAATATTCCAATTAAAGCAATCACAAACTCCAGATGTGTATTTCTTGCGTTTGTCCTACATTTAATACATGTATTTATAGTAATATTATTTCATAAGTTAACAGTAATCTCAGTATCTTAATTACCTGCTAGACATGTAACTGACAATAAAAAGAAGAATCCCATCTTGGTGAAGATTTCAACAAGTCCCAAGAATTTGCTATCCTTCTGATATATCTTAACGACAAACAAGGTCTTTTTATATCATCTCCTAATACAGCTGCTCCTTTCCCAGTCATTCCTGGATAACTTTTGCTCAGTGACTAAGTTAACTTCCATTATAATACAGATACAGATTCCAATTCGCTTACGAAATGACAATGATTAAAACATATATCAAATATCTTTAAAATGGAATATGATTTTTCATGAAGAAACAAATCATAGTAATTTCATACAAAGACCGTATATACTAGTATCTAATTAAATGCGTGCAACGCCATTCTGGAATAACTTCCGCCAGGTACGCGCATGATCAAAAGATAGGAGTCAAATAATTTAAACGTAAATCAAAGGATCTAAACAGCCAAATCGTCTAACTACATCTATGTCTGTGGGAGCACCTGAGTTCACTCCTGGTTTTTATTATTTTATGTAGTGTTTTGTAGATCATTGTTTGTCCTTTTGTCCTTTTCGGCGTGGTCTTTATATTGTCTGTCCTTTGATTTAGGTCTTCTGATTGCCCCTTTGGTATCTTCAAACTTGTGTTACATAATTAGCTTTAATAAAATTACATTATTTAAGAACAATGAATTTCAAACAGTATGGTATTAATACTATCTTTACTTTACTACAAAACTGACCGATGATCTACATTATATTGAGATCACTCTAGATTATAAATCAGTTCTCATGAACTAGACATACCAGACTTTGGTATATCTATACGACATAAAAACAAATGGCATGTGTCACGGCCGTATAACTTTGTGTTCCTTGGCTATGTCTATATATGTGCCATTACACTACCACGCACTGTAGAACCAATAAAAACTTAGATTTCTAGATACACTTATAGTTAAAAAGATTGAAAGGCCAGATAATTTAAAACCTTTGGGAGCAAGTAATCCATATGTTCTAAAAACCAAGACAGCCATTATTGACTAAGGTATATATGTCTGATGCAGATGAAGCCTTGTTTCATTGATAATTGCATTACTTAGGAATCGTAATTTTTTTTTAAAAATAAAAATAAAAATTTCTTATAAATAAATTTTAGAGAATACCGAAGAAGGAATCAAAAATGGACAATATAGACAAGACGAAGAAAAACCAAAATAATAATTATAACACAACACAATATATGTTTGATACCACTTTTCGCAAACAAACACAATTATCATATGACTTCAGATAATGTTTTTTTCTGATTGGCAGACGTCCCTAGTAACGTTTGTCTGATAAAACGTTATATTCACCTCGCGCGAGGTGAATATAACATTTATTCACCCGGCGTGACGTAAGGTACCAAGCTAAACCAGAGAAAACGTTGTGATAAAAGCTTATTTTAAAAGTGAAAATAACATATAAAATGTGTCATATAATAAAACAATTAAACGACTTTCAATTCGATGGATACTAGGATTTATTAACCCAAGAATAATATATTTACCTCGGCCGCTGGCCTCGGTAAATATAATATTCTTGGGTTAATAAATCCTTGTATCCACCTCATTAAAAGTCATCAATTGTATAATATGATATGATATATCGGTATCTATAGTAGCATCGAGTCGTTATTCTTATGTGTAATATTTGAGAAACATTTTTGGTGGTGGATTGTCTCAAGCATACAATAGAAAGATCTATTCTGATCATATCCAATCTAATTAAAATTAGATCTACACACTTGCTCCCTATTTTCTATCTTTTTTCTTTCTTTTTTTTTTGTCACTCGTGTAGCTACACACGAGCGACCAAAAAAAAGATAGAAAATAGGGAGCATGTGTGTAGCTCTAATTTCAATTAGATTGGATCATATCCCAATTTTGCGATAAAATATGAAGGCTTTTGTCATGTTTGATAAAATGTCAAAATTTAAGTAACACAATCAGTTCACCGACTTTTTGTGCTATTATTCTGCAAAATGACGTTTTGTGCAATTATGCTGCAAAATATAACCGCATCGGTGGTGTAATGGTTAGCGGATTCGCCTCGAGTGCGGTAGATCGTGAATTCGAGCCCCGATCGGGTCAAACCAAAGACTATAAAATTGGTATTTGTTGCATCTCAGCTATTAATACATGTACAGCATTAAGGAGAATGAGCAAAGACTGGTTAGCTCAGAATCAGGATAATGTGTCCAAGTGGACTGTTGTCTACTCACAGACTGTTGTTTCAGTTAGCTAGCACTATAAAAATCCAAATAAGCGTGTTGGTCTAGTACAAAGCGGACCTCACCATCATTTCATTGAACATTAAGATGTTCTCGAGATGATATAGCTGAAAAATTGCAGAGTTGGCATTGAACAACAAACACTCAATCACTCACTCTGCTGCAAAATGAGATGAACAAATTTTGAAGATACCAAATTAATCTTAAAAGGGTAATCAGAAGCCGTAAATCGAAGGACAGACTACACAATGACCAAATAAAGACAAAAGGTCAAAGAGCAATCCACAAAACATGTACACCTCACAGAAAACCAAAGATCGAGCAACACGAACCCACTAAAACCGGGGGTGATCTCAGGTACTCGGGAAGAGAAAGATGTTCCTGCTCCACCAGTGGCACCCGTCGAGTTACTCTAGTTAATAATCCGGTGTAAGAATTTTGACAAGACCAAAGGGGTAACTACAAGCCGTAAATCGAATGACAAATAATACAATATACAAAGGAAAAAATGACAAAAAGACAAACAATGATGCACAAAACACTACTCAGAAACTACAGATTAAGCAACCTGAACTCCACTAGAAAATGAGGATGAACTCATTTCTTCTGGAAGGGTAAGCAGTTCCTGTTCCACTAGTGATACCCGTCGTGCTACTCTTGTTAAAAATTCAATGAAAAGTCATGAAAGTGGGAAGCAGTACGAATTGTAAGATCGGCTTTGATTAGACTGACAAAATGCAGCGAAGAGATACAAATGTACCTTTTGTGTCCATCTCAAGCCAGGTAAGGATCAGGTTTGTAACAAGAGTAACATGACGGGTGCCACATGTGGAGCAACAACTGTTTACCCTTCAGAATCCCTAAATAGAAGGACAGATCTAGACAACACAATTACCAAAAGAAAAAGGACAAAAGGAGAAACAACGCTCTACAAAACATCAAGCATAAAAATAAAGATCAAGTAACACAAGCCCCACTGAAAACCAGGGGTACACTCAGGTTCTCCATAAGGGTAAGCAGTTCTGCTCCACTAGTGGCACTCATTGTGTTACTCTAGTTACAAACCCAGTGATAAGTCATAAATGAGTATATCAATTTGTGGAACATCCTTCATCCACACTGTGATTGTGGATAGATAATCAATGTCTATCCGTGATGTCTGGTCATGTTTAAAGTTTACTCAACCAATATTAACTCAAACCAAATGTTCGTACTCCATAGTGAAAAATGTATTAAAAAAAAAGGATGAAACTAAATATGAAATATTAGAAAAATCCGAAAAGGAAAACTAATAAAATTATATCAAATGAAACCAGATGTTTACAAAGGACGACGGACGCATACCATACGTCGATATACAACTCCAAAATGACTACATTTTTGGACGTCGACATTAATCTTCCAGATGATGATATATGCGTATATGGGGGTACCAATTACATACATTGTGTGTTGGTACAATACTTTGTATCATGTCAAGCCTGTTGTGTGAACCAGTATCACATCAAGTCGCGATAGCAGCAAGCAGTGGTTCGATTAGTTCACACTAATACAAAGTCTTGTACCAACACACTGTGTATGTAGTAAATTTATCTAACATTTCAATAAAAACAAATTTTAAAAAAATAATTAAAATTAATAATTTTATTACAGTACTTTGAGAGAGAGACTACATTTTGTGCATGACAAAACATAAGATTTATAGAGTAATTAGTAACATTTTAATAATTTTGAACATAGTATTTTACATATCATTCACCTGTCATTTACTGCCACTGCTTTCAATTTAACATCCATACAGAACATGCATAACTAATAGAATAAGATAATATACATATTTACTGTGTCTATTTCCTAGAAGAAAGATTTAAACTTTAAGGAAATATACACATAATAATGTAAATACATATTTTTGTACATCCATTTTATAACTACAGTTATGGTATGGTAACATGCATGGTAATTGAATCGACATTGTGGGTTAATTATTATATAAAGATAATACTTGATGTATCTGTTCCAGCTTTATTATTATCATTAAGCATACAATGCATGTTAGTAAAATTTCTAATTAAAAAAAACATGAATATTTCAAGTAGGGGGTCATGCCATGTGGAGCTGAGACTGCCTACCCTTCCGGAGCATCCAAGTTCATCCTCGGTTTTTGATTGGTTCTTTATTGTTCGCCCAATCATATTTTATTTCTCACACATGCAAAATACAATATACATAGTGCAAAACTAACACAAAGGATTTCAAAACAAGAATAACTATGCTGATATCTGTCTCCTTAATAAAATATACAATGTTTATCAACTTCATATATTGCATACTTTATAAAATTTGTTCAATTATGACTGTATTATAATCCATTGCTGGAAATAAGTGTTTGTTCATCTTTAGTTTCCTGTGTTATGATTTTGTATCACATCTTGGTAGTCATACCAGTCATCGACTTTATCAGTGGTCTGGTGGCCCACAGCCAGTGAGAATTGACTCGGACCAGTGACTTTTGCCAAATTTTTTCAACAGAATCTTTAAAAATATTCTAATTTTGAAGTTTTCGGGCCAGTAAATTCGAAAGTCTAATTTCGAGGACTGTCATACTAATTTTAAAAAGTTTGTTTTACCCCAATATTTGACTAGCTTAGTAACATTTTATATTGACATTATAAATATACTTCTAATTACAAAATAATATCTAGCTCCTGCCAGCAAAGAGGGAATGTCTTCTCATACATAGAAGTTACAATATAAAAAATATATTTATATTTCAAACGGATGTATTTCTCTTTTTTTTTTTTATCGTGTAAATATAATTAAAAAAAATATGACTTGCAATTACATGTATAACATAAATACTGATTTCAAAACCGTGGAAGAAATAAGTAAAAAATATACATTTGCATACATAACTATAATTCAAATACTGACTTCAAAACCGGGGACTCATTTTGCAAAAAAATCAAATAGGCTGTCAGGAGCCTATAATCGCTCACCTAGTTTTCAATTTGACTTTTAAATTACATAAGACAAATATTAGCTTTTTTTTTTGCCATTTGAAATTTCTGCTAATAGAATTGGCAGCCATCTTGGATCAAAGATTATTTCAGCTCAAGTTTCTGAGGAGAAGATTTTAAGGCAATTTTTTTTCTCAAAATATGCAAAATTGTAATTGGTTGAAAGAAAAATTTCACAGAAAAACCTGGAATATATGGTAAAGTACTCATTGCCATGTAGTTGCAGTTTCTGAGCTCATTTTGATTTACAATTAAAGCAGTAATGGACAATTGAAGAAATTTCTATTTTTAGTAACAACAGCCATCTTAAATGGAAGGTGGGGCTGTTCGACATAATTTTGAAAGGGACCCACCAAAAGACCATCACTCCCATGTATGGCTTAATATGGTTCAGTGGTTTCAAGGAAAAGATTTAAATGTGAAAGCTTACGATGTACTATGGATTGACAGAGGGAAGCTGACGGATGACAGACGCCAAGTGATGACAAAAGCTTACATAGCCTTTGGCCAGGTGAGCTAAAAAATACAGTCGAATATTAATAAAGATATCAAATATTGCAGTAATGTATCTATACTATGTTATAAATGTGAGGTAGTATCATTTGTATTATGGAATTTAAAGGTAAATGCAGTTGTCTCCCATTCTACATTGTTTTGATTGACAGGTGTCTTCATGGTTTTCTCTATAAATTCACAGTGACCATCTGTATCTACTAGAATAATAGAGTGAGTTCTACAAAATACAGAAAAACAAAAATTAAATTTAAATTTGCAAACTGCTGCTATCTTGAACTTCATTGGATGAAACGGCTAAATTTTTAAGTTTTCACATTGATAATTCCATTTTGCTATAGAGTATTCATACACCATTCTACCACATTTTGCAATTCATTTTAATAAAGTGAGAACATATATCTGTTTTGAAATTAACAAAACAAAATATTCCTTCCTTCGAACCAATAAAAAATAAATGAAAAAAAAACCCAATACAAATCAGTGTAAATGCAGCATACAACTGAAACACTGATGTCACAAGGTCATGTACAATAATACTCCGTACAACATTATGTGATCAAGTTTGTCAGTGACTTGCGACAGGTCTGTGGCTTTATTCGGGTCCTCCGGTTTCCTCCACCAATAAAACTGACCACCACGATATAACTGAAATATTGTTGAAAGTGGTATCAAGCACCATCAAACAAACAAACAATGTTGATATTGGAATTGTTCCAACAGTGTGATGTTTCTTGTTTTTCTTTTTTTTTTTACATAACAGTAAAAATCAATTTGAAAATTACCTTGTGCCAAATCTAAATTTAGGTGTCCATACGAATGCTGCACTTCTCTCACGAGTTGTATCTTCGTCCATATTTGACATAGCTGCCTGTTTTGCAACTTGCTGGTCATCTTTAAACCTAATATAAATCAGTGTCAATGAAAAGTTGGGAAAGTCTGTGAAAATGAGCACTGTTAAAGTCACAGACAAGAAACGTAGGTAGCTGACAACATTTCATACATTTCAAACCAGTCTAAAATCACTCAAAATGTAAAGTTTTCTATTTTTCTGAGATTAAAACTTGATCATTATTTTATTTGAAATGAATGTGTGTAATAAAAAAAAATGTATATCTAATCTAAATGAATGACTTATGTCATGAAAATTACTATACAATGAAGTTGGCATAAGGCTGTTGTTGTTACCAGTTAGAGGGTATCATAAGAATTAAACAAGATTTTATATATGTTTCATTCATCAACTTTACATAAAATTCTGCTGACTTATTCAGTTTATGAGTGATGTGGCAGAGTTTACACATCAATAAACTCATAGAAAATCGTATTTTAAATTCTACAATATGTGAGTCAACCAGAAACGATTATGCCATGTAGTTCCCATATTCAAAATCATATCGGAACCACAGGTGGAATATCCTTTGTAGAGTATTCTTACATAATGTCTGCCAAGTTTCAGTCAAATGGTTCAGTTCTTTCAGATGAAGACTTGTCATATTTCATTTCTGATCTGAGTGGATCCTTACATCATTACTGTACAGAAGCAAATAGAATACTGGATTCAATTTATACAATGATAAATGAGCTGCATGCTGGATTTATACAAAATCTTTATAGTATAATAACTCTTGCATTCCGAATATCGAAAATAAATCACGAGTTACCGAACAGTGCAATAATTCATGATTGTGCGATTGCATGTGAATTAATTATCATCATTGTTCGTTTTTTACCGATTCATTTTTTATATTCGGTATGAAAGAGTATCTATACTGCTAATGTTACATATGATTGGTTTGAGCTAATAAGATACTTAAAAAGGGGACTTGGGTTGTGATGATGTCGGTACTGAGACGTCAAGAAGTGAAATAAACGTCTTTATCGGCAAATTGGACATTTTCCCTTTGATGTGAGCAGCTGATAAAGTCTGGATCACTGAACTGACCTTGATCCACAAAAATATTAGGTCAGTTCGTAACTCGCATGGGCTAGAACTGACTTTGATATTGAAAATTATCTGTCAGTGTGACGTCAAACACATTTTGACGTCAACCAATAAAAACAATAACGTCAGTTTTGAAGATCTCAACATACATTATCACTTTAGTATCACAGCTTGTCCTGTTAGACTTGCTGTGATAGTAGCGATAATGTCTGTATCGACCTTCAAATCTGCTGCTATTCTATATACATTTCACTGGGTGAAATACTGGTTTGTCTTGGTGAAATACTGGTTTGTCTTGGTGAAATACTGGTTTGTCTGGGTGAAATACTGGTTTGTCTGGGTGAAATACTGGTTTGTCTGGGTGAAATACTGGTTTGTCTTGGTGAAATACTGGTTTGTCTGGATGAAATACTGGTTTGTCTTGGTGAAATACTGGTTTGTCTGGGTGAAATACTGGTTTGTCTGGGTGAAATACTGGTTTGTCTGGGTGAAATACTGGTTTGTCTTGGTGAAATACTGGTTTGTCTGGATGAAATACTGGTTTGTCTTGGTGAAATACTGGTTTGTCTGGGTGAAATACTGGTTTGTCTGGGTGAAACACTGGTTTGTCTTGGTGAAATACTGGTTTGTCTTGGTGAAATACTGGTTTGTCTTGGTGAAATACTGGTTTGTCTGGGTGAAATACTGGTTTGTCTGGGTGAAATACTGGTTTGTCTTGGTGAAATACTGGTTTGTCTTTCACATTTCATGAACATCTATGAAATAGAATAAGAAATAAGTAAAATCCTGTGTTAATTCAAAGTAATGATGAGTATTTATAGATTACATACGGCTCTCTGTCTCCAAGTAAGCACAGTAATTCTTCTACAAGTTTCTCCTTCGTCTCTTTTTTGTTATATCTTTTTACTATGTTATTAAAACGATCTCTATTCTGTATGGATTTCTGCCACGGTTTGTCGGGAGATGAGTTATCACATGTTAAAATACCTAAAAAAAACATAAATAAGAAATGATATATATGTGATCTACAGAGAAGGAAAGGGTTGTAATAAAATCCAAAGACTGACATTAATAAATAAGAAAGTATATGGATGTAAATGAACATAAGAGACTCTCCAACATTACACTTAGACACAAATTAAAGTAAAGGAACAACTTATAGTAAGAAAGTATATGGATGTAAATGAACATAAGAGATTATCTAACATTACACTTAAGACACAAATTAAAGTAAAGGAACAACTTATAGTAAGAAAGTATATGGATGTAAATGAACATGAGAGACTATCTAACATTACACTTAGACATAAATTAAAGAAATGAAACATCACTTTTATTGCCATTCTACATTTCACTGTCACAGTAGGGTCTTCTAAAATGAACATAGCGTATATCCTAAGATCAATGTGAAACAGCCGCAGCCTATAGATCAGCTGTGCTCTTTACTTCTGTTGCTAAATGTCACATCAGGACATCATTGTATTATATCTCTAAAATAATTCATTAAGCAAACTTAAAGCTTAAATAAGACTCACTCCAATTTATTAGGTTATAAAGGAAGTATCCCTTTTTGTAAATCTCTATACATAATACAATAATTAACTTCATTTGGAGAGAGGTGAAGTATATATTGAATATATTTTGTGGGTTAACGGCCATTATCTTCATTGCATTAGATTAATTTCAAAGTGTTCAACCTAGATAACGTTAACTAATACATTAGTATTTGGCATTTTGTTTTATATGTCCGGAATTTACTTACGTTAATAAACCGACAGGTGCCCATAAATAATTTCCCTATAAAATCAGTAACTTAATATCATTGCGTTATTGCAAAAGGTCACTTTTCAATAAAGCTGCAAATCGCCATGATATAACAACCGTAGAATTGTTAACTTTAATACATTTAACTAATAAAAATTTAAACTTACGATATCCAACCCAGCGTGCATGACACTTATATTGTGTTTGTCAAGATAGAAAAGAGGGAAAATATTGACAAGTTAGTACACAAGTATGTGTTGGGAGTCTATTGTTATAATTTGGGATTACTTTGTACCTTTAGATAATTGCCGTACAAGATAAATTAGACCATAATAAAGGACAAAGTCCTTATAATGGTAGGCTGTCCGATTTTTCCTTCTATATTGATAGCCAAATATCTGTTCACCGGAAGTTTAAAAAATAGATCAATTGATAATTTAGAAACGCAAAAGAAATATATTTCAATGAAAAATTCCCAATTCTTTAATTATTTACTCTATGCAAAATCGAAATAAACTTCTAATAAAAAAATCTCTTTCTACAAAACTCCCGACGGAAGAGCAGCATACAGTAGGTAAAATGATGTTCCAGCCATAGCAAATCGGCTACAAAATTCACTCAAAATAAAAGATTGTACAGATCATCGTATTACTGAAATTTTAGGACTTCGTCCTTCAAACAGGTTGCCTGTCTCATAATAATAGATAGTCTTACCATTAGAAATATCTTTCACAGTAATATTACCATCTAAGTTAGTACAATAGATACCACTTGTCTTTGGTAAACTAAAAAATATAATAATACAAATAAATATAGTACAGCCAAGGGTTTGTTTAACATAAATATAGTACAGCCAAGGGTTTGTTTAACATAAAGTACAGCCAAGGGTTTGTTTAACATAAAGTACAGCCAAGGGTTTGTTTAACATAAATATAGTACAGCCAAGGGTTTGTTTAACATAAATATAGTACAGCCAAGGGTTTGTTTAACATAAATATAGTACAGCCAAGGGTTTGTTTAACATAAAGTACAGCCAAGGGTTTGTTTAACATAAATATAGTACAGCCAAGGGTTTGTTTAACATAAATATAGTACAGCCAAGAGTTTGTTTAACATAAAGTACAGCCAAGGGTTTGTTTAACATAAAGTACAGCCAAGGGTTTGTTTAACATAAATATAGTACAGCCAAGGGTTTGTTTAACATAAATATAGTACAGCCAAGGGTTTGTTTAACATAAATATAGTACAGCCAAGGGTTTGTTTAACATAAATATAGTACAGCCAAGGGTTTGTTTAACATAAAGTACAGCCAAGGGTTTGTTTAACATAAATATAGTACAGCCAAGGGTTTGTTTAACATAAATATAGTACAGCCAAGAGTTTGTTTAACATAAAGTACAGCCAAGGGTTTGTTTAACATAAAGTACAGCCAAGGGTTTGTTTAACATAAATATAGTACAGCCAAGGGTTTGTTTAACATAAATATAGTACAGCCAAGGGTTTGTTTAACATAAAGTACAGCCAAGGGTTTGTTTAACATAAAGTACAGCCAAGGGTTTGTTTAACATAAATATAGTACAGCCAAGGGTTTGTTTAACATAAATATAGTACAGCCAAGGGTTTGTTTAACATAAATATAGTACAGCCAAGGGTTTGTTTAACATAAAGTACAGCCAAGGGTTTGTTTAACATAAATATAGTACAGCCAAGGGTTTGTTTAACATAAATATAGTACAGCCAAGAGTTTGTTTAACATAAAGTACAGCCAAGGGTTTGTTTAACATAAAGTACAGCCAAGGGTTTGTTTAACATAAATATAGTACAGCCAAGGGTTTGTTTAACATAAATATAGTACAGCCAAGGGTTTGTTTAACATAAATATAGTACAGCCAAGAGTTTGTTTAACATAAATATAGTACAGCCAAGGGTTTGTTTAACATAAATATAGTACAGCCAAGGGTTTGTTTAACATAAATATAGTACAGCCAAGGGTTTGTTTAACATAAATATAGTACAGCCAAGGGTTTGTTTAACATAAATATAGTACAGCCAAGGGTTTGTTTAACATAAATATAGTACAGCCAAGGGTTTGTTTAACATAAATATAGTACAGCCAAGGGTTTGTTTAACATAAATATAGTACAGCCAAGGGTTTGTTTAACATAAATATAGAACAGCCAAGGGTTTGTTTAACATAAATATAGTACAGCCAAGGGTTTGTTTAACATAAATATAGTACAGCCAAGGGTTTGTTTAACATAAATATAGTACAGCCAAGAGTTTGTTTAACATAAATATAGTACAGCCAAGAGTTTGTTTAACATAAATATAGTACAGCCAAGAGTTTGTTTAACATAAATATAGTACAGCCAAGGGTTTGTTTAACATAAATATAGTACAGCCAAGGGTTTGTTTAACATAAATATAGTACAGCCAAGGGTTTGTTTAACATAAATATAGTACAGCCAAGGGTTTGTTTAACATAAATATAGTACAGCCAAGAGTTTGTTTAACATAAATATAGTACAGCCAAGAGTTTGTTTAACATAAATATAGTACAGCCAAGAGTTTGTTTAACATAAATATAGTACAGCCAAGAGTTTGTTTAACATAAATATAGTACAGCCAAGGGTTTGTTTAACATAAATATAGTACAGCCAAGGGTTTGTTTAACATAAATATAGAACAGCCAAGGGTTTGTTTAACATAAATATAGTACAGCCAAGGGTTTGTTTAACATAAATATAGTACAGCCAAGGGTTTGTTTAACATAAATATAGTACAGCCAAGAGTTTGTTTAACATAAATATAGTACAGCCAAGAGTTTGTTTAACATAAATATAGTACAGCCAAGAGTTTGTTTAACATAAATATAGTACAGCCAAGGGTTTGTTTAACATAAATATAGTACAGCCAAGGGTTTGTTTAACATAAATATAGTACAGCCAAGGGTTTGTTTAACATAAATATAGTACAGCCAAGGGTTTGTTTAACATAAATATAGTACAGCCAAGAGTTTGTTTAACATAAATATAGTACAGCCAAGAGTTTGTTTAACATAAATATAGTACAGCCAAGAGTTTGTTTAACATAAATATAGTACAGCCAAGAGTTTGTTTAACATAAATATAGTACAGCCAAGGGTTTGTTTAACATAAATATAGTACAGCCAAGAGTTTGTTTAACATAAATATAGTACAGCCAAGAGTTTGTTTAACATAAATATAGTACAGCCAAGGGTTTGTTTAACATAAATATAGTACAGCCAAGAGTTTGTTTAACATAAATATAGTACAGCCAAGGGTTTGTTTAACATAACTATAGTACAGCCAAGGGTTTGTTTAACATAAATATAGTACAGCCAAGGGTTTGTTTAACATAAATATAGTACAACCAAGGGTTTGTTTAACATAAATATAGTACAGCCAAGGGTTTGTTTAACATAAATATAGTACAGCCAAGGGTTTGTTTAACATAAATATAGTACAGCCAAGGGTTTGTTTAACATAAAGTACAGCCAAGGGTTTGTTTAACATAAATATAGTACAGCCAAGGGTTTGTTTAACATAAATATAGTACAGCCAAGGGTTTGTTTAACATAAATATAGTACAGCCAAGGGTTTGTTTAACATAAATATAGTACAGCCAAGGGTTTGTTTAACATAAAGTACAGCCAAGGGTTTGTTTAACATAAATATAGTACAGCCAAGGGTTTGTTTAACATAAATATAGTACAGCCAAGGGTTTGTTTAACATAAATATAGTACAGCCAAGGGTTTGTTTAACATAAATATAGTACAGCCAAGGGTTTGTTTAACATAAATATAGTACAGCCAAGAGTTTGTTTAACATAAATATAGTACAGCCAAGGGTTTGTTTAACATAAATATAGTACAGCCAAGAGTTTGTTTAACATAAATATAGTACAGCCAAGGGTTTGTTTAACATAAATATAGTACAGCCGAGAGTTTGTTTAACATAAATATAGTACAGCCAAGGGTTTGTTTAACATAAATATAGTACAGCCGAGAGTTTGTTTAACATAAATATAGTACAGCCAAGGGTTTGTTTAACATAAATATAGTACAGCCAAGAGTTTGTTTAACATAAATATAGTACAGCCAAGGGTTTGTTTAACATAAATATAGTACAGCCAAGAGTTTGTTTAACATAAATATAGTACAGCCAAGGGTTTGTTTAACATAAAGTACAGCCAAGGGTTTGTTTAACATAAATATAGTACAGCCAAGGGTTTGTTTAACATAAAGTACAGCCAAGGGTTTGTTTAACATAAATATAGTACAGCCAAGGGTTTGTTTAACATAAATATAGTACAGCCAAGGGTTTGTTTAACATAACTATAGTACAGCCAAGGGTTTGTTTAACATAAATATAGTACAGCCAAGGGTTTGTTTAACATAAATATAGTACAGCCAAGAGTTTGTTTAACATAAATATAGTACAGCCAAGGGTTTGTTTAACATAAATATAGTACAGCCAAGAGTTTGTTTAACATAAATATAGTAGCCAAGGGTTTGTTTAACATAAATATAGTACAGCCAAGGGTTTGTTTAACATAAATATAGTACAGCCAAGAGTTTGTTTAACATAAATATAGTACAGCCAAGGGTTTGTTTAACATAAATATAGTACAGCCAAGGGTTTGTTTAACATAAATATAGTACAGCCAAGAGTTTGTTTAACATAAATATAGTACAGCCAAGGGTTTGTTTAACATAAATATAGTACAGCCAAGGGTTTGTTTAACATAAATATAGTACAGCCAAGGGTTTGTTTAACATAAATATAGTACAGCCAAGGGTTTGTTTAACATAAATATAGTACAGCCAAGGGTTTGTTTAACATAAATATAGTACAGCCAAGAGTTTGTTTAACATAAATATAGTACAGCCAAGGGTTTGTTTAACATAAATATAGTACAGCCAAGGGTTTGTTTAACATAAATATAGTACAGCCAAGGGTTTGTTTAACATAAATATAGTACAGCCAAGGGTTTGTTTAACATAAATATAGTACAGCCAAGGGTTTGTTTAACATAAATATAGTACAGCCAAGGGTTTGTTTAACATAAATATAGTACAGCCAAGGGTTTGTTTAACATAAATATAGTACAGCCAAGAGTTTGTTTAACATAAATATAGTACAGCCAAGGGTTTGTTTAACATAAATATAGTACAGCCAAGAGTTTGTTTAACATAAATATAGTACAGCCAAGGGTTTGTTTAACATAAATATAGTACAGCCAAGGGTTTGTTTAACATAAATATAGTACAGCCAAGGGTTTGTTTAACATAAATATAGTACAGCCAAGGGTTTGTTTAACATAAATATAGTACAGCCAAGGGTTTGTTTAACATAAATATAGTACAGCCAAGAGTTTGTTTAACATAAATATAGTACAGCCAAGGGTTTGTTTAACATAAATATAGTACAGCCAAGGGTTTGTTTAACATAAATATAGTACAGCCAAGGGTTTGTTTAACATAAATATAGTACAGCCAAGGGTTTGTTTAACATAAATATAGTACAGCCAAGGGTTTGTTTAACATAAATATAGTACAGCCAAGGGTTTGTTTAACATGTTATGAGGACAACTGAAGATGAACTGAATAAAAACTAATGGAATGTAAAGGGATGTTCCAGTTACGAACAAAAATATAGACAAAAAAACAAAAATCTCACTTAAGGGTTAGCTGGGCAACTCTGTGATTTTACACCAAGAAATCGTCACCATGTTTCTTTATATTACTAAACTTGGGAATAATTGACTAATTTTAGTGATATTTGCTTAAAGCCAAGCGCACAAATTTTCAGCTATATATCATGGCAAGAACAAGCTACATTTCGACTACTGGTAGATGATGAGAATTTCCACTACTAGATTAACACGCTTAGCTCACTGAAACAGTAATCCATGGATCAACATGTCGCTCCACTCGGACAACATTATCCTGATTCTGAGCCAACCAGTCTTTGTTCTTACTGTGTATTTAGCAGAGAAGCAGTAAATATTAATTTTATAGTCTTTGGTTTGACCCAACGGGGGTTCAAAACCACAATCTACCACACTCCAGACTATCATGCTAATCATTACAACACCGATATGGTAGGTCTATTTGGTGTTTAATGTAATGTAAAGTTAAATCAATGTAAACAGTAAAGTTCAGTTTTTCATAAATTACATGAAAAAAAGATTCATTGATGGTGCACTTATTTCATAATACAGGTAATCATAAACCTAAACTGCTAAGAAGAGTTTGAAGATACGAAAAGAGGTAATCAGAATCTGTGAATCAAAGGACAGACAACACAATGAACAAAAGCTAAGCATTGTGGACTTATTTAAAGTTTATATGGTATTAACAATTTTAACACAAAAAAAGAAAAAAACATGTATTATTTAATTGTACCTTAGGTCCATGATGATGAGATTAAATGAATTGTAGTCACTGCTCTTGCTCTGTTGTGTAAATGTTTCTTTTATATAATTTTCACCATTTTGCTTGCTTGATATAAATCCGTTTACCAGAAATCCTACAAAAGCATAATTGACAAATGAAACTAGTTTCTCAAGGTGATTACAGATTGCAAAATGTAATACATATAACAGTCTGGTATTTCTGTAAATACAAATTTTAATGGTTTCACACGATCCAATGTTTTGTTTTTAATAAGTCAGATGATATCTCAGGATGTGCTTAGTATAAATCAATTGTTTGGATAAATTTACATTAAATATCCTCAAAGAAAGCGGTGGATTACTCAATTTATTTGAAGAGAAATAGTTAGCCTATATGTTCATCTAAATCCTTCTTGTTCAATTTAAAAGATAGTACATAAGCAGTTACAAAATGACAAAACTGTAAACCAGTTGCATCATAATTTGAAATTAGATCAAATTATAATGATATTTTCTCATTGGCAGTTCCATTAAAATTGTATATCTCAACCCTATATTCTTACATTCAAGTTACCTGGGTTGGGCTATGGGTGTTTGAAATACTTAAATTCATAAAATCTTGTCAATTTATTTAGTGTGTGTGTGTGTGGATCATTGCATCTATGTATGCTAAATATTCCTACAATGTTTGGTCTTAAACAAGTTTACAGTTTCTGTGACAGGAACTGTGCATTACCATGATGATTTCCAACCGAATAAAATGAAATGAGGAGTCATTGTAGATGACTTCACATATACATGTACATCATTTGTACTATGTAACAAATAATTCAAACCTTTAGTTTCAGAGATTTTCAAAGTTTCAGTCAATCAAAAACAAAAATTGCTCAAGACGGACATGTTTATTTTTCTTGCCGTAACAAGATGATATGAGGAAATTTTGCATAGGTCTTCACAAACATTATTCCTTCATATTTTGAACCAACAATGCATAAGAGATTATCAAAATGTGTGACATATTAACAACAACGATGGGCAGACAACGGAATATGGACAATAGCTCACCCTGCCCTTTGGGTCAGGTAAGGTAAATATATTTCAAACTTTATTTTTACCTCTTCCTTTTTTCTTTGGATCATTAATTCCTAGAATATTCAATAGTGTCCCTATTCTTCCTGTCTTTGAGGCTCCTAACCACGTTCCTCCTTCTTTTTTTGGAGTCTGATCTAGACCTGAAAATATATAACAGTCCATCTTACTGTTACAGAGCTTGACAATCCCACAAATGGAGTGTGTTCTTTCCAGAGCAGATATTGATTTGTTTGTTTGTTTATGGTGTTTAATGCCACTTTAAACAATATTTCAGTTATATCGTGGCAGTCAGTTTTATTGGTGGAGGAAACCCGGAGTACCCTGAGAAAACCACCGACCTACCGCAAGTCACTGAGAAACTTTATCACATAAGGCTGCATAGAGTACACCTCGCCTGGGTTGGATTTGAACTCACAAAGTTAGTGGTAATAGGCACTGATTGCATAGGTAGTTAGAAATCCAACTACCATACGATCACGACAATGAGGGCCCCCATTTTGAGAAAGACTCTGGAGTTAAATGAAGATGATGGCAATTACTATAGAGCACATGGTCCTTTAGGCCAGTTGAGTTGAAAAAAGCAAGAAAATAAAAAGTTATTTATTTGTTTTAAATACAGTCAATCCTGCTTTAGTGACCACCTCTATTAAGCAATAACTTGTATTATTATGTGACCTTAATTTTTATTTACCTTCATAGTGCATTTCATATCAATTAAACCTGTATTAAGCGACCACCTGTCTTATGTGACCATAATTCAATGTTCCCTTGGAAGGTCACATAAGACAGGTTTGACTGTACATGTAAATTTTAGCATGAGAGAAGAAAATGTTGAAATCTAAAAACTGCCACCAGTCATCACTGATAGTGACATTGTTAGTTTATTTTAAAGTTCAAACAGGGGCTGTCGTCGTCGTGCATGATCATATGGTAGTTGGATTTACAACTTCCTAGGCAACCAGTGCCTATCTCCACAAAAGTTGTGCATTTGATTGATTTGATTTTGATTTTTGGTGTTTTAACGCCACTTTCAACAATATTTCAGCTATATCATGGCGACCAGTTTTAGTGGTGGAGGAAGCCGGAGTACCTGGAGAGAACCACCGACCATGGGCAAGCAACTGGTAATCTTTATCACTTGCGGCTGCGAGTCGAGTGCACCTTTTTTTGTAATTTACAAAGCCGGGCACGAACCCACACCGTATTGGTGATAGGCTTGTACGAGTTGTTAGATCCAACGACCTAACTCATTGAGCCACCCGGGCTCCTTGTGTGCTTGAATCACACTTATGGCGAGGTGTACTCGATGCAACTTTATGTGATAAATTTTATCAGTGACTTGTGACAGGTCATTAGTATTCTCTGGGTACTCAGCTTTCCTCCAACAAAAATAAAAGTGGTCGCTACGATATAAATGAAATATTGTTGAAAGTGGCATTACATACCTTAACCCTAACCCTAACCTTAAGATCAAACGATAAATGTTCAGAAATTTAACATTATTGACAGTAAATATATTGCTTAGTTATCTACAGTTGTGCAATAAACAAATAAAACAGACATTTAATTGAACCTGAGCCATTAATTGTAATTGTAAAGCAAATCAACTGAACAATGAGAGGAGCACAAACTAGTTCCCATTGCAACTTCAAGAACTATACAAAAAACTTGTTTGTCATTTCAAACATACATCTTGTTCAGCAAGTCATTGCAAGTCCAATTTTATCGATAAGGCCAAACAAAACATACATGTGTTTTTGCTAACCATACAGACACTAATTCCAAGTGCCTACCCTAAAGTTTTTATTGCCATTTTTGGACAAGCACTGTTAAAGTATTTCCTGTATAACGTATGTAAAAAAATTAAAGCTTGTTTATCTACCAAACCTTTTTTTTCCTCAAGAATGTCAGCAGAAACATGGGTATCTACCGGTATTTATCTTTTTGGCCTAAGACATGTTCATAAAAATATAAACATGTATTTAGTCAAGACATATTTCATTGTAAAATCATACCTACCACTTATGCAGTCTGTGTGATCTGTCCAAAATTGTAATTGTTTTGTTGGTCTGTCCCACTCCTCATCACGATTGTTGGCCAATATTAGCCGATATCCATCAGAACTCTCCTCGTCATTTAAGTATACAAATAGCAAACACATAATGCTGTCAAAACATTGATATCTGTTGATAACTATTGCTGCAAAAAAAATGATATTTGATATTAAAAAAAAAATAATAAATTAATCAGCTTTAATTAATGTTTATCGTTATATTATACACAATATTCAAGTCTTGAAATAACATAGGGGACGTCGTGGTCGTGATCGTATGGTAGTTCGATTTACAACTACCTATGCAATCAGTGCCTATCACCACTAAAGTTGTTAGTACAAAACCCGATCATGGCGAGGTGTACCCAATATTATATTATGTGATAAAGTTTGTCCGTAACTTGCGACAAGTCAATGGTTTTCTACAGATATCCCAGTTTCCTCCAACAATAAAACTGAACGCCACGATATAACTGCAATATATTTGAAAATGGTGTGAAACACCATAACCGGTTAAACCCTAACCCTAAAATAGAAAAAAAATCATGGTACAAGGAAAATATCAAACAGTAAACACTCTGTCAAATATGTTTCCAAGATAATCACATGAAAGATAAAACTTACTGTGCTAACAGGCCTACATGTAATACCATACCTGTTAAACCTTGTACATTTGCACTATTTTGAATATACTGTCAGGACTTACAGTAAAATATGCCCATGTGGTCACCCCTATTAAGCAGTCACCTGTATTAAAAGTTCTTCTTTTTCTTGTATTGTCATGGAAAATTTCATATGAATTGAACCTCTTTTAAGAGATCATATGTCTTATACATATAAGGCCACTTTTTCTTTGCCCCAAAGGTGACCTCTTAATACAGGTTTGAATGTATTTACATATATAAATTCTTTGACAACAAAAATGATAATCAAATATTTAAATCTATACACAATCATTCATGCTATATAAATACAGTTCCTAAAATACAATTTTTAAATATAGTCTTATCCTACATGTATGTATTCACATGCTATTTCAATCAATTTTCGTCAACATATTTTTAATTAATTACATATGTGTACCACTGTATCATTTTTAGTACACCCCGATATGACTATGCCTATACACATGGGCAGTGCAATAATGTCGTTAGATGTAACACCTATAATGATGACTGATACTTGACTTCCTGTTGCATATTTCTTTGTTCACCTGTCATGATCTAGGTCTAATAACAATTGTTACACGATGACATCAAAGAAAACAGGAGTATTAGAACTCCTTTTCTTTGAATATTGATCAATTTTAAGCCGTGAGTCATTTTAACATGTAGGAATCCAGTAACAGACCAGGCGTGTAGCTCCCTATACGCCAACACGCAGTTGCGTGCACATCGGCGTGCTGAAAAAAAAATAAAGAGCAAAAAAATATGGAAGACAGACTACCAGAGCCAATCACCCTGCAAACACGCCAAAACAGTATTGGAAAGCTTCTTTGTACTATGCGTTTATAGACCACATGATAATGGAATTGGAGTCGCATCTGATAAAATCAGAAAATCGCTTCTATGCACAGTATCTGCTTCCTCGTGTTATAGGAAATATTACGAACGAACAAATCGCGACATTGTATGAGACATACGAGACTGACCTGACATGTAATTTAGACAAATTCAAGAGGGAGATCGCTCGATGGCAAATACGCTGGAGTATAACACCTCGCGATCAGATGCCAACTTCACTTTGTGAGACACTTGATGCGGTAAACCTGGTGCTATATCCTTCTATAGATACCATCTTGTGTATCATGTTGACAATGCCGGTAAAAAGTGCTACCGCAGAGCGATCGTTCAGTGTACTACGTCGGTTGAAGACATATGTACGATCAACAATGAATAACGATAGGTTGTCATCGCTAGCATTAATGCATATCCATCGCGATTTCAGTGTGGATTTAGACAAAGTTATGGAGAAGTTTGTGTCTGCTAAGACATGAAGACCAGATTTTGGGCAATTCTATTAAGTAAATTCTGTCTAACAAAATCATGAAATCAATGTGTTGCTTATGTATTCAATTTACCCATGAAAACACCTCAGAACGCACCATTTTGCATCAAGTCAGCAAAAAAAATTCTGGGGGGGAGGGGGAAAAATCCCACCAGACCCCCCCCCCCCCCTTTTCCAGGTTTGGTTGATTGCACTGCAAAAAAGGCTAGCTACGCCCCTGAATGACTGATACTTGACTTCCTGTTGCATATTTCTTTGTTCACCTGTCATGATCTAGGCCTAATAACAATTGTTACACGATGACATCAAGGAAAACAGGAGTATTAGAACTCCTTTTCTTGGAATATTGATCAATTTTAAGCCGTGAGTCATTTTAACATGTAGGAATCCAGTAACAGACAATAATACTAATAATATTATTAATAGACTAATCACATTCACAATTTGCACATGACCGATTTGATTATAAAATTATACATCTTCACATGTTTTTATAGGAGTTAATCCTCTTTGGTATTGATAAATGCCCCTCTTTCATGCAAATTTCAATGAAAATAGCACATTTCCCCCTAAATATGTAATATGTACCATATGGATTAAATACTGAACTCTCTACTTTCAATTCAACTGTGACAAAATGCAAGTACATAATAATAAATAAAAGCAGTGCGGAATGGAGCATATTTTCCGCAATTTATTTTATAAAATTGAAAACTGGTTTGCTGGCATTTATCTTTTATATATATACAAATATTCAAAAGGAAAAATGACAAAACTTCAGTTCACAGTTATTTAGTTTTCTATTTCTTAATTTTCAAATTCAAAATTTGATTTACTGATGGTAAGCCGAATATATTCCTTCAGGAAATTAAATTCGTTAGTGAGGTGATGAATTACATGAACCATTCAGTTTCAAATCGTTAATCACGAATAGTTTCATAATATTCTATGACTAGTAATCACGAGTATCAGAAATTAAATTGTGATTTCATAGCACATTAAAATGCATTTAAGCAGAAACATGCCGTTAACATGGTATAATAAACCCTGAAAAAGGTTTCGTGGAAAGGGGATTGCGGGCAGAATAAAATATTGATTTTAAATTTTATAATAAAAAAAAAAATTACTCTAAGAAAACGGGATGTAGATGTAAATGAATATAAATGGAAATCCATCTCATGCATAAGAAAATCGGATAAATTCAAATGTTTTGAAACAGTACTTTTATGAGGACGAGAATTCCTCTTACCGAGTCCGTTGTTCACGACTACCGTACTAACATGAACCTCAGATTTTTGTCTGTACTATTGTTAAAGACGTTTTTAGCTACTGTTAGCGTCACATTGTGTCAAATGGACCTAAGATCTCTGGCTGTATAATTGTTTTTAAAGCCTTTTTAGCTACCGTTAGCCTCAAATTGTGAAAGAAAATAATTTTATCATTAACGTTAGTTAAGCCCAAAAAATACAGTATCCCATTCCCTTGCACTTTTATTAATGTGCTGTTTTTATTATCTTATTTATATATACATTTGCACAACAGTTAAGCGCAATCCAAATTTTTTCATGAATAAATTTTGTAAATCTAAAACCGTGTTTTTTAATATTTTAAAGGCAGTGGCTATTTTGCCGGCACCGGCAAAATAGTCTGGGGACTATTTTGCCGGCGCAAAATAAGCAAAAACATGGTAAATGGCTATTTTGCCGGCACTGATTAGTGTAGTGGATCGTGGGGGAATGGGGGTCAAGTACTTAGTAAGTAGTACTAATTACTATATTATTATAGAAAATATAAGGTGTAAGATATAAAAATCATAATAGAAGAACATTTATTACAAATATACAATGGAAAATGAGAACAAAATACATTAGTTAAAACATAAGAATTATAAATAAAATGCTTAGTCAGAATCAATAATAATTAAAACTATTAAAAAAGAAAGAAATATTAAGATATCAAAACAGGGTAATTTAGAAAATTAAATTAATGAATTAAAATTTTAAAATTTAAAAAATTTTAAATATGATTTTTAAAGAGCTTCTGGATATCAGAAATTATTTGATACATGCATATTTTGGTGACTTTTTAGTTTTTACACTTGTTGCAAAAGCAGTGTTTTGCTTTTGGGAAGAGTTTCAGTCTTATGCATGACAAGTGCTGCCATTCTAAGCATGAACTGCACATCACACTTGCTTCTTTTGTATCTGCGTCAAGAGTGCATGTTTCATATATGTAATTGGATTTCTCCTCTTTTCCCCATAAACTATCTCAATTGCTTTCCAAGCTTCAATTGTGCAGCGTTTTCTTATAATTTCAATACTCACAAGTGAGTCCAAACAAGATGAGGAAACTAACTCTGGTCTTTGCTCTACCAGTTCCTCATTTATGATGAAATTGTCCTTTATCGCTTTAGTGCCATTATCCTTCCCGACAAACCATTCTAATATAAGACATTCAATTTCAATTGAAGATTTCTTTTGTTCCTTCTGATATTTCTCTAACACTAATTAAAACTCCTTGTATGAATCAAATTATGCATAGAGTTCCATTTTTTTATAAGGTGTAATACCGACCATTGGCAAGCAACTAGTAAACTTTATCACTTGCAGCTGCGAGTCGAGTTCACCCTTTTTGTAACTCATTGAGCCCTCACGACGGATTGATTTATGTGTAGTATTATAAAGGAGTGTATATGTGGAGGGGGTTTAAATAGACATTTTGGGAAATAGACGAATAGTCAAGTTAATTTCAGAAATATAGGTTATCGACAATGCTTTGACATCCAATATTGCCTCCATAAGCAGACCGCAAAAATGTATGAATGATATTGAAAATGTAAATCGTCTTCTCTGTGTAGTTTGATTGTAAAGGGGGGTATATAAAATTTAATTAATTACCCTACAATGATCTTAACCAACAAATTCTACCTACATAGCAAGTAGTCGGTAAACGGCGAATATTCATTGACTCTGCTACATTTTGCATATTGTACTGCTCATGTTTATGTTGACATTCTTTTTTATACTCCCCGCAAACAAAGTTTGGGGGGTATATAGGAATCACCCTGCCCCTCCCTGTACCTTGTAAGCGCAACTCCTCCTAAACCGCTTATTGTTTTTTTTTTAAACTTTACACATTTGTAGTACACTACCTGCAGATGCGCATGAAGGAATATGGTTGCTGTCCAAAATTTAAAAGGGGAGATAATTCAACTTATACTTTCACGAAAAGGGGGGGGGGGGGCATGTACCTTGTAAGTGCAGCTCCTACTAAACGGCTTATTGAATTTTTATGAAAATTTACACAGTTGTAGTACACAACCTGCAGATGTGCATGAAGGAATACCGTTGCTGTCTAAAATTTAAAAGGGGAGATAATTCAACTTATACTTTCACGAAAAGGGGGGGGGGGGGGGGGGCATGTACCTTGTAAGTGGAACTCCTACTAAACGGTTTATTGAATTTTTATGAAAATTTACACAGTTGTAGTACACAACCTGCAGATGTGCATGAAGGAATACCGTTGCTGTCTAAAATTTAGAAGGGGAGATAATTCAACTTATACTTTCACGAAAAGGAGGGTCGTGTACTTGTGGCGACCCCTAGATGTATGTTCTTGGTTAGTTTATTTTGGAGATGGGATGTCATCTCCTTGACATAACTCCATATCCGTTCATTTTTCATAGGTAACTTGCTAATATACCTGTATTCCAAAGTTTGAACATCATAGTATAGCAAATGGGGGGCATCACTCAGTGAGGTCACTCACAGTTCTAGTTTAGATAGTATTTGCATGGAATTTGTGTGGAACGAATCTGTGCGGGTTTTTTTTCTGTTTATTTGTATCTGTATTGCCGATTGAGATCCAATTACCAAGAGGGGAGGGTTGCCATTGCATTAAATGACCAAAGTTTAATCCACCACATTAGTTAGCACTGACCATTCCACCACCAACTCAGCATATTGGCAATGAAATCAGAAATCTAGATACATGTATGCCATATCACTTTAAAGAATATTTTCATGGTCCACTGATCGTGAATATATCACATATATAATGATATGCTTGTTTGATTATAGTAACACCAACATCTATGTGTTATTACAGTTGTTGTATCTTCCACTATAAACTTACCATATAACCTTCACAGATATTTCATAGTCTATTGAAATGTCAGGTACCACTACAGGGGCGGATCCAGGGGGGGCGCACTCGCCCCTTAAAATTGGAAAAAATATGATTTTTTGGCGTAAAATAGTGAATTTTCGCACGAAAAACCAAAAAAATTTCATGCCTCCCTCTGCTCGGCGCAATTTTTTTAAGTACGCCCCCAGCCTAACTTGAAATCCTGGATCCACCCCTGCACTAGCAGAACAGTTACTGCTAACTCTTCCAGAGAGCTCCTCAATTCACCCCCATTTTTTAGTTGGGTTCGTTTTGCTCAATCCTCAGTTTTCTATGTAGTGTTTTGTTGACCTTTGTTTATCTTTTATCTTTCGGCCATTGTATTGTCTATTTATCTTTCGGCCATTGTATTGTCTATTTATCTTTCGGCCATTGTATTGTCTATTTATCTTTCGGCCATTGTATTGTCTATTTATCTTTCGGCCATTGTATTGTCTATTTATCTTTCGGCCATTGTATTGTCTATTTATCTTTCGGCCATTGTATTGTCTATTTATCTTTCGGCCATTGTACTGTCTATTTATCTTTCGGCCATTGTATTGTCTATTTTTCTTTCGGCCATTGTATTGTCTATTTATCTTTCGGCCATTGTACTGTCTATTTATCTTTCGGCCATTGTACTGTCTATTTATCTTTCGGCCATTGTACTGTCTATTTATCTTTCGGCCATTGTATTGTCTATTTATCTTTCGGCCATTGTATTGTCTATTTATCTTTCGGCCATTGTACTGTCTATTTATCTTTCGGCCATTGTACTGTCTATTTATCTTTCGGCCATTGTACTGTCTATTTATCTTTCGGCCATTGTATTGTCTATTTATCTTTCGGCCATTGTATTGTCTATTTATCTTTCGGCCATTGTATTGTCTATTTATCTTTCGGCCATTGTATTGTCTATTTATCTTTCGGCCATTGTATTGTCTATTTATCTTTCGGCCATTGTATTGTCTATTTATCTTTCGGCCATTGCATTGTCTATTTTTCTTTCGGCCATTGCATTGTCTATTTATCTTTCGGCCATTGTACTGTCTATTTATCTTTCGGCCATTGTATTGTCTATTTATCTTTCGGCCATTGTATTGTCTATTTATCTTTCGGCCATTGTATTGTCTATTTATCTTTCGGCCATTGAATTGTCTATTTATCTTTCGGCCATTGTAGTGTCTATTTATCTTTCGGCCATTGTATTGTCTATTTATCTTTCGGCCATTGTATTGTCTATTTATCTTTCGGCCATTGTATTGTCTATTTATCTTTCGGCCATTGTATTGTCTATTTATCTTTCGGCCATTGTATTGTCTATTTATCTTTCGGCCATTGTATTGTCTATTTATCTTTCGGCCATTGTATTGTCTATTTATCTTTCGGCCATTGTATTGTCTATTTATCTTTCGGCCATTGTATTGTCTATTTATCTTTCGGCCATTGTATTGTCTATTTATCTTTCGGCCATTGTATTGTCTATTTATCTTTCGGCCATTGTATTGTCTATTTATCTTTCGGCCATTGCATTGTCTATTTATCTTTCGGCCATTGTACTGTCTATTTATCTTTCGGCCATTGTATTGTCTATTTTTCTTTCGGCCATTGTATTGTCTATTTATCTTTCGGCCATTGTATTGTCTATTTATCTTTCGGCCATTGTACTGTCTATTTATCTTTCGGCCATTGTATTGTCTATTTTTCTTTCGGCCATTGTATTGTCTATTTATCTTTCGGCCATTGTACTGTCTATTTATCTTTCGGCCATTGTACTGTCTATTTATCTTTCGGCCATTGTACTGTCTATTTATCTTTCGGCCATTGTATTGTCTATTTATCTTTCGGCCATTGTATTGTCTATTTATCTTTCGGCCATTGTACTGTCTATTTATCTTTCGGCCATTGTACTGTCTATTTATCTTTCGGCCATTTTATTGTCTATTTATCTTTCGGCCATTGTATTGTCTATTTATCTTTCGGCCATTGTATTGTCTATTTATCTTTCGGCCATTGTATTGTCTATTTATCTTTCGGCCATTGTATTGTCTATTTATCTTTCGGCCATTGTATTGTCTATTTATCTTTCGGCCATTGTACGGTCTATTTTTCTTTCGGCCATTGAATTGTCTATTTATCTTTCGGCCATTGTATTGTCTATTTATCTTTCGGCCATTGTATTGTCTATTTATCTTTCGGCCATTGTATTGTCTATTTATCTTTCGGCCATTGTATTGTCTATTTATCTTTCGGCCATTGTATTGTCTATTTATCTTTCGGCCATTGTATTGTCTATTTATCTTTCGGCCATTATACTGTCTATTTTTCTTTCGGCCATTGTATTGTCTATTTTTCTTTCGGCCATTGTATTGTCTATTTATCTTTCGGCCATTGTATTGTCTATTTATCTTTCGGCCATTGTATTGTCTATTTATCTTTCGGCCATTGTACTGTCTATTTATCTTTCGGCCATTGTATTGTCTATTTATCTTTCGGCCATTGTATTATCTATTTATCTTTCAGCCATTGTATTGTCTATTTATCTTTTGGCCATTGTACTGTCTATTTTTCTTTCGGCCATTGTATTGTCTATTTATCTTTCGGCCATTGTATTGTCTATTTATCTTTCGGCCATTGTATTGTCTATTTATCTTTCGGCCATTGTACTGTCTATTTATCTTTCGGCCATTGTATTGTCTATTTATCTTTCGGCCATTGTACGGTCTATTTTTCTTTCGGCCATTGAATTGTCTATTTATCTTTCGGCCATTGTATTGTCTATTTATCTTTCGGCCATTGTATTGTCTATTTATCTTTCGGCCATTGTATTGTCTATTTATCTTTCGGCCATTGTATTGTCTATTTATCTTTCGGCCATTGTATTGTCTATTTATCTTTCGGCCATTATACTGTCTATTTTTCTTTCGGCCATTGTATTGTCTATTTTTCTTTCGGCCATTGTATTGTCTATTTATCTTTCGGCCATTGTATTGTCTATTTATCTTTCGGCCATTGTACTGTCTATTTATCTTTCGGCCATTGTATTGTCTATTTATCTTTCGGCCATTGTATTATCTATTTATCTTTCAGCCATTGTATTGTCTATTTATCTTTTGGCCATTGTACTGTCTATTTTTCTTTCGGCCATTGTATTGTCTATTTATCTTTCGGCCATTGTATTGTCTATTTATCTTTCGGCCATTGTATTGTCTATTTATCTTTCGGCCATTGTACTGTCTATTTATCTTTCGGCCATTGTACTGTCTATTTATCTTTTGGCCATTGTATTGTCTATTTATCTTTCGGCCATTGTATTATCTATTTATCTTTCAGCCATTGTATTGTCTATTTATCTTTCGGCCATTGTATTGTCTATTTATCTTTCGGCCATTGTATTGTCTATTTATCTTTCGGCCATTGTATTGTCTATTTATCTTTCGGCCATTGTATTGTCTATTTATCTTTCGGCCATTGTATTGTCTATTTATCTTTCGGCCATTGTATTGTCTATTTATCTTTCGGCCATTGTATTGTCTATTTATCTTTCGGCCATTGTATTGTCTATTTATCTTTCGGCCATTGTATTGTCTATTTATCTTTCGGCCATTGTATTGTCTATTTATCTTTCGGCCATTGTATTGTCTATTTATCTTTGATTTACGGCTTCTTAATAACCCTTTGGTATCTTCAAATATTTTTCACGTCACATAAAATTGATATAAATTCTATCATTCATACAGCAATATGTGAAGCATCTTGGTGTGTCCACTCTTGCAATTTTATTATAAATTCCCATTTAAAATGTGCACTTTGTGCAGGGATGGTTCTAGTTAGACAATGAAATAACTGAAAATCAATTAAAATCACTGAAACCATCTACATCCCCTTTCAAAACCTCAATTTTTGACCTATTCAGATCGTGTCTTGCAACTTTCAGAAAAAAAATTCAGAGGAAAATAGCTGAAATCAGTTAAATAACTGAAAAAAAATCATTCCTGTTTGTGGTACCCATAACTGACATGATCAACTTTTTAATTTTATTTTGACCAAAGAAAACTTAAAAAAAATAATTAAATGACCCATTGATATATTTTGAGATGACATGTCTGATACTTTTACATCCAAAGACAGCAGGCATGGGTGTCCCAGTGGTTAAGGGCCTTAACTTTTGACAACAAGCATAAAACCAATAACACGAGTTTGTGACCCGATTAGATCATAAAAGAAGAAACTAATATTGATGAAGATATTTAGAAATATAAACCAATATATTAATTTTTTTTAATTTCAAATTGTAAATTTCATAAAAAGGCATAATCTCCCTAGAACACATTAAAGTTGATAGTCATCTTTCATTGGTTTATCCTTAGCCTCTCCACCAATCCTGTGAGGTCCATCATAATCTATACCTGGCCTATAGTACGGTTCTATCACATCTGGTTCTGTTAGCTCTACACAACCTTCCTCCATAGACGTCACAAATGCTTGCAACTGTTATAAAAAGTTTTGACCTTATAAGTACTCTGGTACATGAACAAATTATTATATATTAAATCATACAAGGTTAAATGCTTCAACATGGTAGATTTTGGAGGAATTTGTCTGAACAGAAGAGAAATTCTTTTTGATAGTACTTCTCTCGCAGAAAGGATTAAAATGTTTCAAATCAAATGACCACTGACTACTTTTACATACAATTATATATTTAAGAGTTCTAGTGTATATACAATGTATATCGTTGGAAAATATATAATTTATTTGTAAGAGCTTCAGAAACAGGCAGAAAAGCGAGTTTGTGGCAAGCTTTTCTGGCCTGTTTCGCTCCAAGTGCAAACAAGATGTTGCACGCTACGTCGTGCTAAGAATATCCCCACTCGTTCATTTGTAAGTCGCACAGTAAACAGGAAGTAGATGTGCGGTAAACCTGGAAAGGGGAGACACGGTACAAGTCACCATGCCAAAGCCATATATCAAATATAAAATCATTTCTTCCAGTAGAAGCTGAGATATCTGTTACGAAAGTTTTCATTACAGCAAACATGAAAAATTCTAAGTCGCAATGTAAACAGGAAGTAGATGTGCGGTAAACCTGAAAAGGGGAGACACAGTACAAGTCACCATGCCAAAGCCATATATCAAATATGAAATCATTTCTTCCAGTAGAAGCTGAATCTGTTACGAAAGTGTGAACGGACGGACAAGGTGATTGGGGGTACAATAAATTTTATTTTTACCGACTAATGTACATATATGGTGTTTATCCTGCATTGTCAAAAAGTCCAAAACAACTGTCAAATTTTACTGAAATTATCATCCATCACAGTCTTCGAAATTAGACTTTCGAATTTACTGGCCAGAAAACTTCAAAATTAGAATATTTATATAGATTCTATTGAAAAAATTTGGCAAAAGTCACTGGTCCGAATCAATTTTCACTGGCCGTGGGCCACCGGACCACTGCTAAAGTCGATGACTGCCATCATGTTCATGCATATACTGTTACCATTCTTTACAATTTCTCTTTATGAATCAGGTGACAGAACATCTTTATTAGGTCCACGACTAAATAACACTGAAGTTTATTTGACACCCTTTATTTGTAAGTACTCAAAACCATACTATTGCAGACTAAATTATTTTAATGATTTTTTTTTCACTGATCACTATTTAACAAGGGGGCTTTCTTTTAAATTCAATATAAATAAAAGGGTAAATGTCGAAATAAAACAGAATTATATAAGTATTGCTTTATCACTGGATACTCTGATCGTTGCGAACTGCATCAGTGGTGTAATGGTTAACGTGCTCTCCTCGAGTGTGGTAGATCGTGGGTTAGAGCCCCGATCGGTAAAAACCAAAGACTACATCATTTGTAATTGTCGCTTCTCTGCTAAGCATACAGCATTAAGGAGAAAGAGCAATGACTGGTGGGCTTGGAATCAGAATAATGTGTCTGAGTGGAGCGACATGTCTATCCACGGACTGTTGTTTCAGTGAGCTAGCACTATAAATATCAAACTAAGCGGACCTCATCATCATTTCATTGAAAATTTACTTGTTCTCGCCATGATATAGTTGAAAAATTGCTGAGTTGGTGTTAAACAACAATCACTCACTCACTGATCATAGCATGATTCTTAAGTCTGTTGAGTAAAATTTCTGCACGACATATCAAAATATTATACCTTTTCAGGCATTTGTTCATCAAACTGATCATCAAGGAATACATTAGTGATCCCGGCTTCCAAACACCGCTGTGCCAAAACAGAACCAATATTCTGAGCAGCTGATACATCTGATAAACTGAAATAAAAATCAAACTGGTTATTCAAATTTGGAAACTCTGCTGAGCCAAAATAGAACATAAACATACCTTCTGAGTAGGCGATACATCTTATACCCATAAAGGTTAAACTGATTACCAAATTTAAAAAGACAATTGCTAAAATAGCACCAATATTCTTAGCAGACGGTACTTCTGAAAAACTTGAATTAAGGTCAAACAGATAATTACAACTTGAAACCATTGCTGTGCCAAAACAAAACGAATAGTCTGAGCAGACGACACATCACATCAACAGAAACAAAAGTCAAGCTGATTATGAAGTCTTGAAAATACTGCTATGCCAAAATAGGACCAATATTCTGAATAGCGGATACATCTTATAAAATGAAATAAAGTCAAACTGACAATTTTGACTTGCAAATTAAACACCACTGTCCAAAAATGGATTTACACAGCAGTTTTCCTAGCTGCTTAAGTACATTGTGCCACAGTACTATACAACCAATATTTCTAAATCAACTAGCTTTTAATTTACCTGTGTAAATATTGTTTAATGGCTGCTTCTTTAGTAGAGGCTGACACAACAGTTACACCTGTCCAATGTACTACCTTGCCTGTTGTGTGTCTGTTAGTTGTCTCCAGAATCAACCTTAAATTATAAAACAAATACAAATGTATGACCTTGCCTGTTGTGTGTCTGTTAGTTGTCTCCAGAATCAACCTTAAATTATAAAACAAATACAAATGTACGACCTTGTCTGTTGTTTGTCTGTTAGTTGTCTCCAGAATCAACCTTAAATTATAAAACAAATGACTACATTTCTGAGGGGTTGTCGTGGTCGTATGGTAGTTTAATTTATAACTACCTATGTAATCAGTGCATATCACCACTAACGTTGTGTGTTCGAACCCCGGTCAGGCGAGGTGTACTCGATACAACATTATGTGATAAAGTTTGTCCATGGTTTTCTCCGGGTACTCTGGTTTCCTCTACCAATAAAACTGAAATATTGTTGAAAGTGGCTTTAAACACAATAAAAACCAACCAAATCTACATTTCTGATACCCCTCATATATGTGAGTGAAAATAAGTACAGATATACAGTGAAAGCTTTATAAACCAAACCTCCTTGAAACCATCTTTTGTGTTCGGAATAGACAGGTGTTCTATTTATAAAAGTAAAACTTTCAAAGATTTCTTACATTAGGACTTTATATTTAAAGTATTTACAGGATTCCATTTCATTTAGGATTCGGTTTAAACAGACTACAATGTATATGCAGCATTTTATGGGTAGGTTAAGGGCTGCACTCTTTTTGATGTATATTTGGAGACCTTAGACATAGGGTCACCCAACGCTACATTTGTACCTGATATTTAAGGTCTATACCCTAACTTTTTTATAACATTTCTTCAACAAGCACTGTCATGTCTATTGTTATTGTGACTTCAGTAGGTAACCTAAGATATTAAAATATTACCAAAAAAACAATTTGTATACCTACCTTTTTTAACCTTTTCAGTAAACATATTCTTTTCTATTTTGGCCTTATGGAGATTGAGAGAGGATATCAATAACATAAAAGCAAGGGAACCCCAATGTATAAAAACAGGATCTTGTTTCTTAACTGGTTGTGGAGTACAACCCCTTTGAAATGGGTGTCCATCAACTGTAAGAAATGAACCATATTGACAGCCTGTTATTTGGACTAGATGTAAGGGAGTGCATCTATCTTGATTGAAGAATGCCAAAGTCCTTCAAAATGAAATAGAATTTGAGTAGTTGCGATATAGCTGTAAAACTGTTGAAAGTGTTTATAGACAACATAATAGCAAACAACCGGCACTCATTGAAAATTCTTAAATGTATGAAACTATAGAACTTACTTGTTATAATATTCCTTTTTTGGACTCTGAAACACCCACCCTTGTCTTTTCCTTGCTAAAGCCATTTGTTCCAAATTCCTACAAAAAAGAAATATTTAATGTTAAGTATGAACTCTTCATACTAGTGTAACAGCAGCCATATTATAGTACAAGGAGTTGTCATGGTCGTGATCGTATTGTTGTTGGATTTATAACTACCTATGCAATCAGTGCCTATCACCACAAAAGTTGTGAGTTCTAACCCCGGTTCATGGTGAGGTGTACTCGATACAACATTATGTGATAAAGTTTGTTAGTGACTTGCGACAGGTCAGTGGTTTTCTCCTGGTATTCTGGCTTCCTCCACCTATAAAACTGACCCCCACAATATAACTGAAATATTGTTGAAAGTGGTGTTAAACACCATAACCCCAAACCCCTATTATAGTACATGTACAGTACAGTCACTGTGATAGATGTATGACTCTTCTTAGTGATACTGATATATCTTTTGGTCTGTTTAATCTATTTATTTATTTTGATATGCCTTTTGGGTGATAGTAAGTAACACTCTAAATGTAAAAGAAAGTTTGACAATATATTTAATAGAACAAAAGATATATCAAAATCACCAAGATGGTTGATACATCTATCACAGTGATTTATCACGCTATGTCTCTGACTGTACTGTATGTGTTTTCTGGTTTTCTGTGTGGAGATAACTTCAAATGTCAGTCATACGATGAAAAATGATGCCTTTAAGAGCAATCAAGCTTGAGAAAATGAGTAGGTACGCAGTCAGCTGTATATTTCATTGAGCGACTGATATTTACTGTCGCAAAATGATATTAATTTAGGATGAGTAACGCAGCTATGTAAACTAATATTTGTGACATTTAAACTACTTAATGTAAATGTTTGCAAAGATTAATATAGAATGAAGGTATTTCGATTTGAATTATGTACTATTAAGGATAATAAACAATTTAGGTAATTATTAACCTGGGATTTCTGTTGACAAAGGTTGGATTGACTTCATAATCTTTATTTTCATCAGCACGGACTGTCAAGGATGTTGAAAACTGTCTCCCTGAAAATATAATGTATCAACAATACAATCCAATTAGAAAAAGATCATATACATTTGTACTTGTAAAGGTCTTTTTTAATTTTCATATTAACATCGATCCAACAACATCATGTATAAAGGTCAAGATTCAAATGATCAATCATTGAGGTCAGAGCCAAATAAAAACATTATGAATTGAACAGCATTTTAAAGGTTATATGCATTGTGGGCAACCTACGACTAATGTCTAATCAAGGTCCAATACCTCTTGGTCAGTTCATATGAAAACTATCGCTTCAGGTTTGGTCCATAACGGGTCTGTGCTTAGTAGTTTCCTCTTAACATAACATCTCTCTAATATTCCTATTAGAGAGATTGAACAGATTATGAAAGATATGATATGACTACTAATTTTTTAGTCTACTTGATAGAGCATTTAATTTATTGTTGATAAGTCATGGGCAATTGATTCACGTTCATCTCACCTCATGCTAATCATTTTAAATTGCAAGATGGTGACTCCACGGAATTTTGCTGTATCTACTGATTCAAGAGTGTGTCCTTTTCCGGCATAGTTGTATTTGAAAGGTGTCTTAGATTGTGTTACAGACATACAGACTACAGTTACATTTGATTTGGCAGGGTGGAATTGCATGCCCCATTGTTCTAGTTTATCTAAGACTAAGTCAGATAAGTGCCTGATTAGTCTATAGAGAACACAGTCCTCAGAAAAGAGGCGAGTTTGTGATGATACAGCTGTTGGGAGATCATTTATAAATGCGTGTTACTGTTGCGTGTGTTGGACACAAAAATATAACCTTGCAGCAGATGCAAAGGCAAAGGCCATTCTAATATTTTGCTTGTTTAAATGATGAAAATTGTACTTCAAAGGGATATAATGGCTATTAAATTATATTACCGAGACATCTGCAAGTGAATGCATCTGAAAACAGTGGCAATCGAATTCTCAAAGACAAACTCAGAAAATTCATTTTTCTATCAAAAACTAATTCTAGAATCACATTGGGATGGAGAATGATATATATCCGGAAAAAATAGTAATGGTGTTTTATGGTCCTTTAGATCGTTTCTGTCTTTTTGTGTATTGTATCTAGATTTAGATTTTTTATGTTTTATTTGAAGAATAGGCTTAATATTTGATAGTGTTACAAAGGTATTTTAAACTCACCGGAATTACTTGACTTTACCGTTTTCAATTTAAATTTACAATTTGATAAGCGGAAGCACGTGTTGAATGTCAAAACAAAAATAACTGCAGGTAGAAAAAAACATTTTCTCACATACAATTGAATTGACTTAGACTAGCTCTATATATAAATCTAAATAAATAAATTATTTTAACATTTCAGAATGGTCAAATATAATTTAATGCATGGAGTTATAACTAAAGTGGATGATTTTTATTCAATTTTTGGGGATTGTACTATTTTACACTCAAAATCAAATTACACTAATTACAACCACATTTTATCCATGTTTTTTTGTTTGCGATATCGTTAAGGGCTGACAATATTCCCATTACCCAAATAGGCATTGCATGAAAATATTGGTATTTTTCAATGGTCATGGCACATAGCTTTTTTGTGACCATAAAAAAACCATAGATTCCTCTGGTCACAAAAAAAACCCCCAAGAAGTACAGTTCTGTAGAATTACACATTAAATCAAACAGGTGGTGTAGTGCATATGTGTAAGATTGTATATTCGGGTACAAGACAACACAAATGTCTTTATCTGTATCAAATGGAGGCGTAGAGTCAACGGCGGGAATTGGTTACAGCTCAACATATCTGTCTACAAAAAAAAAATCAGGCCGTTGAAGAGGACTTGGACGACTGAGGATCTTACTTCTAAAAGTTAAAAAAAATCGTAAACCATAGTATTGCCAATTTTACAGACAACTCGGACCAGGTGTAACAGAATTTTAACATTTTTAACAGTTTGACATTTATTGAGCCATTTGTGACCCAAAAAAAATGAAACATTAAGTACAATACACAAATGATATACTGTACATGTATTAATAACAATATACTTTTATTTGTCATGTTTGTTAAGCAACAAAAAATCAAATTGGGTACAAAGTACAAAACAGAAAATAAACATTTTATTTATTAATTTAATTATAAAATCTCCAGTAATTACCATGTCCTAAATTATTTGATTACACTAAGTCGATATTAACCAACATAATACTGATTTTTAAACATGTTAAACAATCTTTTTATTTTTTTATGCCCCTGCGACGAAGAGTCGGGGGGGGGGGGGGGGCATATTAATTTACCCCCTGTCCGTCCGTCCGTCCGGATACAGATACATGGTTTGTCCGGCTATCTCCTCCTACAGTTTTGGAGCTACAGCTTTATTATTTTGTAGGATGTTTATACACATAATGGAGGTGTGCATGTCCACAGGATTTTGATGGTCAGGACTTTATATTTTTTAGTTCACTCCTAACAAAACAACTTTGTCCATAATTATCAAGTGCGGGGGCATACTTCTTTTCTAGTTTTTACTTTTCTTGGTTTAAGAATAGTTATTGCATATTTATGAAAGGATTTTCCCATAATATCCATACTGGTCGTTGAACACTTATACCTACTTTTACATTGCAGACAAATTACAATAGACAGGGGCGTGTTCATCACAATAGTTTTCAATTAAAATATTTTCTATCCTTGGTGAAAAACAAACTGTTTTTTTTTCCATTTCAGACAAAATGACAACTGATGGAGATCAGGAACCTGCTGATAGGAGAATTCTGGTGCAGTTTAAGAGTGAGACTGGTGAAGTAACTGGAAGTCCTTTTGATATCCCTATAGATATAAACCCAAAGAAATTACAGTTGGTCTGCAATGCGTTGTTAACTAATGTTAGTATTGTAAACTTTAGGGTTAGGGAGTTAGGATTATGATGTTTAACTCCACTTTTAACAATATTTTAGTTATCTTTGAATCAATAATATGTTAGATGGAATTTGATTTGTGGTATATTGGCTTTTTGATATATTTGTATATATTTGTATCTTCAAGTTTGTTCAGTTGAAGTTGTAGCATTCAAAGAAAAGTCAGGCAGCTAGAGTGAAGAATATTTTTTAAAGAATCAACATTGGTGATTCATTAATATAAAATAGACTTTTATCAGCCCTGTAATATAAGGTTTGGTTTGGTTTATGGTGTTTAATGCCACTTTTAACAATATCTCAGTTATATCGTGGCGGTCAACTTTATTGGTGGAGGAAACCGGAGGAAACCACCGACCTGTTGCAAGTCACTGACAAACTTTATCATTGTTGTATCAGGTACACCTTGCCATGAATGGGGATCAAACTCAAAACTTAGTGGTGATAGGCACTGATTGCACAGGTAGTTGTAAATCCAACTACCCTAGGATCACGACCACGATGGCCCCAGTTTAATCTTTGAATCAATAATATGTTATATAAATTTTGGCTTATGGTGATGGGCTTTTTGATACATTTGTATATTATATATTTGTGTCTTCAAATTTGTTTAGTTTAACTCCCAAGCGTTCAAAATTAGGTTGGGCAGCTAGAGTGTAAAAAAACATTTTTAAAAGAATCAATATTGGAAATTCATTGTTAATAAGCTTGTGTTATCCTTGTGATATAAAGATGGAATTTTAATAAGGTGATAAAAAAGGTGATACAAGAGCCTCTTGTTGCACATGTCATTTCGTCATACAAAATGTATAAATGTATTTGAAAGATGTTTAGAATAAATTAATTACCTACTGCGTGGTTGGAAATGTCAAAATATTTTGTTAATGATAACCTTATTATAGCAACATTGCTTAACCAGTTATATGTGAGGGTCAACATTTTACTTACGCGAAAAACACTTGCATGACCTCATCATTGCACTAATAGGGACAATTTGGGACCCTAAAGCTAGTTTATTCCGTCACTTTTTATTGAAGTTCCTGTAGCAAGGCAGAAGAGTAAGCAGTCTTGTATAAGTGTGTAAGGCCTAAGGAGTATGGATTTTGCTTCTTTCTACAATTTTCTAATAAGAGTTTGGAATTCTTTTGACGATGTGGTATTTTCTGTTTTCATTATATTACTAGTGTATGTATTTCTATTTCACAATTTTAATTTCAGGAAGAAAAAGTACCATACACATTTTTCGTCAAAGACACAGAAATCACAGACACTTTATCTCAGGCATTGGACAAGGATACATTAGAACAATCAGAAGAAGTACTAGACATAATCTATCAACCACAGGCAGTATTCAGGGTCAGGCCTGTAACTAGATGTACTAGTTCTATAGATGGACATGCTGAAGCCGTCATATCTATAGCCTTCAGTCCTACTGGACGATATTTGGCAAGTGGGTCGGGAGATACAACCGTCAGATTTTGGGATATTTATACAGAAACTCCACAATATACATGTAAAGGTAAAGTGAAATGTAGAACAGCAATAAAAGTGCTGTTTCTTTACTTTAATTTGTGTCTAAGTGTAAAATGTAGTCTCATGTATATTTACATCCATATCCTTTCTTACTACAGTGATATCTGAATAAACAGGAATCCAAACTTTAAATAAAAGTCTTAATGTAGGAAATATTTGTTAATTTGACATGTATTAACCAAACACCTGTTACTTCCAAACACAAAAGTTGGTCCTAGTGAAGTTTGGTTTAGACAGGTTTCAGTGCATATGTAGGTTTCAAAATGACTATAGGTCTGATAGCCTGAGGCTAGACGAATCCCCCTGCTCTAATCAAAGTTGCTTATCCATATCAGGGGCAGATCCAAGGTGGGGGCGCACCCGGCACGCGCCCCCCTTAAAATTGGAAAAAAATATGATTTTTTGGCATAAAATCATGATTTTTCACATGAAATACCCCCCAAATATTTTCGCGCCTCCCTCCGCTCGGCACAATTTTTTTAAGTGCGCCCCTTCCCCCCCTAACTTTAAATCCTGGATCCGCCCCTGCATATGCTATATTTCCAGACGATTTCAGATTTTCATTTCCTGGAACTTTTTGAGTCAATTAAAAACTGATGATTTAGACACTTTAAATTACACGTATATTTCATCAATGTACAGCCAAGAACTTTTGTGACTTTGAACGCGATTGGAAGGTCAAATTGAATATGTGGATTTTTTTGCCTGGTGTAACACATACCAGATTCTCTCTAGCGGACACTTGATTCATGACAGTACAGTAATATACACTTATTGACTGCGTATGAGGGTAATAGCACTTTTATTGTCCCCAAGTACCAACTATTGTATGATGGAATGCCGAGGACAATAGTTGGCACAGAGAGGACAATAAAAGTGCTGTTACCCGAATACCAAGTCTAAGTGTTTTATTATATTATTGATTAACTGTGCAGTTCAAAGTTCTAAATTGTAGGCCCTTTTCTGATGGATTTCTAGTCTACTTTATAGTCTTTATTAGTGCTTTTTAAAACTAATACATTTTCATGTTTGTTCATTTGAAGAAGAAATTAATAAAAAAAAAAAAAAAAAAAAAAAAAATAATAATAATGATCTAGTTCATTCCTTTTAGTATGGATATTGACATTTGTCCTTTATTAGAGGGTGATAGGATCATTCCATTATATACAAATTCTTTAAAGCAGTCTTTTTTCTCGAGTACAATATTTCATAAACTGATATTGGATGGTGTTCACCGATTTATACTACACTGTGTTATTTCGCAAGGGCAATTCAGAGCTCACTACTACATGGTGTTGTAATTTCAGCAATCATATTGTTCGGACTTTCAAAATATCATCGTCTTCAAGCGAAGCAAACTGGCTTCCCTCTTCCATTGTTTACTTGTCGTCTGCCGTCTCGATAGTTTAGCTCTCACAATGAAAAAGTCTGCGGACTTCCATGACATCATTTAATTTAAACCAATGAGATGAATGATTTAGAAAAGTCCGGGAAATATGATTGCTGAAATTACCACAGGGGGGAGTAGCCCTACAACTACTGACCGATACCACCGGGGGAATAGTCATGCAGTTGATTTTAGGATGCAGTAGCAAAACTACTGTCATGTTTTTATAAAGGAAAAAAGATACTGAAATTCAAGTATAATAACAAAAACTATGACCCTACAAAGTGAAACAGAATATGTCAGAAACACTGGCTGTAAATGTACAAATGGTTAAATTATAACTACGAACGTCAGTTGATGTTTTGCTATTGCTACAAAAAAATTGGAAAAGACGAAGGAGAAAATTATCTGAATGAAACGAAAACAATTTAGAATATGATTTTTTCCTCATGGAACCACCACTCGGTGGTAACTTTATTGTTTCCGATACAAGATCTTTGAATTTTATATATACTGCTATGAAATTTAATGTATGTATAAACTGTTCATGTCTGTTCTATTTGCAGGACATAAACACTGGGTTCTTTGTATTGCTTGGTCTCCTGATGGTAAAAAGTTAGCTTCGGGGTGTAAAAATAGTCAGGTGAGAAGAATTTGCATAGGTAGTTGTAAATCCAACTACTACACGAACGATCACAATTTTGACACATTTGAATTGATCTGGAAGCTTTTGTTCATGCATGAAAAAGCATGGTGACTGCTCATTGCAGTAGAATACATGAGCCAGTCAGTGCTTATTTGTGTGTGCATAAATTATCATATGATACTAATCAAATGCACAACAACTTATCCTAAGGGCTATTTTTTTTTAACATTACATGGTACCCAGGCATGGCCTTTTGAAAATAGGGTGAGAAATAGTACCAAGTTTATATTTTCCTCTGGATTTTCACTTATTAAAAATGTTCTATGCACCTTCTGGGTACCATGTACTGTTAGATTTTAAAGGAACACAACCTATGGATTAGAATACAAATTAATGCCTTATTAATGGAGACAGGCATGCTCCTTACACATTAAAAACAACTTGCAGCAGCTTCTAATAAGAATCAGCTTGTTAGAATTAGTTGTTGGTGGCCTGTTGCAAGGCAAAATTCCTATTTTATCCAGTATCTCTCAATTTACTTGTGGCAATTAAAACATTCATCCCCAAAGGGGTAATCAGAATCCGTAAATTAAAGGACAGACAACACAATGGTCAAAAGAAAAAGGACAACAAGATGAACAATGATCTACAAAACATTACTGAGAAAACTAAAGATCGAGCAACAAGAACGCCACTAAAAACTGGGGGTGACCTCATGTGCTCTGGAAGGGTAAACTGGTTCTTGTCATTAGTATAGCTGAAATAATGACAAAACAACAGTCAATCAATCGATTTGGAATGTGTGAGGTCAGGGTTTTACCCCAGGACAGGTTCTAACCAGAGACAATGTAAAATTGATGCTAACAGTTTGCTATATTTTTTTTTAACTACCCAACAATGACTTGATGTAAGAGCAAGGACTGAGAATGCTTGCAGTCAGAATAATGTGCCCTGTGTGTGGTGAGACATGTCTACATTAGTGGGCTAACACAATGAGAATATAATCAAAAAGATGTTAGATATATATCTACCTTTGCAATGAGTACCTATTACAAAAAAGTTGTGAGTGATTCCTGCTCATGGCAAGGTATTCTTGATACAACCATGCATGACAAAAAATTGATTTTTCTCTTGAGTATTCGGTGTCCTCCATCAATAAAGCTGAATGCCATGTTATAACTGAAATATTGTTGAAAAAGACCATGACTCTCTAGCCCACTCTTTTATTTAGTTATATTTATTAGTAGCTAGAGTTTGTCAACATATTACTCTTTTCAGATATGTATATGGGATCCCTCTACAGGTTTACAGACAGGTAAAACATTGACAGGACATAAACAGTGGATCACATGGTTGTCATGGAAACCTTTACATTTGTAAGTTTATTGCATGTGAAGTTGTTCTATATTGCCTTTGTTTAATTATTCGAGGGTAGTGTAGAGTTTCCTTGTAAAACATGATTAGAATATTTTTATTTCCTATAAATCATGATTTAACCTAGTTTTCTGTGAAATGTAAATAATCTCCATGTTTGAAAAATTTGATATCCACGCTTAAAGATTAGGATTTTTCCTCATTATGTATGGTGTTCATCATCTGTTGTTCTCGGTCGTACTTTGTTGAATTTTTTTTGGTCAAAATGTGTTGGTCTGCATCAGATCTGGAGACAAGAAGGGAAGGGTTGGGATCCCATTAATTGGTTTAGCCCTGTCACATCTTTGTGCCTGTCTAAAGTCAGGACCAAGATATATATTGACATTTCTGTGTGTAGCAGTTTGTGTTTTGACAGAGGAGTGGTACACGTTCATTATATTGTCCACCATTACTTAGATCTATCACATGCTGAATACAGTGTTCTTCTGATCAGGCAATATCCAACGTCCAATAAGAATGCCATAATTGGATATCACGTTTTGATTGGATGTTTTTCGAGTACGAGTACAAAATTTGTACCCGTAAATTTTATGACCGTAAAACCTAGTCTCCTGATACATAGAGTAAATATCAATGTGAGCTTGGGGAAAACTTAAACTTAAGGCAGGCCTTTCAATAAAGGGTGGTACCAGGTACTTTTACATGCCTAAAATAATCTTTGGTACCTCCTGATTTTAAAGAGTGTTGTGTAAGATATTCATGAAAATTGTTCACATTTTAATAAAAAGTACTGCCTGTAAATAGTGAAGTACTGGTACACTTGAAAAATATTGAAAGCCCTGTTAGAAGACAAAGAAAAGAGTAAGGAGGCATGAGAACAGTAACTTACAGATCCATTTTTATCTTTCCGTCCTTTTATATAGTGACAAAACTTTTTAATATAAGCACTATAAGCTGATTTATTACTATGTTTATTTTTTTTATTTTACAGAGACCCAGAATGTAGATTTTTAGCAAGTTCTTCAAAAGTATGTATAATATTGTAGTATATTTTAATACTGTGAACAGAAATATTTTCAAGAATTCAGCACTCAAGACAATTGTTTGCTGCAGTTTGTTGTGAATCTGTAAAGAGAGTTAATTTTTACAATTTAGTGCTAAAAATGTTCATGTTTTTAGGGTTAGTGTTAGGGTTATTGTGTTTAAAGCCACTTTTAACAATAATTCAGTAATATTCCTGGTGGAGGAAACCGGAGTACCCGGAGAAAACCACTGACCTGTGCAAGTCCTGACAAACTTTATCACATAATGTTGTATCGAATACACCTTGCGTGAGGGGGATTCGAACTCAAAACGTTAGTGGTGATAGGCACTGCTTGAATAAGTAGTTTTAAATCCAACTATCGTACGATCATGACCACGATGGCCCCCATGTTTTTAGTGAGTGAGTAGTTGTTGTTTAACTCAGCAATTTTTCAACTATATCGTGGTGAGAACAAGTTAATTTTCAATGAGATGATGATGAGGTACGCTTTATGTTAGACCAACATGCTTAGTTAGATTATTTTAGTGCCAGCTCACTGAAACAACAGTCTGTGGTTAGACATGTTGCCCCACTCAGACACATTATCCTGATTCCCAACCAACCAGTCATTACTCTTTCTCCTTAGTGCTGTGTGCTTAATAGTAGAGTAGCAAAAAAATACCAATTTTATAGTTTTTAGTTTTACCGGATCAGGGCTCGAACCCACGATCTACTACTCTTGAGGGGGCATGCTAACCATTACACCACCGATGAACCCACGATCTACTCCTCTCATGTTTTTAGTAATTCGAACAATGAAAGTAAGAAACAATATAAAAAAAAACTTTTTCTTAGAAAAATTTAATTTAAATGATGTCTTTTATTGATATGGTATTACATGAATTTATAGTAACAGTGTTTAAAAAGGAGGATTACAGTAAGATTAACATGTAATCAAGAGCAATCACGTAATTTTTTTAGGATGGAACCATTAGGATTTGGGACGTATTACTGAGTAGTTGTACTATCATCTTATCCAGTCATTTACAGTCGGTCACATGTGTAAAGTGGGGAGGTACTAATCTGTTATACACAGCTTCACAAGATAGAACTATCAAAGTTTGGAGAGCAGATGATGTAAGTTAAATACAAGCTAATATCAATCTTTTCAAAGATTTCTCTGCCTAACGTGGCCATTCTAATGCCAGTTTTTTTACCTGATTTATTGTTTGTAAAAAAAGACTTGTTTTCATTGTGAATATAGCTGAAATACTGCTAATTTGATGATTAAAAATAATACTGTGTGTACTTCAATAGGAGAACTTGCCTCACATACATACAATGCCATGTCTTAGTTTTACATGTGTAAATATATCAAGACAATAAATACACATTATATGCATATTGTGTTGATACAACAGTTTGTATCATGTCAAGTCAGTAAACAATATTACTACGAGACGAGACGCATAGCTCCTCAATGCTGAAATAACAACAGAATAATTCATAAATCTATCTGTTCATATTCAAGAGAATTTCAAATATTGAATTGTTTAATTTTTCAGGGTGTATTATGTCGAACCTTACAAGGTCATGGTCATTGGGTTAATATATTAGCACTTAGTACAGACTATGTCATGAGAACAGGTGCATTTGACCCTGCTTCAGCAACAGTAGTACATGCAGAAGTCACTGACACAGGTAAGTGTCAATTTTATTGTGTCATGTATTGCATGCAGAGGGCAGCCACTGATTACTGACACCTGTAAGTGTCAACATCATTGTCATATATTGTCTGGAGAGGGAAGACAATATCTATGACTCACTAACAGTTGTTTTGCATTGACATCCATGTAGTTGAGACAATAGGGTAAATCTACAACTCTTCTTACCACACATTTAACAATAGACTACCTCATTCCTCCTCATAACCTACTGATGGACACCTTTCATCTTATTTTCTTTGCAGTTGAATTTTTTCAATTTGGTTTTTGATATAAAATGTGCCATTGCATAATTTGTGAGAGAGAAAATGATTTGAAAAGTAAAATTAACAAATTTGACCTTTGAAGATGTTATTATTGTGTATTGTGTATTCTTTTATATGATGTAAATAGCTGTTTAAATCTAGAATGGTGAATATAATAATTCATTTATTATACCCCCAGCAAACAAAGTTTGGGGGGGGGGGGGGGGGGTTATATAGGAATCAGTCTGTCCGTCCGTCCATGTACCTTGTAAGCGCAACTCCTCCTAAGCGACTTATTGGATTTTTATGAAATTTTACACATTTGTAGTACACTACCTGCAGATGTGCATGAAGGTATATGGTTGCTGTCCAAAATTTAAAAGGGGAGATAATTCAACTTATACTTTCACGAAAAGGGGGGGGGGGAACATGTACCTTGTAAGTGCAACTCCTACTAAGCTGCTTATTTAATTTTTTATGAAACTTTACACAGTTGTAGTACACAACCTGCAGATGTGCATGAAGGAATACCGTTGCTGTCTAAAATTCCAACATTTGAACATCATAGTATTGCAAGCGGGGGGTATCACTCAGTGAGGTCACTCACAGTTCTAGTTAAATATGAAATATTTGCATTTTTAAAGAGAAAAAAATATTTAACTTCTGAATGATATTTTTTTTGACAACCGTTTTATTACCTGTACATGTACATAGACTGCAATGTTAATTAATTATTTGGTATTTATCAACGGAAGTCAAATATAGTAATCAAATTTGCCTCTGGTCCTAGTTGACATTAAATCAGATCTCTATTTTGAAAAAAAATAGAGGTAAAATGCCAAGGATACTTGTTGGCTTCACCTCTTTGATTGTCAAATGCCAGGACATCCGGTTAAGAAAATAACAATAACAACAAAAATTGAGGGGAGATAGCTCTTGTAAATAAAAGTGTGTCTTGTAAATAATTTACAAGATCAATGCAAACATGGGCACCTCCCATCAAACGCCAACGCTCTCATCAGGCCAAATTTCAGATTAACTGAGATAGCTCAATACTATTAAGATAAAGGAATGAATGTTTAAATTGTCGTTTATGAACAGAGAAAAAATTGGAAAATTAATATGAAGATGTTTATGAAAGTTAAATAATGAAAATAGATAAAAAGATGCGTACTTGTAGTTACCGTTGAATGCAGGTAATATATATATATATATATATATATATATTGATTATGAATGCCATGTTAAATAGACAATCTTACAGGTTATTGAAATCTTAAAGCATGATGTTACTTATATTAATTTTTTTTTTATCTGAAAAAAAGTATCCCTTGTAAATAAAACTTGTAGTTACAGTGCAATCTCTTTTTGTTTTTGTTTCAAGATTTTATTAAACAATTCTCAGACAAAGGAGCATGTATCTAGTTTATAGACATCCAATATGATAGGAAAGATTATGTACAGAAAAGGATAAGGGGCCATCATGGTAGAGATCGTATGGTAGTTGGATTTACAAGTACCTATCTAATCAGTGCCTATCACCACTAACGTTGTGAGTTTTAATCCCACTCATGGCGATGTGTACTCGATACAAATAATTCAGTGGTGAAGGTTGAAAAAGACCCTTTTTACCTGTGTACAACATGATTCCAAGATATTAGTAAGCAAGAAAAAAACATCCTTCATAAAGGATAGTTATTCACTGCATATTTTAATACTAAAATGATACTATTAGATAGTACAGTTTACTGAAATGCCTGACATTAGATGGGGAGCTAAACTTCCTGAACTTTTACAATATCCAAATCCTGTTTTCCACACACTAGTTATATCAATCAGGTCTTGATTTTTGAAAAATCTGGCTGAATTTCCTGTTGTCCATATAGTATGGTGTTCCTGTGTTACGGTTGACCGAGTTCTGTAATAATGAATGACAGGATGCCTTGTGGAACCAACTTGTCGTCTGCTAAGGTCAGTAACTATACTGACATCTGGATCTTGACAGACTGTAGTGCCATTTTTGAACTTTGAATTGAATTCAATGTCGCCAAATATCAAATCAGGGATTTTCCGTTGAATGAAATTGAATTTGAATATAAAAGACTCTTTATTTCCACTGATGAAAGTTGCACAAGTACTGACTCCTTTTGTCAAAGATTTCGCTGTTTTGTTAATTGTGTAGCACTCCTTTGCATCAAATGATCCACTTCTGCCCGTCTGCCATATTATGAATTTTGTTTTTGTGTTCTTGTCGTATTCGATTTTGAAAATTTCTGTTTCTTTTTCTCGTACATCATAGAGAGTAATCAGACGCACCCAATTAGCATCGTCTTTATCAGTAGAAAAGTCTATAAATGGATGATTGAAGTACATACTAACGTTATCAAAATATCTTCCATCATCATATTTCTCTTCAAAGAGTGTGTGCGGAATATTGAATTTTATATTTCCGTCCAAACTCCTTTCGAATTGCGTACACAAAAATACTGTCACAGAACCAGAGAAAATTATGATGAGACCAAACATTATAAAAACTCGGTATGCAATGTGTTGATGTGCCCATTTTGTATTTTTTCTGGTTTTTGCTAAATTGTCTTTACTGCAGTATCGAACAAAAGAGACAATTAATCGAATACAAATACCGAAAATCAAGACGCTGGCTTTAACAAGTTGAAAGTAGCTTATTGCTTCTTCACGACAAACAACGATGGCCACGTTGAGCGCGATTTGAGGCACGTCTTCTATCCATATCGTTATTGACGATGCAAGATCAGAATCTATCCAAGGATTTTCACGGAAAACTTCCCACCATAAATTAACTATCTCAAAAACGAAAGTAAATGTACCCAAGATTGAAAATGCAAGGAGACACCATGTGATTGCTGGTTCGGGTGGACCGTAGACGAGGCCTTCCTGTATCATAAAAACATCTTTAAATAGTAACCAATCACATACAAGGTCTGCTGAATTTAAAGCAGAAACAGCTAGAAAAACTATACACTTGAACCACATTTTGTGACGAATTGTTTTTACGCAAGGGCAGCATCTTTCGATGGCTTCAGTTTCAGGATTAGTAGGCTCTACATCAAATGTCTCAGGTTTTCCTTTGGACTCACTCTTTTTAGGTGTTTCTTCCTTCCTGTCTTCCTTTTTCTTTTCCTTCACCCTGACTAAACCAACCTTTGAAGGCATAGTTGGGGATTGGAGACTGAAAGATAGAAGAATTTGTACTAATAATGTAGGGTTTATTCAGACGTATATATATATATATCTAATTTAGTGTTCACGGCACATTTTTGGAAAACCTTCATCAGGAACTCTTATAGTCAAAATATTGGAAACTCAATAATCAAAAATTCTTTGGGAACAAGTAAACTAATGGGCCTTAAAAATCAAAATATTGGAAAGCAAATTGATGAAACATTCTTTGGGAACGAGTTAAAACGATGGCTAAAATCGGCTAAAGTTACTTATGCTTGACTGAGATTGACTGACTTTAATTTTAATTAATTACATTATTTTGGAACTGTAAAGTTAAAACATAAGTATATGCCAAAGCCCTGACTACTGGAGGGGGGGGGGGGGGATGATACCCTGTGGATTAATGATATTTCAGCAGAGGTATTGATCAAATGCTAGTAATAAAAACATAGATATATAATTATGTTGTCACCATTTTTGAAATCAGCAAAATATAACTTTTGTTCTTTGCTGTAGTTGATAATTTTGTATGATAACCCAAAAAAATAAGGTGTAAGTTGTTTATAAATTGTTGATCAAATGTGGGTGGGGGGCTGGGGGGGGGGAGGTCGAAATGTAATGAACTATATAGAGTTTAACCTCCCATTATTTGTGATTTAGAGCAATTTCTCTTCCGATTTATTTATTAATGTGATTAATTTGAGAGAGAAAAAAGTACTGTTGGAACCTCGGTTTTGGCAAAAACTAAAATTAGAGATTACAGTTTGCAAGTGTTAAAACTTCAATTGTTAAAGGTACTTTTTATTCTTAATGTTACTTTGCAATAAATTGAATTTATGGTTGTAAAAATTGCATTGCCACAAAATATTTATTATTTGTTATTAGATAATGGAACATGTTACATGATTCCATGTTGCAGGCTTGATTGGTTTATTGTGCAAGAGATCTGTTATAATTTATATCATTTTCTTCAATTTATTTCAAATTCAAATTTCATCTACATAATATTAAAGCCTTTGTAAAGAAATGTATAACATGTGCAGAAATATCACTTAGAAGTAAGGTTAAAACCATTTCCATATTTTACAATCGTGATGAAGTTATTTATTTAAAGATCAACATAAAAGAGATTTGTTGCAATTTTTGTGCATTCCGCTACATCGAGATATATGGTACAATATATGTATATTGTTGGAAAATATAAAATTTATTTGTACAAGTTTCAGAAACATGTAGAAAATAGGTGAGCTTTTCTGTTCTGTGTCGCAGAGAGTTCAAATAAATTTTATTCTTACCAACAACGTATGTATTTTGCATTTATCCTACAATGTCAAAAAGTTCAAAACAATTTAAATTGTACTAAAAAAAGAAGAAACAAGTGTCGTTTAAATTGTTTTCGTCAGTGTCTTCTATTACGTCAATGCTTATACTGTTACCATTTTTTATTGTGTTCTACAAGAATCAGGTACCAGAAAACCTTTTTAGATCCATGGCTATATAACCATGAAGTTTATTTCACCCCTTCATTAGTTCATGCAGTCACGATTGTTGGATAAAAGACAGCATTCATATCTTTTTTCTTCAAGTCTTTATTTGCATATTACACTCTTATGAGTAAAGTTGTAATACAGATATTTTTTAATAATTTATTTGAATATTACTCTTGTGAGTCAAAAAAATACAATTACAAAATAACTGATACAGATGAACATAAAATAGGAGAAACATTAATTTGGCCAATGTGGACTTCATTTTGTATTCTAATTAGGCCAAGAAAAGAGTACCTGTGTTTTCGCTAACATTCTGGGAAAAAAAAATAAGGTAGATAGGTAGGCTAGAATTTTTTTTTTTTTTATTTATTTATTTTATTATTTTTTTTTTTTTGCCTAAATTATACAGGATATGGTTTTTAACAGCGCTTTCCCAAAAATGGAGTACAAACTTTAGGGTAGTCCCCAAAAATTAGGGTCTGTAGGGTTAGCAGAAACACAGGTATTTTTTTAGGGGGGGGGACTTATTTACATTTATGGATACCTGTATATTTTATTATACATGTATATCAAACTTTTTTTTCAATTAGAACATTTCATATAAAAGGTTTCTCTGATATTGAAATTATAAAAAAAAATATATATATAAAATCTTAAAAAATCCATCATATTTGTTGTATATTTAATGCCAGCAATTCACAGTATCATGAGTAATTTGTGTTAAGTTTGTCAGTGACTGGTAACAGGTCTGTGGTTTTCTCCTGATACTCTGGTTTCCTCCACCAATAAAACTGCCTGCCATGATATAACTGAAATATTGTTGAAAGTGGCATTAAACACCATAAACTAAACCAAACCTTAATTTGTGTTATTATTATTTTTAAGTAAAATTACTGCAATATAGTTTTTTTCTATTAATATCAGAATGATTTAGATTTTTCATTTACCTTGGATAAAGTGCCATAATCTCCAAAGTGTTTGGTAGACATTCAGTATCTGACCTTCATCTATTTTTGTATGTATCACAGAGTTGACAATGACTTTGTTTAAATAGTTGAATTTTTTGTTTACCCTACAAGGTAATATTGAGAGGTCACTACATAAAGATACTAATTTGTAGTAGAATTTACATGAATTCTTTTTTTTCTGATAAAAATGAAATGTATTAACACCACTTTCAACAAAATTTCAATTATATTGGGGCGGTTATTATATTATAAGGTGTAAAATTAAAAGGAAATATGGAGAAAAAGATTGTTATTTTTTTTTTTTTTTTTTTTTTTGTATGTAAAGTTTAATTTTCATAAAGTAATTTTTTTTCATATAAAAAAAATCTTGATGCTAGTACAAAATGTATACCCCATTATATTTCAAGATAAAACACTACATATTTATTCAATATGGTTATCTGCATTTTAAAAGAAGCAAATAACTTGAATGTATATTTAACATTTTTTAGCAATTTTTTTTTTTAAAGTTTAAAGTTTTTTAAAAGCATTTTTAAACAAATTTTTAAAAAAAGTTATAAAACAAAGTGAGACGTCATTTTGATTTGAATTTAGTATTTTTAAACAAATTAAAAAAAAGACAAAGTAAGAAATCATTTTAATCTTGATTCAACATTTAAAAAAAAAAAATTCAAAAATATGATAAAACATTTATTAACAAATTTTCAAAAAATGATCAAACTAAATAAATTCTTACCTGTTATTTTTACATATTGTTCTTGAAAGTCTCCCAAATATCTAGGTCACATTTGAAGATTGTGTCTTAGGAGATATGCAATGTTTTGATCCAGTTTTTTTAGTAATAAATCCTTCTCTGATAAGAAGCCAATACATGTAGGGATAATAATTTTTGTTCACTCACGATGGGGTGATGTTATTGATATTTCCATGTAGGGGGTTTACATTTTCGTTCACTTACAGTGGCGTGATCGATGTTATTGATATTTCCATATATAGATCACGTTTACTGGTTGACAATAGATTAGGGTAACTGTATATATGGTACGATATGTAAAATATGGACCTGACCGCCTACGTCATGTAATATTTAGAGTACTTGTCTCAGGTGCAGGAGATAAGGGTTCAAGCCCCAGTTAGGTCTGTTGATCAATAAGACTTTATAAACTGGTATATATGTGTTACTTCGTTGTGTACCAATCACATATCAGTAAATGGTGAAAAAGAACTGGTCAATTTGGGGGGGGTCCAAAAATTTTCAGGTTCTCTGGGACAGAATGTGCACACCACCTTTTTTTCCAAACAGCTAAATAGTAGTCCCCTTTTGTATACAAATGCAAAGTATAAGGAGGTGTTTGTTAACCTTGAACCCATATGCAGGGCCCGGATGGCTCAATGAGTTAGATAGTTGAATTACCTAACAACTCATACAAGCCTATCACCAATACAGCATGGGTTCGCGCCCGACTTTGTAAATTACAAAAAAGGGTGCACTCGACTCGCAGCCTGCAAGTGATAAAGTTTACCAGTTGCTTGCCCATGGTCGGTGGTTCTCTCCGGGTACTCAGGATTCTTCCACCACTAAAACTGGTCGCCATGATTTAAGCTGAAATATTGCTGAAAGTGGCGTTAAATACAATAAATCACACACATTGAACTCATATATTACCTTTATGGCTCACATCACCCAAATGATCATTTAAACTTTTGCCATCACTTGGTGTCTGTAAACTTTCATACTTTTGACATCTTTTCTAAAACCATAGACCCTGCATTCAATCAAAGATGGCCACTGTTAGTTAAAATAGAAATTTCCTTAAAATTGTCATTTCTCTTTCATTTTTTATTTGATTGAGCTAAAATTTAGATAGTAGGAATATCGTAATGAGTTTTTATGCCCCCGCGACAAAGAGTCAGGGCGGCATATTAATTTAACCCTGTCCGTCCGTTCATCCGTCCGGATATAGATACATGGTTTGTCCGGCTATCTCCTCCTACAGTTTTGGAGCTACAGCTTTAATATTTTGTAGGATGTTTATACACATAATGGAGATGTGCATGTCCACAGGATTTTGATGGTCAGGTAGGGGCATCATTTTGTTATGCCCCTGCGACGAAAAGGCGGGGAGCATCATTTGTGTCTTACAGACACACTTCATTTTTAAAAAATCACTCCTAACAAAACAACTTTGTCCATAATTATCAAGTGCAGGGCCATACTTCTTTTCTAGTTAGTTATTGTCCTTAATTATCAAGTGTGGGGGCATACTTTTTTTCTAGTTAGTTTAACTAGAAAAAGAAGTATGCCCCCGTACTTGATAATTGTGGACAAAGTTGTTTTGTTAGGAGTGATTTTTTTAAAAATGAAGTGTGTCTGTAAGACACAAATGATGCCCTCTGCCTTTTCGTCGCAAGGGCGTAAAAAAATGACTAAGTCCAACTACCTGTCATTATCAAATATTTGCTGAAAATCAAAATCCTGTGGACATACACACCTCTATTATGTGTATAAACATCAAGCAAAATATTAAAGCTGTAGCTCCAAAACTGTAGGAGGAGATAGCCAGACAAACCATGTATCCATATTCAGACGGACGAGCAAAATGACTAAGTCCAACTCCCTGTCATTTTGAAAATATTTGATGAAAATCAAAATCCTGTGGACATACACACCTCCATTATGTGTATAAACATCCTGCAAAATATTAACGCTGTAGCTCTAAAACTGTAGGAGGAGTTAGCAGGACAAACCATGTTCCCTTTATGCAGGTAGTATGAAAAAAATGACTAAGTCCAACTACCTGTCATTTTGAGAATATTTGAAGAAAATCAAAATCCTGTGGACATGCACACCTCCATTATGTGTATAAACATCCTACAAAATATTAAAGCTGTAGCACCAAAACTGTAGGAGGAGTTAGCCGGACAAACCATGTATCTATATCCGAACGGACGGACAGGGGTAAATTAATGTCACCAGACTCTTTGTCGCGGGGGCATAACAAGTCAAAAGTACTTTAACACTATGCATGATGTTCTATCATACTCAACTTGTATACAGATAGTACCTTTAATTTTTCATTCCTGATATGTAAATATAAAGGTATTACCTGTGGTGAAATGGGTATAATTCTATCTAGAATCAGCTTAGTCGTGGGGGCATAAAAAAATGACTACGTCCAACTACCTATTATTATCAAATAATTGATGAAAATCAAAATCCTGTGGACATGCACACCTCCATTATGTGTATAAACATCATACAAAATATTAAGGCTGTAGCTCCAAAACTGTAGGAGGAGATAGCCGGACAAACCATGTATCTATATCCGCACGGACGAACAAAATGACTAAGTCCAACTACCTGTCATTTTGAGAATATTTGATGAAAATCAAAATCCTGTGGACATGTACACCTCCATTATGTGTATAAACATCCTGCAAAATATTAAAGCTGTAGCTCTAAAACTGCAGGAGGAGTTAGCCTGACAAACCATGTATCTATATCTGGATGGACGAACGGACAGGGGTAAATTAATATGCCCCCAACTTTTTGTCGTGGGGGCATACAAATCATTCCTAACAAAACAACTTTGTCCATAAATATCAAGTGCGGGGCATACTTTTTTTTCTAGTTTAACATATATTACGGGTTTTTCTGTAACCTTTGTAATTTTGTCGATTTGTTTTTTTGTTGTTGTTTTTTTGCAAATATGCAAATTAAGGCTAATTTGATCAAAATTCATTTGAAAATCTATTTTTCAGAAACCAATTAACTAAATTAAAAATAAGTTGGATTGTATGGTCCTTTGATGATCCTCTTTAAAAATTATGTGCAACACTCATGGCCTCCACCATAGAATTGGTTACTGTTACTAAAAATAGAAATTATCTTAAAATTGCCATGTTTTACTGTGATTGTGGTGGAGAATGCCAGAGGTATCCCTTAAATAATGGTTACTGGCATTGATAACTAACTCATGATCATATGGGATGGAATATGACAGGTAATGTTTTCATCTATCAAGTAAGATTCCAAAATAACTAATTGATTGGAAACAAATCTATGGAGGTTTTTTTATACTTTGTTTTATATCTGAATTGTCATTGGAAATCCAATTATCAAGAGGGTGTGGGTTGTTACATCCCATTAACCAGTTTAACCCACCACATTTTTGTGTCTGTCCCAACTCCTATGCCAGGAACTGGATTTCCAATGCCATTTTTTGTTTTAATCACTGGATTCACACCAATTGGTCTTTTTTTAGCTCACCTGACCCAAAGGGTCAGGTGAGCTATTGTCACCACTGAGCGTCCGTCGTCTGTCGTCCGTTGTCTGTCGTCCGTCCGTCCGTTAACTTTTCACATTTTAATCAACTCCTCTGAAGCCACTGGGCCAATTTGAACCAAACTTTGGTGGAATGGTCATTGGATGGCCCCCTTCCAAAATTGTGTCCGGTGATCCCGACTTCCAACCAAGATGGTCGCCAAGCTAAAAATAGAAAAAAGGGGGGATGAAATTTTAATTGTCCATTGCTGCTTTAGTATAAGTCAAAATGAGCTCAAATTTTAACTGCAGCTACATGGCAAAGAGTAGTTTAACATATATTCCGTGTTTTTCTGTGAAATTTTCCTTTCAGCCGATTTATACCGATTATGCAAATTAGGAATATTTTGGTAAAAGATCACATTTAAATCTTCTCCTCTGAAACCGCCGAACCAAATTAAAGCAAACCTGGCAGGGATGGACCCTGGATGGGTCCCTTTCAAATTTGTGTCTGACAGCCCCGTCCTCCATTCAAGATGGCTGCTGTTACTAAAAATAGAAATTTCTTCAATTGTCCATTTCTGGTTTAGTACAAGTCAAAATGAGCTCAAATTTTAACTGCAGCTACATGGCAAGGAGTAGTTTACCATATATTCCGGGTTTTTCTGTGAAATTTTTCTTTCAGCCGATTTATACCGATTATGCAAATTAGGCATATTTTGATAAAAGATCACATTTAAATCTTCTCCTCTGAAACCGCTGAACCAAATTAAAACGAATTTGGCTGGGATGGTCCTTGGGTGGTTCCCTTTCAATATTGTGTCTGACAGCCCCGCCCTCCATTCAAGATGGCTGCTGTTACCAAAAATAGAAATTTCTTCAATTGTCCATTGCTGCTTTAGTATAAGTCAAAATGAGCTCAAATTTTAGCTGCAGCTACATGGCAATCAGTAGTTTAACATATATTCTGGGTTTTTCCGTGAGATTTTTTCAGCCAATTTATTCCGTTTAGGAATATTATGAGATAAAAATCACATCTAAAAAATCTTTTGCTCTGAAATTTGAGTTGAAATGATCTTTGGGTGGCCCACTTTCCAAATTACGTGCAACACCCCCATTTTCTATCAACTTTAGATGTCAAATTGAAAACCAGGTGAGCGATTACAGGCTCCTGGGAGCCTCTAGTTTTTGTTCAATGTGTGTTCAGTGATTTGTAGCGAGATGTAATATTTCGTCATGATGATATTGGTGGAATTATTGACCACCGCTATTTAAACTTTCTTTTCATATTTGAGGGGGGCTTGTGCATGTTTGTACTGTCGTTCTTGTGTAGTTATACAGTCCATTTATTTGAAAATCGAATATCACTTGGTTTCATGATAAAATGCTTGGTATAATTTAAGCATGTTAAATCATTGCACCAGCTCTGATTACATCCCAGTAAAAGACAAATCAATCTGCATGAAATTCTGTATCTTCATGTCATATTGGTTTAAACAAGGTAACCAAATTGTTTCCATGGCTACAAGACATGCTATGTGACAATTATCAAACAATATATTTGTTCAATTTATTTGCAGTTATGAAAGTTTTACAAAGTTAAATATTTTTGTGTGTAAAATAATGAATTCTCTTATCCGGAGTGACATCACATGATGTAATTGACCAATCAATAATCAGCATTTATAATTAGAAGAAAAATCTTCAGGATTCTACATAGACTTCAATGTTAATTTATTATTTTATATCTATCAACAGAAGTTAAATGTAGTTATCGGTTGTTAAATTCACTTCTGGCCCTTGTTGACATTAAATCATATCTCTATTTTCATTTTCTTCAAAGTATATAAGGGCCCGGGTGGCTCAATGAGTTAGGTAGTTGGATTACCTAGCAACTCATACAAGCCTATCGCCAATACGGCGTGGGTTCGCGCCCGGCTTTGTAAATTACAAAAAAGGGTGCACTCGACTCACAGCCGCAAGTGATAAAGTTTACCAGTTGCTTGCCCATGGTCGGTGGTTCTCTCCGGGTAGCTGAAATATTACTGAAAGTGGTGTTAAACACAATAAAATCAATCAATCAATCACAGTATATATATATATATGACAGGTTTATTTTAAATTATAAAAAAAAAAATCTATTTTTCCATTGAATTAGAGGTAAAATCCTGTGGATACCTGCTGACAGCACCTTCTTTGATTATCAAATGCCAGGATGTCTGGATAAGATAATACAAAGGTGAAAAAGAATGAGACCAGGCCTTTCAATAAGGGGCGGTACCAGGTACTTTTACCCGCCTAAAATGGTCTTTGGTACCTCCTGATTTTAATCAGTGTTGTATAAGATATTCATGAGAATTGTTCAAATTTTAATAAAAAATAATGCCTGTATTAATAGGGAAGTACTTGCAGACTTATTAAAAGCCTTGATGAGAGTGTCTTTTCAGCTCCAACATTTATAATCTACAATAATACTATTGTCCCAGTGTGGACTTTCACTTCCTGTACTCTTACACTTGTTAAATCCCGTCTTCCATGCTTCACTGATGGGTACCAGATCTTCCAACTTATAGAATTTAGACAAAGTATCATCTTGCCTTGTTTTGGCTTTGAAATACTTTAAAGTAAGTTGTGTGTAATTTCCGCTGCTGTCGGAACATCCAGTTGGAGACGTCGTGTAAAGAGTATTATATTTTACATCACCCATGATTAAATGTTTGGATTGTTGGATAAAATTGAAATATATTGTGATGTCTGCCGTTGTTTCGTTGGTATCAAACAAATTTAGACACTGACTGTTATTTGAAACAACCCATTTGTCATTTTTGTTGTAACACTCGGCATTCTCTACTTTCAATGGTTTAGAATCGCGGTCAAGAATCGTTTGTATCTGTATCTTTGTACTTCCTGTCTTACTAAACTTGATCTTCTTAGCAGGATATATATTTTTCTCGATGTCGGTAAGATCAACGAGTTTTATCCAGCCGTAATTCATTCTCATTTGTGCATTTATAGGTAACTCATGACCATCCAGATAAATTCCAACTTGATCGTAGTATTTAGTGGTGTCTCGCTTCATTTTCAAAAATTCTGTTGGCTCTTGAAATTTTATTTGACCTCCATCAGATAGAGCATGTGAGAAAAAGAACACTAATGAGGATCCGATTACAGAAAGAATTAATCCCACCAGTAAAACCGCATAGCAAGATTTGAATATTTTCTCATTTTCATAGTTTTCTTTCCTTCTACGGTAGCAGAATCTGATAATTGCTATTATTAACCTTAATACACATCCAATTATAACAACCGATGCTTTAGAAATTTGGTATATGCTTACCGCTTCCTCATGACAGCTTGCTATAATTACACTTATTGTAATTTGTGGAACTTCTTCAATCCACACTGTGACTGTGGAAATGTAATCAATGTCTATCCAGGAGGCTTTGTCTGGTCGAAATATTTCTCTTCCAACTAAGATCACCTCTAGCAAAAACGTTAGAACTCCAATAATGGAAAACGCAAACAAAGCGTTGAGAAGACTGGATTCAATCGGGCCGAACACAAGTCCTTTTTGTAGAAGATGCATATCATTATAAAATAGCCAGTCATTTATCATGTCTGCTAAATCAATAGCCAATAAGACAAGGAATACAAACACTTGAACAGAGCGTTTTCTTCTGAGATTGTATATATTGCACGTCATTGTCTAATGTTTCTGAAAATATTGAAGAAAAACACATTCAATTCATAAAAAAAACTGGAATTAATTATTTTAAATTTATGATAAGAAATGATTTTAAATTTATTATAAGAAATGATTTTAAATTCATGAAAAGAAATTAAAACTAACTCAAAAGAAATATTCCATATAAAACTCATGTGTAAATCGATTAAGGTTATTCCAGCGAGATGTGTGCACTAAATTTGATATATATACATTTGTCTTACTATCTCTGAATCTATACCAGTGCTGGTGGACTATTAGTCTCCGAGGATATTATCCATCCTGTAGCCAGTGACTTTCAGCACCAACATTGTTTACTAGCTATATTTGTTATTGAAATTTACAGACATAATTATTATTAAAGGTAAAGGTTCTCATCCCTCAGGCATATGTGACCTTATCCGATTTTGGCTATCCTATTTAGACCCTTTGGTGTTTTCCTCACAAAGATATATTTATTCTTAGGCTTGCCAATGTTAGATTTTGAGCCTACTTGATGAGGGTTATTCCAGAAATGTGTGATGCTATTAAATTAGTAGTCATGATCCTATGGGGGTTGGATTTACAACTACCTATGCAATCTGTGCCTATCACCACTAAAGTTGTGAGTTCAAATCCAGCTCATGGTGAGGTGTACTTGATACAACAATATGTGATAAAGTTTGTCAGTGACTTGCGACAGGTCAGTGGTTTTCTCCTGGTACTCCCGGTCTTCCACCAATAAAACTGACTGCCACGATAGTTGAAATATTGTTGAAAGTGGCGTTAGACACCATATGCCTACCCCCTCCCTATTGAGAAGCCATAAATCGAAGGAAAGATAATACAATGGCCAAAAGAAAAAGGACAATATGTCTTACAATGATCTACATAGCACTACATATAAACCTAAAGATAGAGCAACACGAACCCCACTTAAAAGAGGGGGGATGAACTCGGGAAAGGTTAACACTATTCACATCCGCCGTGTTACTGTTAAACAACATCAACATCAATACATCTGTAGTGGAATTCAAGGACCAGATTTTATAAGTGGAATAGGAAATACAAGTACATGTATTGTTTTTCCAATCAATTAAATGCTTCCTCATGAAATATATTTTCAGTTTGCCAAATATGTATAATAGCCTTGAGACAACCTTATCGTTAAGTGGCATAGGCCAAGTAAAATAAGGTGCTGTTGTGGCCGTGATCGTATGGTAGTTAGATTGACAACTACCTTTACAATCAGTGCCTATCACCACTAAAATTGTGAGTTCGAACCCCGTTCATGGCGAGGTTTACTCAATGCAACATTATGTGGTAAAGCTTGTTAGTGACTTGCGACAGGTCAGTGGTTTTCTCCGGGTACTCCAGTTTCCTCCACCAATAAAACTGACCGCTACGATATAAATGAAATATAGTTGAAAGTGGCATTTTTTAAGCACCATTATTAAACCTAAAGCTTCTGGAAAGCAGAACAAATTTACATCATCAGTCTCAAGCATTTTTCATGTTTTTACTTTTGCTCAGCTATCTGTTATGGTTTCTGCGTTATATTTGTTCCTTTGGATAATTTATTATAAACAACTCCATAATATTTCTATTCTATACTTTTTTTTCGTCGGAATAGATATCATTTAATGTTTGTTCCAATCAGTACAAATGATATGGCGAAAATTCTATCTCATCTCATTTGAACGGTTAAATTTTCTTTCCGCTGGTTGATGATTGACCTTAAATACCCACTAAAGCTATTTGTGAAGGACCCCATTGGAAATAAACTGACAGGCTTTCATGGGTTATCATCCTTGGTTGACAGTTATCAACATTTAATAACTGGTAAGCAGCATGAACATTAAAATTAATAATTGATAATGTCTGTGATTTTGATGATTTTTTTGTTGTTGAAATATTTTTTACAAGGAGTACATTAAAAACATAAATTATCACTATATTGTCCAATTTTAAAGAAAAAAGTTCATCCATACTCTTTTATTTTCATGAAAATACATCTCAAACATGAATTCCTGTCTGTACGACAAAATGTTCGCCTCTATGCATATGACCTTAGGTGACCTTTTACTACTCATGTGCACAGTCTGTTGCTGGGGGAAAAAATGTCTGCTGATGGAAAACCTGCACACTGTCGTACGAGAATTTTAACTGGTTCTGCTAGAAAATCAAGCAGGAAAGATGTTTTGTCGAATTATAATAAAACAAGAATTAACATAGGCCCCCCAACATGACCGTTAGATGGAATTGAAAGAAACATTGAGAGTTCAAACTCATGCTGAAGTGCCATTGCACATATAGTTTGGAAATTTGGACATGCATACTTTAATGATGCTGGGAGACAAACTGCACACAAAAAAACCAACTGAAATACACGTTTTTTGGTCAAATCTTGCCAAAGGCACTTTTATACTCTGACATGTTTTAAAGGTATATATTATCTTTCAACACAAAAAAAAACTTTCAAAAAAATGACCAGTCTTACAGGCACTATCCCTTTAAGTTAAAATGACCAGTCTTACAGGCACTATCCCTTTAAGTTTTAGTTTTATATGAATAAAAACAATTTGATCACTTGTGTGGATTGTTGATATATTTTGTTATCGCTATTTTGTTTATTTTCCCTTTGATGTTTAAAACCGATATATTTCATATCATGTGGGCGCATGATATGATTCCAATTATCGCTAATTGCTAAACATTGTCAAGGACGCACGTAGTATTATCTTGTTTTCCAATATGACGTTATAATGACGTCACATTACCAAATTCTTGATAATTAAGTGATTAACGATATAAAATATTAATTGTGTTTAAAAAAATGTCAGTATCTAAACAAAAATTATTTAATTATGAATACAAAATAGCGATAAAATAATTAAAGATGCTTTTTAAAACTCGAGGACGTTTCTCAGTCATCTCTCATCTCAAGGCTTCGCCCTTCGATGAGAGATGACTGAGAAAATATTTTACCTTTTACCATTTAAACTTTACTTGTGCCCCTCCCCCTTTTCAAACATAAATGTTATAACAATACTGTAGGGGAAGGTTCTAGAACATTTTTTTTTAACTTTTAATGTGAGTGAAATCGTTGAAGCAAATTATTTCTATACACCCCATTTTTTTTTAATTTTATTATTAAAATAAAATGTTCCTACCTTTGTTTATGAAGAATAACCTTTTAAACTTTACTTGTGCCCCTCCCCCTTTTCAAACATAAATTTTATAACAATGTTGTAGGGGAAGGTTCTAGAACATTTTTTTTAACTTTTAATGTGAGTGAAATCGTTGAAACAAATCATTCTTATACAATCCATTTAAAAAAAAAAAAAAATTTATAGAATATAAATTATTTAATTTATAGAATATAAATTATTTTCTTAGCTTTGTTTTTGAAGAATAATGTTACTTCATGTATTCAATGGACTTCTTCAAGTTAAATGTTTTTGTATGAAAGCACAGGATATTGAGAAATTTTCAGCAGTGACAAGTTTTGAGTCATCACTTCTAAGATTACCAGGAAATCACAATTAAAGAATGATGTCATTAAAAAGTTGTAAAACCCTCATGTTTAATATAAATGTTGGAATTATATATAGAAAAAAATTTGAAATAATTCTTTTAATTATTTTGATTTATTTCTAGATTAAGAATTATATATTTCAGCATGAAATCAACCCTTGTTGTGCCTCTTATATTTTTAGAAGATCAACATTTACTGCTAAATCAGCTAAATTTATCTAAAAGAATTCCCAGATTAAAAATAGAACGTGCCAGTATATCTATTAACTTCAGTGCTATTATTATATTAAATTTATAGTGGACCCACTGTTAGTTTACCCATGTTTCAATTGGTATTGTGTTAGGAGTTTAGAAAATTGCAATTGGAACTGATCTATTGAAGGAATACAATATAAGTTCTAAGTTCCCTAGTGAACGTCTATCGTTATTTGGACAGTCAGTAAATTGTTGAAGGGTGAGCGCCTTAAAAAAACGTGCATATAATTTCTACAGCTATTGTCAGAAAGAAAACTAGATTTAAAAGAAGTTGCTAATGGATGTGTGACGCCGTAATGAATTATGGGATCGATTTTAACTTAATTGAAGGTTAATTTACTATTAACTAATAGACACTCTGACAGTCTAATTGACGGTTAAGCAACGCTATTATTTCTTACTATTAACCTATTTACAATTAGTGATTTAATAGACTATTAAATCTTAATTCACTATTATCTTAATTGATGTTTGTGCAACCCAGTCATAGATATATGGTTAAATATATGTATTGAGAAAACAAAACAAACTTAAGCTGGGTTTTTAATTAAATTGTTTTCTAAAAATCAAACATTATTCAGGGGCTGTCGTGGTCATGATCATATGGTAGTTGGATTTACAACTACCTATGCAATCAGTGCATATCACCACTAAAGTTGTGAGTTTGAATCCCGCACATGGTGAGGTGTACTAGATACAACATTATGTGATAAAGTTTATCAGTGACTTGCGGCAGGTCTGTGGTTTCTCTGGGTACTCTGGTTTCCTTTACCAATAAAACTGACAGCCACGATATAGCTGAAATATTGTTGAAAGTGGCATTAAACACCATGACCCTAACCCTCAAAAATCATTCAACAAATGTAGGGTTTCTAATCACAGGAACCATGTTGGAGGGAATATTGAGAGAAAGGAAAATCATTATACAAAAAAAAATGATAAGGTACAAATTTCAATGAGAAAAATAATAAATGCAAATAACATGAACTCCTACAAAAAACTTTATAGAATTTTAATGAATATATCCACAATGCTTAAAGATGTTTTCCGATTTTTCAAAGGTTACTCCATCAATAATAGCATCACAAATTGTTGTTCAAGTATGGTCAAAAGTAAAGTCACTGTCTGATCTTAATATTTGCTTAATGATATGGAAACAATATTCACATGTGTTAAGTTGAGGATGGTATGGAGGTTGAAATCTTAGAACAACTCCAGTCTGCATTAGTAATTGAGGCAAATACAAGTTTTTCTTTTCATCTGGAGGAAATTCTGTTGGATAGACTTAGCTTTGTACTAAATAGTTTTTGATGTATACAATATGTAATAAGAAAGCATGTTTGACTGTCTAAATACTGATAGAAAATGGACATTTATTTGATCAAGTCGCAATATAACTCTTATTTCCAACACTGCACTCTATCTATCTAGTAAAATGAGTGGGAACTGTGGTGAACATAACAGTGTGAATAATAAGTTATAAATAAAACAAAATGTCTTCTAGTTATTTGCATATTTCTTTTTGCAGGAATTGATACAAATTTATACTGAGTGAATATTGATAACTATGGAAAACCCTGTTTGTCCAAATAATGATTGAAAATGTATCTTTATTTGTTCAAGTGGGGATAACTCTTATTTATTTCAACTTGTAGGTTTACCTTCTGTCTAATAGGAATTTTTTTTTTAAAAAGAAATGTAATTCCTATTATGAAATCTCAATTATTGAAATTGACTAGGAAATTGGGAACATTTATTGTAAAAAAATAATAAATACAAGCATACTGCTTTTTGGATAAATTGGTACATATTACTCAATCCCACTTTGTCATTTGATAAACATTTATATGAAACCAGCAAATTTTATCATTTGAGAAAAACATTTTTAGCTCGCCTTGCCAAAGGCAACGTGAGCTTTTGCCATCACTTGGCGTCTGTCATCTGTTAACTTTTAACATTTTAATCTTCTCCTCTGAAACCCCTCAGCCAAATGAAGTGAAACTTGGTAGGAAGCATCTATGGAAGGTCTTCTCTAAAGATTGCTCATTTTGTCCCGATCCATTAACAAACATAGCCGCCATAGGCAATTCTTGTTTCTGATTGGTTGATTTCTAAAAAATCGTCTCCTCTGAAGCCGCTTTGCCAGATGAACCGAAACTTGGTAGGAAGCATCCTTGGAAGGTCCTCTATAAAGATTGCTCATTTAGTTCCGATTCGCTAACAAACATGGCCACCATAGGCAATTCTTGTTTCTGATTGGCTGATTTAAACAAATCTTCTCTGAAACCACCTGGCCAAATGAACCGAAACTTGGTAGGAAGCATCTATGGCAGGTCCTCTATAAAGGGTGCTCATTTCGTCCCGATCCGTTATCAAGCATGGCCACCACAGACCATTCTTGTTTCTGATTGGTTGATTTCTAAAAAATCTTCTCCTCTAACCGCTTGGCCAAATGAATCAAAATTTGGTAGGAAGCATTCGTTAAAGGTCCTCTATAAAGATTGCTCATTTAGTTCCAATCCGTTAACAAACATGGCCACCGCAGGCAATTCTTGTTTCTGATTGGTTGATTTATAAAAAATCATCTCCTCTGAAACTGCTTGGCGAAATGAATCGAAACTTGGTAGGAAGCATCCTTGGATAGTCCTATATAAAGATTGCTAATTTAGTTCCGATCCATTGACAAACATGGCCACCAAAGGCAATTCTTGTTTCTGATTGATTGATTTCTAAAAAATCTTCTTCTCTAAATCCGCTTTGCCAAATGAATCGAAACTTGGTGGGAAGCATCCTTGGAAGGTCATCTATAAAGATTGCTCATTTAGTTCTGATTCGTCAATAAACATGGCCACCACAGGCCATGCTTGTTTCTGATTGATCGATCTCTAAATATCTTCTTCTTTGTAACTGTTTAGCCAAATGACCAAAACTTGGTGGGAAGCACCTATGGGAGGTTCTGTATTAAGTTTCCTCAAAGCAGAATGAAAGGTGAGTGACACAGGCTCAGTGGGCTGAGCCTTTAGTTGATATTTGGAGTGCTCATTGAAAATAAATGTAATGAAAAGCACAAAAAGTTTGAAGATACCAAAGGAGTAATCAGACACTGTAAATTGAAGAAGGATACACAATACAATGTCCTAAAGAAAAAGGACTAACAATGATCTACAAAATACTACATAGAAAACTAAAGGTTGAGCAACACGAACCCCACTAAAAATTGGGAATGAACTCAAGTACTCTGGAAGGATAATCAGTTCCTGTTCCACTAGTGGCAACCAGTCGTGTCAGTCTTGCTACACATCCTGTGATATGTCATGAATGAGGTCCAGATTGTGATTACAACAAACAGAACATATCTGTGGTCATTTATGGTGACCGTAAAATTTTCGAAGTTGTGTCCCATAATTTCAAATATTGATATTGCTCACAGTACCATAAAAATAGTTTAAAAGGATTAAGGTAAAAAAAAATATAAGAAATATCATCACAAGTGTGTTCAACAGCAGAGTATCAATTACAAAAATGATAAGCAAGCTTAAATATGTTTGTTTATACATAGTCATTTCTATGTACAGTCAAACCTTTTATGAAGAGACCATACAAGCGAGTCAAAAGGTAATGTTTTCATGAGGTTTTTTTTTCTAATTTGAAATGGAATGCTCTACAGTGATTACTGAAATTGGTGTTTTTCCCCAAAGCATGTCATCTTTGAGTATTTTCTTTTAATTGGTTTATTGTCTCCCATCATTATAAATGCTGATTAGACAAACACAGAGCACCCATGTTTCAAGTAATATTCAGAAAAGGGACAATCTAGATAAAAAAACAACAATGATTCTATTGCAAACATCTCCACAAGGTGTTCCAGAAGACCATGTACAACTGATTTCTTGCCCTAGCCTCCTCGTAAAAAATAATCACATGAAAGATAATTTCAGAAGAAAAAAAATCAGTTGCTTGATTGTTATTTCAAATATCATATGAGATGAACCAGTAAGCATCTTTTTTCATATTTTCTTATACAAGAAATTATGAACAATCAAGACAGACTGGATTATAACTGTATTTCTCATCAACTTTCTAATGATAAGACTTTTTCTCTAATGTCTAAAATGGACTTATTTTCTTTCTATAGGTCATGTACATATACATCTATACATGATATATAAGAGGAGTTGAATTTTTTTCTGGGGAGGTTTAAGACGGGACGTATTATGGTATACCAATGTCCGACTGTCCATCCGTCCGTCCGTTTCACATGGCCAATTCACTTCAAATTTCACAGAGTTATTGGAATTTATGGTCTTACGGTCTGTATATTTTATGGTGAAATTTCGAATTTTCATTCCAGAGTTATGGGACTTTATTCATCAAATTGTAGGTGATTTTTCGTATGTCACACTAAATTGAGAACCCCTTGGCCAATTCACTTCAAACTTCGCACAGTTATTGGAATTGATAGTCTTACGGTCTGTATACTTGTTGGTGAAATTTAGATTTTTCATTCAAGAGTTATGGGAAAGAAAGTCTTTACAAATATTGTATGAATGTTGACGACGGGCGTATCATGCACTCTTGGCACAGCTGTTTATTTAAACTCCTAACACAATACCAATTGAAACATGGGTAAACTAACAGTGGGTCCCTATAATTTGTTTAGCATTTTTTACTTTTTATAAGACTGCAACAATTAGTAAGACAGGAAGAAATTTAGATTTTAAAAAAATAGCTAAAGTGTGAAAACAGAATACAAAGAACATCATCTCTTATAAACATTGAATTGAACATGTTAAAAAATTAAATAAGATATGGTCCTAGAAGAAGAGTTTCTTTTACCAGAAGAGTTTGTAAATTTAGTTGTGGGGGCATGTTATAACTACATTCAAACATGTCTAAGCTGAATTTCCTTGGGAGTCGGGGACATATTTTGAGGGGCAGTCACGGTCGTGATCATATGGTAGTTGTATTTACAACTACCTATGCAATTAGTGGCCATCACCACTAAAGTTGTGAGGTGTACTCAATACAACATTATGTGATAAAGTTTGTCAGTTACTTACGACAGGTCAGTAGTTTTCTCCCAGTACTCCGGTTTCCTCCACCAATAAAACTGTCCACCACGATATAACTGAAATATCGTTGAAAGTGGCGTTCAACACCATAAACCAAAACCAACCATATTTTGATTTTGGAATAAAGAAATGTTTGGGTTCTTGCTTAATCAGGTTTCACTGTATAGTGCTGTTGGGGAGGGTCCAGAAAAAAAAAATTACCTTTTATTTTTAGTGAATTAAGTTGCCTAATTCATGTACACCTCATTTTTAGCTCACGGTATTGCCATCACTTGGCGTCCGTTGTTTGTCGTCCGTCCGTTAACTTTTTCATATTTTAATCTACTCCTCTGAAACAACTGGGCCAAATGGAACCAAACTTGGCAGAAAGCATCTATATAAGGTCCTATAAGAGTTAGATATTAAGTTTAAACTGCAAAGATGTTCAGCATGTCAAGATCTACCTACCCTGCAATTTTGAAGTAAATCTGATTACCCGTCTAGGAGTTATTGCCCTTTTTCATCATTTTTTAGCTCACCGTGAGGTATTGGCATCCGTCGTCCGTCCGTTAACTTTTTGATATTTTAATCTTTTCCTCCGAAACAACTTGGCCAAATGGAACCAAACTTGGCAGTAAGCATCTATGTAAGGTCCTCTATAAAGTTTCTCCGTTTTGTTCCGTTCCACCAACAAATATGGCCGCCAAGGGCAATTCTTGTTTCTGATTGGCTACTGTTTAAAAAAATCATCTCCTCTGAAACAGCTTGGCCAAATGGAGCCAAACTTGGCAGGAAGCATCTATGTAAGGTCCCTGGTCCGTGGGTGTGTCCCTTTCAAAATTGTGTCCGACAGCCCCACCCTCCATTCAAGATGACTGCTGTTTTTTAAGGTAATGATTATCTCCCTTTGAAATTTGCTTTAGTATCATTCTATTGTCAGGTGAGCGATACAGGCTCAGTGGGCTGAGCCTCTAGTTTAAAATGTATTTCATTTTTAAAATAAATGTCTTAACTTATTTTAGGAATAATAATTATAACATTTAACAGACAACTCCTTCTGTCAAATGTACTTGTATTTAAATGCACAAGTGCATGTTCAGAAATTTTCGACATTGACAGCTTCCAGTCATCAGTCAGAATTAAAGGTTAAATTTTTTTTATTGTAAAAATTACATGTTTAATAAGTATATTAATGTAGATATAGGATTTATTAAGAAATTAAAAGAATTTTCCGATTAAAAAAAAATTATTTAATTTAATAGATTAAAAATATTTCAAATATTTGTGCCTTTTGTATTTTTGGAAATCAACATTAACTTCTGCATCAAACTGCATTAGGGCAGCTAAATTTATGTCAATATATGTCAATGTATGTATATCATGTAAATAACAGAGACGGCAACCTAAATTGTATAATTATTATACCCCCGCTCCCCGAAGGTGGAGGGGAGTATACTGTTTTACCTCTGTCCTTCTGTTCGTCCAAAATATTTTTCGTCGCATTTTTCTCGGTAACTGTCGATGGCAGATATTTGGTCACAAGCGTCATATAGGTATGCCATATTGTCGGTAGCGTTTTTGGACCCGTCAGATTCCTACTTCCTGTTTACCGACTTAGTTGGTTTTTATACACATTGAACATATATGCACATTTTTCGTCACATTTGTTTCAGCAACTATTGATGGCAGAAATCTGATATTTGGTCACAAGCTTCATATAGGTACCCCATATGGTGGGAAGCGTTTTTGGACCCATCCGATTCCTACTTCCTGTTTGCCGACTTTGTTGATATTTATACTTATTGAACATATATGCTCATTTTTCGTCACATTTGTTTCAGCAACTATTGATGGCAGAAATCTGATATTTGGTCACAAGCTTCATATAGGTACCTCATATGGTGGGAAGCGTTTTTGGACCCGTCAGATTCCTACTTCCTGTTTACCGACTTAGTTGGTTTTTATACACATTGAACATATATGCACATTTTTCGTCACATTTGTTTCAGCAACTATTGATGGCAGAAATCTGATATTTGGTCACAAGCTTCATATAGGTACCCCATATGGTGGGAAGCGTTTTTGGACCCATCCGATTCCTACTTCCTGTTTGCCGACTTTGTTGATATTTATACTTATTGAACATATATGCTCATTTTTCGTCGCATTTTTCTCAGCCACTATTGATGGCAGAAATTTGATATTTGGTCACAAGCTTCATATAGGTACCCCATATCGTGGGAAGCATTTTTGGACCCATCAGATTCCTACTTCCTATTTGCCGATTTTGTTGATTTTTATACACATTGAACATACATTTTGTATATGCCCATTTTTAGTCGCATTTTTCTCAGCAACTATTGATGGCAGAAATCTGATATTTGGTCACAAGCTTTATATAGGTGTCCCATATCGTGGGAAGCGTTTTTTGACCCGTTAGATTCTTACTTCCTGTTTGCCGAAGAGCGGGGTTATCATAAGTGAGCATTAGCTCACAGTTCATCTTGTTTGTGCCTGATCCGTTTGTCTTGTTTATGACAAATAAATATGTTTAAACCAAGCTATATTTATCACAAAGAATTTCTAGGCTAAAAATAGAAATCTATCAAGGAGTGTAATATAATTGAATAAAATTGTGCTTGTTTAACTTCTTAATGTATAGATAAAAGAAGAAAAAATGGTACATTTTATATATTGATAATTTTTCATAGGAAAAGCATGAAGAAATTTAAGTGAAAAGTTTATTTTTCTGAATATGTGTGTTAGGGGTATCAATTTTAATTGCCTCTATTTCTACAATTTTTTTGATAGTTTGGTTTATGGTATTTAACACCACTTTCAACATTATTTCAGTTATATTGTGCCGGTCAGTTTTATTGGTGAAGGAACTGGAGTACCCAGAGTAAACCACCAAGCTGCCTCAAGTCACTGACAACCTTTATCACATAATGTTGTATCAGGATTTTTAGCATCCGTCGTCTGTCGTCCGTTAACTTTTTACATTTTAATCTTCTCCTCTGAAACCGCTTGGCCAAATGAACCAATACTTGGTAGTTAGCATCTAGGGAAGATTCTCTATAAAGATTGCTCACTTTGTCCCGATTCATTAACAAACATGGCCACCACAGGAAATTCTTGTTTCTGATTGGTCGATTTCTGAAAAATCTTCTCTGAAACCACTTGGCCAAATGAACCAAACCTTGGTAGGCAGCATGTATAGAAGGTCCTCTTTAAAGATTGCTCATTTAGTTCCGATTCGTTAACAAACATGGCTGCCACAGGCAATTCTTCTTTCTGATTGGTTGATTTCTAAAAAATGTTCTCCTCTGAAACTGCTTGACCAAATGAAAAGAAACTTGGTAGGAAGCATGTATGGAAGGCCCTCTATATAAAGATTGCTCATTTCATCCTGATCTGTAAACATACATAGCCACCATAGGCAATTCTTATTTTTAGTTCACCTGGACCAAAGGTCTAGGTGAACTATTGCCATCACTTGGCGTCCATCGTCTGTCGTCTGTTGTCTGTAAACTTTTCACATTTCAAGCTTCTTCTCCGAAACCACTGGGCCGATTGGAACCAAACTTAGCAGGAATGTACCTTGGATGGTCCTCTACAAAGTTTCTGTTTTTCGTTCCAGTCGGATATTCAATATGGCTGCCAGAGCCAATAATATGCTCTGATTGGCTGAATTTTCAAAGATCTTCTTCTCTGAAACTAATGAATTGACTGAACCCAAACTGTAAATGAATGATCATTGGAATGTCCTTTACCAAGTTACTGTTTTTTATGCCGATCGGAAATCCAAGATGGCCACCATCGCAGGACATAGATTAACATTGGACCCTATGGGAAAATGTTCAAATGCCTTCTTCTCAGAAACTACAAATATAATTAAAGCCAAACTGTACATGAATGTTCATTGGATGGTCCTCTTCAAACTGTATGTTTTTTGTTCCGATATGAAATTCAAAATGGCGGCTACGGCAGGACTTAGTTTAACATTGAACCCTATGGGGAAAATGTTTCAAAACGCATCTTCTCTGAAACCACTAGGACAGTTGAAACCAAACTGCCCAGGAATGATCATTGGAAGGTTCTCTACAAATAGTATGTTTTTTATGCCGATCGGAAATCCAAGATGGCCACCACCGCAATGCATAGATTAACATTGGACCCTATGGGAAAATGTTCAAATGCCTTCTTCTCAGAAACTACAAATATTATTAAAGCCAAACTGTACATGAATGTTCATTGGATGGTCCTCTACAAACTTTACGTTTTTTGTTCCGATATGAAATTCAAAATGGCGGCTACGGCAGGACTTAGTTTAACATTGGACCCTATGGGAAAAATGTTTCAAAACGCTTCTTCTCTGAAACCACTTGGACAGTTGAAACCAAACTGCCCAGGAATGATCATTGGAAGGTCCTCTACAAAGTTTATGTTTTTTATGTCGATCGGAAATCCAAGATGGCCACCACCGCAATACATAGATTAACATTGGATCCTATGGGAAAATGTTCAAATGCCTTCTTCTCAGAAACTACAAATATGATTAAAGCCAAACTGTACATGAATGTTCATTGTATGGTCCTCTACAAACTTTAGGTTTTTTGTTCCGATATGAAATTCAAAATGGCGGCTACGCAGGACTTAGTTTAACATTGGACCCTATGGGAAAAATGTTTCAAAACGCTTCTTCTCTGAAACCACTTGGATAATTGAAACCAAACTGCCCAGGAATGATCATTGGAAGGTCCTCTACAAGGTATGTGTTTTTTATGCCGATTGGAAATCCAAGAGGGCCACCACCGCAGGACATAGATTAACATTGGACCCTATGGGAAAATGTTCAAATGCCTTCTTCTCAGAAACTATACATATGATTAAAGCCAAACTGTACATGAATGTTCATTGGATGGTCCTCTACAAACTTTACGTTTTTTGTTCCGATATGAAATTCAAAATGGTGGCTACGGCAGGACTTAGTTTAACATTAGACCCTATGGGAAAAATGTTTCAAAACGCTTCTTCTCTGAAACCACTTGGACAATTGAAACCAAACTGCCCAGGAATGATCATTGGAAGGTCCTCTACAAAGTTTCTGTTTTTTTATGCCGATCGAAAATTCAAGTTGGCCACCACCACAGGACATAGATTAACATTGGACCCTATGGGAAAATGTTCAAATGCCTTCTTCTCAGAAACTACAAATATGATTAAAGCCAAACTGTACATGAATGTTCATTGGATGGTCCTCTACAAACTTTACGTTTTTTGTTCCGATATGAAATTCAAAATGGCGGCTACGGCAGGACATAGTTTAACATTGGACCCTATGGGAAAAATGTTTCAAAACACTTCTTCTTTGAAACCACTTTGACAGTTGAAACCAAACTGCCCAGGAATGATCATTGGAAGGTCCTATGTTTTTTATGCCGATCGGAAATCCAAGATGGCTACCACCACAGGTCATAGTATTAACACAGGACCATATGGGGAAAATACAGAAATATATTCTTCTTTGAAGCTATTGCACTGATTGAACCTAAACTGTGCATCAATTATTGGAAGGTCCTTTACAAACTTTGTGTTTTTTATGTTGATCATAATTCCAAGATGACTACCACTGCAGGACATAGTTTTTACATAGGACCAATTGTTTTTTTTTATAACCAGGTGAACGATACAGGTTCTTGAGAGCCTCTGGTTGATTGGTTGATTTCTAAAAAAAGTCTTCTTCTCTGAAACCACTTGACCAAATAAACTGAAACTTGGTTGGAAACATCTATGGAAGGTCCTCTATGAAAATTGCCCAGTTAGTCCCACCACAGGCAATTCTTGTTTCTGGTTGGTTGATTTCTAACAAAGCTTCTCCTCTGAAACCGAGTAACCACATGAATCGAAATTTGGTAGGAAGCACCTATGGAAGACCTGTTTTGTATAAAGTTTCCTCAAAACCGATTGAAAGGTGAGCGACACAGGCTCAGCCTAGGGTTGTAACGATACACTTTTTCCACAAGCGATATGTATCGCGATATTTGATATGTATTACGATACATTTTATAGGAAACTGTAACTATTCCTTGAAGTCCATGCTGGTCGACATGGGCGCTTTATATGAGGTCGCTTACGTACTAGCGGAAATTATAAATATTTGATATTTGATTAATTAATTTTAAAAGCATAAATTAATCGATTCACTTTTCTCAAAATATTAATTAAATGATCACCAAAAGAAGAAAACCGAAGTTCAACACTACTTTTTTTTTAAATGAGCATCATTTCGTTTATATCGTAAGCGGCCTCCACATATATCGTGAACCGAACTGTCCCCAAAATAATCGTGATTTCGGTACATACGGTGAATCGTTTCCCCCTTAGCTCAGCCCAATGAGCCTCTAGTTAGATTACCCGTAGATTTTGAAATTGTTCCAATAATGTATTTTTTTGTGTTTTTTTTTTATTGTTCAAGAACACTTTAAAAGACTCGTTAACAAACATGGCCGCCACAGTTATAAAATATTACCAAATTGTCCTGATAAACAGAGACCGCCCCTCTTAAGGCTTAGTAATTAAATATACTACAAAATTGTCCTCTTAAACAGAGATCACCCCTCTTAAGGCTTAGTGATATACTACCAAATTGTCCTCTTAAACAGAGGCCACTCCTCATAAAGCCTAGTAAAATACTACCAAATTGTCCTCTTAAACAGAGATCACTCCTCTTAAGGCTTAGTGATATACTACCAAATTGTCCTCTTAAACAGAGACCGCCCCTCTTAAGGCTTAGTGATATACTACCAAATTGTCCTCTTAAACAGAGGCCACTCCTCATAAGACCTAGTAAAATACTACCAAATTGTCCTCTTAAACAGAGGCCACTCCTCATAAGGCCTAGTAAAATACTACAAAATTGTCCTCTTAAACAGAGATCACTCCTCTTAAGGCTTAGTGATATACTACCAAATTGTCCTCTTAAACAGAGACCGCCCCTCTTAAGGCTTAGTGATATACTACCAAATTGTCCTCTTAAACAGAGGCCACTCCTCATAAGACCTAGTAAAATACTACCAAATTGTCCTCTTAAACAGAGGCCACTCCTCATAAGGCCTAGTAAAATACTACAAAATTGTCCTCTTAAACAGAGACCGCCCCTCTTAAGGCCTAGTAAAATACTACAAAATTGTCCTCTTAAACAGAAATCACCCCTCTTAAGGCTTAGTGATATACTACCAAATTGTCCTCTTAAACAGAGGCCACCAATCGTGGTCGTAATCATATGATAGTTGTGTTTATAGCTACCTATGCAATCTCTGCCTATCACTACTGAAGTTGTGAGTTCAAATCCCGCTCAGGAGAGATGTACCCGATACAACATTATGTGATAAAGTTTGCAAATGACTTTCGGCAGGTTAGTGGTTCTCTTCGGGTACTCCAGTTACCTCCACCAAAAAACTGACCACCATGATATTAACTGAAATATTATTAAAGGTGGCGCTAAACTTAAACACCATAAACCTACCCTTCCACCTCCCACCCACACCCCCATTTATCATGTGGGATGGAATATGACAGGTAATGTTTTCAAGTATCCAGTTAGATTTGAAAACTACTAATTGAGTGAAAACAAATCTATGGTTAAGAAATAATTAATGGCAGCCGTAAATTTGTGTTCATTTAACCATGAGTTGGGCATTTATATTCGATTAGCGAGGGATAAAATACGTGTGCATGTTTGTGCCGTTGTGCTTGTATGCAAATCGTCCTTTTATTTGAAAATCGAATATCACTCGTGTTCATATTCAAAATGCTAAGTTTAATTTAATCATGTTAAATCATTGCACCAGCTCTGATTACATCCCAGTAAAAGACAAATCTGCATGAAATTCTGTAATTGCATGTCATTTAGGTTAAAGCAAGGTAATCAAATTGTTTCTTGGGGCCGTCATGGCCATGGCCGTATGGAAGTTGGATTAAGAACTACCTATGCAATCAGTGCTTATCACCACTGATGCGAGTTCGAATCTCGATCAGGCCGAGGTGTACTCAATACAACATTATATGATAAAGTTTGTCAGTGACTTGCGACAGGTCGGCGGTTTTCTCTGTGTAATCCGGTTTCATCCACCAATAAAACTGACTCACAGTATTTGCTGAAATATTGTTGAAAGTGGCTTAAACACCATAAACCAAACCAAATTGTTTCCATGATTAGACATACAGTAATACTATATGAAAATTATCAAACAATATATTTGTTCCATTTATTTGCAGGTATGAAAGTTTTACAAAGTTCAAATTTGTTTTGGAAAATAATGAATTCTCTTATCCGGAGTGACATCACATGATGTAATTGACCAATCAATAAGTAGCATTTATGTTTTGGGGTGAATCCATGAATAATCCTTGGGATTCTACATAGACTTCAATGTTAATTTATTATTTTATATCTAATAGTATAAACAAAAGTTAAATCTAGTTAACGGTAATTAAATTCACTTCTGGTCCTTGTTGACATTAAATCATATCTCTATTTCATTTTCTTCAAAGTACATATATATATATACGACAGGTTTATTTTAAATTATAAAAAAAAATCAAATTTTCCATTGAATTAGAGGTAAAATCCTGAGGATACCTGCTGACAGCACCTTCTTTGATTATCAAATGTCAGGATGTCTGGATAAGATAATACAAAGGTACAAAAGAATGAGACCAGGCCTTTCAATAAGGGGTGGTACCAGGTACTCTTACCCGCCTAAAATGGTCTTTGGTACCTCCTGATTTTAATCAGTGTTGTATAAGATATTCATGAGAATTGTTCAAATTTTAATAAAAAATAATGCCTGTATTAATAGGGAAGTACTGGCAGACTTAAAAAAATATTAAAAACCCTGATGAGAGTCTTTTCAACTCCAACATTTATAATCTACAGTAATACTATTGTCCCAGTGTGGACTTTCACTTCCTGTACTCTTACACTTGTTAAATCCCGTCTTCCATGCTTCACTGGTGGGTACCAGATCTTCCAACTTATAAAATATAGACAAAGTATCATCTTGCCTTGTTTTGGCTTTGAAATACTTCAAAGGAAGTTGTATGTAATTTCCGCTGCTGTCGGAACATCCAGTTGGAGACGTCATGTAAAGAGTATTATATTTTACATCACCCATGATTAAATGTTTGGATTGTTGAATAAAATTGAAATATATCGTGACGTCTCCCGTAATTTCGTTGGTATCAAACAAATTTTGACACTGACTGGTATTTGAAACAACCCATTTGTCATTTTTGTTGTAACACTCAGCATTCTCTACTTTCCATGGTTTAGAATCGCGGTCAAGAATCGTTTGTATCTGTATCTTTGTACTTCCTGTCTTACTAAACTTGATCTTCTTAGCAGGATATATATTTCTCTCGATGTCGATAAGATCAACGAGTTTTATCCAATCGTAATTCATTCTCGTTTGTGCATTTATAGGTAACTCACGACCATCCAGATAAATTCCAACTTGATCGTAGTATCTAGTGGTGTCATGCTTCATTTTCAAAAATTTGGTTGGCTTTTGAAATTTGATTTGACCTCCGTCAGATAGAGCATATGAGAAAATGAACACCAATATGGATCCTATTACAGAAAGAATTAATCCCACCAGTAAAAACACATGGAAAGATTTTCTCATTTTCTCATTTTCATAGTTTTCTTTCCTTCTACGGAAGCAGAATCTGATAATTGCTATTATTAACCTTAATATACATCCAATTATAACAACCGATGCTTTAGAAATTTGGTATATGCTTACTGCTTCCTCACGACAGCTTGCTATTATTACACTTAATGTTATTTGTGGAACTTCTTCAATCCACACTGTGACTGTAGAAACGTAATCAATGTCTATCCAGGACCATTGGTCGGGTTGAAATATTTCCCATCCACCTAAGATCACCTCAAACAAAAACGTTAGAACTCCAATAATGGAAAACGCTAACAAAGTGTTGAGAAGACTGGATTCAATCGTGCCGAACACAAGTCCTTTTTGTAGAAGATGCATATCATTATAAAATAGCCAGTCATTTATCATGTCTGCTGAGTCAATAGCCAATAAGGAGAGGAATACCAACACTTGAACAGATCGTTTTCTTCTGAGTTTGTGTATAGTACACGTCATTGTCTAATGTTTCTGAAAATATTAAAGAAAAACACATTCAGTTGTTTCATTTTTATATGAATTAAAACTTTTTTAACCACTTGTGTGGATTGTTGATATATTTTTAACCTTAAAATATTTTACCTTTTAGCATTTAAACTTTTCTTGTGCCCCTCCCCCTATTCTAGAACATTTTTTTTTTATTTTTAACGTGAGTGAAATTGTTGAAGTACACCCCATTTTTAAATTTAAATATTTATTTTTTTATTATTAAAATGAAATTTTCTTACCTTTGTTTTTGAAGAATAATGTTAATACATATATTCTATGGACATTTCAAGTTAAATGTTTTTGTATGAATGCACAGGATGTTGAGAGATTTTCAACAGTGTCACTTTTTGAGTCATCACTTCTCAGATTACCAGAAAATATTTTTATTAAAGGCTGTCCGAATTGATTTTTTTTTTATATAATATTAACAGACATTCGAATTCTTTTCACTACGACATTTTAATTACAACCTTATAGCATATTTTTTAAACCTGGCTTTTTGTTCAGAACATTTTATTAGTATTAAATATCGATTATTGGCAACTTTTAATATTTAAAAAAAAAATCAATTCTGACAGCCTTTAAGAATTAAATACTTCAGCATGAAATCAACCATTTTTAGATTTAAAAACAATAGCTTAAGCGTGAAAACAGAATACAAAGAACATCATCTCTTAAAAACGTTGAATTTAACATGTTAAAAAATTCAATAAGATATGGTCCTAGAAGAAGAGTTTCTTTTACCAGAAGAGTTTGTAAATTTAGTTGTGGCGACATGTTATAGCTACATTCAAACATGTCTAAGCTGAATTTCCTTGGGAGTCAGGACCATATTTTGAGGGGCAGTCACGGTCGTGATCATATGGTAAAGTAATAATTTTTTGATTAGAAAACGGAAAAATCTAAATATTTCGTAAAGCGTAGATTTTTTTTTAACGCATCCAACGAGAGTTTTGTCAGGAATTTGACTACCATTTTGGAATTGTATAAATATTTACGGTTGAAATTATTCTGAAGGCCCTGCTCATCTGAAAAATTACCAATTTTTGCCGTTATTTTGGTCTTTATTTCAGGCTAAGTTCTTCAAAATAGACCAAGTTTGCTCGTTAAATGTGACAGCCAACTCACTGTGGACGTAATCCCATATAACAATAGGAACGACGGTGGTCCCGCAGCTGGTCTATTGTCTCTTGTCGAAGTGCCGGAGAAGGCTATTGTTCCCTTCATGGTTAATGCATTTGACTACGTGACATTTATACACAGGCTGAGATTTACCTGGACAATTTTGAAAAAAAAAGTGAAATCATAAATTTTCATAATTACTGATTTTTAATTTGACCAAATTCACTGAAGTTAAACATAGAGTACACAATTATTGGATATGAATAAAATTTTATAGGTAAAAACGTTATATACAATCTGTCATTTACAACCGGTGTACCCTTCAATCTGTAATCATGTTGGACTGGATTCAGCTTTCCTCGTTGCTGGACTCGCTGTCATCAAAATCAATTATTATTGGGGGAATCTCACTCCTATCAATGCAATTCTCTTTCCCATACTCCTTTTCTATTTTTATACATGGTCTTCTGCCTTCGCCCAAACTTCCTTTGTAATTCTGCCAAACCCCCCATAAACAAGTTCTTTCACATCCTTCAAACGAAAAGTTGTATTGTTTTCTGCAACAAACCCTTTAACCTGTGCCCAAATAAGTTCTATGGGGTTCAATTCGCAATGGCGAACAGGGGTTCTTAGAATTTCGTGACCGTGTAGGTTGGCAATTTTATCAGTTTTAAAAACGGAAAGGAGTTTCTTAAATTTGATTTTTTCATAAAGTTGTTTTTTTAGTTTCAAGGGGCTGAAAAGGAATGTTGTGTTTTGAAAGATAATCTTGTAAGACAGCTTTTCTCTGATTAAAGTTTGGCACAACAGTTTCTTCAGTCTTGATGTTGTGATAACTGGCATTATCTAAAACGATAACACTTGGGCTTTTTAATGCTGGCATAAGCTGATTTTCGAACCAGTTTAGAAAGATGGGCCCGTTCATTTCTTGGTGATAATCCCCATCTTTAGCTTTGGCAAGAAAAACCAAATCACACCTATCAATCAAACCCTCCTCACGATTACCAGCGTGCAACGGTCAAAATCATCAAGAGTTTTCTTTCTTTCGGTCTGTTGGATTCAGGAGGACTTTTACCATTTACAACTCTATACACAGAACTGTAAGATATGCCAGCAGCCTTGCATGTTCTTTTAATCAAATTATCTGGGGAATAAAATGGTCTTCCCCTGGCCTTCTCAAGCTGAAAAAACTTGAATAGATTTAACACAATGTTTTTACAATCTTTTGACAAGTCCTTTGTTTTACCCATTCTTGCGATGTTTATATATATGTCAAAAAATAGGTTTATGAAGAAATTTTATATGAACTTTTAGAAAGATTTTAAAGTTTAAAAATGGAGTGTCAAAATATGCCTGTACACGTGTCTCTGTCTCTATCAAGGTAAGAATTTACCTGGCTGCTACCTCTAGTTAGTTTACTCCCACCTCTATTTTGGCGGTAAAAATCGGGGAAAATGTCAAATTTCAGATGAGTGCAGCAATAATGAAAGGTTATTGTTAGATGAAATGCATATTTTAAAAATGGTAGTAAAATTCTGCACAAAACTCTCGTTAACTGTGTTTTAAAAAAATGTATTGTTTTCGAGAAAACTCAAATTTTCCGTTTTCTAATCAAAAAATTATTACTTTAGTTGTATTTACAACTACCTATGCAATCAGTGGCTATCACCACTAAAGATGTGAGGTGTACTCAATACAACATTATGTGATAAAGTTTGTCAGTTACTTACGACAGGTCAGTAATTTTCTCCCAGTACTCCGGTTTCCTCCACCAATAAAACTGTCCACCATGATATAACTGAAATATCATTGAAAGTGGCGTTCAACACCATAAACCAAAACCAACCATATTTTGATTTCGGATTAAAAAGTGTTTGGTTTATACTCGTTAAATTAACAAAGATTTCCTACATTGGGACTTTATTTAAAGTTTGGTTTAGACAGGGTTCTTGTTTAATCAGGGTTTAGTTTAGACAGGTTTCACTGTATAGTGCTGTTGGGAAGGGTCCAGAAAACAAAATTTTACCTTTTATTTTTAGTGAATTAAGTTGCCTAATTCATTTTCACCTTATTTATTTAAATGTATTTCATTTTTAAAATAAATTTTCTTACCTTATTTTTAGTGAATAAGAATCATAATATTTAACAGACAACTCCTTCTGTCAAATGTACTTGTATTTATGCACAAGTGGGTGTTCAGAAATTTTCAACATTTCATCCGTCAGAATTAAAGGTTAATTATTTTTTTTTAATTGTAAAAATTACATGTTTAATAAGTATATTAATGTAGATATAGGATTTATTAAGAAATTAAAAGAATTTTCTGATTAAAAAAAAATTATTTTAATTTATTTCACTAGATTAAAAATATTTCAAAATGAACTTACCCTATTTGTGCCTTTTGTATTTTTGGAAATCAACATTAACTTCTGCATCAAGGCAGCTAAATTTATGTCAGTATATGACCATGTCAATGTATGCATATCATGTAAATAACAGAGACAGCAACCTAAATGGTATAATTTGTGCCGAGTCTTTTGTCTTGGTTATGACAAATAAATATATTTAAACCAAGCTATATTTATCACAAAGAATTTCCAAGCTAAAAATAGAAATCTATCAAGAAGTGTTATATAATTGAATAAAATTGTGCTTGTTTAACTTCTTAATGTATAGATAAAAGAAGAAAAAATGGTACATTTTATATATTGATAATTTTTCATAGGAAAAGCATGAAGAAATTTAAGTAAATAGTTTATTTTTCTGAATATGTGTGTTAGGAGTATCAATTTTAATTGCCTCTATTTCTACCATTTTTTTGATAGTTTGGTTTATGGTGTTTAACACCACTTTCAACAATATTTCAGTTATATCGTGCCGGTCAGTTTTATTGGTGAAGGAAACTGGAGTACCCAGAGTAAACCACCAACCTACCTCAAGTCACTGACAACCTTTATCACATAATGTTGTATCAGGATTTTTAGCTCACCTTGCCAAAGGCAAAGTGAGCTTTTGCCATCACTTAGCATCAGTCGTCTTGTCATCAGTTAACTTTTCACATTTTAATCTTCTCCTCTGAAACGGCTTGGCCAAATGAACCGATACTTGGTAGTTAGCATCTAGGGAAGATTCTCTATAAAGATTGCTGACTTTGTCCAGATTCATTAACAAACATGGCCACCACAGGAAATTCTTGTTTCTGATTGGTCGATTTCTGAAAAATCTTCTCCTCTGAAACCGCTTAGCCAAATGAACCAAACCTTGGTAGGCAGCATGTATAGAAGTAGTTCTAATAATAAAACCAAAACCCTAAATGCTCGCTTACTCGCAAGGGTTATAACAGGATGCCATTACACATAATGGAGCAGCCGCCAAGATTTTTTGCACTCGCTTACAGAGCTTCTGATGCCTGCATTTATCAATAATAAGACATAACCTTTCCTTTTGTCCATTATTATAACAAGTTTTTATCACCTACCAGTATTTTAGAATGTAATTCCCACAAAATAAAAATCTTCTCTCTGAACATTTTGAATTTCGTCATTTCCGGTCTCACTATTTGGATGTCGATACCATATTTGGCGATTTAGGCGTGAATGTTTACATCAGCGTGTAGTAAGAAATACCATATTTAGAAAAGCTCTGCCTTCCGTAGCTTCCGGTTATGGAAAACGATCGATAAATTTGAACAAGATTGTTGCTACCTTTGAAAAGCATATATTTCTCAGCCAAACCGATTTAACAAGGACTGGGATCATCAGTAATAGTTATAATAAAATGTTTGAAGCGTAAATAGTGAGTTTTTATGTTGCAACTGCAATTTTTTTTTTTGCTCCATTGTGACGAATGGGACAGCGTTGTAGCTCTGCCGAAACACAAGTTTGTCACAGGAGCTACATTATTGCAGCTAGTATAGAAGGTCCTCTGTAAAGATTGCTCATTTAGTTCCGATTCGTTAACAAACATGGCCACCACAGGCAATTCTTATTTCTGATTGGTTGATTTCTAAAAAATGTTCTCCTCTGAAACTGCTTGACCAAATGAAAAGAAACTTGGTAGGAAGCATGTATGGAAGGTCCTCTATATAAAGATTGCTCATTTCATCCTGATCCGTAAACATATATAGCCACCATAGGCAATTCTTGTTTTTGATTGGTTGATTTCTAAGAAAAATCTTCTTCTCTGAAACCACTTGGCCAAATGAACTGAAACTTGGTTGGAAACATCTATGGAAGGTCCTCTATGAAAATTGCCCAGTTAGTCCCACCACAGGCAATTCTTGTTTCTGGTTGGTTGATTTCTAACAAAGCTTCTCCCCTGAAACCGAGTAACCAAATGAATCGAAATTTGGTAGGAAGCACCTATGGAAGACCTGTTCTGTATAAAGTTTCCTCAAAACCGAATGAAAGGTGAGCGACACAGGCTCAGCCTAGGGGTGTAACGATACACTTTTTCTACAAGCGATACTTATCGCGATATTTGATATGTATTACCATACGTTTTATAGGAAACTGTAACTATTCCTTGAAGTCCATGCTGGTCGCCATGTTTTTTTTTATATGAGGTCGCTTACGTACTAGCGGAAATTATAAATATTTGATATTTGATTAATTAATTTTAAAAGTATAAATTAATCGATTCACTTTTCTCAAAATATTAATTAAATGATCACCAAAAGAAGAAAAGGGAAGTTCAACACTACTTTTTTTTTTTTTATGAGCATCATATCGTTTATATCGTAATCGGCCTCCACGTATCGTGAACCGAACTGTCACCAAAATAATCGTGATTTCGGTGAATCGTTTCCCCCTTAGCTCAGCCCAATGAGCCTCTAGTTAGATTACCCGTAGATTTTGAAATTGTTCCAATAATGTATTTTTTTGTGTTTTTATTTTTATTGTTCAAGAACACTTTAAAAGACTCGTTAACAAACATGGCCGCCACAGTTATAAAATATTACCAAATTGTCCTGATAAACAGAAACCGCCCCTCTTAAGGCTTAGTGATATACTACAAAATTGTCCTCTTAAACAGAGGCCACTCCTCATAAGGCCTAGTAAAATACTACCAAATTGTCCTCTTAAACAGAGATCACCCCTCTTAAGGCTTAGTGATATACTACCAAATTGTCCTCTTAAACAGAGGCCACTCCTCATAAGGCCTAGTAACATACAACCAAATCGTCCTCTTAAACAGAGATCGCCCCTCTTAAGGCTTAGTGATATACTACCAAATTGTCCTCTTAAACAGAGATCGCCCCTCTTAAGGCTTAGTAACATACTACCAAATTGTCCTCTTAAACAGAGATCGCCCCTCTTAAGGCTTAGTGATATACTACCAAATTGTCCTCTTAAACAGAGATCGCCCCTCGTAAGGCTTAGTGATATACTACAAAATTGTCCTCTTAAAACAGGCCACTCCTCATAAGGCCTAGTAAAATACTACCAAATTGTCCTCTTAAACAGAGATCGCCCCTCTTAAGGCTTAGTGATATACTACAAAATTGTCCTCTTATTCTTAAACAGAGGCCACTCCTCATACATCTTCGCTAGCCAAGGGTTACGATTCGGGTCCCCCTTCTCTCCACCCTTGGCAGATCTAGAATACATTTTGTGGATTCACGCTTTAATATTTCATTGGTTACGGCTACCAGTACACGTATCCAATCAGAAGACGTTTTACACGGAGCACATGTTATCGACGAAATGTAAACAAAGATGGCATCGGAATGCTCTCATATGACAACGATTTGCCACTTTCCGTTTTGGTTCCAATGAAAACATTTTTCCCGTCTGCCAAAGCTTTGAAACTTTCACTTGGTTGACAGTAAGTGCTTCCAAATTAAATTTATCATAAATAAGTTTTTCTTCACTGGGCTCTGCCATTTTCAACTCTCCAACATACGCATAGCAAAACGATTCTGATTGGCTGGCGATGACGACTATCTAAGGGGCGCAACTTCGATAAACCACCAGGTGGCATTGCGCGCGAATTTCAAAATGTAATCTAGATCCGCCAAGGGTGGAGAGAAGGGGGACCCGAATCGTAACCCTTGGCTAGAGAAGATGCTCCTCATAAGGCCTAGTAAAATACTACCAAATTGTCCTCTTAAACAGAGATCGCCCCTCGTAAGGCTTAGTGATATACTACCAAATTGTCCTCTTAAACAGAGGCCACTCCTCTTAAGGCTTAGTGATATACTACCAAATTGTCCTCTTAAACAGAGACCGCCCCTCTTAAGGCTTAGTGATATACTACCAAATTGTCCTCTTAAACAGAAGCCACCAATCGTGGTCGTAATCATATGATAGTTGTGTTTATAACTACCTATGCAATCTGTGCCTATCACTTCCTAAGTTGTGAGTTCAAATCCCGCTCAGGCGAGATGTACTCGATACAACATTATGTGATAAAGTTTGCAAATGACTTTCGGCAGGTTAGTTGTTTTCTCCGGGCACTCCAGTTTCCTCCACCAAAAAACTGACCACCATGATATTAACTGAAATATTATTAAAGGTAGCGCTAAACTTAAACACCATAAGCCTACCCTTCCCCACCCCCAATCCATTAATCATGTGGGATGGAATAGGACAGGTAATGTTTTCAAGTATCCAGTTAGATTCCAAAACTACTAATTGAGTGAAAACAAATCTATGGTTAAGAAATAATTCATGGCAGCCGTAGATTTGTGCTCATTTTACCATGAGTTGGACATTTATATTCGATTATTTTTTTCCCCGAGTGCTAGCGAGGGATAAAATACGAATATAAATGCCCAACCCATGGTTAAATGTACACAAATCTACGGCTGCCATGAATTATTTCTTTTCTAATATGACAAATACAGTAATTTGTATGCCCCTAGGCGACCTTAGAATCTGCCACACAACGGCTGTTCCGTTTAGCCCACTTCACATATGAATGCGAATATTGGTTGTTTACGTCGTCAAAATTTCATGTCGGAGGTGGCCGGAACATCAGTCGGGGAAAACCCCAGATGAGTGCGTTTTCATCACATATTTGTGTATACATGTAAACAAAGTAATATAATGTGTAGTTGTTGTGTATGACCTCACGGAAACGGCCTTGTAGGCTTTTATACATAAGAGAAACTTTTTAAATTATGTGTTTTTGATTCCAATCGATAATTTGAGTGTGCAGGTGCTAAAGGTAGATATATACTGACATACTGGTTGACGATATATATAGGCCGTCATATTAGAAAGGTTATTTATATCTGGATTGCTGTTGGAGATCCAATTATCAAGAGGGTGAGGGTTTGAATCTCATTAACCGGTTTAACCCCAACATTTTTGTGCCTGTCCCAAGCCAGTACCTGTACTTTCAATGCCATTTATTGTGCTCCTTATTTGCCGTGGAATCCCAAGTTGGTCTTTTTATTGTGTGTTCAGTGATTTGTAGCGAGAAGTAAATTTTCGTTTTGTTGATATCTGTTGGATTATTGACCATCGCTATTTAAACTTTCTTTTCATATTTGGAGGGCGGGGGTAGAACTTGTGCATGTTTTTGCTGTTGTGCTTGTATGCAAATCGTCCTTTTATTTGAAAATCGAATATCACTCGGGTTCATATTCAAAATGCTAAGTTTAATTTAATCATGTTAAATCATTGCACCAGCTCTGATTACATCCCAGTAAAAGACAAATCTGCATGAAATTCTGTAATTGCATGTCATTTAGACTAAGGCAAGGTAATCAAATTGTTTCTTGGGGCCGCCATGGCTGTATGGAAGTTGGATTAAGAACTACCTATGCAATCAGTGCTTATCACCACTGATGCGAGTTCGAATCTCGATCAGGCCGAGGTGTACTCAATACAACATTATATAATAAAGTTTGTCAGTGACTTGTGACAGGTCGGTGGTTTTCTCTGTGTAATCCGGTTTCATCCACCAATAAAACTGACCGTCACAGTATTTGCTGAAATATTGTTGAAAGTGGCCTTAAACACCATAAACCAAACCAAATTGTTTCCATGATTAGACATACAGTTATACTATATGAAAATTATCAAACAATATATTTGTTCCATTTATTTGCAGGTATGAAAGTTTTACAAAGTTCAAATTTGTTTTGGAAAATAATGAATTCTCTTATCCGGAGTGACATCACATGATATAATTGACCAATCAATAAGTAGCATTTATGTTTTGGGGTGAATCCATGAATAATCCTTGGGATTCTACATCGACTTCAATGTTAATTTATTATTTTATATCTAATAGTATTAACAGAAGTTAAATCTAGTTAACGGTAATTAAATTCACTTCTGATCATTGTTGACATTAAATCATATCTCTATTTCATTTTCTTCAAAGTATATTATATGACAGGTTTATTTTAAACTATAAAAAAAAATATTCAAATTTTCCATTGAATTAGAGGTAAAATCCTGAGGATACCTGCTGACAGCACCTTCTTTGATTATCAAATGCCAGGATGTCTGAATAAGAGAATACAAAGGTTAAAAAAAAAGAATTAGACCAGGCCTTTCCTAAAATGGTCTTTGGTACCTCCTGATTTTAAAAAGTGTTGTATAAGATATTCATGAGAATTGTTCAAATTTTAATATAAAAAGTACTGGCAGACTTGAAAAATATTAAAAGCCCTGATGAGACAGTGTCTTTTCAACTCCAACATTTATAATCAACAGTAATACTTTTGTCCCAGTGTGGACTTTCACTTCCTGTACTCTTACACTTGGTAAATCCCGTCTTCCATGCTTCACTGGTGGGTACCAGATCTTCCAACTTATAAAATTTAGGAAATCCATCTTGCTTTGTTTTGGCTTTGAAATATTTCAAAGTAAGTTGTGTGTAATTTCCGCTGCTGTTGGAACATCCTCTTGAAGGATTCGTGTAAAGAGTATTATATTTTACATCACCCATGATTAAATATGTGGATTGTTGAATAAAAGTGAAATATATCGTGACATCTGCCGTTGTTTCGTTGGTGTCAAACAAATTTTGACACTGACTGGTATTTGAAACAACCCATTTGTCATTTGTGTTGTAACACTCAGCATTCTCTACTTTCCATGGTTTAGAGTCGCGGTCAAGAATCGTTTGTATCTGTATCTTTGTACTTCCTGTCTTACTAAACTTGATCTTCTTAGCAGGATATATATTTCTCTCGATGTCGGTAAGATCAACAAGTTTTATCCAATCGTAATTCATACTCGTTTGTGCATTTATAGGTAACTCACGACCATCCAGATAAATTCCAACTTGATAGTAGTATTTAAATGTGTCATGCTCTTTCAAAAATTCTGTTGGCTGTTGAAATTTGATTTTACCTCCTCCTTCAGGTAGAGCATATGAGAAAATGAGCACTAATGTAGATCCTATTGCACAATAAATTAATCCCACCAGTAAAACTGAATAGCAAGAATTGAATATTTTCTCATTTTCATAGTTTTCTTTCCTTTTACGGTAGCAGAAGATGATAATTGCTATTATTAACCTTAATACACTTCCAATTAAAACAATTGATGCTTTTGAAATTTGGAATATGCTTACCGCATCCTCACGACAGCTTGCTATAATTACACTTATTGTTATTTGCGGAATTTCTTCAATCCACACTGTGACTGCGGAAACGTAATCAACGTCTATCCAGGCCATATCGTCTGGTTGAAATATTTGTTTTCCAACTAAGCTCACCTCTAGAAAAAACGTTAGACTTCCAATAATGGAAAATGCGAACAAAGCGTTGATAAGACTGGATTCAATGGGGCCGAACACGAGTCCTTTTTCTAGAAGAAACATATCATTATAAAATAGCCAGTCACTGATCATATCTACTGAATCAATACCCAATAAGACGAGGAATATAAACGCTTGAACATAGCGTTTTCTGAAGAATTTATCAATATCTATATTGCACGGCATTGTCTAATGTTTCTGAAAATATTGAAGAAAAACACATTCAATTCATAAAAAAACAGGAATTAATGATTTTAAATGAAAAGAAATTAAAACTAATTCAAAAGAAATTTTCCATATGATATAAAACTCATGTCCACATTAATTACCGTTATTCCAGCAACTCATGTGCACTAAATTTGTGTTGTACATTTTTGTTATTACATGTATCTCTGAGTCTATACCTCTGCTTGTGGTCTATTATTCCTGAGGGTATTATATGTCCAGTAGCCAGTGTTTCAGTACTGACATTGTTTACTAGATATATTGGTTATTGAAATTTACAGACATAATTATTAGCTCACCTTGCCAAAGGCAAAGTGAGCTTTTGCCATCACTTAGCATCCGTCATCCGTTAACTTTTCACATTTTAATCTTCTCCTCTGAAACAGCTTGGCCAAATGAACTGAAACATGGCAGGAAGCATCCTTGGAAGGTTCTGTATAAGATTGATAAATTAGTTCAAATTTGTTAACAAACATGGCCACCACAGGTAATTCTTGTTTCTGATTGGCTGATTTTTAAAAAAATCTTCTCTTCTGAAACCGCTTAGTCAAATGAACCGTAATTTAGTAGGAAGCATCTATGGAAGGTCCTCTATAGCGATTGCTCATTACATGCCGATCTATTAACAAACATGGCTACCACAGGCAATTCTTGTTTCTGATTGGCCGATTTTTAAAAATCTTTTCCTCTTAAACTGCTTGGCCAAATGAACCGAAACTTGGTGGGAAGCACAGGTATGGAAGGTACTGTATTAAGTTTCCTCAAAGCAGAATGAAAGGTGAACGACACAGGCTCAGTGGGCTGAGCCTCTAGTTATTAAAGCTAACGTTCTCCTCCCTCAGGCATATATATGTGACCTTAAACGGTTTTGACTATCCTCTTTAGGCCCTGTGGCTTCCCAATCTATGATTTTGAGCCTACTTGATGAAGGTTATTCCAGAAACATGTGATGCATAATAAATTAGTAGTCATGATCGTGTGGTAATTGGATTTACAACTACCTATGCAATCTACCTATCGCCACTAAAGTTGGGAGTTTTAATCCCGCTCATGACAAGGTGTACTTGATACAACTTTATGTTATATATCTGACTTGCGACAGGTCAGGGGTTTTCTCCGGGTACTCTGGTTTTTCCACCAGTAGATGGCATTAAACACCATAACCCTACCCCCCTCCCCCTATTCTTAAGCCATAAATTGAAAGAAGGACAAACAATGCAATGTCCAAAAGATAAAGGACAATAGCCTAGGACAAACAATAATCTACAAAGCACATACAAAACTAAAGATTAAGCAACACATACCCCCACTAAACAAGGAGAGTGAACTCAGGAAACGTTAGCATTATTGACATCTGTCCTGTTACTGTTAAACGACATGTGCATCAATACATCTGTAGTGAAATTTAAGGACCAGATTTTATAAGTGGAAGAGGAAATACAAGTACATGTATTGTTTTTCCAATCAATTAAATATATTTTCAATTTGCCAAATATGTACAATAGCCTTGAGAAAACCGTATCATTAAGTGGCATAGGCCAAATAAATAAGGGGCTGTCGTGATCGTATGGTAGTTGGATTGACAACTACCTTTAGTAAAGGCTTTACAATCAGTGCCTCTCACCACTAAAGTTGTGAGTTCGAACCCCGTTAATGGCAAGATTTACTCAATACAACATTATGTGATGTTAGTGACTGGCAACAGATTGGTTGTTTTCTCCGGGTACTCCAGTTTCCTCCACCAATAAAACTGACTGCCACGATATAACTGAAATATTGTTGAAAGTGGCATTAACCGCCATAAACTAAACCAAGTAAATAAGTATGCATGTTTTTGTTAAATAACTTAAATTTCTTTTGCCGAGAGTTTATAAGGGTATATGAATCCGTAACTTCTGCCAGGCTTATTATTAATCACAGAGTCACAGTCACGTGTATAAAGGTGCATTTATGTGAACCTATTTTTGATTCACCTAATGTTTGTTCCTTTGGATACTTTATTATAAACAACTCCATAATATTCTTATATTCTATTCTTATTATTCCATTAGGAATAAATCTTGTGTATTTTTTTACTGTTCCAATCGGCCCTCATGATGAGAACCAGTCCTCCAGCCAAAGACCAGTAAAACTGTGTACAGACCTGTAAATTTTTCAGTTATTTTTGTAAGAACTATGAAAATAAATTCAAGGATTTGATTTGGACCAGTGAATTCAAATTTTCATATCCAGATTTGTGGAATAGATATTATTAAATGTTTGTTACACTCGGTACAAATGATATCAGATATGGCAGAAATTCTATCTCATCACAATATCCTTTTTTCAAACATAAAACTGCTGTTATGTTCTAGAACATTTTTGTTTACTTTTAATGTGAGTGCAATTGTTGAAGCAAATCATTCTTATACACCCCATTTTTAAATATATATAAAAAAGTGTATTAAAAAAAAAAATTCTTACCTTTCTTTTTGAAGAATAATGTTAATTCAAATTCAATGGACTTGATTGTTTTTGTATGAAACCACAGAATGTTGAGAAATTTTCAAGTGACAAGTTTTGAGTTATCAATTCTAAAATACCAGAAAATCACAATTAAAGGATAATTTTATTAATTTTATTGCAAATCCCTGCATTAGCAACCTTAAGCTAATAACGTGGACCTTGACACTTTGAGTTTTCTTAACAAAATGTCTTTAAAATTTTATTATTGTTATTGAATTATTTAGCAGCTATGCTGGTTTTAGGAATATGTGTGCTATAAAATTACATAATATTAAATAAAAATATGCACAGTAGTATATCTAACTAATTAAAAATAATTACTTCTAATGTAAAAATCACTTTGGAAGAATATAAATTTGTAATTTAACAACTTTCATTAGACAAATACTGTAGTTTCAAATTCTTTAAAAATCAACCAACGTTTTCTATCAAAAATAATTTGTTATTAAATAAGAACATTATTTATCATTCTTTTCATTTTCCAAAGTCAAATTTACAGACGTTTTCAGTTTTGAATAAATTTTCTTACATTTAAATATGAATTTCAGTTTTGAAACAATTTTTGTGCAACTGCCATTTACCATGTCTTTTACAGAACGACAACCAATGCCGAGATTCGTAATGAAATTAATACAAATAGAATTATTAAAATATTTCGGTGAATATTATCTTTTCTTTCATAAAAAATGAACATCGATTTTTACTATCGAGATAAAAATAATTTACTAGAAAAATCATCCTAAAAATATCAGCCAATCAAATCGTTTGTACAATACATTAATTGAAGATGGCGCCTTTTGAAGAAGTTGTCCGCTATACGTGGCTGTAACAAATCAACAAAAAGTCGTATTTAAAACAATTACTTTGGATAAAATTGACGATTCTCGATAGCAACAATATGTGAGAAAACGAAACATATCAGTAAGTGCGCTTGCCATGCGCTCAACTCTGAAAACGTGGTTTTAAGTGTACTTTGACAGGTAGGGAGAATGTCAAACATGACAAATCATCAAGTGCATGTAAAAAAAAATCGAACAATTTAACAATATCACCTAATTAACTTCATATATTCAATGTCTTTAGTTTTGACTTCACTGTCTATTCACAAATTACACAATATAATAATAATAAAAATATATGGAGTGCAGTTTTAACAGTTTTTAACATCAGAAAACTGGGAGATGATTCAACGTAGTCGTAGAGCTGCCCGGATGGTCTACGCTGACTACCAAACAACCAGCAGTGTTTCAACTATGCTGAATCAACTCCAATGGACAGCTCTACAAGAACGCAGGGCCCAAGCTAAAGCGTGCATGATGTACCGTGTTGTGAACCAGCTGATCGATATTCCATCTCAGATCCTGGTACCTACTAGATACGATAACGTAACCCTCAGTCCGCTTTTGCACCCAGCGAGGGTTACGAATCGGTCCCATTCAACGTATGGGAGCAGCGCCCGGAGTGATTCACACCGAGCGTTTTTTTTGTCCTAATTCCGTTGTAAGTGGTTGGAAAAATTAACGGGGGTGAAAGATAAATATATTTAGGTAAACCTTGAGGTGTTAAGTAAACGCTGCATCAATCCATGGTAGACTTATATCCATCTGAAAATTGGAATGCATGAAATCTTCTTTCTGTCCGACATTTTGCTTACAAGTTGCTATTTCACGTGCACTTGCCTCGTTTTGGAGATATCCTTATTTGTTTATCAATCGTAGTAAAATGTCGTAGTAAGTTTTTCATATTTGGCATTCAGATCCATATATGGATAGGCTCTGCCTATCATGAGAGTATACGTAAGGTGCCATGGCGGACAATTTTTTTTTTTTTCGAATACTAAATCGATCGTAAAGGTAGAAACAGATATTGTAACACTTATTTCGTATCGCCATTACTTAAAAATTGTAGGGAATAATAAGTTATGACCAGATATGCAAAAAGAAAGTTGAAATATTCACTTAACGAAAATTTTAATTTGCTCCCATATGTTGAATGGGACCGATTCGTAACCCTAACTGGAGCACAAGCGGAATGAGGGTTACGTTATCGTATCTAGGTACCTACCATCTCGCCCAGAGGCAATAACATAACTTTCCTGGTGCCATACACAAGGACCATCATCTATCAGAAATCCTTCTTCCCGGATGGCATTCGTATCTGGAACTCTTTACCATCACAAGCAGTCATAGCTCCCTCTATCGACTGCTTCAAGTCCCAGATCCAGGCCACCACCATCAGACACTAGATCTACTGGATGTTTTTAATCGCACCTTGTATATAAATTACTTCACCTGTACATAGTTTTCCTTGCACCACATGCGCCAGTACGATAATCCACAACAGTGGCCTGTATTTTATTGGAAGAAGAAGAAGAACAATACATGTCAAAAACCCATTTGTTTCAATATGATATCTTATAGGAAGAAATTGAGATAAAAAAATAACTAAAGCTTGAAAACAATACAAAGAACATCATCTCTTATAAACGTTGAACTTTACATGTCAAAAAATTAAATAAGATAGGATTCTACAAGAAGAGTTTTCTTTTACCAGATGAGGGTGTTGGTTTGTGTAGATTTAGTTGTGGGGACATATAACCAGGACCCTCCTAACAGCATTATATGCCTCCGAGCACAACCCACTTGTTATTATAAAAATTGATATTAATTTAGTAAAGCACATGCTAAATATGCATTTTCCAATAACAAATATTTATTGTTTAGTATAGTATTTATTGACAAATCATAACATACATAGATTAGCATGGAGCCCATATGCTTGTGGGGGCCCTGGTAGATATGATAACATAACCCTCAGTCTGCTTTTGCTCCCAGTGAGGGTTACAAATCGGTCCCATTCAACGTATGGGAGCAGCGCCCGGAGTGATTCACACCGGGCGTTTTTTTTGTCCTAATTCCGTTGTAAGTGGTTGGAAAAATTAACGGGGGTGAAAGATAAATATATTTAGGTAAACCTTGAGGTGTTAAGTAAACGCTGCATCAATCCATGGTAGATTTATATCCATCTGAAAATTTGAATGCATGAAATCTTCTTTCTGTCCGACATTTTGCTTACAAGTTGCTATTTCACGTGCACTTGCCTCGTTTTGGAGATATCCTTATTTGTTTATCAATCGTAGTAAAATGTCGTAGTAAGTTTTTCATATTTGGCATTCAGATCCATATATGGATAGACTCCGCCTATCACGAGAGTATATGTAAGGTGCCATGGAGGACAAGATTTTTTTTTTCGAATACTAAATCGATCGTGAAGGTAGAAACAGATATTGTAACACTTATTTCGTATCGCCATTACTTAAAAATTGTAGGGAATAATAAGTTATGACCAGATATGCAAAAAGAAAGTTGAAATATTCACTTAACGAAAATTTTAATTTGCTCCCATATGTTGAATGGGACCGATTCGTAACCCTAACTGGAGCACAAGCGGAATGAGGGTTACGTTATCGTATCTAGGTACCTACCATCTCGCCCAGAGGCAATAACATAACTTTCCTGGTGCCATACGCAAGGACCATCATCTATCAGAAATCCTTCTTCCTGGATGGCATTCGTATCTGGAACTCTTTACCATCACAAGCAGTTATAGCTCCCTCTATCGACTGCTTCAAGTCCCAGATCCAGGCCACCACCATCAGACACTAGATCTACTGGATGTTTTTAATCGCACCTTGTATATAAATTACTTCACCTGTACATAGTTTTCCTTGCACCACATGCGCCAGTACGATAATCCACAACAGTGGCCTGTATTTTATTGGAAGAAGAAGAAGAACAATACATGTCAAAAACCCATTTGTTTCAATATGATATCTTATAGGAAGAAATTGAGATAAAAAAATAACTAAAGCTTGAAAACAATACAAAGAACATCATCTCTTATAAACGTTGAACTTTACATGTCAAAAAATTAAATAAGATAGGATTCTACAAGAAGAGTTTTCTTTTACCAGATGAGGGTGTTGGTTTGTGTAGATTTAGTTGTGGGGACATATAACCAGGACCCTCCTAACAGCATTATATGCCTCCGGGCACAACCCACTTGTTATTATAAAAATTGATATTAATTTAGTAAAGCACATGCTAAATATGCATTTTCCAATAACAAATATTTATTGTTTAGAATAGTATTTATTGACAAATCACAACATAAATAGATTAGCATGGAGCCCATATGCTTGTGGGGGCCCTGGTAGATAGGATAACATAACCCTCAGTCTGCTTTTGCTCCCAGTGAGGGTTACGAATCGGTCCCATTCAACGTATGGGAGCAGTGCCCGGAGTGATTCATACCGGGTGTGTTTTTGTCCTAATTCCGTTGTAAGTGGTTGGAAAAATTAACGGGGGTGAAAGATAAATATATTTAGGTAAACCTTGAGGTGTTAAGTAAACGCTGCATCAATCAGGGCTCTCACTACTTTGAAATCAGAGGGAGAAGTGACTTCTCTTTCAGGTGCTGACAAAAGAGAAGTGGGAGACAACAGGGAGAAGTCAAAATATTTCTCTAATTGCACCACTTTTCACATTTGCGGGGCGTTATCGTGGCATTTCGTATGTTATAATGTACTTGTTATCCATTAAGGTATATTCAGTAGTTGTTTAATTCCTTGTTCTCTCTGATTACATATGTCCTTGTATTTGTTTTTTGTTTGTTTGTATTAAATAAACCCTTTTCAGATTCTTTGTTAATGTCTTGCAGATGATAAAGACACATATATGATAGGCAACTATTGTCCAATAAATAATAGATAAATGAAATTGAATAATAATAAAAAAATTCGACATCAGCATTGTTTCAAACAAGTCACACATAGATAAAATGACAAAACATTAGATAAGAATCTAAACATATATTAACAACAATTATACAGATTTGAAACAACATATGCATGTCAAAAAATGATGAACAAAAAGAAAGTCCAAAACATGCACACAGTTCTATATTAAGGACATTCAGTTCACTGAACTGAATAATCATGTTGGTTGGACAACTGAAATCATCTATGTAAATAAAGCAAATTATGTGGGAATATACTGAATAAAATGACATATATCAGGGGTCGACTTTAAGAGAGAAAAAAATACTGGCCAATTTGGGCCAGTAAAATTGTTGAGCAACTGGCCCCTTCAAAATTTGACTGGCCCGAGAAATATCGGTCCACAAACCGATATGAAAGGGGGGATTTGCAACCCCCCCCCCCTACTAAAGAATCAGGAAACTAAAGATCGAGCATTATGAACCCCATTAAAACCTTGCGTGAACTCATTTTCTCTGGAAGGATGAGCAGTTCCTGCTCCACTAGTGGCATCCGCAAATAATTAAATTGACTGTCAGTGATTTAAACATGTACATATAGCTTTTGTATTCTGTGAATGAATGTTGTACTTGCTCCAAACAAGGGTAAAGTTCATGACATTTTCCCATGCATGCAGTGTTTTTAATGCATTACAATTAACAGGTATGGTTAGAAGATAATCAAACAATCTACATATAGTCAAACTTGTCTCAGTGACTCCCTCTATAACGGCTTCCTTTGTTAGTCAACCTTATTTATTCATCTCCAGCGTTTTCCCATGCATTCAACCTTTATATAACGACCCACTGTCTAATGCGACTAACGATCGTGTTCTTTGGGTAAGAATCCTTCGTATAACACTTACAACGGAATTAGGACAAAAAACCGCCCGGTGTGAATCACTCCGGGCGCTGCTCCCATACGTTGAATGAGACCGATTCGTAACCCTCGCTGGGAGCAAAAGCAGACTGAGGGTTATGTTATCATATCTACCAGGGCCCCCACAAGCATATGGGCTCCATGCTAATCTATGTATGTTGTGATTTGTCAATAAATACTATACTAAACAATAAATATTTGTTATTGGAAAATGCATATTTAGCATGTGCTTTACTAAATTAATATCAATTTTTATAATAACAAGTGGGTTGTGCCCGGAGGCATATAATGCTGTTAGGAGGGTCCTGGTTATATGTCCCCACAACTAAATCTACACCCTCATCTGGTAAAAGAAAACTCTTCTTGTAGAATCTTATCTTATTTAATTTTTTGACATGTAAAGTTCAACGTTTATAAGAGATGATGTTCTTTGTGTTCTGTTTTCAAGCTTTAGTTATTTTTTTATCTAAATTTCTTCCTATAAGATATCATATTGAAACAAATGGGTTTTTGACATGTATTGTTGTTAAAACTGCACTCCATATATTTTTATTATTATTATATTGTGTTATTTGTGAATAGACAGTGAATTTATCCTATATTTTCAACCAAAAAAATCCTATTTTCCTATATAATTTTGGTCAATAGTGGCTTGATACCCTGATTCCATGTGATATAAGGTTAGGGGCTATAGTATTTGATGCCACTTTCAACAATATTTCAACCATGTGATATATAATATAGCTTGTCCTCTCATGAACACAAAATATATGAGGGGCCATCGTGATCGTATGATAGTTGGATTTACAACTACCTATGCAATCGGTGCCAATAACCACTAATGTGAGTTTGAACCCTGCTCAACCGAGTTGTACACGATACAACATTATGTGTTAAAATTTGTCGGTGATTGGTACACCAGTTTCCTTCACCCATAAAACTGACCACAACAATATAACTGAATTATTGTTGAAAGTAATGTTAAGCACCATGAACCAACCAATCTTAAGAGAGGATGGACGGAGTTAAGCCAAATGTTTGAATTTAGGAGGGCTCATGTCTTATTTACGTTATTTGTGTTTGTTTGCATATAGTGGTGTCCAACACATATTGTTTTATGTTTTTGTTTTGTACTCTATGTTGCTATTTTCTCTGGATTGTCCATTTTTTATTGCCCCTTCGTGATTCTCTAACGTTTATTTAAAGGGGCATTAGCTACGATTTTGACCAAAAAAATTATATGTTTTGGAAATTGGTAAATAGCTTTAAAATGATGAAATAAAGGTAAATATTTCACATTAAACAGCTTATCATACCACTTTTCACCTTTTGAGAATGAAAATTACCATCGATTTGTTATTTCCTTGCAAGCAAATAATTTGACCTCGCTTTCTCTGTATGCAACTGACCTTACTAGTGACAGATAAAAACAAATAATTTGTATTTTGTCGCTTATTATAATTAACTGCAAACTTGCATGGTTCTTTGTCCGTAATTAACGCCGACTAAAAGCAAATTCACAGAAAATAAGAAATAAGTGCACTGTTATATTGATTTAATGACGATTCGGCAAACTCTGTAAGCAATGCAGATAATTAATAAGATGGCGTCCATTTCTTGATCGATCTCAAAACACGAGCAGTTGCACCTTTTTTACAGGTTAAAAGTTTATTTTGTTTGGTAACACTTTTATTATTGTTAAAAATAATTTTTGTGTCTATGTGAACTAATGCATGGTGGTTGAGTGTCAGTAGAATCACTGAAATGGATACATTAGATATACAGGATTGAAATGATGATGATGATGATGTCCGTTTTGTTCTAGACCGACACGATAAGATAGATGTTTATAGTTCTATCTCACTGAAACAATATGTCTCTCTACTCTGATACATTATCCTGAGCTAATCAGTCATTTCTCTTACTCCTTTATGTACATCTGACTGAGCTAATCAGTCATTTCTCTTACTCCTTTATGTACATCTGACTGAGCTAATCAGTCATTTCTCTTATTCCTTTATGTACATCTGACTGAGCTAATCAGTCATTTCTCTTACTCCTTTATGTACATCTGACTGAGCTAATCAGTCATTTCTCTTACTCCTTTATGTACATCTGACTGAGCTAATCAGTCATTTCTCTTACTCCTTTATGTACATCTGACTGAGCTAATCAGTCATTTCTCTTACTCCTTTATGTACATCTGACTGAGCTAATCAGTCATTTCTCTTACTCCTTTATGTACATCTGACTGAGCTAATCAGTCATTTCTCTTACTCCTTTATGTACATCTGACTGAGCTAATCAGTCATTTCTCTTATTCCTTTATGTACATCTGACTGAGCTAATCAGTCATTTCTCTTACTCCTTTATGTACATCTGACTGAGCTAATCAGTCATTTCTCTTATTCCTTTATGTACATCTGACTGAGCTAATCAGTCATTTCTCTTACTCCTTTATGTACATCTGACTGAGCTAATCAGTCATTTCTCTTATTCCTTTATGTACATCTGACTGAGCTAATCAGTCATTTCTCTTACTCCTTTATATACATCTGACTGAGCTAATCAGTCATTTCTCTTACTCCTTTATGTACATCTGACTGAGCTAATCAGTCATTTCTCTTACTCCTTTATGTACATGCCTAGTGGAGAAAAAGAAACAGCAAATACCAATTGATAGTATTTGGTTTGACCCAATCGAGGCTCGTACCGACGATCTACCGAACATGATAACCATTACACTACCGATGTGTTTCATTTTTATTTGACAACACTGCAATAATTGCTACATACTTTGTTATTCTCATGTCTATTTGTTTCACCTAAATATACAGTCAAACCTGTATAAAAAAGTCACCTTTGGGACCAAGAAAAAGTGGCCTTATAAGACCGATGACCTCTTAAAAGAGGTTCAATTCATATAAAATTTTCTATGAATGGACAAGAAAAAGGTGACTGTTTAATAGCAGTCATCGACTTTAGCAGTGGCCCACGGCCAGTGAAAATTGATTCGGACCAGTGACTTTTGCCAATTTTTTTCAATAGAATCTATATAGATATACTAATATTGAAGTTTTCGGGCCAGTAAATTCGAAAGTCTAATTTCAAAGACTAATAGAGGTAACTGCATGGGCAGGTTTGACTACTTTGTTATTCTGATGTCAGCATGTGACTCCGTTGTCTTGCCTAAATATATTTTGTTGTCAAATGAAAATGAAACCTTCAATAAAAACTGTTGTAATTTTATCACATGAAATCAAAATTAATAGGATTCAGAGTTTTTAATTTATTTTGTTTTCTTGTGAACAAGGGAGATAACTCCAACTTTTTATAAAAATTATAAGCATTGACAAAGTAAATGTTTCGTTACTGCATAAAATACTTTCGCACAGTTAGAAACTTGTATATACTTGTACACAATTTTGTTAAACAGAATGGATTTCATATAATGTCAATTATTTTTTTTAAGTATAAACAATTTCAGGTATTCAAACATTTGACACGAATATTCTTATCCCAGTTTGGGCTTTCGCTTCCAGAACTTTGACAACCAACGAATCCTGTTTTCCATGCATCTTTGATTGACACTAAGTCTTCAGATGTATAAAATTTTAGCAAAGTTTTGAAGACACCTCCATTGGGCAAAAGCAAATGAAATCTGTCTTCTGTGTGAGTGTTAGCTTTGAAATATTTCAAATGCACTTGTGTATGATTTCCACGGTCATTGAAGCACTCTCCTGATTCTGTATAACGTGCATTGTATTTGACATCGCCCATGAAAAGATGGCTCGATTGTTTGATGAAATTGAAATAAAGGACATATTCTGCTGTTGAATCGGTAGGATGAAATAATTTTGAACACTGATTAGATTGTGAAACAAACCAGCCATTCGTTTCATTATAGCACTCGGTCCTCATGGACCGTGTTAGTATATTTCCATAATCACGTGTAAGAGAAGTTTGAATTTGTATTTTCATATTTCCGTTCTTTTTAAATTTGATCTTTTGTGCTGGATATGGGCTTTTCTCTAGGTCTGTAAGATCAAGTAATTTTATCCACTCGTCTCGAACGTACATTTGATCTTGGCCATTACGTAACTGGTTAGCATTTAGGTAAATTCCAACATGAGGATAATATTTCGAAGTATCTCGCTGTGTCAGTACAAATTCTTTGGGTTCTTGAAACCTGATTACATCTCCATCTCGTATAACGTGCGAAAAAGCAAAGACGAGTGCCGAGCCTAATATCGAAAGAATTAAACCTAGCATTAATAATCCGGAGCAGCATTTGAACGTTTTTCTGTTTTTATAATCGTCACGTCTTTTACGCAAGCAGTATCTTATTACACTGATGAGTAATCTACCAATGCAGCCGATAATAACGATGGAGGCTTTCACAATTTGGTAGATACTGACACCTTCTTCCCGACAACCTGCAATTATCACACTTATTGATATTTGTGGTATTTCCTCAAACCACACAGTGAATGCAGACAGGTAATCCACATCTATCCACGCTTTTTCATCTGGCCGAAATATCTCTCGTCCAAAATTTATTATTTCCACCAAAAATGTCACAACACCAGTGCACGAAAATCCCAACAATATGTAGAGCAGAGTTGTATCGATTGGTCCGAAAACTAATCCTTTTTCTTGCAGGCGCATATCATTATAAAATAACCAATCACTTAGCAAGTCGGCGAAGTCAACTGCAAATATTACTAGAAATACCAACACTTGTATACAAAAGTTACTTTTAAGATTGTACATACAGCCCATCTTTGTTTCTGAAAAAGAGAATGAAAAATTTGGATGACTTTACAACATTGCATGCATGTATTCAAATCTAGGTTACTTAAATGTCTTGCAGTAATAACTTGTAAAAATACCCAAGAATAAATCCTCTGTACCAGAGATGATTTATTTAATACAGATATAAGTTTATCACAGGTCCGGCCCTCTCCACAATGTAATTGTTCACTTTCAAAAGAATAGGTGGAAACCCTCTATAGCCATGCTGGTAGTCACGATACTATTAAATTTAACATATATTATAGATCCCACCCTAATTAATACTACTTCAATGTATATCTATAGTACTGTATATAGTGTAACCTAATGGCAGAGTGTTACTTCATTCTACCATATTATGTTTTGCTGATAGTCACAATACAGTGAGTCCTGTCTAAACGGAACCCCGAGTAAGCCGAAAACCTGCCTAAGCTAAACAGACTTTATTGTCCCATCTACTAAATGTCTTATGTAATTTGAACCTGTGTAAACCAAACACCTGTCTAAACTGAACAAATTCTTCAGCCCCAAAGGGGTTCTGTTTAAACAGGTTTTACTGGACTATTAAATATAATATATATAGAAAGGATACCACCCTAATATATCTACTGTGCTGTATATAGTGTAACCTAATGGCAGGGTGTTACTTCATTCTACCATAGCGGTTATTAGGTTTTGTCTCCTATAATCGTTAAATCATATTTTATCAAGTGCAAAATCAGATTTGTATACATTGTAAGAAGTTCCTGAGGTAGGTGCAATAGATAACAATATTACTATTGGATGTCATTAAGGTACCCTTAATCGTAATGAGGGGCCGTCATGATCTTATGGTAGTTTGATTTACAACAATCTGCAATCGGTGCCTATCACCGCTAAGGTTGTGGGTTCGGACCCCATTTATGGTGAGGTGTACTCGATACAACATTATGTGATAAATTTGTCACTGACTTGTGACAGGTTGGTGGTTTTCTCTGGGTACTCGGTTTCCTCCACCAATAAAAACTGGCCACCACGATATAACTGAAATATTGTTGAAAGTGGCATTAAACACAATTAACCTTACCTTAGCCTAACCAAAAGTGTGTGTAAATTCACTGGTACATGTATATTACATTTTTATCATGTTTTTGTCTTAAAAATCTTTTGAAAAAAAAATGTTTTCAACACACTTACCTTATTTGACCTGTCTGTGTCCAATTTATTTGTTTACTTCCACCTGTATGTTGTATCTTTGAGGTAAAGTTCACTGTAAATGTGGTAAGGAAACTCACTGTAATTGTATATATAGCTATGGATTAAACTCATGTGGAAATCAGGGGAGAAAAAAAGGATACTCCATTTTTATCATAAAATATAAAAATATATTATAATGAACATATTCCAGCACAAGATGTGTTCACAATAGAACAATATAATATGTTTTCTATAATGTTTACAGTAAAACCATATACGTTTTCTATAATCTTCACAATGAAACAATTTAAGTTTTCTATAATGTTTCAGAATATAGAAAATCCTAATTTTGAAAAAAATAGTTCAGTTAAATTATTGATGCAAAAATGCTGCATATTTTCAGTAGTATTGATGCACCATCATTATACCTACGAATCTTAATCCTAATGTTATTGCATACCAATATGCATGAAAATGCAAGAATGTGTGAAAAATATTGATTAGGTATATCAAATTTGCCATTGGTAATTGTTAAAACACAATTTGTATGTGAAGCTAGATTTAATCTGAGTTTTCTGATTAGCTTAATTCATGGTGTATCCATGTAGTATAAATAACAATTTGTCTGCTATCTATTAATGAACCATTTTTTGAGGATGGGAATGAGGGTATCTTCAAACTAACCATTTTTGAGTGAGTGAGTGATTGTTGTTTAATGCCAATTCAGCAATTTTCAGCTATATCATGGCGTGAACAAGTTAATTTTCAATGAGATGATGATGATAAGGTCCGCTTTGTACTAGACCAACATGCTGAGTTGGATTTTTATAGTGCTAGCTCACTGAAACAACAGTCCGCAGGTAGACATGTCGCTCCACTCGGACACATTATTCTGAATCCGAACCAACCAGTCTTTGCTCTTTCTCCATAATGCTGTGTACTTAGCGGAGAAACAACAAATACTAATTTTAAAGTCTTTGGTTTGACCCGACCAGGGCTCGAACCCACATTCTACCACACTCGAGGCGAACAAGCTAACCATTATGCCACCGATGCGGTACCATTTTTGAGGATAGGTATTGGGGGCATCATGTAAAACTATTTTTAGGTAATTTTGTTGCTTAAAATTACAGTAATGATCAAATTTTCTTTCAATTTGAGGCTAACATTAGCTAGAAAAAACAAAGTTTGACAAATTAAGACAATAATTTTAGGTCCATATCACGCTAATGGTAGTGAAAAAAGTCATCATGTTATCTTTTTAAATTCAAAAAAGAAAATTAATGTGAATAATTGGATGTTAGTTTATACTGTTTATTTCAATACAAAAGATTTATTTTTAATACAAGAAATTTACTTTGATACTAAATATTATTGCTATGGTCCCTTACCTTAATTTCTTGAAATTATTACTACTTTATATCAAAATATTAAAACGTGTACATATTCCATCTCGGTAATCATTCTTACTAATAATGACAAATGACTTAAAACGAGGTTCCATAGGGTTATTTCGTGTCGCAAATTGGTCAAATATTACATATATTTCGGTGATCAGACTTGCTAATTATGTTATATTAATGTACAAATGATCATATTGTTGGTTTTTATGGCTGGGAGGCATGTACAAAATGATCATATCCAATAGGTGATATCATTGGGGCCCCCAGGGAAATGTGTTATACATAGGATAGACATGTCCACTTGATGACGAAGTTGTAATTTGGAATCATTAAATATCATGTTATGGGTTTCCTCCTTCTTCTTTTTTGTGGGTTTTTTTATGGTTTGGTTTTTTTTGTTTTTTTTTATTAAGAAAGGATATAGATGCACATCATATCATGCCACATGAACTTTAGAGACTATCCAACATCAAAAGAACATTTTTTGCTGAAATGATCTTTTGTTGGCAAACTTTCAAAATTATTTGTAACTGTCCCATTTTCTATAAATTATAGAAGTCAAATTGAAAACCTGGTGAGCGATTACACTACCGGCTCCTCGGAGCTTCTAGTATTGAATATAAAGAAACAATTTTTTTTAAAGCTATTGTTTATGCTAAAATCTAATTTAATCTCTGTTTAGATATAGATGTTTGGAATATATTATGTATACATTGTATATTCTATGAAAACACTGTTTTAAGTTGCTGATCTCTGTCCATATCTTTAAGCTGTGAAACCTGTCTAAGCCGAAACTTGTATAAATCAGACTTTGAATAAAGTCCCAATGTAGGAAATCTTTGTTCATTTTTACATGTATTAACCGATTACCTGTCTATTCCAAAAACAAAAGTTTGTCCCAAGGAGGTTTGGATTACTAAACCGAACCCTGAATAAACCAGAATTCTATAAATAAAGTCCTGATGTAGGAAAACTTTTAAAATTTGTACCTGTATAAACCAAACACCTGTCAATTCCAAACACAAAAGTTGATCCTTATGAGGTTCAATTTAGACTTTAGTAGCTTAATACTTTGATTTGTGCTTGAAGTGACATCATAGCAAAAGGTGATATACATTCAGTGATGGCATAAAACAAAAAAAATATAGTCAATGCATTTTGGTTGCTCAATTAGCACAGCTGCAGGATAAATATTTACTGCTATGTAATACCTTACTTTATTATTTAATAAGGGGCCGATAAAACATTATGTGATCATATTTGTCAGTGACTTACGGTAGGTTGTTGGTTTTCTCCCCGTACTACGGTTTACCTCCACCAATAAAATTAACTGCCATAATATAACTGAAATATTGTTGAAAGTGGTGTTAAACACCACAAACCAACCACACCAAACCATTATTTAATAATGTGGTCTGAATTTCTTGGAAGTACAGTATTCCCTCTCTTATAAGGCCCACCCCTTCTGAAATGAAAAAGTGGCCTGATGGGAGAGGTGGTCTTAGATGGTAGTATCCTTACAAGAAGGGAACTACGGTACTTACAATTATCCAGACATAGATAAGCTCTCATGAATACCATAGCTATATCTTCACATTGTAGAACTATGTCTACTTTTGTAAAGCTTCATTAAGTAGAAGTTATGTTTTAATATGTAAGGCTTCATCAAACATAAATAAATACAACTTTTTTTTTTTTGAAGTAACCAGCATTTTTATTTCACACATTTTATGTGACCTTTTTATATTATTGAATATAAAAAAAAAATCTTGGAAATTGAAGATATTTGTTTCTGTGTGATCCGGTTTCCTCCATCAATAACACTGACTCGCCACGATATTACTGAAATATTGTTAAAAGTGATGTTAAAAATCCCATAATCCTTCTTAATCCATAGAAATTATAGGTGAAATATAAATGGAAAATATATAAGGTAATATTGCCTATATACTTTTCACTGTCGAGTATATTTTGACTTTATCAAGCTGACATTATACTGAGAACAAATATCATAATGCTGCTGGCCTTTTATGTCTATGGAAACTTTACACTGACAAAAGTATTTACTGTAAAATAATGTGGATTATCTCCCTTTCATAGCAATGCTAAGATGTATGCTTCTTTGAATGGTATTCAAATGAATTTATAAAAATGAGTTAGGGATTAGGGTGTTTTAACGCCACTTTCAACAATATTTCAGTTTTATTGTGGCGGTCAATTTTATTGGTAGAGGAAACTGGAGTACCCTGAAAAAACCACTGACCTGTCGTAAGTCACAGTAACAATCGTTAATATTTGTAACCTCATTTTACAGTTGTGTTTTAACAGGTCATTCAAGCTTGACAATTATATTTCTATTTTAACATGTCATTCAAGCTTGACAAATATATTTCTATTTTAACACGTCATTCAAGCTTGACAATTATATTTCTATTTTAACACGTCATTCAAGCTTGACAATTATATTTCTATTTTAACACATCATTCAAGCTTGACAATTATATTTCTATTTTAGCTGAAGAATTACAGAAGAAGGCACTAGAACGTTTTAATACAGTTAAGGTAGGGTGGCAAGAATTTGTATCATGTGATATATTCTGGACTGTAAATATGTTTGGATTACAGGCCTATTCAGTCTAAAGGTTTCTTTTTGGACTAGAGGTCTATTTGGTATAAAGGCTCTTTTTGAACTAGAGGTCTTTTTGGACTAGAAGGTCTATTTGGTCTAAAGGCTCATTTGGACTAGATATCTATTTGGTCTATAGGTTCTTTTTGGACTAGATGTCTATTTGGTCTAAAGATTCTTTTGGACTAGAAGGTCTAAAGGTTCTTTTTGGACTAGAGGTCTATTTAGACTAGAAGGTCTATTTGGTCTAAAGGCTCTTTTTGAACTAGATGTCTATTTGGTCTAAAGGCTCTTTTTGAACTAGATGTCTATTTGGTCTAAAGATTCTTTTTGGACTAGATGTCTATTTGGTCTAAAGGTTCTTTTTGAACTAGATGTCTATTTGGTCTAAAGATTCTTTTTGGACTAGATGTCTATTTGGTCTAAAGGCTCTTTTTGAACTAGATGTCTAAAGGTTCTTTTTGGACTAGAAGGTCTATTTGGTCTAAAGGCTCTTTTTGGACTAGAAGGTCTATTTGGTCTAAAGGTTCTTTTTGGACTAGAGGTCTATTTGGTCTAAAGATTCTTTTTGGACTAGATGTCTATTTGGGCTAAAGGTTCTTTTTGGACTAGATGTCTATTTGGTCTAAAGGTTCTTTTTGGACTAGAAGGTCTATTTGGTCTAAAGGCTCTTTTTGGACTAGATGTCTATTTGGTCTAAAGATTCTTTTTGGACTAGATGTCTATTTGGTCTAAAGATTCTTTTTGGACTAGATGTCTATTTGGTCTAAAGGTTCTTTTGGATTAGAAGGTCTATTTGGTCTAAAGGCTCTTTTTGAACTAGATGTCTATTTGGTCTAAAGGTTCTTTTTGAACTAGATGTCTATTTGGTCTAAAGATTCTTTTTGGACTAGATGTATATTTGGTCTAAAGGTTCTTTTTGAACTAGATGTCTATTTGGTCTAAAGATTCTGTTTGGACTAGATGTCTATTTGGTCTAAAGGCTCTTTTTGAACTAGATGTCTATTTGGTCTAAAGATTCTTTTTGAACTAGATGTCTATTTGGTCTAAAGGCTCTTTTTGGACTAGATGTCTATTTGGTCTAAAGATTCTTTTTGGACTAGATGTCTATTTGGTCTAAAGGCTCTTTTTGAACTAGATGTCTATTTGGTCTAAAGATTCTTTTTGGTCTAAAGGTTCTTTTTGAACTAGATGTCTATTTGGTTTAAAGATTCTTTTTGGACTAGATGTCTATTTGGTCTAAAGGCTCTTTTTGAACTAGATGTCTATTTGGTCTAAAGATTCTTTTTGAACTAGATGTCTATTTGGTCTAAAGGCTCTTTTTGGACTAGATGTCTATTTGGTCTAAAGATTCTTTTTGGACTAGATGTCTATTTGGTCTAAAGGCTCTTTTTGAACTAGATGTCTATTTGGTCTAAAGATTCTTTTTGGACTAGATGTCTATTTGGTCTAAAGGTTCTTTTTGAACTAGATGTCTATTTGGTCTAAAGGTTCTTTTTGGACTAGATGTCTATTTGGTCTAAAGGCTCTTTTTGAACTAGATGTCTATTTGGTCTAAAGATTCTTTTTGAACTAGATGTATTTGGTCTAAAGATTCTTTTTGGACTAGATGTATATTTGGTCTAAAGGTTCTTTTTGAACTAGATGTCTATTTGGTCTAAAGATTCTTTTTGGACTAGATGTCTATTTGGTCTAAAGGCTCTTTTTGAACTAGATGTCTATTTGGTCTAAAGATTCTTTTTGAACTAGATGTCTATTTGGTCTAAAGGCTCTTTTTGGACTAGATGTCTATTTGGTCTAAAGATTCTTTTTGGACTAGATGTCTGTTTGGTCTAAAGGCTCTTTTTGAACTAGATGTCTATTTGGTCTAAAGATTCTTTTTGGACTAGATGTCTATTTGGTCTAAAGGTTCTTATTGAACTAGATGTCTATTTGGTCTAAAGATTCTTTTTGGACTAGATGTCTATTTGGTCTAAAGGCTCTTTTTGAACTAGATGTCTATTTGGTCTAAAGATTCTTTTTGAACTAGATGTCTATTTGGTCTAAAGGCTCTTTTTGGACTAGATGTCTATTTGGTCTAAAGATTCTTTTTGGACTAGATGTCTATTTGGTCTAAAGGCTCTTTTTGAACTAGATGTCTATTTGGTCTAAAGATTCTTTTTGGACTAGATGTCTATTTGGTCTAAAGGTTCTTTTTGAACTAGATGTCTATTTGGTCTAAAGATTCTTTTTGGACTAGATGTCTATTTGGTCTAAAGGCTCTTTTTGAACTAGATGTCTATTTGGTCTAAAGATTCTTTTTGAACTAGATGTCTATTTGGTCTAAAGGCTCTTTTTGAACTAGATGTCTATTTGGTCTAAAGGCTCTTTTTGAACTAGATGTCTATTTGGTCTAAAGATTCTTTTTGAACTAGATGTCTATTTGGTCTAAAGGTTCTTTTTGGACTAGAGGTCTATTTGGTCTAAAGATTCTTTTTGGACTAGATGTCTATTTGGTCTAAAGGTTCTTTTTGGACTAGAAGGTCTATTTGGTCTAAAGGCTCTTTTTGGACTAGAAGGTCTATTTGGTCTAAAGATTCTTTTTGGACTAGATGTCTATTTGGTCTAAAGGTTCTTTTGGATTAGTTGGTCTAAAGGCTCTTTTTGGACTAGAGGTCTATTTGGTCTAAAGGCTCTTTTTGAACTAGAGGTCTATTTGGTCTAAAGGTTCTTTTTGGACTAGAGGTCTATTTGGATTAGAAGGTCTATTTCAGTATTTGATCTAGAGGTTGTAAAAGTGACATTGGAAGGTAACACCTATTGACTTACAACGAGAAAAGTACATCATTGCAATGTCTTTTTTGTGTTCAGTGAGTTCAATTAAGATGAAAGGTGATTGTTCGTTTTGTTAACATTGATGGAATTGATGACCATCACTGTTCAGACTTTCTTTTCATAATTTAGAATATTTTAGTTTGATCTGAATTAATTGAAATGTTCTATCATATACTTTCTGATGGATTTGTCTCCCCTGATCACTTAGGCATATAAATTTTGCACTACATTTTTAGCTCACCTTGCCAAAGGCAACGTGAGCTTTTGCCATCACTTGTCGTCTGTTAGCTTTTCACATTTTAATCTTCTCCTCTGAAACCCCTTGGCCAAATGAACCGAAACTTGATAGAAAGTATCTATGGATGATCCTCTATAAAGACTGTTCATTGTTTCCCGATCCGTTAACAAACATGGCCACCACAGGCAATTCTTATTTCTGATTGGCTGATTTATTTTAATCTTCTCCTCGGAAACTGCTTGGCCAAATGAACCATAACTAGGTAGGAAGCATCTATGGAATGTCCTCTCTAAAGATTGCACATTTTGTCTCAATCCATTGACAAACATGACAGGGACAGAAATTAACGGGCGACTGAAACTTCAGCTGGGCGACTAAATAATACCTCAAAGGAGCCCAGCTGGCGACTAATAATTTTATATTTCCCTGTCGCAAGTTTGACGTTTGAAGCGAGTTGTTTACAATACGACCACGTGAAATATAACATAAACATTTCACTGGATCTGGTTCTTTCTACTTCTTGTCTACTGTAATTTGTGTAATAATTCCCGGGAACCAGTATGGAAAATAGTAAAGTGATGATTTCATTTCTTAAATTTCTTGACCAATTTTTCCGAGTTTCATTGAAAGAAGGCCTTTAATTTTGGGTGTTTTACAAAATAGGTACTTCTCCTCAATCCCCAATCAACGGTCTATGGCAAAAATTTGTCTCTTGGTGCTGTTAAACTATCATGTGTGGAATATTGTCACTACGTACTTGAATGCGTTACGTACTTTGATCGAGGTTGAGGTTATTCAAAGCGGCCCGTTGCATCTATGAAATTCGCAACTGCGGCTAGCTTTTCTCTAGTCTCTTCTGGATTTTCCTCTTCTAAATATTGTCTAATTTATATAAATAAGACACAAGCACTGAAAAAAGTGTAAGGTAAGTATAAATTAAATGTACCATATACGGAATTTTCCCATACCTTCTCCGTTAATGGCAATTAATAAAATTTATGAATTTCCGGAAAGTTTCATCAAAACAATATACTATAATCCCTGGTCAGTGTAGTTCATGTCTTTTAAATGAGATTTTTTCAATGTGTATTTGATTTAGTGAATTACTGATTGAAAGGTCAAACTTTGTCAAAAGGATTAGATGTAGGTCATATTCAGATTCAAGCCACTTTTTATAAAATAAGAGTAAAAAAAAATGCTCTCTTTTTTAGCTAGTTCTACCTTCTTCAAATATGCTCAGAATGAAGGATTTGCCTTTAAAAAATTCAAAATTTTCATGGGGGGGGGCATGCCCCCAAACCCCCCTAGCATGTTCGGACCGCTTTGCGGTCCTCACCGGTAATATCTGGGGCCCTACATTTACACCTGGGCTACCAGATTTTTAAATTTAGGGGCCCAGATGGCTACTGCTTATAAAAGTTAATTTCTGTCCCTGCATGACCACCACAGGCAATTCTTGTTTCTGATTGGTTGATTTCTAAAAAATCTTCTCCTCTGAAACCGTTTAGCCAAATGAACTGTAACTTGGTATGAAGCATGTATGGAAGGTCTTCTATAAAGATTGCTCATTTTGTCCCAATCCATTAACCATCATGGCCACCACAGGCAATTCTTGTTTCTGATTGGTTGATTTCTAAAAAAAAATCTTCTCCTGAAACCCCTAAGCCAAATGAACTGAAACTTGGTAGGAAGCATCTATGAAAGGTCCACTAAAAAGACTGCACATTTTGTCCCGATCCATTAACAAACATGGCCGACACAGGCAATTCTTGTTTCAGATTGGTCAATTTCTAAAAATCTTCTCTGAAACTGCTTAGCCAAATGAACCGAAGCTTGGTGGGAAGCACCTATGAAAGGTGAGTGACACAGGCTCAGCCAACTGAGCCTCCAGGTTTCTATTTTTGCTAAGGATTGTTAAATCAGTTTTGTTTAAGATTAAAATGAAGGTGCAGTTAAACAATCGTGCATCAGTGCACTCCTCTTTACAGCAAAAACTTGTCTCATACAACCTTAATTTTGTTTTGTCAGCTTGCTGAACCTGTAAAAAAATACTTTTATGTAATTCAGAATTTTATGAAGATGCTTCAGACATTATAAACTGTAAAAGGTTTGAGATAATTGGAGTTATTTCCCATTTGATGTGTTTTCTTCTTTATTTTTTAGGCATCACAGTTACTCCCCTTTCGATGTATTTACTTCTTTACATTGTAGGCATCACAGCCAGAAACATTAGTATCAGGTTCCGATGATTTTACCTTATATTTATGGAACCCAGAAGAAGAAAAGAAACCAGTTTGTCGTATGACAGGGCACCAGCAGTTAATTAATGATGTCAGATTTTCTCCAGATACACGACTTATAGCCAGTGCATCTTTTGATAAATCTGTAAAATTATGGGATGGAAAGACAGGAAAGTAAGTCTTAGTAACAACAAACTGGTGGTTAGCTAGTTTCGGAAGACAAGAATGTGTGAGCTTGTGCCAGCAGATGCCGCTTACATTTCACATTTTAATATTCTCTGAAACCACAAGACCATTTTAAACCAAACTTGGCTATTATTGTCCCTTTTCAAAAAATATATTAGACAGCCTGCCTTTTTTCCAAGATGGCTGTTCTTTCTTAATAAAAGAAAATTCTTTAAATGGCTCATACTTCTACATTGCATGCTGTAAATGAGCTGAACTGTATTTATTGGATAATGAGTCATTTAACAAATTTCAGGGGGTTCCTGTTTTTGTTTTTATACCCCCCGCAACGAAGTTGTAGGGGGGTATACTGGTTTCACCATGTCCGTCTGTAGACAAATCCTATGTCGTACGATAACTTGAGTTGTGTTTCTTAGAATCTTTAAAAAATTTATCAGTTGTTTACTGGTGAAGAGAGGATGATCCCTTTCATTTTTGACGATTTTCACTTTTGCCGTTCCAGAATTATTGGACTTGATATGACGGAAAATAGGCTTTTTACCCTATGTCGTATGATAACTTGAGTAGTGTTTCTCAGAATGTTTTGAAATTTTATCAGCAGCTTACAGGTGAAGAGAGGAGGATCCCTTTCATTTTTGACGATTTTAACTTTTGCCGTTTTAGAGTTATTGGACTTGATATGACGGAAAATAGGATTTTTACCCTATGTCGTATGATAACTTGAGCAGTGTTTCTCAGAATGTTTTGAAATTTTATCAGCAGCTTACCGGTGAAGAGAGGAGGGTCCCTTTCATTTTTGGTTGGAACAATCAGTAATGTTTTGGTTATGGAAATAGGTTGGACAGATGTGGGGAGCGGGGAGGTATATCATAGCGAGCTGTGTTTGTATAATTTTTATTTTGTTAAATTATGCAGATTAAACCCAACTTTGACAAAACCATTGTGCCAATTTAAACTATTATATTTCGTGGTGGACTCATATGAAAATTATATTTGATAGTTCCAACCTGTACCTAAAATGGCTTAAGTTGCAAAATGAATTCTCAAAGCGGCCAAAATGACCGCATGCCATGTTATAAGTAGGGTGGCGTTCGAGTTGCTGCTTTATGATAATTAGTTATGTGAAATATATTTTATTTTATTTTTTAATATCACTCTTGAATGGGGCTGTCGTGGCTGTGATCATTATGGTAGTTGGATTTGCAACTACCTATGCAATCAGTGTCCATCATCACTAACGTTGTAAGTTAGATTCCCACTCATGGCGAGGTGTACTCGATACAGCATTATGTGATCAAGTTTGTCAGTGACTTGTTGCAGGTCGGTGGTTTTCTCCGGGTATTTCAGTTTCCTCCACAAATAAAACTGACTGCCATGATATAACTGAAATATTGTTGAGAGTGACGTTAAACACCATAAACCCAACCCATCTTCTTGTTACTACTTTAAAGAAATATAGTTACCTCCCTTGTTTATAATTGCTGCACACAAATTGATAATTATCTCCCTTGTTTATGATTATCTGCTTTCCATAATATACAATTATCTCCCTTGCTTATTATTGATAATTTCTAAATTTCTACAGAACTGTGTTTATTTATACTATAGTGCAATATTTTGTATGTTTTTCTTCAAAATAAGTGTGAAAAAAACTGAAAACATTTGACATTTTTTGTAAGATGTTTTGTTAAGTACCTATTACTTGACAAAGATTCTACATTATTTAGTTAGAATTCGATCAAAATTTTATCTGGATTTGCATGATAATGGTACAAATTATAAAAATGTGTTTGAGAAATGTTTTTCTGAATAGATTGAAAACTCAATGCATAATTGCAACTGTTATCCAGATTATGTGATTACAGCCATCTGGGAGTCTTGGTTTTAAATTTCTCATATACTGTCGGCCAAAGTGGACTCTTACCAAAGTTAGTACTTTTATGTTCTTTGAGATCATATTGTTATCATTTGTGAATCAGGAATCCTATTGCCATGTCTTATGGAGTATGATTGTCTTTTAGGTTTGTAGCTACATTACGAGGTCATGTGAACAGAGTTTATCAAGTAGCATGGTCAGCTGATAGCAGATTGTTGTGCAGTGGAAGTTCTGACTCCACGTTAAAAGTCTGGGACATTACAAAGAAGAAAATATTACAAGATTTACCGGGTCATGCTGATGAGGTATTGTAGATTATATGACGGTTTACTTTTAATGGAACTCTATTTTCTACTTTTTAGCTTACTTGGCCAAAGGCTGGAATAGTTCTTAGGTGGTCTCCTTACAAAATTTTTGTCTGCCAACCTTTAACATCCATACAAGATGGCCACCATTAATAAAAATAGAAATGTATTCAAATGGCCAAAACTGCTATATTTATTAAACTATAATGAAATTTAATCTTTTGTTTTATGCCAATAACATGTTTAAAATAGATCAAGTATTTTCTGTGAAATTTGATGTTGAAGATTTTTAGCCAAATATGTAAATAAGCCATATTTTAATAATAAAAAAAGTAACTTAAATATTTTCTTATCTGGAACCATTTGGCTAACTTAAACTACATTTGACTTGGATTGGTCTTCTGTGGTTCCATTTCAGAATTATTGCCTCCCTGTGCCAAAGATGACCTGATAATCAGATGACCAAGACCATTATTGACAATAGCCAATATAGGCACTTTCTATCATCCAATGAGCTGAAATATTTACAAAAGTTCATCCAATGATGGTGAGTAATACAGGATTGTGGGAGACTGGTTTTTAAGTACTTGACATGATTTATTCATATATTTTTTTCATTTGAATTGTATTTTGTTGGCTGGAGTAAAAATGTAAAAATATGAATTAATCATGGCAATTACTTGAAACTAGAAGCTACCAGTACCCTGTATCGCTCAAGGTCATTTTTAGCTCACCTGGCCTATGGGCATGTCAGCTTTTGCCATCTCATGGCATCCGTTGTCATGTGTCGTAAGCTTTCACATTTTAATCTGCGCATCTGAAACCACTTAACCAAATAAATCTAAATCTGGCAGGGATGGGTCCCTTTCAAAATTGTGATGGCTGCTGTTATTAAAGTAATATGAAAGGCAAATATCATGGAATTTTTGGATTAAATATTTTCATTTAATATGTCACTTAATTTGAACTAAAATCAACTGCATAACATTAAAAATCCAATCAAAAGCAGATTTTAAGAGCAAATCGCAAATTATTTGACAGCAGATAATTCTGTCATCACGGCAGTAATGCAAATGATATGCACGTGACCCAAGATTTGAACTCTTTCGGGGAGATTATCGCTCATGTGCACTGTTCAGTTGATGTGTACCACATAAGAATAATTGAAGAAGAAAAAAATTGGTTCACACGACATGAAACAGACAGATTCCTCAATAATCATTGTCAGGAATGTGTGCGTGCTTACCTCAGCATCCATGATTGTTTATCTTTTCTTCACGAGGCCATGATCAGCAATCATCGGAACAAAACAACCGAAAGTTAATCCGTCTCCACAACAATGGCAAGGACGATAAACATGCACACGGATTTGCAGATTTCTAGTTGTTGGGAACATATTTCGACTTGAAACATGCATGAATAGCTTAGTAAAGGTACCGCCGTATTCCAAATTGAATTTTCAGGGGGGGGGGGGGATTTTCTTCACCCAAAACTGGTGTAATATTACTTTAAAATTGAAATTTCTTCAATTGTCCATTACTTCTTTATTATCCCCTCACCAACGAAGTTGCGAAGGGATATAGTAATGGTACCATCTGTCCTTCAGTAACATCCTTGTGACCACTCTAGAATCAACATCTTTCAATGGATTTTGTCCAAACTTGGTACATACTTAGTCCTTAGGAGAGTCTGAAACCCTATTGATTTTCAAGGTCAAAAGTCAAGGTCACCAGGTCAAATGTTTACTGCATAACATCCTTGTGAACACTAGAATCAACATCATTCAATGGATTTTGACCAAACTTAGTACATACTTAGCCCTTAGGAGAGTCTGGAACCCTATTGATTTTCAAGGTCATAGGCAGTCTTCACGCTTAACTTTTTACCTTACAAGCCCACCGGGCCTGTAAGTTCAAATATTTACAGGCCCACCATCAATTCTACAGGCCCGAATTTGAAAACTACATTAATGACCATTAATTCAAACCACCAAAACTCAAAACATGATGATGTACCAAATATTATGTGGACATGTCAATTATGCATTAGGTTAGACCAGAATGCAAGTAAAAAAACACAAAAAGACACTTTATTTTGGATTCATGTTTATATTAATCTCCTGAAAATTTTAAAATCATATTGTCAATAGCATCCTCAGTATATTCCATATCATCATTGTCCACCTCCTCCTCCTCATCATCATCACAACCAATATTGTTATAAGATTCTTATAGCAAAAACTTGTGGTGTCATCATTGCGTGTGACATAAAATTTGGTGATAATTTTTAATATGTACCCCACCCCCTCTTTTTTTTATATCACTATGCTTTGAATTAATACCACACAAAATGCAAAAAATCATATTTGTGTAGCCTTCAGCAGAAGAAATATGTATATGCCAATTTGCTCAACGGTCCAACTACCTGTATACATAGATAGCTAGGAAATGCAAATATAGCACGAATGTATATTGACACTGACAGTCATAAACTGAAGCAAGTAAAGATTGTAATTATTATTTGTCAGACCACAAATCAGAGTGCAACAATGGAACAAAACTACTGTAGTTCAAAGTCTATTTTCTAACTGCAGAGGTATTAACGTAGACACAGGTCTGTCAGCAACAGTTCTATAAATAGATCACAATTAATAAAAACAAAAAAACGATCGGATTTGGAAGCGGATCGAAAAAAATCTGAAGTGTTTCCGTGCATTTCAACGAATTTTGAATGACCAACCTTCTCAAATATGAACATATTATATATGAGAACTCAGACTTTTATGTCACAGGATTCAGAAAAAAATAAATCAAAAGTTTGTTTGGTTAAAAGTAGCTTCGATCAACATTTCCCGTAGCACAGTGTCTGATTGTGCCGCCGTTCTCGTGGTGCCATTTTTATTTGATATTGAACGAAATTAAAGTTTCTTTAAACCGAAATGGATTACTTTTCAAGAAAGTCCCTTTCAAAATACTTAATGAATACCATAGAATTCCATAAACACGATGTCGATATTTTCATAAATGGCACGTGGCAAAAATACGCTGGCAACATAGGGTGACTCTTCAAAATTACATGGCTACTTGAACTTCACTTTTGACCAACCAGAAATCGAAGTCAACCTTTCCACACAACTACTTCGCCCTCTAACGTGAGTCCTGCTTCTCGTCCTTTTATAAAACCTACATGATGGTAAAAATATGAACTAATCAAATTGCAAAAAACAGATGCACCTAAATTTATTTCGAATATCGGAAATTCTTAAAAGGACTTGTTTGCCTACCCATTTTTTGCATTGACTCGGCAGCAACTGAAAACGGAGAACAATAAACTAAATATCTACACACAATATCTTATGAAATCAACTTTTGAAACTATATGACTTTTTTTTCACAGGCCCGTCGGACTTGTGAAACTACTCATTTTTTATGCCCGTGTACAATTTTACATGCCACGGCCTTCGGACTACCGCCTAATTTCAAAGACTGCATAGGTCAACGGTCATGGTCACCGGGTCAAATTTTTACTGTGTAACATCCTTGTGAACACTCTAGAATCAACATCCTTCAATGGATTTTGACCAAACTTGATACATACTTAGTCCTTAAGAGAATCTGGAACCCTATCGATTTTCAAGGTCAAAGGTCAAGGTCACAGGGTCAAATTTGTAGACGAGGGAATATGCCACGCTTTGCATTGCCCTTGTTATAAATCAAAATGATCTCAAATTTTAACTGCAGCTACATGGCAATGAGTAATTAAACATATATTCCATTTTTTTCTGTGAATTTTTTTTTTTTTTTTTTTTTCTGCCGATTTATATAAATTATGCAAATTAGGTATATTTTGATAAAAGATCACATTTAAATCTTCTCCTCTGAAACCGCTGAACCAAATTAAACCAAATCTGACTGGGATGCTCCTTGGTTGGTCGTCTTTAAAAAGTAGGCCCAACAGCCCCACCCTCCATTCAAGATGACGGCCATTACTAAAAATAGAAATTTCTATTGTTGCTTTATTATAAATTAAAATGAGCTCAAATTTTAATTGCAGCTACATGGTACCTTTCTTTCTTTTATTCAGCAAATTTATAGCAATTATGCATCTTATGAGAAAAAAATCACATCAACATTTTCTGCTCAAAAATTAGAACTGGTCAGTATTAAAAATTATTTGTTACAGTCCCATTTTCTATAAACTTTAGAAATCCAATTGAAAACCAGGTGAACGATTACAGGCTCCCAGGAGCCTCTAGTTTTTCAATGTGTTTTAGAGTCCTTAATAACATAACTTTTATTTCCAGGTGTATGCTGTTGACTGGAGTCCTGATGGTCAAAGGGTAGCAAGTGGTGGGAAAGACAAAGTTCTTAAAATGTAAGTATTAGTATATTTTCCTACATGATAAGGTGTTTCTTTACACTGTTCATTCCTTTAGTGGTGATAGACACTGATTGCACAAGTAGTTGTAGATCCAACTACCATATGATCACAACAGCCCCTTTTTTTCTATTAGGCCAAGGAAAACAATAACTGTGTTTCCGCTAGCATTCCTTTAAAAAATAGTATAGGCAGGTTGACAAACTTAATGTTATTATGGTTTTTTTTTCAACCTAGATTATACATGACAAGGCTTTAACTTTTAACAGAGCTTTTCCAAAAATATTAATAAAAACTTAAGGGTAGGAACTAAACATTTGGGTGGGTAGGGTTAGCGGATATAGATGTATTTCTCTTCTCTTTTTTTTTTGTCCTTACAAAAAACATATCTACCAATCAATACAAAGATAACAAACTTGAGGAGATGTACGTACTATTCAATTATTGATGCATTTTTACAATCATGTATAAGTTATGAAATAATTAACTCATTAGCCCTATATTATTAGGGGCCGTCATGATCCTATAGTAGTTATACCCCCGCTCCCCGAAGGGGGAGGGGGGTATACTGTTTTACCTCTGTCCATCCGTCCAAGATATTTTTCTTCGTATTTTTCATCGCATTTTTCTCAGTAACTGTTGATGGCAGAAATCTGATATTTGGTCACAAGCGTCATAGGTATACCATATTGTGGGTAGCGTTTTTGGACCCATCAGAATCCTACTTCCTGTTTGCCGACTTAGTTGGTTTTTATACACATTGAACATATATGCACATTTTTCGTCAGAAATCTGATATTTGATCACAAGCTTCATATAGGAAGCATTTTTGGACCCATCAGATTCCTACTTCCTGTTTGCCGATTTTGTTGATTTTTATACACATTTAACATACATTTGTATATGCACATTTTTCGCATTTTTCTAAGCAACTATTGATGACAGGAATCTGATATTTGGCCACAAGCTTCATATAGGTATGCCATATTGTGGGAAACGTTTTTGGACCCGTCAGATTCCTACTTCCTGTTTGCCGACTTAGTTGGGTTTTATACACATTGAACATATATGCACATTTTTCGTCACATTTTTCTCAGCAACTATTGATGGCAGAGATCTGATATTTGGTCACAAGCTTCATATAGGTACCCCATATCATGGGAAGCGTTTTTTGACCCGTCAGATTCCTACTTCCTGTTTTCTGAAGAGCGGGGGTATCATAAGTGAGCATTAGCTCACAGTTCATCTTGTTGGATTTATGAATTCAAATTCCACTCAGGCGAGGTGTACTCAATACAACATTATGTGATAAAGTTTGTCAGTGACTTGCGTCAGGTCTGTTTTCTCCTGGTACTCCAGTTTCCTCCACCAATAAAACTGACCGCCACGATATAGCTGAAATATTGTTGAAGGTGGCATTAAACACCATAACCCTAACCCTATATTTTTATTTATTTGACATTGTTGATATTAGAATGATAGACAAACAATGGATAACAACAAGTTTTTTCTTTTCAAACTGACGAAATTAAAATAATCATAAAATGAAAGGTCACGAAAAATTATTATAAGATGGTGATTTATTGTCGATAAATAAGTTACATTTCTTTCACGTTTTCATCTTTTGATCTTATTCATCAAATGAAGACATTAACATTTTATATACCACAATCAAGGTAAACAATCTATTTGATTAACGTAGATAAACAATATATCTGAGTTTTTACCCATTTCTTTTTAAACCGTAATTTCGTTGGATGATAAATTTAGTGTTTGATTATGGGAAAATGATGTATATGTCCAACAAATTTATATCTTTTCGGTTGTTTTTATCTTGAAATGAATCCTTTGGTCATTCAGACAGAGTTGACAACATACCGTCACAAAACGTTCCACAGAAATGTTTTTATGGCATCATAATTGGCGGGGCACGCAACATTGATCTGAAATTATTAACTGTTTCATGTATCAGGTATAAAAATGTAATTAAAGTTAAGAGACCTACATTGGCTTGAGATGACTGATGTTAACTTGTTTTTAGTATGTTGTAATATAAGATGAATTTTTAAGGAGTGGGCAAAAAAAGAATAGATCCAAGATATCTGATTAACATCCCCTTTTTTTTCCTTATAAAGAGGTTAAGTAATATAGAAATCTTTTTTTAATGAGCATTTTATTCAAATGCATACTGTGACTAAACCAGCCATATTTTCAGATTAATGTAGTCTAACCTTTGGTACAAAGAAAAAGTGTTTTTTTAAGACAGGTGACCTCTTAGAAAAAGTTCAATTCATTTGCAATTTGCTGTGACAAGACAAGAAAAATATGACCTTTTAATACAGGTGACTGCTTAATAGAGGTTTGAATGTATACCTTTTTGGGGGCAAAAAATCAAAGATTTTGAGAATTTTCTCTTAGTGTAAGAAGTGTATATCTGGATTAAGTTTTTTTCTTACATATTTTATGTTCATGTTTTTGTAATATAATTTTTAAAAAAATGGATGAACAATTCACATTTTGGGGTCAGAAATATATTTTTGGGTTGAAAATAGAAAATTTTGAGAATTCCATCAAAACCTGTCGGAAATAGATTTATTGGCTAAAAATCATTTTGAGTTTAAAGTGAAAATTTAATTAAATGGAAAAAAAAATATGGTGTTTGAAAATCCTTTTCCGGAGATCAGTGTTTTTATCTTAACTGATTGTTTGATTATTGTTTAATGTCCAGCAAACAGTAATTCAGCTATAATACAGGAGGACAACAAGTTCAACAATATATGTAAATATACAGAAATAAGAAGGAGGGGGTTATGGTGTTTAACACCACTTTCAACAATATTTCAGCTATATCATGGTGGTCAGTTTTATTTGTGTAGGAAACCAGAGTACCCGGAGAAAACCACTGACCTGTTGCAAGTCACTGACAAACTTTATCACATAATGTTGTATCAAGTACACCTCACCATTTGCGGGATTCGAACTCAATACTTTAGTCGTGATAGGTACTGATTGCATAGGTAGTTGTAAATCCAACTACCATACGATCATGACCTCAACGACCCCTGGAATAGCCGGAGCAAAGATTTTGTTTACTGTTACCAGAAAAGTGTGGAGTGCTAGGTAGGGACGAAAATTTTAGTCTTTTCTAGTGGTAGCCATGTGTTAGGAGTATCGATTTAGCTGTGGTTTCTACGATTTTCTTATTGCATTTTGGAACTGCTCTGACGTTGTTGTACTTTTTAATTTTTCATTTTCTTCTAGTTTTATTTAAAGAGGCATTAGCTACGATTTTGACCAAAAAAATTATATGTTTAGGAAATTGGTAAATAGCTTTAAAATGATGAAATAAAGGTAAATATTTAACATTAAACAGCTTATCGTACCACTTTTCGTCTTTTGAGAACGAAAATTACCATCGATTTATTATTTCCTTGCAAGCAAATAATTTGACCTCGCTTTCTCCGTATGCAACTGACCTTACTAGTGACTAGTAAAAACGAGTAATTTGTATTTTGTCGCCTATTAACTGCAAACTTGCATGGTTCTTTGTCCGTAATTAACGCCGACTAAAAGCAGATTCACAGAAAATAAGAAATAAGTGCATTGTTGTACTGATTTAATGATGATTCGGCAAAGCCTGTAAACAATGCCGATAATTAATAAGATAGCGTTTATTTCTTGATCGATCACAAAGCACGAGCAGTTGCACCTTTTCCCCCCGATGCGCGTACATTTCATAACATTTATAAGTTACAGAAACACGTTTTATTAAGGCATCAATCATATCTGATAGTTTTTATGGGTAACAAAAATTTACAATTTTGGCAGATAATGCCCCTTTAAGTTATTTAATCTTCTAATGAGATATACCAAATCTTCCCAAGCGTAAAATAAATGTAAAAGAGCTTCATTGATTCTCCAGAAAAGGGGATTTGACCTTGATTCTTGGGAGAATGTCTTAAGAATTTCTAAAGATCTGTAATTTGTTTTCTTACATAGACTATCAATATTATCATCTAATGTTAGCCTTAATTAAAGTAGATTGACCATATAATATTAGGATACTTAATTCTCTTGTTTAATCAACAACATCTCGTTAATAAAGTTAATAAACCCCACAAAACATGGCTGATCAATATTAGTTATTGTAACTTGATTTTATAATCAGATGGTACAATGGCCATCATGCTGAAACCAGTGTTTTTTCTAGCAAATAAATATACAATATTCATACATTGTTGGAAAATATACAAATTTATTTGTCTGGCGAACTTTTCTAGCCTGTTTTGCCACGAGTAAAAATATATTACCCTATCATATGTCGTATGATAACTTGAGTAGTGTTTCTCAGAATGTTTTGAAATTTTATCAGCAGCTTATCGGTCAAGAGAGGAGGGTCCTTTTCATTTTTGGTCGGAACAATCAGTAATGTTTTGGTTATGGAAATAGGTTGGACAGATGTGGGTATAGGGGGGTATATCTTAATGAGCTGTGCTCACAGTAATACTAGTTTATTTAGCCAGTGTTCTAAATAATATTCTGTGTAATTAAACAGATATATCGTGTTTGGGAGGGGTATTTGCGAAAAATACCAGTCTTGAGACTAAAATTTCCCGAACCGAATCGTCTCTCGACTGGTATTTTTCGCAAATACCCCTCCCAAACATGATATATCTGTATAATACTCACCTTTTCTAATTAAAATTAGACGTTGTATGTTTTTTTAGTTTTTTTCTTTGTCATACATTAGCATATAATGACATTACTTATGAGGATCACGTCAGATTTAACATATTTTCAACCGGCCAATCAGTGATCAGCCTACTAAATCTCTAGGTATTAAAGCTGATTACACGCAAAGAGCTGTTGTCCCATTGGTCAGTATATTTAACTGTCTTGCATTTGATTGGATGGTCGAAGATGAATGAAAGCTTACATGCCATGGCCCCAAACAGGAATTTGTTAGATGTTAGTGTAATAACAAAGGAATTTAAAAATTTTAAAAGATGCAACAAATATTCAAGCATTTCACCTGACTAGTGAAAAAAAACTGTTATGACAGTGTGTATTGTACATTGTTAATTACAGTATTTGATTCATCAATATCGTGGTCAGGATCCTATGGTAGTTTAATTTACAACTAATTATGCAATCAGTGCTTATCATCACACAAGTTGTGAGTTCTAATGCCTCTCATGGTGATGTGTACTCGATACAACATTATGTGATAAAGTTTGTCAGTGACTTGTGGTGTTTTCCGGGTATTCCGGTATCCTCCACCAATAAAAACTGACCACCACGATATAACATAAATTTTGTTGAAAGTGGCATTAAACACCATAAATCTAAACGTCATCAATATCGATTTACTTATTGTTATTTTCTAAGCTAAACAGAGGTATTATAAACAGTGTATGTTTTAGAATCTACATCATTTCCCCTTTATGGAACCTCATTCTAAGAAGAAAATGATATATTACCAGTATTTAAAGCATAAATAAAATCTTTTTGATGATATGTCATTATATTCCTTTTATGGTTTGTTTATATATAGAATACCTTTGTGTACAACAGTTTTATATATTTTGTATGTGTAATGAGGTCTAGCTAAAATTTTATTTGTATCCAAAAATATCTAATTTTTCATGCCAAGGTCCATGTGGGATATTGTCTTTACTTTGGGTCTGTTGCTGTTGTCTGTAAATCTTCACATCTTCCTTGAAAGAACCGAGTCATGCTGTTAGAAATTTTAAAAGTAATGTTCTTTGATTGGTTGAAATTAAAGAAAACACTTTTAATAAGTAATTGTTCTTGGTTTTCAATCTGAAATATTTCTAGAAATGCTGTCAAACCTGTCTTATGTGACCTTCCCAGAGAACATTGAAATAGGGTCAGATAAGACAGGTGGTTGCTAAGCACAGGTTTAATTAATATGAAATGCATTGTAAAAGGAAATTAAAATTAAGGTCACATGATACAAGTTATTGCTTAATAGAAGTGGTCACTAAAAGTAGGTTTGGGTGTACAGTAGTTTTAATATGGTATCTTATCTCAGTTTTATTTAAATTCTGGGGAGTGATACAGAATCATTTTAAATTTCACAATGCAATCTGTACTTATGCATCGTGATCGTATGGTAGTTGGATTGATGACTACTTATGCAGTTAATGCCTATCGCCACTAAAGTAGTGATTTGTAATCCCACTCGTGGAGAGGTGCAATCGATACAACATTATGTGATAGTTTGTCAGTGACTTGCGGCAGGTCGGTGGTTTTCTCCTGGTACTCCGGTTTCCTCCACCAATAAAACTGACCGTCACAATATGACTGAGATATTAATGAAAGTAACATTAAACACCATAATCCTAACTCCTGTACTTATGCACTGAACACATGAAAAATACTTTGACAGCTTTATCTGTTTAGGTTTTTGATTGGGGGGGGGTCATTGTTTCGTTATTGATAATCATATATTTTTTTTTATCTATTTTCAGATGGAGGAAGTAAAGACAAAAAGATTGATAGAACTGTGCAATTAATAAAGTCTTATTTTATATCATATCAGTGTGCTAAAATATTTGGCTCTTTAATCGTTTGACAATGAGCATTATGCTCTCTAATCGTTTGACAATGAGCATATGCTCTCTAATCGTTTGACAATGAGCATATGCTCTCTAATCGTTTGACAATGAGCATATGCTCTCTAATCGTTTGACAATGAGCATTATGCTCTCTAATCGTTTGACAATGAGCATATGCTCTCTAATCGTTTGACAATGAGCATATGCTCTCTAATCGTTTGACAATGAGCATATGCTCTCTAATCGTTTGACAATGAGCATATGCTCTCTAATCGTTTGACAATGAGCATATGCTCTAATCGTTTGACAATGAGCATATGCTCTCTAATCGTTTGACAATGAGCATACCTGATGAAGGTTATTCCAAAAAAGTGTCAAGATATCTAATATTTTTTTATTGATAGCTCTACTATGGAATAATAGTCCTCCAATCTTTTGAGGGACTGTGGTAGTTAGATTTACAGCTACTTATGCAATCAGTGCCTATCACTACTAACGTTGTGAGTTTGAATCCCACTCATGGCGAGGTGTACTTGATACAACATTATGTGATCAAATTTGTCAGTGACTTGTGACAGGACTGTGGTTTTCTCCGGGTACACCGGTTTACTCGACCAATAAAACTGACGTCCACGATATAACTGATATATTGTTGAAAGTGGTGTTAAACACCATAACCCCTAAATTAACGGTCATCGGTATTTGGCTCTCCAATCTTTTGACAATGGGCGTACCTGATGAATGTTATTCCAGAATTTCATAGTGCATGTTATATTAGATATCTAATTGTCTTTCTCACTGGGTTGATACCACTACCTCCAATAATCCACCAGTTTAAAATGACGATAACCAGAGGAACTCCTGGGAGCTTCTGGTTTGTTCTTACAAATGAATTTTTATGTATGTGTTTTTGCTAACTTGTCATTGGTTTTAAAATGTTTCCTGTTAGATTGGCTGTTTGTTTTAGTATGAAGATGAATCTTGTACTTGAATGTTTTATGACTGGTTAGGGTAGAACACCATTTGGAATGATGCAATTTAAATGTTGTATTTAGAGGTCACAATTATAGAACTGTTTCATGTACAAATACATAAAGTATACCTCCATCATTAAAAAAAGATCCATTAGACAGAAGCCATCTTACTAATGCCATTTTCAACTCTTTGTACTAGGATATAGGTTTATGGTGTTTAACACCACTTTCAACAATATTTCAGTTATATCTTGGCTGTCAGTTTTATTGGTGGAGGGAACCAGAGCATCTAGAGAAAACAACTGACCTGTTGCAATTCACTAAGCAGTACACATCTCACCATGAATATGGTTTGAACTCACAATGTTAGTGGTGATAGACACTGATAGTTGAAAATCCAACTACCATGACGGCCCCTTGTACTAGGAGAAGGTAGATCTAACCAATAACATCATATATAGACAGTCCTACCAAACTAGTGTCAATTCTGTGGACAACTATGAGTAGTTAGTACATGTAGTCAAAAGACAAGCCAACCAATAACACTGGTCATAAATATCCACCTTGACAAGAAGACATCCAAGATGGCCACCACCATTGGTCGTAATTTAATATAGGTTTCTAGGGGGAAAATCTATAAAAGTTTCATTGAGAAATAACAAATGGTTTAAACCTATGTACATGTATCAATAATCCATGTATGGTCCTTTACAAGATGTACATTTTTGGGTGGATCTGAATTCAAAGATGGCCACCATCTTAGTTCATATTTGTGTCTCACGCTTCTGTTAAGAGACATTATTTTCATCTCATCTGTTTGACCATCCGTCACAGAAGTGTGTAGCGCACATATTTCGTTTTATGTTGATGTTCGTCAAAACTGTGCATGCTTGCTTATTGCCATTTGAAGATTCGCATATCATTACAAGATTTTGAACTGACAATTTTTGTCCTTTTGGTTTTCTATGGAAGATAAAAGAATGTTTTGAAAGGGGTTTTTTTTATGTTAAAAATAACTTTAATTTAACTTGCGATTCTAAGAGTTATTCTATCAGTTCGTTTCTGTATATTATATTTGCTATCATAAATAAAACTCCTTTAACTTTCAACTGAATCGGTGATATAATGGATAAGCTGAAATACCCGTATTGCCAGTCAGATTCTGCGTCCGTGATTATAAGGCGCATAATGATTGTAATTTTATTATATATTGGTACTACTGAGCGATGACCCCATATATTGACTGAAAAACAACAAATACAATCATTCAAAAGAAATAAAAATTATGTCTTTTTACTAAAAATAATTCCTCCTGTGTTTGTTATTTCTTATTTTTAACTTATTCATTCATTCGAAACTTTATTGTTGACTGTTGAAAAACAGCTGTATACTTGATGTCGGGTATCTTGTACATTGTTTCATTTCCGCCATGGCTCGTACACTCTGTAGAATCTACATATCGACGAACAGTTTAACAAGGTTAACAAGTAAAATTATGTATGTTGAACCGAGAAACAAGTTCACACAGCAGTGTTGATCAGTTGTCTTCCGCGTGGCTTAAGGAAAAGACATTGTTTAAAAATCAAATGATATGGTATTTCCCCATTTCAATATGCCCTTATTTGAATTTAATTTTCGTTTTTAATGGGATAGACCCAGTGGGGGTTTTCTCAATGTATTTATTTATTATGGATTTAAGTCTCGTCATTACGAATAATTACGTGATGATAAATAAGAAAGATAAAAAATGTATTTAAGAATAGAATGATTCTCCAATATTGTGTTGTCATTATTGACATAATTAGCAAATTGGGGGAGAGATTAGTGCGCAAAAATCTTATTATATCGTTCGTTTTTTACCAATATCTAATAAATGATATTTTCACATGAAAGCGTGAATGACAAATAACATCGGAAACCAATCTAATGGTTGTCTTTAATACGTGCACCTTTTAACCTGAACAATTTATTAGGGTTTTTTCAATCGCGTAATAAATCAGAAATTATTGGGAGATAAAATCAACGTAAATATCATCCAGTTGATCTTTTATAACGATTCTTACTTGATTTTATCGATGAAAATGAAAACATTTTTATTTGAAGTCAAATGGACTTTGAGGCATTTAAACATAATCTTGCATATTATTCAACAATTCTCTTAAGTAGCAAAAATCAGCAGGAATTAATACAAGGGTCATTTCAGACAGAAATAAAATCTATAGATTTTTATTACTGTAAAAGTTCAAGTCTTTCACTTCCTCTGATAAAGATCGGTGGTGTAATTGTCAGGGTGCTCGGCCTCGAGTGCGGTAGATCGTGAGTTCGAGCCACGATCGGGTCAAACCAAAACAAATACTATAAAATTGGTACTTCTGCGCTAAGCACGCAGCATTCGGGAGAAAGAGCAAAGACTGGTTGACTAGGAATGAGGATAATGTGTCCGAGTGGGGCGACATGTTTATCCGCGGACTGTTGTTTCAGGGAGCTAACACTATAAAAATCCAACTCAGCGTATTGGTCTAGTTCAAAGCTGACCTCATCATCATCTCATTGAAAATTAACTTGTTCTCGCCATAATATAGCTGAACAATTGGTGAGTTGGCGTTATACAACAATCACTCTTCTGACAAAGTACTTTGAAAAAGGTTGCATACAACAGAATCGATGAGATTTATCATATATAGATAGACATGTTGTCATCAGTAGTTTAATTGATATAAGAAATATAAAACTCGACATTCACCGCTGCAATGTTGAATTTCCAATGAATTTACTCCCGGTATTTAAGTGTTTTCCAATGTTAGTGGAGCAGAAACTGCGCACCCTTCCGGAGCACCTGAGTGTGTTCTCTTTTTATTACATGTGTATTAGTGCGGTTTGTGTTGTTCATTTTGTCTAATTACATGTTTTCACGTCTTTAGTTCCATATTATCATGTCTTCTCCGATTTCCGCGTAAAAACGATGTACGGTTCTGTTTTTCGCCCATTTGTTTTGTACTCTTGTCCAATACGATTTCCATACCAGACGATATTCAGGGGCGGATCCAGGATTTCAAGTTAGCGGGGGGGGGGGGGGGGCCGCACTTAAAAAAATTGCGTCGAGCGGAGGGAGGCGCGAACATTTTTGGTGTATTTCGTGTGAAAAATCACGATTTTACGCCAAAAAATCATATTTTTTCCAATTGTGGAGGGAGGCGAGAAAATTTTTGGGCTATTTCGTGTGAAAAATCACGATTTTACACCAAAAATCATATTTTTTCCAACTTTAGAGGGGGGCGCGCGCCGGGTGCGCCCCTGATATTGGTGTCGTTTCAATCGTAACTACTCGGCCATTCTCGCTACCCTGCAAATAACCTCGTATGCATTAGGCGTATAAATCGCACTATTTTTCACATGTCAGTTACATGAAAATTTGATCAAGTTATATTTTAAACAATTTTCTATATTTGAATTAAAGTTTTAATTAGTTTTGCATGATTAGATTTTACTTAGTATGTCTTCCATATTGGATTTTCGTGGACTATATTTTTGTGCGGCTTAACTTAACTTAACTTCCGGCAAACAATTTAAGAAGAATTTCTACTATGTACGTACGAGGTTATTTGCAGGGTAGCGAGAATGGCCGAGTAGTTACGATTGGGGGTCGTTTAACAGTAAGTCACACAACGGGTACTACTAGTGAACTGTTTACCCTTCCGGAACACCTGAGTTCATATCCGGTTTTAGTGGGGTTCGTGTTGCTTTATGTTTCTTTGTAGTTTTTTGTAGACCATTGTTTGTCCTTTTGTTTTTGTCCTTTGTCTTTTGGCCATTGTATTGTTTATCCTTCTTCAAATTACGGCTTGTGGTCACCCATTTGGTATCTTCAAACTTTTTTTGAAGTAACATCATTATTTATACGTTTCACTGGTGTCATTGAGTCTATCAGAATTGTGATTTTTTTTTTAAGTTGAATGATCCGTTCAGGTCGAAAAGTTAGTTACCTGTCGACTTCAACACGGATATTGAAAATCAAATTTTAAGATATATTTCGAGTGAATCTAAATGATCAATTAAAATCTCGCCACTTTCAACAATATTTCAGTTATATCATGGCGGTCATGCAGCTTTATTGGCGGAGGAAACCGGAGTACCCGGAGAAAACCACAGACCTGCAGCAAGTCACTGAAAAACTTTATCACATAATCGAGTACACCTCGCTTGAGTTGGATTCGAACTCACAACGTTAGTTGTTAGAAAGTTCATATTAATGACCTGTTTTACTATTTACTTTTATTACTCTCCCACTATGATAACAAACCCTTGGTTAATTAGTATAAATTGAATTTATTTGTTATTGCTGGTGACGGAGCTAGCATTTTTGTTTATAAATACATGTATGTCATTGGTGGTGACATCGTTTACATGTTTTCTTATATGCCATTGCTGGTGACGGAGGTAACCTATTTAGTTATATGTCATTGTTGATGACAGAGCTAGCTTATTTGTTTATATGTCATTGCTGCTGACATAGTTAGCGTGTTTCCTTATATGTCATTGCTTTCTAGTGACATAGTTGAGATGTTTTCTTATATGCCATTGTTGATGACGGAGTTAGACTGTTTATTGTTACATGTCATTGTTGGTGATTAGCTAGCTTGTTTGTTTATACGTCATTGCTTTTAACATAGTTGGTATGTTTCCTTATATGGCATTGCTGGTGACGGGGTTAGCCGGTTTAATCATATGTCATTGTTGGTGACAGTGCTAGTTTGTTTGTTTATATGCAATATTGCTGACATGTCTAGATTGCATAGATATGCAAATGATAGTGACATGTTTAGTCTATTTGTTTATATGTTATATTAGTGACATTTTAACTTCTTCTGATCTCCGCCATTACTATATTATTTTTTTACAATTTTGCGATATCCAAATTGGAGTTCACCTTGCATCGGGAGCATTTTTGCTAAGAACATATAATTGTTTGTCAAATAAATAACAAGTACTCAAATTTAATTGTCAAAATGAAACAGACAATTAAGTCTCTTTTATATAGCTAACTGCGTGTACTTTGCTACCAAACAACATCATAACAGATTATAAAAATACTTTTTCTGGTATAGCTAACCATAGAAGATTTGTGACTATTATGTTTTTCCCCATGCATTGGTTTATTTGCTCGAAAGAGTTTTAAAATTAGTTGTTTTTTTATTCTGCGTACCTGATGAAGGTTATTCCAGAAACGCGTCGTGTGCAATAAATTAGATATCTACGTTTTTATTTATTTTATCAGTTTATTATTTTTTTGTGTGCAATATTGGCGCGACCAGAATTGTATAACTTACATATTTCATGTATTTAAGATCAATATAAAAGATCAATTCTATTAAGTAGTTATTTTTATCGTCATTTGTTCATATTAAATGAAAACGATTGTGATTTTAATATCGACATCATTAAATCTTGTAAGTCAGTATAAAAAACTAATTAAATATTATTTTGCGCAGATCTGACAGTTTTTGAATCCAGTTGAATTCGGTGTGTTGATTGAATACAATGATAAATCAATAAACAGATCGATATTTCTCCATACTAAATCTTAATCAATCATCTGTACCAAGACGAACTTAAACAATCTGATTACTTGAACAAAAGACGGAATGCTACTTCGTGTATTTATATAACAATTATTTTTTTTTACATTCTAATTGAATGCGATGCAATTGGACACAGTAGACTAGTTTATTTTCAGTTTCTGAGTGAAGTAATCCGATTATACAAGTCGTAATTTTGTAGAAGAAATCCCCAAAAATCTACAGAAATAATCCTTAAAATAACTACAACAAATGATTGTCAATAGCATACATAGTACAGTGACCATGCCTGGAATACTAACTATGTCAGCATTTAGAATACTTAAAATGACAGCCACAAGAACAATCTGTAAAAACTTACAGCACAACAGTCCCTAGAATACTTAAAATGACAACCCCGAGAACACTTACTCCGACAGTCTGTAAAATACCTACAGTGACAATCCCATGAACACCTAAAGTGGCTGTCATTAAAATATCTACAATAAATGGCAGTCCATAGCATACATGCAGTGACATCACATAGAACATTAACTATGACAGCCCATATAACACCTATAATGACAGTCTCTGACATACTATAGCCCCTGGAATACATACAGTCTCTTGAATACTAAGTCACAGTCTCTAGAAAACCTACAGTGACAGTTCCTACAATAACTACTGTAAGAGGCTCTAGAATACCTACAATGACAGCAATACTTGCAGTGACTGTCATTAGAATATCTACAATAAATAACAGTCCATAAAATACATACAGTGACAACACCTAGAATACTACCTACGACAGCCCATAGAACACTTCCTACGACAAACTCTAGCATACTTTAGCCTCCAGAGTACTTACAGTGACAGTTCTTAGAATACTAACAGTTAAAGCTACTATAAAATCTATAGTAACAGACTCTGCAGTGACAATATCTAGATTACTGTGTAGAGTCTCTAGAACACTTACAGTGATAGTCATTATAATACCTACCCAGTACTGACAGTCCATTGAATGCATACAGTGACAACACCTGGAATACTAACTACGACAACCCATATATAGAACACTTCCTACGACAGACTCTATCATACTATAAACTCTCGAATACCTTACAGTGGCAGTCCCTAGAATACTTAGTGACAGTCTCTAGAACACTTACCGTGATAGTCATTAGAATACCTACAAGTAATAACAGTCCATTGAATACATACAGTGACAACACCTGGAATACTAACTACGACAACCCATATATAGAACACTTCCTACGACAGACTCTATCATACTATAAACTCTCGAATACCTTACAGTGGCAGTCCCTAGAATACTTAGTGACAGTCTCTAGAACACTTACAGTGATAGTCATTAGAATACCTACAAGTAATAACAGTCCATTGAATACATACAGTGACAACACCTGGAATACTAACTACGACAACCCATATATAGAACACTTCCTACGACAGACTCTATCATACTATAAACTCTCGAATACCCTACAGTGGCAGTCCCTAGAATAGTTAGTGACAGTCTCTAGAACACTTACAGTGATAGTCATTAGAATACCTACAAGTACTGACAGTCCATTGAATACATACAGTGACAACACCTGGAATACTAACTACGACAACCCATATATAGAACACTTCCTACGACAGACTCTATCATACTATAAACTCTCGAATACCTTACAGTGGCAGTCCCTAGAATACTTAGTGACAGTCTCTAGAACACTTACAGTGATAGTCATTAGAATACCTACAAGTAATAACAGTCCATTGAATACATACAGTGACAACACCTGGAATACTAACTACGACAACCCATAGAACACTTCCTACGACAGACTCTATCATACTATAAACTCTCGAATACCCTACAGTGGCAGTCCCTAGAATAGTTAGCGACAGTCTCTAGAACACTTACAGTGATAGCCATTAGAATACCTACAAGTACTGACAGTCCATTGAATACATACAGTGACAACACCGGGAATACTAACTACGACAACCCATAGAACACTTCCTACGACAGATTCTAGCATACTATAAACTCTCGAATACCCTACAGTGGCAGTCCCTAGAATAGTTAGTGACAGTCTCTAGAACACTTACAGTGATAGCCATTAGAATACCTACAAGTACTGACAGTCCATTGAATACATACAGTGACAACACCGGGAATACTAACTACGACAACCCATAGGACACTTCCTACGACAGATTCTAGCATACTATAAACTCTCGAATACCCTTACAGTGGCAGTCCCTAGATATACTTAGTGACAGTCTCTCGAATACCAAGAGTGACAATCCTTAGAATACTAATTGTGATCGCCCTAGAATACTTATATTGACAATCTACTTACAGTTACAGTCCCTGGAACATCAACAGCGACAGCATCTATACTAACAAGTGACAGTCCTTATTATTCCAACTGTGACAGCACTGGAATAAAAACTGTGACAGCCCTAGAATACTAACTGTGACAGTTCTAGAATACAAAATGTGACAGCCCTACTATACTTACAGCGCAATCCTTAGAATACAAAGAATGATATTACTAATAAAATGTGGTGTTAAATGTTAAAACGAACAATACAAGTATGAGATGACGCACTTTGACTCTAGTTTTCTGTGTAATGCTTTAGAGATCGTTGTTTGACCTTTTGTCCCTTTTTTTGTTGGCCATTATGTTGTATGTCCTTCGGTATATTCAAACTTTTCTTGTTAGGATAAGTTTACCTTGAAAAAGAAACATTAATTGCGCAATACTTTACCATCAACCGAGCAAATCTAATGTTACAAGTACAACGTAACTTTCAATTAATAGAGTATCCCAGTGTTGATATTAACATTCTTTTGTTTGGAGTCATTTCTCTGTTACAAATGAAAACAAATTTGCACTTGATTACAGAAATTCCCGGTGGGGTTTATCCAATATTTTATATTTAATCCACATTGGGTGTATGTATATCCGATATGTTGAAATTTGTCTTATCGATCACCTCTCCCACAGCCGATTGATTTCGGTCTTTAATATTCTTTACTCACATGAATCAGAAAGGGATTACATTCAATCAAAGATCAAAGGGAAAATGGATACATTTCTACTTGTAAAAAGTCTTTGATGTTGTAACATGTAATACTATTGATTGTTTAATTTCAACAAATCAATTAATTGGGAGGTGTGAAACAAAATATGCTACAAAGCTTTATTACATAGGAGTTATTTGCTAAAAGCTGCTGCAAAGCCGACCAAACAGTATAATCAAGTGAGTTCGAATCCCGCTCAGGTGAGGTGTGCTGATACAACATTATATATGTGATCAAGTTTGTCAGTGAATTGCGACAGGTCGGAGGTTTTCTCTATGTACTCCGGTTTCCTCCACCAATAAAACTGACTGCCACGATATAGCTGAAATATTGTTGAAAGTGGCATTAAACACCATAACCTAATCCTAACCCTATAATCAAGTGTAAATTTGCGAGAAGCATAGAGCTGGTTTTCTGGCTAAAGTTTTAAAACTTGTTTTGGAGACATGTTGACTTAATTGGAACTTCCATTGTATAATCAGGAATCTGAACGCCAAGTAACTTTGTAATATTGATTTGCTTTATTTACGAAACGAAAACTTGGCACGTTGTACATACTCAGTCAATGATCGTCAGTGTATTCCCCTTAGCAGTTCCACTGTCATATGTCTAATTTTTATATGATCGCAAAACCTTTGCGATCATATACTGACAGGAATTCATAATCGATAACATATTTGTCGAGTTTGGAGGGCACATTTTTCAACAAATTATAGGCATCCCAATGGGAGCAAACTGTGCCCTCTCCTTGTCGATTTTTTCCTATATTCATATGAGGCTAAGTTTATTCAAAAACTTATCAAAGCCAGCACATTGCAAAAACTAAAGTCTTTAATCTCACTTTCAGGTATATTGATGATGTTAATTAATACCGGTAATCCAAACTTAGCTAACTTGATTCCAATAATATACCCACAAAGAACTTGAGATAAAGGAAGCAATAGAAACAGCATCCTGCCTCATTTCTTGACATTTACCTAAAATTTGACACCAATGGTTAACTTTCTACCATAATTTACGACAAAAGAGAAGACTTCAATTTTGCAATTATAAAATTCCCGCACCTTGATAGTAATATACTGACCGCTCCTGCGTATAGAGTTTATATTTCACAACGTATACGCTACGCTAGTACTTGCAATTTGTATTCAGACTTTTAACAAACGTCACCGTGTTCTGAGAATTAAACTATTAAATCAAGAATTTTTTAAGAATCGTCTCATCTTATCTTTCAAAACGTTTTTCGGAAGATATCAACACCTCAGTTGTTAAAAGTATTCCGTACAGATGACGAAAGATGGTATTGGCAATTAGATTTTGGTTCAAAGTTGACTGTTATTTTACTACTGTGTCATACGATGGCCTTTTATATTATCTATAATGGTTTAGGCCATCGGCTTTCGTTAATATAACTAAAACTTCTGTGTCATGAAGAATAAATATATCATGTATAATGTTCAAGATTATAGCGTTCTTTGTAATATACAACGCTGTTCGCCCTGTTATATGTGAGGGTTGGCATTTTACTCACATGTAGAAAACACTTAAATGACCCGGATCATTTCACTAAGATGGGAGGTTTGGGTCCATAAAGCTAGTTTAACGTTACAGAGAACACCATCAAAATCTATTATAACGACGCTTGTCTGTCCTTTTGGAATTAACGGCTTCTGATTACCCCTTTGTTATCTTCAAACTTTTCTTGTTCTGTTTTTTTTTGGGCAATTTGGCAGTTATTTTGGACTTTTTAATATTGCGGCAGGTTTACACAATTTCTTCCTGTTTCTGAAATTCGTACAAATAAAATTATACAGTCAAACCTGCCCATGCGGTCACCTCTATTAAACAGTCACCTCTATTAAAAGGTCACCTTTTTCTTGTCTTGTCATAGACAAGTTCATATGAATTGAGCCTCTTTTAAGAGGTTACCTGTCTTTTAAGGCCACTTTTTCTTTGTTCTAATGGTGACCTATTAATACGGGTTTGACTGTATTTTCTTACAATGGACGTATTTATCCTGCATTGGTTCTATTTCAGTAGTCAAATTGCATTGACTGGATATTTTTTGTTATATACAGTCGCTGACCAAGATATAATTTCTCTGGTACCTGATTCATGTTGAGCGACGGTAAGAAACGGTAACAGTATTTATAAGCGCGGACGCTTGTTGTTGTTCCTTTTCGTCAATTTGGCTGTTTTGGGGCTGTTTGGCATTGCTGGGTAAACACAATATACGGACATTATCAAAAAAAATATAATTAATTTGTACTCGTTGCGAAAGGGCATACAAGCTCGACAAAAGCTCACTTTTCCACAGGGGCTTGTCTTTAAGACATATAAGATAAGATAAGATTTTATTGTCCAATCAAGGTCCCAGCAAGGGGCAGTCATTCATTACAGTGATTCATATTACACAAAAAAACACCATTATAAATTTAATATATATAACTTTATTTTTTTTTTAAATATATGCACCTCTAACTTGTCTTTAAGACATATTCATAACTTTATTAAAACAATATAGAAGTGCATATCTTTTTAATGAAGTTATATATGTCTCAAGTTAAAGACAAACTCTTTGCACTTTTCTACCTGTTTCAACAGCTTGTACAATTAGGTTTTATATTTTCCGATAATGTACGTATATTGTTTATTTACAATTAACTTAAAAATGTCACACAACTAATGAAAAACAAGAGGTATGTGTCGAATTGAATTTAAAGTGACAGTCTTGTGTTTTTATTATTGTACTATAAATATTCCAGGAAAACACCGCTAGATGTCGTATCCAATCGGGGGAAACCGTTAGCTGTGATAAATATAACATTGTGGGCGGGGAAACCCTTCAGTCACGTGGTGTATACTGAAACTCTTTGATGCATGCCGCCATAATCTTACTAGTTGTGAAAATTGGAGTCGGATAGTTGTAAAAGTTTTTACTTTCCAACATTTTACGTTTTCATTTTAAGTGTTTGGGATTTAACATGTTAAATATGTCTCGGCGAAAAAAAGAAAGGATTTCACGATGATATTGGGAAGTTTGCTGTTTATAAATATTCTTTGGTCTTTGGTTCATTGCAAAGAAAGGGCTGTCTTAGAAATAGTAATGCATAAAATTACAGAACATGGTGAATACAAAACAGAAATAGAGAAAATTGTTGGACATTTTAGCACCGCGGGAGCTACGGTCAGTGCAGAAGGTGACATTTTACAGGTAGGTCTTTACCTGCGTATACCCTGAAATCACCTGGTGTAAATTTCTTCAGGTGTGTTGATTTCATGTGTACTGTTATTTTTCAATGCGGGTGGCGTTGTTTATCTACATTTTATCAAAGCATCTGTTAATTGCAGATATATTAATTAAACACCCAGATGTATATTACGTAGTAAACATAATTATTTGTGTATTGAAAATGTAATTAACCGACTGCAGGTGTAGTTGTTTACTAAAACACATTCATGTTTATTTCATGGCCTTTAGATGTATCCTAATTGTTTTGTCAATGTTAAATAATCCAAGTTGTTATAAATATTTATGACATTCTGTGGACAGAAGACATATTACACAAGGTAGAAAGAACAAAATTGAAAATATAATATTAAACTAATACCTTTACCATGTTTACAATCGTGTTTAATACCAAAATTTAACTTTGTCAATAAAATACAGTCCTTGAAATGAAAATTTGAATTTACTGGTCTGAATAAAATTCTTGAATTTATACATGTAGTTCTAAATAAAAAAAATGAAATTTACTGGTTCGAACAAAGTTTTACTGGTCTAGGATACCAGTGCTCATGTGAGGACTGAAATAAATATTTTTTTATTCTGTAATGAAATTTGAATTATTAATTTTTATTACCAATTTTCTATGGTTGCGCTGGTAGTAATAATATTATATTAGTTCAAAGATTAGCCTTTTTCCCCATCTCTCATATTTACCTGTTTTGTAATTAAAATATCACACATTCTAATGGATTCTCTTTCCTTCATAAAGTAGCTGGGGATATGCATGTAACTCTTTAAATAACAGTGTGGCATTTAAATATAAAATATCAATACCTGTATGTTAGAGATCCACACTTGAAAAAGTTGTTAATTCTTTTTGAAAGTATAAATTTAGTTTTTTCGGTGAAAAAGAAGGGTTGAAATACAAATTTTAATTTAAAACTTTTTGTGTAATTAAAACAGTGTACAGTTTTAGAAGCAATTATTTTTTTTTACATTGACACATAAATCTAAAACCAGAGATTTTTATTATGAACATTTTACGCGTTATTAAAATATACATTGGTTGGGTTGCTTGCTATTGCAGCTTAAACAAAAGAGATTAAATTCTTTCATTTTTGTACCTAATAGGTTTGAGTCCATACAACTAGCTTAACCCAACCACTTTTTATGGAAGTGTCTGTACTAAGAGAGGAAAGTGAGTGGCCATACAGGTGTTGGGCGTTGCCGTGTCGATTTTGCCTCTGTTTCTACGATTATACGAATTGATTTTGGAATTGTTCCCATGATGCACGTGGGATTTTGTGTTTTTCATATAACAAATTAAAATATTTCAATGAATAGTTAACTTAATTAAATTATATTTTTGAAAAAAAAACTTTGTTGACATTTTAATGTTATGCTACGAAGTTGCTATCTTTACAAAATAAAAATTTTACAATTTAGGATACAAATATAAGATAGCAAAAAGTTAGGTGTACAGTATATGACCCTATTATCTGTCATGTCATGTGTAAAATAAAAAAAAGTTTAAAGGTTCTGATCTAATTATATTGAAACCAGTCTAAACCGAACCCTGAATAAATCGAAAACAGAACCCAGGATATACATGGGCCAGAAACCTGTCTACATTGGATCATGAACAATCTCAAAATGTGTTTTAAGGGAATCCTAATTAAACCTGAGACCTGTCGAAACTCAACTCTGAATAAACCAACCATTAAATTCAGCCTCAATGTCTGTAATCATTGCAGTTTTAGCCTGTCTATTCCAGTCTAATCAGAACATTTGACAGTCTAAACTTCTAATTTTAAACAAACCATTAGAAACATTTGAGAAACATGAGAAAGTACACTTGCGTGTTTTCAAATGGTCACATATTTTGTCACTAGTTTAGTCCTCACACTTTTTATTGGTGTCTGTACCAAGCCAGGAAAGTGAGTGATCATTTACTGTATATGCCTGCTAGGGGTATCAATTTTACCCCTGTTTCTGTGATTTTTCTATAATATTTTGGAACTGTTCCGACACTATCTTCAACAAATAGCCTTTAGAAACTATCAATTTCAGAGAGAGAATAAACAAAAAAATTCAATATCTTCAACAATTGAAAATTGAAAATATGATTGATTGATTGGTGTTTAATGCCAACTTTAGCAGTATTTCAGCTATATCATGGCATGCAATTAAGTCAGACATGAAATAAAAAATATATATAATATGATACAAAGTTCACCACCTTAAGACCAAATTTATTTGGCTATCAATGTTGTACACCTTTACTTTATCTGTGTATTTGATCTCATCCCTTTGATGTTAGATTAGACTTACAGGTAGATACTATCTCCACAGGGCCTTTACAAAATATTCTAACAAATTATCTGTATTTACTTCATTTTTATGCATATTAGATCTTTATATGGGTAAATCTTAATGTAAAAAATCATGTATAGCTAGATCTATACAAGTTTTAATTCTGTTTTTTAAAGCTATCATTCAGGTCGTAAAAAAATTCTTTGAAGATCAAATTTCTCTAACCTTTCTCCATAAATGAGGGCTGAATCTTACGGTAATACACAAGTTTAAAATCAGTTTAAAAAGTGGAATCCTAATTACAATCTATTTAAATTCAAATTGAACAAAAAAAAAAATTTGAAATTGATTAAGGATAGGACTACTTTTTGTATCGAAATATTTGAGCTTCTTAAAATGTAGGTCAGGGCAGTTATGGTCATGATCGTGATCATATGGTAGTTGGATTTACAACTACCAGTACCTATGCAATCAACGCCTATCACCACTAAAAGTTGTTAGTTCAAATCTCGCTCATGGCAAGGTGTATTCGATACAACATTATAAATGTGATAAACTTTGTCAGTGACTTCGGACAGGTCGATGGTTTTCACCGGGTACATCTATAGCTAACCCCCGGTAAATAGTCGAAAATGAAAGTGTAAGCTATATTCATTGTAGGAAAGTATTGTTTACAAACAAGTGAACAAAACCAAGGACATATTTACAAATGTTTTCATTTTTTGTTAATTTATTCATGTTAATTGTATTTTCATTATATACATGTATGACTATGTGACCTTCGTGTGATGATAAAAAAGAAGAGAAAATCAAATAAAATTATTAGTAGGCCAAATAAATTGTTATTTTCAAGCATTGAAATGAGTGCCAAATTTCTTTATCAGACAACATAAATGTGAGATATCTAGACTTCAATAAAAAAACATCATCTTTTCATATTGAATCGATCTACGATTTTAGGGTGTAGCATAAATAGAGGTGATTACCGTGAACATGACTGTAGGTAAATCTACATGTAGTGTTATTTTACATGTGTATCAGAATAAAGCATGAAAATAGGGCATAAAGCCATTAAATATACAAAATGTATTGCAGGATAAACCAACTGTATAGCATCCTAAACTAAGCCATCAAAATATATATCAGGATAAAGGAATAAAATGTAATGCAGCATAAAGCAATTAAATATATATAGGAGGATAAAGCAATTAAATGTATAGCAGGATAAAGTCATTAAATGTATAATAACATAAAGCAATTAAATGTACAGCAGGGAAAATCAATTAAATGTATAGCAGGATAAAACAATTAAATGTAATGCAGGATAAAGTCATTAAATGTATAGCAGGATAAAGTCATTAAATGTATAATAACATAAAGCAATTAAATGTACGCAGGGAAAATCAATTAAATGTATAGCAGGATAAAACAATTAAATGTAATGCAGGATAAAGTCATTAAATGTATAGCAGGATAAAGTCATTAGATATATAGCAGGATAAAGGAATAAAATGTAATGTAGGATAAAGCAATTAAATATATAGGAGGATAAAGCAATTAAATGTATAGCAGGATAAAGTCATTAAATGTATAATAGCATAAAGCAATTAAATGTACAGCAGGGAAAATCAATTAAATGTATAGCAGGATAAAACAATTAAATGTAATGCAGGATAAAGTCATTAAATGTATAGCAGGATAAAGTCATTAAATGTATAATAACATAAAGCAATTAAATGTACAGCAGGGAAAATCAATTAAATGTATAGCAGGATAAAACAATTAAATGTAATGCAGGATAAAGTCATTAAATGTATAGCAGGATAAAGTCATTAAATGTATAGCAGGATAAAACAATTAAATATATAGCAGCATTAGCATAAAACAATTAAATGTATAACAGGATAAAGCAATTTAATGTATAGTAACATAAAGCAATTAAATGTACAACATAATAAAACAATTAAATGTGTAGCAGGATAAAGTCATTAAATGTATAGTAACATAAAGCAATTAAATGTACAACATAATAAAACAATTAAATGTTTAGCAGGATAAAGCAATTTAATGTATAGTAACATAAAGCAATTAAATGTACAACATAATAAAACAATTAAATGTGTAGCAGGATAAAGTCATTAACTGTATCGTAACATAAAGCAATTAAATGTTTAGCAGGAAAAATCAATTAAATGTATAGCAGGATAAAACAATTAAATATATATAGCAGCATAAAGCCATTAAATATATAGCAGCATAAAACCATTAAATGTATCGCAGCATAAAGCAATTAAATAAAAAGCAGCATAAAGCTATTAAATATATAGCAGCATAAAGCTATTAAATGTATCGCAGCATAAAGCAATTAAATATATAGCAGCATAAAGCAATTAAATATATAGCAGCATAAAGCTATTAAATATATAGCAGCATAAAGCAATTAAATATATAGCAGCATTCGGTCTGGTAAAGACTCCCTTTTCACCAGACCGAACAGAATTTAACAGGACCGAAAAAATATCAAGCTTTTCCTGCAGTGGTTGCTTTCATTCAAGGGCTACCAATTTTCCATTTCTCGTTTTAGTAATGCACATTAACTGTATATATATTTTTCTGAACATTGTTTGTTAAAACAAGTCTGCTTTGAAGTAAACATTTTGTAGAAAAAAATTTTTATGTAAATAAAGCAAAGTATTTTATTTAAATTCACAGAGAAATAAACATTTTAGGGGATCTTTTCAACCATTTGTCTTAATCAGGAGAAAGGTTGTAATATTTGTCCATTTCAAAGGTTTCAATATTTCCCGAACACTTACTGGTAAATCAAGACCTCTATCGTATTTTGCACAAAAAGACAAGTTTAAATTTGGCGCCAAATTGATATCCGATAATTTTTACGTGTCCGGTCTGGAGTGATTCTTGTTCTTATATTTCAAATATTGATATTTTCGTTCATTAAAGCGTTTCTGAGATTGCGACTTTAATTTTGTCAATGTACTTGAACTTCATCAAAGCATGGAGGAACAATAAATGATACAATAAAAGAATTTTGATCTGGTGTTTCACTTTAGTTTTAATCAAAATAAATTGTGTACAAATTGGAGATCAAACGGGGCTCTTTTATACAACAAACCTAGTATTTTATACCGGACAGTCGGTCTGGTGGAAACCAATGTTTTTCCCGACCGAATTGATTTTTACCGGATTTGTCCGTCAAACTGGCATGTTTGGGAATCTCTGCATTAAATATATAGCAGGATAAAACCATTAAATATATAGCAGCATAAAGCAATTAAATATATAGCAGGATAAAACAATTAAATTTATAGCAGGATAAAGCAAATAAATATATAGCAGCATAAAGCTAATATATATATAGCAGCATAAAGCAAATAAATATATAGCAGCATAAAGCAAATAAATATATAGCAGCATAAAGCAAATAAATATATAGCAGGATAAAACAAATAAATATATAGCAGCATAAAGCAAATAAATATATAGCAGTATAAAGCAAATAAATATATAGCAGCATAAAGCAAATAAATATATAGCAGCATAAAGCAATTAAATATATAGCAGGATAAAACAAATAAATATATAGCAGCATAAAGCAAATAAATATATAGCAGCATAAAGCAAATAAATATATAGCAGCATAAAGCAAATAAATATATAGCAGCATAAAGCAATTAAATATATAGCAGGATAAAACAATTAAATGTATAGCAGGATAAGGTCATTAAATGTATAGCAGGATAAAGCCATTAAATGTTTAGCAGGATAAAGCCATTAAATGTTTAGCAGGATAAAGCAATTCTATGTTTAACATGATAAAGCCATTAAATGTTTAGCAATAAAGCCATTAAATGTTTAGCAGGATAAAGCCATTAAATGTTTAGCAGGATAAAGCCATTAAATATTTAACAGGATAAACCCATTAAATGTTTAGCAAGATAAAGCCATTATTGGGGCATTAAATGTTTAGCAGGATAAAGCCATTAAATATATAGCAGTATTATGACCTGGGAGGTTGAGGTGTTAAAGTCGCTGATCTCTGGCTGATGTGAGTATGCGTCTCGATGTCAACCTCAAGTGTTAAGGTGTTCAGACACCTACACAAGGCTAGGGATTTTACAATTCGTTATAAGTTTTGTAGTCGTGAGGCCACCCTTAAAAATATGTTAGTTTCCTGCACCCAACCCTCCATTTCACCTATGGGTCGGTAGGTAGGGGGATTTTTTTTTTTTCAAAGTTCATTCACAAATCTGGTTCCTTCAAAGTCGAGCAACGGATTTTGTTCATTTAAAAGTGCAAACCAGTTCCGAACGTAAATTCTGGAACAATATCTGAAAAAGAAGTCGTCACAAATCACCCAAAAAATTTCGAGTCGCAACGTTTTCTAACGGTCGGTCGGGTGCGGGAAGCAAATTTTTTTTAAATTTTTGCCTGATATAGCTTAAGAATTGATTTTAGCGATATCTATACACCCTTAAGTCAAATTTATTTTGTGATCTGTTTGAAATAGTTAAAGAAATGATTCGTAAACTGTTTATTTCTATCTGTTTCTCTGACGTATTCTGCAACAATATGCATAATTTATATGTTTTTTATGGATATAATGTTTGAATTCATGTTGCGAAAATAATGAGCCTGAAGTTTGCCTGAGCGGTGTAGAAAACGTCTTAGAGCAATGAATTTGAATACTCTAAAAAAAATTTAGCAATGCACAGGGTTTTGGCCGATTTTGATAAGTTGGTCGAGAAACATGTTAATTCAAAAACCATTCTAACAATTCAGTAATGTTGATATTGAATTCAAAAAGCAATGTCATTGTCAATGATACATTTTGTAATATAACAATTATTGAAATTTTGAAAGGATATCGGTACATTGTAGACTAGAATGGTATTTTTAGAATATTATATTTGTTTGGTTATTTAAACATGTTATTTAAGGGTAAAAATTTGAAGTCGTGGTTAAAAAACAGCAGGAGGCCAATTTCACTTTGATGAGTACCTTACATAGTTGCTTAAGTTGAAGACTAATTTCTCAATTATAATGTGTCTTTCTGTCGTTGAATTTAAAAAATTTAGTTTTGATTCGTGCGTTGGTATACGTACATTAACCTTACGTGAACAGGACTGGAAGGTGACATTAGAGTTCTTGACACGCAATACTATCGTTGATTATATGTCCTACTAGGAGTATTTTGTGTCCCGCTTTTTTTTACGTTGCTTTGATCGCCTCAAGGAGGCTTGTATTTAAAATGTAATGACTCCACTTGAAATAGATTTTGTATCAGTATTATATAGATAAATATCATATTTAGTAAGATACTGTACCCTGGGTTATCAGTCACCGATTTCTTATGTAAACATGATAACATTCTACAGATAAACTCCTTTGTCCGTTAATTTCACAACACTAGACGAGGATCTTGTGAGCAAACTTGTAGTATCTCCTTTATAATTTTTAGACCTAATTTTATCCTTCGTACTGTTGTTAAATCTTTTTACCACCATTCATTTAAAAATTGTGCTCCGTCATTATACTGAAGAAAAAATCTTAAATGCTCATTTAAGTATGTACAAGGGATTGTATGTCGGTCAATATGATAGGCCTGTGATATCGTACTTAAGAAGTGATTGTTGTTTAAAACCTTGAGAGATCACAATCATGCCCGATTTGCACTAGACCAACACGTTGATCTGGACATTAAAGTAATCGATCAATCCAGTCCTCGAAATGAACATTTGAATTTACTGGTCCGAATTAAATTCTTGAAGTTATTTTTATATATAGTTCTTAATTCTTAAAATTTACCAGAGGACCGGTGCTCATTGTGAGGACTGCAATCAGAGCTGTTTAAAATAAAAAAACGTGATACTGATGCAATAAAACTTTACTTTTGTAAGATATTTTGAACTTGACTGTTTCAATTTTGAATGAAGTAAAACGAAGGCTTCAGATTAAGAAAACTGTAATGGTTAATATGAGCATGAATACAGGTATATGATAGATCAGGGGTTAGAACCCTGTTCAGGACAATCTGAACATTATAAAATTGGCATTTGTAATGTTGCTTCTTTAGTTTAATATTATTTTATTGCAAATAAAACAGCAATGGGATTGGACAAAAAATTATCACAACTTATGGACTGTCCTCTCCCTACAAATAATACACATATAATAATGTCAACAAAAATAGCACATACACAAATATAAATAATATTTAACACAATATAGTGAAACATGGGAAATAAATTGATGTAGACCAGATGACCGACCACTGATTAGAATCTTTTTGTTTGTCTAATATATGCTCGAACTTTATTGAAGATACATGTATTAGAATTTTCGTTTATACTAATTTCATCGTTTCCAAAGAGTAATGTTTCTATATTTTTGTTGGTTTCTCTTAAGTTTCTAAAAAGACAATATCTCTCGTTTTGGTATAATGGACATTCCATTAGATAAGCAGGCAGTATTAAAGAGAAAGAACAAAGACCGGTGGGCTGGGAATCCACATAATGTGTTCAAGTGGAGTGACTTGTCTACCTACAGACTGTTGTTTAAGTGAGATAGTGTAGCACTATACAAATCTATCTTTAGTGTGTTGGTGTGGTACAAAGTGGACATCATTTTCATCTCATTAAATATAACTTGTTCTGGCCATGATATGGCTGAAAAATTGCTCACTCTCCTATGTACATGTCTTTCAGAAGGTCTAGAAGATAACTGGCCTTAAAACCGACCGTCATGTATCAAGTCTGCCCATTGTTTATTACTATTCTGCTTATTTTAGCGGCACGCCTGCTAGCCCAAATGCCTGTATGGCCAGTCAGCCTCTGCGTCGGATTAAAAAACAATCTGACACTCATTCACAAATTCACTCGCTCAGATATTAAGAAACTTATAAAAAAATATAATAAGCAATGTATTTATTCCCCAAAGCAATAGTACAATGCCCCCCAGATGATTTGAACTAAATTTGAGGTACAAAATGTACTTAAAAGGTAAAGGTCAATTTATATTTAGGTTAAAAATATCAACAATATACATTTACGTCAATACAAAAATATCATAACAGATAAAAAATTAAACAAAACATTGTGATTTTCACCCAAGAAATTCCAATATAGATTCCACAAAGACCAGTTGATTTTTCAAAACAAGGATAACCCATGGCATTAAAGCCATTCAGCTGATTTTGAATGGGGTACTGAACATCATTTGATTTTGTTATGATGATCCAATGATTGAACAGAATTCTTATACAAGTAGATGTACATGTAGGTTTTATGCCTAATCCACAGGACCGTCATGATCGTGATCGTATGGTAGTTGGATTTACAACTACATTTGTGTACCTGTGCAATCAGTGTCGATCACCACTAAAGTTGTGAGATCAAAGCCCTTTCATGGGAAGGTGTACTTGATACAACATTATGTGATAAAGTTTGTCAGTGACTTGTGGCAAGTTGGTGATTTTCTGCGGTTACTCCAGTTTTTTTCACCAATAAAACTTACTGCCACGATATAACTGAAATATTATTGAAAGTGGCATTAAACACCATAAACCTAAATCTTAAACCGCCAACATCCAATCTGAGTCTTATTGGGATGCATGCACAAAAAATATTTGAAAATTGTTCAATTCATTACTTTCAAGTTTGATTATAACAAAATGGTAATTTTAAATTTGAGAAAATTGTATATGACTTGGGGCTAACCAAACCAGGCAATGTGGCCGACCACCAACATGTAGTATAAAAAGAAATTTACACACTGATGGTCAACAATTCCACCAATATCAACAAAACAAACAATCACCTCTCACCTCTAATCACTGAACACAAAAAAGGCCATGACATACATCATGTATAGTATTGGAAATTCAGGCCCTGGTTTGTGACAGCGCTTCCTGTAATTTAAAGAAGGGATTTTATGTGGGAAATTTTACAAAAGAAAAAAAAAGGTTATTTTTCAAAAACCTGTCCTTAATCTGAACTGTGTCCATATACATACAGTTAAACCTGCATTAAAAGGTCATCTTTGGGACAAAGAAAAACTGGTCAGTTTAACTGTTAAAGACAGGTTATCTCTTAAAGAGGTTCAATTCTATGATATGAAATTTTCTATGATGGGACAGGAAAAATGTGACCTTTTAATACAGGTGACTACTTAATAGAGGCGACCTCTTGGGCAGGTTTGACAGTATATTACACATTTTGAAAATCAAGGGAAGCAACCCCTTTTATACCCCTGTTGCTGGTTTTAAGGATTGACAAAATGTAAATAAAGTATGAAAACAAATCATACAAATGTAAGCAGACTAATGTATCTGATGATAATATGGCTGTAATGTTGCTAACCTTTACAAGTCAAACACCGTTTGGTTAATATAATTCAACTCATTTGAATAAACTTATAAAAAACATGATACATGTAAGATTGGTTATAAAGTGAAGGATAAATAATTTTATAGTTAATAACATTTACTCATAATAATCTATTGTCAGTGACTTGCGACAGGTCAATGGTTTTCTCCGGGTACTCCGGTTTCCTCCATCAATAAACTGACGACCACGGTAATAACTGAAATAGTGTTGAAAGTGACGTTAAACACCACAAAACCAAACCAAAATATCTTAATCTTATCGGGGGCTGTAGTGGTCGTGATCGTATAATAGTTGGATTTACAACTACCTGTGTATTGTAATCAGTGCCTAGAAATTTGCTCTCGCCTGGCTGATGCATGATATATATGACCACTAGACACTTGCTCACTTGGCATTAAGCAACAACCACTCACTTACCACACCTGACCTAATTTCCCTCAAGCCTTATAAACATTGTAATACCAATGCTACTTTTGTAAGGCTGCGCTTTATGATCAATTCAACAATATTTCAGTTATATGGTGGCGGTCAGTTTTATTGGTGGAGGAAACCGGATTACCTATAGAAAACCACTGACAAACTCTATCTTATAATGTTGTATTGAGTACACCTTGCCCGAGCAGGATTTGAACTCACAATGTTAATGGTGATAGGCACTGATTGCATAGGTAGTAATAAATACAACTACCATACGATCACGTTTTAGCAACAAATTAAGAAATCTTACAAATATGAAATAAATGTTAGACAATTCTTACTTGATTTAATCTAATACTTTTTTTTGTGTCTTGAATAAATTAACTTGTCAAAGAAAAAAATAAGACTCTTTTCATGCGATGAAATTGGTCATGTCACCATATCTCCATTTTAACGCATGAGTAAACACAATTTGAATTGTTGCCCCCCTTTAATATTAATATGAATCAAATATGAATCTGCTGTGTGACTTCCGTAAATGATAATTTTATTTAAATCCTTCGTTTTCGTTTCATTTGCCAACATAAATCATTTTAATGTTGATTTGGCCTACAATAGGATTTATAAAATTTTGAATAATATTATATGGGCATTTTCAATTCTTTAAAGAATTGATATATTCGTGCAGTAAGTGTGTGAAAATCAGAAATTGGCATTTCTCTTGCATTCAGAACGACTTTGATCAGTGTTCGTGATGGTTTTTACGACGCATGTAGATTTAAAATACATTTGTATTACTATTTCAATGTGACAACATAGAATTCCAACAATATGTGGTTTATGCATTATATATTTGGTCAAAGAAATCTGGGACGTAACTTGTATGTAATATATTGGGAAAAAATAATTTGGAAATTATCTCAGTATTAATTTATTGGTGAGAAAAAAAATGGGGAAATAATTAATTTCAATAGCATTGGGAAGGAAAGAATTGTGCAAATAATAAAAATCAAAATATTGGGTAAAATTAAACTAAAAAAATTAGAGGAAATTGTCTCAGTATTATTTGGTAAAAAAAATGACGAAATAATCTCAAAATTTGTAGAAAAAATTGGGAAGAATAGTATCAAGGAATTTTTTTTTTAAATGGGGGGAATAAAATCTCAATATTATTGGAAATGGTTACCGGGTAGAAACTATTGGGAAATCAAAATAAATTATATTGGGTCAATAAATTGGTGATCATGATCGTATGGTAGTTGGATTTACAACTACCATGTGCAATCAGTGCCTATCACCACTAAAGTTGTGAGTATGAATCCCATTTATGGCGAGGTGTACTTGATACAACTGTTTGTCAGTGGCTTGCCACAAGTTTGTGGTTTTCTCCAGGTACTCCTGTTTCCTCCACCAAAATAAAGCTAACTGCCACGATATTGCTGAAATATTGTTGAAAGTGGCATTAAACACCATAGTCCTATATTTAATACATAGACGAAAATGATTTGAAAGGGGAGATAACTCAATACTTTCCAAGTTTGTCAAAAAATGTAGTGTATTGCTATTTATGCTGTTTTCCAAAAGATTTACTTTTACCTTCAGATTATTGAGTTAAATGGCAATAAAAACACCTCTTCATTTTCCAATTTGTGTTTGATGTTAAAAGTCTGATGGAATATTAAGATGTCAGCTTGTCTAGAATTGATTTGTAGATTTGTATTAAGGCAGATTGGTATGTTTTTGTACACAGAGATTAAATAATACTTAACAAATAGGCACAACATCAAAGAGGGAAAATCTAATTTCATTTCTTGTGAAGTTTGTCAGAGGAAATACCTTTATACAGGTACAAGGAAAATTCTGTTGGAAGTATAAGTAATTTGTAACAGAGTTTCATTTATATTTTTTATTGAGGGTTTTCAGATGAAAAATAAATAAACTAAACAGATTAATATTCTGCTTAGAAACTTTGATCTCAAGTTGATATATAGACAATATATGTACATTGTCCACAAATATAAAATTTATTTGTAGAGCTTTTGAAACAGGTAGAAAAGTGAGCTTTTCTGCGATGATTCGCAGCGAGTGCAAATGAATTTTATATTTTCAAACAATGTATGTATATTCACATGGTGTTTATCTTACATTGTCAAAAAGCCCCAAAACAACTGCCATATTGTCTAAAAAGAACAGAAACAAGCATTGTTCTAATAGTTTTTTATGGTGTTATCTGTGAAGTCTTGCACTTTTACTGTTACCGTTTCTCAACATGAATCAGGTACCAGAAAAACGATATCTTGGTCAGTGACGGTATATAGCCAAAATTTATCCAGTCAATGTACTTACTGCTCTAATAGAACAAATGCAGGATATAAGGTGTTTCTTGGTAAGCCAATCATGTGTTCCTTTTCTTTAATTTTACAATCTAGATCTGCACCAAAACCCACTGATTTATAACTCTAAGCGCCAGTCTAGTAAAAATTGTGTTGGGCTAGCGACTGGTTTTAAGCTTGAAGACCATTAATTGGATGTTTATTATAGTTAAAATTATAATCTACTAGACATATAAATTTTTATTTTTGCAATGGTCTGGTTGCTGGAGATCTATATCAAGAAGACCGAGATCCTGTTAACTGATTTAACCCCTCAATTTTTTATAGGACCAAAGCACAAAATGTTTATGGCTTGAGTGTGGGTTATCTTTGTTGTCATCGACGGTTGGTTTTTTTTCGTCTGTAGACAAAATATTTCTTCACAATAACTTAAATTCTATTCAACTGATTCTTCTGAAATTTTATCACAATGATTCTTGATATAGAATAAATGTTCAGATTGATTTTGGGGATTCTAGACCAACCCATTTCAAAACAAGAGGCCCCCAAAAATATGCCACCTATGGTTAATTTGCTGCAGTCACATCAAGCTGGTGATAACCCTTTATTTATACCTGTTCCAATCCAGGATCTAGATTTCTATTTGCATTAGATTCTGTTATATATTAAATACAGGTTTGCTAGAGGAGTGTAGCCCTATATTTATGCTTGTCCCTAGCCAGGATCTAGATTTCTATTCCAATGGCTTTTGTGGTATTTTTTTATGTGAGTTTAAAGTTTGCAAGGGGAGTCAGTGGCATAGCTTCCATTGAGGCAACCGAGGCAGTTACCTCAGTAAAAAAATCGACAACAAAAATTAGGAGTTTCATTTTTCTTTTTTAACAAAATTCCGACATGTTCAGTGATAATGGAAAAATTTAATTTGTATGTTATTTGATTCAAATAGGGCATTAACTACTCGTTTTAAAACGAAAAAAATATCTTGTCTTAACATGTCGATGGCTTATGGGGGGAGGGGGGTCTGTGCACCCCAGACCCCCTGCATCGGTAATATTTGACCCCAAGCTACGCCTCTGGGAGTGGTTAACTAGTTGAATTGTTTTGATTGGTACTGTAACATTGGCGCCTCAGATTTCCAAGATAATATTTTTTCCAAATTTTTGTGCCACCTGCATTTGGAATTACCATCAGAATCCATCTTTCTCATATCATACCGTTTTTATCTATGTACAGAAACTGTATAATGCACACTTTTTTTACTATGATTGATTGATTGGCGTGTTTAACTATGAGAAATGACTTTGTTATTTGTCAAGGGGTATGAATATAATAATTACTACATGTATGACCCGAGCACAAGTGACATATATGTACCTCATATTTGATTTTCCTTGAATTGCATTTTCTTTTAGTCGCCATGATATAGCTGAAATATTGTTGAAAGTGGCATTAAACACAATAAATCAAATCATTTTCATTTAAGTTTGCTCATGCCTTGTTAACACATGTTTCACCTTTGTCATATATACAACATGATGTTTGGGGGTCAGACAAAACATGTATTTGGCAAAAATAGCTATAAAATTTTTAATATATGTTCTGTGAACTTCATCATTCAGTTTTATATCTTTTTTGGTGAAAACAGCTGTTCATGTATTATTTATAAGTATATGATATAAACTTGTTTTATATAAGATGGTATAATTTCTAGATCATAAAAAAATATAATTACATTGTAATTGATGACCATCTTAGACTCTTAGACCTTATATAATAAAGAAAAAGATCAAAATGAAAAAAAAAGAAGATTTTAAGATTATTCAGGTGTATTTGATTGTGAGAAGGTGGCTATAAGGTGTTTTTTTTATCATGTTTATGGGACAGGAAATTTAAGCCATGTAATATTATATTATTTTTTAAGGACCTTTAACATTAAGGAATAATAGTATTGTCTTTGAAGAGTTGCAGACGTCAGTTGGGGATTTGACGTTGACAAATGCAGTGTTACTGGCAACAGGGAGCAGTGTGACTGTAAAACAAATATATTTGCCATTATCAATTAGTAGGAAAATTTGCTAAATATAATTGATATGAATTATTGTGAATCATTCAATCAAACACATTTTGGTATGGTATTGGTCAAATGATGAAGAGTTTGTCACAATAGCTACATGTTACTAAACCTGATGTGCCATGTATGAATATTGGGCAATTGTTGGTGTCTAGCTCAAAACCAAAAATTAAAATCAAAAGATTTTGTGTTCTTTCTGCATTTTCCTTTTTAAGAATGGTACACATGCCTTAACTCATGGTAATCTTCAATTCTATAAGGTAAACTGTCGTGGTTGTGATTGTAGGGTAGTTGGATTTACAACTACCTGTGCAATCAGTGCCTATCAACACTAAAGTTGTGAGTTCGAACCCTGTTCATGGCGAGGTATACATGTTCTCGATACAACATTATGAGATAAAGTTTGTCAGTGACCTGCGACAGATTGGTGGTTTTTTTCCTGGTACTCCGGTTTCCTCCACCAATAAAACTGACTGCCACGACATAACTGAAATATTGTTGAAAGTGGCATTAAACACCATAAACCACCAACAACCAAGCCAAAAATAAAAATAGAAAACTTTTGTGTTCTTTTTGCAATTTCCTTTTTAAGACAGAAACTGATATATGGTAGGTGTGCCTTAAAGTAATATTACACCAGTTTTGGGTGAAGAAAATTTTCCCCTGAAAATTCAATTTGGAATACGGCGGTACCTTTACTAAGCTATTCATGCATGTTTCAAGTCGAAATATGTTCCCAACAACTAGAAATCTGCAAATCCGTGTGCATGTTTATCGTCCTCACCATTATTGTGGAGACAGATTAACTTTCGGTTGTTTTGTTCCCATGATTGCCAATCATAACCTTGTGAAGAAAAGTTTTGGTCCGATGATTGCCGATCATGACCTCGTGAAGAAAAGATAAACAATCATGGATGCTGAGGTAAGCACGTACACATATTACTGACAATGATTATTGAGGAATCTGTCTGTTTCATGTCATGTCAATTATTCTTATGTGGTACACATGGAATATATTTTTATTATTTTTCATCAACTGAACATTGCGCATTCGAGCGATAATCTCCCCGAACGAGTTCAAATCTTGGGTCACCCGCATATCCTTTGCATTACTGTACGAGAAAACAGAATTATCTGCTGTCAAATATTTTGCGATTTGCTCTTAAAATCTGCTTTTGAGTGGATTTTTAAATTTATGCAGTTGATTTTAGTTAAAATTAAGTGACATATTAAGTGAATATATTTAATCCAAAAATTCCACGATATTTGCCTTTCATATTACTTTAACTCATGGTAAACTTCAAAGTCAATAATTATCCCAATTGCTTATTTTCAGACGATATGTACTTTAGAAAGGGGAACAAAAATAGGATCAAAGGGTTAAAAAAAAAATTAAAAATAGGTTTTTAAAATATATAAAGACTAGACCAATTAGAGCTAGATAATTTTCTCTTTTTGAGACATGGCTTTATTTCTTAAGAAAGGGATCGTTGTTCTAGCTGTGTCTGCAGAAAATAATATGTAATATATATATAATTGTAAGTAAAAATTCAATGAAAGCTTTGTATAATCTGGAGAGTGTCCAAGTGCTATGTCTAAACTATTATTGCAACAAAATTCATTTGTAACAATGAATTACAGTTATCAGGAATTTATTTCTGGCTATTATTTTGTGTCTTTTATGAAATCTTTTAAATATTTTAAGAGTTAAAATTGGTTTAACCGTGCTTATTTAAATATCATGCAGAGACTGCCAGAGTTAAGGATGAATAAATATATTTTTATATATACAATGTACAAAGTACAGCTTAATTAGCTTGTAGCAGTTCAGACATTGGAGATTACAAACAAGACTCAAGGTTTCCATTAAATGGTGTAAACCCCAGCTACTATGCTAAACAGGCCTTTCAGTACAGGTACTTTTACTCACTTAAAATGGTAATTGGTACATCCTGATTTCAAAGACTGTTGTATAAGATATCCATGAAAAATGTTCAAATTTTAAGAAAAAGTACCACCTTGTAAATAGTGAAGTACTGGTACACTTGAAAAATAGTGAAAGTCCTGGTTGTGATTGTATAGTATTCAATCCACTGTATGCCAATACATTTGATAGAGTTTTTAGTGTTTAATGGAATGTTTTTCATGCCAATAAAACTGACTTGTCATGATAAAACAGAGATATTGTTGAATGTTGCGTTAAGCAATCTTAATTCTGTTAATTAATTTATTTTTATTGATAAAATTATGGTCGAAGTTTGTTTTTCCGTTTTTCTTTGTCCTTCAGGCGTTATATCATTTTTTGAAATATGAATTTTTTTCCTGTTACAACAATCAATAAATGGAATAATCCTTCAAGCAATTCCGTTCAAATTATACTAAAAAAATAAGGTTGGAAAAAAAAATTCAATTTCAATAATTGTGACCCCTTAATTAGCTCTTTGAAAATCGACATATTTTTTTCCCACTTCTTAAAAACATCAAATAAACATTTTAGTTTAATTCAATTTAAATCCTACGTGATCAAGTGATATACAGACATAATCATGCACGTCCATGTTCTATCGGCACATTCTACGATTAATTTTTCTTTGTAGATGTTATTTTTAATGATAGGAGTGTCCTATGAGTTGAGCAAACATAGGAAAAAGTCTATATTGATAAATTGTATAGATGAGAGAAACAGTTGCAGTATTTTTAACTGCGTTGTTTGCTTGCCCTTGACTCTGTTTAAATAAGTTGTTAATAGTGTTTAACTTATTATGTTGAACGATTTGATTAATTTACATTTTTAGGTGACACAAACATACCAGGATAAAAGTGGTATGGTTTGAAATATATAATCTTATTGAGTAGATCAATTTTGAGGTTCTCTTTCCTGCAATTGTTCTTTTAGGGGGTTAGTTAGCTATAGGTTCATGGTGTTAAACACTACTTTCAATAATATTTCAGTTATATTGTGGTGGTCAGTTTTATTGGTGGAGGAACTGGAGAAAACCACTGACCTGTCATCGTGCTTTTAGACCTTAATATACAACATCAATATCCTAAGGAAAAACACTTTTCTACAATGTATTGATGCTACTTCTGTTTTTTGTCCCGATATTAGCAAACGTGGAGGGGATTAGAGGCTTCCTGTGTGTCTGTCGGTTCATTCATCTGTCACTCTATAGTTTTCTATGTTTTTTTTTAGTTATTGGGACATTTTGTAGAGATATAGACCTATGAATTGGTATTTAGTCATATTAAAAGAAGTTACTGATCACTGCAATTGCTTAACTTTTTAAGGAATTATGGCCTTTGATCTTAGGAAATTCCAAGAAATGAACAGTTTTTTGCACTTTTTTGTGTCCTAATTTTTTTGGTATTTACGGTAGTCAAATTATAAGAAGTTACTTAATTTTACAATACTATTCAAATCAATATTTATTACAAGTTTGTGACAAACAATAGACAAAAAGAGGTAAAACTTTACATTTTGTACAACAAGATGTAATAGTAAAACATTAAACTTAATCTCTTGTCTTCTGGTCAGTACTATTTACTGTTTGATAAAGGTAACTGGTGTTTTTACTTAAATATTATAGATTTAGGATTTAGTATATGATTTTATTGCAAAGTCAAATCATGAATGAATACCTGGATTTCTAACATCATATGACTGGTCTTTTTAATGTTCAACATTGGAGATGAGAGGTGAACGTTCGTTTTGTTGATATTCAAGTGTGTTTAAACTTTCTTTTCATAAGGTCTTCAGGTACATGTATACCAAAGTCTTCAGATATACCATTATAGCCTTGGCCAATATGGGGACATCATGTTGCTTTATCAATCCTCTCAGAATTTTTGTTCTTATTTTGATTATACTTTATAGATCACTGATGTATAATTTCCCTATTCATAAAAGTACAATGTATAGGAACATAGAATAATGAATATCAAATGAAACAAGAAAAAAAAAAATCACAATAAATTGGGTTTTTCTCTGAAAAATAAGCTTACAAAAGACCTGAAATTACAATACATAATTTGGAGTTATAACTTATACTAATAAAATGAAAAACAATAAATACTACACAGTTCGAACAGTTCGAAAATTAAACCCAAATTTCATAGATTAACAGGGGCAAAACTGATACCCCAAATACATATTCATGAATACTCACTTTCCAGACTAAGACATGGAGGGTTTTTTTCGATAAAATTTGTACTTTTGCTTACCGGTAATTATGCAAATGTGATTTTATTTTTAGCGTTCAAAAAAAGTACGAAGAAAGAAATACCCGGTAATTGCAGTGAAATTGAGATATTTTTCTATCTGTGATACATAAGGACAATTTGAGTCAGGTGGTAGCTTAACTACTCCACTTCTTGTTTGATTTTGATTTGTAACTTACAAACAACTAGTGAAGATATCTTTTATCTAGAACATTTTACCGTAATTTTTAAGTGTTTACCGAATCGTTGAATAGTGTCAGAAGATCAAGGATTGACGAACCCAATTTATATAATTGGAGAACAGAGAACAAACGTGGGAATCTAAATTGAAAATTTTAATTGTTCGTTTTCACGAAAAGTGTTAACATCGTCAAAATTATGATAGTCGTAGAATGTTAAAAATCTTGTTATTAATGTTAAAGTGTATTGTTGTTTTTTATTATTTTTTTTTTATCACCGTCCTATGTAATTACTAATTGTTATTTGTACTTTATGATAATGAAGGGAGGACTAAGATTTCAGTTTTTTTTTTAGAAATGACAGGTGTGATGTGATGTCTCAATGTTTAACTCAATTCTCTTCTGTTTTTAATTTTTCTTTGTAATGAAAAAGAAAAATCTTGAATAATTTTTTACTTTCTTCTCTTTTTTAATTTTCTTTGTATTTAAAAAAAGAAAAAATCTTGAATGAAAATAAGTGGCTACAATGTAAATAAACAAAGGAACTTTAGGACATTCATTCCTCATGATAAACACTGATCCTGTGATCCAAGACCAGTAAAACTTTGTTCGGACCAGGAAATTTTTCAGATTGTTTTAAGAACTATATAAAAGTAAATTCAAGAATTTGATTCGTACTGGTAAATTCAAATTTTTCATTTCGAAGACTGGGACGTCATCTATATAGCGGAACGTGGAACATGAAATTAAATGACAGACCTGGGGCTAGCTTCTTTTTGTTTTTCTTGAAAAGCCCATGCATGAAATCTGCCTCATTCGAATAAAGGAACAAGTCAGCTAGAAGAGGAGCAGAGTTGGTACCCATAAGAATGTCGATTGTATATTGAAAAATATTTCACAAAACATAACAAATATATGTTGTCAATCTAAAGCTCCAACATTTTGTTGATATCAGTTTCAGAGAACTTTTTGTCAGAATCAGAGTGGTTTTTGCAAAATAAGATTTGTCCCTTCACAAAACAAGGTATCTGTATCTACGTTGGCTCTTTTTAATGAAACAAAGTTGAACTAATTTCTTTAACCTGTCACAGGTTTGAGTAGGGAAAAGTTGTATAAAGGGTAAGAGAAGTCAAATGTTTTAATGTTATTGCGCAAGGAGAGGGATCTTGAGATCTTTAGATAGTAACTTCTAGTGAAAAGGTCAAGTATGATAGCAATCTGTGTGAAAAACAATTAGCCTTAAGCCCCAGTCTAGTAAAAATTGGTTCGGGCTAGTGAAAAATTGCATTAAATTTGCTAAATCAAATAGCAAGAAAATCTTCTAAAATGCCTTTCGGGCTAGTTTGTCAAAATGTTTTTGGTACAAACTGCAATGTATTAGTATGGAATTAAGTCATTTCTTGAGAGGATTATAATAGTATATACAGGGATTTGGGTCATATTGTGCGATGATTAATATTGGTAGTGGCCCCTGTGGTTCTAGACCAGCCCTTGTCTTTTACTTTTACTAGACTCTACTTTTATCGCATCGGTTCTATTGAAAATCAAACGAGGGAGTGCTATATATACAACCTATTATAGTACAGGTAGTTGATAGTAAATGGTGTACTATCGGGCATATACATTTTGTAGTTTGTTCTCTTTCATAAAAAGTAGGCCTAATAATTTTGCCCCGTCACTTTACAATTTTTATGAATGAAGGTAACAATTTCATTGAACTTCTCAATTCGGAACTGAAGCACGCAATAAAAAAATTTGAGATAAATTTATTTGATTGGATGTTTCTGTTGCCGAGATACCCTGTACAGCCAATGATATGCCTTGTAACTTTATACATGATATGTAACTTGTATCTTAACAGAAGTGATAACCATATCACATAAATGTTTGTTTACATAGAAAAGAACTTTGTTTGTTAAAGGATGTTTCAGAATTGGAGTAGGTTATTTAAGGTCATACCTTTGCACACTATGATTGACAGATATTGGGGTAGTGACGGATCGATTTTATACAAAGTAGAATAGACTATTACCCTTCCAAAGTATAAAATTAAATACTTCGGCTGTTATGAAAGTAGCTTTGGTATTAAATTTTTCTTGCATTGATAAAAGGGTATACTCGTTGTTTACATCTAAGACTACTGGGGTGACAGTCTTTTTAAAATGCGGTTAATAAGGAATAGAAAGTAAATGGGTTATCAAAGAAATGTTTTTGTGATGAAAAGTTTAATTTACATGTAGATTCTGGTCATGCCCCGTAGGCCAATTCAGTCCTCGAAATGAAAATTTGAATTTACTGGTCCGAATCAAATTCTTGAATTTATTTTTATATACAAGTAGTTCTAAATAAAAACTTAATTTGATATAAAAATTCATTCATAAAATTATTTTGCCTTGAACTAGTCATGTCAAGTAAATTGTATAACTACATGCACCATTATACACCAACAAGGGTTAAAAAAAAATAAAATAAAAAAGCATTTAAATCATTGTGCTTCAGAATTAAATAAAGCAGGATGGCACCTTAAATCTTCTATCAGCTTCATTAGTGAACTATATACTATTTGTACCGTCAACCGTGACTTAATGTTATTAACAGCAGTAAATTCATGAATTGATCTGTTTTCTACTTTGGAGCTATAAATCCATTTTGATAGCTTATATTATAAAAGGGGTGGTAAAGACCTATTTTCGTCCTACGTGTTTGCCCTTTTTATTTAACGTGTTTACGTGTTTCAGATCCGTTAACGTTATTCACCATGTTTCGTGCACACAGACAAATATACTCCGTACAAGGTCAGGATAACAATTATTTTCCATTCATCGTGAAATTCAGTTTTATTTCACGTTCTTCCGTGTACGTGCATACCCTCTCTTTACCACCCTCGTATAACCCTACAGATATGTAGTCTATTTAATGAAAAGCCAAATTAACTGGTGGTTATTCATTGTGTAAAACTTTTGATATTGACGGAAAATGAAAAGATGGAGATCCATGATACTGATGTGGTCCTCACTTCTTTATTTGTTATGAATGGGATATTTGTTACGATTCAACTGTTTTGTGGTTTTATGTGTAATGAGGTTTTTTTTTTCATTTTTAGAAATTCTGGATCGAGAATCAACGATTTGGATTGAAACGGAATAATATTGTATCCCGATTAATATTGTAATATTACCTTGATGTTATAAATTAGGAACTCAACAATCCTGTCTTAAATTTAAGCCAATTTGCACAGATCGTTAAAATTAAATTATAATAGTTTTGTTATAGAATGACATTAGATTAAGAACACATCTTTATACATTGATGGCTCCCATATGTATTAAGGTGTAGGGAAGAGACAGTCCTGTTTGAATTAAACATGAGTCAGAAATTAAAATTAGTGGTTTGAAATGAGAGAGTAAAATTGTAGCAATCTTAACTGAACTATTAATAATTGGTGATTTAAGATTAAGTGTTTATTGAAGAACAGAAATAGCATTTCATTCATTCTAAGCATAATTTCAGTCTAGAAATTAAGGTATAAGTGGTAATTTGCATAATTTTACTTCAGGTGAGGTACAGAATTGTATGTAATTGCCATCCATGGTGAAACTGTATACAAATCTGTTAGTACTGTGTCTAAATAAATAAACGTTAGGAAAAAAAACCCAGAAGAGCTACTGTTCTGCAGCTAACTTAACGGTATACATGTATGTCACTTGAGAAAACGGCTTTGACGAATCAATGCAAAAATTACAGGTCCATATGATACTAAACGGTAGTGAAAAAGGGGCACTTGACAGTAAAGGACATTCTCAGACACTTCTAATGTTACCTGTTGAATGTGTAAAAAAATGTTGAGACCAAATAGATAAAACCAAAGAGAATTAGAATGTTGAGACCAAATAGAATTAGAATGTTGAGACCAAAGAGAATTAGAATGTTGAGACCAAAGAGAATTAGAATGATGAGACCAAATAGAATTAGAATGTTGAGACCAAAGAGAATTAGAATGTTGAGACCAAAGAGAATTAGAATGTTGAGATCAAAGAGAATTAGAATGTTGAGACCAAATAGAATTAGAATGTTGAGACCAAAGAGAATTAGAATGTTGAGACCAAATAGAATTAGAATGTTGAGACCAAAGAGAATTAGAATGTTGAGACCAAAGAGAATTAGAATGTTGAGATCAAAGAGAATTAGAATGTTGAGACCAAAGAGAATTAGAATGTTGAGACCAAATAGAATTAGAATGTTGAGACCAAAGAGAATTAGAATGTTGAGACCAAATAGAATTAGAATGTTGAGACCAAATAAAATTAGAATGTTGAGACCAAAGAGAATTAGAATGTTGAGACCAGAGAATTAGAATGTTGAGACCAAAGAGAATTAGAATGTTGAGACCAAAGAGAATTAGAATGTTGAGACCAAATAGAATTAGAAATACAGTCAAACCTGTCTTATGTGACCTTCCAAGGGAACATTGTAATAGGATCACATAAGACAGGTGGTTGCTAAATACAGGTTTAATTATTGTGAAATCTACTGTGAATAAAATTTAAATGAAGGTCACATAATATGAGTTTCTGCTTAATAGAGGTGGTTACTAATGCAGGTTTGACTGTGTGTAGTTCTAAAATCTTCATAATAAATTTAAAAATATTCTTTGTATGACCCCTTGTTGACATTAGAAGCTGAGGAATGTTTTTATGTTTCATTAATTCATACTTTTATGTGTAAACTAGAGTTATTTGCCCTGTAGATGCTTATGTGGATCATAAAAAATCTTTTTACATTCATCTGTACAACATGGGGTTTTTACTTTTATTTATCTTATATCAAAGTCAAGATGTTTATAAGATGTTTATAAGCATTCAGTTAGTGTTAAGTTTTATTACAGAAGAATACATAAACACTGAAGGCACCGATGCAAAGGGAGGGGGGCACATTGTGTAGAGAGGGGTCTAGACTGTTTAAAGTCATGATGCAGGGGGATGACACATTGTGTGGAGAGGGGGCTGGAGTCCCCAGCAGGCCTAGGGCAGCATTTGTTGAAGGGCAAGACCCTCTGTATAAACTCATGAGAATTGGAATGTAGAGGATGTACTGATTACACAGAAAATAGTGTAGGGGGGATGAGGGATGTAATGGTTACACAGAAAATAATGTAGGGGGGATGAGGGATGTAATGATTACACAGAAAATAGTGTAGGGGGGATGGAGTGGTACCCATCTGAACCTACACCATCGTGGTTGTGATCATATGGTAGTTGGATATACAACTACCTATGTATCCAGTGCCTATCATCACTAAAGTTGTGAGTTTGAATCCTGCTCATGGCGAGGTGTACTAAATGCAACATTATGTGATAAAGTTGAAATACAGTCAAAACTGCTTTAGTGACCACTTCTATTAAACAATAACTTGTATGATGTGACCTTATTTTTTATTTCCCTTCACAGTGTATTTCATATCTATTAAACCTGTATTAAGCGACCACCTGTCTTATATGACCATATTTCACTGTTCCCTTGGAAGGTCACATAAGACAGGTTTGACTGTATTGTGAAAGTTGAAAAAGTGGCATTAAGCACCATAACCCTAACCCAATTCCCTTGTCCGGGGTAACAAAACAGAGTATTCATGGCAATATATGAGAGCTGCAGCATTTTCTAACAATAGATTAGAAATATATATGTGGCGACTTTAATCAGTCACTTGAATTTCTATTAATATTAAAGAAAAAAAACCAAACTATATGGATAGAAATTAAAGTGACTGATTAAATGTTTTATTTTCTGATTCATCTTTACTATATAATTTTTTTTTTAATTTAAAAAAAAAGAGCATCACTGGGAAATTAATAGTGATGAAAAAAATGTTACTTGAATTTCTGCATTTTTGAGGTCATTACACAATAAAAAATTTAGAAAAAAAGTACACGAACAATAACAGTTTTAATCTCCCATGAATCTTTAAACCACTAACATTAAAAGTTGATTGTAGTTTCACTTCATATAAACATTCGTGTCAATTTAAATGTCACACGATACATCAGATATTAATGCACATAGTAAATGAAATGCGTTTTCTTTCTTGTTTAATGTTTTATAGCACATTTTTTCGTTTGTTAAAAAAAAAATCGAAATATGCAAATTTTCCCCCTACGTCTATTTACATTTGTATGCCAGTCACAATACAGGTCAACATATTTCTTTAAAGAAAGGTAATACTTACTTTCTTGTTTGAGAAAAATTCATTTAATGATGGTTTATTGGCCCTTAAATCACCGTTAAGTCTTTTGTCTCTTTAGATGACACCACTTTGATCTTGACGAAAACCACACAGGTAAAAATATACAGATATGTATTTGCATATATTTTCGTTGATCATGAATGAAGGTGTTTTTCTGTATAAAAATGTAAAATAAATACTGCAGTATATATCACAATTAACAATAAAAGAAAAGAACCAAATGCTACACTCCTCCTGTTGTAATCTTCTGGAATCTAGAATAAAGTATTAGTTAGGGTTATGGTGTTTAGTGCCACTGTCAGCAATATTAGTATATGCCTTACCATGTAAATTAAAAGAAATTATGAAATTGTATATTATGTAAAAAAAAAAAAAAAATCCATTTGAATTTGAGATTATATTTTTTACTGTTTTGAAATATTCAAAAATGTGAATATATACATGTACAGTACAGGACAGTGGAATTATAAAACAAAGGTCAGAGATGGATCCAAAATTTATGAAAGGATGGGTCCTGCTATATTTTTTGGCTCTAAAAGAAGAACTTGAGGACTAAAATTTGTCCTTATCCCTGTTAATTAAAAAAAAATCTAGATGGAGGGGGTGGTGGGGCATTCATAAAAATTCTTTTGTTTTATGTAACCAAACCGACCCACCAAAAATTACCCTCCCCAAAACTTTTTATCTCAAATTGCAATTTATTTTGACTTTATTTTGCTTTTAAAGTAAGTTAGTTTTTTCAGATATTTGAATGAAAAAAATAATTTGTCTAACTTAACCTACCCAAGTTAGCTAACAGCAAACCAGGGCCGTCTTAATAGCATTGTAGGCCCCCAGTCAAAGTAGTGCACAACCACTCACAGTAATAAAAATGTAAATGGTCTATAAATTTAAACATATATTTATTGTATTGGTACTTCCAACAAAATCAGTGTTTAAGTACACAACATACAGATTAGCATGAGGCCCCTATGCTCCTAAATCCAGAGTAACTGCCCAGCATACCCATGCGTTAAGATGGCACTGCTGCAAACACATTTATTTTTAACGATGGCCTAAGCACAGCATTTTCAGAACTTTAGTGGTGTTTAGGGATTACTAGAATTCATGTATAGTCAAACCTGCCCATGTGGTCACCTCTATTAAAAGGTCACATTTGTCTTGTCCTGCCATAGAAGATTTCATATGAATTGAACCTCTTTTTAGAGGTCACCTGTCTTATAAGGCCACTTTTTCTTTGTCTCAAAGGTGACCTCTTAATACAGGCTTGACTATATCATATTATTTATACTTCCTACTGCAATAATCTTTTTTTTTTTCTATTTTGAGATACGATAATTAAGCCATGTGTTTTACCTTGAACAGAAAAAGAAAATCTCAAATGATAACAAAAAAATCAATCTTGCATTGTCTGAGAGGTATTTAATGGCTTAACATCTGTTTCAGTTATGTAACTTGTGTTACATAATTAGTCTTAATAGCCTGACTCTCTCACTTTGAACTTTAGTAATAAAAGAACATTTAAATAACAGAATACCCCAATAAATATCAATTAATCTCATAACAGGAAGATCAGCAGTTAAAGAGCTGATCTGTGGGAGTGACATTAATGCTATTTTCAACAATTTGAAATTCACATTACCTACATCAAATGTACATTCACTATGCTAGTTTGGAGATAATGTAATAGGGGCTCAATGCCAATGGGGGTTCCTTAATTTCCTACAGTTGAATAGAATTAATTTCCTGTAGTTACCTATAGGTTAACAGAGGCCGTTGTGGCCGTGATCCTATGGTAGTTGGATTTACAACTACATGTGCAATCAGTGCCCATCATCACTAACATTGTGGGTTCGAATCCCGCTCATGGCGAGCTGTACTAGATACAACATTATGTGATAAAGTTTGTCAGTGACTTGCGACAGGTCGGTGGTTTCTCTGGGTGCTCCGGTTTCCTCCACAAATAAAACTGACTGCCACGATGAAACTAAAATATTGTTGAAAGTGGCGTTAAACACAATAATGCTAACCCTTACCCTAACGTAACTGGTACTTAATTTGATATTTCATGTATTAAAAGTCCAAATTTCAAAATTAATGTAGTTTATACTTTAATTTTCTACCTCCATATATTGCCACCCTCTTTTATTGCCAAATATAACTCTGTTCAAAAGGAGACAATATATCAAAGGTGTACTGTACTTAAAACACCTCCTTTTGATGCACATAGACTTTCAAACATACGATTTACTTATCTTGATAAAAACAGATACTACATTTGTATTTAAATTTAAAATAAAACATATTATGTAGGTGTTAATATTAAAAACAAATTAAAATCAAATCAAAATTTTAAGAGAGGAAGGAGTTATGACTCATTTTAATGACATTTTGAAAACAAATTTTATACTTTGTGGTCTTTAGTTATCTAAGTAACATATCGATAAGGATCCGTCTTTTTGCGGGTTTAGCGACACTGTACAAACAGACATAGCAATATTTGTGGTCACTGACTTTTACAAGTTGTAGAAATTAATGATCGATTAAATTAAAATTCATGTCAGATCATTGATACTTGCTCTAAAAAAAAAGATAATTTAAAATTAAAATTGATAGAAGGCTTGACATTCCGACAAGAGCTCATTCCTGAGTTGTGAATGGAAATTCTTTTCCAGTGTGATAATTCATCATGAAAAAAATCAACTGGTAGAAAAAAAAATTATATTTTCATTTTGTATATTGAACTTTATTGTTCCTATAACGCTGCTGCTAACTTTGGTACAGTGCATTTTGTATTTACGAAATACAAAATTAAAATTCATTAATATTTTGGCAATCTTTTTTAGATTTTTTTGCCGGAGGCTCTTTCGCTCCGGTCACAAACTTCCACATTTTTGAGAAATGGAAATTGATGAAAATACGAGTAATAACCGGATACGGCATCAGTATTAGATTCCGGTCAAATATCAACAATGCCAAAGTTCCGGTGATCGTTTATTTGAAGAGTTTTATATTTATAGCCATTTTAAGAGGTAATTTAGGAAAATCTACTCACAAAACTTGAAAAAAATAAATTTCAGCATCTGGATAAAAGAAAATTTCAGGTTGTCACTCGGACAACTTTGTTGCAAATTCAGGTCGTCCGTAATCGTTTTTGGTCGTTATTGACGATCAGACGACCGGGAATTTCGAACACTGTAAATGTCTATGTAATTTTAACCTGTGTAAACCAAACACCTGTCTAAACTGAACAAATTCTTCAGTCCCAAAGGGGTTCGGTTTAGACAGGTTTTACTGTATATGGCTTGTCAATCTGAAAATGCATTACCATGGTAATTAACAGTTTCTTGGTTTCAGAAGAAACCATTTAAATTTTTGAAATGAGAAAAGTTTTGTATTGCCATTTTTGTTTCTTGGAGAAAAAATAGGAAAAAGATTACCATGAATATTTTCTAAGTACTTTTATTTTCTAAGTAGTGTAATTTGAAAGTTTCCTGGTCCACAAAATATAAGCAACTGCAACAACATGAACCAATGATCCAGAAATACTCAAACTCCATAGCACAGAAATAATGACCAGAAGTCAACTGAAAAAGCTAGATCCTGATTTTGGGACAGACACTAAAATGTGGCAGGGTTAAACCGGTTAATGGGATCCCAAGGTGTGATTTTCTATCAACATATATATATATTAATTCTCCTAAATGGTAGTTTTTCCTGAGAATAGCAGTGATATTTTTTAAATTACCAATGGAAAATTTGCATGATCATTTTATACGAGTTTAAGATTCACAGTGTGTATTTTCTGTGTATGGTACAATATAGATCTATTACATCTCTTAAGCGAAAAAAAATCCCCGTAGATTATGAAAAGTGTTGTTATTTAAAAGCTTAGCAATTAATCATATTTTTCCTTTGACAATAAACCTAACACTATAAAGTGTAAAAGTTGAAAGATTTTGTGGTTATAAGAGTCGGATGTAATTGGTCTTCACTCTTTCTAAAGCATAATTTTTGTCATGTTTATGCAAATTAGATGGATAGGAAACTTTTGAAGTGTATTTTTGTAAGGTGAGAAAAAAAATGATGACAAATAACCTCATGAAGGTATTTTTATTTTTATTTACTTTTCCTGTTTTGCATATTTTTGTAATAGTTATTTGTCAGAAACTAGAACAAAGACTTTTTTTCATTAATAAGTTATAGTATTAAAAAATCCTTGACTTTATTAGGAGCAATGTTATCATAATATAGAGGGAAGCGAGTAGGGTCTGTTTTTCAATGCAAGTAGATTTTAGATTAAGTTATCCTGAATAACTCAAATATCATGTTGTTCCATATGCCTGTATATTTTAATTTAGGACAGACTTTGGCCCCCAAAAATATAGGTTTCCACTAACCCTACTGACCCCAAGTTTTATTGCCATATTTGGACAAGCACTATTTAAGTTATATCCTGGTCTTGTATAATCTTGATTAAATACAGGGGCCATTGTTGTTGTGATCATATGATAGTTAGATTTTACAACTACCTGTGCAATCAGTGCCTATCACCACTAAAGTTGGGAGTTCGGACCCCGGTCAAACGAGGTGCCTTTGATACAACATTATGTGATAAAGTTTGTCAGTGACTTGCGACAGATCGGTGGTTTTCTCCAGGTACTCCGGTTTTTTCCACCAATAAAACTGATCACCACGATATAATTGAAATATTGTTGAAAGTGGTGTTAAACACCATAAACCCCAAACCCTTACAGACATCTACCCTATTATTTTACAGAGTGTTAGTGGAAAGACAGGTATTTTTTTCCTTGATCTTATCAAAGCAAACTGGATTCTTTGTTGTTGTGTATTACAATGTATATAATACACAACAATATATATGTACTTTTTCACAATAAATATTTGTTTAAGCTTAACTCAAATACCTGGATATTGCAAAGTAAAATCCATCTTTTTGACGCAACAATGTTTAGACTTTGTATTACTATATAATAGAGAGAAAAAAAAGTATTTTAAAGTAACGAAATATTGAGCTACAGTACATGTATATTAAATCTGATAAAAAAAAAAAGAAAGTTGAAGCAAAGATTCATTGTTAAAACTCTAAACTATATTAAAAAAAAAGTCTATAAAATATAGAATCTTATTTTATTGAAAACTGAGATTATTAGGGAGGTGAATTGAATTTCAAGGTAATTTTTTTTTTTTTTTACCTGTGTGTCGTTTGATTAGATTTTCTCAATGATTTAAGGGGCTTTTATTGCGACTTTGTAATAACTTTTATGGATATATAAAGTCTTAAATTTATTCATAATACAGCCTAGAAAAGTATTATTAAAGATAGATCATTTTGGCAGACATTTACTACAATATATTATGATGAGTAAAATGTGTTCTTTCTGATAAATGAAATATCCAATGTTACAATTACCCTTTGATCACTTGACTGTGTAAATCTAATAAAACAGTACAAAGAGGTAAAAGGGCTTTTGTTCTAGAAACCTGTTACAGATTAGGTATACATTTACCAGTCAATCAGTGCCTATCACCACTGAAGTTGTGAGTTTGAATCTGCCCAGGCAAGATGTACTGACAATACAACATTATGTGATAAAGTTGAAGTTGTGAGTTTGAATCTGCCCAGGCAAGGTGTACTGACAATACAACATTATGTGATAAAGTTTATCAGTGACTTGCGACAGATCGATGGTTTTCACCAGGTACTCAGGTTTCCTCCACCAATAAAACTGACTGCCACGAATTAACTGAAATATTATTGAAACATCATAACCCTAACTCTTTAACAGTCAAATAAATGTAACACAGAAAATATGTTAGGGGTTTGATGGCATAGTGGTTAAGATAATCAATGACTTCTGACCACCAGTATAACACTACTGACTGGGTCCAAGCCTCCATATCCACCTCAATCAATGACTTCTGACCACCAGTATAACACTACTGACTGGGTCCAAGCCTCCATATTACCACCTCAAGTTTAAAGTCTCCAGATACCTACCCATGAAGGCCAAAGGTTTTATCTGTCAGCTTGATACATCTGTACAGGCTTTTCTACTGCAATAAGTCTGGTACATTGGTAGTCAGGATATAGTTGAAAAATTGCTGAAAATAATGATTAGCACTAATAACAAAACCTAGAAAATATTTGGGGACATAGAAATGATTATTCAATTATTAATGCACGTAACGTTCATTGGCATGTTAAGATTTTCATTGACATCCAGAAATAAGACGTGGAATGGTTGAGGTTTTCTCTGAAGCCCCCCCCCCTCTATATACTCTACTTCTATAAAACTTTCATTCTCATCCATAATCAAGAACACAGCTAAGGAACACACAGGTCTAGAAGTAGGACCTAGTATCTCTGCTGCAGGGTACACCCCCTTATGGAAGATCCATCTGCTAGTTGTGTTGTATGAATCAAATATCCAAATAATGCTTAAGATAGGACGGATACCGATAATGAGATTGCCACTCTCCTTTAACATATCCTCATATTCTTCTTTTCCTGTGGTAATGTAAGCTTTACAAAACCCCAACCCCATCATCCAACAGTTCCATTGTTTAATCTAAATGATTTATTGTTCGTAAATTTGTTCTTGAATAATTATAGCTGAATACTGCTTACTTGAGGTTAAACAACAATCAATCAGTTAAATTTTGATATTCAGTATTTTAAGAGAAGAAATAATCATTTTTACATGATCATTTTACTGATAAGTCTTGCATGATTTAATAATTGATGACATCAATCTGATATTATTACAGTCACAAATGAATATTTGTTCTTTTTAATAATACATTTTGTACTACTTTAGGAAAGCCAGTAAAACTCAATTTGTGATAGTAATAGTTTAATTACCATTTTAAGTCAATAATGGATTGCACTTCAGCCATATATTGCAACAAAATATTTTTTTTTTTCATTTCTCATTTTAGAATATAAGCCCTTGTAAATCTGCTTAGAAACCTACTATTAGTGTACTTCCTGTCAGGGAGAATTCCATTTTTTCATTTCTCATTATAGAATATAAACCCTTCTAAGTCTGCTTAGAAACCTACTATTAGTGTACTTTCTGTCGGGGAGAATTCCTAGAATTTTGTTGTTGGTAGTATTGCCATTAATCTATAATACTGTGTATGTCTATATTTAATCTCTTATTTATTGATATATCTTGTATTTACCAAGGTTTTTGAGTCTTACAGTGTATATACAATGTTTCATAGAGATCTGCAATCATATATCCGACAATTTATGCATTAAAGATTTAAATTTGTTTCCGAGATGTCTGTGACAGTAACCAACTTGAAAATAATCAAATGCACCCAATAAATATTACTAAACGTTTATATACGATGTTTATTTAACCTGCACAAAATCTTATATTGAAAAAAATGAAATATGCATATAAATTTAAATTTAATCTTCCTTTTTCATCCACGTGGATTTATTTTAGTGGATTTTTTGCAGTTTTAGATGTAATTTATAAATTCTTCATTTCCAGGAAGGTTTAAGTAGAATTAAGAAAAGATTATATAAATGAAATGTCTCATCTCTTTCAGATTCATCCGATGAGTATATGTAGTCGAGACATGCCAGAACAGATGGTTTATGGTTGGGTAGGAGTCATGAAGTTAGAAAAACGTATCGGAACCCACTGTATGAATTTATATGAGCAGGTAATAAAATATAAAAATTAAAACAACAAAAACACTCGCTGTCGAAACAGTTCCAAAATCCAATTGAAAAATTGTAGAAAGAGGCAAAATCGATTCCCCTAACACACATATTCAAATCTATGTGTACTATATTTTATGGACCATGTGGATTATGGATGTAATAGGTCTTTTTTTTTTTGTTGAATAGCAAAATTGTTACTTTTGAAAAATCGTAGAAAGCGATAAAATCCATACCCCCTAACACACATATACAAATCTATGTGTACTATATATTTTCTGAACCTTGAATATTATTGGTCTTTTTTTATAAATAATAAAAGTTACTTTTTTAAAAGAAAGCCAAATTTAAGAGTTTCTAGCTGATAGATCAAACTTAATAAAGTAGAACATTAAATTTCTTATTTTGTTATTGGTCATGATGAAATACAAATATACATAACAAACACATTAAAGAAACTGAAAGATTTTCTTTTTTCACAAAATGAAGTGATAGAGTTAGTGGATTGAAACCTTAATTCATTCTTGGATTGGGAGTTGTTTTTTTTTTTTGGTGGTAAAATCTGATTTAATTAAAATCATTCAAAATAATCAAATGATTTTCCATAGCTACTCGGTGGAATACAATTTGATGCCTTTAGAAAATTTATTAAAAGAATTTGTTTATTTTTTTTTAAATAAAAAAGGGAGACAACTCTCAGTCACAGAATAGAAAATGGTTTTCATTCACTGAGCTCTCAAACATGCAGCAAGCACTTTTTTACCTAAGCCAAATATATTTTTTATATTTGACAACAAGCTTAAGCAATATTGATGTACACAAACATCAGGGGAAAATTGCATATTAGGTAACGACCATTTAACTTGAAGAGGGGGGGTTATGGTTTTTTTCTAAAAAAATATTCTGATTTTGGTGGAGGAAAAAAAAATAAACTGATTCAGAGTTTTTGTTATATAATCTAATGTTAAATTCCGGAAAAAGTTTGCGCTTTGCGCCACAAAAAAAATAAATATTCTAACTCTTGTGTTGTCCGAAAAAAAAATTCTGAATGAAACAAAAAACCATAACCCCCCCCCCCCCCCCCCTTCAAGTTAAATGGTTGGTCTCTTACATGTAGTTTGAAACAAAATTAAGTCCAGGAACAACATTTTTAGGACTATTTTTCATCTCACTCTAAGAATAGGGTGTTCAGTGATGAGTAAAGCTTGTGCACCAAAAAGAATGAAACTAAGATGGGCCTGATGAGTTGTATCAAAGTTTAATGACAGTTTAATGAGCTGATAATGAAGATATGATGTAATTTCAGTCGTGAATGACAACTTAATAAATTCATTAAAATTTTAATACTATGGAGTCCTTAAAAATAAGAAAACGATTTGTGATAGACACTTGTAAGTTAAGCTGTTTCTACTTTAATATCATTGTAGTAGGTATGTACAGGTATAAATATACAGGTGTAGTATTTTACCTGGGGCAGATTAATTTCTTTGATGTCACTTCAGAGAGAAGATATAACACACTGCAATAATTATCATATAATTTAATTATTAGGTAAAAAATGCCATTCATTTTCAAACTGTCTTCTTTTATATGCTTTCATGACATGACAAATTCTTGTCATTTTGGAGGGAGGTCCAAATAAGGGAAATCACAATCGTTAAAAGAAAAGTGTAAAAGAGACATTGATATGATCGAAACTTTTAAGGTATCAGCCATTTTTCAAACACTGAATGGTCATTATGAGAAGTAATATACTGTATTATAGAAAAAGATTAAAGCTGATTTTGGTAAAAAAAAAAATAAAAAATCAGTCATTGACAATACGAAGTTTATCATAGGACCCTATGAGAAAAATGTTTTTAAAATCTATGTTTTCTGAAATAATTAAACTATTTGAAAATTATTTCAGCTGGAAAGCTCCTTGTATGATACTCTACCAAGTTTAAAATATTTGTGTCAATATGATTTCAAAGATTGCCACCACTGTAGGACATTAAAAAGCCTTCTTCTCCAATGTGAAAAGATTCCAATAAAGAAAGTGGGGGAATCCCTTTTCGGTCAAGCATCGATTGCTGAATTTTCACTACAATTAGCATCATATGGAGCTGAGAAGAGTTTGAAGATACCAAAGGGGTAATCAGAATCCGTAAATCGAAGAAGGACAGACAACACAATGGCCACAAGAAAAAGTACAAAATGACAAACAACGATCTACAAAACATTGCACATAAAGCTAAAGATCGAGTAACACGAACCCCACAAAAACCAGTTTTGAGCTCAGGTGCTCCGGGAGAATAGGCTGTTCCTGCTCCACTAGTGGCACCCTTTGTATTACTCTAGTTACAAAGCGGGTGAAAAATTATTGTGATTCAACTTTTCTACTTTTTACACTACTTTATCTATAATTAATACATTTTGGCTTCGTTCTCAGTGAGGGATGTTGTCAGTATCAATAGACAGACTCTGAGACAGAAAATTATCTGTCAATGTGATATCAAACATATTATAATGTTACAGATAAAAACAATAGCATCAGTTTTGAAGGTCTCAACAAACATTATTACAAATATCACAGCTGGTCCTATAAGACTCGGTGTGATACTGGAGATAATGTCTGTCTCGATCTTCATTAATGCCAATATTCTATATATATCTCCTTCAAAACATCTATAGATACTCATCAAGCATGTCAAACAATGTTTTCTTTTCTAAAGATAAAGGTACATGTAAATAATATATGAATTTATTTTTAAATATAGACCTTACTTATCTTGTAAAGAAAACACATTGATTAATGGATAATAACATGAAAAACAAAAAAATACCACGCTGTTGTCGGAACAGTTCCAAAATTCAATAGGAAAATCGTAGAAAGAGGAAAAATTGATACCACTATCGCACAAATACATGACCGCTGACTTTTCTGGCTTGGTACAGGCACTTCAATTAAATGTGGCAGGTTTATTTAAGTTATTCAACAGTCTGTGTGCATTGCCTATTGGCATTTGTTGAATATGTAGGAAATTTACACTTCTATTTTCTAAACTATTTTTATATTCATATAAAGCTACTTTTATCTAAGGGCTACTAAAAAATAATTTAAAAAAATTGCAGTTCAATGGTTTTTACTATTCTTATTGGCCTAAATAAAACCTTTTCTTCATAGTTTGCCTCAAGTGACCCCTTGTTTCTGAAATTAAAAATATATCATGTAGCTTCACCACTCCAGGTTTTCTAAAGGTGGCTTATCAAATTGAAATAAACACCTGGTGTTTATAGGTACATAAATAATTTAACAAATTAATTGATGTCACCATGAGGCAAAAATAAATTCTTGATCTAAATGCATATGACTTCCTTAAACTTTCCAAGAATTTCCTTGAACTATTTTGACAACATTTTTTTTATGACTAAAAAGGAAATGACACAACTGTAATATAAGTTTGCAAAGTGTACATCAATAACAATGTATCCCTTTGTAAAAAAAAAAATTTGACTGTGATGACCCAGGCCTGGTCATACATCAAACATAGGCTAATTATTCTACTTTAAAACTGTCTTTAAGTTGACATGACAGATGAAAGAAAAATCATCAATTTCCTTCTCTTTATCTGGCCTTTGATGTTTAGTATTTTGTTGTTTTTTTCTCTGATCATTTGGTATTTGGACATGAAGTACTTTTTCTCATAACCCTACAGTTGTTGTTTTTCTCTGATCATTTGGTATTTGGACATGAAGTACTTTTTCTTATAACCCTACAGAATAATGTTAAAGCTTAACTTAACATAGGATTGACATCAGTGTCCTGGTCTTTTAATTTTGTTTTGTCTATTGATGTAAAATTGTATATACATGTACACTTGTACATTGTACTTTGTATGCGCATTCTTTTTGTGTTATTCATAAATTTGACAAAGAGAAGAAGGTTTAGTCAGCTAGATCACAAAGAGAGGGTCTAGGAGGTAGTAATATAGTCCCTATAGGCATAGAGCACCTGTAGATCTAAGTCTCCCAAAGACTTATAGTCCACATATACCTATAGTCCTCTTAGACTTACAGTACCCATAGATCTATAGTCCCCAATAACTTATAGTACCCATAGACATATAGTCTCCATAAACCTATAGTCCTCAAAATCCTATTGTACCCATAGACCTATTGTCTGCATATACCTATATTCCCCTTAGACCTATACTTTTCATGTTTCTATTGTACCTAACGACCTATAGTGAGCATATACCTATAGTCCCCTTAAACCTATAGTCCCAAGGTTAACCTATAGTCCCAACCTTGGGACTATAAGTCTTCATAAACTTATGGTTTTATAGGCTCAAAATCCCCAGACCTATAGTTCCCATAAATCTTTAGTCCTCGCACACTTTTAGTTCCCACAGATCTTTAGTTCCCATACACTTATATAGTCCACATAGACCTATAGTCCCCATAGACTTTTATTCCCCATAAATCTTTAGTCCTCACACACTTTTATTTCCCACAGATCTTTAGTTCCCATACACTTATATAGTCCACATAGACCTATAGTCCTCATAGATTTTTAGTCCCCATAAATTATGGTTTCATAGACTCAAAATCTTTAGACAAATAGTCCCCATAAATTTTTAGCCCATACAGATATTAAATTCCTACAGGCATATATAGTCCCCATAGACCTATAGTCTTCATACATAGGCTTATAGTCCAGTAAGTATGGTAAAAGTGCTCCTGTATCATGTAAAAATGTACATGTTTTATTATGTACCCACTTTTAATTGATAACCTAATTGTCTGGGCTGGAGATCAGGCTATTGACATGTGATGGTGGTTACACTTATAATCTGTCCTACATAGCATGATGACGGGTAATTAGAGGTTGAATAGATTTAACACAAAATTGTCTGTCTTTGTACACAACCAGGGGTTTATCAAGGTGTTTTTAGAATGGTACTTTTTGTACCCTTTTAGGACATTTTTAATTGTCAAATTTTCCATTTGGGAATCAAAATAAAGGGGTAAGAATGAACAATTTTCATATGGATAGGGTCCTTTTACCGGAACCTGAGGAATACTTGAAAAATTCCTGACAACCTTGAACATGGTTCTAAGAAAACTAAATTATTTAAATTATGAAATCTTTCTAATCTTAACCTCTGGTTTTTTTTCAAAAATGTTATTCAAGTTTTCCATATCTTTGTTAGCTTGTCTGTTCATATAAAAAACAAATTGGTTCAAAAAGTTTATGGGTGCTGATGATGGTTTCCAAGACTCTACCCACAGAGCTACCTAGGAGGCAGATAAGGTGTTTAAGGTTATTATATGGAAATTATCATGTAATGGGTATCATATTTGGAGAGTGCCATGCTTCTCACACGTTGAAAATTATTAAGAAAGACTGTAGCTTTTGTGTATTTATGTTCAACTGTATTTGTATATTGTTTATATAAAGGAGAAGATGTTCTAAGTTGAAAAACTTGTATCTGATCCTATTGTCATGTTTTTGGACAATAAAATATGTTTAAACTACGTTGAAAACATCTTTTGTAGTTTTTGAAAAATAGTAGGCACATGGTAGCTGCTACAAAAAGCAAAATTGTTCATCCCTCCCCAACTCTTCATAACTTTCTAGTTGTCATGGTTATCCTCACTTGTTTCTGTATTTTTATTTATTTTATATGTTGTTGAACATGTTCTTGTCCTGAATCTGCTGGATGTTAAGCAATCTACCATCAATTCAAAGAAGATTTGGTTTTGTTTCAAAACAATGCAAAAACTCCATTAATCTAAAGTTTTTGCTATTTCAGTTTCTATATTTACTTTATAGGGATCTCAAATTTTTCCATGTGCCTGAGGATTTACTTGTTTTGGATTTTGGGAGTTCCATACACCAGGATAACAATCATAAGAATGAAAATTAATATTAATATACATTTAAACCTGTATTAAGAGGACACCTTTGGAATAAAGAAACAGTGGCCACATAAGACAGGTGATCTCTTAAAAGAGGTTCAATTGTTATGAAATTCTTTATGACAGGACAAGAAAAAGCTGTCATTTTAATACAGGTGACTGCTTAATAGAGGTGACTCCATGGGCAGCTTTGACTGTATAATGTTTTTTGTGTGTATTCTTCAGGCAAAGGTATCAATACGAAGAGGGGCTACAGCAGTTGTTTTTTATGTTTCTATTTACTATACAGGAATCACATATTTTCCTGTGTGCCTGAGGATTTACCTGTTTTGTATTTTAGGAGTTTCTTATATCAGGCTTCTTAAATCAGGATCACATCACAAAAATAAATGTATGTTTTGTTTGTATTTTTCAGGCAAAGGTAGCAATACGGAGGGGAGCTACAGCAGTTGTTTTTGATGTGTCAAATGTCCCTGAAGCTGCAAAGAAGGTAGGATTAATGACAGATATGTATTAGGAGTAGATTATAAAAGACCATGCATGCTCTGCATTCAAAATTGACACCTAAAAAGAGCTAGGAGTCCATGAGTGTTGTCTTTTTTGACAGCCATACTCTGCATTCAAGATGGCCACCTTTATTAAAAATCAGAATTTCTCATAATGGCTATATTATCTACATATTGTACTTAAATATACTGCAATTTTAATTGTTGTTTTATGATAATCAAATGTATGAAGTATAATTTTTGATTTCCTGTAAAATCATTTCTCAACAGTATCTTAGGATAGACCAGTAATTAAAAAAAGATTAGGGGCCATCGTGGTAGTGATCGTATGGTAGTTGGATTTACAACTACCTATGCAATCAGTGCCTATCACCACTAAAAATTATGAGTTTGAACCACGTTCATGGCAAGGTGTACTCGATACAACATTGTAGGATAAAGTTTGTCAGTGACTTGCGGCAGGTCAGTTGTTTTCTCTGAGTCCTCCGGTTTCCTCCACCAATAAAACTGACCGCCTTTGATATAACTGAAATATTGTTGAAAGTGGCATTAAACACCATAAACCCAAACCAAGCCTAAAGCAATTAAAGCCATAAAAGATATTACCTCCCTTGTATTGGTATATAATTGGTTTAAAGAGTTGTACTTTAGACATTAGCTGCAATACAAAACATTACAATACATTTTTTAATTTGCTAATTATGATGTCTTTACAGTACAAGTACAGGCAGTAAAATCATAATACATTTCTTACAATGATCAACACACCACTGCATTTCTATTTAGAGATCACCTTTCTTATCATTCTCTATCCAGAGTTGTCATTCCTGCTACGCTACACTCCATCTCTGTCAACGCCCATTTTACAAGATTTTTGTAAAATTTAGAAACAGTAAAAAAATGTACTTAAAATTGTTTTATTTATTGTAAATATCAATAAAGATGAAAATAAATCACTCATTTCAAATCAATTTTCTCTTAAAAATTATTTGTGATCGTTTTTAACTTTTTAATTTTTACCTCCGCAAAATAGTTCTCCAAGAAGTGGGGGGAAAATAATTTTTAAGGGAGAATAGATTTGAAATGAGTGATTTATTTTCCATCTTTATTGATATTTACAATAATTAAAACAATTTTAAGTACATTTTTTTCACTGTTTCTAAATTTTATAAAAAATCTTGTAAAATGAGCGTTAACAGAGATGTTGTGTAGCGTAGCAGGAATGACAGCTCTGGATAGAGAATGCTTTCTTATGTGAACCTATTACAATGCTTTTTCCTGTGAATGATCACATAAGACAGGTTTAACTGTACATGTTGATCAGTATTTTTTTTTAATTCTTAGAATTTTTTTTTAGCACCAGTAGATATATTTGCTTAGAGAATACACAAAATAAACTCAAAATTCCTTCTGTTTTTTGCTAAGCTGACTTAGGGTATAAAAACGTCATGCAATTATTAAACAGTATAAAAACAGTTGATAATGGAAACATAAAATGTAGCTACTGTTGTGCTCTCTCTACAGAAAATGCATTTATTTACACACCTGGTATATTATAACAGATTTTAATATTTCTTGCATCCTAAGTGCATAAAACTTATACAATGGGTGGTCTCTTAGGATAAACTAATATTATTACAGATATGATTCAGGAAAAGAACCGTTTTAAGAATGTGGAAACACTCGTCATATTTTATATGTTTCCATGTTAATTAACAAAAAACCCATTGTGTCTATAGCTGTCCTTAAGAAATACTGGTTTGGTGTCCAGTAATATTATAAAGTGACTTCAATTGTAGTGTTTTGTAGATCATTGTTTATCTTTTTGTCCTTTTTCTTTTAAATTTGAGTTTGTAGGTTATAACAGGCAATTATCTGAGAAAAAAGTTACATTAATGCAAAAAAAAAATTTGCTGAAAATAGCAAAAAAAAATATTCTCTTGATAGATGCGGTATTGGTCGGTCAATCTCGTAACACCTACCCAAAAATTATTAATGGTTGACTTGGTTTCCGATTAGTACCCTGGTAGATCTTCCAGTACAGATCTGATAAGAGTATTATTTAAAAAAACCAACAATTGTTACTGTATTTATTCATTGGTATTATTAGTCTTAGTTATGTCTTACACTACACACGTTGTAAGAGTAAAGTTTGTCAGTGACTTGCGACAGGTATCTACGGATACTCCAGTTTCTTCCACCAATAAAACTGACCGCTATGATATTACTGAAATATTGTTGAAAGTGGTATTAAATACCATAACCCCCTAACCCACCTGTTGGAAAACTGTTATCTTCTACTGATACTAGTAAATTGTGGGTAACCCTCTGGGTGGGGGATGTGGGACAACATAGTAAATTGTGGGTAACCCTCTGGGTGGGGAATGTGGGACAACATCAACTCCTCTCAGTGTACAAATCTGAGTGTCTACTCTTTCCAGTCTAGTTCCGTAATTGTATTTACTATACAAGAAATTATTTTGTTGTCCTCTACACAACAAAACATTTAAAGTTTTTTAAGCATCTTATTGCCTTCATATGAGGTGAACATCAAGTTGTCAACCCTCGAGAGGCTGGTTTCCCTCAGGCTAAAGCCCTCTGGGGAAACAACCACACTCGGGTTGACAACTTTTGTTATTATACCTTACATTATATATTATATATAAAATAAAAGTGATGTTTTTACAAAATTGGTACCCCAGGGAAACATCACTGTTGTTCACCGGTCGACAAATGTTATGTTCCATGTCTGTCCGGAAATGTATCCATTTTTGCAATCCGGAATTACAATCTTGACCGGAAGTATTAGTTAAAAACACAAATATGAAGTTTATGAAAACACAAGACAAAAACACACAAATAAGTGTTTATTGCATCCAACATTATTGTAAATAGAGTTTCAGTATAATAAAACAATTATTGCCTGCACTTGCGGTGAACATCATAATTGTTCACCCTTGGGATGTTGTTTTCCCTCGGGCTAAAACCCTCAGGGAAAACAACACCCCTCAGGTAAACAATTATGATGTTCACCTTAAGTGCAGGCAATAATTGTATATTGTTCACCTCATAAGAAGGCAATACATGTAATTGTATAATGTTTTGATTAGTGATTATAGATTAACATAATTGTCATCACAGATCACATGACAGTTTTATTTGTGTTATTTAGTGGTTATCTTTTTCAAAGGTTGTATCACACTCCCTGATAGTGTATCAGTATTACAATATTACAATTACAACAAACTGATTTACAGACTGTGACTTTACAAACATTTATCACTCATTATCTACTATTGAATCCTTGAAAAAAAAAAAGAGAACTAATGTTGTGAGTTCGAATCCCGCTCAGGCGAGGTGAACTCAATACAACATTGTGATAAAGTTTGTCAGTGACTTGCGGCAGGTTGGTGGTTTTTTCCGGGTACTTCGGTTTCCTCCACAAATAAAACTGACCGCCACCATATAGCTGAAATATTGTTGAAAGTAGCGTTAGGCGCCATAACCCTAACCCCCTTGAAAAAAAAAGGTGTTGGGGGCCTACTAGACTACTCATTTGTTCTTTATAGTTGTGACAACCGTGAATTAGATTTCTTTTGTACATCTGCTTTGTTTCTTTGCACTTGAGGCAGAGAAGTTAGATAGATTTGTGAATATCACAGGCAATAGTTAGATTTGTGAATATGGGTGGCAATAGTTACATTTGGGAATATCGCAGGCAATAGTAAGATAGATTTGTAAATATGAATTTACTTTGTTTCTTTGTAGTTGCGGCACTATGCATGGCAGCAGTTAGAGAGACCTGTGATAATCATTCGTGGTAGTGATGCCATACGACTTATGACAATCATACAGACCCAACAAGATGCCTGGGCAAGAATCAGGTCCCATAACTCTCAAGTCCCAGACCAAGCTAAAAATGTAAGGAACAGGTCAAGGTTCAAAGCTGAAGAAAAGTATTGTAATTTAACAGTTTGCATATATATGATTTCTAAACATTGTTTTTTTTTTCAGAAATGGATGGGTATCATATTTTTCTATGAAGTGCTCTGCCTCTTTATAAATATTTCTATGGTGGAATTATTAACCTTTCATTGTGAAAAGAAAATTTGAAAAGTGAGGGTCAACAATTCCACCAATATCAACAAAATAGACAACCACCTATCGCCTCAACCCATAAATACGACAACAATAAAAAGACCATGACTTATGGCAATGGAAATCCATGTCCTGGATTAGGACAGGCACAAAAATGTGGCATAATCAAACCGATTATGGATGGTTTGGTTGTTTATTTGCTATAAGTAGTTTTGTGTATTTTTTCACTTTTATCGGTCAGTATGACATCAAACTTTACAAATAAAAACAATAACGTCAGTTTTGAAGATCTCGGCATACATTATAACCATATTCACATAACCACTATGTTTAGCAGTAGTTGATGAAGCTACATCGAACTAATTATGATGTTACCGATAAATGCAATAACATCAGTTTTGAAAGTCATGACCATATTCACATATCGACTATGTTTAGCACTTAGTTGAGGAAACTACATCGAACTAATTATGATGTTACAGATAAATGCAATAATGTCAGTTTTGAAGATCTCGACATACATTATCACCAGTACATGTATCACATATCGACTACGTTTAGCGGTAGTAATATCGGCAGTTTTGAAAGTGTCTACATACATTATCAACAGTATCACATATCGACTATGTTTTAGCATTAGTTGGAGAAGCTTAACTTCCCAAATAACAATCAGACAATGAGTACCTGTTAAACTTTCTCTCTCAAGGGACTATTTAAGTACACCTGATTGTGAGCTGAATGTGAACCTTTAACTCGTTAGTCAATAGATAATTATTGTAATAGATGATCAATTATCTTAATTACTTGACCAACATACCCCTAACAGTCATCTCAATTACAATATAGTCACCACTAATTGAGTTAGGAAAGCGTTCTGTGTATTGATATCCAATATTCCCAATAAGCTTGTGGTCTATTAAATGGATTTTATATTTATCAGATCAATGTATGAAATGTATCTTGTCTGGTTTGCTTTATGGGTTTAGGTTTATGGTGTTTAACACCACTTTCAACAATATTTCAGTTATATCGTGACGATCAGTTTTATTGGTGGAGGAAACCGGAGAAAACCACTGACCTGTCGTAAATCACTGACAAACTTTATCACATAATGTTGTATCGCCTGAGTGGGATTCGAACTCACAACGTTAGTGGGGATAGGTACTGATTGCATAGGTAGTTGTAAATCCAACTACCATACGATCATGACAACGACGGTTCATCTCTGGTCTGTTTTTAAATACGGCATTAATTTCTCGAAAGTTTCTTTAGTCACAATTAGGAGTTACATGTACTTCTGAGTTGGTTTTTTTTGCTCAAGTTTAAGCTGGTTTGTTCAGTTAAAACTTGGAGTTTTAAAAGTCTTAGATTCTATTATAGTATTTATGACAACCAATATACCTGTAGATTAAATATAGTGACAACAGAGTCCTAGCTAGTTTGCTAAATTAAACAAACACTGATTTGTGGAAAAGGTCATTTAATCATTATCATAAATTGCAATAAATTGCATCTCTAAAATTGTTACATAATATAACATAATCATGACTGAAATTATATAATAATTACATAACATCAAATGAATAAATGACATCAAATAGCAAAGGTGGGGACAAAAAAGTGCCCCGTTGAAAATAACTGGTATAATGATCTAAATTAAAATTGGGTGGAAAGTGGGAGGGATTTAAAAAATTTCCAATATAATTTCGAACATCCAAATTGGTCGGCAGTGTGTTTGCAAAAGTATGTACGGTAATTTCCACATATGCTAAGAATAGATGTTGACCAATCAAAAGTGTACATTAATTGATCATACACTGACCGTGTGAATTTACACACATTTTTCGGCAACAGGTTTGCAAAGAAACATGACCCTTCTTCAAATTATTGCTTCTGATTACCACATTTGGTATCTCCAAACATTTCTTGTGTTTCAAAGTAAGATGTTACATCCGCAATTGTTATACGGTTGCCACCATGACTTGGTTGACCGTTATGGGATATCTGTGTCACAAATGACCACGGATATGTTCCACTTGTCGTAAACACTTCCCGGTCCTTTCCTTGTTCATGACTTATCACTGGGTTTTTAACCTGATTAACACGACGGGTGTCACTATTGGAGCAGGAACTGCCTACCCTTCCTAAGCACCTGAGTTCACTCCCATGTTACTCGACCTTTAGTTTTTTATGTATGTTTTGTAGATCGTTGTTTGTCCTTTTGTACTTTTTCTTTTGGCCATTGTGTTGTCTGATCTTCTTCGATATTCGGATTCTGATTACCTCCGTTTGGTATCTTCAAACTCTTCTTATATTAAAAGGATAGTTATAAGTACAATATGACAATTTAAAAACTAATTTACTGAAAAACAAAATGCTATTTATTTTCTATTTTCAGGAAAACAAAGAATATTTAGATGTTGGAATTTTTGTTGCTGTTTTTGTTGTTTTATGTATACTAGTTATTCTGATTGTTATTAAGGTAGGTTATCTCTTGTTTTATCGCATCAAATTTTGTGAGAAAAAAAAACATGCAAAGTTAATGAAAATTGTCTAAGCCGAATTCTTTGTGACATTTTCATTAATTGATACATTTCTGGGTAGACAGTGTTGTTAAGACCATTTTTTTAGAAAATTTTAAGCTTTTATACTGTAAACGTTTTAAAACTTTTTGTAAAGTAGTGATAAATTTTCAGGATAGACAGATACATTTTATGATTATATTTAGTGTTTATCTGAATAAATCCAAGTTTTAGAACTTTTTGTTAAGTATCTCAGTTTTAAACTGTGGGTTAGAGTTATGGTGTTTAACGCCAATTTCAACAATATTTCAGTTATATCGTGGTGATCAGTTTTATTGGTGGAGGAAACCTGAATACCCGGAGTAAACCACTGACCTGCCACAAGTCACTGACAAACTTTATCACATAATATTGTATTGTTTAAATTTTGGGGATCGTCACTTAAATCTTAAGACATAATTTAGTGTTTAATAGGGAAAATATATCTAACAATTGCAATGAACGCACCAATATTCTTTGACAAATTTTACCGATATATATTTTCTGAAGACTTATGTTAACAATTTTTTTTAAAGTGTAAATTATTATTATAACCAATAAAAGTGTAAAGAATATCTTTCAACCACAATTTAAAAAAAAATGTTAATTTATTACGGGAATTATAACAAAATTTAAAAAATCCTCAGAAGTCTCCAAACAAAAAGGCCATTCTTAGATACCTTTAAAATGAGATTTTTTAAATTCTTTCAATAAAGAAATTACCTTGATATTTCTTAAGTAATTAATAGAGGTGTTGCATGTATATCACATGACAGAAAGATACCTTGTGTGATAGTCGAGAACTACACAGCAGACGTTCATTTTAATATATCAAAGAATAGTTCATTTCTAAAGATATGAGATGAAAATTACAGGTTATGACATAATTATTGCTGACAGTTTATAAATTAAACTATTATTAATGTACTCTTAGGGGGGGTCAATAATTAGAGAAGGGGGTAGGTAGTTGGTGGGTTGTAACTGTCGTTTATGAATTAATGTGCAATGATATTGTTCATGAAAATGTCCCTAATCAATTTTTATTCGAAATTGATTGCATATTTTGTGACAACTTTCATCAACAGGAAGACTCCGATTGTTAGTAAACAAAATTGTGACTGAATATGTGTGTGGCGTCTTTAACTCTTCACCCTAAATGTACCTTATTATTTCAACCAATCCCATATTGATGTGCTAATCTTCAACGAATGAAAACTGTTTTATATTTGAAAATTTAATTGCTCTATAAACATATAAGACATCTATACAGTTATTATTATTTTTAGCTCACCTGAATCGTGCATCTTCTGTTTTCCGTCAACTGTGGTCCGTCTGTTAGATTTTCACATTTTCAAATTCTCCTCAGAAACCACTGCACCCATATCAACCAATCTTGCTAGGAATCAGATTGGTCCTTGGGTGGTCCGCATTCTAAATTGTGTCTGATGGGTCCAAACCCCATCCAAAATGGTGGCCCAAACTGCTTTATTTGAAGTAGATACTAGCTCAGATTCTAACTGTAAACTGTAAGGGCATAATTATAACTCATGAGTATATATTCCGTTTTTTTCTCTCTCGTAAAGTTGATAGTTTTGCAGATTTTTGACAGGTAATAATACTAGTGTATGTTATTAGTGTTAGACGTCACTTTCAGAAATTTCTCCGATACCGATACCGTAGATCAAATATGATTAAATCTAACCTGTGACAGTTAAAAGGAAACTCTTGACCTTGTGTTAGGTGTACAGAAACCTTAGAACACATGAGGTGGTAATAGACTCCCCTATTGATTTCAAAAAATGAGTCGAGAATTAATGGTTATAAATATATGTGTAAGATAATAAAATCTATTAAAAGTAGGGAATGTTCTAAATTCTGGATAGAGATTAATGTAATCTTGTAATATAGCAAAACAATTATAGTCTAGAGATCATGATTTATAATCCTTAGCTTTGGGGTTATAGGGTAGGGATTATGGTGTTTAACGCCACTTCCAGCAATATTTCAGTTATATTGTGGCAATCAGCTTTATTGGTGGAGGAAACCAGAGTACCTGGAGAAAACCATAGACCTGCCGCAAGTCATCGACAATCTTTATCACATGATGTTGTATCGAGTACACCTCGCCATGAGTGGGATTCGAACTCACAACGTTAGTGGTGATAGGCACTGATTGCATAGGTAGTTGTAAATCCAAGTACCATACGATTGTACAATTCCTGCACTTTGTATAATTTTTTTTTTTATATTGATGTGTAAATTTATATACTTTTGTTGGTTTTTTTTACCAAGTTTTGAGTTCGTCCCTTCAACGCGAATGATGAAATTACTGTATAAATCGGTAATGAAATGACACTTCTAGTACAAGTAAAAAAAATACTGGTTCTCTACTTTAGAATCATATAGCAGTAACGAATATAAACATTAATTATGAAAAATTTATCATCCGAAATCAATTTAAAAAATCCTATGCAATGATGAGAACGTGGAATAGAATATAGTAACACAGTCTGTCAATACAAAGCCAGTATTAAATAAATATAAGCCGTCCCCCTCATTTTTAATGAATAGAGGGTGTTTAACATTAATTGGCCCGAGATTTAATATTTTTGTTATTTTATAAAAAAAAAAATTCAATTAGAAAATACCTTCTTGATATTTCCGTTTTAGTGAAAATTTTCATGATGTTATTAAAAGTTGACAATTAAAAATTCGTGTCAAAAACATTATCATAATTTATACTTTTGCCCTAAACTTTATTGATTTAAAAAAAAAATTAATTGGTTAAAATTTACGATGTTATAGGATTTTTAAAGTTTAAATATTCCTTAGTGCAAAAATACATCACAAGTCTCGTTAATTACATCATAAACCATGCGTCTTTGATAACGGATCGAGAGAGCCAATTAAACGTTGAAGAATTGTACCAAAATCAATAACAAGTTCACCGAGAACAAACATTACCGTTTTTTCTTAAACAATATGCATTGTACGGGAATGTTAGATTAAATTAATGTTTATGTAATATGTATAGTTACCTTTAACCATCCATTCGTTAACGAACATTTTACATTCGTCTGATACTAAATTCTTATGCTTGAAAGAATTTAAACGGATGTTGGTCGATTAACTTATTTTAATATTTATTATTAGAGACATTATAATATTTCCCATTGATTTCAAAAGCAATTTTCTCTCACTTAATAAGTACTTCCTGAAAATCGTCAAAAAAAGAATATTGAATCAAATCGTAATCAAACAAATATGTTGCCAAATAATTGTGGGATTATTTTTAAATAATTATGATGTACGGCAAGTGAGATTAAATATCAAACAAAATCAAGCTCATTACCATTTTACTTACATATAGCTTGGGAGTATTTGTTATATTACTTTCTTATAATGTTTATTTGGTAGTTGGACAAATCCTGTGCATTTATCAAAATTTGCTATTGATGTATATATATACTTTATATTATGCATTTAAAGTACATTTATTGAAAATTGCCATTGACGTTAATAAAACCTATATTGGTACAATAAAAATCTGAAAGTAAAACTACGAGTTGGAGGAGGGGGGAAGGGCTCTGATTATTATTAGATATAATTATATAATCCACCTTCTACTGGCAGAAAAGGGCTCTCAAGGCAGGTTTTAACTGTAAAAATAAAATACATCTTACAGCCTGAAATTTATTAAAATGATATTAACATTCCATACAGGTAGGAGGCCAGCAGTTTAAATGTTATTGTATAGAAGAAATGTGCATAAAACTGACAATAACTGCATTATTTAATAACAGTTTCAATGTTATTTGAATTGACAAGTAACATGCATATAGCATGTTTTAACAAATATTAACGCTTTACATGTCAACTTTAAGCAATAAAATGGGGTCGTTATACTATATTTTTGTCTGGTAATGTTGCATTTGGGTCAATTCCTCCTTGCATTATACCTCTTTTATCCTGTTACTTCTGTTAAAATGACAAGAACTGCATTATTTAATAATAGTTTAAATGCTATTTTCATTGACAAATAACATGCATAAAACATGCTTTAACAAATATTTATGTTATAAGTGATAAAATGTGGTCATTATACTATATTTTAGTCTGGTAATGTTGCATTTGGGTCAATTCCTCCTTGCATTATACCTCTTTTATCCTGTTACTTCTGTTAAAATGACAAGAACTGCATTATTTAATAATAGTTTAAATGCTATTTTCATTGACAAATAACATGCATAAAACATGCTTTAACAAATATTTATGTTATAAGTGATAAAATGTGGTCATTATACTATATTTTAGTCTGGTAATGTTGCATTTGGGTCAATTCCTCCTTGCATTATACCTCTTTTATCCTGTTACTTCTGTTAAAATGACAAGAACTGCATTATTTAATAATAGTTTAAATGCTATTTTCATTGACAAATAACATGCATAAAACATGCTTCAACAAATATTTATGTTTTAAGTGATAAAATGTGGTCATTATACTATATTTTAGTCTGGTAATGTTGCATTTGGGTCAATTCCTCCTTGCATTATACCTCTTTTATCCTGTTACTTCTGTTAAAATGACAAGAACTGCATTATTTAATAACAGTTTAAATGCTATTTTCATTGACAAATAACTTGCATAAAACATGCTTTAACAAATATTTATGTTTTAAGTGATAAAATGTGGTCATTATACTATATTTTAGTCTGGTAATGTTGCATTTGGGTCAATTCCTCCTTGCATTATACCTCTTTTATCCTGTTACTTCTGTTAAAATGACAAGAACTGCATTATTTAATAATAATTTAAATGCTATTTTCATTGACAAATAAAATGTGGTCATTATACTATATTTTAGTCTGGTAATGTTACATTTAGGTTACTTTATTCTTACATTGTACCTCTGTTATCCGGAAATTATCTCTTATCATTTTCATCATTTGACTTCTGACTTCTGGATTTACGATCATAAAACTTTTGAGTATGAGTTTTGTACTTGTATGAAAAAACAGCCAATCAGAACACTGTATTAAAAAAATACTTTGTTTTGATTGGACAATTTTGGAGTATGAGTACAAATCATGAATTTAAAAGTTTTGTGACTTTAAGGTTAGGTATGTGTGTTTGTAATGAGGTACCCGTTCCTTACTAAAATGGGGTTTTACAACTACTTGTGCAATCAATGCCTATCACCACCAGTGTTGTGAGTTTGAATCCCACTCATGGCAAAGTGTACTTGATACAACATTATGTGATAAAGTTTGTCAGTGACTTGCGAAAGGTTGGTGGTTTTCTCCACGTACTCCGGTTTCCTCCACCAATAAAATTGACCGCAACGATACAACAGAAAAATTAATGAAAGTGGCATTAAACACCATAACCCTCTTCTCCCGCCACTAGTCATTGGTGGCATTAAGTTTTACCTATGTCCGTACGTCCCACATTTGGTTTCCGTTCAATAACTTAAATTCCCCTGAAGCAAATCATTTTAATTTTATTCATAAGGGATCATAAAATGAAGACCAAGTTCAATTTCGGACTCTACCACTTTTTTCGTTCTGGAGTTACTTTAGCTGAAGGCGGATGGATCCATGTCCTATGGACACATTTTTCCATTTTTTAAATTTCCATCTCTCATAGGAGTCTACTTCACTCTCATGTAAATTTTTATGATAAGAGATTTTATGATGAAGAATGACTTGTTTTGTTAATTGGGGCGTAAGATGGGATTTTGCCCTAAGTATTTGTTTAAATCAATATCTCTTCTTGTAATCATAAGGCTCATTACATAGAGTCCTTGTTGCATTTGGCTGAGTGATATATAACACAATGTTGACTTTTTTTCTTTTTTTTTTTAAATTTTCATTTCTTTGCTAGGCAAAATTAGCCTCTTGTTATTGGATTGGATTGGACGGGAAGCAGTGGAACAAATTTTTACTGTATATTTAAGTTTGTATTGGAAATTTTTTTTTAGGTTTCCATGGATATCACCCAAACATTAAATGCAAAGTTAGGAAAAAAAGTAATTAGCAAAATGTATAATAATAATTAAAATTCAAGTGTCAAAGATAAGCAAAATGTAGTAACAATCTGACGACTTCTACCCATTGGCCTATCCAAGACGATTTATAGCTTGTAAACTCATTCCCTTCATAATTATAGCTTAACCACTCCTCATTTGATGTTAGATAACAATCAGTCAATTGATTAATCAATCAATCAATAAACCAAAAAGTTGTGAGTTCCAACTCTGTTCATGGCGAGACGTACTTGATGCAACATTATGTGATAAAGTTTGTCAGTGAACTGCGACAGGTCTGTGGTTTTCTCCGGGTACTCCGGTTTTCTCCACCAATAAAACTGACCGCCACGATATAGCTGAAATATTGTTGAAAGTGGCGTTAAACACCATAAACTAAACCATCCTTTAAAATATATACTGTTTACACTAGCCCAAATTATAATGTTCATAAATTCCTTTGCTTACTGAAATAACAGTTCACAGTTAGATATTATGAACCCACTTAGCACTCATGTTTAGCATTTAACTGCCAAGACTATATATATATCTGAAGATAATGTAGCATTTTTTATGTTAACAAAATGGTTTACAATTGATTTTATTTTTCAGTTTAAATGCAAGCACAGAGAACAACAGGTATGTGCAAATTTGTAATTTAAAAAAAATATAGAAATTTCCATGATCGAGAGTATAATTTTGTAATTTTATATCAATAAACAATAAAAACCTTATTTACCCCTAGTTATTTGTAGGAGCGATCATGTCTTATTTGCATATAATGGTGTCCACGTATTGACTGTATATATGAGTAGCATGGCGGGTGTCCTATAAGAGGCAGTAACCGCTTAGCCAAATGAACCAAAACTTGGTAGGAAGCATCTATGGCGGGTCCTCTATAAAGATTGCTCATTTCGTCCCGATCCGTTAACAAACATGGATGCCACAGGCCATTCTTGTTTCTGATTGGTTGATTTCTAAAAAATCTTCTCTGAAACCGCTTGGCCAAAGGAATCGAAACTTGGTAGGGAGCATCCTTGGAAGGTCCTCTATATAAAGACTGCTCATTTCGTCCTGATTCATTAACAAACATGACTGCCACAGGCAATTCTTGTTTTTTGATTGGTCGATTTCTAAAAATCTTCTCCTCTAAAACCGCTTGGCCAAATGAACCAACCGAAACTTGGTAGGAAGCATCTATGGAAGTTCCTCTATAAAGATTGCTCATTTTGTCCCGATCGGTTAACAAACATGGCCGCCACAGGCAATTCTTGTTTCTGATTGGTTGATTTCTAAAAAAAATCTGTTAAAAGAAAGATAACTCTTGTTTAAATATAGATATTTGTATTCAAAATGCAGTTATCTCTATACAGATATTGCTGATTTTTACAAATCTTCTCCTCTGAAAGCGCTTGACGAAATGAACCGAAACTTGGTAGGAAGCATCTATGGAAGGTCTTCTGTAAAGATTGCTAATTTCGTCCCGATCCATTAACAAGCATGGCCGCCACAGGCGACTCTTGTTTTTGATTGGCTGATTTTTAAAATTCTTCTCCTCTGAAGCCGCTTCACCAAATGAACCAAAACTTGGTAGGAAGCATCTATTGGCGGTCCTCTATAAAGAGTGCTCATTTCGTCCCGATCCATTGACAAAAATGACCGCCACTGGCAATTCTTGTTTCTGATTGGTCGATTTCTAAAAATCTTCTCCTCTGAAAACCTGTGTCCAAATGAACTGAAACTTGGTAGGAAGCATCTATGGAAGGTCCTCTATAAAGATTACTAATTCCGTCCCGATCCTTTAACAAACATGGCCGCCACAGGCGATTCTTTTTTCTGATTGGCTGATTTTTTAGATTCTTCTCCTCTGAAACCGTTTGGCCAAATGAACCGAAACTTGGTAGGAAGCATCTATGGAAAGTCCTCTGTTACGATTGCTCATTTCGTCCCGATCCGTTAACAAACATGGCCACCACAGACAATTCTTGTTTCTGATTGGTTGATTTCTAAAAAATCTTCTCCTCTGAAACCACTTTGCCAAATGAACTGAAATTTGGTAGGATGCATCTATGGGAGGTCCTCTATAAAAAATTGCTCATTTCGTCTCGATCCATTAACAGATATAGCTGCCATAGGCAAAAATCTTCTACTATGAAACAGCTTGACCAAATGGACCAAAACGTGGTAGGAAGCATCTATGGAAGGTCCTCTATGACTATGGGAATTGCTCATTCCGTTTTGATCCGTTAACAAACATAGCCGTCATAGGCAATTCTTGTTTCTTATTGGTCGATTTCTAAAACAGCTTTTCCTCTGAAACCACTTGGCCAAATGATATGAAACTTGGTAAGAAGCATCTATGGAAGGTCCTCTATAGAGATTGCTCATTTCGTTTTGATCCATTAAAAACATGGCTGCCACAGGCAATTCTTGTTTTAGATTGGTCACTTTCTAAAATTCTTCTTCTCTGAAACTACTTTGCCAAAATGAACCGAAATTTGGTGAGAAGCACCTATAGGCTATGGAAGGTTCTGTATTAAGTTTCCTCAGAGCAGAATGAAAGGTGAGTGACACAGGCTCAGCTCAGTGCTGAACCTCTAGTTTTGTGTTGTCTTATTATATGTCTGTGTTCTGAGTTCCGTGTTGTGATGTCTGTTACGATTTCTGCATACTCTGTTTGTCGTTACCACCAGTTGTTTGTCGGAGGTCTCATGTCTTATTTATGTTATTGTATTTGTTTACATATAGTGGTGTCCAACACATATTGTGCTGTATTTTTGTTTTGTTTTACTGCGTCTTGTGTACCCTATGTTGCCAGTTTCTCTGGAGAGTCCATTTTTTATTGCCCCTTTGGTATAATTTTCTAAGGTTTATTTACAGATAAATTATTTTGTAAATATACATTGTATATATAAAAAAATAAGAAAAAATAGGACAGTACTTGCAAGTACTGTAGTGCCCCTTTTATAAGACGACCCTTTCTGCGTTGACAAAATTGTCTTATTAGAAGGGTTGCTTCTCTTGAGAATGACAATTTTTACTGTCTCGGTGCATCTGAAATCTAGCCTGATAAGACGAGGGCTACTGTACATCTTTGTTAGATTAATTGTTTGTATATTTGTATCAAGGAGTCTTTTGATGAATTATATTTGTTAGTTGTAAGACTGATAAAAAATCTGGAAAATCCTCCCACAAGATTTTAGGCATAATAAAACTGTTGGTTTTTGTTTCTTTTACCATTAGTAGCAGCAGCTGTCCACTAGCTCTCTCTCACATGACATATTTAACTATTAATCTACATGTACACAGCTGTATTTCAATGTCCATTTAGGTCACTGGATAATTTTTGGTACGATACAAGATGTAATCTAGGGTTTTATGACATTTACCAATAAAAACTATAATTTTGTACGTTAATATAAATTTGGGAAGAAATGGTCAATAATCATTTAAGTTATATATCTTTCATTTTTTTTCTTATATAGAATAAATGTGAGTTATGAAAATCACAAATTATAATAGAATATTAATGAAAAACAAAAAATACTGCACCGTCGTAACAGTTCCAAAACCCAATCAAAAAATTGTAGAAAGGGACAGAATTGATACACTGTACCCAGAAAACACATTAACATGACACTCACTTTCCTGGCACTTCAGTCCAATCACAAGAAGGTAATAAATTTAATATACCAAGGAAATGAATGCATATTGTATACAATGTCTTTTATGTTTTAGCTTTCGATGTCTGAATTAGCAAAGCAGGCAATAGCAAAACTGGAAACCAGAAAGTACCAGTCTATTAAAGAGAAATCTGTAACAGTTACCACCCCTACCTCCGACATGTATAGTCAGACATCTAGTGTTGATAGTTGTGCAATATGTTTAGAAGAATATCACGAGGGACAGGTATGTGACAAGAGTTAGCTTCCTTACATTTGATGAATATAGTCTTAAACATCTAGTTTTGATAGTTTTAAAATATGGTAGCAGAATATCGCGTGACAAATATTCAATTATAACATGGAGAGAAAAATGTACTTTTTGATTAAATGATGGAGACGTCTCCTTTGATTGGATGATGGAGACATCTCCTGTGATTAGATGATGGAGACGTCTCCTTTGATTGGATGATGGAGACATCTCCTTTGTACTAAACCCAGCATATTAAACCAGATGTTTATAGTGATAGCTCACTGAAACAAGAGTCTTTGTACAGATACGTCAGTTTACTCTTGACACATTATCCTGACTCTTGAGCCAAGCTGTCAATTCTGAATTCTTGAAGGAGAAATAGCAAATACATGTACCCATTTTATAGCATTTGGTTTGACTTGACAAGTGAGTGAACACATTATCTTTAGAGCTCGATATGAGCATGCTATAATTATTTAGCCACCAAGAAGATCTCTTATATGTGTCTAACATTGATAGTTGTATAACATGTCCAGAAGAATATCACATTGTATTGTAAGCATCTGTAAATATCACCCTAATAGTTGTATAACATGTCCAGAAGAATATCACATTGTATTGTAAGCATCTGTAAATATCACCCTAATAGTTGCATAACATGTCCAGAAGAATATCACATTGTATTGTAAGCATCTGTAATATCACCCTAATAGTTGTATAACATGTCCAGAAGAATATCACATTGTATTGTAAGCATCTGTAAATATCACCCTGATAGTTGTATAACATGTCCAGAAGAATATCACATTGTATTGTAAGCATCTGTAAATATCACCCTGATATGTACAATAATTGATTGGAACAGTATCATTCTGGGACTTTCGTACTACAGAATGATGTCCTTGGCTGAAAATACTGGGCACCGATCAAGGCTTAGCAAATGGAATCTACTATTATTATTAAGCTATCTTTTCAGGTTTTATGCATCAATTCTAGACTTCAAAGGGCATTATCAAAAATATTTATTTGACATGATAGTTCTTTGTTTTATGCTAAACCACCATCTTATTTACAACTGACCGCCATGATATAACTGAAATATTGTTGAAAGTAGCAACCCGAACCCCCTATTAACCCATCTTATTTACAAACTTGATGACATTATTTTTGTTTGTAGGTTTTACGAGTGTTGCCGTGTTCCAACCAGTTTCACAGCATGTGTGTAGATCAATGGTTGGTCAACCGCCATCTTTATTTACAAACTTTTTGACATTACATTATTTTTGTTTGTAGGTTTTAAGAGTGTTGCCATGTTCCCATGAGTTTCACAGTATATGTGTAGATCCATGGTTGGTCAATCACAGAACTTGTCCATTCTGTATGTACAATATTATTGGTAAGTAAACTACTGTTGCATATTACATAGACTTTATAAACGATGTTATAGAAACTAATGCATGTAATTAAAAGATATTATAGATTAAATGGTGAGCATACAACAGTTTTTTTCTACAGGCAAGCATCCCGCTGCATGTACAAATTGCATGCAGTCAGACCTGGCTTATGTGACCATCCAAAGGAACACCTATATGTCATCATATAAGACAGGTTGTCACGAAATACAAGTGAACTTAATATAAAATGCACTATGAAGGGAAATGATTGATTGATTGGTGTTTAACATCAATTTTAGCAATATTTCAGCTATTTCGTGGATTGAACACATTTTACCAATTAATTCGAAGGGAAATGAAATTTGGTCACTTAATACCGGTGGTTACTAAGACAAGTTTGTCTGTAATTTGTAAGTAATGTACTGGTACATATTTCAGTCATACAAACAAAAATATTTCAGTCATAATCTCTAACCAACATACAAACAAAAATATTTCAGTCATAATCAACAGCATGTTAATAGAATGTATTGGATTATAACGGCAAGGATACAGAGGTCACATGAAACATGTGATAAACAAGATTTCAGTTCTGCTATATACTACTACCAGTTGACAAAATTTGTTATTTTGAATTACTGAGTTCCTCCAGCAAGTAACCCACATATTTAATCTCAAATATATAGTGCTTTCAATATTGTATATAATAAATATTAAATGCTTGAATTATTATCAAAGATTATGTAAATTGCTTAAATTCTACTTTCAGAACAAAACGAGTCACAACAGTCTTCTAGAACCCAACAGACAGAACTCAGAACTTCAGACCAAAGACAATTTTATCAGCTACCTTCGCAAATACAGACAGATTTTCGCCAAATTTCACATTCCCAATATTTACATTATTTAAATTATCATTCAGAACTACACAATGCATGTACTTCCTGTGAAGGGACTGTAGGATCTTCTGTTTCATCATGCAATTCGTGTTATCACGAACATTATCGAAAAGCTCACCATAATTTTTATCGAGAACCATTGCCTCATAACTACTATCAATCATTGCAGCAATCATGTTGTGCAAAAAATGTGAATAGAACTACAGAAATTGGTCGTGTTTTTCCATGCAATTCTTCATTCGTAAACTCAGGGATATCATACTCACATCACATTACAGCATCATCAGTTCATCATCATCATACAAAAGGCTGTCACACTCACAGACAAATCCGTAATTCGACTCATCATTACTATTTAGGGCAAAGCACACGATTATTCCGATATAAAATGAAAAATGCATCGGGTCGAACTTGCGATAGCGAACCAGAATATAATTCTGGAAAAGACGTTAGTATTAAAGCTCAGTTTGGTAGTTGTAGCAGCGACAGTTGTTCCGACCGAAATCCGAGCAGTAGTAGTTTAGAATGTCCAGAATGTGTTCAACGTTGTGATAATTATGTTGTCGATAGCAACCATAGTACATGTGGTAGTAGTGAAAACCATGAATGTAGTGACAACACAAGTTACGATTCTAATGTATTTTGGGGTGGTGCTCCCGATCAATTGTGTACAGATTTAAGCTCGTCTATTTCGGAGTTGTCTTGTCACAAAGATGTCTGTGAATGTTTAACTTGTCAAAATGAAAACCGAGATGAGAATTCAGGGAAATTGTGCAGAAAATATTGTGATAATAAAAACAGTACTTCGTCGCTTAACCTCAGTGAACTAAGTGGTTGTGACACAATTTGTAGTGCAGAAAATGATTCTAATTTTAGCACTTGCGACAGCTGTCAATCTGTAGATTGTTTGTTGAATTTAAGTGAGATTTCGGGACTTACAGCAGACGACAGCAGTGATACTTCTTCTTCTAGTCATGTTATTGATAATTTTCATTGTTGTCATGCGTGTAACCATGGAAATTTTCAAAATGAATCATTAACTAATATTTCTTTAAAAACAAATACACTCCCAAAGAGGAAGAAATATTCATCTACTCTACCGAGAGGGAGAGCATACGGTTTTGTCCAGTGTGCAAACTGTAAAAGTCATTCAGCGGAAGAGCAACTAACTCACCTTAAAATGTCCAATTGTATTCATAAGCAAGTTCAATTTGGAAAATTACTGCAGACCTCAATTTTGAATGAACATTCTCAACCTACAAACCATGATAGGAAAAAGCAAAGTTACAACCATAATACTCAGGGCGATATCGATAAATTATTACAGGGCAATAATGAATTACATATTGCCCCAAGAACTTTGACTAGAGAAAAGTCATCTTTGAAAAATTTGACTGGTGGTTTACTTCCTAATTTTCGATTGAGCAGATCATGTGATATTTTGCCGACAGTCAGGAATAATGTTGACCAAAATGGCGAGCATATTATTTACAAACAACCGAAACACATAACAAAAGATTCTGTTGTTAAAGCTACATTACAAGGTAATTATTTTGAATTTAGAAAGCCCATTCTAGCCCCCTATTCAATGGGAAATAGATTTTTAATTAGTCTAGATATTGTATAAGAATTGTTGAGTTGCTTCCTTATATTGAATTTATATTGCCACTAAATTTAGACAGTTAAATCAGTTTACAAAAAGTTAGTTACAGGAAAACCTGTCTAAACCAAACCTTAAATAAATCAGATTCCTGTATAAACGGAACCTTAAATAAAGTTCCAAATATGGAAATCTTTCTTAATTTAACCTGTATAATCCGAACACTTGTCTATTCTGAATGAAAAAGTTGACAAACATAGACAGGTTTCACTATGTAGTCAGTCTGACAGACTAGCCCAAACAGCATTTTAGAAGAAATTTTTCTATTTGATTAAGCAAATTTTATGCAATTTTTACTCGACTGGGGCTTAGGGCTAGTGTTTTTTTGGTGCAGACTGTGTAGTTGTCCTTTATGTGTATGAAAATTATTGACAGTAGGTTTATTCTTTCTATTTTAGTACCAATTGTAATACATGTATTTTTTTTTCTCTATTTTAGGATCAACAGTTACAGTTTTTCTCAAAGATGCAGAAGATTACAGAAATGAAAATGCTGTTTAAAGAAACCAGACTGCTAACTTATATGTTAAACATTCTATAATTAACATGTAAAAATAAAATTTATTCTTCTGGCTCCAACCGTATGACCAAAATAATAACAACCATTTTTTCGGATTACATTTTTTCATTCTTCGTGAATTCTATTTGAATGCCAACATTTCATTAAAAATTGAAGTTGTTTTTTTTTTTTTTTTTTCCCACAGCTGTCACAGTAAAGCAACATGCAATAGTTAGTTACTGAGCTGATGAAACAGAAGTGTATTGTTACAATTTTTACAAACTAAATTAAATGACAGAAAGACAAAACATTGATTTTGGGATTTTCAATTTTGACATATATCATTCTTATATGGTATACTTAATTATAAGTACTTATTATAACAAAATGCAAGTAAATTTTTATTTTGACTATGATGCTTTTTACTTCCATAGAATTGAAAATATTAAAAGAACCAAATTATTTCATCTCCAGACGATATTTTATCAATTGCCATATACGGGTACCGATCTACGATTGATTTATATCAGCTGATTTATGTGGTTAAAATCGTTCCTTCACACATCATTGATTAATATTAAGGGATGGGGAATGGTTTTTAGCCTATCGATGCATATTAATGTAAATTCCTGCTTTCTTGATATCGCCTTGACAACTAGTAAAGTGTTTTATTTACATAATATTTGTCTTGCGACATTGGTGTTGATTCATTTTGTCTTTAAGATTAAATATTACTGTATTCAGTTTCTATCTTTTACTCAATTCTTTAAATTAAGCGTTTCCCAAAATTTCCCACAATTTAAATACTTTGTTATTGTATGTGAATTCATTTTAATTTTATAGTGATGCCAAAAAATATATTGATTTGGCCTAATAGAATATTATATACTACATTGTGTATATTTTCTTGTACTTGTCAGAAATACATTTTCATTGTATACGTTTTTGCATTACACATGGCCAGTATATTGTGAATGTTTTTTGTAATGGAGATTAAAAATGTACGTACGTGTATACCTCTTCATCCCATGATTGCATTTCTGATATAAAACACGATTTTACATGAATTGTCATTTTTTTTATATGACCGCAAAATTTTTAGTTCTTTTATTTTAATTTCATATGACAATATGTCAATTTTCTGATGAACCCTCATACTAAAATATTGAGGGACCGTCGTGGTCGTGATCGTATGGTAGTTTGATTTACAACTACCTGTGCAATCAGTGCCAATCACCATTAAAGTTGTGAGTTTGAACCTCGTTCAAGACAAGGTGTACTCGATACATCATTATGTGATAAAGTTTGTCAGTGACTTGCGACAGGTCTGTGGCTTTCTCTGGGTACTCTGGTTTCCTCCACCAATAAAACTGACCGCCACGATATAACTAAACTATTGTTGAAAGTGATGTTAAACAACATCAACCAACCCACCAACCTCATCCTAAAATATTGAATGGTATGCATACGATAAATGGGAATTATGAGATCACGAAGCAAAAAAATATCACCCATCGGGCCACACCCTTTAAATAATGAATTGTATATTAAATCACCATAGCAGCATGTGTGAAAAAAAAAAATTCTCTTTGGATTAATTGAATTTATTCTAATCTTTATCACATTATAAAAACATGTTCCTACATATATTACATCTTATATTATCACCATGGACACAACTATATTTTGAGGTTTAACAGAAAGACGTCTTTTTACGAGACCAGGATCCTTTGTTATTTTTTTATTATGATAAACCTTTTGTAATGGTAAACAGTTTTAGAGGTTCCTAGAATTTGGAGGCAACCAAAATTGTGATCATGGTGAAATAAATTAATTTTAGAGTCACATGCCATTTTATACATGTTTTGATTGATTTAAAAAGTTGAGGTTATTTGTCAATGTACGGAATCGAAAAATAGACGTCGTTCTCAAGGCGTCGCGTGCCGTTGTCATCAGGTGATTTTCTTTAAATTTATTTCCAATTATTTGCCTTATTTTGAAAAAATAAATATATTTTTCAATATCATAACAAAAAAAGTTTGAATTAATTTATAAGGATTGATCCCAATTTTTGTTGTACACAGGTTGTACACACCGTGTAACCCGCATCTTTTCCTATCGGGTTACATATGCAAATTAAACTCTTAACATTAACATCCATCTTTTGTCACTTACAAATTCTTCTCTGTATTGATATTCGAATGACTAAATAATTTAAAAAAAAAAAAAAGAAGGAAATTACTCTAAATTTCAACCAATTAATGTACACTCTTGTTCAAATACAGTGAAACCTGTCATAATTGAACCAGTCTCGGGACCAGCTTTTATGTTCGGAATAGACAGGTGTTCAGTTTATACAGGTTAAATTATCTTAAGATTTCCTAAATTAGGACTTATATAGTTTGGTTTTTAAAGGATTCCGTTTTATTCAGGGTTCAATTTCGACTGGTTTCATTATATTGGTAATGCATTACTGTTAGTCTGGGTCTTCCTCCAATGAAAATGTTTTAAAGTTTGTTGTCATAATAAATGTTTGTTTGTTGTTATGTAACTAGGCAGTCTGTACTATTTATTTGTTACCTTTAAGACCAATTTCTGTTTACATTTTGTTATATTGTTTCACTTTGTTAATAACTTTGTGGAATGTCAACTTATTAAACGAAAGTTAAATTATGATGATGACTTTTTTTTTTATGCCTGTTGGTGATATATAGCATATCAAGATTAAACATTTTAAAAAAGGAAATACGGAAATGATCAACAATAAAACCAACCGCAACAGTACAAACCAATCATCAATACAAAACACAGAAATGACCAACAATAATATAAAAAAAAATTAAAAAGAAAGAAAAAAAAGAGGCAGGTAGAAATCAAAGTCCTAGTTTGTGACAGGCACAAACATGTGGCAGGGTTAAATCAATTAAAAACAATAGGTTTCTTAGTTTACCCTTAACAAATAGTGTATGAATTACCTGTTAAGTCCTCCATAGAATTTGGATCTGTTCTACAAGGGTGTTACTAAAAGGCGGAAATGGAAAGTGGAACGGAAACGGAAAGAAATGCACAAATGGACTGAATGAGTGAGTGATTGCTGTTTAACGCTAACTCAATGAAATGATGATGAGATCCGCTTTGTACTAGACCAACACGCTTAGTTGAATTTTTATAGTGCTAACTCACTGAAACAACAGTCAACGGATAGACATGTCGCCCCACTTGGACACATTATCCTGATTCCAAGCCAATCACTCGTTGCTTTTTCTCCTTAATGCTGCATACTTAGCAGAGAAGCAACACATACCAATTTTATAGTCTGGTCTGACCTGATCGGGGCTTGAACCCACGATCTACCACACTGGAGAGGAGCACGCTAACCATCACACCACCGATGTAGTTTAGGGAGTCTACAAGAGTAAATTAATAGAAAAGACAATATGCCCGGTTTTTGACGAATATAACCGATCGATAAAAGTCTGATAATTAGACTTTACCAGTACTAGTTATAGTAGCCGTTTACCAGTTATATTAGACAAATCCTGTTTATATTCGTAGTGGTACGCCCTTTTATATTAGACAAATCTTTTTATACTGGTCTTGGTCATGTTATATTTGTCGTGGTCGTTTTATATTAGACGAATCTTGTTATACTTGTCTTGGTCGTGTTATATTTGCCGTGGTCGTATTCGTAGCCTGGGTTCTACAAGTACGACGGGTGGAAGTTGTGACTAAATGATCAACCAGTTCCCGGACATGGACACCTATTTTACGGAAATTAATCACGTATTGCTAGCATCTAGAGGCTACGAATACGACGGATTTCTTGATTTTCTTAATTCTATTGTTTTTATTGCATTAAATGACAATTTATGAATTTTTTATATAATTTTCTGTTTCTAGTTTATTTTTATTCCAATAAAATCTGATGCATTGAAAAACTAGTCTTACAATACACGATTAAGCCCATGGATTTCACTGGTATGAGTACTTCTCAGAGTACAACTCACACTTCCCAACAATAATTATTTTCAAAATGGACGACGATAGTAGTGCGCTCCGTGTTGAAGCAAAGTATAAATCTTTTACAGATTTAGAGTGTGCCCTAAAAAAATTGCAGCAGGATAACTACGTCCAACTTTATAAGCGTAACTCAAGAAAGCTTGGTACGGGGTCCAAATATAAAAACATGGAAGTTGCAGAAAGTGCAGCGGGTCTTTTAATTTATAAGGAGTTGGATTATTCCTGTATTCATGGAGGGAAAAATTTTAGTTCCATTTCCAACGGTCAACGCCCTAACACAAGGTAAAACACAAGGTAAAATCACATAATATACCTTAAATAAGCAAATGATCATCGCTTTGATTGCAGGTCTTCATATTAAATTCGCAGCGATGTCTTCAATCATGTTCTGCATAGCAGAAAATACATGTTTCTAGAATTTTTAAGTCATTACAATACTATCGTAACTTTATAGTATCACAGTAATAAATGTCTAAAAACAATATATTTAAGAAAACAAAAATCCGTCGTATTCGTAGCCTCTAGATGCTAGCAATATGTGATTAATTTCCGTAAAATAGGTGTCCATGTCCAGAAACCGGTTGATCATTTAGTCACAACTTCCGCCCGTCGTACTTGTAGAACCCAGGCTACGAATACGCTTCCGTCGTATTCGTAGCCTGTGCCTTTATATTCATCTGTCGTTTTATATTAGAATATAGACAAATCTTTTTATATTGGGCATTTACTAGTTAAATCGCACGATCATCTAGACCACCAATATGGGTCAAAGAGCTCTTGCTTGTGATGATTGCGATAAATGGTGCCATAAATCATGTCTAGAAATGAACACTATAGAATTTGACGAGCTAGCAAATAACAGCCTACCGTGGTATTGGCCGTCATGCAACTCGTTAAATCGTACAACCGTAGTATATGATCTCCCGACAGTAGACTACTGCACACATATTGTCAATTCGACAATCATACAACCACAAACACCAGCCAAATCAGATGGCAACCTAACTCATTCATCTACAGGATCAAGCGGCATTATTGATAGCTCGATTAGCTTATCCTCAATTGAACAACAATCTTCAATACTCGCAACAAACATCAGTAATAGCGAACATGACGACTCATGGGGTTCACTGGGAAGCCCAGCTGTAACTTCTTCACCTAAGCCAAAACCAATTACCTATCAACCAACAAGGAACAGTAAAGCACTGCGATTCCTATGCATTAACTTTCAAAGTGCACGAAAGAAAGGAAAGGACATTTCGGCACTTGTCGAATCTGTTCAACCTGACATTATTATGGGTACGGAAACCTGGCTTAGTGAAGACGTTTGTAGTAGTGAATTTTTCGATACCTCACTAGGCTTTGATATCCATCGGAACGATAGAGCAAGTGACCCACATGGAGGAGTACTTTTGGCCGTTAAGAAAGATCTGGAACTGAGTAACGTTAAAAAAAGTAAGAGCTTAGAACTAATCAGTGGAACCATAAAAACCAGTCAAAATAAAAAGATGATAATTGGATCCTACTATAGACCACCGAATCGCACTGACGATGACTACCTTATTAAAACAAAGGAGGAGATATCAACATTAAGAAAAACCAATAAGAATGCAGTATTTATACTAGGCGGCGATTTTAATGCACCTGATATTAACTGGCAAAGTAACAACATAACAGGAGCTAAACACTACTCAAAGAAAGTGAACCAAACCTACCTGGACTTAGCAGCAGAACACAGTTTGGAACAAATGGTTGATTTCCCTACCAGAGGTGACAATACACTGGACTTGGTATTCACATTACATCCAAGTTATGTTGAACGCTGTAAACCACTACCACCTATCGCTGACAAAAGTGACCACGACATAGTCCTTTTTGACACATCACACCAACCTGTAAGAACTAGACCCAAGAGACGAACAATTTACTTATGGAAGAAAGCTAACATCATGGAAATTAAAAGGTCCCTGCAGGAGTATTATAGACATTTCCAGTCTCAGTCCTTTTCATCTGTCGACGAGATGTGGAATAATATTAAAGAGGAGATAACAAAAACAATCCAAGATCATGTACCAACTAAGAGAACATTGGCCAGACAAACTCGCCCTTGGGTAAACGGGAACATCAGGAAAGCTACTCGTATGAAATTAAGAGCCTTTAATAAAGCTAAGAGAACATCTAACCCTGCAGGCTGGAAAAGATACAGGAATATCAAAGCACAAACTCAGAGGGAATTACGATCAGCCTATAGGAAATACATGGATGATGTTATCAGCACTGACCTAAAGGAAAATCCCAAACGTTTCTGGGCAGCGATTAAGAGTAAAAAGCAGGAATCTACAGGAGTGTCACCGTTGAAAAACAAGGAAGGCTTTATACACAGTGACACAACATCTAAAGCTGAAATACTTAACGAACAGTTTCAGTCAGTATATACAAAAGAAAACACAAGTACAATGCCAGATAAAGGACAGAGTAAATACCCATCCATGAAAGACATTGTTATCAACACAAAAGGCGTATTCAAGTTGCTAAAAGATCTAAACCCTCATAAAGCCACAGGACCTGACTGTATACCGTCATTTATACTAAAGAGTGCTGCGGACGAACTGGCACCAATATTAACTCAACTATACCAGTACTCATTAGCCGAAGGCGAAATACCATCTGATTGGAGAGATGCTCATATTGTTCCTGTATTCAAGAAAGGCGAAAAACACCTTCCGTCAAATTACAGACCCATATCCTTGACATCGATTGTCTGTAAAGTACTTGAACACATCATCCACAGCAACATTATGAGTCACTTTGACCAGTACAACATCCTGACCGATAAGCAACATGGGTTCAGAAGGAAGCGTTCCTGTGAAACACAACTGGTAACAACAATACAGAAGATAGCCCAGAACCTCACATCTAAAGGACAGGTCGATGTCATATTACTTGACTTTGCCAAGGCTTTTGATAAAGTCCCTCATCGCAGGCTTCTACATAAACTCAAGTTCTATGGAGTTGATGGAACCACGCTGGCCTGGATATCTTCATTTCTTAGTAGCCGGAAACAGCTGGTGCTCCTAGATGGAGTGAAGTCTTCCGAGAAAGAAGTACTCTCAGGAGTACCTCAAGGTACAGTCCTGGGACCCTTGCTCTTTTTGTCATTTATTAATGACCTACCGGATGTTAACACCTCATCGGATGCACGCTTGTTTGCAGATGACTGCCTCCTCTATCGTCACGTCAACAACCAGAACGACTCAGACCTGCTGCAAAAAGACCTTTCAGCACTTGAAAAATGGGAAGAGGAGTGGCAAATGAGTTTCCACCCACAGAAATGCATAGTCATCAGGATAGCTACAAACCAACGACATGTCATACCAACACAATACACTCTACATGGTCACACTCTAGAAGTTGTCGACAGTGCCAAGTACTTAGGAGTCACCATTAGCGAGGACTTACAGTGGTCCAAGCACATTGACAACACAGTCTCCAAGGCTAACAGGACAATGGGTTTCATCCGGAGAAACCTCAGAGACTGCACCAAACCAGTCAAAGCTGCGGCTTACACCACAATGGCAAGACCGACACTAGAGTATGCATCCACTGTCTGGGACCCACACTCATCTGCAGAAACCCATAAACTAGAGCAAGTGCAGAGGAAAGCCGCTAGGTTTGTCCACAACAACTACAAGGAGCGCACACCTGGCTGCGTGACGCATATGGTACAGAACCTTGGCTGGCAACCACTTCAACAAAGACGATATAACAACCGTCTCATCATCATGTTCAAGATCATACATGAGCTTGTTGATGTCCAGACAGACGTAATCAGAACCGGGGACCGTAGGACGAGAGGTTCTAACCGCCTGTACCAACCAGTGGCACAAAAGGATGTATATAAGTTCTCCTTTTTCCTTCGCACCATCAGGGAATGGAACCTTTTGCCAGCCTCAGTCACTGATGCAGACAAATTAGAGGAATTCAGGGTTAGGATTCAGAATCTGCCGGAACCCCTCTACGCATACTAGTGACCAGAGCTGTGTACATAGTTTTAGCATTGTATATATTCCAGGGAACTTTTAATTGTATAGCAAAGGAGACCCGTCTGTTCCCGAGGGCCTGCGAAGTTTTTAATCACAGGACACAAACATTCATTTATTGAATTCCGTCCTTTACCTGGAAGAAGGGGGGGGGACCTGCTGAGCAGATAGATTATGTATTTGTGTACAATAATTACAGGAGTAAAGAACCAGGGTGCGTTACAAACATGCTAGACACACTAAATTGGGAGTCAACGAAGAGCCAAAAACAGAGTCACCATGCTATACAAGATCATTAATAACCAAGTGACAATAGACCCAAACACATACTTAAACAAAAGTGACACACGTACTAGAGGGGAACATAAATATAAACAAATTGCAACTTCAAAAAACATATATAAGTATTCTTTTTCCCCCCGCACCATCAGAAGTTGGAACTACCTCCCGGCAGCAGTAGCACAGGCTACAGACCTTGACAGCTTCAGGTCTGGTTTGGAGGGTATACAATTCCCTCCAGCCTTCATGTAATTCCACTTGTTAAATTGTAAATATGTAATTATGTAAATATATTTTTATCAATCTATAAATTCAAAATTTATAGTCTCCACGCCGGGATAATTTCACTCGATCCTTCGAGTCTATCCTGTATTTGGAAGAAGACGAAGAAGAATACTGTAGTCGTCTATAAGAGGAATAGCTCTAAGTCGTGAAACACAATTTCATTACACATTTGACAAGTAGTGTTAGCTAGATAAAACGACTAAATATATTATCCGAATAATTACATCTGTAGGCAGTACTTGTTTCCTGTTGTCAGGTGCATCAATTTTTTATGATGTTTTTTTCCCATCATTTTTAGTATGAAAACTAATATTAATACCAAAGATAAAATTAAAGAATTGAACTATTTTCATTTCGGCAGAAAATGGTGAATAAATAATATTACAAAATAATTGTTAACATAATTTGGTACATACACTTGCATAGGTAAAATTTCACCAGGAAACGAGTACATATTTATTTCCACCTGTATAATAATAACTAGGAATGGACAGGTAGAATTTAATTGTTTTATTGCTTCATCACAACAGGAATTCTTGTATTTCTCATTAAAAATCTCGGACCGTTATGTACCATATGAGTGACTAAACAAAATTGAAACATACAGCACCAAATTTAAAATATTACAAGTATGACGGAAAAGATGTCTTTTTAAATACATGCTATGTGAATGGTGAGTGTCTTAAAGAGGGTGGTAAAAAAAAAAAAGGGGGGGGGGGGGATATGTGCACGGAAGAACTAAAATAAAATCAAAGAATTTCTCGATGAACAGGAAATAATTTCGAACAGAAAACCTTGCACAAGAAATACAGATCGAAGATCGATAAACTTTTTCTATCGTAACTCTCTTCTTATGTATTTACTGACAGTTGGATGTTTTACAAGAGATAGTGATGATTATGGCAAGAATTGTAAACAACCAGCAATATGTCATCATACTGTACGCAAACAACTAACCTCCACTAATTTGACAAATGGACAAGATACATATCTCCGATCATCTGATTTCACTCATATTTTTCAGAAGCTCATCTTCTTTCGGTATACAGCTATCCATCCACTGGATGATCACTAGCTGTTGCGCATGTTGAATTATTCTGTCAATATTTGGCTTTCTGAGGTGTGTTTGTTTTCTTTTACTTGTTTGTTTTTGTTATCTTATTTGGTAATACTATTCAATGTATTCTGTAATAAGGATGCGGACCATTCTGTCTACTTTTAGTTGTGACACTCAAAGGAGCGTCAAGTTATGTTGTGTTGCTTCGATTTTGCTATGAACCCTCCGAATCTCTCCCTGTATGACTCATGCATGCTGCTAGGATTTCTACATTGGTTTGGCATTTCAAGGGCTTCATTTAACCAAATCAAGACGAATAGAAAACCGACGGGACAATCAATGATCGACAGTCAAGGACAAAAGACAAACCCGTGAAACAGAGAACCGAACAATAACCAACAAAGACCGACAAAACACAAATACACATGAACAACACGGACACCCAATGGAATGAGAGTGAACTCTGGTGCTCCGGAAGGGTGAGTATTTCCTACCTATTGCAATACACCTGTCTTGTTATCCATGGTCATGTCCGGTAGAAGTCAAATCCGATGAAAGGGAAATGAATCTACAACAACTTCAGGTCAATCTGGGTAACATACATCTCGTAACTTTCAACAACCTAGGTGCAACATAATCCTGATTTAGCAACTTCTGTGTCAACCGACCTACTCTATCAAGGAAATCACGGTAGTTTCCACAAACTGTTGAGTAACATATGAGTTGTGTATACGTAAACACCATACACTGGCGCGGCTTGGATGTTGCTATTTAGGAAGGGGAAGTTGACAATTTGAAACCACATTACCTTACGGATTATTTAAATTTTAGGAAACAATACGGAAAAGCTGAAATCGGAACATACTGTGCAAAGTGTATGGAGAGTGCCACTCTGTATGTACATAAAAGATCCGATCTGTAGTATTCTATAGTGGGCTCGTTGGAGCCGCTACAGATGTCTAATTTGTTTGTCCCTTACCCAACTCTCCATCTTTTCCAGTTGCAGTCAATATTTGTTTGCCCATTTCCGGTTGGTTTGTTTGATCTTGTTCAATTTGATTTTATTGTTTTAACTTGTTCTCGTCATGGTAATGCATGAGGTATTAGCGACTGGACGTTAAACATACAACAAATTGAACAATGAATCAATCAATCAAAAATATTTGAAAATGATTCTCATTCTTAATCATGTCAACAGAAACCTTTTTATTATCGTAAACTTTGAGTACTACTAATTTCTCACAAGTTTGTAAAGGTATTTAATCAACTAAATTTTCTACTGGATTCATATCCCATTAAAGTTCTGAGCTGTCTTGTCGGGAGGGGGCTAGCTTGTTATATTTAGGTAATTACTGACATGTGGCCCAAAAGGGTTTGCTAGTGTTGCCGAGCTGAAACATATGAAAAAGTGTCAAAGGAGAAAATGTTTAGAAATCGACCAATCAGAAACAAGAATTGCCTGTGGTGGCCATGTTTGTTAACGGATCAGGACGAAATGAGCAATCTTTATAGAGGATATTCCATAGATGCTTCCTTCCAAGTTACGGTTCATTTGGCTAAGCGGTTTCAGAGGAGAAACTAAAAAAAAAAAATTGACCAATCAGAAACAAGAATTGCCTGTGGCGGCCATGTTTGTTAACGGATCGAAACGAAATGTGCAACCTTCAGAGTACCTTCCATAGATGCTTCCTACCAAGTTTCGATTCATTTGGCCAAGCGGTTTCATTAGAAGATTTTTATAAATCAACCAATCAGAAACAAGTATTGCCTGTGGCGGCCATGTTTGTTAACGGATCGGGACAAAATGAGCAATCTTTATAGAGGACCTTCCATAAATGCTTTCTACCAAGTTTCGGTTCATTTGGCTATGTGGTTTTAGAGGAGAAGATTAAAATGTAAAAAGTTAACAGACGACATACGCCAAGTGATGGCAAAAGCTCATATTGTCTTTGGCAAGGTGGGCTAAGAACTAAGTAAATAAATCATGATGATGCTCCATTGGTTGATTGTATGTATAAAATGTTATATGCATCTTACCTTTGTGTCAATCTGTCCATTTGTGCTATAGCCTATATTACAGTCCATATAAAATCACTGTGATGATAGAATGCATAACAATGAACGGAGATCAGTGCAGAGACATTAAATATGATACTCTGACACAAAACTCAATCCAGTGAAAATGAGAAATTATTGACCATTTTCGAAAACTGTTACGAACATTCAATCCGTCATACTGTTATGCCTATAATATAAGGACAACAAAGAAAAATAAAAACAAACATGATATTGTATAAATTAATATTAAGGTCTGACGAACAATATGATTATAAATTTGGGTTTTATTGCCAGCAGTGGTGTAAAAAGAATGATTGGTTGTTGTGTGACATCAAGTATCTCCTCTATTATAGTGGCCCTGTATTGCATTACTAACTTAATACATGTTATTTCCTTCTAATAAGATCAAATGTTTTTAGAAACTAATCTAGTCCCAGACATGGGGTAATGGTAATACAGTGTAATGATTATATTTTCCCAAAGTAATGCTATGTAATTTGTAATGGTAAATTTTTCAATTACAAGTTAATTGCAATTGTAATGATTACTTTTGAAATGTTGCTGTAATGTCAATTATTTACTTTTCAATTACATTTGATGGTTTTTCTTTAGAGTTTTGAGGAGGTTTTTTTTTTTTCTCAAATCAATGTTTCAAATGATTTTTAAAATACAAATTCAGTACAATTTGTATCTAGATCAAAGATCAATACCTATATACAACCTAATAATTGTCAAATAAAGGAATGATCTGTCCTTATATACATATATAATAAATACCATAAGACTACTAGTGTTAATGTAACATCCCTAGGGCATTTTTTTGGTCAACTTTCTCAAACACAAAACTGAACTGTTTTAACTTCTACTTACATACAACTTTTAGTTTTTCATTGTTAAGAAAGACTTCACACTGTTAACATGGAGACTAGTAATATATTAAGTCAATATGAATTGCCAAAAAGACACACAGGGAAATTTTAAAGCCAAATGCAGACATTGTCCAGTTCCAATTTCAAGACTCCTGTAAAGGTATGTTAATGTAGTTAAAACATAGTAAGGGGGGGATATAGTTTGGAAAATGTTGTTATCTTATTCTTTTATCAACACCAAACACCAGGCGACCGTTTCACTAAAGTGATCGTAAATCGTAAGTCTAAGATCACTTTTAAGATTTCCTTACGTGCATTTCACTAACTAGTCCTAAGCTTAAGAGTTACGACCTGCGACAAGTAACATCTCCAATAATAGAGGTAAAAAGATATTATATTGTATCATATATTTCATATATAATAAACCCAACAGCTCAAAAGCTGATTAGGGGCCCTGTTGGCTCAATGAGTTAGGTCGTTGGATCTAACAACCCATACAAGCCTATCCCCAATACGGCTTTGTAAATTACAAAAAGGGTGCACTCGACTCGCAGCCGATATAGCTAAAATACTGCTGAAAGTGGCGTTAAAACACCAAAAAATCAAATCAAAAGCTGATTACATTAATAATCACATTTTAAATGTGTTTAAATACATTTTTAATATTCAACTAATTATAAAACTCCAAAGTGATTTTTTAAATGAATAAACCAAAGCTATCAGTGTAAAAATTTACCGAAATTTGAGAAGAAATTTTTGTTATGGAATATATTTTAACAAATTTCATGCTATATGTAAGGGGAAATTTCAAAAAAGTGTCCATATATATATTTTGACAATACATTCACATTCTGCACTGATATTCCGTTTGCGGTGCATTTCAATTGCGCGGAAAAAAATCCTATCATTTATGCGTGAAGAACATCAACACATATATTTCTTGCATGGCTCTGCTTATGTGCTTGCTTTATTTTGTATTTTAATCCCTACTTTTTTAGGGTAGTGCTTGTTTTCGTAGTGCTTATAACCTAATTATCTGCTGCTGCATTTTAGTTATGCTTGAATTTTTATATGTTTGTCAATGTACGTCCATGTATTTTTGTGGGTATATATATATATACCTGTATGTGTAATTTGTATGTCAGTTTAAAAAAAGCTCTTTCGAGCTTATGTTTTTATTGTTATTTATATGTTTCTAATTAAAGCATATACCGACTTTAAATTTTTTTACTTGACTTGATGCTTTTCAGTTTAACTTGTGCTCTATTTTAGTGCTTGGCTATTTCTGCATGAATATTTTTAAAATATTTTTTTAGAATATTTTTAAAATATGTTTTAAAAGTACATGAATATTTTATGTGTTTTGAGTAATTTGCTTCTTTGCTTAAATATAGACTGCTTATAATTTGCATGAATGTACTTGTATGTGTAATGGCTGCTAAATGTCGGCATCTATTTTCAGTTTTGACCTCTGGTCCTGTGACAGTGGGTGCGCAGAGGCACTTGCCACATGCGCACTGGCTGTGGGGGTCCAGAGGTCAAAACACAGAAATGTATGCATAGGTGTTGTCTGGATGTGTATTGGTTTTGTATTGAATGACATGTTTTTGTTGTGCTGTATTTAATTTATGTAATTTTGTTATGCATGTCGGTTTGAAAAGCTCTTGAGAGCTTATGTTGTATTGTTATAAAATGTACCGACTTTAAATAAAACTTTGATTGATTGACAGACAATTGTGCGGATTTTTTTTACCTTTCTTTAAAGTACAATTCGTATTTTCATAATATTTTATGGTTTTTATAAACACTGATGCAGCAACTTCTTTATTGACTTCTTTCGCCAGCCAGAAATTATTTAATCTGTAATCCCTGCCCACCACGGGGGGGGGGGGGGGGGGGGGGGGGGGGGGGGGGGGGGGGATTTGGGTAGTTCTATTGCACCACTATATTCCCACATATAAAATAATGTTTCATCAACACATAAAACAACAAAAATACACATCTTACAATATCAAACATTAACATGTGCATACATGTACTGTTGATTTATATTCATAGCGAGTGTTTAACGCCTTATGTAATCAATAAAAACTACCAATGAATTTTAACATTTGGACTGCTAAAATATCTGCTGCCTTCAAAATTACTGTTCTTTTTTAATACATGTATGTTCCACTATTTTTTTTAAATTCATATTTCATATATTTGTATAGATGTTATTCTTGTATTTTTTGTTTTCATTTTAAAGGCTGACCAAAGAGGCGAATAATCTATATTGCATCGTCAGTCGTGCTGCAATGCAATCACGCAAAATAAAAAAGGGGGGCAATGCCAATTTAATAGATTGCAATGCAATCGTGCAAAATAAAAAAGGGAGGTAACTCCAATTCAATAGATTGCAATCGTGCAAATAAAAAAAGGCAGGTAACTCCAATTTAATAGATTGCAATGCAATTGCACAAAAAATAAAAGGGAGGTAACTCCAATTTAATAGATTGCAATGCAATCGCACAAAATAAAACAAGTGAGGCAATTCCAATTTCATAGATTGCAATGCAATCGCATAAAATAAAAAAATGGGAGGTCACTCCCAATTTAATAGATTGCAATGCAATCGTGCAAAATAAAAAAGGGAGGCAACTCCCAATTTAATAGATTGCAATGCAATCGTGCAAAATAAAAAAAGGGAGGTAACTCTTAATTGAATAGATTGCACTGCAATCGCACAAAATAAAAAAGGGAGGCAACTCCAATTTCATACTGCAATACAATCGTGCAAAATAAAAAAAGGGACGCAACTCCAATTTAATAGATTGTAATGCAATCGTGCAAAATAAAAAAAGGGAGGTAACTCTAATTGAATAGATTGCAATGCAATCGTGCAAAATAAAAAAAGGGAGGCAACTCTAATTGAATAGATTGCAATGCAATCGTGCAAAATAAAAAAAAGGGAGGCAACTCCAAATTAATAGATTGCATTGCAATCGTGCAAAATAAAAAAGGGAGGTAACTCTAATTTAATAGATTGCAATGCAATTGCACAAAATATAAAAGGGAGGCAACTCCAATTTAATAGAGTACAGTGCAATCGTGCAAAAAACGGGAGGTAACTCCAATTTAATAGATTGCAATGCAATCGTGCAAAATAAAAAAGGGTGGCAACTCCAATTTAATAGATTGCAATGCAATCACACACAAAAAAGGGAGGCAACTCCAATTTAATAGATTGCAATGCAATCGCACAAAATAAAAAAAGGGAGGTAATTCCAATTTAATAGATTGCAATGCAATCACGCAAAATAAAAAAAGGGAGAAAACTCCAATTTAATAGATTACAATGCAATCGTGCAAAATAAAAAAAGGGAGGTAACTCCAATTTCATAGATTGCAATGCAATCGTGCAAAATAAAAAAAGGGAGGCAACTCCAATTTAATAGATTGCAATGCAATCGTGCAAAATAAAAAAAGGGAGGTAACTCTAATTTAAAAGATTGCAATGCAATCGTGCAAAATAAAAAAGGGAGGTAACTCTAATTTAATAGATTGCAATGCAATTGCACAAAATATAAAAGGGAGGCAACTGCAATTTAATAGATTACAGTGCAATCGCACAAAATAAAAAAAGGGAGGTAACTCCCAATTTAATAGATTGCAATGCAATCATGCAAAATAAAAAAGGGAGGCAACTCCAATTTAATAGATTGCAATGCAATCACACACAAAAAAGGGAGGCAACTCCAATTTAATAGATTGCAATGCAGTCGCACAAAATAAAAAAAGGGAGGTAATTCCAATTTAATAGATTGCAATGCAATCACGCAAAATAAAAAAAGGGAGAAAACTCCAATTTAATAGATTACAATGCAATCGTGCAAAATAAAAAAAGGGAGGTAACTCCAATTTCATAAATTGCAATGCAATCGTGCAAAATAAAAAAAGGGAGGCAACTCCAATTTAATAGATTGCAATGCAATCGTGCAAAATAAAAAAAGGGAGGTAACTCCAATTTCATAGATTGCAATCGTGCAAAATAAAAAAAGGGAGGCAACTCCAATTTAAAAGATTGCAATGCAATCGTGCAAAATAAAAAAGGGAGGTAACTCTAATTTAATAGATTGCAATGCAATCATGCAAAATATAAAAGGGAGGCAACTCCAATTTAATAGAGTACAGTGCAATCGTGCAAAAAACGGGAGGTAACTCCAATTTAATAGATTGCAATGCAATCGTGCAAAATAAAAAAGGGTGGCAACTCCAATTTAATAGATTGCAATGCAATCACACACAAAAAAAGGGAGGCAACTCCAATTTAATAGATTACAATGCAATCGTGCAAAATAAAAAAAGGGAGGTAACTCCAATTTCATAGATTGCAATGCAATCGTGCAAAATAAAAAAAAGGGAGGCAACTCCAATTTAATAGATTGCAATGCAATCGTGCAAAATAAAAAAAGGGAGGTAACTCCAATTTCATAGATTGCAATGCAATCGTGCAAAATAAAAAAAGGGAGGCAACTCCAATTTAATAGATTGCAATGCAATCGTGCAAAATAAAAAAAGGGAGGTAACTCTAATTTAAAAGATTGCAATGCAATCGTGCAAAATAAAAAAGGGAGGTAACTCTAATTTAATAGATTGCAATGCAATTGCACAAAATATAAAAGGGAGGCAACTCCAATTTAATAGAGTACAGTGCAATCGTGCAAAAAACGGGAGGTAACTCCAATTGAATAGATTGCAATGCAATCGTGCAAAATAAAAAAAGGGGGTAACTCTAATTGAATAGATTGCAATGCAATCGCACAAAAAAAAAGGGGGAGGTAACTCCAATTTAATAGATTGCAATGCAATCACATAAAAAAAGGGAGGCAACTCCAATTTAATAGATTGCAATGCAATCGCACAAAATAAAAAAGGGAGGTAACTCTAATTTAATAGATTGCAATGCAATCGTGCAAAATAAAAAAAGGGAGGCAACTCCAATTTAATAGATTGCAATGCAATCGTGCAAAATAAAAAAAGGGAGGTAACTCTAATTGAATAGATTGCAATACAATCGCACAAAATAAAAAAAGGGAGGTAACTCCAATTTAATAGATTGCAATACAATCATGCAAAATAAAAAAAAGGGAGGCAACTCCAATTTAATAGATTGCAATGCAATCGTGCAAAATATAAAAGGGAGGCAACTCTAATCTAATAAATTGCAATGCAATCGCGCAAAAAAAAGGGGAGGTAACTCCAATTCAATAGATTGCAATGCAATCACATAAAAAAAAGGGAGGTAACTCCAATTTAATAGATTGGAATGCAATCGCGCAAAATAAAAAAGGGAGGCAACTCTAATTTAATAGATTGCAATACAATCACACAAATAAAAAAGGGAGGTAACTCTAATTTAATAGATTGCAATGCAATTGCACAAAATATAAAAGGGAGGCAACTCCAATTTAATAGATTGCAATGCAATCGCACAAAATAAAAAAGGGAGGCAACTCCCAATTTAATAGATTGCAATGCAATCGTGCAAAATAAAAAAGGGAGGTAACTCTAATTTAATAGATTGCAATACAATCACACAAATAAAAAAGGGAGGTAACTCTAATTTAATAGATTGCAATACAATCACACAAATAAAAAAGGGAGGTAACTCTAATTTAATAGATTGCAATGCAATCGAGCAAAATAAAAAAAGGGAGGTAACTCCAATTTAATAGATTGCAATGCAATCATGCAAAATAAAAAAAGGGGGGTAACTCCAATTTAATAGATTGCAATGCAATCATGCAAAATAAAAAAAGGGAGGTAACTCGAATTTCATAGATTGCAATGCAATCGTGCAAAATAAAAAAAGGGAGGCAACTCCAATTTAATAGATTGCAATGCAATCGTGCAAAATAAAAAAAGGGAGGTAACTCCAATTTCATAGATTGCAATGCAATCGTGCAAAATAAAAAAAGGGAGGCAACTCTAATTTAATAGATTGCAATGCAATCGTGCAAAATAAAAAAAGGGAGGTAACTCTAATTTAAAAGATTGCAATGCAATCATGCAAAATAAAAAAAGGGAGGTAACTCGAATTTCATAGATTGCAATGCAATCGTGCAAAATAAAAAAAGGGAGGCAACTCCAATTTAATAGATTGCAATACAATCGTGCAAAATAAAAAAAGGGAGGTAACTCCAATTTCATAGATTGCAATGCAATCGTGCAAAATAAAAAAAGGGAGGCAACTCTAATTTAATAGATTGCAATGCAATCGTGCAAAATAAAAAAAGGGAGGTAACTCTAATTTAAAAGATTGCAATGCAATCGTGCAAAATAAAAAAGGGAGGTAACTCTAATTTAATAGATTGCAATGCAATTGCACAAAATATAAAAGGGAGACAACTCCAATTTAATAGATTGCAATGCAATCGAGCAAAATAAAAAAAGGGAGGTAACTCCAATTTAATAGATTGCAATGCAATCACGCAAAATAAAAAAGGGAGGTAACTCCAATTTAATAGATTGCAATGCAATCGCACAAAATAAAAAAGGGAGGTAACTCCAATTTAATAGATTGCAATGCAATCGTGCAAAATCTTCCCGAGTCTGCACAGATGATCAAATGAGCGAGAGTGATTGTTGTTTAATGCCATGTAAACAAATTTTCAGCTATATAAATCATGGCGAGAACAAGTTACATTTCGATGAGATGATATCTGCTTTAAACTGGATTTTTAGTGCTAGCTTCCTGAAACAATAGTTTGCAGATAAACAAGTTGCTCCACTCAGACACATTATCCTGATTCCGAGGCAACCCGTCTTTGCTCTTACTCCTTAATGCTGCATGCTTAGCAGATAGGCAGCCAATACCGATTTCATAGTCTGGTTTGACTCATGATTTACCGCAGTTGAAGTGAGTATGCTAAGTATTACGCCATCGATGCGGTTACACAGATGATCAATCATCTAAGATCATTAGCCTAGTTTGGTCCAAAAACAAAAAAATAGAACATGTACAACGTTACAACAGGATACAGTGAGCAAAAACAATAAAATTAATAATAAAAAGCATAAACAAATTTAATGGCATATTATTGAACGAAAACATGACAATAGTAATAAAACCTCTAACACTTCTATAACAAATACTGACTATCTATCTATATATATATATATATATATATATATATATATATAATGTCTAAAATGTTAGCACAACGATATCAAAAAAAGATGTTAAAATGTAACAAAAATAACTACAAGTCTACAAAAAGACTACAATTATAATTAAATCGACAGATATTTCGCTTGACCGACAAGCTTCATCAGCGTCTGTAATCTGATTTGAAAAATTGTCACGTGACCATCAGTTATCATGATGTAAATTACTAAAAATCATAATCTTGAACTTTATACTTTATATTATTCAAGTATATATGTACACTAATTTATAAACAACATGAAAGCAATATATATATATATAGCTATTACAAGTTGAATTTTAGATCAGAGGTTGTCTTACTGACCTCTTCCAACAAAATTAAGATTATATCAGAGGTTGCACATGATAATTAAAAATGGTTTCAACCATATACAGGTTTGGTAATTTTGTATTGGATTGATGAGACATCATCCTTGCATGTCACAAAGGATTTACTCGTAACTATGTCCTGTGGAAACCAGTTCAAGTCGGCGTTTGTAGGAGGAAAAAACAATCTCTTTATGTCTTACAAGGGTGACAACAAAAGATGAGGACTGCATGTCTTGTAATTGGTTTAAGTATTTAACAAGTAAATTAACATCATGAAGTATACATTATCTTATTTGACCAAATAAAAATCTAAAAAGGTCAAGCTTTAATTTTCAGCACAGATGTTTGTTGCATCTTTTAAAAAAAAACTTTTGGCGATACACTTAAATCTAACAATATCCTATATTGAGTCAGGGTTCACATCTTCAACCAACCAATCGGCAATGAACCTACCAATCTTGTGGTATTAAAACCGAGCAAAAGCTGAGACCTTTTGTGCAATTGGTCAATACATTTAAATGTTTTGCATAAGATAAGACGGTCAAAGAGAAATGATAAGTTACCTACAATGATCCCATATCTGACGTTGTTAGTGTGTCAGCAAAAGAAACAAACATCAAATTTTAATTAAATTGCTTGCCACAATAATTCAGTTTTATCTCATCAGTCAGTTTTGCTGGTAAAAGAAACCATATTACCGGATGAAAACCACAGACATACTGCAAGTCAATGACAAACTTTGTCATATAAGGTATTCATCACCTCTCACCATAGATGAGACCGAACACAACTTTTGTGGTGATCAACACCGATTGCATAATTAGATCAAACTACCATATGAATTTGGCAACAGAGGCTGCTAAAAAATAGAAGAAAGAGAGTCCAACCTTTTTAATAAGTCAACTTTGTGTAGGTAATTACAAACCAATAATGAAAAACAAACCAATAAGAAAATTGCTACACTAATAAAGTTTTCATACCTCTGAAAAATAACAATAATAAAATACATGTATGCTATATAAAAATTATATATAAATAGAAGTATATATTGCACATGTACTTTAAAATATAGATTTGTCAATGACCAAATTTTCAGAGTCCAATTGCAGAAGTGTTTGCAATTATGTTGTTCAAAACCATGAAAACCAGGGTCTGGTTCCTTAATTAGTTTCCTAGACTTATTAGACAGGGAACCATGAACAAAGTGACATAATTGAAAGCATTCCTGAATTATGCATGAAAATATATGACTTTTCTCTGAGATAAGCATTTTATTTCATGTTTATCAAATACTAAAATTTCTAAATATTAAGATGTAACTGCTTAAATGTGGTTAGAAGCTTAGTTCAGTCCTGTACAAAAAGAAACAGAAAACAAAATCATTCATAATCCCATCCCAGTTCCAACTTTGTACCTGATTAATCATTAATAAACTTAGATTTATCATGAAGATATATCACTTCTAAAACTTGCCCCCCCCCCCCTCTCACTTTTCAGTCCACCCCTACACCTCTATTGGTCATTAATATAAATATCTGACATTGTGCTCACTCGATATTAAAGCAATCAATCAATCATTTCTAAGAACGCTCAGATAAAAATATAATCAGTCAAGAAAGGTAGAATATGGCATTCTTGACAGACAGCTTTGACATTTTGGTTCAGGAAATTGATGGAGTAGCACATCTTTTTTCACTTAACTGTAAAGTTTGTAGAGTATTTCTGTGATTAGAGAAGTCCACCCAGTCTGATGGCTGAAAAAAAAAGACGAACAATATTTAATTGCCATGCTGTTATGAACATTTCATTCTACAATTATTGATACACGAATAAATGCAGGATAAAGAATGTATTATGGGTGGTTTCTCTGGTTTCTTCCACCTACAGTACTGACAAGCAACTTTTATTGATAGAGGGAGTGAGAGAGTGATTGTTGTTTAATGCCAACTCAGTATTTTTTCAGCTATATCATGGCGAAAACAAGTTAATTTTCAATGAAATGATGATGAGGTCCTCTTTTTACTAGACGAACACGCTTAGTTGGATTTTTAGTGCTAGCACACTGAAACAACAGTCAGCGGATAGACATGTCGCTCCACCCGGACACATTATCCTGATTCCAAGCTTGCTCTTTCTCTTTAATGCTGCATGCTTAGCAGAGAAGCAACAAATACCAATTTTATAGTCTTTGGTTTGAACCGATAGGTGCTCGAACCCACGATCTACCACACTCGATGTGAACATGCTAACCATTCCGCCATCAATGCAGTTCCTATTGGTGGAGGAAACAGTAACTATGTAATGTATACATATATATATAATAATGGCAGTTTTGAAAGTCAAGACGTGTTTCAGCCAGTCCAATAGGAAGAACTGTATGTCGAGACCATCAAGACTAACGTTATTGTTTTCATTGGTAACGTCATAATGACTATGTGTTTAACGTCATACTGACAGAGATAATTTTCCGTATCAGTCACTTCGTTGACACTGACAATATCTCTTGGTGAGATCAAAGGAAAATGTCAAAATTATGGATAAAATACACCAATAGAAAAATATCTAGTCATTGAACAAAATACATGAAGGAGATCATTTCCTCTTTAAAAAGTCAGGCTCAATATCTTTAGAATTGGATTAAAATACTTTATGCGTCAAAAATCAATCAAACAGATGTCGGAATCTTAATCCCACTGGATCAGAATCAATAGGTTTCCTCCAAATACTGTCATTGAGAAATTTTATTTTAAGGCTGAAAAACAAATGCAATTTACATTTGGTCAAAAATATGTTGATCGAAGGACATATAGACATTAACCAGTTTAAGGCCAGGGATCTTATTCACAAAGCATCCGTAAATTAGCGGACCCTCTTAGTTAACGGAGAAGTTAACATGTATGTTCGCTAAATTTTAAAGTGGTATTCACCAACGTCTCCGTAAACGTCAAGTTAACGGGTGCGCTAAGTTACGGAGGCTTCGTGAATACCATTTTTTTAAAGGAGAAATTTAACGGAGACGCTAACGGATGCGGTACTTAACGGACCCAGAACCTGCATTTCCAACGTCAAATGTTGTGGTCTTTTTTATTTTCAATAATTTGAGGTGAGAGGTGGTTGTTCATTTTGTTGATATTAGTAGTATTGTTGACCATCACTGTCTAAACTTTCTTTTCATAAAGACATCAAATGTAAAAATAATTGTCTAAATATTGTAGCTTTCAGCTTAATTTATCAATTAAGAAATAATTCATGGATGCCACAATTTGTATCCAGTTTTAACATGGGCAACATTATTGTTGTAAAAATGTTATCATGAGCGATAGCGAGGGATAAAATGGAACAAAAATAATGTTACCTTTGTTAAACGTCATACAAACTATGGCATCCATGAATTATTTTGATTTTGGCAGGAAAATTCTAACTAATTTTTTTAAGTGGAAGTCGGTAATGGAAATGTATTTCATAACAAAATCCACTAACCTTCTTGTTTACAGTTGTTTTTCTTTTATGTATAACTAGATTGTGATGCTATGAAGTTACTGATATTTTCCAATTTGATGGCATTTTGAATTTAGAAACTAAACAAGTAAAATGCTCACAAAATCGCAAAATAAATCAGTAACCAGCTTGTGTCAAATGTCACCAGCGTTCCTTGTAAACTATGTCACCAGAAGACGACAAATTACAAAAGTCAAAAGTCGATAGATGGTTGCCTTATGTATTTTTTTCAGAAAAAAAATGTCAAAAAACAATACGGCATTTTTATGTTTGTTTGCACCACAGTCCTGTATGAATACATGAATTCACTATTGGAAATGATGTTTGTTATTTGTTTGTCAATACAATGTGCGAATTAAAATTTTGGAGTTTTATCCTTGTATTATTTATATAGCCAGTGAAGGACGTCATGTTAGAATCCACTTTTTACAATACCTGGCTCCACATCCTCTGCCTGTATCACCATGGAAATATTCATAATACAGTATAAAGCTTTTCCAGGAGTCTACTGTATACTGCTTGTATTCACCTAAAATATCAAAAATATAATATCATCAAAAATGATTGAGTGATTCATGTTTAATGCCAACTCAGCAATTATGTAGCTATATCATGGTATTTGTTGATGAGATGATGATAATATTACTTTTTTTCCTGAATTTGTTTTATTTGAACAGTCAAATTGCATTGATTTGATAATTTTTTTGCTATATACAGTCAGTGATCGAAATATAGCCTTTTTCTGGTACCCCTTTAATGTTTTACCTGTTGAGCTTTGGGAAACTAGTTGTAAACCAGTTGAATTCTTGTTGACAGAAAATATCAAAAGGGACAGTCAAGGGATAATTGTATAATTTTATTATTTAATTCAATTATCATTTTTCATGAATTAATGTGAATTTTTTGGCAAGATAAACACAATATTATAAATGAAGTGTCTTAAATTGTTTATGCATATTTTCATACCATGCAAAGGTCTTGCCCCTGTAGAAACATCTGGTAGAAAAATAGACACAAGCCTTTTGCACACATCTTTTTTAGCCCAATCTAGATTAGCACGTGATTTACTAGTAGGATATTGAACAGTCACTCTGTTACCCAGGCCTGAGTGTATCTTCTCTATAGTATCAAGTAGTATATAGTTGGCTGAAACAAAAAATTTAAAAAGTTTACATTTAAACATATTTTTATATGCAATAGGAATAAAAAAAACTCCATATTTTTCCTTTAAATAGTGACTGTGAAATGAAAAACATCAATTAAAGTACTCTTCCATAATTTTGATTTGCTACTTATATCAAAAAAGTTTTTTTGGCTTGAACCCACGATCCACGGCACTCGAGGCAAATCCTAACACCACCAAATTGGTCTCAAGTAACTCAAGACAAATGAGTTTCGAAAAAGACTTTTTATTTGAATAAGCGAGTACAATAATACACATAAGTTCAGAAAGCAGATATTCTTCTTCTACGATATCACAAAAAGGAGTTTAAACAGGGACAGGCACAAAAATGTGGTTGGGTTAAACCAGTTAATGGTTTCCCAACACGGCAATACATATATAAACAAACAATAAAAAACATGCAGAGATTCACTTCCACTTAAAAAGACCACATATTAATCACAAGAATGAATGACAACATAATCATGGACAGTACAATAGCAGTGTCAATGAATGCCCGTAGTTAACTGACTACTAGCTAGGAAGGCAGAATCATTTTGTTTACAGATAATTACTCTTAAGACAAAAATAGTTCTTTTCAGTCATAAAATGGGATGTATATTTTAAAGTTGTGTACTATACACAACCCTTTACGGTATCAATTAGGAATACTTTCAGTAATGTTCCAGCTAGTTTTATGTCAACAACTCAGTGTGGTTGTAATGCAGTATCCCAATAAACATTAGAGAAAACCTAAGGGACAATCCAGAGACACAGGTATGATTGGGCACACAAGACAAAGAACGAATGCAGTCAATCCAAAAACCCATAACACAGAAAACTAAAAATATGAACAACAACGACCCCATCAAAAAACAGAGGTGAACCCAGGTGCTCGCAAAGTATAAATAATTCCTGGCTCAGAGCTCTTATAAGACACCCATCACGTCTTTCATGTAGTCTAGTATGAAAAAAAATGTTCAGTGATATAAAGGAAAGAAAAAAAACTATGCGAAATGGACCCAAATCAGACATCTTAATTCAAATACAATGGAGAAAAGAAAACAAGGAGTCTCAATATAACAGAATTAAATATACCAATCTCCATGCAGAGGCAAGACAAGTTAGAATATTTACTAATTTAAACTAAAAGTGTGAGTTGATATACAATGAAACATGTCTAAACCGAACCATGAATAAAACAAAATCCTCCGTAAACCAAACATGAAGCTAGGAAGAACTGTTTTAGATACCTAAAACTTATGTCTCCCCTTAATGCGGCCATCTGTACAACAATAAGTTACACATTATGAGTTGAATGATACTATTTAAAAAACAATTATTTGACCTTGAGGTCATTATGGTATGCGACACACCGCCTTATGGTCATGCACCCACATACCAAATATCACTGACCTATCTCGAAAGATAAAAATGTTATGGCCCAGACAAGAAAATACTTTTTTAAAAACAATTATTTGACCTTGAGGTCAAAGGTCAAGGTCTCACGAAGGTCATTACGGTATGTGATACACCGCCTTATGGTCATGCACCCACATACCAAATATAATCAACCTATCTGGAAAGACAAAAAAGTTATGGTCCGGACAAGCTTTGCTGAGAAGAAGCAGAAGAAAAAATCAGAATAAAACAATATGTCTCCCTTCGTTCGAAGGGGAGACATAACAAAGTACCATTGTAGGAAATCTTTGTTAATTAAACCTATATAAAATGAGTACCAGTTTATTCTGAACACAAAAGTTGATCCCAAGAAGGTTGGGTTTAGATATGCTTCATTTTAGTGTAATATCAAAAAATGACAACAATAGACAAATTAATCTCTATGAGTTGGCCATGGTATAAAGACTTATGCACATTATGATGAAGATAAAATGTTTATACAATACCACGAAGACCATTATTTTCTTTAGATGTTCATGACTCGTTCATTTTAAATCTGTTAGTTAGGATTTTTTTGTTCTAAGAATAATCATCTTTAACCAACAGGTTCTATCTTCCTAGTTAGTAGTTATTTAACTACAAGTATTCACTGAACCTAATGTCCATGTTTATGTTGTCATGGATTTTTGTGATAGTGTGTGGTAATTTTGAGTGTGTTTTTTATTTTTATTTTTTGTTTATATATGTATTACTGTTGGAGATCCAGTTATCATGAGGGGAGGGATGGGATCCCATTAACCGGTTTAATCCTGCCACATCTTTGTGCCTGTCCCAAGCCAGGACCTGGATTTCCAACATCATATGTTGTTGTCCCTCATTTTTGTGTTCAATGAGTTCAGTTGAGAGGTGATCGTTTGTTTTGTTGATATTGGTGGAATTGTTGACCATCACTGTTTAAACTTTCTTTTCATAATTGCCTTAGTCTAATTCAAGGTATTGCTTGTCCTTATGTATGTGGTTTCATCTTTAGTCACTGTTGAAAAAAATGAATAAATGTACAAATAAAATATAGCTACATGGGTTTTTACAATAATCTTACCACAAATCCATATAGGTCCTCTCCAATTACTGTTTCCACCCATTATAGCAGAATCAGATTCTCCTGGTGTGTAATGCAGGCTAAATTCTTTTGTTGCTACAGAATCTTCTTTTCGTAGAGATTTGTCTCCCTTGGTCGTAGATTTAGCCTTGGTGCTATGATAAATGTCATCTTCTGAAGCTTTATAAAAAAAATTTGGTGGATATTTGTCTCCTATAGCCTCACATTTATCCTGGACGCTATGATGGGCAGCATCTGTAGCCATAAGGGACATCTGGAGGCTATGGTGAACAACACTTTCTGTAATTGTGGTAGTTTCTTTTTCCATAGAATTGTCTCCCTTTGTGAGTGATTTCTGACTTTCTGTTATTACAGGAAGTTTCAATGTATAAGACTTTGTATGAACCTAGAAGAAATGAAAAATTCTAAAATCTATATTAAATTGTATATTTACATAAAAACAAATAATTTAATAAATAAGTGTTTCTTATTACTATATTTTCTTCTTTTAAAAAAGAAAGAAAAATGGAAGAAAATATAGAATTAGCCTTTTGTAGATAGAACCTGGTTTCTCTATAAATGTTGACCTGTAATTATGAAGACCTATTTAATCTGTACAAATCCTCTCAGTGGTGTAACCCTAATCTTTGTCTTACATGTGGTAGAGAGTGATTTGATCCAAACTAAAAAACATTGGTATTTGTAGCTTGTTCGCTATGCAGGCAGCATTCTTGTGTAACAGAAAAGACAATGTTGGCCCAGAGTCAGGATAATGTGTCTGCAGTTTTCCCAAGATTAAAACATGAAAATTGGGAAATCCCAGATATTTATATATAAATAAACAAAGAGACTATGTATACATTTAATTCATTTCCAAATATTCCAAGGTTAAAAATTTTGGCCAAAAAATTGAATTTTATTTTTAAAGGCATTGACCCTTTACCCACATACTTCAATAACATTAGGTTTCTTCAATGGTCCAAGGAATATCACCTGACAACTAAGTCTGGTAAAGATCAAATGTCACAAACTGAATATTGTTTTGGAAACCAACTGTGGACACCTACCCGCCCTTCATCAAGCTAATTACAGCATTTCATCTTGTCACAATTTAGCTAATCAATATTATACAATTACTGTTTTTTCATGAGGTAAATGTGTGGATTGACTTTTGAAAAATAATTATATTCACTGAACTTTGAAGGGTGAAGTGAATATCATTTTTTTTTCTCAAAAATTAATTAATCCACACATTTACAGAATCTACAGACAGTAATTGCTTCATTCTATATTTTGAATAAAAAAACGTATTCAATGCCTCAGATTTAATATTCACTGGTGGTAAATGTCACATGTTACTTTTTTTAGAACACAGAATTCTATCAGAAATGTTCTATTTTATATTAGTAACACAAAGTAGCACGTGACATTTAATGCCAGTTAATATAAAAATCTGAGGTTTTTTTATTCAAAATTTGACTTTTTTTTTAAATCTATTATAACAGAATTTACTAATATAGAATAATAAATATTATTTGTTATTTGCTTATAAGTACCTTTGAAAGTGATCTTATTCCAAACTGTGATAAAAATTCCCCTTCATCAAACATACAATCTAACAGAACACCAATTCTTTCCTCTGGTACACATGTTAAAAAGTACACATCTTCCCCAGGACACTGTATAACCTTTAACAGAAATACAAAAACATCTAGTAACTACATAATTACATAATGTATGCAAGAATCTGCAACCAAATACCATAGAGGGTTAGGGTTAGGTTTATGGTGCATAAAGTCACTTTCAGTTATTTCACGGCGGTCAGTTTTATTGGTGGAGGAAACCAGATTACCCAGAGAAAAGCACCAACATGTTGCAAGTCGCTGACAAACTTTATCATATAATGTTATCTAGAGTACACCTCGCCTGAGCGGGATTCAAATTCACAACGTTAAAGGTGATAGGCACTGATTACATAGGTAGTTGTAAATCCAACTACCATACGATCTTGACCACGACGGCCCTGATCCTGTAATTAAATTGCCAATTTGAAAAAAACAAACAAACAGGCAATTATTGAAGCACAGACAAAAAATACTGATAATGATAATACCTCATGCTGCACATCTGGGCTAAATAAAAAAAAGTGTCACTGAATTATCAAATACTGTATCTTACATGTGAAAATTCAGTAGCTATCTGACTGGAAAGTCCTGCTGACTTTAAAGCACTGTGGTTGATTTTACAACAAGCTACCAAGGGAAGTAACCCAACAAGAGATTTGACCTCTATTGGGAAACACTGTTTTGTTGACCTCTCCACCAACACATCATTGTAGAAATTCATCTTTGGATTCCATAACCCTGAAATAAATAAAAATTACAGTAGAAAAAAGTATGGCAACTTCTCAGGAATTAGTTTCTTTCAATGTCAGCATACTCAAAATTACAAAACCGCATTGATGGTGTAATGGTTAGCGTGCTTGCCCCGAGTGTGGTCAATCGTTGATCCAACCCTGATCGGTTCAAACCAAAGATTATGAAATTGGTATTTGTTGCTTCTCCACTAAGCATGTAGCATTAAGGAAAAAGAGAAAAGACTGGTTGGCTCGGAATCAGGATAAAGCGTTCGGGTGGGGCGACATGTCTATTTGCAGACGTTGTTTTAGTGAGCTAGCACTATGAAAATCCAACTATGCATGTTGGTCTAGTACAAAGTGGATCTCGTCATCATCTCATTAAAAATTAACTTGTTCTCACCATGATATAGCTGAAAAATTGTTGAATTGGCATAAAACAACAATCACTCACTCATTCAAAATTATCAAAGGTAATTTGCTTATCAAGCACTAGCATGGCACTCATTTTTTATTAGATTTTTTTTTAAATACTATTTGCTTAACATTTAAACAAGCATTTTAAGTGAAAAAGAAAAATAAGATTTCATCATGGAAGGATTTCCAGTGTACAATTTTTCCTGATGGAAGGATTTCCAGAGTACAATTTTCCTGATGGAAGGATTTCCAGAGTACAATTTTTTGTGATGGAAGGACTCCCAGAGTACAATTTTCCTGATAGAAAGATTTCCAGTGTACAATTTTCTCCTGATAGAAGGATTTCCAGAGTACAATTTTCTCCTGATAGAAGGATTTCCAGAGTACAATTTTCCTGATAGAAGGATTTCCAGTGCACAATTTTCCTGATGGAAGGATTTCCAGAGTACAATTTTCCTAATAGAAGGATTTCCAAAGGCAAATTACTTGTACCAGATTTATGTCATTTTTCAACCAACCAGAAGATTGGTAGCCATTTTGTATGTCTGGCAAGGTCACCAGACACAATTTTGGAAGAGTACCAAATCCATATTTGTTCTTCAGAAGAAGATCAAAATGTAAAAAGTTAACGGACAAAAGATGCTAATTGATGAGGCAGCTTAACTTGAGCCTTTGGCTCTGATGAGCTAAAAACAAATTAAAATTACAAGATATTCATATAACATTGATATTACTCTCAAATTTACTCAAATATGTGTAAATATAAATATATATCTTACTTCTTACAAACTTCTAGGAATATCATTGGTTTAAAGTGATCACGTGGAAACTGTGTAGTGGAACCTCTGAAAACCGACTACGTCCGGGGCCAAAGAAATCAGCCGGTTTTCAGAGGTACCGGTTTTAGGAGGTTCCGGAAATAGACATTTCCATTCCACATACTGATACCAGAAGTATAAGATATTGATCTATTGAAGGTTAATTATGCTGTGATTACGCTATTTACGTATGTTTCTGTACATTCTTTCAATGTGTTATATTTGTGATTGTTTTTAAATGTGTTTTAAATAAAAATAAATACTGTCGTAACTTGTTTTACAAATGTGTACATGTATTGAGTGTACAATCAACCACGAGATTTCAGGTCACTGACCTTGAATTGGACTTGTAGCCTGTTGCAGGATATTTTTTCATGCTAAACAAAAATCATAAGGCACGTTGTTCTAATAATGGAATAAAGCATAGTAAATGTGATTCGATGAGATTCTTTTCCCATTTGTCGGTGTGATCTTCTATTGGAACGTGCTGATCAAATGCAACCAATGTCTCACGATCTACTTGTGCAATAGTGTTGATCTTAGCGAGTTGAATAAGCTTTCTTATTGTGGCGCCACGTCACTGGTAGTTTATGAACTTTAATGTTTCTGAAACAACGAGGCTTTAAGGCTTTACTGATTACCAAAGGTTTCAATTTCTCACCAGCTGCACTACATGCAAACATAATTGTTAAACGTTCTTTAGAGTTCTTAACTTAGAAGATGCACCTTTAGCGGAAAGTGTCTTGTCTGGTAATGTACGATAATAAAGACCAGTTTCAAAATCTGAGCAAATTTCTAGAATACGACTATGGAAATCTTTAGTTTGTAAATCTACACTGGCACTTTCGCCACTAACGGTAAAAGCTTTAATAACATGACGGGCTTTAAATTTTTCTAACCACCCATTTGAGGCTTTGAAATCGGCAATGTCTAACTGACTAGCAAATTCTAATGCTTTACTTTGCAGGATAGGCCCTGAAAGTGGAATGGTCTTGTCGCGAGCTTGACGGAACCAGTCCCACATAAGATCATTTAGATTGTCATGCTTACTTTTATTTCCAAATCTGAATTTCTGAACATTTTCATTGCTTTCAAAATTGGCAAGATATTCGGACTTGCGTTTTAAAATATTGGAAACTGTTGTTTTGCCTACTCCGAATTTCTCGCTTAAAGATTTCTGAGATGGTTTCGGAAAACTTTCTGACTCTTCAATCAAATTCATTTTGTCTTGAAGTGTTAGTTCAACGCGACGACGTTTAGACGGGGGTTTCGATATTTTAGCATCAATTTAACGGATTAATAAGAAATAATGTTAATTTCAGAATGAATTCAAAATATCAACACCAACAATTTATAACAAATCTACTTGAAACCATAGATTTAATTTTTTTTACTCGACTAACAATGGAATGCAAGCGGTCGTACAACATATTTGATCTTTTATATTTTTTGTTTTTATAAAACTCTTTTGAAGTATTAAAAATTTTAAGTATAAAAACATGCTTCAGATTAATTACACATATATAAAGATGCTGTCAAATAACTGTATTGTTTTTAATACATTGTAATCATGTTTACAACTCTTTTAATGTTTGATAATTAGTTGATTGACAAGTGTCACACCTTGTTAATTTCAAGCAATACTGGCGGTAATCTTTTGATGTAAAAGTGGATCGATCTATTCGGTGATTGACATCTAACACAGTTCACTGACTTACCTGTCAGCAAATTTGTCGTGTGGTTTTCAGAGGTGAATATATTTTCTGGACCGAACATTACCACCGATGTTCGGAATACAGAGGGGCCGGTTTTTAGAGGAATATTTTACTTAAATATATAGGGGAATATTCCGGACCACTGTATATTCAATACACGGTCAGTAGATTTTTAATACACGGTTAGTAGTAGAGTTATCTCCTCTTTTTCTTTCAAAACAAAGATGACGTTGAACAACGAGACGCCAGCACGTTTCGCCCTGACAACAGACGTTGAAATTATAAACAAATGTATTAATTTTGCTTAACCCTTTGACTGCGACGTTTCGTGTATAATCGTAAAGTCGTGTGCCGTATTATTCCTGACGTTATGACCCTTTCATCAGGGCGACGTCATTTTAACAGCAATGTGACGTTACTTACCATTTCTTTTTAATTTTAAAGTGGTTCTATATGTGCAATATCTGTATCTGAATTCAAATTGTGTAATCTATATATAATATATTTGAGTAACTTATTCTTAAAGAAAATAAAAATAAAAGTAAATTTCTTTCCAAAGGGACATATATGTCCCTAGCACAGTCTACCAACAAGGGACATATATGTCCCTAGAGCAGTCAAAGGCTTAAATATTACAATAAAAAAATTAATTGACCCAAGTAAGCTTGTCCCCAAACGTTGGTTCAATGACTTGACTTAACATTCCACAAATCACCAAATATTGTGATAGCGACACATATAAATTACTTACACACACCACAAAAATTACATATTTATTAGTTTTGATGCAGTTACATTTAAATTCCTTATTCAAAGGTAATCAGTAAGATATATTCGCTACAGTGTGCTAGTGACCTAATACGATATATACGAGGTCAGTAAATTACATATGGGCTTTTCGCTCTCGCCCCATATGTAATTTACTGACCTCTTATATATCATATTAGGTCACTAGCACACTGTGTATCTAATAATACACTTACCTCCATCTTCAATATTCTTGTTCATTTCTTTGCAATTGCAAACAAAATCGGTCAGGTATCGCACTATATCTTCCTGTACATTATTATTAGACCTAGTATCTCCAATCTTGTCTAATTCAATGACTATTTCTAACATACTTAGTGCAAAAAGAGCCATCCATGCTGTCGCATCAGCCTAAAGAAAAAAGCCGGAACAATTTAGAAATGGCATAAAAAAATTTAATCGATGATCTGTCAAATTTCCTTTTAATCTTTACAAACGTTATTTATTATCAAGCAACAAACATGTTATTATTGATTTCTAATATTAATGTGACTGACGTCACCTTGCCAAATCCTCGATAAACATACTATTATTGATATGTTTTGTTAAAAATCGACTTCTCATCACATCTTGCATCTCAGTTTTCGCCTTCAAAGTGGTTTGGGTATATGGGGTTTAACGCCACTTTCAAACAATATTTCAGCTATATCGTGGCGGTCAGTTTTATTTGTGGAGGAAACAGGAGTACTCCAAGAAAACCACCGACCTGTCACAAGTCACTGACAAACGTTATCACATAAAATGTTGCATCGAGTACACCTCGCCATGAACGGGGTTCAAACTCACAATGTTAATGGTGATAGGTAGTTGTAAATCCAACTACCATACGATCACGACCATGATTGCCTCTCAACTATATAAGGATAGACTAAAGTCATAAGCAAACTAAATATAATCATTTCTTTTTTAAACAATACATCAATCTCATGAAAAATAAAAACCCTGTTCACTCTAACTAACATATCAAAGGGGAATAACTCTTTGTAAATGATATTCTTACCTGTTTGATTGTAAATCCATCTGGTGGATGACCTCTGTCAATGACACTTATATTATCTAACCCTAAGAATCCACCACAAAACATACGACTACCAGAACAGTAAAGATTTGTTCTCCACCTAAAATAAATATGAACAGAACATGAAATATTTACATATAGTCAAATAATGGACCACAATAATACAGTAAAACATGTCTTTGATTTGCAAATATTGATTGATTGGTGTTTAATACCAACTTAAGCTGTATTTCATCTATATCGCGGCATGATTTACAGTCAAATACCTAGTGTAAATTACTGCTCTGAATATCTTACACAGAAATTTTATATATTTATGCGATGGTTCCCATTTTTGGAGAAGAAAGACTAAGTATGACTTTATGAAAAGAAAGTTTAAACAGTGGTCAACAATTCCACCAATATCAACAAAATGCCACTGGCATCAAGATTTCGGTCAGTTATATCACTTAGCTTATGTAAAACTTAATTGGATCATAGCAGTGTACTAGTAAGTACAGTCAAACCTGTCGTAACGGTCACCTTTGTATAATGGTCATCTGCTCATAACAGTCACTTTCGTGCTCTCCCTGTGCATTTTACTATATATTTTAATTCGATATAGTGATTTCGAAAGTTAGGTATTTTTCTCAAATGTACAAAAAATCCTGAGATGTTACAAAATATATTGCTTAATTTAATTAACTAAATAAACAAACACTATTAAATTTTGTGAACAATAAATTACATAAAGGAAAGTTTATACCCGGGGGTTATTGGAGATATTTATTCATTACGACGAGAGTAGAAATTCACTCACCAAAAATATTTTGTATCTAGTGCATCATGTCAAAATCATCAACATCCGTAAATAGGAAACCTTTGAAATCAGACGACAAAGTGAAAGTTATAAATCGTTGTGATCGATGGTGGGAAAAGTTGTTGGGCTGTGGGCAAGGAGAAGGGTGTTTTTCGTACCCAGATAATGAACATTCTTTAAAGAAAACGTGAGATTCAATCGACGATTTTGAAAACAATGTTTCCACTTCAACATCGTGCTATGGGAAATTGTACTTTTGTTTATTAAATATCTGTCTTTATTTATTTGTATGTTTTATTCAAATCATATCAGATTGAGATAATTTCATTCACAATAAATGTAAACAAAATAACAAACAAAACATAACATGTAATTAAAAATGTTTATTTATGTCTAATATAGAATATTTCATCGAATAATCAAACCCCTTCATATAAAGGTCACCTGTGTATAGTGGTCATTTTGTCAATCTCCCCCAGGTGACCACTATAGACAGGTTTGACTATACTTTTTTTTTCAATATTCAAGTGATCACGTCATTCATATTTAGTATATTACTTTAATAGACCACATGAGTTACTTCCCTTTCAGGTGACCAAAGTGCATTGAAAATAACATATTTATGTGTTCAAAATTTGAATGTTGAAACAACTTGTGAATTTTCAAGTTTCCTTAAAATTATCCTATGATTTTAACAAGGTTCAAAATATCTACAAATCATGAGAAAAAATTATGCTCAAATTTGCTTGTCTAGAACGAGTACTATTTTACAATTGTAAGGGAAATAACTCTCAGAAAAAATATATAAACATATAATTTTAGAATAAAATTGGGAATGTGCAAAAAGGTCTATAATCAAAATGTGAGTCTGTCAGTGACTTATAATGAACAGTCAGTGGTATTTACACAGAACACAGGTTCACTTTCTGATACTCACACCAAGTATTAAGGTTTCCAGACATCTACTTAAGGCCAGGAGTTTAATTAATTAGTTCACTATATTTGTCCAGGCTTTCCACCCCATCAAGTCTGCTAGTCATCATATAGCTGAATAAAATGCTATGCTGGAAACAGCATGATACGACCACAACAAGTCGACAATGGCTCCCACCTCCACCAATCTTGCGGCCATGTAAAAATTTACGATATATACCAATAACCAAAACCCAACGGCATAAAACATTACTACCAAGATTTAACTTAAACATCATTGAAAGTGGTATTAAACACCCCTTTCCAAGTACATTATCAATAATAATGTTCACAAATTGTTATTTGCCCTGGGCATTATTACAAAAGCTTGACTTCGCTCTGAACACCTTTAGACAAGATCAGTCACAAAAATTTAAACATTCAATTTTTTTAAACTAATTTATTTACCACTGATAATTTTTCAGCAGTTTTTTATAACTATTTGCTAAGAATGTAAAGTCAGTTTCGCCTGTCATTCTGAATACCTTCAGACATGTCCATGCATGGATTGGTGGATTGTTGTCGTCAAAATTAAATTCACATCCTGGTATCTGAAAAAAAAAAATGGATTCAAATCTTATTAAACTTATATACTGGTACAGTATTCCCCCTCTTATATGGCCCCTCCCACCAAAGGTCACCCTTCTTATCGGGCTAGATTTCAGATGTACTAATACAGTAAAATACTACTAAATTGTCCCCATGAAGAAGGGTGGCCTTATAAAAGGGCGATTACTGTAGGTAAATACACCATTTAGTTGTTATTTAAGCATCTTTCTTTATGAAATGACATTAATTATATTAAAATGGATATAATTTATGAAAACTATGATTTTAATCTAACTATCATTTTGACCATGATCTAAATTTTTCATTAACAAATTTAATCTTCAGCTACTATTCTGTGTAAAATGTTAGAGGACATAATGTCTTGTCTATGGTAAAGTAGTCCCCCTCTTATAAGGATGGGGCCATCGTGGCCGTGATCGTATGGTAGTTGGATTTACAACTACATATGCAATCAGTGCCTATCACCACTGATTTTGTGAGTTCGAATCTCAATCAGGACGAGGTGTACAACATTATGTGATAAAGTTTGTCAGTGACTTGCGACAAGTCGGCAGTTTTCTCCAGTTTCCTCCACCAATAAAACTGACCGCCACGATATAACTGAAATAATGTTGAAAGTGGCGTTAAACATCATCAAACAAACAAACAAAAACAATCTTATAAGGACACCCCTTCTGCAATGAAAAGGCGACCTCTCTTGAAGGGGGCAATTTAGTAGTATTTTACTATCTTGGTGTGTCTGAAATCTGGTCTGATAAAGAGGTGTAGGCTTCGTGGGCCTTACAAGAGAGGGACTACTGTTAAATCTGGTCTGATAAAGAGGTGTAGGCTTCGTGGGCCTTACAAGAGAGGGACTACTGTTAAATCTGGTCTGATAAAGAGGTGTAGGCTTCGTGGGCCTTACAAGAGGGGGACTACTGTTAAATCTGGTCTGATAAGAGGTGTAGGCTTTGTGGGCCTTACAAGAGGGGAACTACTGTTAAATCTGGTCTGATAGAGGTGTAGGCTTTGTGGGCCTTACAAGAGGGGGACTACTGTTAAATCTGGTCTGATAAGAGGTGTAGGCTTCGTGGGCCTTACAAGAGGGGGAATACTGTTAAATATTCAATAAATCATGACTTTCAAAAATTACTTCTTATTTAGGCTTAGGATTTGGGCTATGAGTTTTTAACAACACTTTGAACAATATTTCAGTTATACTGTAGCATTAGTTTCATTGGCAGAAGAAATGAGAGAACCTGAAGACCTGAACTGCAGCAAGTCACTGACAAACAGGCCTTGAGTGAGTCAGTGATTGTTGTTTAAACTGCAGCAAGCCACTGACAAACAGGCTTTGAGTCAGTCAGTGATTGTTGTTTAAGCTGCAGCAAGTCACTGACAAAACAGGCTTTGAGTCAGTCAGTGATTGTTGTTTAAACTGCAGCAAGTCACTGACAAAACAGGCTTTGAGTGAGTCAGTGATTGTTGTTTAAACTGCAGCAAGTCACTGACAAAACAGGCTTTGAGTGAGTCAGTGATTGTTGTTTAAACTGCAGCAAGTCACTGACAAAACAGGCTTTGAGTGAGTCAGTGATTGTTGTTTAAACTGCAACAAGTCACTGACAAAACAGGCTTTGAGTGAGTCAGTGATTGTTGTTTAACAAATTCAAATACTTTATTGGATAAAGCACAGTAGATCACATGTATTTGCGTAATCCAATACAATCACAAACATACAAGGACATAGAATATAAACAAGTAATTGGAGTTAACTTATAATCTTAAATTATAAAAGCAATATTAGGAAGAAGACAAACTGTTACCTTTAAATGTTTCTCCTTTGGTGAATGATTCTTTGATAAATAAACAGATATTTTTGGTATCTTGAGGATTAATAGGGTTTATCATTTGTAATAATAAGTCATCCTCTGTAGAATTTTGTGAATTTTTGAAAATAGATTGAAAACTTTCTCTAATGCAGTTATAGGACAATAAAGGAGAAAATGTTTTTCATTTTCAACTTGGTTAAGGCAATATTTGTAATATCTCTCTTCAGCTGGGGTAAAAGGTTTATTGTATCTCCCAGTTTCAATAGCTAAAGAATGAGCACTCAGTCTAATTTAACAGCTAGGTACAGGGGCGGATCCAGGATTTCAAGTTAGGGTGGGCGCACTTAAAAAAATTGCGCTGAGTGGAGGGAGACGCAAAAAGTTTTGGGGTGTTTCGTGTGAAAAATCACGATTTTACGCCAAAAAATCTTATTTTTTTCAAATTTTAGGGGGGGGGGGGGGGGGGGGGGCACATCCCCCCCCTGGATCTGCCCCTGAGGTAGACATGTCCCTCCACTCTGGCACATTTTCCTGATTCCAAGTAAACCAGTCATTACTCTTACTCCTTAATGGTGTATACATAGCATGGAAGCAGTAAATTTCAATTTTATATTCTTTGGTTTGACCCGACCACGGGCACTCGAGGCGAGCATGCTGACCATTACACCACCGATGCCGTTTTCAGGGTTTGAGATGTGATATTTATCATGGATGCTATATATAGGATGTAAAATGCTTATTCATCATCATCTTTTATCTTTATCTCCAATTTTGTGCAACAGGCCATGAATTCAGCACAGTCGTCATACAATCTAGAATCGTATTAAAGAGTGAAAATCTTTCTATACCTGTCCTTCTGGTGACATATATCTCTCCGACAACAACAATAGCAACTGGTTCTTAGCAAAATCTGGGTCAAGTCTACAGAATGGGATCATCTGGAAGCAAGTATCCCAGCTGGCAAACTATAAAATAAGGTCAAGTTTATAGAATAGCATCAATCAGAAATGGATGTCTTAGCTTGCTAACTGTAAAATACGGTAAAGTTTATAGAATGGCATGTGTAAAATGAATGTCACAGTTCGCAAACTATAAAATAAGGTCTAGTTTATAGAATGGTATCTTCTGGAAACAAGTATCCCAGCTGGCAAACTATAAAATAAGGTTAAGTTTATAGAATGGTATCTTCTGGAAACAAGTATCCCAGCTGGCAAACTATAAAATAAGGTCGTTTATCGAATGGCATCAATCAGAAATGGATGTCTTAGCTTGCTAACTGTAAAATACGGTAAAGTTTATAGAATGGCATGTGTAAAATGAATGTCACAGTTTGCAAACTATAAAATAAGGTCTAGTTTATAGAATAGTGTCTTCTGGAAACAAGTATCCCAGCTGGCAAACTATAAAATAAGGTCTAGTTTAAAGGCATACAGGCTGTCAGAATTTAATGTTTTTGTTTATATTAAAAGTTGCCAATATTCGATGTTTTATACCAATAAAATGTTCTGAACAAGAAGCCAGGTTTAAAAAATATGTTATGAGGCCAAAATTAAAAAATTGTTTGTTTCCTGCACCCAACCGACCATTAGAAAACGTTGCGACTCGAAATATTTCTTGGGTGATTTGCGACGACTTTTTTTTTTTGGTTACCGGAAATCGTGACCGGATGTTCCGATATTGTTCCAGAATTTACTTTCGGAACGGGTTTACACTTTTAAATGAACAAAATCCGTTGCTCGACTTTGAAGGAACCAGATTTGTGAATGAACTTTGAAAAAAAAAAAAAATCCCCCTACCTACTAACCCATAGGTGAAATGGAGGGTCGGGTGCAGGAAACGAACATATTTTTAAGGGTGGCCTGATGTCGTAATTAGAGAAAAGAATTTAAATGTCTGTTGGTAAAATCGCCATTAACACGAACTAATTATAAGTCGGCTGCTGTTCCGAGGTTTGCCGAACACTGATAACTGCTATTAATAACCAGGAAGCATATTGCATGTAAATTCATTAGAATTAATACAATTTAAGAAATATATCTACGAAATTGGATCCCGGGGTAATCAGTTAATATCATATAATGGTATTTAGTAAGAATGACACTTAAAATCAGAAATACGTGATGAAATCAATAAAAACAAACCCAAACTCTGCAAAGGGGCCCCGATAAAGGAAAAATTGTAAACAAATTGTATTGCATATTATTGACAACACTTGAGTTTGCTTGATTATATTTTTTTTTAGAAAAAAACAGACCTGAAGTTCATTATTTTAGTCTCTAATTTAAAAGAGATATCACCTAGCTTTTTTCTCCTGAAAAAAAGAATATATAAAAAAACTACGATGCAATTCTACTGTAAAATATGATTCGGACGAAAAAAGATACTAAATTATGCTTACGTGTTGAAAAATGGAGTAGGTCGGTATAACATCTTTTTTTAATTTTTACACAAAGCTTGCTGAACCCTCCTTTTTGTGTCGTTTTCGTATAGAATCTGTCAATGTTTTTGTTCTCCCACGATTCAATTTGTGCCATGTGCTTTCTTCATCAACAAACAATTTTGCACATGCGCAATCGCTTTCCCAAATGAGTTCACTGTCAGGTCATATGAATATTGCACGGGTAAACATTGGATTCTTTACTGGATTCAAGAAAATAAAACAACGACGTATTTCCTTCGTTCTAGGCTATTTACGTATGATATTATGAAAAATTTCAACTGCAATTAGTATAAAACATCGAATATTGGCAACTTTTAATAAAAAAAAAAAAATCAATTCCGACAGCCTGTATGCCTTTAAAGAATGGTATCATGTAGAAATGAATGCCTCTGCTTAAAAACTGTAAAATTAGGTCAAGTCTACAGAATGATAGTGACTAGTGGGTGATTTTTGTTTAAGCTAAAGTGAGCAATTTTAATGTGTCTGTTGTGTTCTAGACCAACATTCTGAATTAGAATTTTTATGTTAGCTCAGTGATACAACAGTCCACAAGAAGTTGTTACTATTTCTGTTCAGTGATGTGCACATTAGTGAAGAAGCAGTAGATATATTTTTAACTCTTTAGATTGACCCATCCAGGGATCAAAACAATGATCTATCTGATGGCTCTTTAATACAAAAGCATAATATGTTTGTACTTATAAGTTATATATAATATACAATATCTTGCTTACTATAAACAATAAAAATAAATGATTAGAAAAAAATGCTAACCCAGGGGAATTCCCATTTGTCAGGAACAGACAGAATATCATGAGCTTTAAAGTGTTTCCTCCATTTTATATTTCTTTCCTTCACATACGAATTTCCTGGTTCATCTGAAATGAATGTTTTTGCATATAAAAATTTACTATTTATACCGTGTGATGAAGAATAGCCATAAAAATTTTGATTTTCTTGATCAATAAACCTTTGTGTCAGATATAGTAATTTTTTTTACAGTTGGGACATTGATTTTATTTGTTCATATTTTTCTTGTCTTCCACAGGGATATAAGATATCTCGCATGCATATATTCTCACCGTTCGATTGTGTAACTTTCAAGGGATTTAATATTCAATAGGTAATTTTATAAAAGTAATATTTTGTAATCAAATTTTGCTTTATTTAGTAGATTATCAATTTGAAAAGTTAAACCCGAAATAATGATCCATTTACGTTATAGTGGTTCATTAACAATAACAAAGACATGCCATGCAACGTTGGTGTCAAGCATTTTTTCACAGGGTTAGATTTAAAATCAAAACACTGTTGAAAACACAAGATAGGGAGATCACAGACTTTAATTGCCATTGAATTGCCCAAAGCTCGCCATGATATCTTCTCATCTGACATGTTTAAAAAAATTTGTGTAATATGACCCTGTTCAGTTTGTCAGTCACAATTCCATCCTTCTTTCTTTGTTCGTGACTTATCACTGATTATTACTCTTCATGTAAGAAACTCTCATTATAATTGACATGATATTATCGAAACATAATTTTACAAAGAATAAATAGCGTCGTTGTACTATGTATGCACTCTTGGAGTCATTACTATGCCGATGGGTGGAGCTTAGAACAATGTTATGTCATTTAAATAGGCGAGGTCTAAACGGGATCACCCGAGTGCTTTTAACAGTGTATAATTTACAATGTATTATATGTTTTTCTTTAACGTTGATGCTGTCGTCTGTCAAAACAATGGCCAGTTCCAGGTTTGGGAATTAAATATTTGACAGTTCATTGTTATTGTTGAAATTAAATATTTCTTGAATTTAAATGAATATTATTTGCCAATCTTTATACTATCAATACATTTTAGACAGATTTCATTTTTTTAAAATCACCAAAGACATTCAGAGTAATAATAACAATAATATGCCGAAATATGTCCCAAGGTTATATATTATTGTATAAATATGACTTATCACAGGATTTTTAACATGAACAATACAATGGGTGCCACTATGGAGAACATGAGGCCACCCCTGTTCTTTAGTGAGGTTCAATGGGTGCCACTATGGAGCACATGAGGCCACCCCTGTTCTTTAGTGAGGTTCAATGGGTGCCACTATGGAGCACATGAGGCCACCCCTGTTCTTTAGTGAGGTTCAATGGGTGCCACTATGGAGCACATGAGGCCACCCCTGTTCTTTAGTGAGGTTGATGATGCTCAATCTTTCGTTTTCTGTGTATAAATGTTTGTCTTTTTCTCCTTCTTTTGGCCTTTGTCTGTCCCCTAATTTTACGGCTTCTGATTCCCCTTTATGCTACCTTTTCTTGATCGTCCTGAATATGCATGAAATATTTGTCACTGGACGATAAACAACCAACAACCAATCAAAGTTTTACTTTAAACATACGGGTACTTTGTAGATTGTTGTTTGCCCTTCTGTACTTTTTCTTTTGGCCATTGTGTTGTCTGTCTTTTGGCCATTGTGTTGTCTGTCTTTTGGCCATTGTGTTGTCTGTCTTTTGGCCATTGTGTTGTCTGTCTTTTGGCCATTGTGCTGCCTGTCTTTTGGCCATTGTGTTGCCTGTCTTTTGGCCATTGTGCTGCCTGTCTTTTGGCCATTGTGTTGCCTGTCTTTTGGCCATTGTGTTGTCTGTCTTTTGGCCATTGTGCTGCCTGTCTTTTGGCCATTGTGTTGTCTGTCTTTTGGCCATTGTGTTGTCTGTCTTTTGGCCATTGTGTTGCCTGTCTTTTGGCCATTGTGCTGCCTGTCTTTTGGCCATTGTGTTGCCTGTCTTTTGGCCATTGTGCTGCCTGTCTTTTGGCCATTGTGTTGCCTGTCTTTTGGCCATTGTGCTGCCTGTCTTTTGGCCATTGTGTTGCCTGTCTTTTGGCCATTGTGCTGCCTGTCTTTTGGCCATTGTGTTGCCTGTCTTTTGGCCATTGTGCTGCCTGTCTTTTGGCCATTGTGCTGCCTGTCTTTTGGCCATTGTGTTGCCTGTCTTTTGGCCATTGTGTTGCCTGTCTTTTGGCCATTGTGCTGCCTGTCTTTTGGCCATTGTGTTGCCTGTCTTTTGGCCATTGTGCTGCCTGTCTTTTGGCCATTGTGTTGCCTGTCTTTTGGCCATTGTGCTGCCTGTCTTTTGGCCATTGTGTTGCCTGTCTTTTGGCCATTGTGCTGCCTGTCTTTTGGCCATTGTGCTGCCTGTCTTTTGGCCATTGTGTTGCCTGTCTTTTGGCCATTGTGCTGCCTGTCTTTTGGCCATTGTGCTGTCTGTCTTTTGGCCATTGTGTTGTCTGTCTTTTGGCCATTGTGTTGTCTGTCTTTTGGCCATTGTGTTGCCTGTCTTTTGGCCATTGTGCTGCCTGTCTTTTGGCCATTGTGTTGCCTGTCTTTTGGCCATTGTGCTGCCTGTCTTTTGGCCATTGTGTTGCCTGTCTTTTGGCCATTGTGCTGCCTGTCTTTTGGCCATTGTGTTGCCTGTCTTTTGGCCATTGTGCTGCCTGTCTTTTGGCCATTGTGTTGCCTGTCTTTTGGCCATTGTGCTGCCTGTCTTTTGGCCATTGTGTTGCCAGTCTTTTGGCCATTGTGCTGCCTGTCTTTTGGCCATTGTGTTGCCTGTCTTTTGGCCATTGTGTTGTCTGTCTTTTGGCCATTGTGTTGTCTGTCTTTTGGTCATTGTGTTGTCTGTCTTTTGGCCATTGTGTTGTCTGTCTTTTGGCCATTGTGTTGCCTGTCCTTCTTTGATTTACGTAATCAGATTAACCCTTTGGTATCTTCAAACTCTTCTTATTGTCATAAAAAACAAGACAAATCGATAAGACACAAGTAGTAAACTTATGAAGTCTTCTTCAAACTTACATTATCAGATTATATAAGGGAGATACCTCATACATTACCTACAGATCCCTCCAAGTGTATCAACGACCATACTCTCAGGTCGGACACAGAGTTTCGTCGGACTTGAAGAGGGTGTCACTCTTAAAATCGGCTGACAAAATCCTCCCAGGTCGGAGTGAGAGTATCCCATGTCGGAGTGAGAGTCTCCACTCTCAGATAGTTAAACTGTAAACAGGAAACGTCCCCAAATTCTGCTAACCAATAAATTTGTGCATAAAGAAACATGCGTATCTTAGTAAAGCTGAAGTAAATGAGTGATATACAGTACGGAAAGTATAGATATGTTAACGGCTGTCACGTGCGATATATACAATAATATCCACGAATAAAATGTATTAACATGAAGTACCCATGTTTTAAGTGCACTAGAAGTGAATATTAATATGTCCCTATGTACTCGCGACAATCGATGCCAAGGTCCTTTCACTTGCTGCAGACCGTTGCCGGTTTACGATATCGGGTGCGTTTGCTCTTTTATGTGTTTGCCAAATGTTGCTCAAGACTTATAAACATAGATAACTATTTTGCGTTTTCGATTTTCAAGCCGTCTTCCAATTTATTTGTACTTAAAAAATAAATTTATATTTTTTTTCTTATATGTGTATAAATATCTTAATAAAATAAATACATTTACGGTGAGAAATTATTATACGTCATGATATCGTTATTTAGGTAAATACTTATTAGACAGATTTGTTCTTAAACCATTTTTGTCTTTTTAATTGATAATTGACCCAAGTTAGGCTAAATAAATGAAATGTGACTTAATGTGTTAATTATATAAATCCTTGCCTTCTATAAATTTTAATTTCTTATCCAATTCTTATTCTTATTATGCAACAATATGGTCAGGTTGTTATTTTCATTGAATGGCATCTCAAAATAGATGGCTTCACAGTAGGGGCTCTTCCTGTATATTGGTTACATCCTGTATATTACAACTGACAACTAATGCATGACAAACAATTTTAATCAGCCATTATTATCAGAAAATACATTTTTTTTAATCTTTATTTTGATGATGGCCCTCAATTCCCATCACCTAATCCAAATTAGTATAGTAGAGGAGTACCGTATTTTTCGGACGATAAATCTAGATAAAAATGATGATTTTACTTACAGTATACCTTTATTTTGCTGTAGGTTTATCTCTGAATAAGAAGACTCATATCATCGATGTTCTTGGTGTTATTTTTTTTTAAATAAAGCAATAAAAGTATAATTAACGAAAAAATCAATATTCAATGATTGAAGTGTTAGCGAAAATCAGTTCAATATTGTATTTTATAATAAAATATATACTATAAAAAATGTATCTTGTTGAAAAAAATCACAGGGTGGATCGATTTACAATATAAAATTATTATCACAAAATATCTAAATATAGCTATAGCTTTTCCATCAAACACGAGCATGCGCATGAGGTTGTAGTAAAAAATGATGGTTGCAATACATCTCACAATAAACGTGTAGAACAAGCTTTTTAAACTAAATATACTGGAAAATAATTTATATCGATTTCGTTACTTAATCGATATTTTATTGCAAAAATTTATATGAGGCTATGGGTTTTTAAACGTCACTTTTCAACAATATTTCAGTTATATGGTGGCGGTAATATGAAGATGTTACGTGCATTTATCACAATACAGACCGAAATAAAAAAAATTCTCTCAGAAAATTTAGAAAGAAATAAAAATGAGTAAAATAACAAAAAAATTATTTTACAATAAAGAGAGAAAAATGTAAACAAAAACAAATTGAATTAAAGAGTAGAAAAAGGTATTATCGTTATATACGGGTATAATTATTTATCATATTTTAACTTATTTGAGTCTAGTACACGACATTCAATGATTCATGCTTGCATTTTTTTTACAAAAGCATTTTGGCACGTACATAATGTACTTCCAGTCCAGATTCTCTAGGTCAGTTACTTCATGGTTCTATTTTACGTAACATAAAACCGTTATTTACATTATCGATCATTAAATGTATGCATTATGACAAATTTTCTTTTATTTATTGCTACTCAACTATTTTCATTTCCATGTAATCGTAAAATTTAAATGTACTAGCTATATATACAAATGTAAATAGATCTATTAAAATTAAACAGATTAAAGAAACACAAACGGTGTAACTCAAAATTGTTGTACAATTCTTTGATTACGAGGTGCTCCTATGCATCGAACGTCTGTTGTGACCGAGCGTGACAAATATTGACCTTTGAGCTACCTTTCCTAGTGCAAATATGGTGCAAGGTAGAAATACACTAAGGTATTTACGTACCCGGACATTCTACACACCGGAAAGAAAGTACGCTTACAAATGCACATCGATCACAAAATGTTTGACATGTTCACCTCGAGAAATGTAAAAAAAAAAATCTTTAAATATCCACTCTCAGTCCAACCAAATACTCGGAGTGCACCCACGATGTCCGACCAAATACTTGGAGATAGAGGGTGTTGACTCAAATTTATCGGACATTTCTCTGGAGTGAGTCGGACATTTTCGGAGGGATATGTCCGACCTGAGAGTATGAGCGTTGATACACTTGGAGTGTACTGTATCTCTGTTTGATCTTTTCTTTCTTTAGCCTGACCTTTGGTATACGACCATTCATCAATGTCGTAATAGTAAAATTGTTTGTTCCACAAAAGTCCACTCCAGGCTCCTTTAGCTATATGTCTTTCTTCATCTGACCAGTTGGGATCATATAGCTAAAATCATTTTTCATATTTAAATAAAAGGCTGTTGTGGCAGTGATCGCATGGTAGTTGAATTTGCAACTACCTATGCCAATGTTGCGAGTTTGAATCCCGCTCATGGTGAGGTGTACTTGATACAACATTATGTCATCAAGTTTGTCAGTGACTTGCAGCAGGTCAGTGGTTTTCTCCACCAATAAAACTGACTGCCACGATATAACTGAAATATTGTTGAAAGTGGTGTTAAACACCATAACCCCTAACCCATATTTAAAAAAAATTATTATGAAAGAAAAAGAAAATTAAACATTGATGGTTGAAAAAAAGAGTCTAACACCAAGTGAGCAATTTTTCGTCTATCATGGTGAGAACAAGATCCATATCGATAAGATGCTGAAAATTATGTCCACCTTATACTAAAACATGCGTTTGTTGATTTTTTTGGGGGCTTGCTCACTGACATTTCAGTCAGGGAGTAGCCATGTCGCTTCAATCGGACATATTTTCCTCACCTAAGCCATTCAGTCTCTGCCTTTATTCCTTAATGCTAAGTGCTTATGGGAGAAGCAATTAATATCCCTATTTTGTAGTCTTTGGCTTGACCCGACTAGGCCACAAACCCACGACTCTGATGGCTGACAATCTTCCCAACCACAATAACAACAATGTTTTGTTCTACATCTTCATATTGTACATGTAACAGATAAAGTAGAATCATCAAATTTACAATTTTATCATTGTATACTTACATTATTATAAAAATTGTCTCCCTTTAATCTCATTTCTTGCATAGAATAATTATTAGAAATACAGGTCGTCTCTTTGTTATGAAAAGGAGATAGCTCCCACTGTATAATATCATGTCCACCAGCTTCTACTTTAAGTTTGTAGGTTACAGAACACCTGGCTGGTACTGAAAATTTCAAACATCTTGTTTCATAGATTACTGCATGAAATTTAAGTCATGAATAAATGATAATATCTTGATTCATTGCAGATTTGCGCAATTGAAGCTAATTGGAGATGAAAAAAAAATATATGTGAAAATGTACTAATTTTAAGCAAAAATTAAATTTTTCACAAAAAAATTCTCAGAATTTTAAAAGCAGATATATATCATTCAAATATTGCTTCCCTTTTTTCTTAAACATGTAGTGTCTGTGATTTCGGTGTATTTTTTTTTCACTTTTATATTTTAACTCAGAATATATTAAATATATTAAATATAATAAATAAATAAACCTTTGGAAAATATTATGAGAATCTTTTCTCAAATCATTTCGTGAAAACATCCCCTAAAAACAACAAATTGTCCTGTCATTACTACAAGATCTAATCCATTTGTGGATCATACATATCCAATACACATCCCCAAAACACGTTTTTTTGTGGTGTTTTTTTTTTTTTATCTTTTCTCTGCTTAAACTATTGTTTCACTGCAAAAAATTGACAGAAGAAAATAACCAAATATGGCAAACATTATTCCTGGTTTCATCAATAGAGTGATTGTTGTTTAATGCCAAATGAGCAACAGGCCTCAAAGTGGAATTTTAATTTTGATGGCCACCTGGCCACCAACTCCAAAAATCTGGTGGCCAAACTCAAATTTTAGTGGCCAAGTAAAAAAAATTGGTAGCCAAAGATGCAAGGTAAAAGAGTAAAAAAAAATATTATTTCAATGATTTAATCAGTCTTCTTCTGTAGGCCAGTTTTGATATTGAAAGTTCAATATTTTCCTCTCTCTGATGGAAAATTATCCAGAATATCCGGTCGCCAACCTCAATTACGCTGGTGATCATGCTGGCCACCAGATTTAAATTTTGGTCGCCAAAGACGAAAGTTGATCGCCCAGGCCACCATATTAGTAGACAAAATTGAGCCCTGACCAATTTTTCAGCTATATCATGGCAACAACAAATTATATTTTAATTAGATGGTCATGCTGTCTTCTTTATACTAGACCAACACAGTGTTAGCAGGGCCCGGGTGGCTCAATGATTACCTAACTCATACAAGCCTATCACCAATATGGCGTGGGTTCGCACCAGGCTTCGTATATTACGAAAAAGGGTGCACTCGACTCGCAACCGCAAGTGATAAAGTTTACCAGTTGCTTGCCCATGGCCGGTGGTTCTCTCCGGGTACACCGGCTTCTTCTACAACTAAAACTGGTCGCCATGATATAGCTGAAATACTGCTGAAAGTGGCGTTAAACACCAAAAATCAAAATCAAAATCATAGTGTTAGCTCACTTAAATAACAGTCCACAGGCAGAGATTTCACTCCACTCAGGACACATTATCCTGATTTCGAGCCATCCTGTTTTTGATCTTATTACTTGATGTTGTATGCTTAGAGGAGAGGCAGAGAATATCAATGTTATATTGCTTGGTTTGACCTGACAAGTGTTCAAACCTACGATCTACGGCACTGGCAGCATGCATGCTAACTATTGCACCACTTATGTGGTGTTATCAATAGATGGGGGCCCTCGTGGTTGTGATCATATGGTAGTTGGATTTACAACTACCTATGCAATCAGTGCCTATCACCACTGAAGTTGTGAGTTCAAATCTCGCCATGGTGAGATGTACTTGATACAACATTACGTAAAAAAGTTTGTCAGTGACTTGCGGCAGGTCAGTGGTTTTGTCTGGGTACTCCGGTTTCCTTCATCAATAAAATTGACCACCACGATATAAATGAAATATTATTGAAAGTGGTGTTAAACACCATAACCTTAACCCTAAAATCATCAATAGATATGTGTTGCTTCTTTAGTATTGTGATGAACTTACCTGTAGAATTGTTTAGATGTTCTACCAGTTTTATAGCTGGATTACATCCATTCAGAGATTGTGAAAACTTGACAGTAAATTTTCCTAAAAAAAAAAAATATATAAGAGCCTAATATACAATGAATAGCAACGGTTGATTTTCCTGTAAAAATATACGCAAAAACATTAAATTTAAAGATCTATATGAAGTTCAAAAGGTTGAGCATAGTATATAAATCTGTTGGAATTGAATATATGAGGCTCGCATAAATTTAACTGTATTGCTCACCTGATTGCATATGTTCATTTCTAAACCCCAATCCTGCCAAGAACTTGGACCCCCTTGACTATATTACACAATTACTATACATCCTTTTGGACAAACGTTTAACTTAGGAAGGTTCACAAAGATTGCTTCCATCGATCTGAAAGTAGGGTATTCAATGGGGTTATAGCCACTTTCAACAATATTTCAGTTATATTGTGGCGGTAAGTTTTATTAGTGGAGAAAACCGGAATACCCGAAGAAATCCACTGACCTCTCGCAAGTCACTGACAAACTTTATCACATAATGTTGTATTAAGTGCACCTCGGTGTAAGCTGGATTCGAAATCACAACTTTAGTGGTGATAGACACTGATTACACAGGTAGTTGTAAATCCAACTACCATACGATCACCAGGGGTGGATCCATAGATCCTTTTGATGGGGGGGTTCAGCAACGGAGCAATATTTTCAATAATAGATGGAACCAACTGTAGCCCCAAAGAGGTTCTTGTGTGTAGGTCGGTAAACCTTGTTTTCATTTCATTTAGCGTATAGTCGAGAAAAGGTACAGTGATTGACTTCCGGTTCAAAGATTTTAACACTCCTCTCAAAACACTGGCGGTTGAATTGTTCAACATTTGCTCTGCAGTCTTTTAGTGAGCTCTGAACTAAAGTTACGCTTTTTAAGGCTCTGCCTATGTCAAGTGATCTCTCTTGTAGTGATCTGCTGAGGCCTTTCTTAAAAGCCAGTCACATTTGAACAATAACAATGACTACGACAAAATTAAAGTTGCAAATGGAATACAAAAAAGAAGTTACAACAGCTGCTCCTGGTCTGGTGTATGTGTGTTTTGGCTGAAGCCCCCAAAGCCCCCTCCCCCCACCCCTTTCTGATTTTGGTTCCCTATTAGTCCACTTTTCATAACAGAATAGTTTGTTTTCTGTATTAACTCAAAAATAAGTCATAAATACCATCATTTTGCCAAAAAAAAACAAAAGGACAAAAATTGGATGAAAAAAAAACGTTAAAATTTTCAATTTGGTACTTTTTTCCTCTTTCGGTCGAGTTTATTTTGGAAATTGTAATATTTAGTCACTCGGATATTACAGCAGTAATTCTGATACCACAACCATTCAATCCAGTACCGCAACCAATCAACTAGAACTTCATTGCAAGGAAACACTTCTGTCTACAGACTGACGACAACGACGACAGCACAATTACATAATATGATCGTAAAATTTTTGCTGTCGTACAAAAATGCTCACATTTAACAGTTGTTGGTAGTACTGATGATACCATGAAAGAAATATATTTGGGATCCCCAGTACATCCTATTAAAACCAGTTAAGATTCCTACATTTGATGTCCGTTACGATTATGTAAAAAAACGATGTTCGGTTCGTCTTTACATTATTTATGTTTGTTTGTAGGAGGGCTCATGTCTTATTTACATTATTTGTGTTTGTTTGCATATAGTGGTGTCCTACACATATGGTGTTGTGTTTTTGCTTTGTTGTTCTTCATCTTGTGTACCCTATGTTGCCAGTTTCTCTGGATTGTCCATTTTTGATTGCTCATTCGGTATTCTCTAACATTTTTATGGACTAAATATATAACGGGTACATACCCAACTCATAATGGAGTAAAACTACCCCTTCCTCCTCCATCTTTTGAAAACAAGGAATTTCTGTCATACTTTTGACATCATAATAGTTCCTGAAATTAATACACCAAAATTTCAATTTTAACAGTACAAACAAAACATTTTATTTCAGTGATCATCAAGGGGCATAACTCTCAAAGTAATATCATAGAAAGGGGCCGTTGTGATCGTATAGTAGTTGGATTTATAACTACCTATGCAATCAGTGCCTATCACCACTAACGTTGAGAGTTCGAATCCAGCTCAGACGAGGTGTACTCGATACAACATTATGTGATAAAGTTTGTCAGTGACATGTGACAGGTCGGTTGTTTTCTCCTGGAACTCTGGTTTCCTCTATCAATAAAACTGACCACCACAATATAACTGAAATATTGTTGAAAGTGGTGTTAAACCCCATAACCCTAACACAGTATCATAGGAATGATGTGAATTCAAGAATTTATAGAAAAACTAACTTCTCAGGGCTATTCCAGTAAAAATTCCCTATGGGGGTGGAACGCCACTTATTTTTAGACATTTCTATGGGTTTTTTTTATCAGCAGTGGATATGTGCTGGTTTTTATTGTTAACTTATATCTGTATTACAGTTGAAATTCCAATTATCAAGAGGGGAGCTTGTAAAATTGTATATTATCCGATTTTACCCAGCCATATTTGTGTGCCTGTCCCAGTCAAGGACCTGGATCTTCATCAGTTTATGCTGTGGTCTTTTTTGCATTCTATGATTTCAGGTGAGAGGTACAATGTAATTGTTTGTTTTGTTGACATTGGTGGAATTGTTCACCATCACTATTTAAGCTTTCTTTTTATAATAGGTATTTTAGAAATCTGGGAGTAGCTATGCACAGACAAGTCCCGCTATATAGTTCCACACCCCTGATTAATTATTACATATGAAAAAATATTTTTTATACAGTGAAACCGAACCCTGAATAAAACAGAATCCTGCATAAACCGGACATAAGGCCAAATAAAATAAAAGTTCTGGTTCTCAGACAACGTATTTTTGAAGAAAAAAATATTTCAAATTTACCGCCAAATTTAAGTTTTCAAGCATGCTGGTGACGCAGACGAGTTTTGACAAACGTTTGAATGACTGATCAATCGAAAACGAAAGTAAAAATTCAGCATGGCTACGAGTGAAAACACTGTCCTCGTCAGTTTTAATGTACAGTTACGTTCCAAACAAATAGTTCCGTGGACTATCCTGCCTGCTGACAGAGTAAACACTATTGTGCTGTTTGTTTGCCAAAATAGTAGAATTGAACTGGTTTGCGTTATGTTTTTAAACCGCTGAAAATAAAAACAAAATATAAAAACCCTTCCCATGTTGGATTGGAAATAAAAACCCTACCTACATTTTTTTTTTGTACCTTGCCCTTTTTTTTAAATCCACTGTCTGAGAACCAGAACATTTTTTTTAGATGGCCTAATATATCCCAATGTAAAAATAACTGTTAATTTATTCTGTGTAAACTAAATACCTGTCTATTCCAAAGAACATCCAAGGAGGTTCAGCATAGACAGGTTTCACTGTATTTAAATATTTACCTGAACCAGAATTGTGGAGTAACTTCCAATGTACTACTTTGTGAACTTCTATTGGTAATGGTGTATTTACACAAAATTACTTCATTCACAGGTTTAGCATATTCCACTTGTATCTGCCAATAATTATCATTAAAAACACCTACAAATATAGAGTAGATAGACTAGTCCGATTCTATTGTACCATGGCGTGGGTTCTATGGTACCGTGTATTAATGAGCTATTTTAACCAGTTTTCGTCACCTTTTTAAAAAATTCAGCTACCACAGTACTACACGAACCCAATATATTACCAAACTAATCATATTAAAAATATGTTGGAGGGATTGGGGAAGGGTGATGTTTTTAAGCACTTATCTATCACCTACAAAATTTAAAAGTCCCTGTTGGTGTTGTTAGATTATTTTGCGGGATGTAAATTTCATGATTTGGTAAGAGAAAAATTGACAAATATTTTGTCAGGGGTTAAAAAATCCGCTGGTTCGAGACCGGCGATTTGTGGGTTCGGACCTAACATTTTCTAATCCTGTAAAGACCGACGGACCAGTTGAAACTGTCCAATTACGGACTTGAATTAAATAGGAGGTTAAAAGTCCAAGTGACAAATGTACTGCATAATTTTAATCCAACATCGATTGCCTCTTTTAATATTGTTAACATTGGATTACGTAATCTGAAATAATTCAAGATCGTTTTGGTGCTTTACCAAGTGTGTTTTGTTCCGCATGAACCTCCGGTAATAAACAAAGCACACACACCCGGGATGGTTATAACAGAATAACTCAAGATCAGTCTTGCGCTTTACGGAAACGGTAATTCTTTCGATAATACTTAAGCGTATTAGTGAAGCAGTTCAAACATAAAAATGGCGTCATCGACCAGTTCTTTTTTAGGTTAACGGAGTGGCTTGTGATACTGACAACAATAAATTACATAATGAAAAAAACACCACAACTAACAAAAGGTCAAAGATATGATAGGCTTAAACGGAAGAGTACATTTCAAACATCGTGGAAGGAAAAATTCCTTGGGTTGAGGTAAGTGGTAGGCTGATAACCACAGCGATCTAATTTCATTGAAATTAAACTTCCGAAGACGAGCTTGCAAATAAAACGAAATACCAAACCCCTGTCTCCAAAGTTAAAATTCCAAGTAGATATAGCTACACAATGATTCTGTATTGACCTTGTTATTAGTCCTTTGGTCAGCAGCATTGGCCTTCGACTTCAGATCAATAACAAGGCCAATAATATCATATCATACATTACTACTGGTAATATTGTTATAGTAACCTGTATCAAGTATCTCATATTCTGCATCATTTAGTGTCCTATTTCTATTCTTTGTTATGAGTTCCTTATAAGGAAACTCTGTTTGTGGATACAGGTATACAGCTCTCATATAATTATGATCTGGATCGTTGTCCAAGTAATAATATAACTCCTTAACATCTTCCCCATGGTTACCCTGTAAACAAAAGGTCAATAATTAGGACTATATTTACACAAGATATGGAATCCTTGTAAAGAAACTCTGTTCATGCATACAGGTATACAGCTCTCATATAATTATGATTTGGATCATTGTCTAAGTAATAATACAGCTCCTTAACATCTTCACCATGGTTACCCTGTATACAAAATGTCAATAATTAGGACATGTGACTGGCATACATGTTCCTTCAGAATGAATATGTGAAACAGATATATAGGGTTGATGTATGGTAAAAATAGTGTTAATGGACCATGAAAATGAGGTCAACGTCATGTGACATTTGCCATTTACTGACAATTATATCAGTACACTTCATGGATGTATAGAGAAACAATTTGCAATTACAGAGAATCAAATCTAATTATGAAAATATTTTTAACAAAAAATTAATCAGCATTAATTATAAGTCAAGATCTGGCAGCATGTGTCTGTTTGATATGTCCATAGTGATATACTGATAACACTTTCTCACGATACGATCAACATCATTAGACTGTGGTCATGATTCAATACATATCACAATACTTATAACATAACTCATGGAACTTGTATTTCTAATTACCGGTAATAGAAAATTTGTACACAGTCATTCATTAGTTGCTGTTAAAACATTGTTATTAAATGTGGGGTTAGGTTTATGGTATTTAACGCCACTTTCAACAATATTTCAGTTATATTGTGGCAGTCATTTTTTATAGGTGGAGAACATGGAGTACCTGAAATCACCAATCTGCCTCATATATCACATAAAATTGTATCAAGTACACCTCCCCATCGTGAGTATCCAATGAAATTGGCATTACATAATTTGCAATCTTATCTGATAAAAAATATTACTGTTATAAAACTAAGATTATGTCTGTTTCAAGTTATCAAAATACCTGGGGACCAGTGAGACCAAAGAACCTCTCCTTCACAATGGGGTCTTTTCCATTCCATAAAGAAAGTCCCATACACAATTTTTGTTCCTCGTCAGACAGACCGAATATTCCATCTTCTCCCCATCTGTAGCTACCATGAGCTATAGTAAAATAGGAAGCACTGTTCCAGCTAAAAATAGAGACAAAGCTTGAAAATCACTGTAATAGACAATGCACTCTTCTTTTATAATAAGTGATACTGAAAGAGTCAAACTTACTTTAGGGTTAGGGTTATGGTGTTTAATGCTACTTTCAACAATATTTGAGTTATATCATGGATTTCAATTTTATTAGTGGAGGAAACCGAGGCACCCGGAGAAAACCAATGACCTGCTGCAAGTCACCGACAAACTTTATCAAGTAATGTTGTATTGAGTACACCTCGCCATGAGCGGGATACAAACTTACAACTTTAGTGGTGATAGGCACCGATTCAAATTTGTTTTAATGACTGCCTGTATTAACCAATAACTTGTATTATGTGACCTTAATTTAATTTCCCTTCTCAGTACATTTCATGTAAATTAAAACTGTATTTAATGACCACCTGTCTTATGTCACCCTATTTCAATATATTCCCTCGGAAGGTCACATACATTGTAGGACAGGTTTGACGGTATCTTTTGTTCTGTTTAATCTATTTATCATACTTATTTTCACTCCGGTTTCCTCCACCAATAAAACTGACCGCCACGAATAACTGAAATATTGATGAAAGTGACGTTAAACACCCTAACCATAACCCATACTTACTTTCTTGAGCATTTAAGGTGATAAAAAGGAACATCCAGAATATAATGATTTTTTTTCCACATGCACAGCATATTTCGATAAGTAAGAAATCCATCAGAATTTACATGCATTGCAATCTTATTATGTAAGTGACCCTAAGTTATGAATATTCAATATTATAAATATGGGTTATGACCCTTTTCGACCAATTGGATGGCTTGTAGCAATCACGGAAGTTTATCCTAAAATATCTTCAAACTTTTCATTCTGTAAATGTGAAAAAAACATAAAAATAAAAATACCAATTTCCAAGAGTTTCCTCCCTAACTGTACACCATTGTCTCTCTGACAAATAAGGTCCCCAAAATTTCTTTCCATAGATATGTTTCAGAACCCTCTTCTGCACTGACACTTCATAATCGTCATCAGCTATGCGTTTTCTTTTTTCTGCCATCTAAAGTCTATCACTTCTGCAAGACATGCAGAAAAATACAATTTTCCAAAATGTTTCCATAATAGACTTTTTCCACATTCCCAATTTGATCATGCATAAAATTATGTTTTTATAGCTTTTATATAGGAGTTATTAGGCGACGTTGTGGTAGTGATCGTATGGTAGCTGGATTTTACATCTACAGCAGTACATGTACCTATGTAATCAGTGCCCATCATCACTATAGTTGCGAGTTCGAATCCCGCTCATGGTGATGTGTACTCGGTACAACATTATTGTGATGAAGTCTGTCAGTGACTTACGGCAGGTCAGTGGTTTTTCCGGGTACTATAATTTCATCCACCATTATTAACTGACAATCACAATATAAATGAAAATATTGTTGAAAGTGGTATTAATCACAAATAACCCTAACCCTATACAAGTTATTTCCCTTACAAGCAAAACGGTACCAGGTCTAGCAAGAGCTATGGAGTGAGTGAGTGATTTTTGTATAACGCAAACTCATACTTATTTTAATTGTAAATGGAGGGTTGATGACCTGACCACATGTATATAGTTTCAATGCGACAATACTCTGGAAAGAGAGATGCATTTATTGAAAGAAGAAGAACTCAGCAATTTTTTCAGCTACACATGTATATCATGGCAAGAACAAGATAATTTTCAATGAGATGATGATGTCTGCTTTGTACTACTACTAGACTAACACACTTAGTTGGACTTTTATAGTGCTAGCTCGCTGAAACAACAGTCCACGAATAGACATGTCACCCCACTCAATCCTGATTCCTTTTGATCTTTCTCCTTAATGTTGTGTGTTTAGCGGAGAAGTAACAAATAACAATTGTATAGCCTTTGGACAAAAGTTTGGTTTGACCCGATTGGGGCTCGAACCCACACTCTACCACACTTGAGGCGAGCACGCTAACCATTACACCACTGGTTCGGTTGAAAGAGCTCTGGAAAGAACAACATATATAGATTTAACACGGATTGCATGTTATTTATTTGTTAAGACAGATTCCCCAAAAATAAACCGGATGAGGAAGAACGCATGCGTGGAGGAAGGGCGTCCTGTTTTTGACAGAGCGATTCCAAAGCAAAATTTCACATTACAAAATCCATTTTTCATGATAATATTTACATATTTTTGAATATCTCCAGTCACATTTTTGTATCCTATCAAAACCAAACGTGTACATTGTATTTTAAAGGAAATATCACCAAAAACAATCAGGTTTCTAATGCCGCCAGAAAAAGTCACATGACCACACGTACATCGACACATGACTTGAAAAAAAAAAAAAGTGTCAACATCCAGTCAAGCTTAGTAAATAGAGGTACTATCATCTTTACCTTACTTTATACCCACCTGTTTACTAACAAGGCTATTTCTGATTACCTGTGCCCTTTGGTAGCCGAGGGGACGAAGATTTAACACCTCAATCACACTCTTGACTCGAGCACACCAGAATTCAGGTATATATATATATAGTATTTATCTCATTAATACATTATTAATATTTATTCAATATGAAACTAAACTGTACTATCTTTATCATTTCATGTATCTTACTTGTTTGCCAACATGCAAAACTCAAATTAAACACCAATAAGAATGTAACTGCACCAACATGTAAATTCCAAAGCCATTTCACAAGTGTTGTTGGTTTAGCACTGAAAGTGAACAAAAGTAGACCTGTTCAAAAGTACTTATTCATACTTCTGCTAGCAAATGCATTTGATGTAGAAACAAATCCTGGACCAAGATTTCCTTGTGGTGCCTGTACAAATGCGGTCACATGGAAACATAAAGCAATTTGTTGTGATAGTTGTGATGTTTGGTTCCATATTAACTGCCAAGGTATCCATTCAAATGCTTACAGATTCTTGGATGCAAGTAATATATCATGGGAATGTATACAGTGCGGAATGCCAAATTTTTCAACGTCGCTATTTAACTCGACATATTCAATTGAACTAGAAAATCAGTACTCAAACCTTAGCAACTGCTCTGAATTGAGCAGCCCTGGTTTGCCAAAAGCAACATCATCTCCAAATAAAGAAACGAAATTGAAGCCAGATCAAAATGAACATAAGAAAAAAATTGGAAATCAAGTACGTAAACCTATCAAAATTATAAATATAAATTTTCAATCCATCTGTAATAAAAAACCAGACCTCCTAGAAATTATTAACTCAGTTAAACCAGATATTATCATAGGGACTGAGACTTGGTTAGATAAGTCGATACCATCTTCTGACTACTTTCCAAATAACATGTACAACATCTATAGAAATGACAGAGCACCAAACACAAAAGATAAAAGCCATGGTGGCGTATTATTAGCCATCACAAAAGATTTCATTAGCTCCGAAATAACGGAGCTAAAAACAAACTGTGAAATAGTATGGGCTGAAATCAACATCACTGGTACAAAAAAGATCTGTGTAGCCAGTTATTACCACCCACCATCAGATGATGGCACAGCACTTGATCAACTCAATATCTCATTAAGTAGATTAGACAAAGCAAATTCTTCAAACATATGGGTTGGAGGAGACTTTAATCTAGGTAACATAGACTGGTCAATTCCTTCATTCATAACTGGAAAACCAGATGCAAAACAACACCACCAACTGCTTGATATAATTGCAGACCATAACTTACATCAAGTAACTGACAAACCAACACGAAATGAGAGAACATTAGATCTTCTACTTATGAACAATCCATCAAACCTTAATAAATTATGCACTCTCCCTCCAACTGGGCTAGCAGACCATGACATCGTCTATGCTGAAATTGACACATGGTTAAAAAGAGTCAGAGAAACACCAAGAAAAGTAATGAAATACAAGGAAGCAAATTGGGATCAAATTAAAAAAGATCTGGAAAATACTTTAACAACCATTAATAACATATATGAAAAGAGTGATACAAACATACTCTGGAACACATTCAAAAATGACATAATTAATTCAATAGAATCAAACATCCCACATAAACTATTTACTTACAAACAAAGACTTCCCTGGATAAACAACAATTTACGCAAACTTATAAATAAAAAGAACAAATACCACAGGAAGAAAAACCAAAATCCTTCAATGTATAAAAAACTGAAACATACAGTACAAAAAGAACAACGCAAAGCTTACTGGAAATATATTGAGAACATCATATTTGACCTACCCATTAAAGACTCCGATCAACATCAGTACTCGGATTTTAAACCAAAAAAGCTTTTTAGCTACTTCAAAAGCATTAGAAAGGACAACTCGGGCATAAGCCCACTGAAAAAAGATGGCATACTCTATACTGATACAGTAGAAAAAACGAACATTCTTAACCAACAGTTCCAATCAGTATTTACACACGATCCACCACATGACATACCTGACAAAGGACCTAGTCCTCATCCTATAATGGAACAAATCCACATAAACGATAATGGTGTACTGAACCTCTTAAACAACCTTAACCCTCACAAAGCATGCGGTCCAGACAACATAAACAGTAGAGTGATGAAAGACCTAAAAGATCAAGTTGCTCCAATCTTGACCAAAATATATACAAAATCAATAGAAACTGGCACCATACCCAAAGACTGGAAACACGCAAATGTTGCACCAGCATTCAAAAAGGGCGAAAGATACAAAGCAGAAAATTACAGACCAATATCACTAACATGCATCTGCTGTAAACTGATGGAACATATAATAACCAGCAACATTATGAAACACCTCGACTCAAACAATATTTTATATGATTTACAACATGGTTTCAGAAAAGCAAGATCATGTGAGTTGCAACTCCTTCCTTTCATACAAGAATTAAATGCCAGCAATAACAAAAACATACAAACAGACTTGATTATTATGGATTTTGCCAAAGCCTTCGATAAAGTTTCCCACCGTAGATTATTATACAAACTGGAATATTACGGAATACAAACCCATACTCTAAACTGGATTCAGGCATTTTTATCAGATAGAACACAAGCAGTAGTAATCGATGGAGTAACATCTAACACAGTGCCAGTAACATCAGGCGTTCCACAGGGAACAGTACTCGGTCCAATTCTTTTTCTAATTTATATCAATGACTTTCTGGAATATCTTGCACACAGCAAACTAAGACTCTTTGCAGATGACAGCATCATTTATAAAGAAATAACATGTCAGGACGACTGCAAGAAACTACAATCTGACCTTGATGCAGCTGCAAGGTGGGAAGCCGATTGGCTTATGGTTTTCCACCCAGATAAATGTACAGTACTCACCATCACTCAAAAGAAAACACCCTTCAAACATGACTATATACTTCACAATCACATTCTCGAACCAGTAACTTCAGCAAAGTACCTTGGAGTTACACTACAATCTAACCTTAAATGGAACACCCACATCGACAATATCACTTCAAATGGAAATAAATCTCTCGGATACTTAAAAAGAAATTTACAGATATCAAACCCTGAAGTAAAATCTCGGGCATATCAAGCACTAGTGAGGCCAAAACTTGAATACAGCTGTAGTATCTGGGACCCTTATACACATGACAACATAAACAAACTAGAAATGGTTCAAAGACGAGCAGCTCGCTATGTTCAAAACAATTACCATAATACTAGCAGTGTCACTTCAATGATTGACACTCTAGGTTGGCCAACTTTAGCTGAGCGTCGTCTTAAAACCAGATTGATCATGTTGTTTAAAATAACACACGCTTTAATTGCTATCCCAAACATCATACTGATCCCAACTGACAGCAGAACTAGAAAATCACACAACCAGACATTTAGCCATATAACAACACAAAAAGATACATACAAATGGTCATTTTTTCCACACACTATAGTACAATGGAACATCTTACCACAGACAATTATCTCAAGTCCATCTATAGACTCTTTCAGAGAACAGCTAACACCCACTGTTCTCTTAAACATTTAAATTTCAAATACAACTGTACAGTTTTAAATTTTTTTGTTTTGTTTTATTCACACTTTTGATTTCACTTTATTTCACTTTATGAAATTTATGTAAATATTTTTGTAAATACCCACGCATGCAACAGTACGTAATCTTCAACGTCTTGAAGGAGTATTGTATACCAAAAGAAGAAGAAGAAAACAGAAATCCTTCAAAAGTAGCAATATTCCAGAATAAATAATTCAATAAAATAGATCTAAAAGCAGAAAACAGAAGCCTGTCCAGCTTAATGTCAATCACCCTGTAATGCTACGGTTATTACCATGATATTCATCTATTTCATTCTAATAGTAATACTACTTGTAACTTGGATGAGTTTTTCACATTTTTCCCGCAATTTGTTCATAATTATCTCCCCTTATCCAGACAAGGTATTCGATTACCCATTCCTTAGTTGTGGAAAAGTGTTGACTGATAATGGCGGCGGTCTTAATTTAACCAATATAGTTAGAATTAGATGTTTGCTGTATCTTTTATTATTATTATTACTATTATGAGTGTATCGCTAACTATTTTTTTAAGATATCGATACAACAAACTTCTAATATCAATTAGATTGGACGATAACATTGTTGACTACCAACAATGTCAGTTTAAAAAAAAAGAAATTTTAACAAGGATTCTACCTATGTTTTATTTATTTTTTAGGAGTAATCTACTATTCAATTTTATTATTAACTCAAAACGTGTATATATATTATAGTACGAAAAGGGCTAATTTTTCCCATTATCACAAACACAAACATCTTAATATACCATGACTGCACTATGGTTGTTTTCAATAGCAGATAAAGATGAGCCAATCGAACGGAGACTAAATTTTAATTAAGGGGATTAACTCTTTAAATTCAAGACGACTATTATTTCACTCTAACTACTGATGTAGTTAGGCCGTAGTCCTTGTGTTTATATTTCTAACGGTATGTATTTTTCATTTCATTAATATAACTTTCAAAGCAATGCCTAAAAATATTAAGAGACAAAAAAGAAAAGTAAGTTGATCCCGACCATGTCCAAAGTATCGACAAGCCGGTTTGCATTCAAAGGTGTATTGATTAGAACTGATTAACTAACTGGCATATGATTGGACGGTCATGAAATATCATTGAAAGATACTATGTTAGTGTATGACCCAAAATATTAAAAAAGATATACGTATATTTTAATTACATTGCCCTCACATAAACATCAGATTTTTACTTCTTATCTATGTACATGTATACCGTACCGGTACTACACACATTCAACAATTCAAGCCTCTTTTTGTTCAGCAAATATTTACCATTATATTTTCATGATGGTGTTTTGATACTGGTCATACGATTCTGAAGATCCAAAACAAATGAGAGTTAGGATCTATTGGTCAGTTTGTTCTTCTTCTTCTTCTTCCAAGTACGGAACTATACTCTAACTCTAAGGATATAGTGTGTAGCGTCCAGAACTGTGTGTACTATGTACATGGACAATTTACTTTAAAAGTATATTAAACAAAAACAATCAAAAATAACTATTTACATATATGTACAGTGGCTTATATATTTAAAGGTGGCTTGGAAATCCTTCAAATGTTAATGTGGAAATACCACTTTTGAAGGATTCAAAGTTAGGTGAAAGAGCTAATGACTGAGATTGACGTTAGTCTGTTATATTTTGTTATGACGGTCCCAAGTGACGTTTTTATTTGCATACTATTTTTATGTTATTGGTTCAAACACATGAAACAGGAACTGTCTACTATTCCGGAGCATATTAGTTTAGCCTCGGTTTTTTGTTGGGGTTCGTGTTACTCGATTTTTTGTTTTCAGTGTAGTGTTGTGTAGATCATTATTTGTCATTTTGTTCCTTTTATTTTGGCCTGTGTATTGTCTGTCGACCCTTCTTCGACTTGCGGCTTCCGATTACACCCTTTGTATATCTTCAATCTATTCTTAGAGCATATACTAGTTGTGGAGAATTACATGTTTAGCTACACCTGGCAGGAAATATGTGTGGAAAGAAGTTTAAATATACCAAAGTGGTAATCAGAAACTGTGAAGAAAAATTAAGACACATATATTTCATCCCCTTTGAACTGAGAAGGTTGGATGTTCAACGTTGAAACAACGTTGCTGTTTTCAACGTTGTTCCCACTAGGTAATATCAACGTAGATTCAACGTTGCAAATTCAACGTAGAAATTGTAACGTTGAAACAACGTTGAATTTTGGTTGTTCAACGTAACAACCAATTTTCAACGTTGATTCAACGTTGATTCAACGTTGTTATGCCTGCTGGGATTGATTGTTGTTTAGCGCTAAGTGAGCAAATGTTCAGCTGTATCATGATGAGAATGTTTTGTTTTTGTTAGTACATGTATATGATGATATGGTGTCTGCTTTATACATGACCAACAAACCATGTTTGGTTTTTATAGTGCTAGGTCACCGAAGCAACAACTAACAGTTAGGTATGTGATATGTGGATTTACTCGGACACGTTATCCGGACTCCTAGCCAAACAGTCTTTGTTCTTACTCGTAAGTGCTGTTTGCTTAGCAGAGAAGAAACAAATACCAACTGTATAAGAAGAGTTTGAAGATTACAAAGAGGTAATCGACACAATCGCCAAAAAAAAAAACAAAAGAAAAGAGGACCAACAACGATCTACAAAACATACACATAAAACTAAAGATCGAGTCACACGAACCCCACTAAAAACAGGAGGTGAACGCAAGTTCTCCGGAAGAGTAGGCAGGTCCTGCTCCACTAGTGGCATTCGTCGTGTTAATCTAGTTACAAACCCAGTGATAAATCATGAATGAAGAAAGGATAATGAAGTGTTTACAACAAGTGGAACATAACTGTGGTCATTTGTAATACAGATATTCCATAACGATCAACCAAGTCATGGTATCGAGTATATGTTGATTTTACTCGACATGATATCGAAGTTCCACGATCGACACACCGGAAGACTAACCACTACATCACCGAGGCGGTCGATTTATAGTAGTACGGTCCACAGACAATTCGTTTTCCGTCCCTGTCGAGGTATACTTGATGATTACTGGCCGCTGGTCGATGTGTTTCTCCGAATTTCTGTATCTATAACAATGAGATGTTATAGATTCACTTTGAAATCTTTAATTTGCAAAATGAGAAATATAACACTAGTACCACTAATATTAAACAAAAAAATTGCATGATTTCGTTGTAGTTTATATACCGTACATGTATATTTCTAATGAAAAAATCCCCCCAAAATAATTCCTGACTAAATGAATAATCTATATATGAATCTAATATTTGTAGATATGAGTTCTACCACGAAAGTACAAGTGGAAAAATGGAACAATGTCACAGACGGAGAGTTAAATGCTAGAAATCTCGAGAAGAAACTTGCTTCAAAAGGTTATAGCTATACCAAGTACACTTTTCCTCCAGGAACCGATTTTCCTGATCATACCCACGAAGTTTCTAAGAAAGATGCACTCCTCTCTGGACGCTTCAAAGTTTGTATGTATGGACAGACAATGGAACTAGAGCCAGGAGATATAGTTGACATTCCTAAACATACAGTACACAACGCCGGTGTAATTGGATCAGAAACTGTGACCTTTTATGATTCTACTAAACATTAAATGATTTACTTTGTCAATATATTTTTAGAGTGAATGGGTGGTTGCTGTTTAACATCAAGTGAGCAATTGTTCAGCTTTATCATGGCGAGAACAGGATGCATTTCGACGAGATTGTGATGACGATGGTGTCCGATTTGTGCTATTTACCAACACGCTAACTTGAATTTTGATAGTGCTAGCTCACTGCTCGACAGTCAGAAGCTGGTAGACACTTGGACACATTATCCTGATTCCGAACCAACAGTCTTTGCTCTTGCTCTTTAATACTACCAGCATAGTCGAGAAGCAGAAAATACCTATTTTATAGTCTTTGGTTTTGGCCCTCTGAATCCACGATCTACAGTATTGGAAGTTTAGTTTATGGTGTTTAACGCCACCTTCAACAATATTTCAGTTATATCGTGACGGCTCGTTTTATTGGTGGAGGAAACCCGGGTACCTGGAGAAAACCACCTACAGCACTGGAGGCAAGCACGCTAACCCGGCATTACACCACCGATGCAGTTTATTATGCATATCAAATAAAATTAATTAACTGATAGAATGATTAATTGATTATTTTTTGACATCCAATGAGCAGTATTTCAACAATATTCAGGACGAGAACAAGTCCAATAATATGGGAGGGGGAGCAAATCGGGACAACGACTGGACTTCCACTAAAAAGTATGAAGAGTTGGGTAGGAACGAAAAGAAATAGTCTTTTGTAGCGGCTGCAATTCGCTTCTCTTTTCGAAATCTAGGTCTGCAGTGTGCAGGGAGTGTAGCACTCTCGAAACATACTATCCACTGTGGTCTACGATCAGGCTTTCCGTATATATTTTAATCTGACACCCCAATCGAGTGCCCCCCCCCCCCCTTAATCCACCACCGGTGAGGACGCACTGAGCAGCTCTGTGGGTTTAAGCCCTTGGCACCTTCACCAGTATCCAGGTTGGAACTGGACAACATACATGGTATAAAAAATAACTTATTTAATCTTGATCTATAAGGTAAGTCAGGTTGCCACACTTAGGCCATTCTTTCTCGCCGCGAATACAGAACTTGCAACCAAAGACTAAAAAAAAAGTCATGCTCATTCGTTTCAAAGTCATACACACAAGATTCAATATTAATTAAAAGTTGTGTTCACAAACTCTAGAGTTGTAGTTCTAAAAGACTATGGAAATCTGTGAAAGGTTTTATTTCTTTTTTATTCACAAAAATTAGTGCGTGATCAGTGTTTGTTGGTTAACGCCTAATTTGAAATGTTCATCTATATCATGGCGAGAACAAGCTACATTCAACGAAATGATAATGATGTCCGCTTTGTACTAGACATTAATTTGATCTTTATAGTGCTAGCTCACTGACAACAATCCGCTGGTAGACATTTCGCTCCACTCTGACACATTATTCTGATTCCGAGCCAATCACCACGGATAGACATGTGGCTCCACTTTGATATATTGTCCCGATTCCGTGTTAATCACCATGGATATATAGTGTTGCTCCATATGGACACATTATCCCGATTCCGAGCCAAACATTCCTTGCTCGTACTCCTTAACGCTGCATGCGGAAGTGAAAGAAGCAGCAAATACAAATTTTATCGCCTTTGGTTTGACCCGACCAAGGCTCAGGCGAACACACGATCTACCGCACTCGAGGAGAGCACTTTGTACCATAGATGTGGTCTGTCTAGTTTTGAAGTTGTTTAAATTTCCATATAAAAAGAAAAGTGACCACGGATCAACATTAAATTCATAATTACACCATTTAGTTATGTTACAATTAACCATAAGAGAATATCGTAAGTATGAATGTACAATCCAGACATGTATTGGCAACATCGGACACACAAGACACAGTAAGAATAAAAAAAAACAATGATTAGGAAAATTCTTCTATGCTAGCAGACGTTATTTTTCCTAATAACTCGGTTTTATTTTTGCTAGTGGGATCTACTTATATAAAGAGATGTTTCCAAATAATCTTTGTCTATTGAATTGTTCTTTAGATTTGTTCGATAGAATGTACAATTTTTTTTTTAGACAATATATTATAAAATTGTTTGCATTGTAGTTGAAAAATATATTAAATATAAAGGTAACTGTGTTAAATTTCATTTCGATTCATTAAATTTATATTATGTATTGCTTAAAAATACATGATCGAGTTGTTGTTGTGTGTCATTTGCGCACAGGGACCCTTAGTTTGTTAATTAACCTCTGCTTTTATATAGGATTTTGATGCATGATTTGATGTTATGTTGTTTTATGTATATATCTGTATAGTCGGTTTAAGAGCACTTTAGGGCTCATGTTGATTTGTTGTCTATGTATATATATATCGACTCTAGATAAAATTTACTTACTTACTTACTTACTTACTTAACTATGCATTGAGCAACCCATTAAAAAAAGGATTTTATCAATTTACAACTAACTGAAATTTATTGCACATTGATGGTAACATTTTTTTAGTTAGCTGCTCAATGCTGGGAGTAATTACTACCAGCTCACGAAATAATGCTAGCCAGCGAACCTCGTTAGTGACAGGGAACAAGTCGGGTTTTCTTGCTTCTTTGTCCTGAATGAAAACAGTGAATACTCCATATCACAAATGTGTTTTCTTCTGGTTTATTCATAATGTTGCCACCCGAATCACAATGAACATATTTCTCTATTTAATTATGTCTCTGCTAATATCAACAGATGATTAACACAAAATATACATGTAGTTCACATGTCTTCAATATTAGACATGATTAAAACAAAAATCGGGAAAAAGGGAGAAACTGGGATTTAGAGTTAATTTGTCTGCTTATTCAAATGCATCTTCGGAATTAGCCCCTTACTAATTAAGGTTTCTGTTGGAACATATCTGGTGAGAGCTTTATCCTCCTTATGTCGCTTACGGCATTTAGTATTCGTAGTCATTTCTACGTTTAAAACAATATCGATTTAATCAGATGAAAATGTTTACAATAAAACATTGATTAAAAACAAAACGTAAACAAAATGTCGACGAACGTTAACGAGAGTGACGTCGAATCAACAAGGGCACTTGTCAAGCGATTGGAAGGAACCATTGCACTTTCACAGATAAAAACTACTGAAAACAATTCAGTTACACGTAAACTCATTAAAGTTCTCGATGAGGAGACTTATACAAAGGTTCCGTACATATTAATAATATTCATAATACACTTTCGTCTTTTTTCGACGGTTTCATCCTGGGCCTGTTTACGCTGATAATGGATCTTTAACAAATGGTATCGCGTACGTTCGCCTTGATAATGGCTCCATTTACCCTACTGATCGAGGACCAATTATCACCATTTTTTGCTTGTTTTTGTCAGATTATTTCTATGTAGTCCAATACAACCCTTCAAGCACCTCATAATTTTGAATGTTACCAATCGACTTACCTTGGACGGAAATATAAATAATATTATGTGCATGTTCGTATCAGGGACCCTTTGTAAAGTTGTTGATTTTTGTCACTGAATTGGGAGAGAAGAGTACCAATTATCGCCATCTTGTTAGATGTGAGAAAATATAAATATAAATGATACCGGGTCGATTCGCCCCACTTAATCGCTATTATATAATAATAGCTGAAGTCTTTCTCGACAATTTTTTGCTAATTATTTATTTATTAGTTGTAAACAAAAAAAATTAATAACATAAAAATAATAAAAATATATGATAAACAACGGAGTTAACATCATGATGTTATATTATAATATTTAATAATTATTGGTCAATTATTACCGAGATGTATATACTATATAAATCCTTGTTATTTAAGGAATATTTGAAATTGGTGAACAGGTTATACGATATAACCTGGTTTGGGTCTGTTTATGAAAAGCGTAAACTGGCCCAAACCAAGTTATGCAAGTATAACCTGTTCAACAATTTCAAATATTCCTTATAATTTGATTTTTACAACAAAATTTAATGATTCCTCGATTTTAATTATGATTATTTCATGTGACTATTTGAATTTGTCGTTTGCGGATGAACACGTTGGTGACGTCACAATACCAACCCAGGTTATCGAGTATAACCAAAATTTCCTCCAGGCGGATTAGCCAATCAGATCGAAATATTCAAATCAAATTAAATTATTACTAATTAAACTGCAAAAAAATAATAAAGAGAAATTAATAAAAAATTGAAAATTGTAATTATTTTTATTCTTTGATCTGTCGATTACTAATTAATTAAAATAAAGTACCCATGAACAAGCCTTACAACATCCAAAATACAAATATTTGCAATGGTATTTTCCATATTTCATTTTTTAAAGCACTATTAATAAAGGAGGGCGGAATGACCCAGGGCGAAACGACGCATGGGTCGAACGGGATTCGGGGCGAAACGACCCGGATTCATATAAATCAACAGTGAAGTTAAAAGAAATAGCCTTACCACAATAAATGAAAGTGTCCTCAGTATTTTGCGATCATTAGAACACCAATCTGCTATATTTTTTATGTTAATGATAGCGACTGGCATCTCCGCTCCATTAACCCTGTGAGGTTTATATAAAGAGGTATGGTTTCTATTGGAGTTTTTCCTGATTTCTTTTGAATTAGCCAAGATACAAATGTAAGATTTTGCTGTCTGCTTTGTTACCATTTATTATTGTTGTCTGCAAAAAATGTAGCGAAAATTTGTGTGCGTTCGAGAGTAACGTGCAAGTTGGCGATAATTGGTCCTCGACCAGTAATCTAAATATGTAATGTATATCTATATGATATGTATGACATAAGTTATAACTCAAGCTGACTTGAGTGTGACAGATGAGATGGTATCGCATCCTTTCCATAGAAAAATTGTAGACATAATTATAAATGTACACTTTTGTCCTTATAATTGATCTTTAAAATATGTACAAAAGTACAGTTACAGTATATATGATATGTGAAACTAAAATTGTCATTAATTACAATTGGTTTTATGATTAAGCATCAGGAAAATATATATTTATTCCAATCTCACAAATACAACACTAGAATCACCAGTCAAGGTGATATTGAACAGAAACACCTTGTTTGTACTGTAGTTCTACCAAAGCTATAAATGCATTGTGTATTGTATGGGGCCGTCGTGATCATGATCGTATGGTAGTTGGATTTACCACTACCAGTGCAATCAGTGACTATCACTACTTACGTTGTGAGTTTTAACCCCATTAATGGTGAGGTGTACTTGATACAATATTATGTGATAGAGTTTCTCAGTGAATTGCGACAGGTTTTCTCCAGGTACTGCGGTTTCCCCCACCAATAAATCTGACTACCACAATATAACAGAAATATTGTTGAAAGTAGCATTAAACACCATAAACAAATAAACAAACAAAAACAAAGCTTTAAATATTATGCAGGTATTAGTGTATCGGAAAGATATTCTTAATTTGATATCATTATTAAAGTACATGTACACCAGTTTTGGGTGAAGAAATTTTTCCCCTGAAAATTCAATTTGGAATATGGTGGTACCTTTACTAAGCTATTCATGCATGTTTCAAGTCAAAATATGTTCCCAACAATTTGAAATCTGCAAATCCATGTGCATGTTTATCGTCCTCGCCATTGTTGTGGAGACTGATTAACTTTCGGTTGTTTTGTTCCGATGATTGCCGATCATGACCTCGTAACAAAAAGATAAACAATCATGGATGCTGAGGTAAGCACGCACACATTCCTGACAATGATTATTGAGGAATCTGTCTGTTTCATGTCGTGTGAACCATTTTTTTTTTGGTGCAATTATTCTTTTGTGGTACACATGGAATATATTTTTACTTGCATCTGACATTTTCTTCATCAATTGAGCAGTGCGCATGAGCGATAATCTCCCCCAAAGAGTTCAAATCTTGGGTCACGCACATATCATTTGCATTACTGTACAGGAAAACAGAATTATCTGCTGTCAAATATTTTGCGATTTGCTCTTAAAATCTGCTTTTGAGTGGATTTTTAATGTTATGCAGCTGATTTAATTAAAATTAAGTGACATATTAAGTGAAAATATTTAATCCAAAAATTCCAAAATATTTGCCTTTCATATTACTTTAAGATAAATAAATATTTTAATTAACAAAATTTATGATTTATTTAGGACTTGGAAGATATTATCGTCCGAGATTTCTATCCAGAACTTCCCACATTACAAGAGAAAACAGAATATTATGAAGCTCTGAAAACAAATGATCTTGCCAAGTTGAGAGAATTCCAGTTGAAATATGGAGCGGGAGGCAGACCATCCACAATATGTAAGTACAATGTACACAATACTGGTACTATTATTGTGAATACAGCATGTATGCTATGTACAAATGTATATAATATAGTGCTAAAAAGGTGTTTCAGTTGAAAAACACAGTTGTTTGTGGTAGGGAGTGAGTGAGGGATTGTTGTGAGCAATTTTTCAGCTATATCATGATGAGAGCAGTTTACCTTTCGATGATATGATAATACATTTTTGTATCTGCTTTGTACTAAGCCAACATGCTTAGTTGGATGTTTATAGAGCTAGCTCACTGAAACAACATTCTGCAGTTAGACATGTTGTTACACTCAGATACATTATCCTAATATCAAACCAACCAGTCTTTGTTCTTTCTCCTTAATACTGGGTGTTTAGTGGAGAAGCAGAAAATACCAATTTTTAGTTTTTGGTGTAACTCATCTGGGGATTGAACCCTCGATCTATTATTATTGGTATTTTATTTATTTCATATAGTAATTTGATGTCCTTTGATTCACAGATATAAGATTATGTCCCTGGATTCATAGATATATATATATAAGATTATGTCCCTAGATTCATAGGTATATATATAAGATTATGTCCCTGGATTCATAGGTATATACATAAGATTATGTCCCTGGATTCATAGATATATATATAAGATTATGTCCCTGGAGTCATAGATATATATATATAAGATTATATCCCTGGATTCATAGGTATATATATAAGATTATGTCCCTGGATTCATAGATATATATATAAGATTATGTCCCTGGATTCATAGATATATATATAAGATTATGTCCCTGGATTCATAGGTATAAGATTATGTCCCTGGATTCATAGGTATAAGATTATGTCCCTGGATTAATAGATATAAGATTATGTCCCTTGATTAATAGATATAAGATTATGTCCCTGGATTCATAGATATATATATAAGATTATGTCCCTTGATTAATAGATATAAGATTATGTCCCTGGATTCATAGATATATATATAAGATTATGTCCCTTGATTAATAGATATAAGATTATGTCCCTGGATTCATAGATATATATATAAGATTATGTCCCTTGATTCATAGGTATAAGATTATGTCCCTGGATTAATAGATATAAGATTATGTCCCTTGATTCATAGGTATAAGATTATGTCCCTTGATTCATAGGTATAAGATTATGTCCCTTGATTAATAGATATAAGATTATGTCCCTGGATTCATAGATATATATATAAGATTATGTCCCTTGATTAATAGATATAAGATTATGTCCCTGGATTCATAGATATATATATAAGATTATGTCCCTTGATTCATAGGTATAAGATTATGTCCCTTGATTCATAGGTATAAGATTATGTCCCTTGATTAATAGATATAAGATTATGTCCCTTGATTAATAGATATAAGATTATGTCCCTTGTTATACAGATAATACTCCAGCAACGTTTGAGACGCCAGAACCAGGAAGTAGAAAGGATTCACCAAGCCAGGCTAATAAACCAGAGGACACAGAGAAGAACAAAGAAGATTCAAATAAAACAGAAACTAAGAGTGGTATGGGTTTTTTCTCTCAAATAATCCATACCAAAAAATCCTATTGATTATGGAATTAAAGGGTTAGGGTTCTGGTGTTTAACACCACTTTCAACAATATTTCAATTATATCATAACGGTCAGTTTTATTAGTGGAGGAAACCACCGACCTGTCGCAAGTCACTGACAAACTTGATCACATAATGTTGTATCGAGTAGGAACGAGTACATATCATCATAAATGGGGTTCGAACTCGCAACTTTAGTGGTGATAGGCACTGATTGCATAGGTAGTTGTAAATCCAACTATCATACGATCACGACCACGACAGCCCCTGAAAAATATCACTTTGATTATGGAATCAAAGGAAATATTTTTAGTCATATCATAGAACACATAAGAGTAGAAAAACAATAAATTGAAATGTTTTCCCAGAATCAAATGAAAGGGCATTGGCAGTCATGATAATATTGTAGTGAGATTTACATACTGGTATACAGTGAAACCTGTCTAAACCAAACCTCGTTGGGACCAACATTTGTTTTTGGAATAGACAGGTGTTCAGTTTATACAGGTTAAGTTAACAAAGTTTTCCTACATTGTGATTTTCTCTTAAGTTCTATTCATACAGGATTCTGGTTTATTCAGTGTTTGGAGGAGACCTGTTTCAATAATGTATCTATAAAATGTATACAGTCTGTTCCTATCATGCTAAGATTTAAGAATTTGATGGCCATTTATAACTAGGTGTACCATGTACTTGTCTCTCTCTAACTTATGTGATAGTAGCAGGGAAATTGTTGGTCTTCGCCAATGTCTCTAATTGCAATATGAATTTTAACAAGTCTTGATGACAGATTTTTATTCCTGGATTTTTGTCAGATATCTTTTCCCCCATTGTAAAACAGTTCCCATTTGCATTTAAATATCATAATCACTGAACAATTACAATTTTCTGGGACTTACCAGAGCATTCCATTCATTTTCAAGTAGGAGGTGATAATCCTAAAGTAGTTTCTTACATTCCCCAGCACCAGGGTCCAGTATAAGGATGCTTTCCCAATGAAAAATATTCTAAAATCATACAATATTTTCTATATTTTAATTCTTACCTCCTTATTTTGATTCCCATTTTGAGCAATTTAGATTTTACAAGATAAACCAGTATGCAAAACAAAGCCATATTTTACTTTCACTTTGATATTTTCAATTTTTGAAAACAAAGTAACTGGGGAAAATGCAATTAAACAGGCAATTTGTCTTGTGGCCGGCTGCTATGGAATTTTTAACAATACATTGTATAAATAGAATAAAGGCAGTTTTGAAGGTTGAGACAGATTATCACTAGCATTTTAACGTACATTATCTATAATCTGTATATTTTGCAGAGAAGGAAATAAAGACTAACCTTTTTACGTTTTGTTTTTTTGTAGGTACAAAGAAGCTGTCATTAGACCAGTACTTATCTAAGAATACAAGTGAAGATAACGCATCGTTCAGTGAGATTCTAGAAGAAACACAACAGAAACAGAGAGATAAACACAGCTGGCTGTTTGAAAATGAAGAAACTCGGAAAGAAGTAGATCTTTGATTGTATTTTTGTGGTATAGCTACTCTGCATTCCGTATTTCGAAAATATATCTTGAGTAACCGAACAACGAGGTAATTCACAAATGAGTGTTAGCCCATGAGTGAATTATCCTTGTTGTTCAGTTACAAGTGATTTATTTATGATATTCGGAATGCAAGAGTAGCTATACTGTTTTTTACATAATTTTGTACTTTTGTTTGCATCAATCAGATGATTCATAAAGGGACTTGTTTTTCATTGTCGGACATTCAATGATATTTTCAATTGTGACGACTTTGGTACTGTGAGGTCACGAGTGAAATAAACATTTTATTTTATCCAGTGAAATATTAGTATTTCTTTCGCTTGAAAATCTCAATGTTTCACTGGAATCTATGTAATAATATTTGTTATTTCTAAAACACTAGAGTTGAGTTGAAGCAAATCTATGCTTGTTTATAGTTCACCTGACCAAAGGTGCACAAATGCTACACTGGGATTTATTTTATGACTGAGTGATTGTTGTTTAATGACTTGAGTGATTGTTGTTTAATGACAAATGATCAATTTTTCAGCCATATCATGGTGAGAACAAGTTACATTCGAAGAGATAATAGTAGAAAATATGAACTCAACCTCGCTGGTAAAATAAACATGGATTTCATCCACCTCGCAGGTGCAAATACATGATATATTATACCTTTAAAATGCATACGTAGAAGATAACAATTCATAAATGAATGAGCCTGATTTATTGTGACATTCAACAAGCACTACCACTGACCTAAAAAAAAAAAAAAAAAAAACAGCACTAAGGCATGTTAATAATATATCTGAAGAGGAGATAATTTCTAAAAATCACTCGCACAGTGCAGTTTCATTTTTTCCATTTAATGAATAGTGCATAAACTTTGAAGATGTGACTGTATGTACAATCCATGTTATGTTTAAATCAGATATTGAACCTAGTTGAACCTAAACAAAATTCTGATATAATGGGTGAAAATTAATGGATCCTAACTTACATTGCTGGAGAGCATGTTGTTTTGGTTTCCAGTTAAAAGCACTAAATAGACGGAGCATCTGAGTTCACTCCCACTTATAAATAGATGGAGCATCTGAGTTCACTCCCACTTATAAATAGACGGAGCATCTGAGTTCACTCCCACTTAATATAATGGGTTTTATGTTGCTCAATCTGTTCTATGTAGTGTTTTATAGATCACTGTTCCTTTTTCTTTTACCCATTGTATTGATTGTCCTTCTTTGATTTACAGCTTATGATTACCCATTTGGTATCTTTCTAGCTTTTTTTTATTATACTTTCCAAATTTTCCAGTATAGACTAATTAACATTTTATTATTATTTAGGAAGAAAAAGAAAGGTTAGCTCTCCCTTCTGTAGAACAGCAGGCAGCTATTGAGGGAAACCATGAAATAATCAACAGTTGGAAATACCAGGCCAGAAATGCTTTAATGTATGTACCTGACGGTGCCGAATATAGTAACGAGGAACTTGTAGAGATGAAGAAGAAAAAACCTAGAAAAATCGTACACGATAACACACGATTTCAGAACAATCCGTGGAATCGTAGTAAGAGTCGCGAAATGATGAAACAAGCAGCATCTGCAAAAGCACTGGCAAATTGTGGGAAAATAGGACACGATGGGAAAGAAATTCTCCCATCAGAATCACCTCAGGTTAATGGATATGGCTTTATGGGAACTCCGTCACCAGCCCCCGGTGTAGACGAGTCACCACTGATGACCTGGGGAGAAATAGAAAGTACGCCATTTAGACTAGATCCTTCAGATGCTCTACATACAACACCTGGTCCAACTTTTAAGGTATATTATCTTGGTACATGTATTACAAATAATAGGGTTAGGGTTAGGGTTACGGTGTTTAACGCCACTTTCAGCGATATTTCAGTTATATTGTGACGGTCAGTTTTATTGGTGGAGGAAACCAGAGTACCCAGGGAAAACGACCAACCTGTTGCCAGTCACTGCCAAACTTTATCTCATAATGTTGTATAGAGTAAACCTCGCTTGAGGGGGATTCGAACTCACAATGTTAGTGGTGATAGGTACTGATTGCATAGGTAGTTATAAATCCAATAATAGGTGAAAGACACTAAATGTAACAAACAGATCATGGTGTAGAGTACAAGTAGCATTTTTAAGCATATGTTAATATTCATACATTACATGTCGCTCCACACTGACATATTTACCTGATACCAAACAAACCAGTGCTCTTACTCCTTAATGCTGCATGCCTAGCAGAGAAGCAGCAAGTACTAGTTTTATAGTCTTTGATTTGAAACGACAAGGGCTCGAACCCACGATCTACTGCAATCGAGGGGAGCTCACTAACCATTACACCCTGATGTGGTTAAATGTGAATCAAATAATGTTTTAATAAATTGGACAAGACTGTAAAGAAAACAAAATGTTTTTATCATTTGGAGATTTCCTACCAGAAACACAAATAGCACTATGTAATTTAAGCTTAATATTGTGACTTAACATCTTACTAACCTGGATTGGGTTGCACAAATTTCAATTTAATTTAAGTGTCAATTAAAACTTAAATGAATATTGATTTCATGTACATATCTAGTAATTTTAAGTGTCAATTAAGTTTTATTTGACAGTTAAATATAATTAAGGTTTGTGCAACCCAGTTCAGAAATTAAGCTTGCAATACACATCTTAATAACCTGAAATTAACCTTGGAATAATTTGTTTAACTTTTATATTTTACTTGTATGTTTGCAACTGCTTGATTTCTATTCTTTCAATATCAGATTCCAGATGTTCCAAGAAGAGATGAACTAGCTCTAGAATTAGCAGAAAAAGCAAGTAAAGCACACAGAGATAAGAAGGAAAAAGCAATAAAATCTGTCCAAGCTAGACTTTCTTCGTAAGTAAACAAATAATTGCATATTGCGATTTGTGGAATTTTATTCTGGGCCAAATTTGTTTATTTGTTGTTTACAGACCTACCCACTTAAATTGCCCCTAAATTAAAACTTACAATTACCTATGTAATCAGTGCCTATCACCTCTAACATTGTGAGTTAGAATCCCACTCTGGTGAGGTGTACTCGATACATACAACATTAGGTGATAAAGATTGTCAGTGACTTATGGCAGGTCAGTGGTTTTCTCCGGGTATTCCATTTTCCTCCACCAATAAATCCACAGATATAACTGAAAAATTGTTGAAAGTGGCGTTAAGCAGCGTAAACCTAACACTCAAATTAAGCATGTTCTGATGACTGCTTATGGAAACTTTTAAGATAATTGCAGCTCTTATCAAGCATTTGATGATAGAACAATAGACATTTTTTTTTAATTATTTTGTTTCTTTTTCAGCCAATAACTAATCACAAAATTATTTTATCACAACCTCTCTTAGTACAGACAATTACCAATTTTTTATATATTTACAACAGAAAAAACAATTTCTTTTTCTTTTTTAAGAGCAACAGAAAATAATATATTTTCAATTTCTTTTACAGACCATCACCAAAGTTTGGTAATAAGAGTACATCTGACAGATTAAATTCAATGTCACCTGCAGCACAAAAGCTCGTTAATTCACGATTTAGAATACGGACTAACACTGATAAAACTCTTAGAGAGAGTTATACCCCCTCACCTGTACATAGACTTCCAGGGGACAAAACTCCTGTTAGATTTTCACCAAGGACTACGCCTAAAAATGATAAAACACCAAATCGAACACCTGGGAGTAAAAGAGAAGGCAGTGATTTATCATCTCTCACAGACAATCTTCTTAATTTACCAAAACGAAAAACAGCTGCAGATTTCTTTTAATATTTATGATTGGTTAATAAGTTTGAATGTCATATACAAGAAGAAAGTATGCATTACAATGTTCTGTAAGTAGTCAAACCTGTATTAAGATGTCATCTTAGGGACAAAGAAAAAGTGGTCTTTTAAGATAGGTGACCTCTTGAAAGAGGTTCAATTCCAAAGGTGACCTTTCAATACAAGTGACTGCTTAATAGAGGAGACTGCACGGGCAGGTTTGACTGTATGTAAAACACAAGAATTCCATGATCTGTATATATATATATGCGTTGTACAATGTAATGAAGTATAATTCTAACACAATCAATTTAAAAAAAAAGGTGCGTTTTATACATCAGTGTGTACTAAATACAGTCCATTACGGTAATGTCATTGTCTTTAAGCTTAGAGTATATCAGTCACAAGAATTAACTATACATATCCATGCTCTGTAGTAATCAAGTGTGTTAAACACCATGTAGATATTGAGTCAACTCTGGCTGTTACAGACATTTTGGAAAATGTCATTTTATGCAGTGTTAATGTAGATAGATGTAAGATACATTTAATATGGAGTTCGGTTAAAAACAAGCTCAAGATAGATACCTAGTGATATATTTCCTAGCCATGTAGTTTGTACGCTATCAGATGTTGAAATTTTTTGTTCTAGATTGTTGGCCTTGTAGTTATGCATATTAAACTTTAAAATCTGATGAAAACTTATACATTATGAGTGTTACTTACAATCATTAGTCACCATCTTCACAGATTGAGTAAGATGTTGAAATTCAATTATTTTCAAAGTAGTTATAAGATTTTTGGTACTTATTTAATCATGTCAAGTTCATTCAGAAATGTTTTGTGTCATATAGAAGTGTACCACTGCAGAGTTATGTCCCTTGATATAAATACAGTCAAACCTGTACAAGAAGTCACCTCTATTAAGCAGTCACCTTTATTAAAAGGTCACTTTTTTTCTGTCCAGTCATAGAAAATTATATGTATTGAACCTATTTTAAGAGGTCACCTGTCTTAAAGGACCACTTTTTCTTTGTCCCAAAGGTGACCTCTTAATACAGGTTTAACTGTCGACACAATTTACAAAAATGTTGTGAGTAACATTTCCTCCAAGAACAAAGTTTTAACACTCATTACAGGGAGCTCCATCGATATGGTGACTCCATCGAGTTATTCGAAATTATAGTTCAATGGAAGAAATATATGAATTTCGTTCATTTGTAATTCATTTTTGGAGGTCATTATCATGTTTAAAAGGTAAAAGTGTTTTATGAATATAGTGAAACTTGACTAAACCAAGCCCTGAAAATATCAGAATTATGTATAAACCAAACATTAATTTAAGTCTTTGTTAATTTAATCTGTATAAACTGGACACCGGTCTGTTCCGAAAACAGAAGCTGGTCCCAAGGAGGTCATTTTTAGACAAGTTTCTCCGTATATGAATAACATGTACTTGAATATTCTAAATTATTTATGTATCTGAAAATATTTGTTGATGCTTTATTTTTAAAAACAATCCAAACAATGAAGAAAAGAATGTTATTGTTTATTTATTTTTTATGTTTTTAAATAAACTATTTTCTAAGATAATTCTTGTTTTATCATTAGTAGAAAATATGGACTTTGACATTGTAGACACATGTATGTAATGCTGATTTGACAAGAATGGTCAAATGAGGTACCGGATATTGTTGCCATCACTTTGTATATTTTGTGTTTTGTACAGATTAGAAATCCAACATGGATACATATAAAATACTCTTTAGGCTGCTGATGTCTGTTTTGTACTAGGTCAACACGCTTAGTTGTATTTTTATAGTTCTATCTCACTGAAACAACAGTCCGCAGGTAGACACGTTGTTCCACTCGCACACATTATCCCCGATTCCAAGCCAAGTCATTGCTTTTACTCCTTAATGCCGTGTGCTTAGCTGAGAAACAGCAAATACCAATTTTATAGTGATTGGTGAGCACTCCAACCATTACATGTGGTTCTGAACTATTAATAGGAAATTCATCTGATTTAAACAGTTTCCAGTTCTGGTATAATTATAATCATTGTGTTGCCTGTTTTTTAAAATGTCTGATTTATAGGTTTGGTTTGGTTTATGGTGTTTAATACCACTTTCAATAATATTTCAATTATATCGTGGTGGTCAGTTTTATTGGTGGAGGAAACCGGAGAAAACCACCGACCTGTTGCAAATCACTGACAAACTTCATCACATAATGTTGTATCGAACTACCATACGATTATGACCATGATGGCCCCGTCTAACTTATAAGAATCACTTTGTCTGTAGTCTGCATTACATTCTTGATTGCCATCACATGAAGATGTGCATATCAGACATTTTTTCTGGGTTATAATTTTTTCTTTCTATTTTGTCGTTTATACGATTTTTCTATTAGGATTTTGGAACTGTTCCGACAATGGTATTTTTTTTTTATCTTATTCTTTCATAATGAGAAATGATGGATACCTTGTGACTTATGTTCTCTTACATGGAGATGAGAGCTGCAAAATTACAGTGAGGATTTCAATATAAAATGACCCTGCTATTGTACTGTCCATGTTTATGTTGTCATTCATTTTTGATGTGTGGTCTTTTTGAGTTGAAGCAAACTTGTGCAGATTTTTTATTGTTTGTTTATAACTGTATTGCCGTTGACGATCCAATTATCAAGAGGAGAAGGATTGGGATCCCATTTTTCGGTTTAATCCTACAACATTTTTGTGCCTGTCCCAAGCAAGAACCTGTTCATGGTCTTTTTTGTGTTCAATGATTTGAGATGAGAGGTCGGATGTTTGTTGATAGTGGTGGAATTGTTGACAATCAGTTTCTACTTCTACATCTACCACATATTGACTGAATGTCTTCAACAAGTTAAAGATTATTTCAGAGGTTGCACATGACAATTGAAAAAGGTTAAAACAGGTTTCAAAAATATTTGATAAAGGAGACAGCAGCCTTGAATGTTCACACTGAGTGAGTGAGTGATTGTTATTTAATGCCAATTCAGCAATTTTTCAGCTATATCATGACGAGAACAATTTAATTTTCAATGAGATGATGATGAGGTCCGCTTTGTTCTAGACCAACATGCTGAGTTGGATTTTTATAGTGCTAGCCCACTGAAACAACAGTCTGCGGGTAGACACTCTCACACATTATTCTGATTCCTAGCCGACCTATCTTTGCTCTTTCTCCTTAATGCTGCGTGCTTATTAGCAATTTTATAGTCTTTGGTTTGACCTGACCGGGCCTCGAACCCACGATCTACCACACTCGAGACGAGCATGATAACCATTACGCCACCGAAGCAGTTGTTTTCACTGAGTGGCTCATAACTATGCGCTGTGGCAGCCAGTTCCAGTCTGATATCATACAAGGTAAAAAGGTATTCTTCTTGTTTTGTAGTCTTACAAACGTTCTTGTCATAATCCAGAAATATAAATCTAAAGAAAATTGAAAGATCAAAATTTGTATTGCTTTTCTTCATCTCATGGTCACATTCATGACTTATCACCAGATTTCTAACTAGAATAATACGACAGGTACCACTAGTGGGGCAGGAACAGCTTACACTTCCGGAGAACATGAGTTCATCCCCGGTTTTTAGTGTGGAACATGTTACTCGATCTTTAGTGTTTTGCGAAATGTTTTGTAGATCGTTGATTGTCCTTTTGGCCATTGTGTTGTCTGTTCTTCGATCTACAGATTCTGATTACCCCTTTGGTATCTTCAAACTCTTCTTTGGGGGGGGGGGGGGGGGGGGGGGGGAAAGTGTCAATATTAAGCATGACTGATACCAACTAGAGAATATGGATGGGGGTTTACAAATAGGTCTTTAATGCTACTTTCAAACAATATTTCAATTATAGCGGTGGTTACTTTTATTGGTAGAGGAAAATGGAGTGCCTGGAGAAAACCATCGATCTGCTGTAACTGAAAAACTTGTTACTCATTTTAGTTTTATCGTGTAAAACTCACAACTTCAGTGGTGAAAAACACAGATTGTATAAACTGTAGGTAGATGTAAATTAAACTACAATGTACCACATGATCATGAAGGTGCCCTAATTAGTGAATATAAAACAGGCCAAAATCATGGCAATATCAGTCCTCGAAATGAAAATTTGAATTTACTGATCCGTATCAAATTCTTGAATTGATTATACATATATATATCTAAATAAAATCTGAAAAATTTACTGGTCCGATCCGAACAAAGCTTTACTGGTCTGGGGCATTGTGAGGACTGCAATAACACACAGAACAATTAAAATAATTTAACTTATTTTAATATTACCAGTATTTATACATATGTACATAATATTAATATATATACAAATTTCAACATAACATTAAAACAATTTACAAGAAATTCAGAAAATACTGTATGTAAGTTATATGTCATCTAAATGACCGGTCAAACTAAACGTGTGGCGGACATTGTCAGTTGACAGAGCTGCCAATAATAAAAAACCAAAAAACAAACAAAGTAATCTCTAAATAACAATAAACAAAAAAAGTAAACAAAACAAAATATAAAATGTAGTACTTAGCTTGCTGTTAAATATATGGTATTTATATTGTATTGAACATTAATTTAATTGGTTGATTGATTGATTGATTGGAGCTTAACACCAACTTTAGCTAGTTTATTTGAACCATTTTCATTTCAATTATTTCAGATTAATTTGCTATGTTATATAATTTAACTAGTCTGAAACTCACAAATTTTCAAACCTGATATTGATGTTCTGAGCATTTTTTTTACTGTGACCTAGTTAGTAAAATAAAAATACTTAAGTCTTCAATATCTAATTTGTGTTTACTATTAGACAATTGACAAAAATAAAATAATGTTTTGTGAACCATCACCTGGTAAGTCTAATTTAATTAGAATTATACAAATTGTTAAGTTATATTTTACTATTGAAATAATATAAAAATTATTATAGATAATACAAAAATTAAAAATTGATATTTATTCCACTGAATTTTAATGCAGCATGAACTGAAATCCTGTATAAACCAAACTTTAAATAAAGTCCTAATGAAAGAAATCTTTGTTAATTTAAGGTGGTACCATACACTTCAGGTAAAATTTGATCTGCTCGTTTAATTTTCTTATTTTTTTGGCAGTGTGTTTGAATATATCCACTGTAATAAATATCAAAATTTTAACAAATTCCAACCAACAGACTCGGAGCTATAAATTCACTAGCCACATAGCAGCTTTTCTCTCTCTGGTTTTGATCACTGAGATGCTTGAAATCTGCATACAAACATCATATGATCAAAACGTTCAACTGATTTTAAAGAGTTATCTCCCTGTAGTGTATGGTACCCCCTTAACCTGTATAAACCAAACACATGTCTATTATGAATATTATAAGCTGGTGACAAGTAAGTTTGGTTTCAGAAAGGTTTCACTGTAGATAATGTAATGTTGATTCAAGTAGGTAGTGGTTTCTGATGGTAAAAAAAAATAATCCTATTATGCATATTTTGTGAACATCAGCAAAATAGAAAATCTTTCAGAATAAAAGCCTGTGTTAAAAAACTATTCATAATGTTAATAATGCATTTACTCATCACTTAAAAGCTTATTTTGTGGGAATATATGGACATATTTTCTGTGAGAATTTATTTACATGTATATAATTTTTACCAGAATGTTTCTATGTCATGACAGCCATCTTGGTTGGTTGACAAGGTCATTGCATATGATTCTTCATGTCAATTTTTGTCTACATTGAATACAAAGTGGCTTTAAAGTATTAGATTTTGAAAAAGATATATGACACACAGACAATAACAGACACAAAATTATGACAAAAGCTTACAGGGCACTTACGGCCAGGTGATCTTCCTGAAAAGGCCAAAAAGTTGTATTCATTCCTTACACTTTCGTTTTATCTTTAAAAAAGTTGGGGTAGATACAAAATAATTTCATCTATGAATGAATGGAAATCCTACTTCTAAGAATTTAAAGAATGTTCAAGCTCCGTGTATTTCAAAAATTTAATATTAATTTCTCAATTACTTTTGTTTAATATATTTTATAATTTTCTATTATGATCTAAAGTGTTGATTTTATTCAAACAATAGGGCCGCTAAGAACCAAATTCACATTTTTACATCAGCTATTTTCATATAACATACAAATGTAGATGTGGTACAAATTTATACATTCTAAATGCATCTAATTACCATAACGTACAAAATGTACATAAAAACTACAGTATTAATGATTTGGTTGGTTGGTTTTATGGTGTTTAACACCACTTTCAACAATATTTCAGCTATATCGTGGTGGTTATTATTATTGAAAGGCAGTAAAAAAATTAAGGATTGGGAAGAGTATTATTGATAATAAAATTAAAAAATAAACATTTAAGCACTATTTTGTCTTAAAACATAACATTGTACATTTTGTACTCTTAATTTATCTATGCATCATTAAAGTCAAGTAAATTCAAATAATAATAACTACTATAAACAAACCCAATGATTCAAGGCAACAACCTATTTGGATTTAAGACAACAGTTTTTTAAAAGTGCATTTCCTAGTCTCTGAGGTAATGACATATGTGACTTTGAGTTAAAGAGTTTCAACTGCATTTCCAAGTATCCATGGTAATGACCTATATGTGAATATGAGAAGAAGAGTTTCAACTGTATTTCCTAGTTTCCATGGAAACGACCTATGCAAATTTTAGATAAAAAGAGTTTCAACAATATTTCCTAGTCTCCAAGGTAACGACCTATAGGAGTTTGAGATAAAAGAGTTTCAACTATATTTCCTAGTCTCCTGGGAAACGACCTATGTGAGTTTGAGATAAAGAGTTTCATCTGTATTTCCTAGAACTATTTACTACAACAAATTAGCACTGAAATGTGTTGCAATAGAAACGTTTCAATTGTATTTCTTAGTATCCATGGAAACCATCTATGTGAGTTTGAAATAAAGGAGTTTCAACTATATTTCCTAGAACTATTTAGTACATAAACTTTGTTGAAATAGAAAAAAAATCAACTGTATTTCCTATTATCCATGGAAACGAACGACCTGAGTTTGAGATCAAAGAGTTTCATCTGTATTTCCTAGTATCCATGAAAATGACCTATATTACTACATAAATTTACATTGAAATGTGTTGAACAGAAAGCACTGTAAATTGTGATGGTTCAAAATTCCAATTTAAATCTGACACCATATAAGCTTCTTAAATTTGTCATTTTCCGATCTCATTGATTTTGGTAACAAGAATATTCTAAGCTATGGTGTAGCAGCTGTATCAACAAAACAATTCACACGGGTATACATCCATTGTTCATTTTTATCCACCAGACCCAACATCTTATTGTGAAACAGATTATGCATGGGGACATTTACTTGTCAGAAGTAACAATTACCAACATCTATCATAGGTCCAGTGGTCAACCTAGTGTGGACTTGGATTCAGACATGAGCTGTATCATGTTATTTTAAAAAAAACCCAACAGAACTCTAGGCTCAGCTTTTCCTATATTACTAACCAAGTTCAGCTTGGCCTATATTACTAACCAAGTTCAGCTTGGTCTATATTACTAACCAAGTTCAGCTTGGCCTATATTACTAACCAAGTTCAGCTTGGCCTATATTACTAACCAAGTTCAGCTTGGTCTATATTACTAACCAAGTTCAGCTTGGCCTATATTACTAACCAAGTTCAGCTTGGTCTATATTACTAACCAAGTTCAGCTTGGCCTATATTACTAACCAAGTTCAGCTTGGCCTATATTACTAACCGTGTTATAAATAACTGTTTATATTTTGATGATCATCTATGTACAGTTTGTGTTTAATCAGATTCAAAATTTCAGAAAATAGATTTTGCAATATTTCCATATAGGGTCTTACAGTTTAACTTTACCCATAGTTGGTGGCCATCATTGTTTTACGAATAACATAACAAACAAATATGTTTCAAAGGACCATCCTATGATCACTTGTGTGCTGTTTGGAGTTTGGATTCCATGAATTCAGAAATTTTTTAGAAGCTTTTTGATATTTTTTTCTAAGGTTCCCATATTAAACTAAATATCTATGTATGGTGGCTATCTTGGTTTTTAGATTGTCACAAAAAATATGAAATCTGTTAAAGACGATCTAAGTAACATTCCTCCCATGTTTGATTCCATTTGATCCACTGGTTTCTTAGAAACAGATTAAAATGTGAAATGTTTCCAGATAACAGACGACAGACACAAATCAAAGACAATAGGTCACATTGTCCTTTGAGCCAGATGAGTTGAAAAGGTGAAGCAATTTTACAAACTGTTCTGTCGATCACATCATCCTTTTTTAATAAATTCGTGATATTTCAGATATTCTTTCAACCTGAATGGTAGATGTAAAAAGTCAATTTTCCCCGTCTTGATACGTTTACGAATCGTCATCCGACACAAGTGTTGAAGTCGAGCAACTTTCGCTGGAGTCTGGTAAAACTTCACACATCCGTCTTTGTCCCTATGGAGAAAACAAAAATAAAATTATTAACAAATCTGCCTAGACCAGAAATAAGTAAAGAATTCACTTGATTTTCCCTTTAATCTTAAATGCAAATTTGATTGATTGATTGATTGGTGTTTAATGTCAACCTTAGTGCAAATCTGATATATTGATGTGCACTAGAAGCTCACCTTAACTTTTGGTCTTAATTGACTTCCAGATTTAATAGACTCTTTCACAATAACTGCGGTCCTGCATTCATCCTGGACATTTGTGAGTGGTAATAATACCCTTTCCGGTAAAATGATGTCGTAGAACAATTAAATTTGTTTATAACGTCATCATTTTTCTGTGAAATCGTTATTTTTCTACTAACAAATGTCCCGGATGAATGTAGCACCGCTGTTGTCGTGAAAGGGTTTATCAAAAAATTCTATATGATGAGTAATTGTAGCCAGAGGACAAGGCCTCAGATAAATTCTGAAATGTAACCATTATTGACAGTACATGTATCACGACAATTGGATTCAAACTGGCCTAGTGGCTTTAGAGGAAAAGACTAATAATTAAAAATTAACAATGGACGATAGAAACAATATGATGGCAATTAGCTCAAGCATGACTTTTGTGCCAGTGACATTACAAAGAAAAGGTGAAATCATACACTGGGAAAGAAGGACAAGTGTTCTGGGAAAATAACTTCTTGTTGAGATGCTCTTAATATGTCTATACGAAATACCACTGAAACCTCTTAATATGTCTATACGAAATACCACTGAAACCTCTTAATATGTCTATACGAAATACCACTGAAACCTACTACAGTGAAACCTTTCAAAACCAAACCTCCTTGGGACTAACTTTTGTTTTCAAAATAGACAGGTGTTCGGTTTATACAGGTTAAATTAACAAAGATTTCCTACATTAGGACTTTATTGGTTTGGTTCGTTTATTCAGGGTTCAGTTCAAACACGTAATAATAAAAAATGTGATTTCTGGGGTAGGTAATCTTAAGGCAGGGGTTCCCCAGAGGTCCATTCTTGCCCCCCTTCTCTTCTTAGTATTTATTAATGACATTGCTGATGAAACGATAGGCTTGTGTAGATTGTTTGCAGATGACACATCCATAGGAGAAAAATCGTATGAAATGAATAGTTTATGTAACATGGTAAATACTGACTTAAAAAATATTTCAAAATGGTCCAAACAATGGTTAGTCAAACTTAATCCTACTAAAACTGACATTGTCTATTTTAATATTAGAGACATACCTCCTGGTTTGTTCTTCTGGATAGAAAACACTAGAATTTATCCGGTAAAATGTCATAAGCATTTAGGTATCACTTTAAGTGCAGATTGTAAGTGGTCAAACCACATAAATACTATTATTGCAAAAACATCCAAACAAGTGGCAGTTCTGCGAAAACTTAAATTTAAGGTACATGTATCTCGAAATTTCCTTGAAACTATGTATTTAACTTTTATTCGTCCACTTTTATATGCAGGAGAGGCTTGGGATAATTGTACTCTCGCCGACTCAGAACGGCTTGAAAAAATTCAATTACGTGGGTCAAACCAATAACTATAACTTACGAAACTCTAAAAACTTCACAATTCCCCAAGGAAGGCTTAGTTTATATCAAAGTTCTTTTTTCCCAAGTACTATTAGACTCTGGAACAATCTGCCAACAGACTTGAGAAATTCTTCTTGCCAACAAATGTTTAAAAACGAAATACGAAAAGTTTATGACATACCTGACAAACCACCATTATATTTTTCTACGGGTATTAGAATTGCTAATATATTACATGCTCGCTTACGTCAAAAATGTAGTAGCCTCAAATGTGATCTATTCAGATGTAACTTAATTGCCTCTTGTAATTGTGATTGTGGAAATTACATCGAGTCTGTGGACCATTTCTTTTTAAAATGTAATATATATACTGAACACAGAATACAACTATTCTGTGGCATGAGTAACTTGGATTTTGATATAAGCATCGAAAATATATTATTTGGAAATGCCTCTTTTGAAAACAACAAAAACTCTAAACTGTTCTTGCTCGTCCAAAAATACATTGTTAACTCTAAAAGATTTGTCCACTAAATTTATATATTGAATATACATCAGACGACAACGACCTTGTATATATACGTTTCCGTATTTGTGCTTAAAGATAAGTATTATACAAAACTGACTCTTTATATTTCAGCCAATAGAACTGTTTTTGTCCTGTTATGTTATCTTCAATTTTTGCTGTAGTAGTTATTCATATTATCTGTATTTGTAATATATTGTCATTGCTAATGTTTATATATGTACCGGAGAAGACTTCATAAGTTTACAACTTGTGTCTTATCCATTTGTCTTGTTTTGTATGACAATAAAATATGTTTAAAGTCAAAGTTCAAACAGGTTTCACTGTATTTGGTGAAAAATTAGAAGTTTTCTATAAATATACAGAGACTTTCAACAAGTATTCGTCACTAAATCCTTTCTACCAAATATTTGATATAAAACCACATTTCAAAAACAAAATATTTTTTTCCATTTTGAGCAATTTATAGCAACAAAAGCAGAATTACCCTTTAATATCAGTATAATTTTATAATATATGAATTTTTAGACTTTATGAGTTAATCACAAAACTAAATTTCCGAACATCAAATTGAAGAAGTAATTGAATATCGGCTGTAAATTATTATCAGCTCTTTTATGGTAGTGAAGTTTAGTGATGAAGGAAGCAGGTGCTCCAGGAGAAAACCATAAAAAAAAAGTTGGGAGAAATTTGATAAAATTTCTCAAGCAAAGTACAGTTCAGCAGCACACCTCACACTAAGCTAAGCAATTCCCTCCTCCCCATAAAAAACCTCAAACACAATTGAGGTTATAATCAAGTTTTGCAGTACAAAATTAATAGTAATGAATCTATAATTGTTCAGGAAAAAAATTAACAATTGAGTCTACAGAAGCACAGTACAGGTATTACTAAATTTACAGTGACTTCAAGATAAGTATGACTTATGAAATTATTAAATATTCAAGAAAAAAAATGTTTTCTTCTTTTATACTGTACATGTATTTCTAAACAACAGATCCCTCCATATTGCCATACATCACTCAAATGGAAAAAAAACCAGCAATTTTCAGTCTGCCCAAATGTAATGCACCCCCATAAATACAACAAGTAATTTAACCTTTAGGTAGAATGGGTAACATCATGGAAGCCGACTAGAAAAGATCTGAAACATCACCAATGAAATGTTCTACATATGATTATGATGAATTCTGGGTATTCAACATGATTATGATGGATTCTGGGTATTTCATAGAATTATGATGAATTGTGGGTATTTAATGCCACAATATTTTAATGATATGATGAAGTCAGTTTTATTGTTACAGGAAGCTGGAGTACACAGAGAAAACCATCAACCTTCAACAAGCAACTGATAAAACTTCATCACACAAAATAGTATCATGTACACCTCCTCACCGACACGTAAAACTCACAAACTTTAGTAGTGATTAGCACTGATACCATGTAGATGTAAATTATACTACTATGAGATCAATTATATAGTAACTTCAACATGTTCTATATAAAACAAGAGGTTCACCTGAATTTGTATTGCTCACCCTTAATATGATTTGACTCATATTTAATTTTCAATGTCTCGTTGCATTTTAAGTCTCCCTTTTATATGGCCACCCCTTTTTGCAATGAAAAATGGCCTTATAAGAGGGGGGCTACTGTAATGCATTCAAGACTGACAATAGATACCAAGTGACAGTTATTAGTGTATTACGAATAGAATTGCTTACTAACAGCAATTCTGTACCAACCTTGACCTTATATAACTACAGGAAGTTGTAAACACTGGACAAGAAAGATAACTTTCTGCCAGCATCCGTCTCGCCTTGTTAGATGGTCCTTCTGCAGAACAAACAACTAGTATAACACATGACCTTGACCCTGAGGTCAATAGGAAGTAGCAGACAAATTTTTAAATTTAAACTAATCAATATTATTTTTGCATCCTTAAATTACAATATTAAAAATAAATTCCCCATTAAACAAGAATTCATTCAATTAAATGGAAAAAGAGGGGTCTAATGATGGGTGACATCCCAAATTACAAAAGTTATTGATCATGAAAATCACACAATAATAAGGCTCAATTTTTTTTTCATTTAAAAGAAATGTGTCATAAATTTACTGATCCTTGTAAATTATGAGCATTTGTAAACATTATATATTTTGTCCAATTCATAAAGATAAAAAAAAAATAAAAACCCATGCCATTAGCCCCTCATCTGATACTTAGGAAGTTGGTTAAACAAACAAAAAGCATGGTTATTGTTAACAGAAAAAGGTGCAGACTTTATGACATTCGAGGAGAGAAGAAGTTACCATTACATTCTGTAATTGAAAATAAGATTATTAAAATAATTCAAATTTTGCAGAATTTTTTCTCTTTTTTTCCAAATAACGGGTATACATTGTAAAGCTTCTCATAACATGAATGCTGTAGAAAATAAGAATTTGTTAATTTCTTTTCAATAAAATATAAAGTACAGTAGTCTTCTAGTTTGAAGGGTCAGAGGCTCTATTTAAAGTTATCTCACCCAATGACCTTTCTTACCAGATGAATAGCAATCAATTAATCCATTTCACTGTCAAAATATGTAGTATTTTGTATCAATTGGATCTAGTATATTATATGTGCCATTTACAATAAAAAATAACTTAAATTTGAATAAAGTTTTATTTTTCAAAGACTAATATTTATGCTAGATAATTCATTTTCATTAACACATATGCAACGATTTTTGAATAACACATTATTCTACTGAATCACAGAATTTTTTTAAATTGTAGAAAATACATGTTTCTAATTTGTAACATATTGATGTCCATGTTGGCATTAAGTTTTTTTTTTGTCAAATACAAATGATCAGATCATTTCACCATTTTGAAGGTTCTGCATTACAGCCTTTATATCAACTATGAAAAAAATTGTTTACTTTAAACTTAATTTTTTTTTTAATGGCTTCTTTTGGATCTAATGTTTACACTTATTAATTTTCTTTTAGAATTCTAGTTTATAGAGAATACAGTTTTACTTTTAAGAGAATTTTGAAAATTGGTTGTAACTTTTAAAGGCTATTGTTTCAAAACAACAGGAGACAGAATCCACAAATAAAAGGGAAGCTGAGCACTATTGATGATTGACCTTTCCGTGACCTTTCAATAGAGAAGCTACTGCACTTATTAGACTGAACGTAATAACTTAAACAGTACACAGAATATATTGTACTGTATAACAGACAGTTTTGCAAAAATATGGGCAAGAATTCCTAAATAAATGGATAGTTAAATTTCTAGCAATCTACTATATGTATATATTTCAGCTTTGAGGAAATCCGCTCATAGCCATCAGCTGTCACAAATCCTCATTAAATAAATAAAGAATGAAATCAATTCAGCTTTATTAAATTTGAAATATATTATTCTTGAACTTAAAAAAAGTGTTTAAAATACAAAACAAAGCAAAAAAACTACCTGCTACACAGTAAAATACAATAATCCACCAAATAGTACATGTATACAAATATGAGTGTTTCCTAGCATTTTTTAAAAGGTATTAAGTTCCCAAACCACATATATATAATAGAATATACAGACACTTTAAAAATTAAAAACTTACCCAACTGAGATTCGATGTCCTCTTGGTGAAAATGCAACAAAAGAGGCATTAGGGTGTTCTACAATGGATATAGGATCGCCTTCAGAATCTAAATCCCAACAACGAACATACCTAAAAATAAATAAATAAAACATGATTTAAGGTGGTACCATACACTTCTAGGTCAAATTTGATCTGCTCATTTAATTTTCCTATTTTTTTGACAGTGTGTTTGAATATATCCACTGTAATAAATATCAAAATTTTAACAAATTCCAACCAACAGACTCAGAGCTATAAATTCACTAGCCACATAGCAGCTTTTCTCTCTGTGGTTTTGATCACCGAGATGCTTGAAATCTGAATACAAACATCATATGATCAAAACGTTCAACTGATTTTAAAGAGTTATCTCCCTGTAGTGTATGGTACCCCCTTAAATCCCATCAACGAACATATTAAAAAATAAATAAATACATGATTTGGAGTGAGTGAGTAATTATTGTTTAATGCCAAATGAGAAACTTTTCAGCCATATCATGGCGAGCACAAGTTACATTCAAAGAGATGATGACATTGTCCACTTTGTTCTAGACCAACATTCATAGTTGGATCTTTCTAGTGCTAGCTCACTGAAACAACAGTTCGAGGTTAGACATGTTGCCTCACATATTATCCTTATTCTGAGCCAACCAATCGTTGCTCTTTCTCCTTAATGCTCCATGCTTAGCAGAGAAGCAACAAATACCAATTTTATACTCTTTGGTTTGACCCGATCGGGGCTCGAACCCATGATCAACTGCACTCGAGGCGAGCATGCTAACCATTACGCCACCGATGCAGTGGTGTGATTAAGTTTGATATTTTGCCATCATGTGATTAAATCTTACCCATCATCATTGATAGTAGCAAGCATCTGGCCATGAGGATGAAATGAGATTCCACGTACATAAAAATCGTTGGCACCGGAAGCATAAATAGGTCGTGGCGGAGGATACATATGCCTGTAATAAGAAAGGCATAGCATACATTAATCAACATATAATAAAATACTTCTTATTTGTGCTGAATCAGTTTATGTGGATTTTGTGGTTCAATCCGTTTTTTTGGTGGTTCAACTAATTCACTAATTTTGACTCACAACTTTAGTGGTGATAGGCACTGATTGCACAGGCAGTTGTAATTCCAACTACCATACAGTCACAGCCACAACAGACCTGACAAAGTTTGGTATAAGATGGGATTATAGTAAAATGAAGTGTGCAGCTGCTTGTAAAACTGCTAACATTTTAATTCTACTGTCTTGTGTGGAGAAGACAATGCTATTTTTGAAATCTTCTCTTAAAAAGTACTAAATTAAATAACTGATAGTATAGCCAAACTTATATTCAACGGTTGTCCTTAAACCAGAAACATACGATCAAGCTGATCGGAAGACATGCACATTAAAATGTCATTATTTATAGTAAATTGGGCTGGGAGTTACTGATAAACAACAGCTGATAATGGTAAACATAAGCACAATGACATGGATGAGGACTCTTATGTGAATATATAAACACAACATCAAACACATAAAATTAGTTTTCTAAATTTTCACACTTAAAATGCTACATCTTTAAGATCAATGGAATTGGATTTTCAGTTCAGATTTGCAATGATTGGCACATCACTGTTCCCAGAAGGCATCTTATTGGTAAAAATAGCACTCACTATGTAACATTCCGCTGTTTTTGTAATAATTTACAGTTAATTAGTTGATTATTCATTAATTTGATAGTTTAATTGGTACAATCATGTATTGAGAACACCTCGAAAGTTAATTACCGATGATTTTTCAAAGTCAAATTTTAAGTGACCATTGACTGTATTAGTGAGCTGACAGCTTATTTGAGGTCAAATTAAACGTAAATCCGGTCCTGACAAAATGGTTGATCTTATAAAAGAGGTACTACTGTAATTAGAATTAGGATATGCCCCGTTCATTCATTTCCATGTTTGTAGACAAAGTATTCATGTATGCCCGGTTCATTCTTTTCCATGTTTGTAGACAAAGTATTCATGTAATATAAAATATGCACATACCCAAGCTCTTGAATAGACTGACCAGTGAGAGCATCCCATATAATGACCCTAGTATCTAGGGAAGCTGTTGCTAATAAGGCTCCATCTGGTGAGAAACAACATCCAATCACATCATTATAATGTCCTTGAAGGTGGAATGGTACATATTTGCTAAGTAAGTCCCACAATATCACCTACAAAATACATGGATTATCATTGTGTATTTCGTGCAGTATGGGGGTTGGTAAGACATTTAAGGGTATCATTGTTGAAGAACTTACTGTGACTGTGAAATGTCGAACAACAATACAAGTTCTGGTCCTTTACTTTAATTTGTGTCTAATGTGTAACATTGGATAGTCTCTCATCAACTCATGTTCATTTACATCCAGATCCTTTCTTATTAACTTTGTCCTTGTATACATTTTACTGTATTTTCATCTCATTTTTTTCCCGATGAAAGTAAATAATATTCTTCCATAAAACATCTTGAATGACAATATGTCATTGAATATCTGAAGCTTAAAAAACAATGAACAAACTTGTCTGGTTGAAACCAAAATGAAAATATAATCAATGGTCTCTTTATATTGTAATCAAATGTCTTTTAATAGAACCTAAGGTCAAAGTCATTTTTTTTTACTCAAATCTAAGATTAATTATTCAGTTAAAAAATGAGCTTAAATATTTTTTTTTCTGAAAACTTTTTTGTACCGATACAAAATGTATGTTAAATTGACTCTTTAATATACAATCAAACCTACTTGAAAGACCACCTGCATTGAGCAAAAACCTGTGTCAAAAGACCATCCTTTGCAATAACCACTGTAGTAAATTCCATAAATTTGCTTACCTGTATTGAGAGACCACCTGTGTTAAGAGAACATGTTTTGACTCTCCCTTGAATAGACTTTAAAGACAGGTTTGACTATACAATATTTTTGTCCATTCTGGCTTTCCATATTTTTTTCTGACAAGTACTTACAGATTTATCACTTCCAACACTGGCTACCTTATCACATTTAGGTGACCATTTGGCATCATACACCCATTTAGTATTAGCACGGAGAGATTTATACATGTTACCATCGTCATTCAGATCCCAAAACTTTACTGTCCCATCTCTTGACGCCGACAATAAATTAAGACTTCCGTCAGGAGCAAAATCTAAACTTTTTACTATGTCTCTGTGATCTTTCAACATAAGTAAAAGTTTTCCTACAAATGTAATACATAAATTTAGTTAAAAACAAAGTCTGAAAGGTACGATGAATCTGAAAGGTACGATGAAACCCTATCTAACCGAACAATAGACCATAACAAAAATTGATTATGGTATTGAGGTTATGGTTAAGGTGTTTCACACCACTTTCAACGATATTTCAGCTATATTGTGGCAGTTAGTTTTATTGGTGGAGGAAACTGGAGTACCCAGAGAAAACCACAGTCCAACCGTAAGTCACTGACAAACTTTATCACATAATGTTGTATTGAGTACACCTCGCCTGAGCGGGATTCGAACTCACACAATGTTAGTGGTGATAAGCACTGTTGCATAGGTAGTTGTAAATTCAACTACCATATGATCATGACCACGACTGCCCCGATATGGTATTAATGTGAGATATACAGGATTTGACCAAAAAAAACCCAACACTGTGGTAGACCAATGCCAAATATATAAAAAAAAAACATGACTTATTGTATCACACAAACATTACATTGAGTAAAGAGGTATGAAATATTTACACATTTGTTGCTGCAATCGTCTGTATGGTAGTTGGATTTACATCTACCTATGCAATCACTGCACATCACCGCTAACGTTGTGAGGTTGATTCTCGCCCACGGTGAACTGTACTCAATTATATTTTAGTTTATTTACATTTCTCAGTGACTTGCAGTAGATGGTGATTTCCCCCAGTTTTCTCCATCAATAAAAATAACTGCCATGATATAACAGAAATAACACCACTGACAATTTTGATTACATTTAGATGTATCGAGTATACCATGCCAAAGGCACATGTCAAACTCAGAAATATTAGTAGGGATAGATAATTATTGTATAAGCAAATCTATGGATGCACCCCCTACCCACCATTCCCCATGCAATGAACATAGAGTGACTGAATGAGTGACTGTTGCTTAATGCCAACTCAGCAATTTTTCAGCTACATCATGGCAAGAACAGGTTACTTTTCAAAGAGATGATGAGGTCAGCTTTGTACTAGACCAACAAGCTTAGTTGGATTTTTATAGTGCTAGCTCACTGAAACATCAGTGCGTGGATAGACATGTCACCCCACTCGGACACATTATCCCGATTCCCAGCCAACCAGTTTTTCTCCTTAATGCTGCGTGCTTAGCGGAGAAGCAACAAATACCAATTTTATAGTCTTTGGTTTGACCCGATCAGGGCTTGGACCCACAATCTACCACATTCAAGGCAAGCATGCTAACCATAACACTACCGATGCGGTTAAATGAACATAGAAAACACCTGATAAATGTTTTTACCTGTATTGCAATCCCAAACTTTAATGTTTCCATTCTGATGTCCTGTAGCTAATAATAAACCTTTATCAACCTTTAAATGTCTCCACATCACAGAAAAATCTTCTTTTGTAGATCCTGATCCAAAAGCCACCGACCAAACCCTTTCCACGCCTTCAAGAAAACGCATCGGTCTGCATTCATCGTTATGTCTGTAGAGATCATTGATCAAATGAACGGTCACGTTTCTGTGGCTATCTTGTATTTCATTGTCGCTGCGTAAACTGAAACAGAAAAAAAAATTATTTCTCCAATAATTAGTCACATGTAAATTTCATACTGTTGTTAATTTGAACTGGTTTCTGGTTGAGTTTGGGTTGGTGTTTATTGTCAAGAAGTAATTTTAGCTATGTCGTGACTACCAGACTTATCAAGGGAGGAAAACGTGGACAGATATAGCGAACTCATCAGTGATCATGAAACCATCAGACTTGGATGTGTGTTTGGAAACCGCAGACTTCCCGAAACTTGCTGAGAAGTTGTCAGTCATTTGGACTGACAGACATGAAGATCTTGTCAGACCGAAAAATATTTTGCCGGTCCGAAAAAAAAGCCCCAAAAAATTCACGGTCATGTGCATAATGTTTAGTTTGGCCTTTTTAGAGTGTTTTACCACAGTATAGCAATTGGGCACCTGATTTCACCTCTGGTCCTTTCAAATATCTATGTTGTACCGGACATTCGGTCTGATATATATTTTGAAATCGTCGGTCCTACTGCATTTCTGTCGGTCAGGACCGATGGTTTTCGGTAAGTCTGAAACCGTAACACTTAATAATGGTATTGAGGCACAAATACAAGTTAATGGTTGTAGGTTTTTGGTAATAAGACTTCTAGAATACAATTTTTGTTCTGTAAAACTTCTAGCTAATAAAACACAAACATTTTGACTGTTGACTACAAGGTAATCATTTCATTTGCTTTATATAAGTAATGGTAATCATCTTCGCTGGACAAAGGTTATGATCCTCTCGGCTGGGTTAGGGTTATGGTGTTTAACGCCACTTTCAACGATATTTCAGTTATATCGTGGCAGCCTGTTTTATGGGTGGAAACCAGAGTACCCAGAGAAAAACACTGTCATGCCATAAATCCTTAACAAACTTTATCACATAATGTTGTTTCGAGTACACCTCGCCATGAACAGGGTTTTTTAGCTGGAGAAGATGCAACAATGTACATAATAGTTGTATAAAAATAATCCCCTAAATACCACAATCAAGCAGAGTTGTTTCCCTTTTGTTTACATTTTATTTTCTCTGTTATCCCAAGGCACTAGCTTCACTGTTCCTCCACAAACAGGCCATGCAAAGTAAGAGCAATCTGCAGACCAGGCACAGGTCTTGGTTCCAAATGGTGTCCCTGCAGGGGTTCTGGCTACTACAGGGGGCCGCAACTCATCTGTCTGTTTTAGTTGATCTGTAGGAAACAGGAAAAACATGTTAGTATTGGTTTATTTATAGCACAGATTTCTAAAACTGTATATCAATAGTAATTAAGACCAGGAAGTTACTTATTTGACTAATTAATTAATTAATTTGATGAATATTTTTATTTTAAAATTCAAATGTAAAAGTGAAACCTGTCTAAAAAGATCTTCCTCTTCTGCCAAAAGAAAAATGTGTTTTTTTTTCTTTCAATACAGGTGGTTGCATGTGTTTGCCTGAAGGTTTTCACTCTATTTATCATTTGCCGAACAAATCCTAGGGTTAGTGTTATGGTGTATAATGCCACTTTCAACAATATCTGTTACATTGTAACAAATTTTATATCATCTACTATTTAATAAACGTATGTAATTAATAAACTATGTGCACATTTCCCACTTTGATTCTAAAATTATTATATTTTACAGGAGTTATTTCCCTTTAAGACAGGTAAAAAGGTCTATGGGAATAACATACAATTTTTTCCATAATTTGTTCAAAATTTTCATGGTGTAACAACCTGTGAATCTTTTATTCAATATGAAATTATCCTCGGATTTAACATTTAAAAACTATGAGAAAATTATTCTCAAATTTGTTGTCATTTCCATTGCTCTTATATTGCTACAATTTTGCCTGTCGTATGGGAAATAACTCATCTAATAAACAGCTGCACCAAGAGCGCATGATACGCCCGTCGTCAACATTCATACAATATTTGTAAAGACTTTCTTTCCCATAACTCTTGAATGAAAAATTAAATTTCACCAACAGCTGCACCATAAACATGAATTGGAACATTTATACAATATTTATACAATTGAAAACAACATTTTTTGAGAAATCAGTAAAGACTGTCGATTCCAATAACAGTACGAAGTTTGAAGTGAATTGATGAAGGGGTTCTCAATTTACAGCGTGACATACGAAAAATCGCCTACAATTTGATGAATAAAGTCCCATAACTCTGGAATGAAAAATCGAAATTTCACTAAAAAGTATACAGACTGTAAGACTATCAATTCCAATGACTGTGCAAAGTTTGAAGCGAATTGGCCAAGGAGTTCTCAATTTACAGTGCGACATACGAAAAATTGCCTACAATTTGATGAATAAAGTCCCATAACTCTGGAATGAAAAATTGAAATTTCACCAAAAAGTATACAGACCATAAGACTAATAGGTTCTTACATACATTCTTGGGAAAGACCGGGTGATCTTCCACGAGTGATATAAATTTTATGTCTTTTCGCGAGTGAAGCGCAGTGAAACGAGTGAAAAGAAACAAAGATTTCTGTCACGAGTAGAAGATCACCCGGGCTTTCCCAACAACGCATGAAAGTACCTATTTCTTCCGTAAACCAACAACTTTCACTATCGCGAACTCCTAGACCCCCGCCATTGATCAGTAACTAATTTGCATAAATTATCAGATCAATATCATAAAATTGAGCGTTATGAAATACACATCACATAAAATTGACTTTTGTGACACCGATTGATAAACTAAGTAGCTTTCTACTGATATTTGAGCTTTTCTCACTAATATTTTATTGAAAGTACAGTATTTTCCTTCATGAAATATGACGTGACACATATTTTGACGTCATTGAAGAATGACGTCAAAGGTACGGAAAAGGACATCTAGAAATACGAAAAAATTAAAATAAAAGACACAAATATATTTAATACGGTTGGAGTCTGTATTTGAAAAAAAACCAATGGTTAAATCTGTAATATATCTGTTATTCAGCTATCAGACAGGGTATATAATGTGACATTCCCGGCTTAGGATATATATTTAAACGATTTTTTCCTTGTTAGAGACGTTCTGATTGGATGTCACAATGAGTAAAGACGAGTGCACATGCACTCGTCTTAACTCGGTCGTCTCAACCCGAAAATGACCATTTATGGAAGAATATCAATTCCAATAACTATGCGAAGTTTGAAGTGAATTGGCCGAGGGGTTCTCAATTTACAGCGCGACATACGAAAAACCGCCTACAATTTGATGAATAAAGTCCCACAACTCTGGAATGAAAATTCGAAATTTCACCATAAAGTATACAGACCGTAAGACCATCAATTCCAATAACTGTGAAATTTGAAGTGAATTGGCCAAGGGGTTCTTAAGTTAGAGCGCGACATGTGAAACGGACGAACGGACAGTCGGACATCATAATATGTCCCGTCTTAAAGACGGGCGTATAAAAAAAGGTATAAAACATATATTATTAGAATCTATTCAGGAATGTGCAAAAGTTCTATTGAAAATGTTCTCAGTTACATGTATACCAGTGTCATATACCATATATCAAATATATATACAATATAGTACATTGTCGGTAAATATAAAATTTATTTGTACGAGCTTTAGAAACAGGCAGAATAGCGAGCCTTTGGCGAGCTTTTCAACCTGTTTCGCAGCGAGTACAAATGAATTTTATATTTTACGACAATGTACGTATATTGTGTTTATCCTGCAATGTCATAAAAGTCTTGTCTTATTTAAACAAAAAGGACAGAAACAAGCGTCATTCCTCGCCTTTCATAAATGTTGTCAAGGGTGTCTTCTTCGTGGTCCGTGTTACATTAGTACCAGTTTCATACTTGTCTACGCCCTCCGCTGTACATAGCTACAGGGTACCAGGAAAGTTTATTCGTAGGCTGAAAAGTTTATTCGTCTAGTACGAATAAAGCAAAAATTTATTCGTATAGCAGTAGAAGCTGAGATAACTGTTACGAAAGCTTTCATTACGGCAAACATGAAAAATTCTAAGTCACACAGTAAACAGGAAGTAGATGTGCGGTAAACCTGGAAAGGGGAGACACGATACAAGTCACCATGCCAAAGCCATATATCAAATATAAAATCATTTCTTCCAGTAGAAGCTGAGATATCTGTTACGAAAGTGTGAACGGACGGACAGACAAGGTGATTGCAATATAGCCCCCACTCAGGTATAATATTAAACAGCTGTAACAAATAAAGTTGAATTATATTTTTATTACTAATCATGAAAAAAAAAAAAACACAACACAAAGGTCAAAGGTCAAACACAGGAACAAAAATAATCCTTTCCCCATTTATAACAGCTAAACAGATATCATGATGCCATTTGTGTCAAAATCTAGATCAAAATTAATTATTTCAACTGTTTACCTGTTTACAATAAATATTTATTTAATGGGCAGGGCATCAAGATTATTGACCTCTAAAATAAACAAAACAAATGGACATATGATGATATGTGAGTGTCAATGAACTCTGATTCCCCCCAATCAACCTCTATATACATATCCATCCACAACACCAATCCCCCTTTTCACAGGATCCATAGGAACTTGAAATTTTTACATTGTATAGGGAGATTATACTGTCTGAAGTGACCAATACAATTGTAGGAGTTCATTTCAAAATATAAACTTTAACACACGATTAAATATGTAGATACATTTGTAGGTAGGGCTGATAAAAATCTCATTTCTAAAGGTTTTCATAACAATTGCAAATTTTATTAAATTGTGGCCATGGGGAAGAAAAAAAATACAATAAATATGAAAACAAATGCTATTTATGTACATACAACCATTATTAGTAGAGTCTATACATATGAAACACCATTTATGATGACATCATTTACAATCTACCACCATCCCCCCCTTTTTTTGTGTCCAAAAATACCAAAAATAAATAAATAAATAAATAAAATGTACATGTACCTGCATCTTCACAAAGGCTGGTCAGTGTCATTGTAATTATGTTAAATTCCCCAACAAACTTAAACACACATCCTTGAAGGATAAAATCTACTTTTCAAAACAAAGTCACATGACTTGATTAGGCTACTCCCACTTTTCTACAAACACACTGTATGTATTTATGATCAATGTATAAATTTGTTGACATAAATTTTGAACCATATGCACTTTAAGTCCTGCTTTATCTTTTGTTATGACTGTGATACAAACAGGAAGGTAAGGTTGGGATAAACAATCATAATCTTTCTATCCAGATATGTCCAATGAAAAAATATTCTCAATATATAGAGATACAGATAAACCCATCTTAACCAAACCTTGAATAAACTGGAATCCTGTATATAAACCAAATGTTGGATGGAGTGATGCTTGGGAGTTTGAAAGAAATTAACATACGTTAGTTTAAAAACTTAATTAATTAATTATGGATTTTGACAGTGACTTTCTGGAAAAAGAAATCACTTGTAATAATAATAATAACTTATATTAATTAGCACAATTCGACCCAATTCATATAAGGGGAATACTCGTTACTTTTAATTTCTGCTGCCAAATTTGATAGAATAAAATTAACTGACCTGAAAGATACATATAATAATTAAAATTATATGCAGTTTTCAACAAGAAATGTTGTTCGTTTCTCTGGATTGTCCATTCTTGATTGACCCTTCGGTTTTCTTTTAACATTTATTTAATAAATTATTTGAAAAAATGTTACCACTTTTGCATGTAAAAAAAATATTTTTCTTTCGTGTGAAAAAATTGTTCTTGCTCGGAAAACCATAGCTTAACCCCACCCCTGAATACAGTTAAATAGTCTGTCCATTAAATATATTAACATACATTACATATGTAAACATAAGCTGATGGAGACATGTTTGTCCTGTCCTCAGTTCTGAGGTTTGTTTAATAATGGAAACTATAGACTTCACTTGCTGAATTTCATTTTGTTGTCTGCAAATACATTGTAAATTAAAGAAAAGAAAAAAAGTTTGTCTTAAATTATAATTAATTTTACAAAATAAAAAGAAATGGTACTCATCCTCTATAGAACTTCACAAATATTCCATAATCTTAAGATTTGTGAAATAGAACTTCACCCGTATTGCATAATTTTATAAGATATTTTTATATTTACCTGTTTCCATAGCTAAAGGACAATCACTAATTCTAAATTTTAGTTTTCTTATTTCAAAAACAGTATATGTCAAATAATATTCTTGTTTATATACCGTTCTTAAAAGGGTATAAATAGCTGAAGTTTGCTATTTTTATCATGTAATATAATTCTATTATCATATACACATGTACATGTACGTCTTTATAGCTGTATTTGAATTCACTTACCAATATATAATATTTTTAACACAGATTCTTATGACTTCTATTAATATCTAATTCTTTATACAAATGTAAGGCATCTTATTTTTAATTTTCACCTGATTAACATGTGAAAAAATCAGGAGTATATATATCCTAATCATGAATGGACTTTGAAAGATGTGTCAAGTATTTCATACAAGAGTATATATATTGCACTATTAAATAAAATAAACAAAAGTAAACAAAAACAAGATGAACTGTGAGCTAATGCTCACCTATGATACCCCCGCTCTTTGGCAAACAGGAAGTAGGAATCTGACGGGTCAAAAAACGCTTCCCACGATATGGGGTACCTATATGAAGCTTGTGACCAATTATCAGATTTCTGCCATCAATAGTTGCTGAGAAAAATGCGACGAAAAATGAGCATATATGTTCAATGTGTATAAAAATCAACAAAGTCGGCAAACAGGAAGTAGGAATCTATGAAGCTTGTGACCAAATATCAGATTCCTGTCATCAATAGTTGCTGAGAAAAATGCAACGAAAAATGTGCATATACAAATGTATGTTAAATGTGTATAAAAATCAACAAAATCGGCAAACAGTAAGTAGGAATCTGATGGGTTCAAAAACGCTTCCCACGATATGGGGTACCTATATGAAGCTTGTGACCTAATATCAGATTTCTGCCATCAATAGTTGCTGAGAAAAATGCGACGAAAAATGAGCATATATGTTCAATGTGTATAAAGACCAACTAAGTCGGCAAACAGGAAGTAGGAATCTGACGGGTCCAAAAACGCTACCCACAATATGGTATACCTATATGATGCTTGTGACAAAATATCAGATTTCTGCCATCAACAGTTATTGAGAAAAATGCAACGAAAAATGTCTTGGACGGACGGAAGGACGGACAGAGGTAAAACAGTATACCCCCCTCCCCCTTTGGGGAGTGGGGGTATAATTAATAACATGTATCTATTGTAAACACAGTGAGGTAATTCAATGTTCTTTCTAGTTTCTGAGAAAAAGCTTTTTATGCAAATGATATTCCTACAGCAAACAATGCTCTGTGGTGGTGACCATCTTGGAATTCTGATACACATAAAAAAAAAAAAATTGTCATGGATCGACCATCCAATGATTACTCATTTAGAGTTTGCATGCGATTTCAATCCATTTTTAGTTTTTGAGAAAAATTATTTGGTCATTTTGCCATAGGGTACGTATTAGCCATGATAAACTCGGTCTGACTCAGTAGTCACTGATATCTTCAATATCGAACGACACAATAAAAAAAAAAACTTTATAAAGGATCTATCCCATGATTATTCAATACAGTTTAGGCTCAATCAAGTTTCTAGTTTCTGAGACAAATTATTTATTCATTTTCTGATAATCCCATGTTAAACTTGTGCTGTGTTTGGTGGTAATATTTGATTTCCAACAATACAAAAATGAAAACACTTTGCTAGGAACTACTCATTGATTATTCAAATACAAGTGAGTGAAAATGTATAAATTTTTAAATTGTATCTACTCTTTAACATACAACATACATTAGCTGCAATAATGTAGCTCCTGTGACAAACTTGTGTCTCGTCAGAGCTCCAACGCGGTCCCATTCGTCACAATGGAGCAAAAAAAAAGTTGCAGTTGAAACATAAAAACTCACTATTTACGCTTCAAATATTTCATTATAACTATTACTGATGATCCCAGTCCTTGTTAAATCGGTTTGGCTGAGAAATATATGCTTTTCAAAGGTAGCAACAACCTTGTTCAAATTTATCGATCGTTTTCCATAACCGGAAACTACGGAAGGCAGAGCTTTTCTAAATATGGTATTTCTTACTACACGCTGATGTAAACATTCACGCCTAAATCGCCAAATATGGTATCGACATCCAAATAGTGAGGCCGGAAATGACGAAATTCAAAATGTTCAGAGAGATTTTATTTTGTGGGAATTACATTCTAAAATACTGGTAGGTGATAAAAACTTGTTATAATAATGGACAAAAGGAAAGGTTATGTCTTATTATTGATAAATGCAAGTGTCAGAAGCTCTGTAAGCGAGTGCAAAAAATCTTGGCGGCTGCTCCATTACGTGCAATGGCATCCCGTTATAACCCTTGCGAGTAATGATTATTTTCCCCCAAGGTTGAACACGTACTGGTACTGACTGTGGCAGTTTCAACTGGTTATTTTTGTTTTTTTGTTTACAATAATATGTCAAGAATTACCACTGGGAATCCCTGAAACAGACAGGTGCATTTGACATACAAGTTAAACATGTTGACCTTCAAGTTGATAAAACTAAGGTACAATTTTTTGTCATGCATTAATTTTCTAGGTTTGTTGTCCTTATTTATATATTATATATACATTGTATTATTAATCTTACAAAAATCAGAGTACAATGTATATATAGAAATATCATGGTTTATAGAAAAATGCTGTATTTTTCACTGGATGTCTAGCAAGATACATCAGGCTATGTAAACAGGCTATGTAAACGGCTAGAGTCTGGAGTCGTATACATATATCACCATCAGGTGATTAAATCTAAACTTTAGAAAAATGTATAGATATGTAGAAATATTATAGTTAATAGAAAAATGCTGTATTTTCATTGGACGTCTGGCATGGTATATCAGACAATGTATATGGCCGGAGGAGTCATCATATTACTAGACATATATCAGGTGATCAAATCATTTAATGATTAACAATGTCACTCACAAGAGCTACAAAAGCATTGTGGGGAAATATTTTGGATTCACTAAAATCAACCTTGATATGACAAAGGCTATCAAATTATGTCAGAAATCATACTCTTACAAAGGAGAGAACTCCTTCAACAATAAATATGTTTTTATACTTCAATAACAATGTTAATAACAATTATAATAAAAAAAAATTTTTAGTTAACTTCTTTCACAAACAACACAAAACATTTATAATCGAAAATCAAATCTGTGACGAGCAACGATTATTCCGATTAAACAATTAATTTTTCCAAGTCAATTCCCAACACTAATATAATGTCACGTTCACGGCTTCAGATTTATATACCTGTGCCATGATAATGTATATACAGTCAAACCTGTATCAAGAAGTCAACCATGGGACCAAGAAAAAGTGGCCTTATAAGACAGGTGACCTCTTAAAAGAGGTTCAATTAATATGAAATTTTCTATGACAGGACAAGAAAAATGTGACCTTTTAATACAGGTGACCACATGGGCAGGATTGACTGTATATTGTTCAATCATATATATTAAAATAAGGAAGTTGAAAAAACTACTGATATTACTTTGATTTACAGTACTGTTGGTTGTCTTCAGTAGTAAATCCCCCTTGACCCTTGTACATGCACATGTATCTTCAGTAGGGGTCAAGATCCTTAAAATATTATTGTCATTCGATGTTCAGGTTGCGAATTGTTACATTCAGGTTGAAAATTATTATATTCATGTTGCAAATTTGCAAACTGTATTTAATTTGAAAGGCAAAGATTGGATTGATAGACCTTTTGGACATTCGCTATTCGATTAAAAAATTCTATATTTTTATATTCGAGTTATTTTCCTTATGACATGCAAACTCGAGTGGCACCGCCGTACCCAATTTTACCATGAGTAACCCCCCCCCCCCTTGCCCGCTGTTCATTGGGTTAGGGTTACTGGTCAGCAATAAATTTTTCAATGTGCATTATATTTAATAAAATAACTGAAATCAATGAAAAATAGTTGAAACCATCTACACCACCTTTCAAAATGGTCATCTGACCATGTCCATCAACTTTAAATAACTGAAAAAAATCATCCATGTAGTGATAATGTATGTCTCGACCTTCAAACCTTCTGTTATTCTATATGTACATACACTATACAATGGAATATGTCTTATTACAACATGTGTATTATATTTAATATGTATAATAAATATGACATTCTAACTTAAAGGAATTGATGCACATGTATTTTGAATGATGCAAAAAAGAAATACAAAAAGAATACTTGTACAAGTGCTAAATATTTTGTGCATATACAAGTGTATGTATATGTGTTCAGACCTCACGATGAGCACAGGTACTCCGGCCCAAGACCAGTACACGATGAGCACAGGTACTCCGGCCCAAGACCAGTACACGATGAGCACGGGTACTCCGGCCCAAGACCAGTACACGATGAGCACAGGTACTCCGGCCCAAGACCAGTACACAATGAGCACAGGTACTCCGGCCCAAGACCAGTAAATTTTTCAGTTTTTATATAGAACTACATATAAAAATAAATTCAAGAATTTGATTCGGACCAGACATTTCAAATTTTCGTTTGGAGACTGGTGTTCTATATTTTAATTTAGAAAGTATATTTTTAGCCACTTCTGGAACAGGAAGTACACACAGGGGCTAGGTGCATCCGAAAAAATAAAAAAATACTATATAGTATTTTTTTTTTTTTTTTTTTTTTTTTCGGACGCACCTAGTCCCTGTGGAAGTACATGTAAATAAGAAAATAAAATTAGCTTGCTGACAGCTCTGACTGACAGCTACTGTACACAGCTACTATGCAACAGGATGTAGTACATAAAAAGAACTCAAGAGAGTTAATCAGATACAGATTTGACAATGTGAAAAAATTTAGGGTTAGGGGTATGTTATTTAACACCACTTTCAACAATATTTCAGCTATATCGTAGCGGTCAGCTTTGTTGGTAGAGGAAACCAGAGTACATGGAGAAAGCTACGGACCTGCTGCAACTCACTGACAAACTTTTGTCACATAATGTTGTATCGAGTACACCTCGCCATGAGCGGGATTCTAACTCATAATGTTAGTAGTGATAGGCACTGACTGCATGGTAGTTGTAGTAAATCCTACTGCCATATGATCACGACCACAACGGCTCCTTGGAAAACTTAAACTAATATCAGAGTCTAGTTAAATAAAAACCCACATACCTATTTCATCAAAATCCGAGTCAGCTGTTGTCTACAGTGGATTAAAAACCCATACTGATTTGTTGTTTAGAAGACAAGTGAGCAGTATTTTAGAAATGACTAGAACAAGTTTGTATACGAAAACAAATCTTTTAGTTTAAAAGATGACACTAGAATTAGCCTACAGGTGGAAAGTTAAGTAGACCATGACAGTGCCATATATATAACATAATATGACCACAAAACTGAACAAAAAATACTCTTACCAATATCATCAGAGTCTGTACACTGAAACCCTGAAGGTACTGAAGAAATAGTTCTCATTTAATTGCTTCTCTTTTTCTGAAATTCAAAAAAAAATACCGTTACATTTATATATATATATATATATATATATATATTATACTCAGTAGTAATACAGCATATGTTTCATCCCTGCAGAACATACAAATACATTTTATCTGTACGACGTGTAGGTATGCATGTATTTTATCAATGAGCTGCAGGGATGAAACATATGCTGTATTACTACTGAGTATAATCTCAATTATTGACATTTACTGTTTATAGCAATGTACTGTCTACTGTATTAAACATGATTGTTGTATTTATGTAACTGCCCCCTGTGGGACCATGATTGGATTAATAAATATTTGAATTTGAATTTTTTGAATTTATAGCCCAAAGTCACTTACATTTAGACTGTGCACCTGAAAATTTGCTGTCAGTAGTGCAGCTAACTACTGAAATTTTGAATATTTCATCTGCAAAATCAGTTGCAGGGCCCCAAGATTTTTTGCTCCAGGCTACTAAAACTGTTTTATTAGGGGGTCCAGCAAGCAATTTCAGCATAAATGTCTCTGAGCTGACTTGCATCTCTACTTAAGACACAAGGTAGACTTGTTGGTTAGGTATAAATGCATTTATTGTACATATATACTACATTATTAATACATATTTGCAACATATGTAAAGTTTCACACTGGATCTGAGATATAGGGGACAAACAAGAACATGATCCACTAAATAATAATAATTATATTTATATTTTTAGAAATATAAAAACCTTAAACTATGTCCTTTTTCTTTTTTTGTGTATGTCTCATTTATCAATCATGAATGTTTGTATTGTTAATGATGCCTCATGTGGGCCCTATGATTAGGCAATAAAATATATTCTATTCTATTCGGTTACTGACCTCCTACTATGCAATTCATTTAATACAAAAAACACACCTTCGGGGCCCCCCTTCAATAAGGGTACTTATACCAGTTTTAAATGGTATTTGGTACCTCCTGATTTTAATGAGTATTGTATAAGATATTCATGAAAATGCTCAAATTTTATTACAAAGTATCGCCTGTAAATAGTGATGTACAAGTACACTTGAAAAATATTAACAGCTGTGCACCTTACCAATGGATCTAACAGCATCGTCCCTTGGGGGTTTTTCGTCTAGAAGCAATTCAAGTCAAATTGATTTTCATATTTATTTACCTGCAGTAGACAGGAGAACTTAAATATGTTCTAGACTTCATTAACCCTTAGTGGCTTTTGCAGTTGAATGAACTTCAGAACAATGCAAGTATTTTTGTACAATAATATTATTCTAGTTTATAATTCATGATATATATCTATATTTCTTTATATTTATACACATCAGTATTTATATACTTGCATTGTCACTGTATGTGAACATGGATTACGCATTGTTATCTGCTGTGCTTTATCCAATAAAGAATTATTATCATTATTATATATTGTAACATCACTTTGTTATTTTGTGTGTTTATTACTATAAGGTTAGAGTTAGGGTTAAGGTGTTTCAACAAAATTTCAGTTATATTGCCAATGTGGATGTCAGTTTTATTAGTGGAAGAAAACAAGAGTACCCTAAGAAAATTGCCAACCAGTGCGGCAAGTCACTGACAAACTTTTATCACATAATATAATGTTGTATCGAGTACACTTCACCATGAGCAGGATTTGAATGTCTTTCTTATAGAAGCAATTCCCAGTTAAATTGATTTTTATAAGTAAACATTCATTTTTGGATTATGTGAGTCAGAGTGTACAGGACTTTCAATATTTACCAGTACCGCCTCTTATTGAGTGGACTGTACTTACAGAATTTATGATTTTTCATTTCCCTGCATTAGACAAGAGAAGAACTACTGGTATGTTCTATAAATAGACTGCAGGGTCCCTTGGTGCCTTTTGCAGTTGGATGAACTTCATGGTACATATGTATTTATACATCATAACACTACTTTGTTATTCTGTATGTTTATAATCATAATATGCTGTATATATGATTGGCTATTGTAAAAACATGCCCTTGTGGGCCTGTGATAAGTAATAAATAAAGTATCTATATCTATCTATTTATTGTCGGGCAGATTATTTTAGCAAATTTAAACTTTCGCTTGGAAGAACACTTATTTGAAAGGAACAAAACGGATGAAAATACCTTCCGTTTGTTTGTACTTACTGGTAGTTATACAATCATAAGAATTTCATTATAATACAGTTAAACCTGTCTAAACTGAACCTGATGGGGAACAGCTAGTCTAAACTGAAAATTATGGGGACCAGCTAGTCTAAACTGAACCTCATGAGGACCAGCTAGTCTAAACTGAACCTCATGGGGACCAGCTAGTCTAAACTGAACCTCATGGGGACCAGCTAGTCTAAACTGAATCTCATGGGGACCAGCTAGTCTAAACTTAACCTCATGGGGACCAGCTAGTCTAAACTGAACCTAATGGGGACCAGCTAGTCTAAACTGAATATCATGGGGACCAGCTAGTCTAAACTGAACCTCATGTGGACCAGCTAGTCTAAACTGAACCTCATGGGGACCAGCTAGTCTGAACTGAACCTCATGGGGACCAGCTAGTCTAAACTGAACCTAATGGGGACCAGCTAGTCTAAACTGAATCTCATGGGGACCAGCTAGTCTAAACTGAACCTCATGGGGACCAGCTAGTCTAAACTGAACCTAATGGGGACCAGCTAGTCTAAACTGAATCTCATGGGGACCAGCTAGTTTAAACTGAACCTCATGTGAACCAGCTAGTCTAAACTGAACCTCATGGGGACCAGCTAGTCTGAACTGAACCTCATGGGGACCAGCTAGTCTAAACTGAACCTAATGGGGACCAGCTAGTCTAAACTGAACCTAATGGGGACCAGCTAGTCTAAACTGAATCTCATGGGGACCAGCTAGTCTAAACTGAACCTCATGTGGACCAGCTAGTCTAAACTGAACCTCATGGGGACCAGCTAGTCTGAACTGAACCTCATGGGGACCAGCTAGTCTAAACTGAATCTCATGGGGACCAGCTAGTCTAAACTGAACCTCATGGGGACCAGCTAGTCTAAACTGAACCTAATGGGGACCAGCTAGTTTAAACTGAATCTCATGGGGACCAGCTAGTCTAAACTGAACCTCATGGGGACCAGCTAGTCTAACTGAACCTCATGGGGACCAGCTAGTCTAAACTGAACCTAATGGGGACCAGCTAGTCTAAACTGAACCTCATGGGGACCAGCTAGTCTAAACTTAACCTCATGGGGACCAGCTAGTCTAAACTGAACCTAATGGGGACCAGCTAGTCTAAACTGAATCTCATGGGGACCAGCTAGTCTAAACTGAATCTCATGGGGACCAGCTAGTCTAAACTTAACCTCATGGGGACCAGCTAGTCTAAACTTAACCTCATGGGGACCAGCTTTAAGATTGATATAAACAGCTTTATTGGTTTATACAGGATTCTGTTTAATTCAGGGTTCGGTTTAGACAGGTTTCAATAGTGTAACTAATTTTGTCACTATAATTTTGTATTATTTAACAAACAATCAAAATTTTCAGCCCATGAAAACAACCAGCTATGATGCGTTGCCATGGTAAGTTGGTAACAGATGAATAATATACTTTTTGTCATTTTTCTGGATCAAAACATGACTTTCATCATCATATATTGATTGAACTAATTAAAGGGAAACTTCACGATTTTTTACATGTTAGCTAAATATGTTCCTGGTGATATAAAATACATATTCACAAAGTTTTATCGACATATTTCCACAAATAACGAAGCAAATCGCAAATTTGTAATTTTAATTTCTAATTTTTCAACCAGGCTGTGATGTTTTAACCTGATAATGCATTGTGGGATTGAAATTTAAAGTCTGGGTTGCTGATGTTAAATTCGCTTCATTTAAAGCACTCGGAGGACTGTAATTTAAATTTAATAACCATTGGAAAATTAAATACTGAAGTGTACAGCTACGTACCTTTTTGACAAACAACTATTTTAAATGAACAAAATGTTTCATTTCCTTTATATTTACAACGGAAAGAGTGTTTTACAACAGTCACCTATATTCGCTATATCGGATCCCTTTTACAATTATGTTCATTTTGTTTTACTGCTAATGTGCTGAAAAATATAATGGATAATTTTGACAACGCGTAACTTGTGTATTGATTTCTAGAATCTGTTTTAATCCCTTTCGGGATTCGAAGCCAGAGTTGTTTTCTGATATTGCCTGCCTCCAAATCCACAGCGGCTGGGAATGATGAGCTGTATCTGGCGTCATAGGTAGGTGATCATGATTCTATTTACATTTTTATGCAGCAAAATATGTCTACTTTTGAATACTCCGGCGCTGGTTAACACGACATTGAGGTGCAGGCGTAATTCACACCGGTGTGAGGCGGGGGTACCTGAAAAAATTTCCCGAATAGTACTATGCATGGTTGATAAGGGATTCGGAGGCAGGCAATATCAGAAAACAACTCTGGCTTCGAATCCCAAAAGGTATTAGATTGTGTTTGACCTTATAATCATTATTCGGCATGCTGTTTACTGTTATTTTGATCTCCGCATGTAGATGTCCGCTTGGGTGTTTTCTAGCCGGAGGGTAAAATTATACAGGTGTAAAATTCAAGGTGACCGGATTAATCAAATGGGAATTTGAATACACACTATTTGCTTTCCAAGACGAGTTGGTAGATCGTTTATTATCTATTAAAGATAAAATATTCTTAAAACATTAGAATAAATATAATGTTGAAATAACAGGAACAATTTTTGTTTTAGATGATAAAAAAGTATACACCATCCTTGAAATTATAAGTTTTCATTATGAGAGGCACCAAATTGGCCTAACTATATATAGCTGTCTCATCATAATAATTTAACGATCGATGTTCATAAAAGATGTTTTAATTTTAATTTTAAATAAATTGATTTAGGGGCCTAAACATTTAGAAATGAATTTTCCTATTTAACAATAAAAAAAAAATTATTATGATTTTACTCAATCATTATTTTAACAGTCGGTGTTCATAAAAGATGTTTTAATTAATTTAATTTTAATCAAAGGATTATGATTTTACTCAATCATTATTTTAACAGTCAGTGTTCATAAAAGATGTTTTAATTAATTTAATTTAATCAAATGATTATGATTTTACTCAATCAATATTTCTTTACTTTTCTTTTGTTCAACACATGTTGTTTGTTTGGGAACATTTCTATATAAAGCACCGAAATTAACGTTTTAGTTATAGCTTAAATATGTTGAGCTCAGGTAGGGAAAGTGATGTAGATTTCGACGACTATGGAGAGTTTGGTTACCAACTTGAACCAAAATATACGGAAGAAGAACTCGGACAAATGGAAGAGGCAGCGAGTGTCCAACGTCGGGAAATCGAGAACAACCCACGTAAAGAACGACACAAATTGGTGCTCATGCTCAAAATGCATTTCACTACCTATGCCGTTGGAATGCCTGTGCTGCCATGAATTTTCATTGTTTGATGGTCAATTGGAACCCAGTGACTGCATTACCGATAACACCAACTTTAGAACAGTTTGTCTCAACCCTGTTGTGCTTGAAACAAGCTATATTAGTTTTTTGAGGTACAAACGTCACAGAGGAAGAGCTCCAGATGTATTAACTAACCGACAGAGTAGACTCATGGCTTATCGTCAGTTTGTTTGTTGGGTCAGAAAAGGTCAACCACTTGGCAAGAAATACAGTGACCCTACCAGCCTGCGTTGTCAAAACTATAAGGGAAGAGTTTCCGTCACCAGATGGAAATTATGAAGGTTTTAAAGAGTGTGTATGTGAAAGTGATATATCAGATTCTGACTAGTTTAAAATAAAATGGACATAATTAAACTGTAACTAATATGAAGATTTCAATTATATACCATATATTATTTATTTATTTATTTATTTAATAAAATATGTTTAAGCATATTCAGTTTATTGTAGTTTACAAAGGTAGTATTTAAAGAAAAAAAACTCTTTGCTCAGTGACCCCAAAAAGGCACAAAACCTAAATATATGATTTTTTCAGCTCGGAACCCTGTCAGCAAACTTGACCTATAATTTTGATATCCACTGATATTCATTTAGACAAAGTTCGGAAGAGATCATGATCATGAGCGGTATAGACAGATGAAGGGCAGTCAAAAATTAAAAAGAGATTACATATGTAAGCCACACCAGATTTACTTCTTGTTCTTCGGATTTTGTGCTAAAAACGTTGTCCAGAGCGAGCAAATGATTTAAAAATGTTAATTTCTTTTCCCTTTTTTGTTTGTCATTTTTGATGAGCGAAACGTAAAATATTATGTGATATTTTTCATATATTTTCAGAAGCGAGAGACCATATTTTAATTTTAAATATTTTATTCTTCAATAAATTAAGGCAAATAATTCCTGAAGTAAGAAGTGAAATGCGGGATTTACTTATTTTTATCTTCATTCTGAAAACAACAGGTACATTCACACCGGTTCACTCAGCAGGGTACCTAATATTGCGTAACGAGTTTAGGTCCACACAGGAAGTCGCCAGGCAGAATATTCAAGTGTCATTTTACATCCGGTCGACGGGACTCTGACCGAATACCTGAATACATGTGTCACAATATTTGGCAATAATCAGAAACGCAATGCACATTTTGTGACCAGTTAACTAACTAACTTTATTAATGCTCAATTTTACCCCTAAGGGTTGAAGGCATGTACAAGGAATATATACAAACAACGTACACAAGTCAAATAGACAAAAACATAATAAGAACAGAAAATAAAATGAAAACAAATTACGCTACCTGTGACTAGAATTATGAATAGCAGATGCAATACACATTTTAAAGGTTCTAATAGGTGATCAAAATACACGACCCTGATCACGTTGAAGTATACATTAGGAATGGGTGCATATTAATGCACACTGCCGGATCAAGGGGGTGTTTGACAATTTAGTAAAATTTGTGTATAAATTGGGTAAAAATTGGCAAACAAGAGCCTGGCACGTTTTCAAAACTGCTGGATCCGTACCTAATGCAGCAATGATTCATGGGCTATTTTCACAAAAAATCTTAAGATTACCATTGATCGTAAGCTATATTGAATTGTTCATTTTTATCTTGATTTTTTTGTGCCCCATCAGAATGATGTAGCAACAACCAAAATTATGAAATAAAGCAGGGTGAACAGGGCAGTTTAGAAATTCTTCTTGCAAAATAGACAAAAAACCATTTGTATGCAATTTTTACTTATAGAAATAGAAATAGAAATAGAAATAAGTTTATTAACCAAATCAGGGCTCCAGGAGGGAATATAGAAATAACAATTATGATTGATACACAACAACAATACATCAAACTAAATATTCGCAGTGAAATATCAATAATTGTGAAGAACAAATTTTTTATGACTATTCTGAGATTAATCAGAAGGGTCTGCCAGTTCGAAAGACGTGATTAAAATAAACAAAAAATGTTTTCTTTACGCAGAGACATATTATATGTTACGCTTTGTTCAAATCAGAAATAACCGTTATGAAAACAGATTAATCTTTTTACTGTTGGTGAATGCAAATATTGTATTATAATAAACAAATTATTATATTACGTAAGAGATGTACCCTGAAGTTTTGTATAATAAACTTTAAAAGTATTTAAAATACTCATCGTCTGTAATTGTCAAATGAAAACTATTACAAATTATATATTTACATAATCCTCTCAATTCAACAATTGTATGGCTTCCTACCCTGTAACTTTCTGTGCTTTTAGCTTATGTGTATCTTTATTGTAGGGCACGAACGATCAATTACAAAATGGCGACTTCTATGTATCGTTGACAGAATTTTAAAATCGATTTCATTCCCTTATCCAACATAATAAAACGCTAATATACATATAAACATCAGGAAAAACATATAAAAAAATATTTTTTTTGCGAAGTTTCCCTTTAAGGTAACTTAAAAACATATACCAAAGTCTATTAAACTGAATCCAAAAAGGTTTTTATTCAAAGGAACTTGCTGCAAGGGTTGGGATTCAATTAACCGGTTTAACCCTGCCACAATTTTGTGTCTGTCCCAAGCCAGGACTTGGATTTCAAAATGCAACGTCTCATGTCATGGTCTTTTTTGTGTACAGTGAGTTCAGTCAAGATGAGAGGTGATTGTTCATTTTGTTGATATTGGTGGAATTGATAATCATCACTTTTTAAACTTTCTTTTCATAAAATTTTGTATGTATTCTGGATTTTACAAAACTACATGTATACTACTGAGCAATTCTTAATAGCAATATTATTTTCTTTTAATAATCCCTTCAGTTAATAATAAAAGTTCAAAGGTCAATACTACTGTAACTGTATACTGTCTTAAGTCATTTCCTCAAAATAATTCTTTTATAGTAAAACCTAAATTTTGCACTTTTTTGTATATAAACCAACTAATTTAGACACAAATATCAAAATGATAGACAGGCATATGACAAGTGTTTTTAAGACTTTTTCAATTTCTAAGCCGAGTCTGAAATAGTCCGAGATTCCTCTGTCGTCCGACGGCATTATATATTTTTGTTAAGAGTCGTTGGACGTCAGAGAGCTATACATATGGAAAACAGCGGATTTGCTTCTTCAACTCTGGGTCAGCACATTTCCATGTTTCATGGCTATCAGATTTTATTTTCTATCAGAAACCCTTATATAAATCGCTTCACCAATCATTTTTCTATTCATTCATAACCATCTTACCCTCAGAAAGTGGTGTTACACTCCATTGCAGCACAATTTTGCCTTAGATCCTATTATTCCGCCATTTGACTTCCATTTTTCAAACATTTGTCACGTGACTACGAGAAAATTACGATTACCGCAATGTATCATGGGAGATGATTTGCATATAAACAAACAAACAAATATTTTGATTGCCAATAATAGGTGCCTGTTAAGGCAGAACAATTAACATAAGATTTAATACAGTTGATTATATTGATTGGTAATGATTTTAACAGCAAATTTAGTGAATTACAGATAACCATAAGAAAAAAAAATGTTGTAGTACCTTGTCCAAAAAGGGGGAACGTAATACATGCTCTTTCCGAAGCCCGTTGGTAACACTCTGCCATTGAATCTTTTCTTTCCAACACATTCTGTATTATTTCCTTCTGCTCTGCTTTGATCTGTAGATGGACTGTTTGTCCTGCAGAATACGCTTAAATGTATCGTCTTCCATGTGATTTGAATGTTGTTTACGTATGCAAATAATGCTCCAAATAATTTGGCACGCTGCATTAATTAGCTCCCATCATGCAATGCGTTGCTGTCATCATTCAGTTAGTATCGCGAGATCACGTTTGTAGATTCGAAAATGGAAGTCAAATGGCGGAATAATAGGATCTAAGGCAAAATCGTGCTGTAATGGAGTGTAACACCACTTTCTGAGGGTAAGATGATTATGAATGAATAGAAAAATGATTGGTGATGCGATTTATATAAGGGTTTCTGATAGAAAATAAAATCCGATAGCCATGAAACGTGGAAATGTGCCGACCAAGAGTCGGAGAGGCAAATCCGCTGTTTTCCGTATGCATAGCTCTCTGACGTTCAACGGCTCTAGCAAAAATATATAATGCCGTCGAACGACAGAGGAATCTCGGACTAAGTCTGAAATAGCTCTGAATAAGATTTCACAGGATTTCGGTAACTTGAATATGTCTGAATAAATGAGTGAACAATGAAACAAAACAAAGAAGCTTGACCTAACTGTACTTACATTTGTAGCTTGTACATCATACATATGTAAGTTAAAGAATACAAGGTGTCTTTGTTTTAAAATGGAAACCAGATTTCTGGGTAAACCCATTTAAATTATTATTTCTATTGACAAAGTATTGTACAAATAAAATAAAAAACAAAAAATCCCCAGTCTTGCTGGTTCAGCAACCAATTAGTTTATTTTGGGTCAAGTGTAGTGAAGTGTGAATTCGGTCAATCGTCCAGTACATGCATACTTGAGAAATTATAAAACTTGTACATGTCCCGGGTCATATTTACTGGTTTAATCCTGAAAATATTTTCAATATAAATTGGCGTACAACATTTTGTTTTCAACGGCTACTGCAGCAGAGTATTAGCTATTTATTCTAATTTTGGTTTATGAAAATTCCCGGTAATTTGATCCGATTCCATTCGTGATTTGTTTTACGAATACACGTTTCTTCTGACATTTTGATCAAATTAGGCCCATAAAATACACGTATATTTATCAAACGTGTAACATTTATTATGACAGTAAATTGTGAACACAAGACAAGCAACAAGAACAAAAATAAAATCTTACCAGAACATGAGAAGTGCAAACTAAACAAGGTTCTTTTCTGTTGTCGTGACAGTATTTGTAATTTAATTATTGTAAAGTGTTCATTTACCCTAATGGTAACCAGTAACACAAAACATAATTTCCGCTTAAAATTTAATCATACAATGTACAAAAACTGTCGTGCAAGTTGTTTTGTTAAACGTTATGTAAAAACTGACAAAATTATGTCATGACTCATGGACAAGTAACTAAATCATGAAACGTAAATCTAGATGATAAAATCAACACGCAATTTTCTGGGGGTGTGTTTAAAAAATGACCTTGAACTTGATACAGAATTCGAATACATTTCAGTTGTCATATATTTCATATATCTATATGACTAATACTAAATGAGGATGAAAGGAGAGTACTTACTAAGTTCAGAGTACGTGCTCATAATCTAGAAACCGAAAAAGGAAGATATATAGGAGTAAAAACAGAAGATAGAATTTGCAAATTATGTAACACTGGGGTTGAAGATGAAACCCATTTTCTTCTTCAGTGTCCTATTTTAGAAAACAAGAGGACCCAAATTATTAATAATATTAAAAATGCGAATACAAATTTCAATAATCTGCCAAATAAATCAAAATTAATATGGTTAATGTCATCAGAAGATAATTTTTTAATTAAGAACACTAGTTCACTACTATGTTATTTATTTAAAGAGAGAGATTTAGTTCTCAAAGGAAAGGTTAAGATAGAATGAAAAATAAAAAATAATAATAATAATATTTAATAATAAATAAAATATTAATAATATTAATGAAATACTGTTCATAAAAATACTATATGTATACTATAACCGCCATATACTGAATATGAGTCTCTAGTCAGGGGCGGACCCAGGGGGGCGCGCAATTTTTTTAAGTGCAGCCCCCCCCCTAACTTAAAATCCTGGATCCACCCCTGCTGGTGGTTCTCCCATAATAATGGTGTGCAAGTAAATATCTGGAAATTATGTAAGATTACCATGCAGGGTCAGATTTTATTATTGCATTTATTCATTTGTTATATTGTCCTTCTTTCTTTCTTTCTTTGTTGTAAAACCAATCAACCAATCAATATGAAATCAAATGCATGCAATTCACTTAATTATTCTGCTCAATATATTGGGCGTCATGATTGACAATAAAAGATTTGTATTGTATTGTATCAGCCGTCTTTTCGATGTAAGGTGTTCACTCGAAGGTCCGCGTCGTTTTGACATTTGGGGTCAATAATTCAGATACTGCCCAAGATACCACATTGTCAATGTTTAAATCCGCCTTCGTCTGTTAACCGTTCGGATTTAGTTTTAATATTATAAATACCAATCATTATAAATCTGTTGGTACAATACTTTGTATCAGCTCAAGTCTGTTGTGTGAACCAACATCTAACATTTAGATTCAAAAAAAGAAATTTTAAACAAATAACAAGGGTTGAATTTACATAAACAAATGTATTACTTTGGGAGCGACTACATTGTGTGCATTACGTCACGTTATTTGTTGCTGTTCTTTCAATTGTCACGTTACACTATCAATATTACAATACAATCGTCCAACAACGCTTCTTTTGAAGAAATGGACAAGAAGAGTTTGAAGATACCAAAGGGGTAATCAGAATATGTACATCGAATGAACAGACAACAATACAATACAATAAGCTTTATTTAAAGTCGGAAAGAATCAAACAATCATAACACAAGCTCTAGTGAGCTTTTAAATCCGACATAAAAATATGCATATAGGGTAAACCTATATTAAGTCGGACGTTTTTGCTATATCATTTGCGTGTTCCTTATTAATTTTCCGACCCTTCCGTACAGAATAGTCAGTTATTTGAAACAGTCTCCTTATCGAGTTATCGTTCGTGATATCATTACATACATCTGGGCCTGGTTGTTCAAAATACTGGATAAAGTTGTCCACTGGACAACTACTTATCCAGTGGACAGCTAGCCAGTGGATAAAATTGGTTGTTCAAAAGCAAAGACAATGGTTGGCTAGATATCCACTGGATAAAATTTTGTCCAGTGGACAACTCCCATAATTCTTTGCACTTCCTGTGTAAAGGCAATCCAGACCAAAAATAAACAAATAAAAAAGGGTCTGCTAAGTTCAGCGAAATTTCGAGTTATTTTTCAGGCAGTTCAATTTATTTGTTGCGATCTGCAAATGAGTTATGACCAATCATTTTGTTATCTTTGTGTTGGAGCTAGGAATTTATGTCTCCATAGAATTTTTTTCCAAATCATATGGCAATCAATTTTTTGTTAGACAAATTGTGATTAATCACACATTTGTTTTCTAATTAGTTTTACTTACACAGTGTATTGGGAGAAGTTTTTTTAAGCGAAACCTTTTTTTTTTTCCAGATCATGAAATAATAATCCAAAGTAAATATTTGTTTAAATAAATTGAAGCTAGTTACTTCATTTCTTTCTTAAAAGATTTATCGGTATTGAGGCAAGGGCAAAAGTAATTAAAGGGTGTGTCATTTTGTCATTCATGTCTTGTAGAATGGTGGGAGGGGGGATGTAGATAAAAATATGAAGATATCTTTATTTTACGAAAAACACAATTTTACAAAACTTTAGAAATATTTTATTATGATCCAGTTCAATTATTGTACTTAATGATGCAGTGAAATGGAATCTTACAACAATAAAATCCAAATTGTGTTCTGGAAGACATGGAATCTATTGAAGTGGGCTTGCCTGATATAAGTGACATTTTTGGGACTACGCGCTACTCCCTACAATGTATACATGTAAATATCACGGTTTACAAAATATGTTGATTGGATCTTGGGACATTTAACGTACATGTCTTGGGATAGGATATTTTAATAGAAATCTACACACGTACACTGAATAACCTTTTTCATACTGTTGTCAAAAACAAATAAAATAAATAATATTTATTTCCAACTTTTGAGAGACAGAATAAAAGAATTATCAATTAAAATCTATCCCAAGTCTAAATCCAAAACAACAAACAGATCTAGTGAACAATTTTCCAGAAAAATGTCATTATTAGCCATCCTTCCACCTTTGAGGTTAAAAAAGGAGGGGGGGGGGGGGGGGGGTCCTCGTCACGGTTCATCAAAAGTATTTTTACTGATCAATTGAAGGCACGGTAAATAAATTCTTCTGATCACATTTCACAAAAATATGTAACCCAATGTAATTGACAAGGTTTTTTTTTTTCCATTTCTACATACTCACTAGTCGGGTCTATTTTGTCAACAATTGATCGGTGGATGTGTCCAGTAATTCATGTAATATTGACATCTGGTTGAGAGAAAAAAAAAACAACAAAGAACAAACACAGAAGATCACATTGGAAAAAAGGTTCATAAAAACGTAGACGAGAGGCGTATATTATAAAGAATGTAAAATAAATATGACTGAAAAGGATTCACGGACAATGTCCCCATCACGAGTCACGGCAAAAAACAACAACAAAAATATTGGGGGAAGGAAAATTCACGAATACGGAAAACCAAAAGCACCCAATTTTTTTTTCAATTACACCTCTCTTTAATTTACTTGCACCGCACAACAAATTAAATCCGAAATCAGTTCTGATGGAATGCATGTTTTTTTTTCTCCTTAATTGTTTGTATAACATTTATTTATTTACATTTGTATTTAAAATCTGTCTATTTATCTTAGCTCCTGTTATGTGTAATCTATTTCCAAAAAGGGGAAATGCTATTTTTGAAATTGAATAGAGGAAAACTTCATGACAACAAACAAAAAATCTCAATAATGTAATTCAATTGGCGATCATATTTATCCACTGGTCAAAACTTTATCCATACCAAATTAGACTGGACAGAGTTGCCCAGGATAAATCATTTTTGTCAAGTGGATAACTTTTGAGCAACCACATTTATCCAGTGGACAGAAGTTGTCCAGGATAAATCATATTTGTCCAGTGGATAACTTTATCCATTGTTTTGAACAGCCGGGCCCTGGTCTTTTCCAAGGTAAATTTTGAGAAGTACCAACAGCTGCAAAATTTGAAGCACAATTACAAGTAAAAACGGGCATTTATTCTGCTTTACTTGATATGAACTCTGAAAATATGACTTCAGAAACTACAGGCACGCATAATTTTCATGAAATAATCTTTAAATTAGTTGTTTCATGTCCATTTTATTTGATTAATTATATGTTTTAGTCAGCATGAATATAATAAAAACACCACTATTTTCGATATGAAGTCGGACAGGAAAAAATATATTTTCAATATAAAGACGGACAGGCTTTTCTGTAATAACTGCTGATGATGTTTTTAATGAAAAAGTACAAAAAGAAGAAGAAAAGAAAAGAAAGCTTCAAGAAAAAAGAGCTAAGAAAAGTAGAAAGGGAAAAGAAAAAGGTCTTGAAAGAAGCAAGCAGAAAAAGGAAGCAGTCAAAGAAAACAAAACAGAAAAAAGTAGCATAAGGAAAGAGAGAGGAAAACTGATTATTTTTTTAAAAATTAGATACTTTAAATTTGTCCATGATTTTTTATTTTTAGGATTTATTTTTAGTTGAAATATATTGGAAAATCAAAGTCAATTTTTATTTGTTGTGTTTAAATTATGTACAAATAAAAATCAATCATAACAACATTGTTTATTTACTCATTATGAGTAAATAAACAATCAAAATATTGACAATTCCGAATGTTTTGGTGTAACATTTGTTAAAATCTATCCAGAAATGATTTGATAATAATTTTTTGAAAAAATATTGTTTTGGTTGATTATATAGGGATTTTTTACATTTCCGAATACTTTTGACAGATGACTGTAGTTATAACTGACTTGACCATTGATTATGTTCTGACTGTTATGAATTCAAAAATATGGTTGTTCTGTATCAGTCTAGTGTGGCTCAAGTTCTATAACTAAAATTTCCAAAATATTGCATAAAGCTCAACTTAAGCGTAAGACAATTACGAAACCTTTTAGAGCACCTCATTTCACTTATGCTTTATTTGTTATAAATAATTTTTATTTTTGAAAAGTTAAATTGCACGTCTTCATCTCACGTCATAGTAATTAAGACAAGAAACAAAGAGAAAATGTCCACAATCTACATTTGTACACCTAATGACAAGTTTCAGATCGCTCTTCCTTTCATTATGCATTTTCTTTGATATTATTATAATGAACATTTCTGTGGTCATGTCGTGCTTGCTATTGTTCGGGATTTCGTTTGGTCATTTAGCAAATATTGTCAAACTGCTAAAGACGGATATGATGTAAATATACACGAGATAAAACAACACAAAATACCAGAAAATATTAATAAAGAAAAGAGCAACTGTTTAAAACATTAGCTAGAAAATAATTGCCACAAAACCTATGGATTTTTAGCTTTTTGCAGTATTGTGGCATCTTCATATAATTCCTTGAAAAATTGTAGCTTGTATGCATCAAAGGGATTTGAACTTTTATAGGTGCATTTATAAGTGCTGACAGGCTAGTTTGTTACTGTCCGTAAAAGATCTCCAATTGGCAAAAAAAGGAAGGTAGATTTACCCGTTTACCCATGTCTAAACCGTCCGCCCGTCCGCAACACTTTGAGGGTGGATAGTTTGTGTAATCTGTAACTCCAACAGTTTTCATTCTTCATCGTAAAAACTTTGCTCACTGATTGCCGCACACATATTGAAGATGTGCACCTCCTATTATAAGTAGATTTGATATTATACCTGCGTCGTCAAAGGCGAAAGCAGGTCTAGGAGCCGCACAACTCCGTCCGTCCGTCCGTCTGTTTATCCGTCCATCTGTAACAGCATAGGAGGTATCTTCCAAGTTGTGTAATCTGAAACTCAGAGTTTTCATTCCTCACCATTGAAACTTGGCACACTGATTGCCCATTTATCGAAGATATGCACCTCGTATTTTCAACAGATTCGAGTCAATATGTAGGCGACGCAGGTCCAGACTCGACTTTGGTCTTGTTCTTCTAAGTGTAAGCAAGGCTAATTTTATCAAAAGACACATACCTGAATACAAAATTAGTGTATATCGCTTTTTAAATAATATTTTTAGCTTTATAAGATAAAAAAGAATCAACATTTTGTACAAAGTAAGACAAACGAACAACAGAGTGAAGCGACTGTCCGTCTTACTATTTAAGTGTCCGAGTTCACATAAAAACTGTCCGACTTGCGGTCAAATTTGAAATGGTAATATTTTGCTCAGATAAAACTGGTATCCAGTATCCTGCTCTACGAGTGACACCCGTCTTGTTACTCTAGTTATAAATCCGGTGATAAGTCAATGCATGTTTATATACTGGATCAGAAATTATGAATCTACGTTCATGGAAATGTTAATACGTGATACATTAATCTGTCGGACGAACGAACAAATATGAATGAGTGAACATTGAACAGTCTTTTCCCTCTGCATTCCAATCAGGGGCGTAGCTACGTTAGATCCAAGTAGGCAGGTGCCTAAGCTTGTCCGTCAGTAAGAATGTTTTTAAACTTCATGCTTTCAGTGTACATTAATTGAATTTCAGAACTTTTGATTTAAAAGAACAGAAAGTTCCAAGCCACGTGGTTTAAAGACTTCCCTTGGATGCGTTACTCTTGTTTCTATGGATGCGGTTGTTTGTGCATATTGCTTCCTATTTGCTGTAAATGAGCGTTGTAGATGATAAGCAAGGGAGACTACTCGCCACACTACATGCAACAAATCGTGACTTATACAAGGCTTATATCAGTGAGACGCGTGAAATCCTACTGAAGGTCGACTATGGGCGATGAACGATTATCCACTTTATCACTTATGCATATACACATATGGAAAGACAAACAAGTGCCCGAAAAAAGGACGAAACTGCACAATGATCAACGTGAAAAAGACAAAACTAAAAAAGTGCTCCGGAACGTGGCTTCGTGATCCCTGCACCAGCCAAGTTACTCTTTGTGAAAGTCTAATGAAAAACCATCAAAAAGGACGGAAGAACGGCCAATTGTGACTACGGCGACCATATTCGTGGTCATGTTTGGTTCAGTTGCTTCCTTATTTGTAGCATCCCTCTAGTGAAGCCTGACAGGAAACACAAACTCTTGAATAACGTATGAAATGCGAAATGTATACTCCATATGCAGGCCTGCTGGAATGTTGCTAAATATAAATGGAAAGTTCACAATGGGAAAATTGAAATCATCTCTCTTATCGTAGACATTTATTCTCAATCGTCCGTTATTGTTATTTTCTATGTGTAGGTAAAGAACTGAAGCAGGCATAGCTGTATATTGGTAGTATCCTTTATTTCCAGTTCTATGTTATTAATGATATCAACATACTCAACAAACATGGAATTGCAGTGAAATTACATTATCTGTATAGCGGAAAGTGAAAATAAAGGATAGGGATTGCTTCTTTTCGTTTTTCTTGAGAAGCCCCTATATGAAGTCTGTTTCATGCGAAAAGCTTTTAGTTTTGAGTGAGGAATAGGTGTCAAATGAGAACATATATAATTTATTGCTGAAATGTGTATACCTGGTTAAATACCATTATTCTTATGGACACTCACTGTAAAAAAAAAGTGGAACTTTACACTAAATATGGTGGCAGCTCAGCTGCCACCAATATTGGTGTAACCTTTACCCTCTATATGAGGTGTGACATAACTCTGCACTAGTGTAACATTACTCTTAAGTGGTGTAACATAACTCCTAAGTAATGTAATTTAACTCCTATGTGGTGTAAAATATCATCTGTATGACAGGAAACTTTACACCCTTTCATAAGACAACTAACACCAAATTATCTGTTAGTCACATTACTTATCACCATATCTAGGGTAACCTTTCACCAAAACTCATAGAGTAACCTTACACCACCCTTCCTGGAGTAACCTTACACCACCCCTCTTGGAGTAACCTTACACCAAACCTCACAGAGTAACCTTACACAAGTATATGAGTGGCAGCAGAGATGCCACCAAATATAGTGTAACTTCAAACCAACATGCATTTTTTGTTTGCAGTGTATCAATTTTCTTTCACAGGTTACAAAAAATAAACACTACAGTAAGTAAATGAGTAAAATGTCAAAAAGAGGAAATTGTGTCAAATCTATAAAAATGAATATGATTAAATTGATGGACTTTCTCAAGATTTCTAAATTCAAGTTAATGTTTTTCTTGTGTTCTGAATATTGATTTTGCTCATAAGAGAACTTTTCGTTCCTTTATAGGTTGTTGATATTATGATTTGTTCGGCCCCTTTCATCTACTTTAGCATTGTCGAAAAAGAGACATGTTCTAGACAATGGCTCTAAACCAGTTCCCAAATTTTCTGAGTAAGGAGCCAACTAGCAAAGAGGCTTGAAACATTAAAATAACAGGTTATGTGTATCAATATTTAATATAACAAGTCTGCATTGTTCCCCGACTGCAAGTACAAATTAACTTAAAAAAACATACTTTAAATACTGTATTCATCCTATTAAGCACCCCTGCTCCTATAAGCGCCCCTACCTAATTTACCAACAAAACATGAATAAGTGCCCTCTAAGATCATCATAAATTATCACTTTTTTTTTGCAGAAAGACATCAATATTTGCTATCTTCGCCATGATTTTCAAACCGGAAACACAACTTTAAAGGTAATTCTGTATTGGAATCAGTTTCGGACAGGTAAAAAGTCTGGATTTTGCTGATCTCAATAAGTGCCCCTGTTTTCAATTTTGTTTAAGCCCTGGGTGCTTAATCAGACAAATACGGTAGCATACATGTACAATCACATAAATATTACATCAAGTTATGATCAAGTCCCTTCATAGAAGTCATGTGGTCATACTCTATTACAATAGTATCTTGTAAGAACAGTGAAACTTCAAGACTTACAGCAAAATAAAATAGTAGGTATAAAAACGGATTTGATCTGAAGAGTGGTGAAATGGCATTAGCGGTCCTAAACCCATCCCAATTTTTTATTTTAAGGTGGATCTCCAGTTATAAATATGGCTCCTTTTAGACCCTCTTATCTCCAAAGCTGTAATTCCCTCTGTAAATCAAAGATACATGCTTAATATTTAAAAACTTTACCAAAAAGTAAAAATCTTCATGCTTTTGTGAACTTATTCATTAATTGCAGTGTTTGATCATTTGACTTACATTCTGATTTGTTTCCTAATGTGTTCAAACACTGTATATGTTGAAAGCTGTCGTCAAGAGGAACCAAATTTTAAAAATCCCACCAAATTGGATGGAAAATAAAAATTCTAAGTAGTATGTAATAGTGTGAAAACTCTGAAACTGTAAGAGATACTTAAAGTCTGTTAAACATACAACTGAAAGCCCTCATCAAGAAGAACCAAATAAAAAATCCCATTCAAACTGGATGAAAAAATTTCAGGTACCATATAAAAGTGTGATGTTTGGCCCCTTCGGCCCCTTATAATTAGAAAACCCCGACAGCTACCTCAATTCTGATTGGACAAATCAATTATTACATTCTGTAAGGAGAAAAACTTTGACGTCAGTCTTCCATAAAAGACATGTTGTCGCCTATGTTTTTGCTTCCGAGAAACCTCAAAAATAGAAGTGACCAAAAATTGTAATAGGTGTACAACTTCACTCCCCACAGAAGCATCTCTGCAAATTTGGTTTGTTTCTGTAAAGTAGTCTAGGATGAATTGCAGATTAACAATATAACATCTACTGACCTACTAAATGGCAAGATAAAAAAAACACATTAAAAATGACAAAAGAAAAATAAGAAAATATACATGTATGGTGCACATCTACAATATATCCATGCACTTTTAATTACCAGAAGGGCCCACAACCTCCCAAAATCAATACCAATCTGCCTTTAGTGCCAAGGAACCTATCTTGTATAAAATTTCACAAGGATCTGCCAACTACAACTAAAGTTTTTGCATGGAAATGAGTGTCTACAGACAAAATCGATGCCAAAGGCCACAATAGCCCATTAACCAATAAGCTACCACAATTTTTTAAGGTTGTATAAAAAAGAAAAACAAATCAAGGCTCCAATAGTCTTTGGGCCAGATTAGCATAAATCAATATTATAGCATCATGTTGCATCTTATATTCTATGTACAGAAGCAATACAAAAATGTTGTATCTGAATACATGTATGTGTAACATTTCATCAAAGGTTTATGCCATCTATCATTTATTCATTGTTTTACAATCAACATTCATTTACTCATTGCTTCACAAACATTTGAACAGGTTGGGTACAATGGCTGAAACGGCATATAATATGTAATTTTGCATATTATTGGACAAATAGTCTATATATTTACAGTGTCATTTTTTTCAATTTTGGATTTCAAAGTTTTTATTGAAAAGCACATTTATCTAGGTAAAAAGCAGCAACTTTTGTTTTGAAACTTTTTCTGTAACGATTTTTGAGGCTATGATCTCCTTAACAGTTAAGTTAAACAAAAAGTTACTAAACAAAAGTTGCTGATTTTCACATACTAGTAAATAAATGCACTTTTGAATAAGAAACTTTGAAATCCAAAAATTGAAAATTTTGCACTGTAAAATTATATGTCATTTGTTCACCTATTATCTGCCAAATGACCCATTATATGCCCTTTCAGTCATTGTGCCCAGCCTGTTTAATTTTTTCTATGTTTGTCTCCATTCATTTACTCATTGACTCACATACTTTATAAGTTTTTCAATATTTGTCACCATTCATTTACTCCTTGTTTTACCAACAACCTATGTCTAAGTTAATATCATCAATCATTTCTTCATTGCTTCACAAACATTCTATTTTTCTATGTTTGTCACTATTTACTCGTAGTTTTACAATCACCATTCGTTTACTCATTGACTCACATACTTTATAAGTTTTTCTATATTTGTCACCATTCATTTACTCCTTGTTTTACAAACAACCTATGTCTAAGATAATGTCATCAATCATTTCTTCATTGCTTCACAAATATTTTTTTTTCCAAGTTTGTCACCATTTTCTCACAGTTTTACAATCACCATTCATTTACTCATTGTTTTACAATGTTTTTCCAAATTAATATCTTTAAAATATTGTTTAGCTAAAACACACATATCTATCAACTATAATTACTCTTTTGAAAGTTTCATATTCAGAAAAATATGCTAACAACAGAAAAAAATATAACTTGCACCATTCATATGTAGTCATAATTCTTTATGACATAGTGTTTATCACTGTTAAGACCATTGAACTAATTTCCTTATCCAACACCTAATTAAAATTCAAACAAATGGAAAAGCTGTCTTATAGACAGCAAACTGGGTTTTCCATATTTTGTGGAAATATTAAAGAACCATAATTCTTGATTTTATAGCTATAAACACCATATTGAAATTTGAAAAGACCTGGTTAAAGGATACTCAAGTTATTGAACTAAAAATGAAAAACAATGACATTTTTTCAAATAAAAAAGAACCACAACTCTTTTACCGCAAAGGGTAAAATCATCACATCAACTTGACTTTAAAACCATTAACACCATATTAAAATCTGAAAAGATTTGGTTAAAGGTTACTTTATGGAAGAGAAAAGGAAAAAATTATGTTTTTCAAATAATGAAGAACCATAACTCTTGAACCACAAAAGGTAAAATTATCAAAATCAACCTTGACCTTGATTTTATAGCCATAAACACCATATTAAAATCTGACCAAAACCATATTTTCCCCCCTTTTTCTTCAAAATTTAATTACTTTTTACTGTATGTTTATGTAAATATTAATAACCCTACCTTCAAAACCTCCCCGAGGCACTTGAACATCTGCTATAAATAAGTTAATAAAGGTTATAACAAATGTACCGTACTCCAAGGTGTATTCAAGAGGGAAAGTCTACAAAAACCGAAGAGAAGCTTAACCATATTAACCAGCGGAACAATTTGAAAACAATTGTCATATTCCTGACTTTGCACATGTATTTCCTGAAGAAAATGGTGGGTTAAACCTGGTTTTACCGTGCACCAAACCTCCCATTTGTATTACGGTGATGAGTTAAAATGGCAGAATTTGAAAGTTTGTCTGCTACTACATGTAAGTTGTGCTTTGAAATTGAACACATGATTCATTATAACAAACAAAATGATTGAGTCAGACACAATTTATTGAATGGAAACCATAATTTTTAGTGTAAGCCATAATTGGGGAACAACAAAAGTGAAATTTGTCAAACTAGAACTTGACCTGGTTCCTTACATCATATCCAAATTTCAATCAAATGGTTGATCCAAATACAAGTAATCAAAAGGAAGCCTCAAATTTTAACCTTTTGTACTTTATAAAGGGGCATTAACCAGGGGTTACAAAAGTGGAATTTTCAACTTGACATGCCTTAAGTGGCTGCAAAATTAGGATTTTTTTCTAAGCTAAATATGGTGTTGGATGAGAAAATGAATCGAACAGTCTTTCTAGTGAAGTACATTATAAATGAAATACACATACAACTTTATCCAACTTCTTCGTCAAAGTCTGACCAACGACAGTTTTACCAATAAAAATCATAACGAGGTGGGGAAAAACTAAAACAGACATCTCTATATTGTCTATTTACATCTTCAAATTGTTCTTTGCTTACAGAATTGTTTATTCCACAATGAACAGTTAACAAAGTTGAATGACCGACTTTCAACAAGCCTTTTACATGATCTAAATCTAGCATGATACCAGAAATATCAATGTGAACAATTGGAGGTTTAATAACCTTGACCAATGTTTCTCCATCCAAGTTTGTAAATCCAGCATTTAAGTTACTTAACTGATTACAGAATTTTAGATTTTCAAATTCTTTGACATCAATTTTTTGACAAGAATCAAGAACCAAAGTATCCAAATTATATAAATGTTTCAAAAATGATAACTTTGAAATCTGTGTACCTGAAAGATCTAGATTATTATTATATATAGCAGACTGAACAAAATATTTGTTCATACAATGGTCCATAAATTCAGTGCTTTTGTCAAATGTACATGTCATGTACGGTAATTCAAAACAATGAAAAATCCTAGCATGTTTCAATATCTTTTCTATTTGAGCAGGATCCTGGAAAATTGGTACTTCATTTACTCCTAGAAAAAAATAATGTTGCAATACATGTGGATGACTATGTATGAAGTTATACATATATTTATTTACTCGAACAACATTCCTCAATAAAGATTCAACTCCAACATATAACAATACTCGTTCCAATGCTAAATCTGGCAAATTCAGCAATTCACTCATCTTTATTTCTAATAAAATACCAAAGCTCTAAAGTATTATAATTATCTTGCAAAAATGAATACATGCATGTGGAAAATATATGGACAATAGAAGTACATTTGGACACAATGCAATTTTTATAGTTGGATCATTTTGAATATCAAGTGACTGACATCCCCTCAAAAAAAGAAACATACAATGCATACATAAATTTGAGTAAGAGTGATAACTTTTTTCAGCACCTTGCCACCTTTATTTTCTGCAATGACATGCTGTATAAATTGCCAAGAAGCTATATTGTCCTGGTAGTATTCTATGTTAAAAATGTAAAACTGGCTGCAAGTCAGAAATAATGCCTCTATAATTTCCACTCCATTTATTACCACCTGACCTTCAACAACAACATTAAAGGTTTCTGCATCATGTATGGTTTTACCAAAAGGCACAATGAATAGGGAGGTCAGACATTTTTCAATTTTATTTACACAATGGCAAATTCTGTAATTCTGTCTTACATTTGAAGACAGCTGCAGTGACAATGCACTAGAACACTATTATTTAAAGTGAATTATTTAAAAGGTGACATGTTGAAATAAATAAATAATGCACATGTTTGGAGAAAATTCTTCATATGTCACAATTTTTTTATATTTAAACTGGACAGAAGCGACCAAAATTGAATGGAAACTTTGGAAATGGCACCGCTATTTTGAAACTATTTCTTCCCTTAAACACATGTTGCTGACCAGTTAGACTGAAAGTAAAACTCTTCAGAAGTGGATAGTAGGCTAGGTTTTAATAATCTCATACAGTTTGATGAGAAAATTCAAAATTTTTATTTATACGTTCAATTTTATGGGTAAAATTTATTCAATTTTGGTGCCGTTTTCAATTTTCCCATTGAAATGCATGGTAAAAAATAATTTTAAAAATGTGTTTGGAAACACATGTTGCTGACGAAACAAAGACTACAACTATGCAATTTCTTTTAGAACAATGTCTAAACTACATTTATCAAGTACAGTTTCATTAGATTTCATTATTGTTTTCAAATAATTTCTGATATTCTATTTCTTGGTAAAGACAGATAAAATTCAAAATGGCCACCATTATAAAATATAAGTGGTCATTTTCCGAACTTCAAATTGTCATAACTTTTGAACCGCTTAACAGATTTTAAAAAACTAAACACCACTGTAAATATCTTCAGGAGATCTGATCATTGGTGTGTAATTTAAGATATTTTAACACATTTTCAAAAAAAGTCTGACCCTCCTACAATGAAAGCAAGAAATGGTGTCCTTGGTATATCTCCTTTCAGTATGTCTTCTTTTGTGATACTTTCCTGAAAAAAAAAACTGCAGTTCTTAAACAGATGCTAAAAGATACCCTGTCATATTTTATAATCATATTCGAACTAGATGCTCATGTGAGCCTATATTGCTCACCTGAATGTAAACTAGCCCACTGCAGCTTTAGTAATTGCATGTACTAGAAGGCGCTGTATTTAAATGATTTTTAAATGTTTATGTATCATCTGGAAATTTTTCAAAACTCTTCAGATTAATTTTGTTACTTAAGAACTACAAAATTCTTCTTGTTTTTCTGGGATTAAATGCTAACTTAACCAAAATATAACCACATACACTTAAATCACCAATTCCAAATAGCCTACACTGCAGTTTTATTTTTATAAAACATTTTCTATTTAACAATACTCTTGTATTTTTTGTGACCTATTCAGTGTTCTGCCTTCAAGTTTTAGAGTAGTCAGATACAATTCTGAAAGGAGACCATTGATGCACCATCCATGCAAATCTTGGTTCAAATCGGCCCAGTGGTTTCAGAGGAAATGATTAAAATGTGAAAAGCAAACAACAACGGACGGAAGATGACAGACACCCAGTGAAGACAAAAGCTTACATGACCTTTTGCCCCAGGGCCAGGTCAGCTAAAAACAATAACAATCACACAATTTCACGCTATATAATTTCATGGCCTAATCTTCACAACCATAAACACACAAAAAATAGTACTTGACAAGAAGCTAAATACATGTACAATTGGGGAAAAGATGTACATATAGACAGATGGAAGGACATCACATAACAACCAACCACTGTGTGTGGCAGGGTATTAGCTCATCATTAAAATTATAAGAGAACAAATAAAGAATGTTAAAAGCTTATAAGAAGGCAACTTTTCAGCTGATGTTTTCATCTCTATCATGTCCACATGATTGATATTTTCTTTCATTAAGCTAGCTCTGCACTATCATCTGTTTGTTAGTTACTAAACTTTAACACATTATCCTGACTGTAATCTATCTAAGGAATTTGCCAAAGAAGTTAAGCAAATAATAATTTGCAGAGTGAAGACTTTAACCTTTCTATCACTGAACTTTCTTTTATTTTTTTAGGTTCTTTTACAAACAGTGAATGTTTAAAATAAAATGTAAAATTGCTGTAAATTCAGAAATTATTATGATGTTTTATTAATGTGAAAAATGATACTAGATGACCATTGCAATCATCAAAACTTGCATGTGTCTACATTTTCTAGTGTTACATTTGTATTCTGTTTTAAAATGAGCAACAATCACAACAATCATGATAAGAGAAATCAAATAACCATCATCTGTCAAAAGATTTGCAATAATAAATGCATGCAATAAATTCTGGATTTACAGTAACTAAAATTAAGACAATGTTACAAATTACCTATATGTGTAATCAATGTATGGAAAGTGTGAACCAATACATGGTTGATTGGTGTATGCAAACCGATAAAACTATTGAATGGTGTTATTTGTGAACCGATAAAATGGTTGACTGGTGCTCCAGGTAAGAACACTAATCAACAGTTTTATCGGTTCGCAAACATCAATCAACTATTTACCAGTTTGCACTTTCCATACACTGGTAATCATAAAGTTGAATAATGAAGTGAATTACTTCCTTAAAATGTGTTCTGAGATTCTCCAATTGCAATAAGTGATATAAGCAAATGCATATTGAAGAAAACCAGTATACCTTATCAACTCCTTCGGAGCATGGGTATAATATGATAAGATTTAAATTGTTTTGAAACTTACATCATATACTCTGAACATACCATCACTTTTCTCTCCTAGCATCTCTGGGATTAACATGATAGCTGTTACACATCTTTCATATGCAACCGCCTTTGGTGTTTGTTCTTCAAGGTCATTTATTGCATCTTCCATTTCCTTCAGATGTTTTGTAATATTTGAGCTTGCTTTTGGAAAGGATCTTTTTCTAGCAACACTTGTTAGAATCTTGTCTGACATTTTGAGTTTCTTTCTACAAGTCGCTGATGGTTCGTCAGACTTCCTACGCACATTTTCAAGCTTGTCCTTTATACAAATGTACCACCCATCACACCCATTGCCTATTTTTTCACAAAGATAGGGAAACTTTTGAATAATAGCCTTTGCAACGTCGTATACTTGATGACATGACGGATAATATGCATAAATTGTAATCTGCTCTGTAATGTGGTTTAGAAATTCATGTTTACAATTCCAATCCAGCATAAGTTTCCTTTGTAAGCATTTCAATCAACTGTTATGAAAAATTTTCAGAACATATTGTAAATATTTTTGGCCAGGTAGACTGAACGATGACTGAATCACTTACTTCATCAATCTGCAAGTTAGCTGATGCAATGGTAATGTCAGATTCTTTAGGTGCAGACAAGCTTTTATGCAATGTTGGATTTTCAGTGGGTTCCAGGCAAAATTTGTATCTTTAATTTATCACAATCCTGTAACTCCTCATTACAATTGATATCAATAAATTCTTCCCAAGTTTTATCAAATCTTTGTATGATTATGTCATCCTCAATATTAAATGATTCCTTTATTATATCTTTCACTTTTGTCAGTTCAGTCTCCTCTACACTTATGCCTTTTGCATGAATTCCATATTTCACCAGAAACTTCATCATGTCAAAACATTATCTAAAATAAAAATAAAAATTGCCAAAAAATGCCATTGACTAGGATTAATCCGTAAATTAACCACTGAAAAATTCTTAGTTTTTTTTATACAACTCGAGGCTCAAGGGATCCTGTATCGCTCACCTGACCTCATCTTCGCTAGCCAAGGGTTACGATCCGCTAGATGAGTAGAGCGGATCGTAACCCTTGGCTAGCGAAGATGACCTGACCTAAATAAGCTATCCATAGACCCCTGGAACATGTTTTGTACCAACTTGAATAATCATGTACCATTAATGATTCCTGTCAATTATTGCACTTCCATCGATATTTCTCAAAAATATTTAGTTTACTCTATTGAAACCCATATCAAAATTTAGACTCCCACTGCCAGGATCCCTAGACCTTCATTTGTAGATGTATAAACTTGAACATTCATAATCTTCTTGTGCTTCATTCAAAATCTGACCATTGCTGGTTCTAAAGAAGATTTTAAAAGCTTTTTCCCGAATAAAGCCTTTGTTATAATTTTGGACCCCTATATTAAATGAAACTGCACACGTCGTCATGCTAAATATAATACCCCACTCGCTCCCACTTTGTCAGTGATTTTTGGTGTACTTGTGGATTCATATTTAAACCCCTGAAAAAAAATAAGAAACCCCTTTTTTCCACTCGACCCAAAAATCTTCAAAATAATTTATAGATAATTCAAACCATGTCTGGATCCCTATCATAAAAAAAAATTGGGTAGGGGTTGCTTTAACCCTTGTCTCAGTACAAAATCAATAAAAAGCCCCTTCTGGAACCCCAATTTAAAAAAAAAATTGGAAGGGGTTCCAAACCTAACCAGGCTGGTCTGAGGGCATTAGTCTAATACTATTGTGAAATAAATACTAAAAATGTATACACAACTTCAATATGATTATCTATAATGTTTTTATCCCTTTTTATCCTAAAAAATCAATAAAAACACCCTTTGGAGCCTTAATTTTTCAAAATTTGGGCAGAGGTTCCCCACACCAGCCTAACTGGCTGTTTTGGGAATGTAAACCAACTTATATTGCTGAAAATAAAACATATTTAACATTAAATGATAAAATCACCATTTTCCCATATTTTTCTTCAGTAAAAGGACAGTAAAAATCGGTATAATATGCACATGCTCAGATCATACCCAACCGCTATACCAAATATGAACAAAATCCGCCAAATAATAAATGACTAGTTGCATACACAAGACACAAAAATGAACCATACCCATTAAGCACATTAAGGACCATAACTCTGGCAAGAATCAACCAACCGTAAGATGAATACACATTGGTATGTCCTATTGCAGTTTTCATGTAGACATATTAAAGATTCATCATTTCGTATGCATGTTCCTAAATGTCCAACCAAATCACTCAGTTCAGGGGTTTCAAAGTTTTTTACAATAGGACGTACTTCTTAAATTTTAGGAGGTACCTAAAAAATTAGGCTGAGGGTCGCAAGTGGTCAAGGGGGCGGAAGTTCCTGAAATCGAGCATTTTGTGGACCAAAAAATGTACTTCAGAGACTGCAAAACATCAAGTGTTTTTGAAAGAAAAATCCCATTAACTTTAGAGTTCAGATTTCACCAAGAGTGAAGACCATGCATAATGCCTGGATTCACCCCCCCCCCCCCCCAATTTCTTTATTGAATATTTCAGTTTACAGACTTCAGCCAAGATTATTCATAGATAGTCTGCCATATCTTAAAAAAAACCAAAAGAACCATAAAGAGCTACGGTTCCGCAGCTAGGCTTGACCAAGCCATTGTTATCAAAGCTTAAACTTCTCAAAATTCTTTTGTTGGCTTTGTCCTTTTCTTTTTCACAATGCCTTGGCTTGTGTATTTTTTTTTACTTTATTACCAGTAATTAAACTCATCAAAGACCATTGGCACGGATCAAGACATATAAGTGTCATAATTAATGAAACCAAGGACGTATATAGAATACGTCCTTGATGAAACATATACATTTAATTTGCAATCATCAATCTTTAATAAAATTTATAATTTTAATAGATCAATACAAATATAATTAAACAAAAACAATATATATTGTTACTTTCACGACTTATGTGCAAAAAAAATGTTCGAACAAAAACGATTCGCGGGAAGACATTTATTAACATTTGAATCACAAAAGTTAAATTATTTTGGAAAAAAAGGGGGGTCGGCGTTTTGACATTACAATATAATTCGTATTTGAACCATGTCCGGTCCTTTTTCAAGATTTCTAGTAATTTTCTATCCCTTATCTCCTCGTACCCTCTTTTAAAAATGTTTTTCAGCACACTTTCATTTCTGTGAGCAACCGCGGTAGGGCCCCGTCAAAATATGTAAATAAATTAGCCATAGGTTTTTATTTTTTTATACCGGAAGTTAAACAATATGGACGGAGCTAAGCATCAAGACAGTACGCCCCAGAATGATTCGACCCTGGGTTTTAAATGGATAAAAAAAATCGCACAAAATATTGTGTAGTCATATATTCATAATACATAATGATCATACTTATATTACTGGAGATTACACTAAATTGTGTTTGAACATAATTTGTAATCGGTCATTTGTTTATTTTGAAAGGATGTCAGCTTTGTTCCGGTCCAAGTTATACACAAGGATGAAAAGATATTGGGGCGAAAACATATCTATTTACCGCATGCGCAAACTGCTATTTACGATTCTAAGGTAAAGTTATTTTTAAAACAGGGAATATCCCATCAACTTGGTCGTGACGCTGTTGTTCGATTTGAATGCGAGAATTCAGCAATTGACGTGATCATTAATTTTTTATGAAAAATATTCCACAAGCCTATCGGCCATCGTACTTGTGGTTTTGACCACCGCTAATTTTGGGGGGTTCAGTAATTTCTGCCTGTACTATACACGATCTCAGGCGGGTAAAAGTACCGGGTACCGGCCCACTTTGAAACCCCTGTCAGTTTTGCAAGGTTGTGATTTTTGACAGTGTGGACAAAAAAAAAATTGTGTATGCTGACATTCTGTATTTTGTTGAACACGTGTTTTCTTGAAATGTGGCTTGTGAAAGAGGAAAACCTCCTGAAGGTGCTATAGCATCCTTCTATTCCACATGCTATATTAAAATTTGGATCCCCTCTGTGGATTAAAGATACATTGTATATGCTTGATGTAAGAATTGACACTCAAATCAAATCAATCAAAAAGTTTTATTTAAAGTCGGTACATTTTATAACAATCAACATAAGCTCTCAAGAGCTTTTCAAACCGACATGCATAATAAATTACATAAATTAAATACAGCACAATAAAACATGTCATGCAATACAAAATTAAATACATATCCGGAAAATATTTATGCATACATTTCTGTGTCTTGACCTCTGGACCTCCACAGCCAGTGCCTCTCTGTGTACTTATTGTCATAGGACCAGAAGTCAAAACACAAAATAGATGCAGACATTTATAGCACCCATTACACATACAAGTACATTCATGCAAATTTTAAGCAGTCTATGATCAAGCAAATAAACTCAAAACACATATAAATTATTCATGTACTTTTAAAACATATTCCAAAAATATTCTAAAAACATTTTAAAAAATTTCATGCATAAATAGCAAAGCACTATAATAAATAAAGCACAAGTTAATTGAAAAGCATACAAAGTAAAATATGTATATACTTCTTAAAACACACTCTAAAACATATCTTAAAAATATTCCAAAAATATTTCAAGAATACTTTAAAAATATTCATGCAGAATAGCCAAGCACTAAAATAAAAAACTAGAATAAATGAAAGTTAAACTGAAAAGCATACAAAAGCAAGAAGGCAGCAGTAAGGCAAATTTCATGCAATGTCTATTCTAGAAAAATTTATACTAGCAGCAAGCATTGCAGTGGCACGAGTTGCCATTCCATGAGTTTATTAAATTTTTGAATTGATTAAAAGATGTTTGTGTTCTAAAGTGGTTTGGCAACTCGTTCCACAGTTTAGCAGCAGCATATCGAAAGGATTTTAGACCATACCTTGTCGTTCGTACTGAAGGGATTTCTGTAATGTTGTCGTACCTAAAACAATATTTAGTATCTTTAATTTTGATTAAGTCATGTAAATATGAAGGACTTTCTTGATGTAGAATTTTATAAACCTCAATGGCCATAGTTCTCAGTCTTCTCACTTTTAATGTTGGAAGTTTAGAGACTATTAACAAGTTTTCATATGTACTATTATAATCATTATAAATAAATCTTAGTGCTCACTCCTGAATTTTTTCTATTTTATTTGTATTGGCTTCACTACAAAAGTGCCATGAAAGTGGACAGAAGTTGAAGTTAGACAATATGAATGAATGATATATGGTTAATTTACCCAATTTATTTAAATATTTACCTAGCCTTTTTAACACATTTAACTGCCTAGATGCTTTTTTACAAATGTTTGAAATATGAGAATTAAATTTAAGTTCAAAATCAATTGTAACCCCTAGTAATTTTACTTCTTTTTCACATTTAATTTTATTTCCTGCTAAATCAAGAACAATATTTTTATCCATTGATTTTTTGCCAATAGCTATGGCCTGAAATTTATCAGGATTTGCCTTTATCTGGTTACATGAAAACCATTCTATTAATGCCAAACTGTCTTTTTCTAAATGTTCAACTACTTTATCAATATTATCATCTGCATGTGCGAGAGTGTTGTCGTCTGCATAGTTATAAAGTGTGCTGCTTGTGGTAAAGTGAAAAATGTCGTTTAAAAAGATGTTAAATAGTACAGGACCTAGAATTGACCCTTGTGGTACGCCTTTGTAGATGTCTTGCCAGTTACTTAGTGTGGTACCAACTTTGACGCATTGTTTCCTGTTAGTAAGGTAGTTTTCAATTAACTGTAATGCAGATTTTGACATGCCATATGCTTCAAGTTTCAGTAATAATAATTTGTGTGGTAGGCAATCAAAGGCCTTGGACAGGTCCATTAGTACTGCTGCAATGTATTTATTTTGGTCTAGTGCCTGTTTCCCCATCTTCTATAATTTTTAGTAGTGTAGTATTGCATCCGTAGCCCGATCTGAAAGCTGACAGAAATGGATGGAAGTGATTGTTAAAATATTCTGTTAACTGTTCGTGAATGGCCCGTTCAAAGAATTTTGAAATAACAGGAAGTATACTTACTGGTCTATAGTTACTTTTGTCTAGTGCATTGTTCTTCTTGTGTAGTGCAACAACTTGTGCTTGTTTTAGTTGGTCTGGAAACACAGAATTTGTTATTGTTTTATTTATCATTTTTGTTATTGGTTTTGCAATTACAGGTTTAGCTAGTTTTAATAATTTAGCTGATATACCATCTCTACCTGTTGCTTTTTTAACATTGGTTTTATTTATTTGTTTATGTACAAATTCATCAGATATTTCTTTAAATTCAAGATTAGGTATATCTTTTTTATTTTTGTTAATTTCAATGATACTAGGATGATTTTTATCTACAACAGTTACATTTCCAATATCTTTTGCCACATTTATAAAGAAATCATTAAAACATTCTGCTACCATGTTTTGATCATTTATGATTTCATCTTTTTCACAGAGTATGATATTTTTAGTAAAATGGCTACCTTTGTTGGTAATAAACGGCTTGATAGTAGGCCAAAAATCCTTTGATTTGGGACCACCTATACATCTTTCAAAGAAATAAGTTTTAATAGACCTTTTCTTAATTTTTGTAACTAGATTTCTCTGTTGTCTATAATTTTCCCAGTTACTCTTAGTTTTACATTTATTATATTTATTATGCAACTGTCTTTTTTTGTATACAGCTTTTCTTAATTCCTTATTTATAAATGGTGCTGGATTTTGACATGGTTTTCTTTGCTTTACTGGGGCATGTTTATCTAGTCTGTATGAAAGCTTCTTCAAAATCTGAATACATTTTGTTCACATCATTTTGATCAGTTATTTTATCAAAATCAATTTTATTTAGGTCTTCTGTAAATTTTTCCTGGTCAAAATTTTTAAAACTTCTAAAGCATTTTAACTCTTTTTTGTTTGATGGCATATTACCTTTTATTTGTATTGATATAATGTTATGTACATCACTAATACCACAGTTATAATTGTTGGTATTCATACAATAATTTGGTTTGTTAGGAAGTATGACATCATTTAAACTAGGCGATGCACTTTTTGTAAAACATGTTGGATCAACTACCATATTTGTTAGATCAAATATATCACAAACTTCTTTTAAAGCTGTACATTTTTCATTTACTAACATATCATAATTTAAATCACCAAGAATTAAGAAATTTTCATATTTAGTGGTTGTTTTATCAAATGTTTTGGTATAGTCTTTTGTAAATTCTGAATCAGATAAAGAGGGTGGTCTATATAAACCTGATATTAACCATTTTCTATTGTTTATATTAATTCCTATACATATTGATTCTATAGTCTTGTATTCTAAGTTCATTTTTCTATCACAAGCAAGGTCAGACCACAGGGCCTTGTCACTATCCAGGTAAATATACTATCATTATCAATGTATAAACATATACAAGGGCGGACATCTTTTTTTACCCCCGCTCGCTTCAAGTCGTGTTTGTTTTTTAAATTCCTTCTAATATATTCAAAACCCTGTTTGGTTCAACTCCCAAGACCTTATTCTTTTCAAAAAATATCATGACCTCCCCTCGACTACCTCTTGTGAAGGCGCAGCGGTCGTTTTTGTCAGGAATTCGCCCGAGTAGAGAACAACATGGACCCAAAGTGAAAGTAATTGCGCCACCTAAAAAAAACCCGGAAGTTCGGAACTCTCAGGGTTTTAGCTTTGAGGTAAGGAAAATACCGTTAAGATTCAAACATCATTAAACGAGCGGGACGATTTGAAGTGAAAACTGAACATTTTTGACTTGTACATACAATGAATGATAAATGCCATTTTCAAGGCTTTTTCTTGATTGCTGTCCATTTTCTTTAATTTATTATTTCGTCTGTTATTTCCCGCGGTATCTTATACTTAGAAACACGATAACTAGCGAGAAAACCAAATATCGAATGGTAAAACCCCGAGAGTTCTGAACTTCCGTTTTTTTATAGGTGGCGCTATTACTTTCACCTTGGGTCCATGTTGTTCTCTACTCAGGCGAATTCCTGACAAAAACTACCGCTGCGCCTTCACAAGAGGTAGTCGAGGGGAGGTCATGATATTTTTTGAAAAGAATAAGGTCTTGGGAGTTGAACCAAACAGGGTTTTGAATATATTAGAAGGAATTTAAAAAACAAACACGACTTGAAGCGAGCGGGGGTAAAAAAGATGTCCGCCCTTGTATATGTTTATACATTGATAGTATATTTACCTGGATAGTGATAAGTCCCTGTGGTCAGACCTTGCATAAGCTACCAATCCACCACCATACTGGTTTCTGTCCGCGCGCCAAAAGTGGAAATCATTTACTTTGAACTGAGTGTCAGTGAATGTCTCATCGATTTTAGTTTCAGCTAGGAACAACACTGTTAAAATCTTTACTACAAATTCTACATATCATTGTGAAATGCACTTTGGGACAACTGTAGCTTACCGCCGTGTCAACTTGAGGTGCAGTACGTTCGCTTCGGAAGTGTTACATGCGGTCAAAATTGTTGTATGCTTTTCTCCAAAGGAAACAATGATGAAGCATAAAGCGCATCAATAACTCTGATAAAAAAAACAACGATCGATAACTCTGTTTCCCGCCGTAACACGAATCGTAGAATTTTAACACCAATTTCGGTGTCGCTTTTCTCCTTACTCTGCCGCAATGTGAACCCATGGCTCGCACTGGACCTGTCAAGTCTCACACAATTATTTCATACTTTTATGCTTATAATATTTTATGTTTCATTAGATTTACATATTTAATTGGTTCTGGGATTAGTCAAAGCAAGGACGAATATATACATATTTAGCTTGCCGGAAAAAAAAAAGAGTAAATGAGAAAAAAAGATAATTACCATCCTAGTTCTTTTATTTCTGTTTATCTTCTCGTGAAGATCAAGATCAAGGTCGTGTACGACCACAAAAAAAAAGCCCAGGTAACAACAGAGACATAAAACATATATATGTCTCCGGTAACAACGATCTTTTATTGCGTAATGAATTCTGTTTTTCTTTTCTTTTTCTGTCTGAACAAGCTGACAAAGGTCAACTTCCCGAACGAACATGTACAGCTCAGCGATCTGATAATTATACACCAGCTATATATATGGTATGAAGGCGAACTCAGCGCCTGCGGTGTGTACACGCACGTCTAGATGGCATCGTTACACTGACAAGGCAAAGTGATCTTGTTACAATGATTTAGTTCATAAACTTTGGAGTTAAGTTTACATTACTGATTAAAATCTGTATCATTTTTGCGGAAAGATTTTTTATTTAGGACAGTTGACACCATATAACATTAAATGTATGTTATATGTGTAAAGTCCAACTTAACTTACACCACTTACTTCGGAAACACCTCTTTTTAAAATTATTTACGCTGTAGATGATGTAACATAACACCGATTTTTTACAGTGCTGCATGAATGTATTAAAGATGTGATTATCAGTTTCTTGATTATATGTTCCCTATTGATGTTCGACCAAAAAAGATGGAAAAAGACCAAGAACATAGGTAAAATCCTCCCAATACTATCTTTTACGAAACAGTAGAATACTTGAATCAACTTTGTCACTGAATTCCATATAGTAATCCTACAGTTTTCTTTAATATCATGAAAAATTTGAAGAGTGCCTTTGTTGTTGGAGTAAATATGTGAAAAAATAAGCCAAATGTAACTGATTGGGTTACGTAAGTGTGTTATTCTTTCAATACAATACATGTTTCATCTACGATATGTGTAAGTTCAGTGTTTTCTAGGTAAAATAGGCCTTAAAATCACTTTTTAAAGAAAAAATTGTCACCGCCTCCTTTTGGCTCATCGAAAATGATCAAGCATTTTGGCACCGATTCCTTTCAAACCAAAGAACTTGTACTAAATAATCAATAAAATGTTCTTTTTTTTGCTACCGAGTATTCACTTTTTCATTTTTGGAGAATCTTTTGTAGCTGGTCAAATTGTGTGTGATTTCTCACTTTATTGAACGCAAATTCACCAACTCCGATTTATACATGTATTACTGTATTTGTCACGAAAGAAAGGAATACGTGCCATTCACTTGAAGGAAGTGTTATTCAATATTGCAACTAAAACTACGATTTTCGTTGAAAAAAATGTGATCACATGTAATATCGCAGTACAAAGTATCAATAATGACCAGACATTACGAACGGAAAAGTGTTTTCAGTAAAGGAATTCTCTTTCTACTTCAAATTCGTGTATTTCTATCGCCGGTTGGCCTGTTTCACACGCTCTTGTCACTTTGTTTCGTTTAATGCTGCATTACGCTTTCATTAGAGTGCGTAAAACTGATTTTCCGAAATAAACACATTATTAAAGAGTTTCGTGATCTATCAATTGAGTGATAAATACTTACATTTCAGTGGTTAATGACGAAAAGAAGGTCCGGTGTTAATCAAACTTACATTGTTTTTACTGGAAGGAGTCGTTGTAATAACCGAAAGTAATCGAATAACGCCGATATTTACCGAAAGGAATTGATTTGATCCTACACCGTGAATTCGCGACATATCAGAAAGGGGGAGCAATTCAAGATGTAATTTTGATTAGATTATGTTTTTAGTACATATACAGAGACGTGCAAAAAATATTAAGTCACTGTAATGTTTTACTGTATATTTCATATAAAAAGACATTTTTTTCAAAACATTATTGCAAGATGAATTTTTGTCCGATTATGATGAAATTTTTACCAACAAAGACATTTTTAAATGTAGTTTTACACTGTGATTTCAGCATAATTTTGTCATCTAAGGATTTTAAGAGTTCACATGTTGAGCACAAAACTAATTCTGAACGTCAAGAAGACAATACAATTAAAGTACTTTTGAAGACATATAATTTAAGTTTGTGTTTAAATCGTGAATATTTAAAATCTATGCTTCCTAAAAATATGATAAAATAATCATAAAAACTACATAAGTGCTCGCTTTTGTTGGTAAAAATGGCATCAAAATCGAACAAGAATTGACTTTGGAATAATGTTTTGAAAAAATGTGGTTTTATATGAAATATATAGTAAAAAATTACAGTGGGCTCATCAATACTAACAAAAATGCCTAGTGGAAAATTTATTTTAAAGGGGTCCATATTTTTGCGAAATCTAAAATGGTATTATCTGTATCTGTATGGGTACCAGGGGCGGATTTAGAAGGGGGCGTGCGGGGCGTGCACCCCCCCCCCCCCCCTAAAATTCGCAAAGCATATGTTATACAACGTTAATTAAGGAGTTCAACAAACAATTTTTTCATGAATGGTTAACTCGTGACCTGTAGTAAAATATTCCTACACATTGTAAATACACGTTGGGTGTGTTCGTTGATTCATATATTGATTCGCCGACAATTTCCGCTTTTGTTTGTCTATAAACAAGAACGGTCGAATCATATGTTTTCAATGAATGAATCAAACGACGAAAAGAAAAGCTCCATCTGGACGGGCAGTATTAACTAGAACCACCCGAAAGGACAAGCACCGAAAGTACAGACCAATTAGTGAAATGAGGAATGCGTTAAAATTAAACCAATAGTTCTTTGAAGGGTTAAAATATCGTGATCGATCAGTCATGAGTTGAACAATTCGCATCACGGTTGTTCAAAAAAAGTTTGACTTTAGGTTCTTATAATCTGACAAAAATATACTGTTAACAATTATCCGACAAAATTAAGACTCAAAATCAAGTTTTTTTGGTCTGATAAAAATGGTGTGGTTGGTTCAAAATTGTCGTTCAAATAAATGTCTGTAATTCCTAAAATCCCCAGAGCTTCAGGGGGGCCTTGCCCCCCCTGAGCCCTCTACCAGGGTTATACCCTGGACCAGCTGGGAACCTTAAGCGGTCCCCAGACTCCTCGCCTACTCACGCCCCCCCTAACCACAATTCCTGGATCCGCCCCTGGGTACGTTGTAGAATCCCTGCTGGGCTTTAATACAACGGGTATTATTTTGTCGTTGCTGAATATTATTCTTGTGAATAGAACCACATAACTTTATGTTTGGATTCTATAATGCTAGGCCTTTGGTTAATTGAGTTTGCACTATTAACAAGTAGAAAAAAAACCACTTTTTTACTGAAGAAAAATACTGAAATTCACTATTTCATCCTGTTGTGCAACGTATCCAGAATAACGACACTGGTTTTATCTACTTCCATTTTTAACGCCCCCGGAATTGAATGTACATAATTTATTATTTATATTGTTCTAAGCGACATTTCATGTTTCCTGATTTACCCAAAGCCTGTCAACTATTTTACATATTTATGATTTACCCAAAGCCTGTCAACTATTTTGCATATTTATCAAGCCTTAAGGTAAAGCAATTTTAATATCCAATTTTCGATAACACGAATAAAGTTTAATCCAAGATGTAGTTTATTATGCAAAGCATAAATCACAGTAGTCGGAAGTTCTATCAATAATAAGATATAGGGGCACCCCGAAGATCGCTGCCCAGCGATCTTCGAGGTGCCCCAGCGATCTTCGGGGTGCCCCTCTACCTTATTATTGATAGAACTTCCGACTCCTGTGCATAAATATATCTCGAAATCTCAAGACGTCAAGTCTCAACAGAATTCACAGAGATAGTCAAGGATTTAGTGAAGTTAGTCTCAGAAGGACTATTTTTAAAGTTCTGCAATTAATTGTGTATATCACAGGCAGAAAAGACTATAAATATTAATTCCCTAAAGCCAGTAAAGGTCTATGTAAAGAAAATGGGAGGGAAAAAAAGAAAAGTTCTTAATAATAATCAAAATGTAAACAAATCAACTTAATTTTTCCTGAATGACATTTACTTCAAAATTGTGATATTTTTGGGAGGCAGGACCACTGGGATATGTCCAATTAAATATTTTTCTATCATATATCGGTATGCTCAAGTGAAAAAACAAAACTCCACACTTGCACATCTTGCCCTTGGGGGCCGTCATCTGTTCACATTTTAAACTTCTACTCTTAAACAGCTTGGCTAAATGAACCGAAATTTAGTCGGAAACATCTATGGAAAGTCCTCTATAAAGATTTCTCATATCATTCTGATCCATTAAATAGCATGGCCATCATAGGCGATTCTTGTTTCTGGTTGGTAAATTTGTTAAAGAAATCTTCTCCTCTGAAACCGCTTGGCCAAAATGAACCGAAATTTGGTGGGAAGCGTCCCTTTTGATTATCAATTTTTAAGCATTGTGGTTGATTCTGATTCACAGTGTTGAAAAAAATTAGTATGTTTAACTTTATTCTTTGTTTTTGACTTTATACTAAAAAAAACATCTTGCAGTTTTATACCGTACTTCACCAAGTTGTCTTCAGGTACTCAATCAATGCACACACTTGGACTAGTCTTATTATTTAATATGAGACAGGCAACCTGTTTGAAGGACGAAGTCCTAAAATTTCAATAATACGATGATCCGTACACGTTAGCCTCACCGGATGCATTTACGAACAATTTCGATGATACTGACATTTGATAATAGATTTGACCAAATTGATGAAGCTGATTGCATGTTCATATTTCAGATTAAGCACCAATATTCCTTTTGAATCATAGCCCATATATTATTCAATGCATTGTTACGGGTTTTAAACAGATTTTCATGACCCCATTCTAGTCACTCTGTGACCTAGATCTGGACACAATTTCGAACGACATCATAATAACTTTTCTAGTGTAAATTATTTAATGACAACTGTTAATATTGAAAGAGCATTCATTCATTTATGTTCACATATCCATTTGTATATAATACACATGAAATAAAAACCTTTCCTTTATTCATATCATAAATGTGTGCCAGTTTGCATTCGGAATTCCTTGGACTCTTCAATGAATAAGGTACATCACGGATTTTGACATTTTGGGATAGATCAAGGTAAGGAAAATGTATTATATTGACTGTTTTTGTTTTAATTTCAATGTGTTCTACATATGCATAGAACCAGGAGATCATATTCTTTCCAATTACAGGCATAAGATAACAAAATATGCGTACATCAATGAATTTTAGCGATAGATTCCAAGTGCAATTGTCGATCGTTTTCTGTTTACAAATATGAAAACCCGTTATCTGCAACATTCAACAACTGCGCATGAATAATTTTCTCCCAAAGCACGAGTAATTTAGCGGGGTATCTATTTATAAAAGCATTTTTTTAATTCATGTTTTGAAGGAACAATTAGGAGACATACTTTTTATTTCGTTCGTAATTGTGTCCGTTCGTAATTTCATCCGGTGAGGCTATTATCTTTTATTTTGAATGAATTGTGTAGCAGATTTGTTATGGCTACGCCGCTCTTCCATCGGGAGTTTCGTAGAAAGAGATTTTTTTATTAGAATTTTATTTCAAGTTTATTTCGGTTTTGTATAGAGTAAATAATCAAAGAATTGGGAATTTTTCATTGAAATAGATTTCTTTTGCGTTTCTAAATTATCAATTGATCTATTTTTTAAGCTTCCGGTGAGCAGATTTTTGGTTATCAATATAGAAGGAAAAATCGGACAGCTTACCGTTAGAAGGACTTCGTCCTTTATCACTGTCCGGACTTGTCCAGTTTATGTCAAGTGTTACACATGTGGAAAGCGATGTTTTGTTTTGTTCTGACTTGTTCTGAAATTGTTACTGTCCATTCTGATGATACATTTTTGTAATTAATCTTGAATAAAAGCATATTTTCGACAACCATATGTTCTAAGCTATATGTATTGTTCTGTTCAATATATTTGAAATTCACTGTCAACAAAAGCCAATGAAAAATTGTGTGTTCTTTTACAATAAATTTGATTCAATTCTTTACTTTTATCATTCATACTCTTAAAGTGAAACTATTTGAGTAATTATAGGAATAAAATACATTTATGATGTACATGTAACTCATTAATGATCGATCATCTGTTGATGTTAGTATAACGATCATCGATTATGAAAATGTTACTGATTCCTATCACATCATTCAATTTGATCAGGCCTAGGTGTACAACATTATGTGAAAGTTTGTCAGTGACTTGCAACAGGTTGGTGGTTTTCTCTTGGTACTCTGGTTTCCTCCACCAATAAAACTGACAGCCACGATATAGCTGAAATATTGTTGAAAGTGGCGTTAAACACCATAGCTTTTTTTTTAATGACTATTTTCAATTTTTCATGTGTTTTTTAGGAAACGGATTAATATAATCGTTACGCTTGTTTCTGAATCCTATGTGTTATTATATTATGAAAAAAAAGTTTATATGTTATTTATCAATAAAATATGTTTAAATCAAACACCATAACCCCTAATCCTCCTTTCAATCTGTTGCCCATAATGCTTCCTAATTTTTGTTTATGTTGTAATAAATTGATTTTGATTTTGGTTCTGTACATACCTCATATTGTTTTATTTTATTTTTTTTCAATATTTAAAATTTTGCACATGTGACCTGCATTTTACCAGTGAATTTAATTTTACCATTAGGCCAAAGAAAAAAATATGTGTGGTCGGGATTTTTTTTTTGAAACCTACAAGTATGCTCCTTCCTCTAAAATCACACAAACTTGTTTCTTTCTTTCTTACTACAGCTTATTAATTATTTGACATGCAGTACAATGTTTTTGGTTCCAAACATTGATCAAATGTACAAGGAAATGAAGAAAACTGTTGAAGTCGGAAACGGAGACGAATTTCCGGATTTTGCCGATCTATTTTTTTTGGCATAAAGAATGTTAGGGTTGGCGGTAAAATTTTAGGGTCGATCGGAAACACACATATTATTTTTGTTGGCCTTACACAGTATATGATAGATGAAGTCAATTATCTCCCTTGTCTAATATAATTGTTTATTATGATGAGATCTCATGTTATTTTATTTTTTTTTGCAATAATGATATTTTTAAAGATTTTGTGGAACCTGCAAATTACCAGTGAATTCTCATTTTATCATTGCATGGTACATGATAGAGGAAGCCAGTTATCTCCCGTTTCTAATTGTTTATTACAATGATATATGTATGCTAACAACTGGGTAGGGTTATATAATTATATTTTACCTGTGATTGGTTTAATTAGCACAGGTGTAACAATAACAGTATATCAATTACCAGGTATTATTGGAGGTGTGTCATAAAAATCAGGAATGAAATATACTCTTATCCGGCATGACATCATATTATGTAATTGACCGATCAATGATTAGCATTTGTGATATAAAATGAAGAAGATGTTAGGAAGTGAAAAGTCAGGCATATTCCTCAGGGCTGGGTTGCACAAACTTCAATTAAATTTAAGTCTCAATTATAACTTAATTAAGACTTAAAATTTACATGAAATGTACATGATATTAATTTACACTCATGGTTTAATTGAGACTTTGTGCAACCTAGTCCTGGTTTCTACAAGCATTATTATGCATAGATCAGACTTCAAGGCAAATTAATTATTTGATATCTTATATGCTAATTAATTCACCTCTGGTCGTAAGAGGTTGACACTAAATCAGGTCTCTATTAATCTTTTCTTTAAATTATATATCATATGACATGCTAATTTTTTTTGGATAAAAATAAAATAAAATTTTTCATTTTTATTAAAATCGAGGTAAAATTTTGAGGATACCTGCTGTTTTCACCTTCAAGTATTAAATGTCAGGATGTCTGAATAAAAGAATTGCTTTACATACTGTAGTTCCAGAGAGTATCATCTGTCCAGTAATCAGTGTTTTAGCACTGAAATGGTTTATTGGATATATTTATTATTAAAATTTAAAGTTCCATACTTGGTATGTGCACTACATTTAGATACACACATGACATACGTATTGATAATTTGTACACATATATCTAATGTAGAAAAATTGGAAGCTGAAGTATTCAAATTAATAGATTTTGACTTTTTTCTGACATACAATGTATTTTTATGCCCATGATTAGATGTGACATATTATTGTATACAATAACTTGTTCATCTGTCTGTCTGGCATAAATACATCTCTTCTTCACCTTGACCAGTTTTCTTCATGCTCTATGAGATTGTTATAGGAATAGTAGACTTTATGTGTACATTTGATTTTGAGATGTTTCTCTTTTGTCGTTGGAGAGTTAAGGGACTTTATACAGGCTTATCCATATGCATACATTAAATTGTATGTCTGAACTGTTTATTTTTATCCTGATTTTGTTTCAAAGATTTTCATTAACTTTGGATTAGTGGTACTAAAAAGAAATTTTTATACAGTTTCCAATGTAAATTTTTCTATGATTTTACAAATAGTTCGTTTGTACAGTATAGGTATTAATAAGTTAATCACAAATTAGAATTTTTGACGTTAATATGGTTAAGTTACTCTGAATGTATAATAAGCTCAAAGCTGTGACATCAAGTGCGCAGTTGCAATGGAACATCTGCATTTATATGTATTTTATAACAAACAAATAAAATATGTAAAATTAATATGAAATTAAGTTATATAAGTAATTTCTTTTTATTGCAAATGTCGAAATGAACAACACAATTTTACTAAATGTTTCATATTGCTTCTGGTATCTGCTTGTTCTCTTTTCTGAGACAGTTAAATTAATTATACCCCCCGCAATGAAGTTGTAGGGGGGTATACTGGTTTCACCATGTCCGTTCGTCTGTAGACAAATCCTATGTCGTACGATAACTTGATTTGTGTTTCTTAGAATCTTTTAAAATTTTATCAGCTGTTTACTGGTGAAGAGAGGAGGATCCCTTTCATTTTTGACAATTTTCACTTTTGCCATTCCAGAGCTATTGGACTTGATATGATGGAAAATAGGATTTTTACCCTATGTCGTATGATAACTTGAGTAGTGTTTCTCAGAATATTTTGAAATTTTATCAGCAGCTTACCAGTGAAGAGAGGAGGATCCCTTTCATTTTTGATGATTTTCACTTTTGTCGTTCCAGAGTTATTGGACTTGATATGACGGAAAATAGGATTTTTACCCTATGTCTTATGATAACTTGAGTAATGTTTCTCAGAATGTTTTGAAATTTTATCAGCAGCTTACCGGTGAAGAGAGGAGGATCCCTTTCATTTTTGATGATTTTCACTTTTGCCGTTCCAGAGTTATTGAACTTGATATGACGAAAAATATGATTTTTACCCTAGATGTCGTATGATAACTTGATCATGAGTAGTGTTTCTCAGAATGTTTTGAAATTTTATCAGCAGCTTATATAATTACCGGTGAAGAGAGGAGGGTCCCTTTCATTTTTGGTCAGAACAATCAGTAATGGTTTGGTTATGGAAATAGGTTGGACAGATGTGGGGAGCGGGGGGTATATCTTAGTGAGCTGTGCTCACAGTAATACTAGTTAGTCAGGTGCATTAGTAAGGAAAGTGGATGTACATGTATGTTAGCATGGTTAGCAATGAAAAGAAATCTATGTGAAACACAGTAAAAAAATAAAGAAAACATCCTTTATTTCACAGTTACTATAAAGTGTTCAGTATAACTCATGACTCAAATTAATTGAACTCCCGATGAGTCAGTAGAGGAGTGAGATTTAGGACCCCTAACCAACAGATGAGTGGGTGAGCTCCTTCTATCCAGCACTCAGCAGATGAATATTTGATTTAGCCCCCATGGCCACTAGCCAACAGATGAGTGAAAGTGAAAGTGAGCTCCCCTTAACTTAAGCTGACAGATGAATCAAGAGAGCCCCCCCCCCCCCCCCCCCCCCCCTTAGCCAGCAGATCAGTGAGAGTGAGCCTCCCCTTAGCAGATCAGTGTGAGATCCCTTAAGCCAGCAGACGAGTGAGAGTGAGTTCACCTAGACAGCAGATGAATGAGAATGAGCTCCCCTAGGCAGCAGATGAGTGAGAGTGGGCTCTCCTAGCCAGCAGATGACTGAGTGAGTTCCCTTTAGCCAGCAGATGAGTGAGAATGAGTTCTCCCTAGACAGCAAATGAGTGAGAGTGAGCTCCCCTTAGACCAGCAGATGAATGACATTTAACTCCCTTAGCTAACAGATGAGTGATAGTGAGCTTCTCCTTAGCCAGCAGATGATTGAAAATGAGCTCCCCTAGGCAGGAGACGAGTGAGAGTGAACACTCCCTAGCCAGCAGATGAGTGAGAGTGACCTCCACTAGCCAGCAGATGAGTGAGAGTAAGCTCCCCTTAGCCAGCAGATGAGTGAGAGTGAGCTCCTCCTTAGCCAGCAGATGATTGAAAATGAGCTCCCCTAGGCAGGAGACGAGTGAGAGTAAGCACTCCCTAGCCAGCAGATGAGTGAGAGTGACCTCCACTAGCCAGCAGATGAGTGAGAGTAAGCTCCCCTTAGCCAGCAGATGAGTGACAGTGAGCTCCTCCTTAGCCAGCAGATGATTGAAAATGAGCTCCCCTAGGCAGGAGATGAGTGAGAGTGAGCACTCCCTAGCCAGCAGATGAGTGAGAGTAACCTCCACTAGCCAGCAGATGAGTGAGAGTAACCTCCACTAGCCAGCAGATGAGTGAGAGTGACCTCCACTAGCCAGCAGATGAGTGAAAGTGAGCTCCCCTTAAGCCATCAGATGAGTCAGAGAATTCCCCCTAGCCAGCAGATGAGTGAGAGAGAACTATCCTTAACTCAGCATACGAGTGGGAGTGAGCTCCTCATAACCAGCAGATGAGTTAGAGGGAGCTCCCCATAAGCCAGCAGATGGATCAGAAAGCTCCCTCTAACCAGAAAATGAGTGAGAGTGAGCACCCCCCCTAGTCAGCAGATGAGTGAGAGTAAGCTCCCCTTAGCCAGCAGATGAGTGAGAGTAAGCTCCCCTTAGCCAGCAGGTGAGTGAGAGTGAGCTCCCCCTTGTCAGCAGATGAGTTGGAGCTATATGCACTCATCAAATTGAAAGTGTATCATTTATGTGTAAATGATAAATAATGAATTGATATATTGGATACTTGTAATGATAACCATTATTTATATTCAATGTTGTATTATAAAGTACTTGCTTTTTCCATTATTTTGTATGATCAATGTCGTTTTGACCTTTATTTTGCATGTTAAGTGGAAAACGACTGTGATGTAATTGTCATGATTATTGAAATATGATAATGTTAAATCAATTTATCAGGCAGTTGCAACTTAAATGTGTATAGTGTTACGTAATGACACAATTTTATTATTTCAGTGTACATTATATTTGTATATGACAAAAAGAATGATGAAACAGTCTTGATTCAGGTGAGCGCAATTTTAATATTATTGTTTTTTTTTTCATGGACTTGTTTTCAATTCCAATAAGCCTTGGTTGATATTCTAAAGTATTTTTTCATGAACTTGCTTTCAATTCCAATAAGCCTTGTGTTGATATTCTAAAGGTTTTTTTTCATGGATTTATTTTCAATTCCAATAAGCTGTATGTGTTGATATTCTAAAGTTTTTTGTTCATGGACTTGCTTTCAATTCCAATAAGCTACTTATGTGTGGATATTCTAAAATAAATCTCGGTATTATATTAAATGGATATGTATTTCTACCGACCCTCTTCATATTTTCACAAGAATATAAAATGACATGTGTAATAATTGTATGTCTTTTTTTTCTTTAAAAAAAAGTTTTTATTGCCATTTTGAACAATCAATGTTAAATTCAAATCCTTTTCCTGTATATCCTATTTAGAAAAGAATTAAAGAAAAGATTTTGTATACCTAGCTAAGGATGTTGGTGGAAGTTATTTATTGCCATTTTGAACTATGATCACTGTTAAATTCAAATCCTTGTCCTGTATAACCTAGGTAAGGAATTAAAGTAAAAATTTTGTATACCTACATGTAGCTAAGGATGTTAGCAGAAACACTAGTATTTGTTTTCCCTTGACCTTATTTGGGATAAATTAAGCTCAATATTGCAACAATTGATCTAAATATTTATCTTGAGTTATTTGAGGAAACATTTATTCAAATTTAAGATCACTAGATTTGATTGTTTGTTTACATACTGTAGAAGCTAGAACGAGTCGACATTTTATGCGACCAACATTTGAAGTTTTTGTTTCTCAAATACAGTCAAAACTGCCCATGTGGTCACCTATATTAAAAGGTCACCCTTTTCATATGAATTGAGCCTCTTTTCACTTGTCTTATAAGGCCACTTTTTCTTGGTCCCAAGGGTGACCTCTTAATACATGTTAGACTGTATGTACTTCAGTAATAAAACAATTTATAATCAGGTGGACACACATGTATTTAAATCAGGTACAAATGTAAGCCTCTTGTTCTGGATAAGATTATGTTTTGCTGTACATATGTAATTTAAGGTGTACCATGTACCAGTATATTGAATGGTTATTAATATTTTTGTATCCTGCACTTGTTCTATTTGACCAGGCAAATTGCATTGACTGGATAAATTTTGTTATACACTGTCACTAACTGAAATATAGTTTTTTTTCTGGTTCCCATGTCACATGCATATGTTACCTGTTGAGCTTTGGGTACCTAGTCGTAAATCCAGTTCACTTCCTATTGACATCTAAAATATCCAAAGGGGCAATCAATGGATAATTATATAATTTTATTATTTATTTCAAAATATAAACAACGATGGATTAAAGGATAAACACAATATTAATGCAGTGTATAAATATAAAGTTTATGTGTATTCGGTGCAAAACTGGGGAAAGGTTCGATGAACTGTGCCTTCATCCCAGTTCTTAATAAAAGTGTCATGCACATAAACTTTATATTTTAAGACACTGCATTAATATTGTCTATATATAGGTCTATGACCTACATGTACAACATGGACATGTACAAATTTATGTAAATTAATTGAAGACAAAAGCTTTTGGCAAAATTACATGATAGACTGGCAGATGTCTCTTCAGTACTCATATCACTTTTAAAAACGCAGAAACTTTCAATATGTGAGGGTTAGGGTTATTATGTTTAACAATATCTCAGTTATATCGTGGCGGTCAGTTTTATTGGTGGAGGAAACCAGAGTATCTGGAGAAAACCACTATCCCGCTGCAAGTCACTGACAAACTTTATTACATAATATTGTATCGAGTACACCTCACCTGAGCAAGATTTGAACTCACAACGTTAGTGGTGATAGGCACTGATTGCATAGGTTGTAATACTAATAAATCCTACTACTATACGAACATGACCTCTACAGTCCCCATATTGCTTTTAAAAGCACAAAAACTTTCAATATTTCATTTGAATCTCTGATATCAACATCAGTGTTGAAATATAATTGCATCAGCCATTACATACAAAATACATATTTGTGAATTCCAGCAAATTCATGTTTTTTTTTATTTGCAAAAGAACATTTAGTTTGTACAGAGACATAGTGCATATGTTCTCTTTGAGGTTGCCTAGTAACTATAAGACATTCTATAATTGTCAATTAAAAATTTGTCAGAATAATAATTAATATCATTTCTTGTGGCCATTAATTAAGACTTGACAGGAATATTACATACTTACTAATATATTATTATCTTACATAAGACATTAATATATTATTATCTTACATAAGACATTAATATATTATTATCTTACATAAGACAACACTTGTACTTTGTCTACATTTCTGATCCTAGTGTTAATTGTATTCTCAAGTTCTTATATAATAAAAACTATTGCAAGAAAAGTACCAGTATTTGTGTGGATCATAATTATGAATTAGAATAGAAACGTAGATTTCTAATTACGTGTGCATGATACTTTTCTGGAATAACCTTCATCAGGTATGCTCAAAGTCAAAAAATTGGAACTCCAAATAATTTAGAAATCTTTAGGAGTAAGAAAACCAAAGGGCCTAACCAAGATAGACAAATCGGCTAAGGTCACCTATCCCTAAGGGAAGAAAACTATTTAGAAAATCTTATGACGTCAAGAAAAAAAACAGTATTTCCCTGGATGATAATGATAGGGTTAGGATTATGGTGTTTAATGCCACTTTCAGAAATATTTCATTTATATCGTGGTGGTCAGTTTTATTGGTGGAGGAAACCTCAGTACCCGGAGAAAACCACCGACCTTCCGCAAGTCACTGACAAACTTTTATCATATAATGTTATATCGAGTACACCTTGACATGAGTGATATAACTGAAATATTATGAAATTGGCGTAGAACACCATAACCCTAACCCTAGGAAGAGAAAATATTGTGACATCTAATTTCCTGTAGATATTGGGGGTAGTGGGGATATCTCAATTCATACATCCCAAACATTGACCCAAACTTTATATGAATAATCATTTGTTGGTTCATTGTACGTACAAAATAAAAAAAAATTGAGGTTGGAAATCTAAGCAAAGGATGTCTTCTCTGAAACCACTGAGCCATTGAATGCAGACTTGGTTGGAATGTTCATTTGATGGTGCTGTATCGTTTGTCCAAGATAGCTTCTGACATCCAAAGGACTTTGCTTAACATTGGAATATATGAATAAAAAGCCTTTTTCTTAGAAATTGCAAGTTTGCTTGAATAACAGGGTGAGCCTATAGTTAGAAGCAATGATTTATTTTTGTTCTCAACTGAAGTGTCGGAAGTAGCTAAAAAATAAAAGGAAATCACGAAGTCATGTAATATAGATAAGTATCTCATTTTCTGATGTCATGTAGAGGGTATTAATTTACCAGTGTGAGACATAAAAAAATAGTGTTATTTATGCTGCCAAAGAAAAATGAGATGTGATTTTTTTTTTTACTACCTCTGTAGTCTCCCTTCTTACATGTATAGGGCCACACCCACCAAATTAAAGGCCACCAATTTAGTCTCCCTTCTTACGTGTATAGGGCCACACCCATCAAATTAAAGGCCACCACTTTAGTCTCCCTTCTTACATGTATAGGGCCACACCCACCAAATTAAAGGCCACCACTGTAGTCTCCCTTCTTACATGTATAGGGCCACACCCACCAAATTAAAGGCCACCACTGTAGTCTCCCTTCTTACATGTATAGGGCCACACCCATCAAATTAAAGGCCACCACTTTAGTCTCCCTTCTTACATGTATAGGGCCACACCCACCAAATTAAAGGCCACCACTGTAGTCTCCCTTCTTACATGTATAGGGCCACACCCATCAAATTAAAGGCCACCACTTTAGTCTCCCTTCTTACATGTATAGGGCCACACCCACCAAATTAAAGGCCACCACTTTAGTCTCCCTTCTTACATGTATAGGGCCACACCCACCAAATTAAAGGCCACCACTGTAGTCTCCCTTCTTACATGTATAGGGCCACACCCACCAAATTAAAGGCCACCACTTTAGTCTCCCTTCTTGCATGTATAGAGCCACACCCACCAAATTAAAGGCCACCACTGTAGTCTCCCTTCTAACATGTATAGGGCCACACCCACCAAATTAAAGACCACCACTGTAGTCTCCCTTCTAACATGTATAGGGCCACACCCACCAAATTAAAGGCCACCACTGTAGTCTCCCTTCTTACATGTATAGGGCCACACCCACCAAATTAAAGGCCACCACTTTAGTCTCCCTTCTAACATGTATAGGGTCACACCCACCAAATTAAAGGCCACCACTTTAGTCTCCCTTCTTACATGTATAGGGCCACACCCACCAAATTAAAGGCCACCACTTTAGTCTCCCTTCTTACATGTAGAGGGCCACACCCACCAAATTAAAGGCCACCACTTTAGTCTCCCTTCTTACATGTATAGGGCCACACCCATCAAATTAAAGGCCACCACTTTAGTCTCCCTTCTTACATGTATAGGGCCACACCCACCAAATTAAAGGCCACCACTGTAGTCTCCCTTCTTACATGTATAGGGCCACACCCACCAAATTAAAGGCCACCACTTTAGTCTCCCTTCTTACATGTATAGGGCCACACCCACCAAATTAAAGGCCACCACTGTAGTCTCCCTTCTTACATGTATAGGGCCACACCCACCAAATTAAAGGCCACCACTTTAGTCTCCCTTCTTACATGTATAGGGCCACACCCACCAAATTAAAGGCCACCACTTTAGTCTCCCTTCTTACATGAATAGGGCCACACCCACCAAATTAAAGGCCACCACTTTAGTCTCCCTTCTTACATGTATAGGGCCACACCCACCAAATTAAAGGCCACCACTTTGGTCTCCCTTCTTACATGTATAGGGCCACACCCACCAAATTAAAGGCCACCACTGTAGTCTCCCTTCTTACATGTTAGGGCCACACCCACCAAATTAAAGGCCACCACTTTAGTCTCCCTTCTTACATGTATAGGGCCACACCCACCAAATTAAAGGCCACCACTGTAGTCTCCCTTCTAGCATGTATAGGGCCACACCCACCAAATTAAAGGCCACCACTGTAGTCTCCCTTCTTACATGTATAGGGCCACACCCACCAAATTAAAGGCCACCACTGTAGTCTCCCTTCTTACATGTATAGGGCCACACCCACCAAATTAAAGGCCACCACTTTAGTCTCCCTTCTAACATGTATAGGTCCACACCCACCAAATTAAAGGCCACCACTGTAGTCTCCCTTCATACATGTATAGGGCCACACCCACCAAATTAAAGGCCACCACTGTAGTCTCCCTTCTTACATGTATAGGGCCACACCCACCAAATTAAAGGCCACCACTGTAGTCTCCCTTCTTACATGTATAGGGCCACACCCACCAAATTAAAGGCCACCACTTTAGTCTCCCTTCTTGCATGTATAGGGCCACACCCACCAAATTAAAGGCCACCACTGTAGTCTCCCTTCTTACATGTATAGGGCCACACCCACCAAATTAAAGGCCACCACTGTAGTCTCCCTTCTTACATGTATAGGGCCACACCCACCAAATTAAAGGCCACCACTGTAGTCTCCCTTCTTACATGTATAGGGCCACACCCACCAAATTAAAGGCCACCACTGTAGTCTCCCTTCTTACATGTATAGGGCCACACCCACCAAATTAAAGGCCACCACTGTAGTCTCCCTTCTTACATGTATAGGGCCACACCCACCAAATTAAAGGCCACCACTGTAGTCTCCCTTCTTACATGTATAGGGCCACACCCACCAAATTAAAGGCCACCACTTTGGTCTCCCTTCTTACATGTATAGGGCCACACCCACCAAATTAAAGGCCACCACTTTAGTCTCCCTTCTTACATGTATAGGGCCACACCCACCAAATTAAAGGCCACCACTGTAGTCTCCCTTCTTACATGTATAGGGCCACACCCACCAAATTAAAGGCCACCACTGTAGTCTCCATTCTTACATGTATAGGGCCACACCCACCAAATTAAAGGCCACCACTGTAGTCTCCCTTCTTACATGTATAGGGCCACACCCACCAAATTAAAGGCCACCACTTTGGTCTCCCTTCTTACATGTATAGGGCCACACCCACCAAATTAAAGGCCACCTAGTCTCCCTTCTTACATGTATAGGGCCACACCCACCAAATTAAAGGCCACCACTTTAGTCTCCCTTCTTACATGTATAGGGCCACACCCACCAAATTAAAGGCCACCACTGTAGTCTCCCTTCTTACATGTATAGGGCCACACCCACCAAATTAAAGGCCACCACTGTAGTCTCCCTTCTTACATGTATAGGGCCACACCCACCAAATTAAAGGCCACCACTTTAGTCTCCCTTCTTACATGTATAGGGCCACACCCACCAAATTAAAGGCCACCACTTTAGTCTCCCTTCTAACATGTATAGGGCCACACCCACCAAATTAAAGGCCACCACTGTAGTCTCCCTTCTTACATGTATAGGGCCACACCCACCAAATTAAAGGCCACCACTGTAGTCTCCCTTCTTACATGTATAGGGCCACACCCATCAAATTAAAGGCCACCACTTTAGTCTCCCTTCTTGCATGTATAGGGCCACACCCACCAAATTAAAGGCCACCACTTTAGTCTCCCTTCTTACATGTATAGGGCCACACCCGCCAAATTAAAGGCCACCACTTTAGTCTCCCTTCTTACATGTATAGGGCCACACCCACCAAATTAAAGGCCACCACTGTAGTCTCCCTTCTTACATGTATAGGGCCACACCCACCAAATTAAAGGCCACCACTGTAGTTTCCCTTCTTACATGTATAGGGCCACACCCATCAAATTAAAGGCCACCACTTTAGTCTTCCTTCTTACATGTATAGGGCCACACCCACCAAATTAAAGGCCACCACTTTAGTCTCCCTTCTTACATGTATAGGGCCACACCCACCAAATTAAAGGCCACCACTTTAGTCTCCCTTCTTACATGTATAGGGCCACACCCACCAAATTAAAGGCCACCACTGTAGTCTCCCTTCTTACGTGTATAGGGCCACACCCACCAAATTAAAGACCACCACAGTAGTCTCCCTTCTTACATGTATAGGGCCACACCCACCAAATTAAAGGCCACCACTTTAGTCTCCCTTCTTACATGTATAGGGCCACACCCACCAAATTAAAGGCCACCACTGTAGTCTCCCTTCTTACATGTATAGGGCCACACCCACCAAATTAAAGGCCACCACTGTAGTCTCCCTTCTTACATGTATAGGGCCACACCCACCAAATTAAAGGCCACCACTTTAGTCTCCCTTCTTACATGTATAGGGCCACACCCACCAAATTAAAGGCCACCACTTTAGTCTCCCTTCTAACATGTATAGGGCCACACCCACCAAATTAAAGGCCACCACTGTAGTCTCCCTTCTTACATGTATAGGGCCACACCCACCAAATTAAAGGCCACCACTGTAGTCTCCCTTCTTACATGTATAGGGCCACACCCATCAAATTAAAGGCCACCACTTTAGTCTCCCTTCTTGCATGTATAGGGCCACACCCACCAAATTAAAGGCCACCACTTTAGTCTCCCTTCTTACATGTATAGGGCCACACCCACCAAATTAAAGGCCACCACTGTAGTCTCCCTTCTTACATGTATAGGGCCACACCCACCAAATTAAAGGCCACCACTGTAGTCTCCCTTCTTACATGTATAGGGCCACACCCACCAAATTAAAGGCCACCACTGTAGTCTCCCTTCTTACATGTATAGGGCCACACCCATCAAATTAAAGGCCACCACTTTAGTCTCCCTTCTTGCATGTATAGGGCCACACCCACCAAATTAAAGGCCACCACTTTAGTCTCCCTTCTTACATGTATAGGGCCACACCCACCAAATTAAAGGCCACCACTGTAGTCTCCCTTCTTACATGTATAGGGCCACACCCACCAAATTAAAGGCCACCACTGTAGTCTCCCTTCTTACATGTATAGGGCCACACCCACCAAATTAAAGGCCACCACTTTAGTCTCCCTTCTTACATGTATAGGGCCACACCCACCAAATTAAAGGCCACCACTTTAGTCTCCCTTCTTACATGTATAGGGCCACACCCACCAAATTAAAGGCCACCACTGTAGTCTCCCTTCTTACATGTATAGGGCCACACCCACCAAATTAAAGACCACCACAGTAGTCTCCCTTCTTACATGTATAGGGCCACACCCACCAAATTAAAGGCCACCACTTTAGTCTCCCTTCTTACATGTATAGGGCCACACCCACCAAATTAAAGGCCACCACTGTAGTCTCCCTTCTTACATGTATAGGGCCACACCCACCAAATTAAAGGCCACCACTGTAGTCTCCCTTCTTACATGTATAGGGCCACACCCACCAAATTAAAGGCCACCACTGTAGTCTCCCTTCTTACATGTATAGGGCCACACCCACCAAATTAAAGGCCACCACTGTAGTCTCCCTTCTTACATGTATAGGGCCACACCCACCAAATTAAAGGCCACCACTTTAGTCTCCCTTCTTACATGTATAGGGCCACACCCACCAAATTAAAGGCCACCACTTTAGTCTCCCTTCTTACGTGTATAGGGCCACACCCACCAAATTAAAGGCCACCACTTTAGTCTCCCTTCTTACATGTATAGGGCCACACCCACCAAATTAAAGGCCACCACTTTAATCTCCCTTCTTACATGTATAGGGCCACACCCACCAAATTAAAGGCCACCACTGTAGTCTCCCTTCTTACATGTATAGGGCCACACCCACCAAATTAAAGGCCACCACTTTAGTCTCCCTTCTTACATGTATAGGGCCACACCCACCAAATTAAAGGCCACCACTTTAGTCTCCCTTCTAACATGTATAGGGCCACACCAACCAAATTAAAGGCCACCACTGTAGTCTCCCTTCTTACATGTATAGGGCCACACCCACCAAATTAAAGGCCACCACTGTAGTCTCCCTTCTTACATGTATAGGGCCACACCCACCAAATTAAAGGCCACCACTGTAGTCTCCCTTCTTACATGTATAGGGCCACACCCACCAAATTAAAGGCCACCACTGTAGTCTCCCTTCTTACATGTATAGGGCCACACCCACCAAATTAAAGGCCACCACTTTAGTCTCCCTTCTTACATGTATAGGGCCACACCCACCAAATTAAAAGGCCACCACTTTTATCAGATCAGATTTCAGATGCATCTAGACAGTAAAATCTTACTTAGTTGTCCCCTTCAAGAGAGGCCACCTCTCACATGATGTAACCTTATCACTGCAGAAGTGGCTGCTTTATTCAAGGGCACTCTTGCAATTTCTAAATCTTTGTTGTTATTATAGCAAGAAGCTAAATACTGATAATTAGGCCTCCATAATGATTACATTTTTTAGTACAAATTGTAATCGTCCAATCAGAACCCTGCATATATTGGACAGAGTGTTCTGATTGGTCAATTTTCGAGTACCAGTACAAAAATCTTACAAGAAAGTTTCATGACCTTATGACGTTATGTTTGTTGCAATTATATAGCCAGTATTTACTGGGTACAATGTACATGTATGTAGTTACAATAGAATAGTAAAATTTACTTCCTTCATAGACAAAAATATTAATATTAAAGTCTTGGACAATATTGTTCAGCCCCTCCTACCATTTGGTGTCCATCATCTGTCTGTTAATTTTCATATTATATATCTCTTCAGAGACAATGAGGCCAAATATTTAGCTAAATATTTTTAATAATGATCTGGATGGTTAAAGAAATTCCTGACTTAATTACAATCTTAAATACATTTAATATCAAAACCACCACAAGCATAATAGTTTCTAATTCTGATTGGATGATATATGGACAAATCTTTTCCTCTGAAACCTCTGAAACCATTTAGACATTTGAACCCTATCTTTATCTCATCTTAATAAAAACCCTAACTTTGGCTCAATCGAACAACCATTATGTGCAGTGCAGTATGATATATGCCACATCGAATAATTTGACTTGAAATATGACAAAATATTTTCCATAGAAACCACTGTGCCATTTATTTAAATTTAAATTAACACTTCAAAATCAAATATCTAATATATGTATCAGCATGATGCCATCATGGGTCATAAATTGACGTACAAAATGTAATAGTATTTTGGGATTTCTTTTAAGGTAGAGATAAGATAGCTTTATTACAGATTAGCTTGGATGAAATGTTGTTGCAAACAACATGTACATGTATATATAAATAGTAAGTACTTGTAACATAAATATTATTGATCTAGAAATTGCAGAGAACAGAAACATAATAGTAAAATTATTAAAACAACATTACTGGATATGTATTGCAGAAAGTACATTGCAGTGATTCAGCAAGGCACTGATCTCCAATTGCCAACCAATTTCTCAAATGGTCCTGAAGAACTTTATAAAAATTAGTTTGATTATTATAGAATGACTGGAAGAAATTTTGACATAACTGGCAATTGCCTTGAAGATTTCGAACTCTAGCTGAAACACTGTATTGTACATGGAAGAAATTTCGAACTTGCATGACTACCTTGGTAGCATAATGGTTGGCGTGCCCACTTCAAGTGAGAACAATTGTGGATTTGATCTGCAATCGAGTCAAACTTAAGACAATAAAAATACTATTTTGCTTTTTCTGCACTAAAGCACTCTGCCTTAATGAGTTAGAGCAAAAGCTGGTTGGATTTGAGTCAGGATATTGTGTCTGACAGAGCAAAATATCTACCTGCAGACTGTTGTTTCAGTGAGCTAGCACTATTAGACTTTAATTCAAGTGTTGATCTTTTGCATAGCAAACATCGTCATTATCGGATCAAAAGGTAGTTTATTTTGATCATGATATACCTGAAAATTGCTGACTTAATTAGTGTTAAAGAAAAATTGCTTTCTTACTCACTCCAACTTTAACACAGATTAACTGCAATACATTAGTCCCCATCTTATAAGGCCACTCTCATCAATGACCACCTCCCTTATTAGGCCAGATTTCAGATGCACTGAGGTAATAAAATAAATACTAGTTAATTGTCCTCTTCCAGAGAGGCTACCCTCCTGTAATCCTAATAAGACGAGGGGTCATGGTGGTCATGATAGTTGGATTTACAACTACCTGTGCAATCAGTGCCTATCACCACTAAAGTTGTGAGTTCGAACCCTGTTCATGGCGAGGTGTACTCAATACAACATTATGTGATAAAGTTTCTCAGTGACTTGAAACAGATCTGCGGTTTTCACCAGATACTCCGGTTTCCTCCACCAATAAAACTGACCGCCACGATATAGCTGATATATTGTTGATAGTGGCATTAAACACCATAACTCTTACCTTCTCTCTCTCGACATGTGCAAATGTTTACTATGTTTAACCAATACTAGTATTTCAAGTACAGTAAATAAGTTCTGTTTTCTATACCACTGTAACAGTTATGATTAATCCTGTCATAACAAGATTCATTTCCACGTTACTTTACCATTTCATGTATTCTAAACAAGAACAACAACATTCTGCGGTAATCTGAATTGTTGAAGTGATTGTTAATTTTCCACGTCATTAGAAGTAAGAAATCTTAGTCTTGCACTCATTATCTCATTCTCCGGCAAAAACCAGTGGAAGTTTTTTTCTAAGTCAACCAGGACAAAGAATATCAATATATTTTGCTCCAAATTATTTTTCATCATGTCTGCCAACTGTTTTTGTATTGCACTAATCATAATGGTACACAACTTCCATCTGTGGTACCGGTACAAAACACACCTTATTTTTTTTGGCTGCTACAAGATTGTACCTTATTCTTTTTTAGCAGCTACAAGCTTATATGACTTTTGATAGGATTAGTTAATGCTAGTGTTATATGACAACTAACCAGACAATGTATTTTAAAAGAAATATGAAAAAAAAAAATCTATCAAAACTGGGTTGAAAATAGAAATTCAAAATTTTGGGTTTTTGTTGAATTATGACCCCCTTATATTGTACATTGTACCTTGAAAATTGTAAGATATAAGCAATTTGGATAGGGCACAATTTACAGCAATTATTTAGTGGCTGCTCCTTACAATTTACAGCATATTACAGTTATGTACAATTTCTATTCGCAATCCCATCTTGGTCTATCGTTACTTAGTGCAAAGTCAGTAGCTTTGTGAGAAAAAAAATTCTTTATTGTTTTTTCTTAAAAAATAGCAAAAATCTACACAGTGCATATGAAAGTACTATAACCTGAAATCTACACACAAAAAAACAACAACAAATTATTTATTTTTGTCAAAATTGAGGTGCTCATAATGAGTACAGAAATCACATAATAACTATGATATACATATAATTGAATTGATTATTTTAACATTAACAGACATTTACAAACAACCGAGAAAGACAAAGAAAAAAAATGTTTGAAATATAAACTTGATTGAAACTTAATTAAGGAGGCCTCTATGGATGTGATAGACAGCGGTTGGCTTTTACTCCTTTCAAGTTCTACTAATGCTGTTGACGTCAGAGTCTACGACCTTTGAAGTTGTGAGTAAATAGACACATGACCATCAAAAGGTATACTTGATACCATCTTACATGTATGTGATAAAATTTAACAGTACTGGGGGTAACCTATGAAAGAATAATAATTTGTTCTGGGTCCCTCTGTTAACCACCATGATGTATTAGAAATGTTGATGATAATATATATGTATATAACCACCTACAATACTAATCAAAACTTGTGCAGGTATACATTTTTGTATAACTATCACAGTTTAGATTTGGATCCATCCCTGTCTACTGAACCAAATATATACAGGTGTATCAGGTGTTAGGCCAAAAAATATATACTATGTTTCTACTAACGGTCTTGAAAAAAATATGATGGGTAGCTATAGGTAGGCAGAACTTTTAAATTTAAAAAAAAAGTTTTGCATAGGTTATACAGCTAGGAAAAGGAGCCAATTTAACAATTCTTATCTACAAATGTCAATAAAAAAATTAGGGTATATACTAAGTACTAAATATTAGTGGGAACACACTTACACAGGTATTTTTTAAGAATTATAGGATAAGGATGAAAAATAAGACCAAACACTTCTCTATTAAATCTTCTTCTTTTGTTTAACCACCATTCATAATCATGGAGTATAGATTTTAGAAGTGACCTTGACCTACAAGTATTGGGTCAGTGGTCATGGTCGAGGTCAATTTATGCTGCAGTGTGATATAATATCAATATATATGTATTTACTTTTCAATAGTTTTGTTTGCATTTCATTTATGCAGTACATAAATATTTACAAATATTTGAAGTTGTCCAATGAATATTAATTACAATCAGAATCAAAGGGAATCATACTCATATTCATAAATAACTGAAGTTAACTTGATTAATACTATTAGGTGTACTTGATACAGCTTTATGTGATGAAGCTACGGCTGTGTCATTTCAGTGTTTTTCTCCTGGTACCTGATCTTGTTTCCTCTTGGTACTTCGCTCTGGTTTCTTCCTGGAAATCGATCTGCTTTCCTCTGCCAACTGAACTGACCAGAACAATGATACTGAAATATTGTTGAAAGTGAAGTTAGGTTCAAGTAAAATTAAACTTAATCCTAAGCCCAATCATAAATAACAAAGAATAAAAACTGTTATCATTGGTTACTGAAAATTGACCCTTTCAATTACGCCAATTAAATCGACTGTTCTCCAATAGAGCTACATATAAAGGTCTAAATCACAAATCATAAGAAAATAATGGCCCATAGTATAAAGACACCTGCTTCCTTCAATTAATGCTAAGGAATATATACATGTTACAATGTTACTAGTTGAAGTCATGGGTTTTAAGCTTCCATATGGTTTAAATTGTTTACATCTTTGTATAATAAATTTGTTTACGGCATATTTATCCCATGATTAAAAAAGATGCGGATTAATTATTGCAAATTAATTAATTCCGACAGAAGTGAGAATTTTTTTTTCTCTCAGAGTTTTCTCATCATTAAGAAAATGAAGGTTTTTCGAAAGGCAGCTACAATCAATATCTGTGCAGTGTATAGCCATCCTTAGATTCTCTGGGCAGATAGATCTTCTTGGTATTGATCTAAGTTTAAATATCAGCGTATGATAATGAGGCTGTCTACTGTTAGTACCATTCTGCCTCTTTAATTATCGCCCTAATATTTCATTATCAGATGTGTATATAGTATAGGCTGATAATATCAATTGATGTTGGAATTTAACACCAAGCAATTCGGGTAATGTACATTTTTTTCTCTCTGTGTTTGTTTACATTTTTCCTCTGTGTCATTGATCATGTTTATATGTGATCAGAATGCTTCCTTTAAAGAAAAATGAATTACTGTAGTATCATATGCAGTTTCTTGTGTGTATTGCATTTAAAAAAAAACTTTTTTTCATTGATTTATTTGAACTGAAATCAGCTGATGCTGATGTCTTGTTTACCAAATTCCAATTTATATAAATTTGATTGAAGCCAATTTTTGTGGATAAAAAAAGATTCTTGTTAACAAGATTTAGATGGGGTAACCTGTTTTTTATGGCTGTTTATAAACAAATGTCAGAAATGAAAGGCAGTGATTGTAGTCTTATCAGCTGTTTATTGCCTGTGTATATTATGGACTTCTAACAGCTACTGATTTTTTTACATTTACCAGTTTTAATTAATATTTTAATTTTGTTGTCTAACTTATTGAATGAAGAACTCTCGGTAGTTTTCTCCAGATACTCTGGTTTCCTCCACCAATAAAACTGACCTCCACGATATAACTGAAATATTGTTGAAAGTGGTGATAAACACAATTACTCTAGCGAAGAACTAATTATAATTGGCCTGTTGCAAGGCAAAATATTCAGATTGTGCATTATGTAACAATTTTAAGTTTTACCCATAAGGCCAAAATATCCTGTGATTCTTGAAAAAATAGGGTGGGTAGGTAGTTAATATTTTATTTTTTATTTTTATGTAGGTTATATAGGACAAGGATCTAATTGTATCAATTCTTGTAAAAAAAATGGCATTTAAAACTTCAGGGTCAACTTTAAAAATTAGGGCTGGTAGGGTTAGCGGAAACATGTCTGTGTTCGGTTCGACTTTAACCCCCAGTTGTTTATAGGAGAGTTGCTGCCTTATTTTTTTGTTTATTTGCATATATAGGGGTGTCCAACATGTCTTAACTATATGAGTAACATGGCGGCTGTTTATAAATAAGGGGCAGGAACTGCTAACCCTTCGCGAGCATCTGGGTTCACCCAGGGTTTTTGGTGGTGTCTGTGTTGCTCAATTTTTTAGTTTTCTGTGTTTTTTGTTTTGTTTGTCTTTGTCTTGTGTCTTGTGTTCCCAATGTTGCCAATGTCTCTTGATTGTCCATTCTTTATTGCCCCTTCAGTTAATTTAATCCTAAGAAATACCATATCAAATTCTTTAATTAATTAACAAACCATCAAAATAACTTGAAAAAACAATTTTTTATAATGTCTGTCTTCCCTGCAAAGTACTTTTTTTTGCAAGCTACATTGTTAACAAAATAATTGTCATATATTTTATGATTTTCAGTAGACATGGAATCACGTCTCATTAGTGTAATGGAATTCTGTTTACGCCTTTACAGGTAGATTTATATATATTTTACCTGGTCTGACAGCATCAATTAATTAAAAATGATTTACTTCTTATTTCTTTGACAGGTAGAATTTGTTAATTTATTACTTCAGGTAAAATTGTATTGAGATTTCTTAGTTGTACATAATTTATTTTCGTCACCAGAGTTGACACAGAATTTCTTTTCTCAAAATTTACAAAATCTATATTGAGCAAAAGGGTGGTTGGGAATAATCAAGCGTTATAATATTTTTTTGCCAGATTGGAGACAGAATATTTTTTAACTGACTAGTCCATGTAGCAATCCTCTTCGATAGCCAACGGATAATTGCGATATATTCCTTATTATCATTTTAATTTGCAAGGAAATCCTTTTCTTTTTAAAACTAAAAGCAGTGATTTGATTGGCTGTAAAAAAAATTGGGTTGAAACTATTCAGAATGTTTTAAAATGAGGATTTTTCTGTCTGTTAGCCCATTGGTGGTTAGTTGAAAGTTTAGGAGGATGATCAGCCATGGATTATTGACCATATATTACAAGTAGTTAAATATTCTATAGTTTTACTGATTTGGCATATTTTCACAAAAAAATCACTGGAACAATTTAAAAAACGAGCTAAGTCGCAGGTAGGAGATCTGATGAAGCCTCAATACGTATCACATGCGAGTGACCCTATGTACCATCAAATGAATATGGTAATTGTGAGACTATGAAAGTGGTAGTAACCTGCTTCGCATGTTAGCTGCAATCCGATTGACCTTTAAAGGTCATAATCATATTTATCATATCATTGCTTATTCATGGCATAATGTCACTCACATATATGACCCGTAATAGGGTTTCCTTGGATCTCCCACGCAGTAACATCCCAGTAAAGGGGAGCATGTGAAGTGAAAGATGTGATTATAATCAGAATGACATGAAACTGTGTGCCTTATGACATATTCAGTTTTTTCCTTAAATTTGTTCACCTACTTGCCCGAAAGCCGAATATAGAAAAAAAAATCTATTTATTCAAACAAATTCTGTCATAATTTTCACTTGTACGAATCCAGTTCTACTTGTCCCGGGCTTCTGGCAGGTGGGTTAGCATGAAAACTGCATATTTTGGGAAGGGACTGTGATTGAGTCTTATTCTTCACAATAACAGAAATTTTGCCGTTATCTGCAATATTTATTGCTTGTAAACAGTTTCTTGTCAATCATGAAGATAACTAAAATATTGCTTGCATGATGTTAAACAACAATCAATCGACCAACCCTATTGAATTATCTCCCCCTTGACATCACATTTCTCTTTATTTGTCTAAATGTTCTGTATTTTCAGATTGCCTCAGATTTACCATCAATCAAACACAAATTTTCATGTTGTAGTCTTTAGCAGTTGTCAGTTTTCTTTCCTGTGATGTTGCAGGTGTTGTTCTTTCCGTAGTTGGCGTCGTTGTCTACTATAATTTTTGATTAATTCAGTCTTCTAACGAGTTCACACATTACATATAGATCATTGATATTTTTGTATGTTGTTTGCATCTCATTTTCACTGTCTGGTGATTAAAGATACTGTGAAGCTATTATTATTCGTGGAGTTTCAATTTTCATGAATTTCGTGGTTCACTAAAAGATGTTAGAAAGTCATACATGTATATACATGTTAGTCTGCAGCAGAATATACACATAATTATACAACTATCATAAAAATGTGATTAAAAATTCTGTGAATTGATTGGTACATACATGTAATTTTATGAATAATTTTTATAACAACAACCATTTTTTATAACATTTTATCAATGTACAATGTACATATATATTACCTCTTGAAACTGGAGGATAGTTTGAAAAATATGGCTACATTTATTATATATGAGAGTTGTCAAGTTTTGGAAATTTAAATGAGAGAGATTTTAAAAAATTTATGAAGATCAGAGGTAAAATATAAAAGATCAAAGAAATTTTACCTAAATGTGGTGTAAAAGTGTGCGATTCTTAATTCTCATGCAGATTGGGTGAGACGTGGCAGGCCCGATACAGTAGTTATAATTTATTGTATAAATACTGTATATAATGCAGGACCACATTGTAAACTAGTTTGTATAACTAAATGTGCTATTCATCCTGTTGAAATAAAAGACATTATTATATAGTAGTCCCCCCCTTATAAGACCACTCCCACCAATACCTACCCCTCTTATTAGGCCAGATTTCAGATGCACTGAGATAGTGAAATACTACTGTCCCCTTTTTCATTGTAGAAGGGATGGCCTTATAAGGAGGGGACTACTGTTTATGGAAAATATTTCATGGTCCTACACCTCCAGTATATACATCTCCTACTAAAGATATATGTCAAACCATAGGAGACATAGTAGTCCCCCCTCTTATAAAGTCACTTCCACTAAAGGTCACCCCTCTTATCAGGCTTGTTTAGCTGTACTGAGATAGTACAATACGACTCAATTTTTCCCCTCAAGAGAGATCACCCCTCCAACTGTTCATTGCAGAAGGGATGGTCATATTAGAGGGAGTACATGTACTTATCTCCCTTTGTTACGAGTTACTTTGTGACTGTTAAAATCAAAGCTCAAAATCAAAATTTTGCTATCTCAAATTATTTTATGATTTATAATACCTTTACATATTTAATGGATTGTTTCATAATCCCTCCCAATGAATTGATTGCAAATGTCATCTTTCCATGTTTGGTTTATAACATTATTAATGTCAAGGTTGTTTATCCTGGGAAAATGACAAATGAAACCACAGAACTATTGACATTACAACAGCTTTGTCCCTGAAGGTAATTCACAATTTTAAATTGTCTAGATTTACTCTTTTTGGGACAAGGTGATTTTTAGAAATAATTTTTTTTTTGATTTGTTGTGTTTTGAGAAAGGAATTAGGAACATGTTTGAAAATGATTACTACATTAGTCCCTTCTTACCTGACCAAATTCCAGAGTACTGTACTTAATTATCTCCCTTTGTTTAAAGTTACTTTGTGACTGTTTTAATCAAAGCACAGAATTAACATTATTGCTAACTTTTAAGTTTGGTTTTTGGGTTAATGGTGTTTAATGCCACTTTCAACAATATTTCAGTTATATCGTGGTGGTCAGTTTTATTGGTGGATGAAACCTTTGACCTGCCGCAAGTTACTGACAAGCTTTATCACATAATGCTGTATCAAGTGCACCTCGCCTGAACAGGATTCGAATTCTCAACGTTTGTGGTGATAGGCACTGATTGCATAGGTAATTGTAAATCAAACTACCATACGATCACGACCATGACTTTTGATTTCTTGTAGTTTGAGACAGAATTTGTGAATATAATTGAAAATTACTATTATAACGTGACTGGATGAAATGTAGAACAGCAATAAAAGTTGTGTTCGTGTCTAAGTGTAAAACAGGATAGTCTGTCATGTTCGTTTACATCCATATATCCTTTCTTACTAATATTAAGTAATTTGGGACCAGAAATTGAGTTGAATCATTAAAAATTTTGAACCGACCTAAATTTATAAAACAAGATTCACTTACATATGTAACCTTCATGAAGAGTCTAATTTTCAAATCATCAAAATAATATGCTAGTACATTTTATATTTTAATTATAAAATTGTAAATCTGTGAATTATCTTTTGAAAAATTTGAACTGTCATAGCTCTAGGGAAACAAGAATGCAGACAGATCATAAAAATGCATTTTACTGCAAAAAAAAAAAAAGACATTGATTTTTCAGCTCAGTAGAGGATTCTGCTGATTTAAATGACCTTTTGTTGTATCAGTGTCCCCCAGAGACCTATCAAAATGGCGGTTGTCTGATCGTTAAAGTGTTTTATTTGACTGTTTAGATCTTTACCAAGACAATGCTATAGTCCTTGTTTACTGACCTTGAAGGAAAATCTTGTTGTTACTTCTATGTTTGTTTGATGACCAAAATAGTATTATTTAAGAACACACATGACTACTCACTTTCCTGTCTTGGTACAGGTACTTCAATGAAAAGTGGCAGGGTTAAACTAATTTTATTGCCCCAAACCCCCACTCTTATTGAAAGGATCCAATCATGCAAGTGTTTTCAACATGTGAGAAAAATACAGATCCTCATGTGTAACTAGATGTAACTAGGTGAGCAGCATTGTTGTAAAGAATACTGAGTCCTAATCTTGAACATTATACATAATATATTTAATATTCACAATAAAGTTGTGAGATCGAATCCCACTATTGGCAAGGTGTACTCGATACAACATTATGTGATGCAGTTTGTCAGTGACTTGCAACAGTTCAGAGGTTTTCTCTGGGTACTCCGGTTTCCTCCACCAATAAAACTGACCTCCACTATATAACTGAAATATTGTTGAAAGTGGCATAAAACACCATATATAACTCTAACACTATTTAATCTTCGTGATACAGAAGTTATCATATTTGTTCTATAAAAGAGAGTTGATGGCCTTAACCAATAGAGTTGTTGGCCTTAACCAATAGAGTTGTTGGCCTTAGCCAATAGAGTTGATGGCCTTAACCAATAGAGTTGTTGGCCTTAACCAATAGAGTTGTTGGCCTTAACCAATAGAGTTGATGGCCTTAACCAATAGAGTTGTTGGCCTTAACCAATAGAGTTGTTGGCCTTAACCAATAGAGTTGTTGGCATTAACCAATAGAGTTGTTGGCCTTAACCAATAGAGTTGTTGGCCTTAACCAATAGAGTTGTTGGCGTTAACCAATAGAGTTGTTGGCCTTAACCAATAGAATTGTTGGCCTTAACCAATAGAGTTGTTGGCCTTAACCAATAGAGTTGTTGGCGTTAACCAATAGAGTTGTTGGCCTTAACCAATAGAGTTGTTGGCCTTAACCAATAGAATTGTTGGCCTTAACCAATAGAGTTGTTGGCCTTAACCAATAGAATTGTTGGCCTTAACCAATAGAGTTGTTGGCCTTAACCAATAGAGTTGTTGGCCTTAACCAATAGAGTTGTTGGCATTAACCAATAGAGTTGTTGGCCTTAACCAATAGAGTTGTTGGCCTTAACCAATAGAGTTGTGTTTATGTTGGAGTAAAAAATATATATTGCTGTCCAAATGGCCTTAACCAATAGAGTTGTGTTTATGTTAGAGTAAAAAATATATATTGCTGTCCAAATGGCCTTAACCAATAGAGTTGTGTTTATGTTGCTTTGTTGGAGTAAAAAATAAAATAGTACCGTCCAAGCTTCCCTCATAAAATCATAAAACACACTATTGCACTAATTAGCATTAATGTTTTTTTTCAAGCATGCTGAGTGCATTTCCATGTTAAAGCAAACGTCTGCTGCAGTTTTCTAGAACAACAGTAAATTACATCAGTTGTGCTTTGTTGATCAAGTACATGTATATATACATGTTCTCTGATTACTTGTCTTGTTTGCTGTTTTTAAAGTTGGTTGTCATTAACCAGTTCTCGTCTTTGAAGTATTTTTAAGCTCCTCTTTAGAATCGCCTGCAATTATTCATATTCTGACCTAATCAACGACTGTTTGATTTACGAATCAAAATCAGTGGCGATATTCCAATATAAGGTTTTCCCACATCGCTGGTCATTCGCATCGAATCCTTCATTTATTTCATTGATCAGAGAAAAACGTTCTTATCTTGCTATAAGATATATGTCTATTTCTAAATGTCAAAGTTTATTTAGACTTATGTACTCTTTGTTATAGTATTTATTTAGCTTTTAGCTGAAATGTCAGAGTTGAGGTTTTTTCTGGAAAAGTGTTTATTTGTGTTTATTTAATTAATTTCAAAGCTTTAATCTTACATTTTATTCTTCTGTCTACTTTTGATGGAAACATTGTAGATTGGTATTTTAAGATGTTTTCTGCATTATGAAAAAGATCAAATGTTTGATATACTGATTTTCTTAAAAACAGAGACATTTTATCAAGTTCGTTTTTTCTACTGCCATTTTCTTCTCGTATGTAAAGAATTGATTTCTTGCCTCAATTTTAGTTGTATAGTCATTTAATTTGTATAATTGTTAATTTGAACATTTCTCCTTTGGTCTCTGACTGAGAGATATTTTCAGTATCAACGGATAGTTGTATACAGTTCTATAATTTGTATTATTATACTTTACTATGGAAACCAAGCAAGAAATAATTAAGATATTTTAAAGTTTTATTTCATGGAGCAAGAAATAACTCATTATTGTCGCGGCAAACTGCACTTAGGTCAAATAACTGTGAGGGAATCTGCACGTAGCACAAAATAACTGTTTGAAATTGGCGCGCTTTTGCACGTCGAACCAATAACTAGTTATTTCCCTCATATTAGTTCAGTATAATAATACAGTTATGTCCTTCATGAGAAGTTAATATCCATAATTATTAAATCTCGAAAGGGTTATTTTCCCTTGGCACCTCGGGAAAATAACCCTTTCTCAATTTAATAATTATGTATATTAACTTCTCTTGAAGGCCATAATTGTATATTATCAATAATTTATACATTTTTCTTTTGATCTCACCAAGAGATATTTTCAGTATCAACGTCAACGAACTTATTATGATGCTAAAAAATATCAGTCAGTGTGACGCTAAGCACATTGCAGGTCTGTGGTTTTCTCTGTTGAAAGTGGCATTAAACACCATAACCCTAACCTCCCCATTGATGTACTTTCAACATAATTGGTTTTCTCTGGTTAGTTCGTTTTCCTCTAGCTCACTTGGCACCAATAAAACTGACCACAATATTATACATTTGTGGCATTAAACACCATAAATAAAATCAAATCAATCCACATTATGACCTTACCAATAAAAACAATAATATCAGTTGTGTAGGTCTTGACATACATTATCACTACTAATACAGCTTGCCCTATTGGACTCGGCATGATACTGTCATACTAGCAATCATGTCTGTCTTGACCTTCACAACTCGTTATTCTATATGTATACAATGGAAATACACATGTCTTTCTTCGATTTGTTTCATGTTTTTGTTTTGTATCCATAATACACTTTTAATGGTAAAAAAAGTAAAACGTAGTTATTCAAATTTGTTTCTATGACGGGTTTTTGGAATAACCTAATAAATAATTTTAGTCTTCAGTGTTGTTGTCATGCACTTTCTCCTCCAGTGTTGTTGTCATGCACTTTCTTCTCCAGTGTACTAGATTGTTAGGTCTGATCTTGCCTGGTTGTTTCTCTCTGGTAATGTTGGAATAAAAGTAAATTGTGATTAGCTGAGAGTCTGGATATGTCATAGTCACTGTAGAGAAATAAATGTTTGCCAAACAGACCGTTTTTGGGGAATTTAAAAATTATTTTCTATGATGAAATTTTTGTGTCATTGATCAACAATACCAGTACATGAATATAAATTTAATCAATTTTTATCAGAATACAGGTAAATTTCATATATTACTCTCAACAAACAAGGAAGTGATTTATAGATCACATGATCAAAGGTTATTTATTTCCACTCTAATTTAGGTTTTCCTTGACCGATAATTTTTATGATATTAGAGAGTTATATTTGTGTCAATAACATTGAGTATGGTAATTGGATTTACAACTATCTATGCAATCAGTGCCTATCACCAATAAAGTTGTGAGTTCGAACCATGTTCATGGCGAGATGTACTTGATACAACATTATGTGATAATTTATCAGTAAGAAATTTGCTTACTATGCATTGTACATGTACAATTTTGTTTTGTTTTGAAAATTAACCAAATAATTTTAAATCATGAAAGCTGCTAAGAAAATTTTATTTAATGGATATTATTTATAGTGATATACATGTATAAATTGGTCAAATATTTTCATATACATAGATATTGACCCTTCCATATTACAATTTGAATTTATTATTAAATCTCTTTTATGGCCTTGTAATGATGTTGACAGATCAAACAAAAATAAATAAAGTTGTTGTATACACCTGTAGTTGGAATACGGGGAAAAAAAAAATATTAAATGTGTAATAGTATCTGTTTACTTGTGTGTGCATATTGTTCTGCTATTTAAGGTAATTATATATACATTTTTAGATTGAATTTTTTCTTAGTGTAATTGGCAATCAAATAATTACACACAAATGTAGCGTAATGAAAGTTAATGAGCACTCCTTTTGTTAAGATCTGTCTAATCAGAACCTCCTTGGGAACAGATTATGAGTTCAGAATATACAGGTTACATTATGAAAATCTCTTACATCGGGACTTTGTTTTAAAAGTTTGTTTTGTAAAGGAATCCAGTTTGTTCAAGGTGTTGGTTTAGGCAGGTTTCATTGTACATTGTATTTGTATATTTAGGAAACAGCATTAAACAATCATACATTACGTATAATTTTTTTGGGGGGGGGGGGGGGGTGGATGGCTTCAGATCACAAGCCTCAATTATTATCACTGACGTGGGTTCGAGGCTCTAATACCCAACTCAAGTGTTAAGGCTTCCAGATGTCTATCCACTTTTGAGGGTGTCACTGGCCAGTTTGGTATAAGAGGATTCAAATAGGGTATCATGTATAATGGTTTACGATAAATGTTTGCTAAAAATAATGGCGAAAATAAACATTTCTTTCAATTTGAGTCTATAACTGTAGCTCAAAAAGCAAATGTTTTACAAATCACTACAAAAAGTGAAGGTCCAGACCTTTGACCCTAATGGGAGGTGCCGTCGTTGTAGTTTGGTTTTCTCGGGGCACTCTGGTTTCCTCCACCAATAAAGCTGACTGCCACAATATAACTGAAATATTGTTAAACACTATAACCCTTATCCTACCCCTAACCCCCTCCCCCCCCCCCCCCTTCACGCTAATGGTAGTGAAAACGGGTGTTTTGACTCTTGATAGTAAAGAGCATTCCCACCCTCTGTGTGACTGTCTAGGCTTTTTACCACAAATAAGTGTGATAAGTCATAATACAGCTTAAAAGTGATGATAAACGTAATTAATCCTAAGACATACATGCTCCTTATGTCAAAGCAAATATCAGTGATGTACTTAACGTTGTTACTTTGAATCTATCAGCACTAACGTTTTGAGTTCAAATCCCGCTCAGTTGAGGTGTACTCGATACAACATTATTAGGATATGATAAAGTTTGTCAGTGACTTGCGACAGGTTGGTGGTTTTCTCCGGGTACTCCGGTTTCCTCCACCAATAAAACTGACCGCCATGATATAACTGAAATATTGTTGAAAGTGGCAATAAACACCATCCCCCTAATAGGTGATGTACTTTCAAGATCATTGGTTTTCTCTGGTTAGTCTGTTTTCCTCGAGCTCACTTGGCACCAATAAAACTGACCACAATATTATACATTGATAACAGAAATGTTATTAAAAGTGACACAAAGCATCCATTATTAAATCCATTAAATAAGATGTATAAATATAACAAAAACAAATTGATCAAATTGTGAATATATTGTTATTTGTAGGAATCAATTTTCATGGATTTCAAGCCATGACTTTAAACAAAACCTCAATGAAATATTATTCTTAGTATGGGGAAAACATGTTGAAATCTGCAATTTAAAGATGGTCACCAAACCATTGGGATCCACAGATTTATATAAAATTTTACAGGATTTTTATTTTTATTTTAGATTTTATAAGATTCACAATTTAAACAGAAATGTTTATTTGAACATGATAAACTATTATATGATTATAGTGTTTTTGAACTTCAAGAATTCAAGACTGTTTAAATTGTTAATAGTTGAAAGCTATGTATAAAAAAATATTTCAGCAAAATTTGTCAAGAAAACCTAATTGTTTTGGGGAAAAAATCCTCAAAAATCATGGTTTAACATGAAAAACATCGGGGGAAATCAGAGGTGACGAACAATTATGTTCACTTTCTGTATATCACAAATTTATGTTCATTAAAACTGAACAATGGTCATTTTGTTGTATTAATTAAGGTTTATCTCCCTTAGGCATATATGACCTTTATAACTTGCTTTGACTATACATAGGCACCTGTTGTTTAAATTAATATAATATATATACATGTATTTTAAATATTGATCTTAAATTAAACATGTAAGTGACCTCTGGCTAGTTATAATATATTGGATTCACAGCTGGTTATATTATCTCTGACCCACCACAATATAACTGAAATAGTGTTGAAAGTGGCGTGACACACCATAACCCTAACCCTATTGTCTCTGACCCACCACAATATAACTGAAATAGTGTTGAAAGTTACGTGACACACCATAACCCTAACCCTATTGTCTCTGCAGCATTCAAGGGGCCGTAGTTTGTCGTGATCGTATGGTAGTTGGATTTACAACTATCTATGTAATCAGTGCCTATCACAACTGAAGTTGTGAGTTCGAATTCCGCTCATGGGGGACTATGCACATTTTGTTTTGAATATATAAGGTACAATTTAAATTGAACCAATTGTTTTTTTCAGGGTAAAAGATAAAATAGCACAACATTAGCAGTGCTTTCAATTCTTCTGAAAATGATATATCAAAAGCTAATTTGTGATAACAGTCTATTTTTAGATAAACTCTTTTCAAAATAAAAAGGGTTCTTTTGATAAAAATTCAACTGAACAAGGTTTGATTGTGTATTTGAACTGAGTAAATTATTTAAAGAAAAAAAAGAGATCCTTATATATCTCCAGGAATTTAATTTGTGTTTCCATTCAAACAAATAATGAGGAAATAGTTTTTTTTTTTTTTTACTTTAAACCAATGTTAAAGTGTAACTTGGAAGCTGTGAATCCATGACAAATGGAGAATAAATTATTAACCATATCCAATTATTTTTTCACCAGGCATGCCAGCCAGTGTTTGATAATATGTTCTATAATGATGTGAATTTATAAAATTTGTCTCTTTAAATGCTTGATAAATGTTTAAGAAAATAATCCCATGTTATAAAAAGAAAGTTTAAATAGGGATGGTCAATAATTCTACCAATATCAACAAAATGAACAATCACTCATTATCACTCCTCACCTCAAATCGTTGAACACAAGAAAAACCACAACATATGACTTTGGTCCTGAGGCTTGGGACAAGCACAAAAAAGTGCCAGAGTTAAAATGGTTAATGGGATCATAACCATCCCTCTTCTTATAATTGGATCTCCAGCACAATTAATATAGTAACAAACGATAAAAAAAAACCTGTACAAATTCTCTTCCACTCAAGAAGACTGCATAATATCATAACAAAACATAGACAGTACAATAACAAGGTCAACGTATGTTAATAACCCACCACATCATATGAACATAATGTCAGATAATAAATAAATATTAATTGTTACTTACATTCTCTTTTGTACTATGATTAAAAGGTCATAATCATCATCACAGTGGGAGGCTGTCATGGTGGGTGATATCATATGGTAGTTGGATTTACAACTACCTATCTATGCAATTAATGCCTATCACCACTAATGTTATGAGTTCGAACCCCGCTTATGGTGAGGTGTACTCAATACATTATTATGTGATAAAGTTTGTCACTGACTTATTGTAGGTCGGGGGTTTTCTCCGGGTACTTCGCTTTCCTCCACCAATAAATCTGACTGCCACGATATAGCTGAAATGCTGTTGAAAGTGGCTTTAAGCACCATAACCCTAACACATAGCCCATTATTACAGTGCCTTGATACCCACCTCAAGTCTTATGGTTTCCAGAAAGCTACCCATGTCCAGAGTGTTTTCACCATAATTAGTTTGTTATAACTGTCTAAGCTGTCAGATTGTATCTGACAGTTGGTGTAATCGTTAGCATGCTTATGATCTTAGAGAGTGGTAGATCGTGCATTCAATAGCTGATCGGGTCAAACCGAAGACTATCAAATTTTAGTATTTGCTGCATATCTACTAAGCCTGAGTTGGATTTTTATAGTGCTAGCTCACTGAAGCAGTCTACAGATAGACATATGCAGCTCTACTATGATCCAGTCAGCATCATGCAGTAAGGAACAAGAACAAAGTCTTGATTGGATATGAGTGAAGATTATGTGTCAGAGCGGAGCTACTTGTCTGTCTACCTGTTGACTGTGAGCTAACACAATAAAAATCCAACTCACTGTGTTGATATGATTTGAAAAATAAGGTCATTGTTATCATCTCATCAAAATGTACATGTACATTTAATTGTAGCATGTTCTGGTAATGATATATGTAGTGAAAAATGGATAATTTTGAATCTCGTAGGGTTAAATTTACTTACCAGAATTTTTTATTTTTGTGATGTGAAAATGTTATTTATGTGGAATGCATTCTATATTGATAATAGTGTTCATATAAAATTGCACATTTGAGGATGTTAGCAAATAAATACTGCACTTGTTCACTTGTCTTAATAGACGTAGAAATCAATAGAAAAATGAGATCGACTTTCATCTTGAACAACATTGACATTCAAGAAGAATTCTACAACACATGATTCAACATCATTATGTCTTGTATAACCATATAATCACTACAGGTGTCAAACTTACCTGTCGTAATTATAATCTCTTAATTGTAATAGAATTGTTGATCAAATTCTAGGTAACAATTTGTACATTGTAGGTAATACAGTACTGGAAAATGTAAAATCTCACTGATTGTTACCGTTATGTTATTTACGTAGGAGGTTATTTTTGATAAAACCAACATAAATATTTCAATTTTGGAAGTGTTGTGAATTTATGGGGTTTCACGTTTATGGAGCAAAATAGAATAATGAAGCAAAACATCTTTAAAAAAAAAACCAGTAAAGCAAAGACCCTTCGAAAGGGGAGACTAGTGGTACAAGATGAATCAAATGAACAAATCGCCAGAAGGAAGGAAAGTAAATGAGAGTCCCATTGTATGAAGAATTCCAGGCTCCTTGGAAATAAAAACTAACAGAATACTTGTACTTGTAGTAGCTCCAAATGAGTTATAGTGTGATTACAAGGCAAAATTGTCTGACCATATCAATTATCTCCCCTTTCTTGTACTTGTTACAATCAAAACATCCATCCATTGGCCCAGCTCAGTACATTTAGTAAGAAAATATATGGATGTTAATGGACATTAGAGACTATTCAACACTACACTTGGACACAAATTCAAGTAAAGGAACAACATTTGTATTGCTGTTCTACATTTCACAGTCACTGTAGGGTCTTCAACAATGAGTATGAAGTGGCCGATAAACACTACATCTGGGTATCTTTGTCATTTTGATGTCACTTGGTGCATATAGGTGAAGCAATCTACAAATACTGTCATCATTATGCCTGTCATCACATGATGAGGTTACAAATACCTACAAAAAGACGATCACAGTGCTCCCATCCCAGTACCATGATTTATTGTTTATAGACTTGTTCTTGTCATGAAGATAGTCAATATAAAATGCTTCTCACATAATGTTCTGCAGCAATCAAACAAAATGAGTGGATGCTTTGGTGAATTTAATTATAAGAGAAAGTATACAATTGGTAATTATTTATGTGCAATTTATTTTGTGCAAATGTAAGTTAGAAATTATGTATAGATTATTTTATCAGATCAAAAGTAAAATATAAATGGTTACACAACCAATTACGAAAATTTTCAGGGTATATTGTTTCCTGAACAAAAAGGAGTGTCTTTTAAACGTAATATTTATGTTCATTTGTTTTTAAATGTGTTTTCAGTATAAAAAGGTGAAATAAGCCGTGGTTCCTTTTCATGTTGTTTTCGGAAGTGACAAATGGGAGTGATGTTGTCTTATTGATTTTCATGTACATGCAAATTCTCTCTAGAAATTGTAAAAAAATTATAAAAAGACCTGTTTAAATGGAAATTGAGCACATCTAATATGAGTGAGTGATTGTTGTTTAACGCCAAATGAGGAATTTTTCAGCTGTATCATGGCAAGAACAGGGTAGACATGTCACTCCACTCAGACACATTGTCCTGATTATAAGCCAACTAGTTTTTGCTCTTACCTCTTAAAGCTGCATGCCTAGCAGAGAAGCAGCAAATACTAATTTTATTGTCTTTGGTTTGACCCAACGGGGGATCAAACCCACAAATCTATAGCATTCAAGACGAGCACGCAAACCATTATGTTAACCACAGATACGGTTCTGATTGCTTAGGTAGATATAAGACTACAATAAGATAATAAACCCCTCCTCTCGTTCTAATTTGATAAGGCACTTCTAATATTTAGCTTTTGAGTGAAGAGTATAAAGAGAGTTTACTACAGTATAGTTAAACCTGTCTAAGCTGAACCTCCTTAAGACCAGCTTTTGTGTTCGCAATAGACAGGTGTTCAGTTTATACAGGTTAAATTAACAAAGATTTCCTACTTTAGGACTTTATTTAAAGATCGATTTTTACAGGATTCCACTTTCTAGATCACTTGGACCAAGGTCCATGGTTTTTCCCCCTTTAAATTGATTTTGAGAAGGGCTTCCAGTATTATTCCAGCAGATTTCTTTGATCAGTTATGGTTTATTCAGAATTTGGTATAGACAGGTTCCATTGTACTATTTTGTGTAATGCAGATTTTTCTTTTAGTTCGAAATATACCCGATTATCAATTTTTTTCCCATATATTTTTCTCTGCTGACAAAGCTCTTAAGGCACATATAAGAATTAGATTAAAAAAATATTATTTATTTAGACAAAATATTATCTAAAATGTATAAATTGATATCTTTATCCAACCATTAAAAGTCCATTAGCTTTTAACTGTCTTATATAAAATAATGCATTGCTGTGTAACTTAGCCTCTAAACCATGCATGTTATATAGGCCTAGGGGAGTTAGGAAAATGGCTGTGTGATATAGCCTTTAAACTATGCATTTTGTGGGGGAGTCAGAATATAAATTTTTATGTGTACGATAAATAATCAGGTGGGCTCTATCAATAAAAGTACATTTGTTACTGTATGATAACGGATAAATTTAATATGCATATTGTATAAACATATGTCAGTTTTAATTGAAAACCTGCATGCTCTTAATTTTAATATTTTCTTATTTAAAACACAAGATGAAAATGAAACAATAAACTCATTATTCATGAACAATTAATTAAGAGGCATTTCCATTAATAATTCTATTTAAACCTGTCTAAGCCGAACCTCCTTGGGGGCCAACTTTCATGTTCAGAATAGACAGGTGTTTGGTTTATATAGATTAGATTAACAAAAGATTTCCTGCGTTAAGACTATATTTAAAGGTGGGTTTATACAAGATTGCGGGTTTTAAGGGTTCGATTTAGACAGATTTCACAAATTTACTTTAGATTAAACATAATTGAATATTGGAATCGGTAGGAGATTTAAATAAGGAATCTATTTGTTTGTACTGTACAATCATGTCAACATTTTTTGTTTTAGATCGTACTCCAAGCGAAAGCAGGGTTTAGGGTTATGCTGTTTAATGCCACTTTCAACAATATTTCAGTTATATTGTGGCGGTCAGTTTTATTGGTGGAGTACCCGGAGAAAACCACCGACTTGTCGCACGTCACTGACAAACTTTATCACATAATGTTGTATCAAGTACACCTCACCATGAACCGATTCAAACTCACAACTTTAGTGGTGATAGATACTGATTGCAGGGGCGGATCCAGGAGGGGTGCACCCGGCATGCGCCCCCCCCCTAAAATTGGAAAAAATGATTTTTTGGCGTAAAATCGTGATTTTTCACACGGAATACCACAAACATTTTTTTTAAGTGCACCCCACCCCCTAATTTGAAATCCTGGATCCGCCCCTGGATTGCACAAGTAGTTGTAAATCCAACTACCATACGATCATGACCAGGATGCATGGCCCCTATTTAATCTGAACCTGTCATATGTATACTATTAATGCTATAAAAGAGAGGTGATAGTCTTAATCATCATTTAAATATTAGATAGTACACAAGGCCATCTGATTATTATGACATAAGGAAGATTAAAGGTAAAGAAAAAAAATATTTGTTGATTTTATCGAAATTGTAGCAAGTTCTTTTCACTTCCAGGTATTGAGGAAATTATGTAACAGGAAGATGGAAGAGCAGAAGAAAGGAAAAAGTGAAGGAAGAAGATTCATGCAGCTGGTCACATGACCACAAAAAAGGAGGGGAAAAAATTCAGTGATTTTTGAGACCTGATAAGGTTCTGTGAAATAATAGATCTATTAATAGTTTACAGAAATGCTAAACATAGAATTCAGATGATATGTCACTGGATTTAAAGATTTGAATCAACAAATAAAAAACAAGCAGAAATGTTGGTGAAAGAGTACAGGATCGCCCTGCCTATGAGTGTGGAGGAATACAGAATAGCCCAGCTATATATGATACAGGTATTTACTTTAGGATTAAGACAGGATTAAGTGTTGGTAGACTTGTACCCCTCTTATAAGACCACCCCTTCTTCAATGTAAAAGTGGCCTCATAAGAATGGTGACCTCTCTTGATGGGGACAATTTAGTAGTATTTAACTATCTCAGTGCATCTTAAATCTGGCCCGATTATAAGAGGGGCTGTCTTTAGTGTGAGGGGCCTTATAAGAGGGTGATATTTGGTGGTATGGACCTTATAGGAGATCTGTCACAAAAGTTTGTATATGCAGCAGGACAATTTGGTAGTATTTTACTCTCAGTGCGTCTTAAATCTGGCCTGATAAGAGGGGCTGCCTTTGGTGGGAGGGCCTTATAAAAGGGAGGTATGAAGTGGTATTGACCTTATAAGAGGTCTGTCACAAATGGTTTTTTATGTGGAGCTCCTACATTTTAAATGTGTATTCTTTAAATCTTTGCATACTAACTTACTGCATGTAGGTAATTAACACATGAAGATTTTCACATTGTTATTGGCAGTTCCATTGGACTATTTGTGAAGGAATTATTTCACTTTTTAGCTCACCTGGACCAACCAAGGTCCAAGGTTTTTTCGACCCTACCTAAAATTTAGTGCCTATAATCCTAGCTATTTTATCAGTTTTTCTCAACAAGCACAGTCTTGGAACATCTGCATGCCCAATATATCCAATGCAAAAAAATACTGGTCACCCTTACCTAACCTTTTTCACAGGGTTACTGGTAACACTAAACACACAATTATTTTTTAGGTCTCGTATGCATGTATCTTTTACCTCATGTATGTATACAAAATATTTTTGATCTACCTGATGCTTGAAAAAAAAAATGGATTCTCTACTGACAGACATAAAAAATCCCATACACCTCTCCCTCCTTCACTAATAAAATTGTTGATGTCTAATAAAGAAAACAAGTGAGTGGGAAGACATGTCACTCCACTCGGGCACATTAATTAATATTCCAATTCCTAGCCAGCCAGTCTTTGTTCTTACTTGCATGCTTTAATAGTAGAGAAGCAACAAATACCAATTTTATAGTCTTTGGTTTGACCAGACTGGGGCTCTATCCCATGGATCTAACACACTCAAGGCGAGAATGCTAACCATTACACCACCGATGAGATAGGAAACCATTTTGTCAACAGACCATTGAGACCAATAACATAATACCACCACAACAAAATTTCTGTGGTCGTATAAAAATCACACTGAAAAAGGAGCAGTCCTTCAAAACTTTCATTAAGCAAGGGACTTGTGCCCAAGTTGCTTAGTTGAAGTTAGTTAATACAGTCAATATCATCAAACACACATTAAAAAGATCATAGATTAGCTTCCAGTCAGATTTGAACTGACATCTTTTCAACTTTATTGAAATGTACTACCTTGTACTATAGAAACCATAACGATTGTAATATTACACAAAGTACACATACAGATAAATAAACCACTCAAACAAGTACTTCAAAAGCATCTTATACAAAGGACTGTATTTAAGACATATTATTAACTATAGATGTATATGTATTTTAATCTTCACCATAGGATAGTTAAATGTTTAAATTGTGTCTGTATTGACACTGATTACATCAGGTAATAATATTCATTAAAAAGTTGTTAATGTTTTCGTGATTCATGAAACCTTTTTTTCTCTCTAGCTACTGTTAGTAGCGACTAGCCCCTTCGCTTAAATAGTCTTAAACTTAAAGGGTCAATATATTACTTTAATAACAATATATGATATAAGTATACAAATATAACATGACAAAAAGACAAATACTTAATGGCTGACAAAAAATTAGGAATACCCAGAAAACTGAAGACTGAGACGCACAAACAACTAAAAATCCGGACTGACATGAACTCAGATGCTTCATATGAGTCTGCAGTTCGAACTTCACTAATACCACTTCATGGGTGAAAGAGCTGAGGGCAATTGCCCTCCCTACTTTTAAAAATTGAGGGAGGGATAGTTTTGCCCCCTTTTTGGCATTAAATTTAAGAAAACAAACTTTTTTACTTTAGTATGGAAGCATATATTGTCCATTTAGCCAAGGGTGTAAGGATATTTGGACAAGGGTATGCTTTGGAACCATAGTGACTTTTTTTTTTATTGCTGCACAGTTGAAAATATACCAGAAAAATAAGGAATACATTTTTTGTACAAATTTCATAAAGATGTATACCGAATGTAATGAGCATCATTTAAATTAGTATATTTATTGAGGTAATTACACATGATTGTGTATTTATATTTCAAAGATAAAAAAAATTGTGAATTTTTTTTTTTAAACGTAAAATGTTTCTTCAAAAACATATGAGGGTATCCCTATTGAAAGCCCCATAATTTCTTTCTATTGAAAATATGCCCCGTTTTTTCACATTCTGAATGATGACATGTATATGATGCTTTCAGTGTGTTGTTTTTTAATATTTAATAAAAAGAAAAGGTGTGTAAAAAGTTGGGCAAGTTTTTTTAATAAAAAGGATTTTTTTCCCTAACCTATGCCTGGATATGAATCCCATCTGGTTTTATAAAGGCAGTTAACTTCAAAATCTTCTTTTTCAATTGTAATGGATAGCATAAATATGACAAATTCTCCTGGTCTTGTCTCTGAATCCTGTCACGAAAGCACATTCAAACTGATCCGTCATCATAATTTTAATGATGTTTTATTTTCAGTCGGGGCAACTTGGACATTCAACAAATACAATAATATTGAAAAGTAACGAACATAAATCATATGCTTGGGTTTTCAGTGTAATATGTATCTTTCAATCAAGTAAGTTTTTCGAACGTTTGTCGATGCATTCCGGCGTAGTATATCATATTCGAGCTTCGGTACTGACCCCCCAGCTGATCGCCGTCCGCCATCTTGGAATCGAATAACTGATAGTACACATGCGCCACCTGTCGGGAATGGGATAGGTGAACCCCATTGATTGTCACAAGGGCTTTAGGTAGTATTTCAGCAGATTTCTTCTATCAATTATGGTTTTTGATTTAAAATTGATTGCAGTAAAATCACTTTTTAAGCTCACAGGGACCAAGGTCCAAGGTTTTTCTTTTGAATTTATTGTCACCAGGGCTTTAGGCAGTATTTCAGCAGATTTCTTTTATCAGTTACATATGGTTTTTGATTTAAAAGTGATTACAGCAAGATTGTTTCAGGAGAAAGTAATCCCTTGTTGACTTGCTGTGCTCATATCTCTATCGCACTGTGCCCAGTGTAGCCCTTTATTCTTATCTCCATGTTAACTTTATTGGCAGATGTTGACAGTGTTACAAACACAGATGGTATTCAAACTTAAAATGGATGTTGGTTAAAACCAAACAGTTATTCCCACATGCTATTTTGTGTTTAAGCCGATTTGATCAGAGCTCAATCATTGCTGACAAATTACATGAAATATGATTACCATTGATCAATGATATATCACTGTAGGAAATTACAAACCCGATCGATTGTATTCATGCCGTAAAAATCAGACAAGATTTTATGTTTAGAGAAAGATTGATTTGACCTGATCAAAAACGAAAATGTTTTTTTTCTTTTGTCAACATTACAACTGATCTGTCGCAACTTAAACTATCAGGTTTCTTGTTTACATTACTCATTGCCTCTCATCGGTCGTGCTGCCGAACACGGTCGTGCTGCCGAACACGGCCTATTTATTTATTTATTTATATATTTTTTGTAACATATATCATTTAAATAGTTAGAATTGTCTTGTTTAAAAACATATATCTCCATTCTGTATTGTTGTAACTGTTGATATAATTATGAATGTATATTTGTTATTGCCCCTTGAGGGACCCTAATTGGAATAAAAATATTGTATTGTTTATGTTATGTTAAAGATTTTTTTGTTTACCACCAGCAAAGATTCCTGCAAATTTGAATAAATCCTAAGTATTTCTGCTTCCCAAAATGTGTCTATGTCTGAAAAATAAATAAAACAATAATATACTTTGTGTCAAAAGTCAAATAAATAACCACGAAAAAAAAACCTACAAATCTTATATATCCTAAGTATTGATGCCTCTCAAAGTGTGTCTATGGCTGAAAAATAAATAAACAACAATATATTTTGTGTCAGTTTTAAAGTATTTGTGTGGTTGAGTAGAGTACAGTCAAACCTGTATTAAGAGGTCACTTTTGGGACAAAGAAAAAGTGGCGTTATATGACAGGTGACCTCTTAAAAGAGGTTCAATCCATATGAAATTTTATCGACAGGACCAGAAAAGGTTATCTTTACATATAGGTGACTGCCTAATAGAGGTGACCACATGGGTAGGTTTGACTTAATAGAGGTGACCACATGGGCAGGTTTGACTTAATAGAGGTGACCACATGGGCAGGTTTGACTTAATAGAGGTGACCACATGGGCAGGTTTGACTTAATAGAGGTGACCACATGGGCAGGTTTGACTTAATAGAGGTGACCACATGGGCAGGTTTGACTTAATAGAGGTGACCACATGGGCAGGTTTGACTTAATAGAGGTGACCACATGGGCAGGTTTGACTTAATAGAGGTGACCACATGGGTGGGTTTGACTTAATAGAGGTGACCACATGGGTAGGTTTGACTTAATAGAGGTGACCACATGGGTAGGTTTGACTTAATAGAGGTGACCACATGGGTAGGTTTGACTTAATAGAGGTGACCACATGGGTAGGTTTGACTTAATAGAGGTGACCACATGGGTAGGTTTGACTTAATAGAGGTGACCGCATGGGCAGGTTTGACTTAATAGAGGTGACCACATGGGCGGGTTTGACTTAATAGAGGTGACCACACGGGCGGGTTTGACTTAATAGAGGTGACCACATGGGTAGGTTTGACTTAATAGAGGTGACCACATGGGCAGGTTTGACTTAATAGAGGTGACCACATGGGCGGATTTGACTTAATAGAGGTGACCACATGGGCGGGTTTGACTTAATAGAGGTGACCACATGGGCGGGTTTGACTTAATAGAGGTGACCACATGGGCAGGTTTGACTTAATAGAGGTGACCACATGGGCAGGTTTGACTTAATAGAGGTGACCACATGGGCAGGTTTGACTGTACACTTGAATTGAATTTGCTCATTGTGTGAGTAGTCATTAATGTTAAACATTTTTATGCCTCCACTAAAGTAAGGTTATTTGAATAATGTGCGTAGTGTTTTGTGGACCATTGTTTGTCTTCATGCTCTTTTTCTTTTTGGTCTTTGTACATTGTCATATACCCCTTTGGCATCTTCAAACTTTTTTATACATTGACATTGTAATATATTGACTGTTTTTTATTTCAGAAAAAGAGTCGGGAAGAAAGTTCCGGAGAGGGCAGTGGTGTTGAAATTATTGTCAACGAGCCCTACACTGATGGACCAGGAGGAAACGGGCAATACACATTCAAGATCTACCACATAGGATCTCATTTACCTGGTAAATGACTTTTTAAAATTCTTTGTTGAGGAGGGGAGGGGAGGGGGGTGAAGTTTTTGGAAATATATGTCAATATAAGTAGAACAAAGTTCATTGTATGTAATAACCCATAAATTTAAAAAATCTGTTGACACACACATTCTCCAGAGAATTCTACAGTTTTTCATTAATCTGTTGACACGAAAATTTAATTAAGAATTCTGCAAATAAACATTAGTCAGTTGACACAGGATGTCCAAGAATAATCTTTGATCAGTTGACACAGGATGTCCAAGAATAATCTTTGATCAGTTGACACAGGATGTCCAAGAATAATCTTTGATCAATTGACACAGGATGTCCAAGAATAAGCTTTGATCAGTTGACACAGGATGTCCAAGAATAATCTTTGATCAGTTGACACAGGATGTCCAAGAATAAGCTTTGATCAGTTGACACAGGATGTCCAAGAATAATCTTTGATCAGTTGACACAGGATGTCCAAGAATAAGCTTTGATCAGTTGACACAGGATGTCCAAGAATAAGCTTTGATCAGTTGACACAGGATGTCCAAGAATAAGCTTTGATCAGTTGACACAGGATGTCCAAGAATAAGCTTTGATCAGTTGACACAGGATGTCCAAGAATAAGCTTTGATCAGTTGACACAGGATGTCCAAGAATAAGCTTTGATCAGTTGACACAGGATGTCCAAGAATAAGCTTTGATCAGTTGACACAGGATGTCCAAGAATAAGCTTTGATCAGTTGACACAGGATGTCCAAGAATAAGCTTTGATCAATTGACACAGGATGTCCAAGAATAAGCTTTGATCAGTTGACACAGGATGTCCAAGAATAAGCTTTGATCAGTTGACACAGGATGTCCAAGAATAAGCTTTGATCAGTTGACACAGGATGTCCAAGAATAAGCTTTGATCAGTTGACACAGGATGTCCAAGAATAAGCTTTGATCAATTGACACAGGATGTCCAAGAATAAGCTTTGATCAGTTGACACAGGATGTCCAAGAATAAGCTTTGATCAGTTGACACAGGATGTCCAAGAATAAGCTTTGATCAGTTGACACAGGATGTCCAAGAATAAGCTTTGATCAGTTGACACAGGATGTCCAAGAATAAGCTTTGATCAGTTGACACAGGATGTCCAAGAATAAGCTTTGATCAGTTGACACAGGATGTCCAAGAATAAGCTTTGATCAGTTGACACAGGATGTCCAAGAATAAGCTTTGATCAGTTGACACAGGATGTCCAAGAATAAGCTTTGATCAGTTGACACAGGATGTCCAAGAATAAGCTTTGATCAGTTGACACAGGATGTCCAAGAATAAGCTTTGATCAGTTGACACAGGATGTCCAAGAATAAGCTTTGATCAGTTGACACAGGATGTCCAAGAATAAGCTTTGATCAGTTGACACAGGATGTCCAAGAATAAGCTTTGATCAGTTGACACAGGATGTCCAAGAATAAGCTTTGATCAGTTGACACAGGATGTCCAAGAATAAGCTTTGATCAGTTGACACAGGATGTCCAAGAATAAGCTTTGATCAGTTGACACAGGATGTCCAAGAATAAGCTTTGATCAGTTGACACAGGATGTCCAAGAATAAGCTTTGATCAGTTGACACAGGATGTCCAAGAATAAGCTTTGATCAGTTGACACAGGATGTCCAAGAATAAGCTTTGATCAATTGACACAGGATGTCCAAGAATAAGCTTTGATCAGTTGACACAGGATGTCCAAGAATAAGCTTTGATCAATTGACACAGGATGTCCAAGAATAAGCTTTGATCAGTTGACACAGGATGTCCAAGAATAAGCTTTGATCAATTGACACAGGATGTCCAAGAATAAGCTTTGATCAGTTGACACAGGATGTCCAAGAATAAGCTTTGATCAGTTGACACAGGATGTCCAAGAATAAGCTTTGATCAGTTGACACAGGATGTCCAAGAATAAGCTTTGATCATGTCTACGAATAAGCTTTGATCAATTGACACAAGATTTCCAAGAATAAGCTTTGATCATGTCTATGAATAAGCTTTGATCAATTGACACAGGATGTCCAAGAATAAGCTTTGATCAATTGACACAGGATGTCCAAGAATAAGCTTTGATCATGTCTACGAATAAGCTTTGATCAATTGACACAAGATGTCCACAAATAAACTGATCAGATAACAGACACAAAAATGTCCACAATAAACTTTGATCAGTAAAAAGTAGTAAAATTTTATAGTTCATTGAATGTGTAACAGTAGAGCAAATTTTATCTCTGAAAAATGCAATGTCCTCATCCTCAACGGGATTCTATCCCAAGACTTCTCGTATTGTAAGCCACCACTTTACCAACTGAGCTAAATGAGATCTCCACCAACACAGCAGTAAACAGAGATGGCTATGATCCTATGACAGTTCCTGTAACATTAGGTAGAGGACCCATTACAAATGTAATAGATATCCTATTACAGTTCCTATAACATTAGGTAGAGGACCCATTACAAATGTAATAGATATCCTATTACAGTTCCTATAACATTAGGTAGAGGACCCATTACAAATGTAATAGATATCCTATTACAGTTCCTATAACATTAGGTAGAGGACCCATTACAAATGTAATAGATATCCTATTACAGTTCCTATAACATTAGGTAGAGGACCCATTACAAATGTAATAGATATCCTATTACAGTTCCTATAACATTAGGTAGAGGACCCATTACAAATGTAATAGATATCCTATTACAGTTCCTATAACATTAGGTAGAGGACCCATTACAAATGTAATAGATATCCTATTACAGTTCCTATAACATTAGGTAGAGGACCCATTACAAATGTAATAGATATCCTATTACAGTTCCTATAACATTAGGTAGAGGACTCATTATAAATGTAATAGATAATCCATACGTTTTTATCCAATTTGACATCTACAAATTATCTTTGATCTATATTGACACAAAAACATTTCAGAGATTTCTACTAAACGGTAATTAGCTTAGATCTGTCGACAGAAAAAAAAAAAATCAGAATATTTTGCTAATTAGCTTTGATCTGTTGACACAAAAATCTCCAGAGTTTTCTACAAATTATGTTCAATTTGTTGACACAAAAAACCTTTAGAGATTTCTACAAATTTAATTGACCAACGACGGCAACATGAAAGCGAAGTCACTCTCCACAAGGCGACTTCTCCGCCCGAAACACCCTCAAACATGAGCCCTGTAATTAGCTTTGATCTGTTTACACAAAGAACCTCCAGAGATTTCTAAAAAATAGCTTTGATCTGTTAACATAAAATACCTTTTAAAGATTTAAAAAAAAATAGCTTTGATCTGTTAACATAAAAAACCTTTTAGAGATTAAAAAAAAATAGCTTTGATCTGTTAACATAAAAAACCTTTTAGAGATTAAAAAAAATAGCTTTGATCTGTTAACATAAGAACCACCTGAGATTTCTAAAAAATAGCTTTGATCTGTTAACATAAAAAACCTTTTAGAGATTTAAACAAATATAGCCTTGATCTGTTAACACAAAAAAACCTTTAGATATTTAAAAAATTAGCTTAGATCTATTGACATAAAAAAAACCATTAGAGTTTTCTACAAATTAGCTTTGATCTGTTAGATTAAACCATTTAGAAATTTCTATTAAAAATATGCTTTGATCTGTTGACATAGAGATTTCTACAAATTAACTTTGATCTGTAGACACAAAACAAAATCTTCAGATATTTCTAAAAAATTAAGTTTGATCTGGTATTGTTAACATAAAAAACCTTTTAGAGATTTAAACAAAAATAGCTTTGATCTGTTGACACAAAAAACCTTTTAGAGATTTAATAAAAATAGCTTTGATTGTTAACATAAAAAGCCTTTTAGAGATCTAAAAGAAAATATAGCTTTGATCTGTTGACATAAAAACCATCTGAGATTTGTTGATAAGTTGACACAAAAAATTTAAACCTCCCAAGATTTTTCCTAATTAGCTTTGATCTGTTGACAAAAAAAACCCTCTAGAGAATTATATAAATTAGCTTCGAAAAAAATATAAAGGTGAAGACACTTGACATTGACAAGAAAATTGTACATTTTATTTCAGCCATTAATTCAACAATCCTTTTTCATAAGATTTACCAGCAGCTTTAGGCCCCAATCCATATTACTTATATAATTTGTATATATTTTTATGGACTTGAATTGATTGCATTGTCAAATAATCTCAATAGAAATAGAAAATTGAAACGTTAAGGAGTTAATCCGTGCAGGTTCAGTATATTGGATGCACATTTTTATCTTATAATGACGACGTATTAAGGCTCTTCAACTGTATCGATCGTTAAAGACAAAATTCTAATCAATCTCTGTTTAACGGAGATTAAGTAGAAAGTTGACGGAGTTTATGCATAGATGTCAATGATTGATATTATGTCCCTTGTACATTTGTCATACTTAAAATTATCCATTCTAACAGCGGGGAGAGATACAAAGAGGGTCTTATTGAGTTTCCTTTCAAGCTTAGGCCGTCTTAAAGCAATTGTCATCACTTTTACTACTGTCATCTGTATACTTATAACGTTTCATCATTTGTGAAAAATCGCTTTTAGTCAAAATGAACTTGGTATTACCCCCCCCCCCGGTAGTTAAAATAATGCTATAAAGAAAGTTATTAAGAATTATAATGCTGCCAGGTCATTATGATTCCTGTTGGCAGAAATTTCAAAAGGCTTCATGTTTTAAACCACTCACGATCAGTTAATTGAACACCTTTTATTATTATTACATACATGTATGTGTTTCCATGCCATTAAGAAATTTAAAATAGGATGTCATGGTACAAAATTAGATTTTTTTTATTTTGAATTTTTTTTCTAAAACAAGCTAATCTTATTGAATTAAAATTGTTGATTGGTAAAAAGGAAAAGAATGATTTTGTGCTGAATGGATGTAAAATATATTTTTGTATTTATTTGTCAAAATTTGTTTGGAATTTCAGTAGCTTAAAAATAAAGAATTCAATATACAGGTATTATAGGCTAAAAAAATTAAATCTGGTATCAATAATTTACTGTATCTAGTACCAATTTATTGTAAGAAATGATATGGATGTAAGAGACTATCCAAGTTTATACATGTACTTTGACACAAATTAAAATAAAGGAACAGTGCTTTTATTGCTGTTCCACATGTTACAGTTACAGTAGGGTCTTCAGCAATGAACATAACTTGTACCTTAAAATGAGTGTGAAAAGGCCCTTAGTCTGCATCCTGTATTATGTGCACCCACCATACTTTAACATTGATTATGTATGTAAACATTCTTCTTCCTGTTTAAATTTTATAGACCATCAGAGATTTAGATATTTAGAAGGGGGGTTGAGATCCAATAATTGGTTAAACCCCGTCACATTTTTGCCTGTCACAACCCAGAACTTAGTTTTTCAGCATATACTCTATTTGTTATTTGAGTTTTTTGGTTTTGTCATAGCTAGGAGAGGTTTGTGTTGTTGAATGTTTTATTTTCACCCCAGCTGGTCTTTTTTTTAAACCAAAAAACTTATTATTGTGCACGGATAAGTAACTTAATATTTTATTTATTTAACAAGGATTGCCAACAGTCGATGACAAACAGCAGTTTTCCTCGTGTTTTTTCCCTGTAAGGCTAATTACAGTATATACTTTTATTTTGAACTACAGTCACACCTGTATTAAAAGGTCACCTTTAGGATAAAGGAAAAGTGGCCTTATAAGACAGGTGACCTCTTAAAAGAGGTTCAATTCATTTGAAATTTTCTATGACAGGACAATAAGTAGGTGACCTTTTAATACAGGTGACTGCTTAATAGAGGGGACCGTATGGGCAGGTTTAACTGTGCATAATATTTTTTTCCAGGCTGGTTTAGGGCCATCTTACCAAAGTCTGCCTTAAGAGTTGAAGAAGAGGCGTGGAATTCATATCCATACACCAAAACTCGTTATCGTTGTCCGTTTGTAGAGAAATTTCTTCTGGAGATAGAAACCAAATATATTAATGATGGAGGAGAACAGGAGAATGTGTTTAATATGTCACAATCTGAGATGAAACAAAGACAGATAGGTTTGTATAGTGGTAATAGGGTGGGGGTGGGGGGATTATGGAGAGAACAAGACAGTGTGTTTAATATGTCACAATCTGAGATGAAACAAAGACAGATAGGTTTGTATAGTGGTAATAGGGTGGGGGTGGGGGGATTATGGAGAGAACAAGACAATGTGTTTAATATGTCACAATCTGAGATGAAACAAAGACAGATAGGTTTGTATAGTGGTAATAGGGTGGGGGTGGGGGGATTATAGAGAGAACAGGAGAATGTGTTTAATATGTCACAATCTGAGATGAAACAAAGACAGATAGGTTTGTATAGTGGTAATAGGGTGGGGGTGGGGGAATTATGGAGAGAACAAGACAGTGTGTTTAATATGTCACAATCTGAGATGAAACAAAGACAGATAGGTTTGTATAGTGGTAATAGGGTGGGGGTGGGGGGATTATGGAGAGAACAAGACAATGTGTTTAATATGTCACAATCTGAGATGAAACAAAGACAGATAGGTTTGTATAGTGGTAATAGGGTGGGTGTGGGGGGATTATGGAGAGAACAAGACAATGTGTTTAATATGTCACAATCTGAGATGAAACAAAGACAGATAGGTTTGTATAGTGGTAATAGGGTGGGGGTGGGGGGATTATGGAGAGAACAAGACAGTGTGTTTAATATGTCACAATCTGAGATGAAACAAAGACAGATAGGTTTGTATAGTGGTAATAGGGTGGGGGTGGGGGGATTATGGAGAGAACAAGACAGTGTGTTTAATATGTCACAATCTGAGATGAAACAAAGACAGATAGGTTTGTATAGTGGTAATAGGGTGGGGGTGGGGGGATTATGGAGAGAACAAGACAATGTGTTTAATATGTCACAATCTGAGATGAAACAAAGACAGATAGGTTTGTATAGTGGTAATAGGGTGGGGGTGGGGGGATTATAGAGAGAACAGGAGAATGTGTTTAATATGTCACAATCTGAGATGAAACAAAGACAGATAGGTTTGTATAGTGGTAATAGGGTGGGTGTGGGGGGATTATGGAGAGAACAAGACAATGTGTTTAATTTGTCACAATCTGAGATGAAACAAAGACAGATAGGTTTGTATAGTGGTAATAGGGTGGGGGTGGGGGGATTATGGAGAGAACAAGACAGTGTGTTTAATATGTCACAATCTGAGATGAAACAAAGACAGATAGGTTTGTATAGTGGTAATAGGGTGGGTGTGGGGGGATTATAGAGAGAACAGGAGAATGTGTTTAATATGTCACAATCTGAGATGAAACAAAGACAGATAGGTTTGTATAGTGGTAATAGGGTGGGTGTGGGGGGATTATGGAGAGAACAAGACAATGTGTTTAATTTGTCACAATCTGAGATGAAACAAAGACAGATAGGTTTGTATAGTGGTAATAGGGTGGGGGTGGGGGGATTATGGAGAGAACAAGACAGTGTGTTTAATATGTCACAATCTGAGATGAAACAAAGACAGATAGGTTTGTATAGTGGTAATAGGGTGGGTGTGGGGGGATTATGGAGAGACCAAGACAATGTGTTTAATATGTCACAATCTGAGATGAAACAAAGACAGATAGGTTTGTATAGTGGTAATAGGGTGGGTGTGGGGGGATTATGGAGAGAACAAGACAATGTGTTTAATATGTCACAATCTGAGATGAAACAAAGACAGATAGGTTTGTATAGTGGTAATAGGGTGGGGGTGGGGGGATTATGGAGAGAACAAGACAGTGTGTTTAATATGTCACAATCTGAGATGAAACAAAGACAGATAGGTTTGTATAGTGGTAATAGGGTGGGGGTGGGGGGATTATGGAGAGAACAAGACAGTGTGTTTAATATGTCACAATCTGAGATGAAACAAAGACAGATAGGTTTGTATAGTGGTAATAGGGTGGGTGTGGGGGGATTATGGAGAGACCAAGACAATGTGTTTAATATGTCACAATCTGAGATGAAACAAAGACAGATAGGTTTGTATAGTGGTAATAGGGTGGGGGTGGGGGGATTATGGAGAGAACAAGACAATGTGTTTAATATGTCACAATCTGAGATGAAACAAAGACAGATAGGTTTGTATAGTGGTAATAGGGTGGGGGTGGGGGGATTATGGAGAGAACAAGACAATGTGTTTAATATGTCACAATCTGAGATGAAACAAAGACAGATAGGTTTGTATAGTGGTAATAGGGTGGGGGTGGGGGGATTATGGAGAGAACAAGACAATGTGTTTAATATGTCACAATCTGAGATGAAACAAAGACAGATAGGTTTGTAGAGTGGTAATAGGGTGGGTGTGGGGGGATTATGGAGAGAACAAGACAATGTGTTTAATATGTCACAATCTGAGATGAAACAAAGACAGATAGGTTTGTATAGTGGTAATAGGGTGGGGGTGGGGGGATTATGGAGAGAACAAGACAATGTGTTTAATATGTCACAATCTGAGATGAAACAAAGACAGATAGGTTTGTATAGTGGTAATAGGGTGGGGGTGGGGGGATTATGGAGAGAACAAGACAGTGTGTTTAATATGTCACAATCTGAGATGAAACAAAGACAGATAGGTTTGTATAGTGGTAATAGGGTGGGTGTGGGGGGATTATGGAGAGAACAAGACAGTGTGTTTAATATGTCACAATCTGAGATGAAACAAAGACAGATAGGTTTGTATAGTGGTAATAGGGTGGGGGTGGGGGGATTATGGAGAGAACAAGACAATGTGTTTAATATGTCACAATCTGAGATGAAACAAAGACAGATAGGTTTGTATAGTGGTAATAGGGTGGGGGTGGGGGGATTATGGAGAGAACAAGACAGTGTGTTTAATATGTCACAATCTGAGATGAAACAAAGACAGATAGGTTTGTATAGTGGTAATAGGGTGGGGGTGGGGGGATTATGGAGAGAACAAGACAGTGTGTTTAATATGTCACAATCTGAGATGAAACAAAGACAGATAGGTTTGTATAGTGGTAATAGGGTGGGTGTGGGGGGATTATGGAGAGACCAAGACAATGTGTTTAATATGTCACAATCTGAGATGAAACAAAGACAGATAGGTTTGTATAGTGGTAATAGGGTGGGTGTGGGGGGATTATGGAGAGAACAAGACAATGTGTTTAATATGTCACAATCTGAGATGAAACAAAGACAGATAGGTTTGTATAGTGGTAATAGGGTGGGTGTGGGGGGATTATGGAGAGACCAAGACAATGTGTTTAATATGTCACAATCTGAGATGAAACAAAGACAGATAGGTTTGTATAGTGGTAATAGGGTGGGTGTGGGGGGATTATGGAGAGAACAAGACAATGTGTTTAATATGTCACAATCTGAGATGAAACAAAGACAGATAGGTTTGTATAGTGGTAATAGGGTGGGGGTGGGGGGATTATGGAGAGAACAAGACAATGTGTTTAATATGTCACAATCTGAGATGAAACAAAGACAGATAGGTTTGTATAGTGGTAATAGGGTGGGGGTGGGGGGATTATGGAGAGAACAAGACAGTGTGTTTAATATGTCACAATCTGAGATGAAACAAAGACAGATAGGTTTGTATAGTGGTAATAGGGTGGGGGTGGGGGGATTATGGAGAGAACAAGACAATGTGTTTAATATGTCACAATCTGAGATGAAACAAAGACAGATAGGTTTGTATAGTGGTAATAGGGTGGGGGTGGGGGGATTATGGAGAGAACAAGACAGTGTGTTTAATATGTCACAATCTGAGATGAAACAAAGACAGATAGGTTTGTATAGTGGTAATAGGGTGGGGGTGGGGGGATTATGGAGAGAACAAGACAGTGTGTTTAATATGTCACAATCTGAGATGAAACAAAGACAGATAGGTTTGTATAGTGGTAATAGGGTGGGTGTGGGGGGATTATGGAGAGACCAAGACAATGTGTTTAATATGTCACAATCTGAGATGAAACAAAGACAGATAGGTTTGTATAGTGGTAATAGGGTGGGTGTGGGGGGATTATGGAGAGAACAAGACAATGTGTTTAATATGTCACAATCTGAGATGAAACAAAGACAGATAGGTTTGTATAGTGGTAATAGGGTGGGGGTGGGGGGATTATGGAGAGAACAAGACAGTGTGTTTAATATGTCACAATCTGAGATGAAACAAAGACAGATAGGTTTGTATAGTGGTAATAGGGTGGGGGTGGGGGGATTATGGAGAGAACAAGACAGTGTGTTTAATATGTCACAATCTGAGATGAAACAAAGACAGATAGGTTTGTATAGTGGTAATAGGGTGGGTGTGGGGGGATTATGGAGAGACCAAGACAATGTGTTTAATATGTCACAATCTGAGATGAAACAAAGACAGATAGGTTTGTATAGTGGTAATAGGGTGGGTGTGGGGGGATTATGGAGAGAACAAGACAATGTGTTTAATATGTCACAATCTGAGATGAAACAAAGACAGATAGGTTTGTATAGTGGTAATAGGGTGGATGTGGGGGGATTATGTAGAGACCAAGACAATGTGTTTAATATGTCACAATCTGAGATGAAACAAAGACAGATAGGTTTGTATAGTGGTAATAGGGTGGGTGTGGGGGGATTATGGAGAGAACAAGACAATGTGTTTAATATGTCACAATCTGAGATGAAACAAAGACAGATAGGTTTGTATAGTGGTAATAGGGTGGGGGTGGGGGGATTATGGAGAGAACAAGACAATGTGTTTAATATGTCACAATCTGAGATGAAACAAAGACAGATAGGTTTGTATAGTGGTAATAGGGTGGGGGTGGGGGGATTATGGAGAGAACAAGACAGTGTGTTTAATATGTCACAATCTGAGATGAAACAAAGACAGATAGGTTTGTATAGTGGTAATAGGGTGGGGGTGGGGGGATTATGGAGAGAACAAGACAGTGTGTTTAATATGTCACAATCTGAGATGAAACAAAGACAGATAGGTTTGTATAGTGGTAATAGGGTGGGTGTGGGGGGATTATGGAGAGACCAAGACAATGTGTTTAATATGTCACAATCTGAGATGAAACAAAGACAGATAGGTTTGTATAATGGTAATAGGGTGGGTGTGGGGGGATTATGGAGAGACCAAGACAATGTGTTTAATATGTCACAATCTGAGATGAAACAAAGACAGATAGGTTTGTATAGTGGTAATAGGGTGGGTGTGGGGGGATTATGGAGAGAACAAGACAATGTGTTTAATATGTCACAATCTGAGATGAAACAAAGACAGATAGGTTTGTATAGTGGTAATAGGGTGGGGGTGGGGGGATTATGGAGAGAACAAGACAATGTGTTTAATATGTCACAATCTGAGATGAAACAAAGACAGATAGGTTTGTATAGTGGTAATAGGGTGGGGGTGGGGGGATTATGGAGAGAACAAGACAATGTGTTTAATATGTCACAATCTGAGATGAAACAAAGACAGATAGGTTTGTATAGTGGTAATAGGGTGGGGGTGGGGGGATTATGGAGAGAACAAGACAATGTGTTTAATATGTCACAATCTGAGATGAAACAAAGACAGATAGGTTTGTATAGTGGTAATAGGGTGGGGGTGGGGGGATTATGGAGAGAACAAGACAATGTGTTTAATATGTCACAATCTGAGATGAAACAAAGACAGATAGGTTTGTATAGTGGTAATAGGGTGGGGGTGGGGGGATTATGGAGAGAACAAGACAATGTGTTTAATATGTCACAATCTGAGATGAAACAAAGACAGATAGGTTTGTATAATGGTAATAGGGTGGGGGTGGGGGGATTATGGAGAGAACAAGACAATGTGTTTAATATGTCACAATCTGAGATGAAACAAAGACAGATAGGTTTGTATAGTGGTAATAGGGTGGGGGTGGGGGGATTATGGAGAGAACAAGACAATGTGTTTAATAATATGTCACAATCTGAGATGAAACAAAGACAGATAGGTTTGTATAATGGTGATAATCTTAAAAGGAGGGGGGATAAGGGCGAGACCAGGACAATGTATTTAATGTCACAATCTGGTTTATAGTGTTTAACGGCACTTTCAACAACATGTTGTTTCACTAGGACATATTATCCTGATTCAGAGCCAACCAGTCTTTGCTCTTTCTCCTTAATACTGTGTGCTTAGCGGAGAAGAAACAAATTCCTATTTTACAGTCTGGTTTGACACAAAACAATGGTTTCAGTGCAGTAACTTTAGTTCTAGAGGTCACAAAGTGCAAAAATGGGTTTTTCTGGTTTTTGTACACAGAGAGTTTACTGTTCATCTGATTTAAATGAGTATATTTTTAATGAATTCCTTAGGAAAATCTTTTTCAGAAAAATGCATACCGTTACAATGTAACTTTTACTCCAAAAAAGGAGAGAATTTCAAAATTTGAACTTTTTAGCTCACCTTACTAAAGACAATGTGAGCTTTTGCCATCATCTGATATCTTTTGTCTGTTAACTTTTCACATTTTAATCTTCTCCTCTGCAACCCCTTACCCAAATGAACTGAAACTTGGTAGGAAACATCTATGGAAAGTCCTCTATAAAGAGTGAACATTTTATCCCAATCCGTCAACAAACATGGCCACCACAGGCAACTCTTGTTTCTGATTGGTCGATTGCTAAAAATCTTCTCTTCTGAAACCACGGTGCCAAATGAACCAAAACTTGATAGGAAGCATCTATAGAAGGTCCTTTATGAAGATTGCTCATTTCATCCTGATCCGTTAACAAACATGGCTGTCACAGGAAATTCTTGTTTCTGATTGGCCAAATGAACCGAAATTTGGTAGGAAGCATATCTATGGAAGGTACTGTAAAAAGTTTCCTCAAAGCAGAATGAAAGGTGAGCGACACAAGCTCAGCCCATTGAGCCTCTAGTTTATTTTTCATCCAATTTTAATGTATTTTTTTGCAAATGATCATCTTTATGAGTTATTGATATATCTTTTATTTACAGATTATCTAGATATAGTTAAAGACCCAATATCAAGTGGCGACTACAGGAAGGAAGAAGATCCAAAATTGTATAAATCTACGAAAACTCAGCGTGGACCTCTTACAGACGCATGGTGGAAGGATTATAAAAGATCGGGGAAAACCATGATGACGTCATACAAACTGTGTCGTGTAGAGTTCAAATACTGGGGCATGCAAAATAAAATAGAAAGATTTATACATGAAATTGGTAATGGAAAAAAAATAAATTTGAAGTTGCAAATACACTCACAATAAAACATTGTATAAATACATTTTGTCTCTCAAAATGCTCACTATAAAAAAGAAGTTAAGATATATAATTTTTCACATTTGGATCTTTTTCTCACAAACCACTAGACCAATTAAAACAAAATTTTTTAATAGCAGAAATGTCACTTGGGTTGTTTTATAGGATTTTTGTTTCATTCTGAAATTCAAGATGGCTGCGAGGTTAATTTTGCTTCCTTTCAAAAAGTTTCTCAGAAATCACATGTCTAATACAATTTTTAAATGGTAGAAAATGTTCCTAATATAACCCTCTAAAAAGTCTGTTTTTGTTGTTGTGCAGGGCCATCTTGGTCGTGATAGTTGGATTTACTAAAGATGTGAGTTCGATTTCCGTTCATGGCAAGGTGTACTCGATACAACATTATGTGATAAAGTTTGTCAGTGACTTATGACAGGTCGGTGGTTTTCTCTGGGTACTCCGGTTTCCTTCACGAATAAAACTGACCACCACGATATAACTGAAACATTGTTGAAAGTGGTGTTAAACACCATAAACCAACCACCATCAAAAGTTTTCTCAGAGATCATATGTCTAACAGAATTGTTACATGGTAGAAATGTTCCTAATATAACCCTCTCTAAAAATTTGGTTATTTTTGTTGTGATCAGATATCCAAGATGGCCACCACCAAAGGACAAAGTTTTCACATTGGACTCTTTTTGATAGTGATGAAAAAAAACCAGTTAATTCTTGAGTTAAAAACGGTTTTTATTGTATCTTGATTTCTGAATATATCATTAGAATCAAAGGTTAATATTCAAAAAAATACTTTCCCCTTGGTTAGTCTAAAGATTATTTAGACCAAAAATAGATATCATTTGAAATCTGATTAATTCAAGATTATAATGGTTACAAGGTACTTTTAATTAAATTTTTTTTAGGTTTGAGAAAAACCATGCTGCGAGCCCATAGACAGGCTTGGTGTTGGCAGGATGAATGGTTTGGCTTACAAATTAGTGATATTAGACGTTTAGAATTAGAAACGCAGAAAGCTTTGGCCGAGAAAATGGGTGTCGTCGCGGACAATGAGGACGAAAGTAGTGACACTAATAAAAATGAAAGCTATTGTGATGATCGGCCGAAAATTCCAATATCTAAATCAGAAGATGCTGTATCTACGAAATCTGACAGTAAATCAATGTCGGGGTCGAAAGATTCTCCTGCGGTACTTAAAGAACACAGATCATTGTCAACTTCGTCAAAATCACGGTCATTTGGTAGTATGTATATACTTAACTACAATCAAACCTGTATTAAGAAGTAACTTTTGGGACGAAGGGGTCGTCGTGATCGTATGGTAGTTGGATTTATAACTACCTATGCAATAAGTGCCTATCACCACTAAAGTTGTGAGTTCGAATCGAGTGTACTCAATATAACATTATGTGATAAAGTTTGTCAGTGACTTGTGGCAGGTCGGTGGTTTTCTTCACCAATAAAACTGACCACCACGATATAGCTGAAATATTGTTGAAAGTGGCGTTAAACATCATAACCCTAATACAACACTTTGGGACAAAGAAAACTGTCCTTTAAGACAGGTGACCTCTTAAAAGAGGTTCAATTCATATGACATTTTCTATGACAGGACAAGAAAAAGGTGACCTTTTAATACAGATGACTTCTTAATAGAGGTGACCGCATGGGGTAGGTGTGACTGTATACATCTATGTTAGTCATACATTTAATCTTAGAACATTCTCCACATGTATATACAACTACCTGTACAATCAATGTCTATCACCACTGATATTGTGAGTTCCAACCACGTTCATGGCGAGGTGTGCTCGATGCAACATTATGTGATCAAGTTTGCCAGTGACTTGTGGCAGGTCGGTGGTTTTCTCCTGGTACTCTGGTTTCCTCTACCAATAAAACTGACGGCCATGATATAACTGAAATATTGTTGAAAAGTGGCGTTAAACACCATAGCCCTAACCCAACCATTTAGAACAAAGAAATGTGGTCTTTTATAACAGGTGACCTTTTAAAAGAGGTTCAATTGATATTAATTTGTCAATGACTTGACAAGAAAACGGTGACCTTTTAATACAGATGACTGCATGGGTTAGACTGTATGCATCTATGTTAGTCATACATTTAAGTTAAGAAAATTCCCAACATGTGAAATGGCTCATTCTGATGCATTTGGTTATATTATCGACAGATTCTGTATAAATTCATTTTTTAACGTAGAGTGGACAAGTGATTATGGTTATTGAGTTTTGAACGCAAGCATTTATTACAATAATAAACATGGATTTGAGCCAAGTTATCCACTTCAAGTTTTTATGTTTCCAGACCGTCAGTTGTTATAAATATCCAGGCTTTTTTTTTTACGCCATGAAGTTTGGTAGTCATTATATAGCTAAAGAAGTAACGAAAGTGGCTACATACAACAAAATCTAACCCAACTCAGTTAGTTATGAAATGTTTTTAATGCATTCAGAATGTTGTTCATTACTATGGTTTATTAGAAAATTGCCATTTTCACAAAAGAATTAAAATGTAGGTATAGAGCAAAGGAAAATTACTATCTGAAGATATGTTAGATTTGTTATTGTTTACTATTCATTTTGCATTCAGTCTAAAAAAAAAATATGGCTGATCAGGCTTGAAATGATAAACTACTCTACATTTTTATTTCATTAATAAAAATATGTGTATTAATGATACTCATTGGAAATTTGTAATGTACTTACTCCAGCACTTTGAAATTCATGTCATTTCTTCAACTGCATTATCTCCTCTTGATCAATATATGTTTATTGGCTGTGGATGACTTCAAATAAAAGAGTAATGCTTTCTGCACATTTAATGCACATTTAATGCATACAAATAAGTGAAGTTGACTAAAGCCATGCATGGTATTCTGTATATATACCTATCTGATGTATTTATAGGTTCAGCTAGAGAGATTTCAACAACAAGATTATTTGAAAGTCTAGAAAAATTACAAGAATCAAGTTCTGATGAGGAATTCTTTGATGCTGAAGGTAAGCAAAAATATAAGTTATGGATTCAATGAAAAATCCTACAGTAATTCATTCATAATGAAAAAAAACAGGAAAATTTTAACCGTGCGATTTTATGAATGAATTTATTTGTCTATTGTATGTTTAATATAAGTCAAGATTTCTGTTCATATGACATAAAATTTGCCAAGTAGGATGGATGTAATTTCAAAGCCCATTCAGTAAGTCAGAGACCCTCCAAAAATGTCATTTAAAGCATCTGAAACCGTCCTATAATAAAATTTAAAGATACTGAAACTTTCCTAAGTCTGAACTGTTATGTTAGTTATATGAGAAATGTGAAACCGAAACCTTTTTGACCCCGAATGAATGTTTATTAATAGCATGAGTATTTTATTGTTAATACCCTTCCTTTTGTTTATATTGAGTACATTTGTTTCACTACTGTTTTAATAGATATATTTTGTATCAATTTTTTCACCTTGATTTTGTTTACACTACATGTACATGAATGTTATGTTGCACATTTGATTTTGTTGAGATTTAATTTTTATCACAAGTTTGGAGCATTGCTTTACTGCACTGAGTCATAGGTAGACTGGTTCCCTGATTTTAAACTTAAATAATTTATATGCAGATATAAGGACAGGATAATCACTAACTGTTTTTTTTTTAACTGTGGTAGCCCATCTGCATCACTACCTACCGGGAACCAGAATGATTCCAAAAAAACAATACAGAGACTGGTTTTTCTTGCCTATAATTCTATGGGCCTCTGGTCTAGTGATAAAGGTCATTGACATCTGACCACAAGCCTAGCACCACTGACATGAGTTCTCTCTCTTATATCCACCTCAAAACCGATTACTTGGGGTTTCCAGAGTTCCTTGCAACCCGCCTAGATGAGTCCTGGACTCACCATTTTCAGTTAGGAATCACCAAAGTTTTCAAATTTCAGATTATTACATTGGTTGGACTTTTCAGAAATGTATTCTGGACTCCTCAAAATACATTGCTATGTGTATCCCTGGGATGCACTGCAAAAATTACCTGTTACCTGATTGCTATGTGTATCCCTGGGATGCACTGCAAAAATTACTGGTTACCTGATTGCTACATGTATCCCTGGGATGCACTGCAAAAATTACCTGTTACCTGATTGCTATGTGTATCCCTGGGATGCACTGCAAAAATTACTGGTTACCTGATTACTACGTGTATCCCTGGGATGCACTGCAAAAATTACCTGTTACCTGATTGCTATGTGTATCCCTGGGATGCACTGCAAAAATTACCTGTTACCTGATTGCTATGTGTATCCCTGGGATGCACTGCAAAAATTACTGGTTACCTCATTATTATGTCTTCCCTTCGAATGAAGAGAGACATATTGTTTTAGTCTGATTTTTTCTTCTGCTTCCGCTTCTTCTCAGCGAAGCTTGTCCGGATCATAACTTTTTTGTCTTTCCAGATAGGTCAATTATATTTGGTATGTGGGTGCATGACCATAAGGCGGTGTGTCGCATACCGTAATGACCTTCGTGGAACTTTGACCTTTGACCTCAAGGTCAAATAATTGTTTTTCAAATAGTATTTTCTTGTCCGGGCCATAACATTTTCGTCTTTCGAGATAGGTCAATGATATTTGGTATGTGGGTGCATGACCATCAGGTGGTGTGTCGCGTACCATAATGACCTTCGTGGGACCTTGACCTTTCACCTCAAGGTCAAATAATTGTTTTTTAAATAGTATCATTCAACTCATAATGTGTAACTTATTGTTGTACAGATGGCTGCATTAAGGGGAGACATAAGTTTTAGGTGTCTAAAACAGTTCTTCCTAGTTGTATCTGTATAGGTGTTAATTTCTCAATGACATGGAACCAGTCTATCTATGTCATTGGTAAAAGTAGACTTCCTATTGTCAGTAAAATGAAATTGTAATTCATATGAAGTTGGTATTTAAAATCAGAGATTATTTTCAAAGTTTGAAGTTTAGTTTAAAACTTTTGAAATAAAAAAAAAATATATCCCTTTATGTCAATGGCCCAGACTTGACTTGTAGCATGTTTTAATGTCATATTTCATATTGTTTTCAGAAGAATTTAATAACTTTTTTTTATCGGATTCCTGTGAAGACCTTTGTAAGTCAAAGCTGTAAGCTAATTTGTGCTTGTGTAGTACAGTAGTCCCTCTCTTATAAGGACACTCCCACCTAAGACAACCTCTCTTATCAGGACAGATTTCATATGCACTGAAATAGTAAATTTCTACTAAATTGTCCCCTTCATTAGAGGCCACCTCTCTTATTAGACTACTTTTTTTATTTAAAAGGAAAAAGGGAAGGGGTGGTCTTTTAAAAGGGGATGATTACTGTATAAAAAAAAATAGGGTTGTGTTACTGTGTTGATTTATGAGGAACTAATAAACTAACTTGTAAATTTGAAGTTTTTAAATTATTATGAGTGACAATCTCACAAAACTTTACTTTCTGTACTAAAAATGACCAATTTACCTGGATAATGCTGGTATAAACTATTGCAGAAGTACAATTTTCTATAACATCTCCCTGAACAGTGGGATTATGGCACGGGGTTAACAATCCGATGGATTTAACAAGTGAATTAGTTTACAGCGTGCTTCACTATCCTATATTATGGCTGTAGAAATATATATTTAGTATCTTTTTTACACATACACACACCTTTCTTGTTTATTACATTGTAAAACAATACTGCACTGCTAATACTATGTACACCTTCTAACCTATATATACGTAAGACTCAGATTGACGTCCAGCCTCTAATCGACATCCAATCCTCAAATCCATGTCCGATTTCTACATCACAGACATCTGTACCTCAGATCTACATACATGTATGTCCTTTTTTCAAATCACAAATCGCCGTTCAAGTCTCAAATCGGTGTCCAATTCTCAAATCTATGGCCATTTCTTATTTTCTCAAATCATCGTCCAATGACATCACTGGCGTATGCTCTAACCCTAACCCTGACCAATAAATCGGCCATAGATCTGAGAATTTGAAAACGACGCCGATTTGAGAATACCCTTAAATCGGACCATGGTGTGAGATAATGACATCAGTGGATGCCGATTTGAGGATCGATCCAGAGTGGACGCTGATCTGAGTCTATCATATATATATAATCGTCTCAAGCAAGTGACAATCATACCATATATCTACCTCACTGGATCACGAAGGATTCCGGCCTGTATGAAATATCATTAATATAAACATCTGAACATTCAACTCAACAGTGTCGGAGTTAGATTAGTATCTGACTAATATATATATACAATATGGATGTGGTCGAGTGGTCTAGGGCGCTGGACGTAAGGCTAAGCGAATGGTTCTGCATTGTATCAATGGTGTGGGTTCAAATCCCATCGAGGGAAGAACAAAAATTTGACAGCTCTAAAATCTAATTCTAACACTGTTTGGTTTAATTTTCAGATGTATATATATATATATATATATATATATATATATATATATATACACACAATTTAATGCTGTGTGTACAGTTCTGATTAGTGTATAGTATGATTTTCAATGTATGTATTTAATAAGAATTACACTTTAGTGAAATGGTTTTAGTTAAAGGAAGGAAAAAATAAGACAATGTTATTTAAAGGAAGCTAAAAGAAAAAAATAATACAAGGTTATTAGCTCTTTTAGTAAAGTCTTGTGAGATTTTATATTACGTACTTAAAAAAATAAAAATCTACTACAAATTATCTACTGTAAAATTGTCTTTGTTATTTGTATATAAATTCTCCTGCTACCAGTGGATTACAATATTTATCCTCTCGAGTGTAGAGAAATATCAGAATCCACTGATACTGGTAGCAGAAGATTGATCCGTTTCTCCTCTCGAGTGTAGAGAAATATCAGAATCCACTGATACTGGTAGCAGAAGATTGATCCATATTTCTCCTCTCGAGTGTAGAGAAATATCAGAATCCACTGATACTGGTAGAAGATTGATCCATATTTCTCCTCTCGAGTGTAGAGAAATATCAGAATCCACTGATACTGGTAGCAGAAGATTGATCCGTTTCTCCTCTCAAGTGTAGAGAAATATCAGAATCCACTGATACTGGTAGCAGAACATTGATCCGTTTCTTCTCTCGAGTGTAGAGAAATATCAGAATCCACTGATACTGGTAGCAGAAGATTGATCCGTTTCTCCTCTCGAGTGTAGAGAAATATCAGAATCCACTGGTACTGGTAGCAGAACATTGATCCGTTTCTTCTCTCGAGTGTAGAGAAATATCAGAATCCACTGATACTGGTAGCAGAAGATTGATCCGTTTCTCCTCTCGAGTGTAGAGAAATATCAGAATCCACTGATACTGGTAGCAGAAGATTGATCCGTTTCTTCTCTCGAGTGTAGAGAAATATCAGAATCCACTGATACTGGTAGCAGAAGATTGATCCATATTTCTCCTCTCGAGTGTAGAGAAATATCAGAATCCACTGATACTGGTAGCAGAAGATTGATCCATATTTCTCCTCTCGAGTGTAGAGAAATATCAGAATCCACTGATACTGGTAGCAGAACATTGATCCGTTTCTTCTCTCGAGTGTAGAGAAATATCAGAATCCACTGATACTGGTAGCAGAACATTGATCCGTTTCTCCTCTCGAGTGTAGAGAAATATCAGAATCCACTGATACTGGTAGCAGAAGAATGATCCGTTTCTCCTCTCGAGTGTAGAGAAATATCAGAATCCACTGATACTGGTAGCAGAACATTGATCCATATTTCTCCTCTCGAGTGTAGAGAAATATCAGAATCCACTGATACTGGTAGCAGAAGATTGATCCATATTTCTCCTCTCGAGTGTAGAGAAATATCAGAATCCACTGATACTGGTAGCAGAAGATTGATCCGTTTCTTCTCTCGAGTGTAGAGAAATATCAGAATCCACTGATACTGGTAGCAGAAGATTGATCCGTTTCTCTTCTCGAGTGTAGAGAAATATCAGAATCCACTGATACTGGTAGCAGAAGATTGATCCGTTTCTTCTCGCGAGTGTAGAGAAATATCAGAATCCACTGATACTGGTAGCAGAAGATTGATCCGTTTCTCCTCTCGAGTGTAGAGAAATATCAGAATCCACTGATACCGGTAGCAGAAGATTGACCCGTTTCTCCTCTCAAGTGTAGAGAAATATCAGAATCCACTGATACTGGTAGCAGAAGATTGATCCGTTTCTTCTCTCGAGTGTAGAGAAATATCAGAATCCACTGATACTGGTAGCAGAACATTGATCCGTTTCTTCTCTCGAGTGTAGAGAAATATCAGAATCCACTGATACTGGTAGCAGAAGATTGATCCGTTTCTCCTCTCGAGTGTAGAGAAATATCAGAATCCACTGATACTGGTAGCAGAAGATTGATCCGTTTCTCCTCTCAAGTGTAGAGAAATATCAGAATCCACTGATACTGGTAGCAGAAGATTGATCCGTTTCTTCTCTCGAGTGTAGAGAAATATCAGAATCCACTGATACTGGTAGCAGAACATTGATCCGTTTCTTCTCTCGAGTGTAGAGAAATATCAGAATCCTCTGATACTGGTAGCAGAAGAATGATCCGTTTCTCCTCTCGAGTGTAGAGAAATATCAGAATCCACTGATACTGGTAGCAGAACATTGATCCGTTTCTCCTCTCAAGTGTAGAGAAATATCAGAATCCACTGATACTGGCAGCAGAAGATTGATCCGTTTCTCCTCTCGAGTGTAGAGAAATATCAGAATCCACTGATACTGGTAGCAGAAGAATGATCCGTTTCTCCTCTCGAGTGTAGAGAAATATCAGAATCCACTGATACTGGTAGCAGAAGATTGATCCATATTTCTCCTCTCGAGTGTAGAGAAATATCAGAATCCACTGATACTGGTAGCAGAACATTGATCCGTTTCTCCTCTCGAGTGTAGAGAAATATCAGAATCCACTGATACTGGTAGCAGAACATTGATCCGTTTCTCCTCTCGAGTGTAGAGAAATATCAGAATCCACTGATACTGGTAGCAGAAGATTGATCCGTTTCTCCTCTCGAGTGTAGAGAAATATCAGAATCCACTGATACTGGTAGCAGAAGATTGATCCGTTTCTCCTCTCGAGTGTAGAGAAATATCAGAATCCACTGATACTGGTAGCAGAAGAATGATCCGTTTCTCCTCTCGAGTGTAGAGAAATATCAGAATCCACTGATACTGGTAGCAGAAGATTGATCCATATTTCTCCTCTCAAGTGTAGAGAAATATCAGAATCCACTGATACTGGTAGCAGAACATTGATCCGTTTCTCCTCTCGAGTGTAGAGAAATATCAGAATCCACTGATACTGGTAGCAGAACATTGATCCGTTTCTCCTCTCGAGTGTAGAGAAATATCAGAATCCACTGATACCGGTAGCAGAAGATTGACCCGTTTCTCCTCTCAAGTGTAGAGAAATATCAGAATCCACTGATACTGGTAGCAGAAGATTGATCCGTTTCTTCTCTCGAGTGTAGAGAAATATCAGAATCCACTGATACTGGTAGCAGAACATTGATCCGTTTCTTCTCTCGAGTGTAGAGAAATATCAGAATCCACTGATACTGGTAGCAGAAGATTGATCCGTTTCTCCTCTCGAGTGTAGAGAAATATCAGAATCCACTGATACTGGTAGCAGAAGATTGATCCGTTTCTCCTCTCAAGTGTAGAGAAATATCAGAATCCACTGATACTGGTAGCAGAAGATTGATCCGTTTCTTCTCTCGAGTGTAGAGAAATATCAGAATCCACTGATACTGGTAGCAGAACATTGATCCGTTTCTTCTCTCGAGTGTAGAGAAATATCAGAATCCACTGATACTGGTAGCAGAAGAATGATCCGTTTCTCCTCTCGAGTGTAGAGAAATATCAGAATCCACTGATACTGGTAGCAGAACATTGATCCGTTTCTCCTCTCAAGTGTAGAGAAATATCAGAATCCACTGATACTGGCAGCAGAAGATTGATCCGTTTCTCCTCTCGAGTGTAGAGAAATATCAGAATCCACTGATACTGGTAGCAGAAGAATGATCCGTTTCTCCTCTCGAGTGTAGAGAAATATCAGAATCCACTGATACTGGTAGCAGAAGATTGATCCATATTTCTCCTCTCGAGTGTAGAGAAATATCAGAATCCACTGATACTGGTAGCAGAACATTGATCCGTTTCTCCTCTCGAGTGTAGAGAAATATCAGAATCCACTGATACTGGTAGCAGAACATTGATCCGTTTCTCCTCTCGAGTGTAGAGAAATATCAGAATCCACTGATACTGGTAGCAGAAGATTGATCCGTTTCTCCTCTCGAGTGTAGAGAAATATCAGAATCCACTGATACTGGTAGCAGAAGATTGATCCATTTCTCCTCTCGAGTGTAGAGAAATATCAGAATCCACTGATACTGGTAGCAGAAGAATGATCCGTTTCTCCTCTCGAGTGTAGAGAAATATCAGAATCCACTGATACTGGTAGCAGAAGATTGATCCATATTTCTCCTCTCAAGTGTAGAGAAATATCAGAATCCACTGATACTGGTAGCAGAACATTGATCCGTTTCTCCTCTCGAGTGTAGAGAAATATCAGAATCCACTGATACTGGTAGCAGAACATTGATCCGTTTCTCCTCTCGAGTGTAGAGAAATATCAGAATCCACTGATACTGGTAGCAGAAGATTGATCCATATTTCTCCTCTCAAGTGTAGAGAAATATCAGAATCCACTGATACTGGTAGCAGAACATTGATCCATATTTCTCCTCTCGAGTGTAGAGAAATATCAGAATCCACTGATACTGGTGGCAGAAGATTGATCCGTTTCTTCTCTCGAGTGTAGAGAAATATCAGAATCCACTGATACTGGTAGCAGAAAATTGATCCGTTTCTCCTCTCGAGTGTAGAGAAATATCAGAATCCACTGGTACTGGTAGCAGAAGAATGATCCATTTCTCCTAGGACCAAAATTTTCTAAATATTTAAAAATTTAAGTTGTTAATTTCCATCGTCAATGAAAGGAAATTGGTGGAAATTCTCGTGCAGAAATTTAGCCACTGTGGTGATTAAATTAAAAGTAATATGAAAATTTAACCAACTGGTTAAACATGCAAAGAATAGGGGTTATGGTTATGGTGTTTAACGCCACTTTCAACAATATTTCAGTTATATCGGAGCGGTCAGTTTTATTGGTAGAGGAAACCAGAGTACCCAGAGAAAACCACCGACCTGTCGCAAATCATTGACAAACTTTATCACATAATGTTGTATCTATTACACCTCACCTGGGTGGGATTTTAAACTCACAACTTTAGTGACAGGTACTGATTGCATAGGTAGTTGTAAATCCAACTACCATACGATCACCCCCTACAAAGAATAGGAGAAAAAACAATACACTTTATGAACTGTTATATGTTTTATGATAAAGATTGAATATTAAAAGACAGATAGATGACAAGATAATTTATAGCATGTGTCCACACGACAGTTTATTGTGAATCGAATACGAATTCACAAATTCGCATTAACAAAAACTTATACTGAAGCGAATTGGATAATGCGAACTAGCCCATTCGAATTTGATGCACATTAAAAAAAAATAACTATGTGTGGACGCGATTTGCATATTTGATTCGCATTGGATATGAATTCAATTTGCATTAAATGTATTTTTGAACGCAGCTTTATTTTTCGTTCCAGATGAAAGAAGTACAGATCCTCAGTTATTAAGGAGCCACACCATTGATTTACAGAATGATGAGTTTGCAGATGCCAAGTCAACTTTGTCTCTTGACCCAACAGGTATGTAATATTTTTACTACGGTTTCCAAGTTAAACAGTTAAACAATCGAACGCGAAGCATGAGATTATTTAATCGTTTAACTCGGAACACTGTGGTTTAAATGTTTTGTAACATGAAGCCATGCAATATCACATTTAGGTCGATGATTATTGCACGGCTCACTGAGAGTAATAAAACTACAGCCCAGATTTAAAGTGTGCAATATCTCGTATCTTCATGTATTATTTCATAGTTCTTAGCTGTTGCTTACATTCTGGTAGATAAACCATAAAAAGATCAAAGGAAAAGAATGCAGTTGTTACAAGTATGATTTATTTCATGGGAAATTGTTTTTATTATATTTGTGTAATTAATGTGTTAGTATTATATAGGTATTATTGTATATTTGCTTTTTTCATTCCTATTTGTAGAGAAAGTCATGACCGAAATTATAATGGTAGTTGTATTTTCATTTACCTTTCCAATCGGTGCCTAACGTCACCACGTCCTCACCTTGAGTGTGGTAGATTATGGGTTTGAGCCGAGGTCGGATCAAGCCAAAAACTACAAAATTGGTATTTTCGGCTTCTTCACTAAGCACCCAGCATTAATTTTGTTAAAAAAATCATAAAGATATTGTATATCTATATCCTTACAGCTTGTGCCAAAAACAGTTTGACAAACTAGCCAGAACAGTGTTTTAGGAAAAAAAATTATATTTGATTAAGCAAATTTTATGCAAATTTTACTAGCCCTAGCCAATTTTTACTAGACTAGGGCATAAGGCTAGCAGTTTTTGGCACAGACTGCCTTATGGTAAAAACAACCAGATATAGTGAATGTATGAAATATTATTAATATTCTATTATTGTCTTCTCCTGAGGGAACAGTTTTCCTATAGTATTGTCTGGTGACGTATAGGAAACTGTTCCAGAGGAAGAAGACAATAATATCTTTAGTACATAACATCTCATTCGCAATTAAAAGAAAAAACACATTGCACTGAGTTAGATTCGTCGACATTTAAGTCGCCAAACATCACCATGTTGACATCGAACAATAAACAGACTACAGCATCATCTATTTTAAGGGAAGTAAATCTTGCCAAAAATATATAAAAATCATACAGGAAAATCTTCCACAGGTATAGTCCCCACGGGAAATTGTTTCAAGCTTGAATATTACCTGTGGCTAAGAATAGTCACCCGTTGCTAAGATTAAGCATAAAATGTTCAAAAATACAACTGCATGTGCAATAAGTGCCTATCACCACTAAAGTTGTGAGTTCGAATCCCGATAAAGTTTGTCGGTGACTTGCGACAGGTTGGTGGTGTTCTCCGTGTACTCTGGTTTCCTCCACCAATAAAATTGGCTGCCATGATATAACTGAAATATTGTTGAAAGTGGCATTAAATACCATATACCAATAAACCAACTATGTTATGAACTAATACAAGATATATTTACAGATACCCCATTGGAAAGAAGAATAGAACAGATTCGTCAACATTACAGTATAGATCACACGACCCATCCCCACGTATCTCCGCCAGACTCGGCCGGTTGTAAATCTAGTATATTGTTTATGGTGCTTCATGGAGGTAAAAATAATTATAGTATAACTACTTTTATTCCGAATATAAAATATGAATCGTGAGTATTAGGCCATTACAATTTAATTCTGTGTTCAGCACGCACGTTGATTTTGAAGCATTTTCACGTAAAACAAACAAAATAAAAAATTACGATTTTCGTGGTTAAAACCGGAAATTTGATACTTTTCCGTCAATGGTGATTGTTTAGTTGTTTAATACCTGTACGCTTTATTCGGTGAGTGCGATACTGTATGATCGTAGATATTTCGTGATATAGATTTCTCGTGCAGCTGCAATCTTGGCAATTTGTCTTTTGTCAAAACGAAAATCCCTGTGTTTAGATAAAGCAATTGAGGCATCATGTTTTTTACTACGTATTATCAGTTCTTTCTTCAAAATGGACAAAACTCTAGTCACGGTGAAAGTTACGAAAGAATCGCAAACTGTTTTGAACTGGTATGTTGTCTCTGTTTCAACCGAACATAATTTTTCTCAGATTTTTGAGGCAATAAGTGCTGCAAGCAATCATGCATTAAACAATGCACGTTTTACAGAAAAACTGAGAATAGATGACTATAAAGATGGAAGGGTTTTCCTCATACAGGATATTTCAGATATGAAAAATAAAATTGAAGTCAGCAGGGGGCTCTCGCCTCTTGGTCGAAGAGTGTGTTAAGAATTTTAAATTTAATCATGTTTTGTACAGCATGACCCCAAAAGTTCAAACAAAAACTGTCAGTAATGCTTACAATTTGTTGAAAGAAGGGCAACGTTGTGAGTTCTAACCCCGCTCAGGAGAGGTGAACTTGATACAACATTATGTGACAAAGTTTGTCAGCGACTTGTGACAGGTCAGTGGTTTTCTCCGGTTTTCTCCATCAATAAAACTGACCATCACGATATAACTGAAATATTGTTGAAAGTGGCATTCAGCACCATAAAACCCAAAAAGGAACATGCTTCCACTGCCGGACGCTCGATAATATTTTTGAATGTCACGACGTTGGCACTAGGAGACCATGCAGTGAAATAAATGTTTTATTTCACACAGTGAAATACCAGATATACATTCACTTTGAAATCTTAAGTATTCCCCTGGCAACTATTTTATATTACACTCTCCTTTTATACACACAGATAAACACTTCCTAACCATCATACACAAAAATGCATTCTCCCACAATTCTACACTCGTAGGCATTTCCTGTCAGTCTGACTTCTTCATGAGTAAGAATTACATGTGTCTTATACAATTTGCATGTATATTTTATTTAATAAAGACTTGCCTACCTTTACGATTTTGATGTAAGGCTTACAAATTTTGAGGTTAACCTTACGATTGACCTTGTTTGCCATACCATTTTAAAAAGAATCCATATTTTTTTCATGTCCGGTGCACAATTTACATTATGCCGTCCGTATATTACTATTGAAAGGAAAATGGTTTCAAGTCAGAAATTGTCTGTCTCTATAATAATGATGCAGTCTCATTTTTCCCATTAATGTATAGTGCATATAATTTAAACCTGTATATAAAGGCCACATTTTCAGGTTCCCTTGAATGGCTTTTATATACAGGTTCAATTGTATATGAAATGTACAGGATTCCATAAATTTCTTTTGATTAATATGTATCATGTATAATTTCAGGTTGTTTAGTCGACACCCATACAGAAAACCAGCAGCCTTCTAAACGAAACGACTTTTTTACGATAAAATCCTCCTTTGAAAGTGTGATGCGAACACATTATCCTGGTGCTTACGGTCATATAGCATTCAGACTGGTTCCCTGTCCACAGATTTGTTCTGACATTCTTGATATATTGTCCAGGTAATGCACCTTCTGTAACACATAAATGGTATTATTGATGATAAGAAGAAGCAGTTTATTATCTTGTATTATGATAAGATAGAATTTTCGTCACAACATTTGTTCAGACTGAACTGCATTAGGGGGTGTAATGGTTAGCGTGCTCTCCTCGAGTGTGGTATACTGTGGGTTCGAGCCCCGATCGGGTCAAACCAAAGACTACGAAATGGGTATTTGTTGCTTCTCCGCTAAGCATGCAGCATTAAGGAGAAAGAGCAAAGACTGGTTGGCTCGGAATCAGGATAATGTGTCCGAGTGTGGCGACATGTCTACATGCAGACTGTTTTCAGTGAGGTAGCACTATAACAATTCTTGGCGTTACACAATAATCACTCACTCACTCTGGTTCCGACTGAAATAAACATTACATTATATCTATTGCAACGGAAAAAATATTGCAATATTTATTTGTAACAGAATAAACAGTATAGAAAAAAAGTTCCAAAAAGAAGATATATTATGAAATTGTTTTTAATAAATTATCCACAGGAACAAATATTAGGTGGAAAAAAAATATACGTTCACAGTATTACTCTAAGACTGACAGGGAAAGGAATGATATGATGTGATGAATTTGTCTGAGACATTAAAATGATATTATTTTGTATTAGTAATTTTCAGAAGTGCAAAACTTGAACTTGTCCATTTAAAGCCAGCAAAGAATAAATAGACAATATACGTACATTATCGGAAATTATTAAATATATTTCTATGAACATTAGAAACAGGTAGAAAAGCGAGCCTATGGAGAGCTTTTCTTTTCTGTTTCGCAGCAAATGCAAATGAATTTCATATTTTCTGACAACAAACGTATATTGTGTTTATCCTGCAATGTTAAAAGCCCAATGCAACTGCCAAATTGTCTAAAAAGAGTAGAAACAAGCATCGTTCTTATAGTTATTAATGGTGTCCTCTATGAAGTTCGCATTTATACTGTTTCCGTTTCTTACATTTTCTCAATTTGAATCAGGTACCAGAAAAGCTATATCTTGGTCAGTGACCGCATATAGAAAAAATGTATCCTGTCAATGTGACATCAAAGCATTTGCTATTTGATGCTTCTCCACTATGCATAAAAAGAGAAGAGACTTTGTTGGCTCTGAACCAGGATAGTATGTCTGAGTGGAGTGACATGTCTATTTTTTGTGGATTGTCGTTTCAGTGAGCTAACACTGTAAGAATCCAACTCAGCATGTTGGTCACATTATAAAGTACAAAGCAGACGTCATCGTCATCATCTCATCAAAAAGTAACATGTTCTCGTAATGACGTTGTTAAAAATATGTTCACTTGGCATTAAACTATAATCACTCGTTCTCCCTCGAAATGAAGTGAATACAATTTGTCAGAATCATAATAGGAAAATATATAGTGATGTAGTAATCATATATTTATGATGTAGTAATCGTATATTTATGATGTAGTGATATATTTATGATGTAGTAATCATATATTTTCTAAATTTCAAATACCACTGAATTGTATTGATGCTTTTTTTGTGTGTGTTATTTTCAGTTTAAGTCCATTTTCCTGTGAATCTCAGACACCTAACGGTGTCGATGGACCTATGTGGTCACCGGAGTTCGTTCCCCTTGGTGCCATTGCTTTGTTTGCTAGTTCTAACCCTGACTACCATGAAAATGTAAATAGAACAGTATCTAAGGCTAACATTGTCTACCAGGAATTCCTCATGTCTGACGAAGGCAAGGGATTTAATGGACAGGTATGATTTATTTATATTTTATGTTTAGTCTTGATTTGAATTTATATAGTAAAACCTCATCGGTGGTGATATGGTTAGCATGCTCGCCTCAGGTGTGGTAGGACGTGGTCAAGACAAAGACTATAAGATTTGTATTTGATGATTTTATGGTAAGCATTCAGCTTTAAGGAGTAAGAGCCAAGACTGGTTGACTCGGAATCAGGATAATATGTTCTAGTGAGGTGACATGTCTATTCGCGGAATGTTGTTTCAGTGAGCACTGTAAAAATTCAACTAAGTGTGTTGGTCTAGTATAAAGCGGACCTCATCATCATCTCATTGAAAATTAACCTGTTTTCGTCTTGATATAGCTTAGAAATTCCCGAGTTGGCGTTAAACCGCAATCACTCACTCACACACTTATGGAGTAAGAGCAAAGACTAGTGGGCTCTGTATCAGGATAATGTGTTCGAGTGAAGTGACATCTATGCCAATAGACGATTGTTTCAGTGAATTAGCAGTATGAAATCTAACTAAGCATTTTGGTCTAGTACAAAAAAGACATCATAATCATCTCATCGAAATGTAATTTGTTGTCTCCATTGTATAGCTAAGAAAATGCTCATTTGACGTTGAACAACAATCACATACTTTATTACATATAATATTTGTGACTTTTTCCAGGTGTGTTTCCTAGCCGACAGTTCTGCTTCTGTATTAACCTACGATGCCCTATGTCAAAATCCTTCCTGTCTACGATATCTAAGTACCTATGACAGTCGTGAAGTTCTACCTGAAGTCGATTCTACAACTTCGTTTAAAAGGGAACGTTCAAAAACGGAATCGTTTGGTGCAAAAAACAATATGGAAACTTCAAGACAGTTAAGCCACAGTGATCCCGATCTTACGTTAATTAGTCCGGGTAACGATAATCAGTGTAGTAAAAGTGATATTGTGTCAATAGATTATAAAATGAAGAGAACGAACTCGACACGGGATCCAACTAATAACCCAAGCCATCTTTCATTTTTGAATGTGAGCGAAAAAGATCCGTCTAGAAGGACAAGTACGGGAAGTAACTTTGAAGGAAATTATTTGAAATTTGACTTTGATGTTTCTGACTTCTTTGTGCTTGGATCACCGTTAGGACTTATTCTAGCCTATCGAAGGATGCATTGTGGTGAAGATAGGTCATGTAAGTCAAATCTATAAAGATACCATAGCATGATAGGTCACAAATACAGGGATGATTTTTTCCCCAGTTATTTAACTGATTTCAGCTATTTTCCCTTGGAAAAAAAAATTATGAAAGTTGCAGGACAAGGTCAGAACAGGTCAAAATCATACCTTCTTGAAAGGGAGTGTAGATTCTTTCTGGTAATTTTCATTGATTTCAGTTATTTTATTTTCTTACTGGAATCATCCCTGCATATAGTCAAACCTTGTTATATCATACAGTAGGGCTGTCGTAGTCGTGATCGTATGGTAGTTGCATTTACAACTATCTATGAAATCAGTGCCTATCACCACTAATGTTGCGAGTTCGAAATTATGCTCATGGCGGAGTGTACTTGATACAGCATTATGTGATAAAGTTTGTTAGTGACTTTCAGCAGGTCGATGGTTTCCTCTAGGAACTCCAGTTTTCTCCACTAATACAACTGACCGCCACGATATAACTGAAATATTGTTGAAAGGGGCTTTAAGCACAATAACCCTATTATATTATACTCAGATAAGATGTTTTCATTGATAACTCGCTCATAAGAATATGGTCAGATCATAGGAACATTATATATCTACTTTCAGTTTCACCCTTTAGTCCAACCTGTAACATTATATATCTACTTTCAGTTTCACCCTTTAGTCCAGGTTGTAACCAAGTGTATAATATATTCCACAACAGTGATCCATCAGCATTTAGACTAGAACCATTGTTAAATGGAACATTTAGACACATACCACCAATGAAAGTTTCCAGATATTCCAAGTATCCGCTAGGTGATGGAGAGCCTATTCATGTTGGTGAGTAGTTGTCGAATCTCAACACGATTGGAAACAGCATTGATAGTGTAATGGTTAGTGTGCATGCCTTGAGTGTGGTAGATTGTGTGGGTTTCAACCCTGGTTGGGTCAAACTAAAGATTACAAAAGGGATATTTGCTTCTCCTCTAAGCACACAATATTAAGGGGGTACCATACACTACAGGGAGATAACTCTTTAACATCAGTTGAACGTTTTGATCATATGATGTTTGTATGCAGATTTCAAGCATCTCGGTGATCAAAACCACAGAGAGAAAAGCTACTATGTGGCTAGTGAATTGATAACTCTGAGTCTGTTGGTTAGAATTTGTTAAAATTTTGATATTTATTACAGTGGATATATTCAAACACACTGCCAAAAAAATAAGAAAATTAAACGAGCAGATCAAATTTTACCCGAAGTGTATGGTACCACCTTAAGGAGTAATAGCAAAGAATGATTGACTTGGAATCATGATAATGTGTCAGAGAAGAGTGACAGTTGTTTCAGTGAGCTAGCACTATAAAAATCTAACTAAGGTTGTTGGTCTAAAGCAAACATCATCTCATCGAAATGTAACTTTTTTGCTCCATGATAAAGCTGAATAATTGCTCACTTGGCGTTAAATAACAATCACCTAATCGCTTGACTTTCTTGGCCAAGTTGCAAAAATATTTATCAAATGAGTTAGCGGTATCCTCCTTGGAGATGTAAAAAAATAGACAATCGTATTTGCACATTAAATGACCAGTATTCCAGCTATATGATGTCGAGAACAAGTTTACAAAATTTATGGGGTGTCGTGGTCATGATCATATGGTAGTTGGATTTACAACTACATATTCAATCAGTGCCTATCACCTCTAAAGTTGTGAGTTAGAATCCTGCTCTTGTCGAGGTATACTCGATACAACATTATGTGGTAAAGTTTTTCTGTGACTTGTGACAGGTCGGTGGTTTTCTTTGGGTACTCATGTTTCTTCCACCAACAAAGCTGACTACCACGATATAACTGAAATATTGTTGAAAGTAGTGTTAAATACCATAACCTTAAACCTAACCCTACAAAATATAGATTAGTTTGTAGATAAATAAAATTACACTTAATTAATTGATTAATTGTTGTTTTAATTAAGTGAGCAGGGGACCGTCTTGGTAGTTGGATTTATAACTACCTATGGAATCAGTGCCTATCACCACTAACGTTGTGAGTTCGAATCTGCTCATGGTATGGTGTACTCGATACAACATTATTTGATAAAGTTGTCAGTGTCTTGCGGCAGGTCGGTGGGTTTTCTTTGGGTACTCCTGTTTCCTCCACCAGTAAAGCTGACCGCCACTATATAACTGAAAAATTGTCGAAAGTGGCATCAAACACCATTACCCTAACCCTACAAAATATAGATAAGTTTGGAGATAAATAAAATTACACTTGTCTAAATTAATTGTTTAATTGTTGTTTTAATTAAATAAGCAGTATATCAGCCATTTCATGGTGTAAAGTAATTATTTACGAAAACTTTAATTAAATTATAATTTAAAAAATATATATTTAAGAATACTAGATTTTCAAAATATTTATATTTCAGTTGAGACGGTTCAGAGTAATATGTCTCTGTTCGTTGGAGCTAGAAAAAGTTCTAGTGGACATTTATTACAACGACAAAATAGTGTCTCTAGTGTCGCTAGTAATATGTCTGGTATGGGGGAAAATACAATATCTATTATAGCTAATGGTATGTATAGTCTACTATGTATTTTGAATTGAATAATAAAATGAGAATCAGCATGAAGCACCAGCATGACAGTGGGTTTGAGTTAAAAGAATTTTTTTTTATTCTTAAATCAAGAGTTGTAAAAAAAATAACCACAGAGATTTATCTAAATTTTTGCGTCCTTGGATTTTGTCTCTTTTTTACCACTATGCAAGAAGAGTTCAGAGATACCAAAGGGGTAATCAGAATCTTTAAACCGAAGAAGAACTGACAACGCAATGGTCAAAAGAAAAAGGAAAAAAAAGACAAACAACGATCTACAATACAACACAGGAAAGTAAAGATTGAGCAATTCGAACCCCACCCGTGCTGAACTCAGGTGCTCTGGAAGGGTAGGCAGTTCCTGCTCCACTAGTGACACCATTCATGTTACTGTAGTTACAAACTACAATAAGTCATAATTAGGTAAAATTTGATTTTGACAGTTACCAGTAGATGGTGGGGTAATAAGAGATTAGATTATGTGTTATACAGTCCAGATATTCTTCATTCATTTCCAACATCTGCATTACCTCCCTTGTTTCATGCCAGTTTTTGGGAGTCATCAGATTTAGCAGCTTTTATATTGAGACAGGTGAGTTATCTCCCTTATTAAATACTAGTTTTAAAAGAAGTATTCAGATTAAGCTGTAATTAGATCATTTAGCATTAAAAAACTAAAGGATATATTGCATTGTAGTCACTACAAAAGGCTAACCTTTTTATCCCTACCAACCACATCCGTGGCATAATGGTTAGCGTGCTCGCCTTGAGTGTGGTAGGTCGTGGGTTTGAGCCAAACCAAAGACTATAAAATTGGTATTTGTTGCTTCTCCGCTAAGCATGCAGCATTAAGGAGAAAGAGCAAAGACTGGTTATAAAAATCCAATTCAGCGTGTTGGTCTAGAACAAAGCGGACCTCGTCAACATTTCATTTAAATTTAACTTGTTCTCGCCATGATAGAGCTTAAAAATTGCTGAATTGGCATTAAACAACAATCACTCACTCACTCACTTTTTGTCCCTTCCGAACTCTCTAAAGTGGCTGTCAAAAGTCGTCCTGTTCCTCACTCATTTTTTCATTTAATTATTATATGTCAGTCACACCTGGAGATCAAGGAAGTGGTTTTATTTAAAACATTCCTTTTATAGAGGATTTAAATGACATTTAAAATTTAGTGCAGTGTCTTAAAATATAAAGTTTATGTATATAGTGATTAGAAACAGGGAGATTTGTTTGTTTGTTTGGTCCTTTGATATTTTCTGTCAACAGGAAGTGAGCTGATTCCCAATTATTAACTGCTAAGACATGTGAAAGGGGTACCAGAAAAGTGTTATTAGGCTATTTTAAATAACCCTGAATTTGACCCCTTCACGCTGCAGGACTTGTCTAAGGATAACTACTCCCAGATTTATACAAATTATAAAAAGACAATTTAAACAGTGATGGTGAACAATTCCACCAATATCAACAAAATGAACAACCACCTCTCACCTCAAGCCACCGAATACAAAAATAAAGACTACAACATATGGTGTTTGAAATCCAAATCCTGCTTGAGACAGGCACAAATATGTAACAGGGTTAAACTGGTTAATGGGATCCCAACTCTCCCAATCTGATATATGACAATACAGATATAAACAAACAATGCAAAAACTGCACAGATTCACTTCCACAAAAACGACTGCACACTCAAAATGAATGACCTCAATATCACATGATTGCAGAATAAAATAGGTATATATGTAAGACTCAGATCAACGACTAATCCTCAAATCCATGTCCGATTTCTACGTCACGGACATCTGTACCTTAGATCTATGTCCTTTTTCAAATTTCAAATCGGTGTCCAATTCTCAAATATAAATGACAGTTTCTCACTTTCTCAAATCGACATCCAATGACGTATGCTTTAACCAATAAATTGGCCATAGATCTGAGAATTTGGAAAGGACACTGATTTGAGAATACCCTTAAATCGGACCTTGATTTGAGATAATGTCAGTGAACGCCAATTTGAGTCTGGACGCTGATCTGAGTCTATCATAGATAATTGTATTTTACAGGTGTTAAGGCATGATGTACTAATTAATGAAGCGTCGGAAAGACTCAGCCTTTTACCTGATTCTATCAGTTCTGGAAAAATGCCAAAAGAAAAGTGGTTAAAGAGAAGAACAACCATTAAAGTCAAGGTATGTAAGAACTGGTAACAAGCACAGTTAGAGGATTTAGATGATTTCTTTAGAAAGAAGAAGAAAAAAACTGACCTTTTATTTAAGAAAATAATAATTTGTCACACCTCACCCCATGATGGAGTCAGAATCACAAAGCTTTGTTGTGTAAATGACTGACAAACTGTCACACCTCACCCCATGATGGAGTCAGAATCACAAAGCTTTGTTGTGTAAATGACTGACAAACTGTCACACCTCACCCCATGATGGAGTCAGAATCACAAAGCTTTGTTGTGTAAATGACTGACAAACTGTCACACCTCACCCCATGATGGAGTCAGAATCACAAAGCTTTGTTGTGTAAATGACTGACAAACTGTCACACCTCACCCCATGATGGAGTCAGAATCACAAAGCTTTGTGATGAACACATATTTTGTAGACAGATGTAAATGCAATGATTGCAGCAACAGGTGTCCTCTATGAGAACATTGAAGTGACCATTTTTATACACGAGTACAAAATAGAACTGATACCCATGATAATATGTGCATATTCTGTTTATCCTACAATCTTTTGTAACAGTAATATGTGTACTGAAGTAAAGTGTAACCTGTCTAAACCAAACCTCCTTGGGACCAGTTTTTGCAGTTTCAGGATAAATTAACAAATATTTCCTACATTGGGGAACCATATTGATGGTGTAATGGTGCCTGCTAGCCTTGAGTGTGGTAGTTCAGAGCTTTAAGAAGTAAGAGCAAACACTGGTTGGCTTGGAATCATGATAATGTGTCAGAGTAGAGTGACATGTCCACCTATGGACTGTCATTTCAGTGAGCTAGCACTATATAAATCAGGATAATGTGTCAGAGTAGAGTGACATGTCCACCTATGGACTGTCATTTCAGTGAGCTAGCACTATATAAATCAGGATAATGTGTCAGAGTAGAGTGACATGTCCACCTATGGACTGTCATTTCAGTGAGCTAACACTATATAAATCCAACCAAGCATCATTATCATCTCATTGAAATTGTAACTTGTTCTTGCCATGATATAGCTGAAAAATTGCTGAGTTGGCATTAAATAACAATCAATTAAACCCTTGAATGTTTTAGAACATATAAGTACAAAAAATGCAAGGTTTCTAAGTTAATAAAAATTTGTTCACACCACGATATAGCTGAAATATTGCTAAAGTTGGAGTTAAACACAAATCAATCAATCAATCAATAAAAAAATGCATGTTTATGATATGAGTGAAAAAATGACTAAATACGACTAATTTTTATTTACAGAATTTGCAGGCTAACCATCGTGGTAATGACGTAATTGTATTGGACGGGAAGGATCAGGTGATCACCACCAGATTTATGTATGGGTCATTTGATGTGACCTCATTGTCAGGAGAAAAGGTAAATATTTCAATACAGTAAAACCTGTCTTATGTGACCTTCCAAGGGAACAGTGAAAATATGGTCACATGAGACAGGTGGTTGCTTAATACAGGTTTAATTGATATGAAATGCACTGGGAAGGAGAATAAAAATTAAGGTCACACAATACAAGTTATTGCTTAATAAAGGTGATCACTAAAGCAGGTTTGACTGTACTGGCTGTATAGCACGTTCTATACAATGGGATCACTGAGTCTGTCATCATTGTCTGTGATCCCTAGATTTAAGTCAGTTTTGCCATAATTGAAATGCTTATGAAGTACTGCTAAGTGTTGTGTAGCATGGTTATAATCAATTTTCTGCTATAGCAAACCTATAACTTGTCAAAGGAAAAAATCATGTAAAAAAATTGTTTATAATAATTTTTGAAATTAGTTATAATCAAGTTTTACTGTTTAGGGATTACCAGACTGTGCTTAAAAAAATTAACAGTCTACCTAGGTTCCGGCTGTATTGACACAGATACTACAGTCAAGCCTGCATTAAAGGGCACCCACCTCTGCATAACAAATCACTGTCTATAAAGGGTAGCCTCATTTTTCCCATTAATGAATATAATTTTAACCTGTATATAAGGGACAACTGCTCATCAAGGGAACCTTTTCAGGTCCCTGTGAATGCCCTTTATATGTAGGTTTTACTGTAGTAGAAATGATTTAAAAAAAATAATATATAGATCTACTTGAAAAATTAAACTGATAAACTATATCACATAAAGTGGTATCAATATACACTTCAAAATTGACAGAAATCAAACTCACAAGCAGGCTTTAGCTGCATTAGTTTAGGAAAAAGTCTGGCTAAGCATACAATCACAGCTGTGCCTGCCCCTTACAAACTGTAATATCCATTACCACCCAACATTTAAGTGTTTGTTTCGTATGGTTAGCATGCTTGCCTCAAGTGCGGTAGATCGTGGATCGAGCCCCCATCGGGACAAACCACCCTATAAAATTGGTATTTGTGGCTTCTCCGCTAAGCATTCAGCATTAAGGAGAAAGCACAAAGACTAATTGGCTCGGAATCAGGATAATGTGACAGAGTGAGGCGACATGTCTACTGGTGAACTGTAGTTTCAGTGATTTAGCACTATAAGATCCAAATAAGCGTGTTGATCTAGTACAAAGTGCACCTCATCATCATCTCATTGAAAATTAACTTGTTCTCGCCATGTTATAGTTGAAAAATTGCTGAGTTGGCATTAAACAACAATCACTCACTCACTTTAATACTCAAATCAGGCCATTACTAATTAATGTTTTGTTCTATTTCTGTAGGTAGATGTACATGTTCACAACCAGTCGTCAGGAGATTGGGTATACCTAGGAACTTCTGTGACAGATAAACATGGACGTTTACAGTTCACTATACCACAGGATAAACAGTTACCACAGGGAATGCATCCTGTTAAAGTTGTTGTTAGGTTTGTAAAGAATTACTTGTCTGTTATACTTGAACCGTCGCATCAGTGGTGTAATGGTTAGCGTGCTCGCCTCGAGTGTATTAGATCATGGGTTTGAACCCCTGTTCGTGTCACACTAAAGACTTATCAAATTGGTATTTGTTGCTTCTCCTCTTTCCAAGCGGCAATAACGAGAAAGAGCAAAGATTGGTTGGCTTGGAATCAGAATAATGTGTTCGAGTGGAGCGACATGTCTATCCGCAGACTGTTGTTTCAGTGAGTTGGCTCTTTAAAAATCCAGCTTAGCATGTTGTTCTAGGACAAAGCAGACATCATTATAATCATCATCTCATTGATATGTAACTTGTTTTGGCCATGACATAGTTGAAAATTGCTCATTTGGCATGAAATAAAAAATCACTCGCTCATTCAGTTGTAGCGGAAAGTGTCAAGAATTAGAAATTTAAATGTTACAGTAGTGTATTGTATAAATGACATACAAAAATTAATTGGGTGGGGTGATTGTTGTTTTATGCCAAGTGAGCAATATTTCAGCCATATTATGGCGAGAACAAGTTACATTTCGATGAGATGATTATGTTTATTTTGTGCTAGACCAACATGACAAGTTGTATTTTTATATTGCTCACTGCAACAATAAATAGTCCAAGGGTAGACATGCCTATCCATCCAAACACATTATCCTGACTGGTTGTCTCTTGTCAGGATGTGTAGTGAAGAGACATGTCTTCATGAATATTCATCATTGATTTGTTATTAGTGCTATATATAGTAATTGCATGCCTTTTATGTACTTATTTAATGTAATAAATTGTAATTAGGAGAAGACTTCATAAGTTTGTTTAGCTTGTGTCTAATCCATTTTGTCTATTTAATTGGGAAATAAAATATGTTTAAGCTAAACATGTCTTCTTCATACAGACTGTTGTTTTGTTTCAGTGATATAGCGTGTTGGTCTAGTACATTACAGACATCATTATCATGTGGTTCCTGCCACAATATAGCCGAAAATTTGCTCACTTTGCCTGCCTTAAAGGGAAATAACTCTGGTAAAGCATATAATTTTTTAATCAAAGTTGGAAATGTACAAATGGTCTGTTGTAGCATGATGAAAATAGGATTTAGGGTTATGGTGTTTAACGCCACTTTCAACAATATTTCAGCTATATCGTGGCAGTCAGCTTTATTGGTGGAGGAAACTGGATTACCCGGAGAAAACCACCGACCTGCCATAAGTCACTGACAAACTTTATCACATAATGTTGTATTGAGTACACCTAACCTGAGCGGGATTCGAACAATAAAAGTAGGGGAAGTAATGCAGTTTTTAAATTTAATTTGATATGATCTAATTTGAAATGTTTTTCAGAGGGGACCATACATTTGCAGACTTCTTTTTGACTGTCTTGCCACCAGCTACAGAAACGGTTGTATTTAGTATAGATGGTTCATTTACAGCCAGTATGTCTATCTCTGGTAAAGACCCCAAAGTAAGAGGTGGTGCCGTTGATGTTGTCAGGTGAGTAGTGGGGCCATCTAGTATACAAAATACAGTCAAAACTGTCTAAGCTGAACCCTTAACCAGAATCCTGTATAAACCGAACCCTTAATAAACCAGAATCCTGTATAAACCGAAACCTGAATAAACCAGAATCCTGAACCCTGAATAAACCAGAATCCTGTATAAACCAAACCCTTAATAAACCAGAATCCTGTATAAACCAAACCCTTAATAAACCAGAATCCTGTGTAAACCGAACCCTGAATAAACCAGAATCCTGTATAAACCGAACATTAAATAAAGTCCCAATGTGGGAAATATTTGTTAATTTAACCTGTACAAACCAAACACCTGCATATTCTGAACACAAAAGTTGGCCTCAAGGAGGTTCAATTTAGTGACGGTTTACTGTACTAGAATGAGCTGTTTCTTGGTATAATACAGACTCTAATTGATTTATTAGTTCACTATTGACCATCATTTTGTTTCCTGTGCATTTTGTTCTTTGTCTATGTTCCTCTCTTCACATTTAAATAAAATCAGAGCAAAAACAGAGACATATCTATTAGGAATAATCCTTTGGCTGATTTATTCAAGTAAAAAGAGTGATTCACGCAGAAGAGGGACCAGAGAAAGCATAAAAGAATTGATTAAATCTGTAAAAAAAATTCTCTGAAATCAGAAGAGCAAATGCCATTGTGCTTGTCCTGTCATGCTTTTGTATATTAAATTCTACAAATAAAACTTTATGGTCCAATAGAAATTTAATGTTATTTGGTAAGAATACCCTCAGGTGGTTGATTTTTTTTATACAGCCCGAGTTTAAACAAAAGGAATCCAAACATTGACTGCAATGAGAAAACAAGCTTGAAAAACTGTTCATTGTCAAAAATTTATGAATTCTGTGAAAATAGATGAATTTTTTACCGGAATGTGAAACAAAATTTCTTACAAAGTTACAGTGTTAAGTGAAAAACAGAAACAAGATGTATTAGAAAAGCCTAAAATGTATTTATGTGAAAAGAAAGTGTCTTGAAAACTTTTTGAGTGCACATACTTCAGGTAAATATGTTTTCTGTGATATAGTTATTTTATTTTGTAGCACTGTTTTCTAGACTTTGATTTATAAATTTTTACATTTCATCAACATCATCAATTTATTTTAACAGACACTGGCAGGACCAAGGATTTTTAATCATTTATGTGACAGCTCGCCCAGATATGCAGCATCGTAAGGTGGTATCGTGGCTAGCCATGCATAACTTTCCACATGGCATGGTAGCATTCATGGAAGGTATCATGAAAGACCCACTCAGACAAAAGTTGAACTACCTGAAAGGACTTCAGACTGATGTATGTATTACTATTAAATATTGTATCAGAATTAAATACACCACATCGGTGGTATATATACAATATACGTACATTGTCGGTAAATATAAAATTTATTTGTACAAGCTTTAGAAACAGGCAGAATAGCGAGCCTGTGGCGAGCTTTTCAGACCTATTTCGCAGCAAGTACAAATGAATTTTATATTTAACGACAATGTACGTATATTGTGTTTATCCTGCAATGTCAAAAAAGTCGGAAAACTTGTCAGATTTTGACAAAAAGGACAGAAACAAGCGTCATTCCTTGCCTTTCATAAATGCTGTCAAGGGTGTCTTCTTCGTGGTCCGCGTTACATTAGTACCAGTTTCATACTTGTCTGTGCCCTCCGCTGTACATAGCTACAGGGTACCAGGAAAGTTTATTCGTAGGCTGAAAAGTTTATTCGTAAAGTACGAAAAGTTTATTCGTCTAGTACGAATAAAGCAAAAATTTATTCGTATAGCATATTTGTACAGCAAATGTACTGATTGCAGGATAAAATGATTAACAAGCTCGTCTCGAGTGTGGTAGATCATGGGTTCGAGCCCAAATTATGTCAAACCAAAGACTATAAAATTGGTATTTGTTGCTTCTCAGCTAAGCATGCACCATTGAGGAGAAAGAGCAAAAACTGGTTGGCTCGGAATTAGAATAATGTGTCCGAGTGGAGCGACATGTCTACCTGAAGATTTTTGTTTCAGTGAGCAACCAACTATTAAAATCCAACTATAAGTGTGTTGGTCTAGTACAAATTGGACATAATTATCATCTCATCAAATGTTACTTGATCTCGTCATGATATAGCTGAAAAATTGCTCATTAGGCTTTAGACAATAATCAGACACACAGGATTAAATTCAGTGTTGCCTCGTTATTTAGAGATTGTTAACTTGGGTAAGTCAAAGTAAACATTGCTCTGTTAACTTGTGTAAGTCAAAGTAAACATTGGTCTGTTTCTTAGTCCTATTTATCAAGGATAAATCAAATACTCAGCTACTTCAAAGTAAAATCATTGATTATCTTTTACCTTGACACATAGTGTCTGGACTGTATTTGTATCAGTAGTATCTTAAATTCATTTATTCCTAAGAGAATATCACATTCAAAAATGATTTAATTCTGCAATTCTGGTCAATTCATAAAATTTAGGCATAACTCCATTTATCAAGGATTATTTCTCACATTAAACTACATAACTGTTTTATTCAACATAGAAGGGACTTGAGCAGAATCATATTACATATGCATAGATAGCCGCTGATATAGCTGAAATACTGCTACTAAGGTTGGCGTTAAACACCAATCAATCAATTACAAGAGATGCCCTCACCCCCCATAGTGAGATAGCTTCTATTTAGATGGTTCCTTGTGATAATAGACTGTAGAATGATCGTGCCTGATGATATTGACCTCTAGTGAGATGACCCCTTGTGTTGTTAGCCTCTAGTGAGATTGTACAGCGTGATATTGTCCTCTAGTGAGATGACCCCTTATGATATTGTGCTCTAGTGAGATGACCCCTTGTGTTGTTAGCCTCTAGTGAGATTGTACAGCGTGATATTGTCCTCTAGTGAGATGACCCCTTATGTTGTTAGCCTCTAGTGAGATTGTACAGCATGATATTGACCTCTAGTGAGATGACCCCTTGTGTTGTTAGCCTCTAGTGAGATTGTAAAGTGTGATATTGACCTCTAGTGAAATGACCCCTTGTGTTGTTAGCCTCTAGTGAGATTGTACAGCATGATATTGACCTCTAGTGAGATGACCCCTTGTGTTGTTAGCCTCTAGTGAGATTGTACAGCATGATATTGTCCTCTAGTGAGATGACCCCTTATGTTGTTAGCCTCTAGTGAGATTGTACAGTGTGATATTGACTTCTAGTGAGATGGCCCCTTGTGTTGTTAGCCTCCAACGAGATTGTACAGCATGATATTGACCTCTAGTGAGATGACCCCTTGTGTTGTTAGCCTCTAACGAGATCGTACAGCGTGATATTGACCTCTAGTGAGATGACCCCTTGTGTTGTTAGCCTCTAGTGAGATTGTACAGCGTGATATTGACCTCTAGTGAGATGACCCCTTGTGTTGTTAGCCTCTAGTGAGATTGTAAAGTGTGATATTGTCCTTCAGTGAGATGACCCCTTGTGTTGTTAGCCTCTAGTGAGATTGTACAGCGTGATATTGTCCTCTAGTGAGATGACCCCTTGTGTTGTTAGCCTCTAACGAGATTGTACAGCGTGATATTGACCTCTAGTGAGATGACCCCTTGTGTTGTTAGCCTCTAACGAGAATGTACAGCGTGATATTGACCTCTAGTGAGATGACCCCTTGTGTTGTTAGCCTCTAGCGAGATTGTATAGCGTGATATTGACCTCTAGTGAGATGACCCCTTGTGTTGTTAGCCTCTACTGAGATTGTACAGCGTGATATTGACCTCTAGTGAGATGACCCCTTGTGTTGTTAGCCTCTAGTGAGATTGTACAGCATGATATTGCCCTCTAGTGAGATGACCCCTTGTGTTGTTAACCTCTAGTGAGATTGTAAAGTGTGATATTGTCCTCTAGTGAGAGGGCCCCTTATGATATTGTCCTCTAGTGCGATAAACCCTTGAGATATTAGCCTCTAGTGAGATGGACCCTGTGATGTCCTCTTTTGAGATAGCCACCTCATGATATTATCCTCCAGTGAGACGACTCATTGTGATATTTGCCTCTAGTGAGACTACCTGTACAATCAGCGCCTAACTAAAGTTGTGAGTTCAAATCCCACTCATGGAGAGTTGTACTCGATACAACATTATGTGATAAAGTTTGTCAGTGAATAGCTGCAGGTCGGTGGTTTTCTCTGGTACTCCGGTATCCTCCAACAATAAAACTTACCATCACAATATAACTGAAATATTGTTAAAAGTGGTGTTAAACACCATAACCATAACCCCCTCTACCTTGGACTGAAAATGATTGGTAGTTATAAAGTATACCGTACATTGATTTAATAAATATTGTTTATTTTAGGCCCAGGTTGTTTACAAGTTGTTCAAGTAAAGATATATATGTATATAAAGATGATTTATTAAATATTGTTTATTTCAGGCCCAGGTTGTTTACAAAGCAGCATATGGTTCAAGTAAAGACATATATGTATATAAAGAACTTGGTTTGACACAGTCACAAATATTTATTGTGGGGAAGGCTTCTAAGAAGGACGGAACTAAAGCCCAGGTGAGAAAAAATTATCATAATATATTTGTTTTGTTTGATGTTGTTTAACGCCACTTTCAACAATATTTCAGTTTTATCGTGGCACTCAGTTTTATTGGTCTAGGAAACCGGAGGACCGGGAGAAAACCACCGACCTATAGCAAGTCACTGACAAACTTTATCACATAAAGTTGCACACCTCGCCCTGATTGAGATTAGAACTCACATCAGTGGTGATAGGCACTGATTCCATAGGTAGTTGTAAATCCAACTACCATACGATCATGGCCACGACGGCCCCCTATAGAAAACAAAGAGAAGGTCATAGGTTAAAAAGTAAAAATGTATCAAAACAATAAAAATTATGAATACATAAATGATAAAAATTGGAATGGCCCAAATTTTCAACCTAATTCAGTTTTTAAAAGTTTTCGTTTTATTTACAGTAAGAGAACTAGTGAATACCACAATTTATGTATGTTTTGATGCTATTTAAAAAAAATTGAAATCTATAAATTTAAGAAGTGAAAATTATGTCTTATGAGCAACAAAAAAAAATTTGGATCCTCAAATTTTACTGTACAATAATGAAGTTGAACTAAGCAGAACTTTAAAACTGTTGATGGTTTATGGTGTTTTACACCATTTTCATTAATATCTCAGTTGTATCGTGGCGGTCAGTTTTATTGGTGGAGGAAACCGGAGAAAACCACTGACCTGTCGCAAATCACTGACAAACTTAATAAACTTAAACTTAAATCACATAATGTTGTATCGAGTACACCTCGCCATGAACAGGGTTCGAACTCACAACTTTAGTGGGGATAGGCACTGATTGCACAGGTACTTGTAAATCCAATTACAATAGGATCATGGCCACGACAGCCCCTTAAAGCTGTTGAATATGGCTTAATACCAGTAAATCCAGTCAAACAAAGTATTGCCTCTGATTTCAGATTTTAGCAGATGGTTATGGAGCACATCTCAACGACTTATTAGCTGTTGTGTCCCTAAGACCAGTTTTAAGTAATGCGAGGATATTTAGACGTGGTTGTATAGCACATCCGGAAAAATCGGAGGGTAAAAAACTGTTAAAACGATCATCATCTAATAACCCTGCGAACAAGGACTCTTCAAAGCAGCTTGAAGGCGGTGCCTCTCAAATTAGAATTACTGTCGGTGAACACGGCAACACTATTTTACAGCCTGGTCAACCTGATTACGTTGGAATTGTTCGTCCCCGGGGATCATCCCCACGGTTAAAATCAAGGCTGAATGACAGCATGAGATAGCATTTGATGTAGATGAAATTTATTTTGTGTAGAAAAAGAATGCCTTCAAATGGCATGTGGCATAATATTACGGTGATGGTTACCATTTGAACGGGTTAGTTAAGAGTTTAAGAGAGGTTAAAAGGTTTTTCTTTCGTCAGTGCCAATTTTGAATATGGAGCAGAATAGGGTGTCATTTTAATGTTTTAGTATTTGAGATCATATTTAATTTTAAAATTGAGGAAAAAAATATTTTGTAAATTACAGAAATTTGTAATCCATGCAGAAATTTGTATAAAAAAAATGACTACAAATTACAAAAATTCCGTTTTTGACAGTTTTGTTTAACGATTTTTTTTTTTTTTTTTTTTTTTTCGAAAATGGGAAATTAAACAGGCTTATAAAAAAGTGAATAAAATGAAGGAAATAACAGTCTTGTTATTAAGTTTCAAGTCTTTTTTTTTTTTTACTGGCTATTTTTAGACATAGCTTTTTGCTTTTTGAAATTTTATTGGAGAATCTGTAGTTTTGAGATTTGCATTGTTTTTATACAAAAAGAAATGAAAATTGTTATTGTTCATAATCTCCATTGTAGAAATGCTAATAAAACTTATACATGTACCACCAATCTCTGATAATACGATAAATCATTGTTCTTAGCCTAGTAATTGGCTTTTTTTTTATTAGTTCAAAGATTGGAGCTAGTCATCAAATGTTAAAAGTTCTTGTTTTTTGTTCGAACTGAAAATGTTTGGAAGCAGATTTTGCCAGCTGTATATATTACTTATGTATATACTTGTTAAGAATTTATATTTTTAATTGTTATGTGAAGTTTTTATTATGTGTCGAAATTTAAATTATTTTAAACATGACAAATATTTTTTAATTTTTTTCTTAATTTATATTGTTTTTTCTTTTCCTGCCTCAGATTACAATTTTTACCTGTTTAAACTTGTATTATATTAATATCAGTATACTCTTGATCAACCAGACTTTTGTCTATCATTCAATTAAATTTTAACATGGTAAAATTTGTGCACATAAATATACAACAAGGCCTGCATATATAAACATTAATGCACTTACCTGTAACTTTTACCTATAAGTATTCATTATTGAACAATTGACCAATAATAACATTGAATGAATAAATGACCAAAAAAAATATTTAAACAGTTAGATGAGGTGTGCATACATACATTTCTCCTATTCTTAGCCTGTTTAACCTATTTGTTAAATTTTCATTTTATTTTTACAGACTGCCCTAATTTTTTTCTCCTACTTGCCCGATAGCCAAATTTAGAAAAAATTGCTATTTATTCAAGCAAATTCTTTCATGGCCTTCAAGGGGGTTAGCATGAAGACTGGTTTTTTTTGTCACCACAGATGTTAAATTTCTGAATGAGAATTAATGCCAGTTTAACTGTCATTAATGACGGAAATTTACACATTTGTTAAAATATTTTTGACATTTTGGTCATTGGAGAAACAGGTTTTCCTTCTGCTACCAGTGGATTACGATATTTTTCCACTCTTTTATAGTGAAATTTTCAAATTTTATAGTTCTTGCTTTTAAATTTGAAAATGTAATTGTCTTGAGTGGAGAAATATCATTATCCACTTGTAGCAGAAATATAGAATCTAACTCCAGGGGGAGTACAAGATAGGGAAATCTCTGACGCCCGAGGGTAAGATTTCAATCGTTCTCTTACGAGGTTTGCCAAGTTAAGAGAACGATTGAAATCTTACCAAAGGATGTCGGAGATTTCCCTATCTTGTACTTTTTTCGGTGTTTGATTTTATTTCTTACTAAACACCTTTGTTTTGTTTACATTCCATCGAGCGTTTTCCCGCAAAATTATTTTCCATTGCTGAAGTAAATAATTGATTTATCGATATACATCCATATCTTGGCAGTATTTTAAGCGTATTTCATAATAAACCAGAGAAAGTTGATCTGGTGATCACAGATACCCCCGCATTAAAGTTTGAAAGATTTGGTTGAGTCGTACCTTAAATAGCATCCGGAAACCTAGAAAGTCCCTATTTGCTAAGAGAAAAAGGGCCATAACTTATGAACGGTAAATGTGAAATACACCATAATCAAACTTTACCTGTATTTTATGGTATACAGCATTGTGTTAAAGTTTGAATAGATTTGGTTCAGCTGTACTTTAAATATCATTCGGAAACCTAAAAAGTCCCTATTTTCTAAGAGAAAAAGGGTCATAACTCAGGAACGGTAAATGTGAAATATACCGTAATAGAACTTAACCTGTATTTAATAGTCCACAGTATTGTGTTAAAGTTTGAAAAGATTTGGTTGAGCCATACTTTAAATATCATCCGGAAACCTAAAAAGTCCCTATTTTCTAAGAGAAAAAGGGCCATAACTCATGAACGGTAAAGGTGAAATACACCGTAATCAAACTTAACCTGTATTTTATGGTACACAGCAATGTGTGAAAGTTTGAAAAGATTTGGTTGAGCCATACTTTAAATATCATCCGGAAACCTAAAAAGTCCCTATTTTCTAAGAGAAAAAGGGCCATAACTCATGAACGGTAAAGGTGAAATACACCGTAATCAAACTTAACCTGTATTTTATGGTACACAGCAATGTGTGAAAGTTTGAAAAGATTTGGTGGAGCAGTACTTTAATTATTATCCGGAAACCAAAAGTGTGACGGACGGACATGAGGATCCCTATATACCCCCGACTCTCGTCGAACGGGGGTATAATTACAATGTATTTTATAAATATAATATAAATGCTACTACAACAGCGATAAATACCTGTTAAAAAAATTATTTGAATTTTTTCAAAGGGAGGTAATTTCTTTCTTTACGTTAGTTACGAAGAAGGGAGAGCATTCTATTATTTACTCAAAGTAAACAAACATTGACAGGTAGAGAGGTGAAAAAAGAACCAAACGAAGTGAAAGGCGCACAATCATTAAATCATTAGCTAGCAGAATAGTATACATAGATTAATTTAAAAAAAATTATGTAGTAGAATCATGGTTTTATTGATGAGAATAAAGTTTGAACCATGATGAAGAGATATGAATACATTTTTTCTGGGAAAAAATGTGTGATTTTTGTCTTGTCTTGTATGGGGGGAATAAGACAAAAATATCTTCCTCCGCTAAAAATAGGAACTGGCTTATCTTTTTAGTGAGAATGAAAAATCTATATTTAAACTTTATAGGTTGCCATGATATATATTATTTGCCCATAACCATTTTTAAACATGTCTGAAATTAAGGAACAAGACCAAGATTATGGTTTTTAATTTTAAAGTTTTCAAGAGTTTTGTTGAACATGATTATAAATCATTTTCAATTGTGATCTTGAAAGCATAAACAACTAGGGTTTATGGGATAGATGATCTATTTTTATTTGTAATTATAGAACTATTATCTATTTTTATTTGTTATTATAGAACTATTATATGTACAGATATTGTTTGTATTCTTATTCAATTATATTGACAGAGATGTAGTTTTATTAATATAACAACTTCTAAAGACACATTATATTTCAAAAATTGATATAATTTTATAGTATGAATTTATTTTTAAGTTCGAAAAATATTTTACTTCTACCTTCTGTTGCATAATATATATATATATATATATATATATATATATATATATATATGGTTATTTTTTCACAAATTGATCTTTTTTTTTTTAATTCTTTTATTTTTTTGTTAAATTGATTTTTATTGATTGATAAACAAGAATTTATCTTTTTTTTTTAAGCAAAAAAATATTGCAGACTGGTTACCTCCCTTGATTTAGTGCAATACAGGGGGATATGGAGGACTGGTTTCACAGAAATGGCCATACCAATAGTTTTTTAATTAGCTTAGAGATTTGTTTTAAACTCTTGTTTCTAAAGACTATTTGGATTATCCCACCCACAGTATTAAAACCAAAAGAAATATTACACCCAAGCATTCATCACTAAATGTCCTTTCATTTCTTCAGTTCATTTTAATAACAAACAATCTATATTTTACCCCCAGTATTAAACATCATTGATTGTCTTAGATATAATTTAAATATTACCTCCTACAATAAGTAGTATGATGTAACATTGTATAAACAAAAATTCTGTCTATTCTGAACACAAGTATTGGTCACAAGGATGTTGCATTGACTGACAAATCTTCAATGAAAATACTATCGTCGATACAGTACAGTCAGAGACATGGTGTGATAGACATATCACTCTTCTTAGTGATACTGATATATCTTTTGATCTGTTTAATCTATTTACTTATTTTGATATACCTTTTGGGTGATAGTAAGTAAAGATAATTTACAACCCATCCTCATTGAAAAGAGTAGGTTAATTGATCGGGAGTCACATATTACAGCAAAAGAAAAAGAAAGTTTACAATCCAAAATTGGACAGATTCTATGGATTGCAAGAAAAAGCAGACCAGACACCATTTTTCTCCACATACGGTTCTGGTACAAGCAGTATCTATTACTGCTGAACATGAAGACTCAATAGCAAATACTTCATTTATGGAAGGATGTTCATTGGTGAAAAGAGTCAAATTATAATTTTCGATAGTTTCCGATTCGGTTAATTTTACAGAGTTGCTAGCAGCCTTGTTAAGACATTCTTTAGCCCAATGGTATACACTCTGACAAATTGCACACTTCGTCCTTTTCCCATACTTGTTTAACGGATTGGTACCTCTTTGACTACTCATCGGTTTCTTCTGCTGTGTATAATATACTGGTTCCTACTTTATTGTTATAGATTGGCCATTATTATTTGCACATGCACCGTCACCAAATATGCACAGTAACTAAGCAGACTTCATGGTGGTATATTTAATGTCACTTGATGCTGTTAATGCAATTTATTTTTCACTCGAGGTTAAGTTTGCCTTATCTAAAAGTCTGAAAGCCAAGACAGCCTCAGGAATTGTAATTTCATACTTCTTTGACTGGTTATACCTTTATCGAACTCAACTATATACTCTGACATTGACATATTTTCAGATTTGCTGAAAGTATCAAAGTTTGTGTAAGCTTCATAGGCCTTATCCTTATCATCTCTCAAAAATACTTTGTCCAAGTGTTCAAATCAGCGTTTTCATACCATCTTCCTTAGCAAGATCAGCTGCTGCTACTTCCATCGCCACATCTCTGGCATTCCCCGTGAGACTAAGTGACACTGCCAATGCTTGTTTATCCGATTTCAAATCTGTCACTAGTTTCCACACCTCGATTTCGTTCTTCCACGTTTCGTATGTCATTGTCGCTTGATTAAATATCGGGGGATTCTTAAAATGTCGTCATCTTGCCGCTCTGCTACCATGAAATAATTGGAACTCACCAAATTAGTTGACTGCCAAGTCGTTGTATGGGCACCCGCCTTGTCCTTGATCTTCTGCCGGAAGTACCGGAAAAACCCTGGGAATATTTTGGGTGTACCTAAGACCGGGAATATTTGGGTGTGGCTAAATTATGGAAACTGAATGTGGACAGTTAGCAAGTAACACTCTAAATGTAAAAGAAATTTTGAAGATATATTTAATAGAACAAAAGATATATCCAAATCACCAAGATGAGTGATACATCTATCACAGTGCTTTATCACGCTATGTCTCTGACTGTACTGTATGTCTTATTGTCTACTCGAAATAGATTTCTCAACGCAATGCAATGTTCCTTTGAAATCCATTCTCTTAAACCAATCAGCGATAGTGTATATAAATTACATATTCTGACATCAAATAGATAATTACATGACAAAAGTAGGAAAGATCACGTATGTAGATCTATAATGCACTTTCATGTCATTCAGTCTGATTTAAGACATGTTTTTATTTCACTCTTCTAAACAGTATTTTTTTCTGTTATGTATTTTTCTTTGTATTTTAAGTTTTTAACCAAACACATTTGTTCATTTCATTCTTCTAAACAGTATTTTTTTCTGTTATGTATTTTTCTTTGTATTTTAAGTTTTTAACCAAACACATTTTTTTATTTCACTCTTCTAAACAGTATTTTTTTCTGTTATGTATTTTTCTTTGTATTTTAAGTTTTTAACCAAACACATTTGTTCATTTCATTCTTCTAAACATTATTTTTTTCTGTTATGTATTTTTCTTTGTATTTTAAGTTTTTAACCAAACACATTTGTTCATTTCATTCTTCTAAACATTATTTTTTTCTGTTATGTATTTTTCTTTGTATTTTAAGTTTTTAACCAAACACATTTTTTTATTTCACTCTTCTAAACATTATTTTTTCTGTTATGCTGTATTTTTCTTTGTATTAGAAATTTTTCATAAACTTTTTTTTATGACAATCAATTTTTTTCATTTCTATTTTTTTCTTCCTTGCTTTGTTCCTATGACCTCGTTTAAGTTTTAATTTTCGATCTGACAATTCATTAGTTCGAATCTCAAACAACAACTTGACCATCAAGCCTCATGGTCATAAAACTGAGTTTCATACTTCTACCAGGGCTGTCTTAACTGCATTATAGGCCCTGGGGCAAAGCAGTGCACTGCGACCCCTACCTACACAAACACTCCCAGGAATAAAACTGTAAATGTTGATAAAATTAAACATATATTGTTTTAACATTAAGAACATGCTGTACACAACATAAATAGAATAGCATGGGGACCCTGGGCAACTGCCTACAGCAGGCCCATGCATTAAGAGGGCAGACTTCTACCCCTAAATCATCCAATCAGAACACTTGATTTTTTAGATACAGTGTTCTGATTGGTTGTTTTGGTTTTTTGAGTACAAGCACAAAAATTGTACAAATTTTTTTTATCTCATGACGAGATAAATTTGATTGTGAAAAAAATATTTTCAGATCAAATAATTTATTCAAATCTGTATATGTCATCAATTAAAATTGATGAGGAGTACATTTTACCAAAGTGTCCAATCATCTTATATACATTGACTTATTAAAATTCTGTCCATTTTGAATCATAATTACAGTTAAACCCGCCCATGTGGTCACCTATATTAAGTCAAACCTGCCCATGTGGTCACCTCTATTAAGTCAAACCTGCCCATGTGGTCACTTCTATTAAGTCAAACCTGCCCATGTGGTCACCTCTATTAAGTCAAACCTGCCCATGTGGTCACCTCTATTAAGTCAAACCTGCCCATGTGGTCACCTCTATTAAGCAGTCACTTGTCTTAAAAGACCACTTTTTCTTTGTCCCAAAGGTGATCACAAAGAATAGTAAAATATTGTTATTGATAAGGCCTTCTGATTTTTCTAATATATTCCACAATACCAAATAAGGGTAATAACAAAATTACCGAACTCTGAACAATTTTACAAAGGGAGAGTCAAAACTCATAATTATATAAACAGACAAAATCAGTCAACAACCGGAAAACTGTGAAAACCGTAATGACCCTGACTTGGTACAGGCATTTCTAAAGAAATGGTGGGTTGAATCAGATTTTAAAGCACCAAACCTCCCGCTCTCATTACGGTTCAAAGGTTCCGGCTGTCACTATAACAGTATTTAAAGACAGGAACAAAATCGGTAAAATAGTTGTCAAAGCAGTACCATATTCGGTGACGTAAATGTCAAAAATATTTTTACGTCACACATTGATAAAAAAATATCCTTGACATTTTTCTGGTATTTTAAGAATACCATACTTAAAATACCATACTGAAAATAGTTAAGAACTATGATTAAGAAATGACAATCTAAAATTGTTTAAGGTGGTCAGAATTTGAATACATTTATAAATATTTTTTATTATTTATTTTTTTAAATATGACAAGTTAAACTTTTTTAAAATTCTTTTTTGTACATGTGATTGGTTAAACATGAGGTTAGTTAAAATGAAGTTAGTTAAATATATGATTGGTTAAACACAAGGTCAGTTAAACATAATTTGCTAAACATGTGGTTAGTTAAACATATGATTGGTTAAGCATGTGGTTAGTTATTATTTTTGGTTTATCATGTGGTTTAATTAAACATATGATTGGTTAAACACATGATTGTTAAACATATGATTATTTATTCTATTTTGACTGTTATTGTGATAAAGAAGTAGTAAAATGTGTATCAAATTATGTGATTTTTCTGTACATGTTTAATACGCAAGCAAGATGTTGTTTTGTTTTTTAATTCTTGCCAACATGAAGCATTTGAAAATTATTCTGTCTTGTCTTGTCTTGTCTGTGTCCCATGTGCATATTAGATTAGATCAAGCTTCGTCAATCCCATCGCAATTTTATCCGTTCAAGTCAATGTAGATATGTGCTGCAAGAAGCAATTTGTTTAATTTGTGAATATTAATGGAATGCAAAGTAATATTGTTTATTTTTATCTATTACATTTCATCCCTATTAAATGTATGACGTTGGTTATTGGTAGCTTTACCCTCTTTCTGGCACCAATTTCACCCCTTTTAGAAATACAATAATAAAAAAATCTCTTTCAACAGAAATTTTTGAATTAAATAAAAAAATTAATAGATATCCAATTCTGTCTTTTTCTTCATTTTTTTCTAGAACGAGGGTAGTAGTTGTTTACTTGCCTGTTCAACATTTTTTTTATTTAAAGTAAAAAGAAAAAAAAATTCATTATCAAATAGTTGTGTCTGAAAAGTAATTTTTTTTTAATTTGGGGATATTTTAAGTTTACTTGATTATTTATGATGCTCAATAATATAACAGTTTTTATATAAAGTTCTAAAGATCTCTATTATTTCTTTGCATCTTTAATGTTAAATATTATTTTTGTTAAACAAAATTTACGCTGAATTAAATTCGCATTATTGCAGGAATGTCTTGGATGTTCAGATTTAGGCTTTGCTGTATTTTTAGCTCTTAAAATAATAGTACTTTTTAATTTGTGAAAAAAAGATGGGTTTTAAGGTTTATTTTAGATTTTGTTATTATAAAAAAAAAATGGATTCAAAAATAACTTTTAGCCCATGAGAATCATACATTTTAGTCCTTCTTAGAGTAATTACGTTAATTATCTCAACAACTATGTTATTTCAGAATTTACAAACTTTTTAACATTTATTGTCATGTTATTAGTGTGATTTCTTTAAAAGGTAAATGGAAGGGTAGGACTGAGGTACACAAATGGACCCACAATCAACATTCTTATTATTTATTTGTTTCTGTTTTTGTTTTTTTTTGCATTTTCTAACAGGTGCATATAGTAATAGGTCAAATGTTTTTCCGCATTAAAATATTTCCATTTTGGCTTTATATTTCATATAAAAGCATTTATTAAAACAAAATTCTTGTCAAGTAATTTCTTACTCAATTTCAATGAAATTTTCAGCATTGAAAGCAGCTATGAATATAGTTTTTTCTTCTTGTAATTCTACTTTCCCTTAAAATATTATTTAAACACAAAATTTTTATTTTTATTCACCAAATATTACTATATAACCATAAAAAATTGTGGGGACACTCATGGTCATGATCGTATGGTAGTTGGGTTTACAACTACCTATGCAATTAGTGCCTATCACCACTAACGTTGTGTGTTCGAATCCTGCTCAGGCGAGGTTAATTCAATACAACATTATGTGATAAAGTTTGTCAGTGACTTGCGGCAGATTGGTGGTTTTCTCTGGGTACTCCAGTTTCCTCCATCAATAAAACTGATCACCACAATATAACAGAAATATTGTTGAAAGTGGTGTTAAACACCATAACCTAAACCCCCTTAACCTCATAAAAATTGGTATGTCAAGAATTTACATCAATGCTTGTAAATAAAAGTTCGAAAATTTATACGAAAATATTAGAATAAACTTTTATTAATTCTTTAATTATTTTAAAGTTGAAAAATTAAAGAAAATTGGATAAGAAATGAACTTCAGGATACATTTTTGAGAATACCAGTAAGTGGTTTTATACGAAATATCTTAGTGTTAAAAAAGCTTTTGACCTGTGACCATTGAAGACCCACAAATGTGTCTGAAAATGAAATATAAAAATATCCCTTTCTACCCCCTCCACAGACTTTTCAATGGAATAGCCCTGATAAACATATATGTAAAGATTTCCACATTTTTCGTGGATGAAAGACTTTTTATGTGAACTCTCTAGTGTCTATGTTAGATATGACATTTTGGCTGTTGATTTTATTGTGTTATAACACTGGTACATCTAATATGTAGATGTTGTCATTATGTTCGTTGTTATTTGTATAAAAAAAAAAGAACAGAAATATTTAATAGATTGTTTTAATTAATTAAAATTAACATGGTGGTAATTTTAGTTGGATTAATTTTTCGGGTGAGAATATTGGTAATACTTTTATTGATTATTCAAACTTTTACCGGTAGCAATTTTGGACGTTTTAAAGTCAACATCAGCAACATTCCTGGTATATTACAATTCTGGTTACCTTCTTTTCTCAGGAAAAAGGAGAACCTGGAGAAAACTCCCAAAACCTGAGTAAAGTAACCGACCAATGCTATCATATAAAGTTCTATTATCAAGTACATCTCTCAACAGGGATGGGTTAGGGTTATTGTGTTAAAGCCACTTTCAACAATATTTCAGTTATATTGTGGCAGTCAGTTTTATATGGAAAAAACGAAATAATGCTTCAAAACTGGAACATTGTTCATTTAATTAAACTGCCAAAGAAAGGTAACCTCAAAGAATGTAAAAACTACAGAGGAATCGCACTATTGTCAGTGGTTGTAAAGGTGCTGAACAGAATACTTCTTACAAGACTATTGAAGGCTGTAGATGAAAAGCTGAGATCAACAAACAGGCTTTAGAAAAGATCAATCATGTACAAACCAAATAGCTGCAATGCGAATAATAATAGAACAATCATTTGAGTGCAACACCTCCTTATTTCTCAACTTTGTAGACTTCGAGAAAGCTTTAGACAGTTTAGATAGAGAAGTTTTATGGAACCTAATGGCACACTATGGAATACCTCAAAAGTTCATCAACATCATCAGGAACTCTTATAACAACATGCAATGCAGTCATACATGAAGGCAAACTAACTGAAAGTTTTGATGTCAAAACAGGAGTAAAACAAGGCTGCAGGTTATCTCCTTTTCTCTTCCTCCTGGCAATTGATTACATCATGAGAGAGTTAACTGAAGGAAAAAGAAACGGAATCCAATGGACAATGTGGCAACAACTGGACGACTTAGATTTCACAGACGATATAGCCCTCATCTCCAGTACACAACAACAAATGCAATAAAAAACATCCATTCTAGCAGAAACATCAATTAAACTAGGACTAAGACCAAGGTTATGAAGATCAATGCCAAACATAAACAACCTATCAAGATAAAGGATACCAACTTGGAAGAAGTAGAGGAGTTCACCTACATAGGAAGCATTGTGAATAATGAAGGAGGCACTGATGCTGATGTAAAGAATAGAATTAACAAAGCCAGAGTCATCTTCAACATTCTAGGGAAAGTATGAAGTGCCAAGAACATCTCAAGAGGCACAAAGATGAAAATCTTTAACTCAAATGTAAAATCTGTGCTTATGTATGGGGCAGAAACATGGAGAACAACAAAGGCCATGTTGTCAAAAATCCAAAGATTCATCAACTACTGCCTACGAAAAATCATGAACATCCGATGGTTCGACAAAGTCAGAAATGAGGATCTTTGGCAAAGAGCAAACCAGGACCCCAAAAACATACAAATTAAAAAGAGGAAATGGGCATGGATTGGCCACTGGGGAAACCACCAAGCAGCATCACTAGACAGGCCCTCAAATGGAACCCACACGGCAATAGAAGCAGAAGACGACCTAGAAACACCTGCATAGAGACACAAAGTCAGAATTGAAAGAGCAGGGACACAACTGGAACTCGGCAGAAAAACAAGCACCAAATCGAGTTAGATGAAGGGAGTTCGTCAATGACCTATGCTCCCCAGCGGAGCAAAGGGCTTAAGTAAGTAAGTGATTTATACTATACAATTATTGCACAAAATGAAGTGCTGTAATTGTTTTATTATATTTAACATTCCCAATTTGCTTTGTTGTACCTGAATAAATTTTTAGGGATTGTTTGTTGTTTTTATTCAAATTCAAAAACACATGAGCTGATCCATTTTATATCATAGACACATGTACTAATTCAATGTGTACAAATTTATATTACTAATTCGATGTGCACAAATTTATATTTGCATTCTGCTTGCATTTTAAACCGAGAATGTAATGAGCATCCATTTCAATAATTATAATTATTGAGGTAATTACACATGATTGTGTATTTACATAATTTCAAAGTTTAAAAAATATTGAAAATTGTCAAATTTGTTATTGTTCTTGTTACATTTTAGTGTATATTTCATAAAAAAAAACAACGTATGAGTGTACCCCTATTTAAAGCCCAAGTTTTTTTTTTAATCTATTGAAAATATGCTCCATTTTTTTTAAATATTAATGTTAACATGTATATGATGCTTTTGGTATAATGTTGTTTTAGAATATTTAATAAAGAAAAAAGGTGTAGAAAAAGTTGAGTAAGTTTTTTAATAAAATGAAGTTTCCTAAAAAATATAACTACTTACTAACCTATGAATATGAACCCATTTCTTGGATTTATAAAGGCAGTTAACTTCAAAAAGAATTATATATAGCTATACATGTACATAGGCTGTACAAAGAATTTAAGGAAAAAATATAAATAAATACGGTTTTTAGGAAAATCATGCCAGTTGCTACTTCAATTACCAATTTTATTTCGGCCATTGCATTTAATATTTTTCAAAATATTAACAAACCGAAAGTACATTTTTTCTTTAAAAAGGACGTTCTAAGTTCAGATTTATACTTTTTTGGTGAATTGGTGGTTTGACACCTAAAGGCAGGTTTGACTGCAGTTGTAATTTCTCTTTATCTCAAACTGACCAGTTCATGATTTGAAATTTTGATATTATTTTGCATTCATTGTTAGCTTTTCACAATGAAATAGAGGGGAGGAGGGCATCATGGTCATGATTGTATAGTAGTATACACTTATTGACTGGGTATGAGGGTAATAGCACTTTTATTGTCCCCAAGGTATCAACTATTGTCTGAGGCAATGCCGAGGACAATAGTTGGTACAGAGGGGACAATGAAAGTGCTATTACCCAAATATCAAGTCTATAAGTGTTTTATTATACATTATGAACAACTGTGCAATTGAACATTTTAAATTGTAGGCCCTTTTTCTGATGGATTTCTAGTCTACTTTATTGGTGCTTTATAAAACTAATACATTTTCCTGTGTGTGTATTTAATTAAATTAAATTAATAAAAGAAAACATTGTTTATTTAGTTCGTTCTTTTTTGTATGGATATTGACATTTGTCCTCTATTAGAAGGTGATAAGATCATTCCATTATATACGTCATTTGATTTAAATCAATGAGATGAATGATTTAGAAAAGCCCAGGAAATATAATTGCTGAAATTACCACAGGGGGAATAGTCATTGTTTACTTGTCGTCTGACGCCTCGGTAATTTAGCTCATGCAATGAAAAAGTCAGAGGACTTGCATGACGTCATTTAATTTAAACCAATGAGATGAATGATTTAGAAAAGTTCGTGAAATATGATTGCTGAAATTACCACAGAGGGGAATAGTCCTAAAATTTTTGACCGGCACCACCGGAGGAATAGTCATGCAGTTGATTTTAGGATGCAATAGCAAAACTACTGTCATATTTTTATAAGGGAAAAAAGATACTGAAGTATAATAATTGGATTTACAACTACCTGTGCAATCAGTGCCTATCACCAATAGAGTTGTGAGTTTGAACCACATTCATGGAGAGGTGTAGTCTATGCAACATTATATGATAAAGTTTGTCAGTGGCTTGCGACAGGTCGGTGATTTCCCCCGGGTACTCCGGTTTCCTCCACCAATAAAACTGACCGCCATGATATAACTGAAATATTGTTGAAAGGAGCGTTAAACACCATAAAACCAAACCAATCAAAATGGAAATTTCCTAAACATTATCTTCAGAAAAATTTAAAGGTAGAATATAAAATATGATATGAAATTTTTATACAATGTTACACGATCAATGTTGGCTATAATGTTTTGTACTGTCTTAGAGTTATGGCCCTTGCTTGAAAAATGACAAGTTTACCTTGACCAACTGAGAGGCTGAAGCTATTGTCAGCTGAACCAGGCATGGCATTTAGTTTAATATTTGCTAGGTCATAGGTCATCTAGGTCATAATATGGACACATTCTTCTTTTACTTTGATAATTTCTCATAGTATTCTTAAACTGAAGAGGCCATCGTTGCTGTGATTTTATGGTAGTTAGATTTACAACTACCTGTGCAATCAGTGCCTAACACCACTAAAGTTGTGAGTTCGAACCTCGCTCAGGTGAGTTGTACTCTATGCAACATTATGTGATAAAGTTTGTCAATGACTTGCAACAGGTCGGTGGTTTTCTCCGGGTACTCCGGTTTCCTCCACCAATAAAACTGACCACCACGATATAACTGATATATTGTTGAAAGTGGCGTTAAACACCATAAACAAACCAAACCAACCATTATATTCTTCAAATGAAAAATTATAAATGAAATATTTAGATATTAGATCTGAGTTAATGGAGTGTTTATGATTTAAAAGGTCATTATAAAACAGGATCAATGATGCAATCAAACGTGGCCCATATACAGTGTAATTAAGGGGGAGGGGGGATCAATGATGCAATCAATCGGGGCCCATATACAGTGTAATTAGGGGAGGGGGATCAATGATGCAATCAATCTGGGCCCATATAGTGTAACTAGGGGGGGGGGGGAGATCAATGATGTAGTCAATCAAGGCCCATATACAGTGTAATTAGGGGGAGGGGGGATCAATGATGCAATCAATCGGGGGCCCATATAGTGTAACTAGGAGGGGGGGGGGGGGGGGGGGAGATCAATGATGTATTCAATCGGGGCCCATATACAGTGTAATTAGAGGGGAATATTAGCCATGTTTTTACTGATACAATACGTAAAACTTTTTCCTGTTTGTTTACATTATTTTTCCTGTTTATTTGTTTATTTGTTTGTTTGTTTGTTTGTTTATACAAGTTGTCATGTGGTTTTAAATAATTGTTTGTATAATTATTGTTCATGCATGACAAATTTTGTAAATTAAAGTGATGTGACAAAACTCTGATGGTAATAAATAGGATATACATACATGTATTTAATAATGGCTTAATGAAACATACTGGTAAGTAATTATGATATACTTTGAATGACATATATAATATAGGATGTCTGATGATGTATTTATTGATAGGGTCAAATCTCTTTATCTCGATTGCCTTCAAGAGAGGTCACCCTTCTTATAAGGCCATTTTTCCAAATGTTGCAGAAGGGGAGGCCTTGTGAGAGGAGGACTATCGTAGGGAGGATAACAATATTTAAAAAAATTAATGGAGTGTTTAATGACAGCCTAATTATACAACAGAGGTCTAATCATATGTGAGGGGCTGTTGTGGCCGTGATCGTATGGTAGTTGGATTTACAACTACCTATGCAATCAGTGCCTATCACCACTGATGTTGTGAGTTCGAATCTCGATCAGGGCAAGATTTAGAACATTATGTGATAAAGTTTGTCAGTGACTTTAAACAGGTTGGTGGTTTTCTCCAGGTATTCCTGTTTCCTCCAATAAAACTGACTGCCACGATATAGCTGAAATATTGTTGAAAGTGGTGTTAAACCCCATCAAACAAACAACAAACTCTAATCCTCTATTAGTGTGCAATATATAATTTGATTTATAATTTTTTTTTTAAAGAATTTGTTCAACTGTAATTGACTAGTAACTTTATTTAAGTTTTAATTAATATCATAATATCTAAAAATAAAATATATTGTTATATTGTTGTTTATAAAAAAAAAAAAATGGGGTTAAATATACAATGTAGATATTTAGTACAGATGAACTGCATACTTACGGAAGCTTGAAATGTTTTAATAATCCACTTAACTTACTTGACAAAATAAAATATGTTAAGATTATTAAAAAAATGTAAATTGTTAAAAATAAAAAGTGAACAATAACTAACTTTGTTATCCATTGTCTACATTGAACTAAGACATATATAGTCAAACATGACTCTATTCAGCAGTCGCCTGTATTAAAAGGTCACTTTTTGCAATTTTCTTCTTAGAAAATTTCATTTAAATTGAACCTCTTTTAAGAGGTCACCTGTCTTAAAAAACCCAGAGCTGACCTCTTAATACAGGTTAGACTGTAAGTCTACCTTATCAATTGTAAAATAACTTGATTTATCTTGACATCAATATTTACATACACATGTATATATTCAAAAGGAAGGCTCTGAACCTGAAAACAAAGAAGTTCTGTCCAAGACAAAACCGTACGACGAAAATCAATTATTTGACCTTGTGGTCAAATGTCAAGGTCACAGGGAGCTCATTTATAAGAGTGAGACTCTGTTATGTCCTAACAGATGTATATACAAAATATGAAAGTCGAACTATAAAAAGTCCTTTGTGGTCAAAGGTCATGGTCAGTGACTTCATTCTGACATGTGACACTCTTATACACATACAGCATTTTCAGTAAGAACCAATTGCCAATAAAAAATACCACCTATTTTTGTTTTCCAATTGGCTACTATTCATGCATAAACACAAACAAGGGGGACAACTTTTGTACTCTCTGTCTCTTGAAGTCATATTTGTGTTTATGTCTGAAAAACTATAAATATGGGGTTGGAAAATTAAGGTTAAACTTAAGACACAATGGCCAGCTAGGCCTTAACAAAACAAAAATTTACTTAATTCAGTAAAAACTTTAAAGAAAGAAATTAATTAGTATTTTTACACCTCAAAAAGGCCATTTTCACATTCCTGATTCGATTCTAAAAATATATATGTTCTATTATGTTTTTTTTCTTTAAAATAGGTCTTATTTGCCAATTTTTTTTTAATTAGCAAAATTGCCTTAATTTTTTTTTACCTACTAAAATTCTATTTATTCAAACAAATTCTTTCAGAATTTTCCCTTGTCTGAATCCAGTTTTACTTGTTCCAGGCTTTGGGCAAGTGGGTTAGCGAGAAGACTGAAATAGAATTTATATTGTATGTTAAATCACTGTTTATGTAGCTATAAATTAGATTTTATTTTATGTTGCTTTTTAAAAAAAATTAATAGGCATATGAGGGGCAGATATGGTAGTTGGATTTACAAACTACCTGTGTAATCTGCCTATCACCACTAACGTTGTGAGCTCGAATCACGCTAATGGCGAGGTGTACTCGATACAACATTATGTGATAAAGTTTGTCAGTGACTTGCGACAGGTCTGTGGTTTTCTCTGGGTTTCCTCCACAAATAAAACTGACCACCATGATATAACTGAAATATTGTTGAAAGTGGAGTTAAACACCTTAACCCTGTGGCTGTGTGGTAAAGGTCATGATGACCTCTGATTACTACTGAAGTGTGGATGCACCCTAATACCCACACACACACACACACACACACATTAACAAGTTCCGTTAAGTCATGCTAAAACTAAAAAAATAACAAATTTGGCAGTAAAAACCAAATACCATTACATCAGATAGCATCATGCAAAGTTGTTTTATATCCATATAGACATGATATACGATAACTATTTGACACACATTCTTCATAGCAAAAACAAATATCCTCCAAAATATAAAAATATTACAACATCGGAAGGTGTATATTATCAAACAAGCTGACATTTCTTATTAGCAGTTAAACCAATCGGCTGGTCAAATACAACTGTCTATTTAGCAAACAGAACATTATACATCCTTTTAAAGTTATCATCAATTGATTTTTTTTATCTCAATTTTAGTAATAAGAGCTTGAGCTACTCCTGTATAAAAAAATAGATTTAAGAGGGGACTGAAAGGCACTCTTTTGACTTACCGTTACATACCAACAACTTCTAATTCAGCACATGCCCTCCTACTACTTCACTTTTCCTGGAATATCCATGAAAAATGAAATTAATGGATATTTTTTATGATTACCTCTGAATTTATTTTCCATGTCATAGCAAAAGTGTGTCCGTCGTGGCCATGATCATATGGAAGTTGGATTTATAACTACCTATGCAATCAGTGCGTAACACCACTAACGTTATGAGTTCAAATCCCGCTCATGGAGAGGTGTATTCGATACAACCTTGTGTGATAAAGTTTGTCAGTGACTTGTGGCAGGTCTGTGGTTTTGTCCAGGTACTCCAGTTTCCTTCAGCAATAAAACTGACCGCCACGATATAACTGAAATATTGTTGAAAGTGGCATTAAACACCATAAACCCAAAACAAACGTTCTAATTCTTGACAGTTTTCAATGAAATTTTGAAACTTTGCTCCATATTTGGTGAAAAAGCAGAGTTTATTTCATCGATTCACATTGTTATTGCTCTTTATTGAATTTTACACTTTTATCCATAAAGTATTGCCCTTTTTTCATCTTGGTCAAATGTTTTTTTATTCAGAAGCTAATTTTTTAGTCAAAATTTATTCTTTGTTTTGGAGCGTCCGTTTAGTTTAAACATATTTTATTTGCCAATTAAATAGACAAAATGGATTAGACACAAGCTGAACAAACTTATGAAATCTTCTCCAAATTACAATTTGTTACCTTTAAGAAGTATATAAGAGGCATGAATTACTATTTATCCTGCAATCAGTACATTTGCTGTACAAATATACCATACGAATAAATTTTTGCATTATTCGTAGCCTACGAATAAACTTTTGAAGCCTACGAATAAACTTTTAAACCTACGAATAAACTTTTAAGCCCCGCCCATAGATTCCGGAACTACTTTTTTGTGTTTTTGCTCTCCTGTGAAGGAGTTAAAATATTAACCGTAACCAATGTCAATAATCGACGTCGTCTTTTTCTAATAAGTGTTTTTGTTCTCACTATTTGTAAATTTACAAACCGACAAAATGAAACTAATAATTTTAAAATTTCATATTTTTTATACATATTTTACGATAAAAAAAATCCTAGAAGTCAATAAAAAACAAAACAAAAATCTTAAACAAATCCGAATCATTTATAACTTGACAGGGAAGCTTTGAAAACAAAACAAAAGCAACTAAAACTACAGGACAAAGGGAATAAACCAAAGAGGGCATGCCCTCCAACAGATGAGGAAATTAACATCCTTTATAACAGAAACGTTCTGGGCAGTCACACACTACAATCTTTACTAAACACACTTATATGGTTAAATAACTCAGTACAGTTTGAACATCAAACTCTAAGATTACTACATATATTATATTATAAAATTTCTTCATATTAAATGTTCAATTAATTCACATCAATTACTTCAACATATCAGATAGTAGATTTCTTCAAGGTGAAAAGAACACATATTCCTGCTATTGCATCAAGTCACTTTAAAATTATAGATAATTTTTTATATTCTGAATTCTTTATGACACCACAAAATATCTATATAATTTGTTTTAACCATTTGGAATAATTGTATTCAGTCACTTCCTCCAATCATTTTGCATCTTTTTTTAAAACATTTTTTTCTTTTGCAAAATTCCAACAAAGTTGTATGATTTGTCAGTTGAAACTAGTGTTTTATCTGCTGGCATTCTACTCACTGTTGATCAGGATTACAGTACATTTTTTATTTTGTGCAATTCCATTTGAAACTGATTCACATACCCCTGGCCTGTATGCAACAACTGAGTGATAGTTCTTGAAAAATGTCCTTTGTTTAATCAGATCTTTATAAAACGTTCATAGGTTTTTATGCAATTATTTCTTTCATATATATAGTCTTTGCACTTATTTCAAACATCACATGTACATTGTACACTGTTAGACCATTAATCCAGCCATTCATCTGAAAGACATTAATATAGCATTGATTATAATTAAAATACATGTTATTATATATTTACTAATAAAATAACAAGAAAAAAGGAACAAAATGCAGACTAAATTAGCAATGTTTGAATATTTGAAACTTCAAGCTTTCATAATGCATTTTTGTATGATCTGACTCAGAAAATATATTTGCACATTAGTCATTACTCGCAACAGCCAACATTATCATGTAAATATTGTTCATTCCAGAAAAATATATCCTTCACTCTAATATTTTTCTGGTCACAACACTTATGCAACAAACCTATGTCCATAATATTCTTGGTTCTTTAGTGACATCGCATTATGTAATTTACCAATCAATGGATTATGGTTTAATAATAGCAAATTTGATATGAAGAAAATAGTTGGTGGGGATTCTACATACATGTAGACTTCAATGCATATTAATTCATTTGATTATGATATACAAACAGAAGTTAAATATAGTAATTAAAATCATATCTGGTGCTTGTTGACACTAAATCAGATCTCTATTTTGATTTTCTTCAATTTACCATGTATATATGATTTTACATTTTGAACAGAAGTTATTGCCCCTTGATTAAATTTTTCATTTTGAACAGAAGTTATTGCCCTTTATTTTTTTTCTCACACAGTATTGTTCAGTATGATTCAAATTGCTTTTGCAAGTTGTCAAGAATATTAATTTCACACTTCATATACTATATATTTCTCAAGGATATTTGATAAAATTGTCCTGTCAATACAACCAGAACTAATTATATAATTTAGCTTTGTATTGATTTTATTAAAGGGTAAACAACTAGATTTCATAGAAAATCAAAACCATATATCTATATCATGACCTAAAATCAGGATATACCATCCCTGACAATATGTGACTCAATAAACCCTCCCCTCATCAGATCCATGGATACAAAACCCTTGACAATATGTTACTAAATTAACCCTCCCCTCATCAGACCTTCTGATCATGACCCATCGTTAAGATACAAAACCCCTGACAATATGTTACTCAATAAACCCTTCCTTCATCAGACCTTCTGATCATGACCCATCGTTAAGATACAAAATCCCTGACAATACTGGTATGCTACTCAATAAACCCTCCCCTCATCAGACCTTCTGATTATGACCCATCGTTAAGATACAAAATCTCTGACAATACCGGTATGCTACTCAATAAACTCTCCCCTCATCAGAACTTCTGATCATGACCTATCATATCATTATGGATACAAAACTTCTGACAATATGTTACTAAATAAACCCTCCCCTCATCAGACCTTCTGATCATGACCCATCATATGGATACAGAACCCCTGACAATATGTTACTCAATAAACCCCCCCCCCCCCCCCCTCATCAGACCTTCTGATCATGACCCATCATATGGATACAGAACCCCTGACAATATGTTACTCAATAAACCCTCCCCTCATCAGACCTTCTGATCATGACCCATCATATGGATACAAAACCCCTGACAATATGTTACTCAATAAACCCTCCCCTCATCAGACCTTCTGATCATGACCCATCATATGGATACAAAACCCCTGACAATATGTTACTCAATAAACCCTCCCCTCATCAGATCTTCTGATCATGATCCATCATATGGATACAAAACCCCTGACAATATGTTACTCAATAAACCCTCCCCTCATCAGACTTTCCAATCATGACCCATCGTTAGGATACAAAACCCCTGACAATATGTTACTCAATAAACCCTCCCCTCATCAGACTTTCCAATCATGACCCATCGTTAGGATACAAAACCCCTGACAATATGTTACTAAATTAACCCTCCTCTCATCAGACCTTCTGATCATGATCCATCATCAGGATACAAAACCCCAGACAATATGTTACTCAATGAACCCTCCCCTCATCAGAACTTCCGATCATGACCCATCGTTAGAATACAAAACCCTTGACAATATGTTACTCAATAAACCCTCCCTTCACCAGATCTTCTGATCATGACCCATCGTTAAGATACAAAACCCCTGACAATATGTTACTCAATAGACCCTCCCCTCATCAGACCTTCCGATCATGACCCATCATATGGATACAAAACCCTTAACAAAATGTTACTCAATAAACCCTCCCTTCACCAGACCTTCCAATCATGACCCATCGTTAGGATATAAAACACTCAATAAACCCTCCCCTCATCCGACCTTCCGATCATGACCCATCGTTAGTATACAAAATCCCTGACATATATTACTTAATTAGTCCTTCATCATTCCAGATGCATCTTTAATCCATTCAAAGAAAGTTTAATTAAAAAATATGATTGGTTCAGTAGGTAATATTGACCTATAGGATTTATTCACAAAAAAACCCAATTACATTCTGGTCTACTGTAAATAAATTGTTTTGTAGGTATTGATTAGTAATAAAACTGTTAACATCTGTATTTATATAGATATGTGAAGATAACAAATTACTTTCTCTAGCTCTGATCACCAATATATTTTTATATATACAGGAGTAGATACTTATTTTCTCTAACTGTGGCTAGGTTGATTGTCACATTCAATAATTGTTTTAGCTTGTACATGATAAAAAAGATTAGTCCACAACATATGGCATAGGAAATTTAGATCCGGCCTTGGAACAGGCACAAAAATGTGGCAGGGTTATACTGATTAAAAAGACCATGATATATGACGTAGGAAATCCAGGTCACAGCTTGGAACAGATACAAAAATGTGGCAGTGTTAAACTGATTTAAAATACCACGACATATGGCGTAGCAAATCCAGGTCACAGCTTGGAACAAGCACAAAGATGTGGCAGAGTTAAACTAGTGAATGGGACCCTACATGTAGTCCTTCCCCTCTTGATATGTATTTCATGACTACACTAGTATTAGTGAGTCAGGGAAAACCAAAGGCCCACATGCACTGTATAGGTTACAGCAAATTTCACTTTGTAATTTGTCTAAAAATTAGGACAGGTTTTAAGAAAAAAGGGGGGATGTGACTTAGTATTCATGACTTTTAAATGTTGTTTGATATGATAAATGAATGAATTCAGGAGACATAAAGCCTCTGTACACTCTACATAAAACTTATTTTAATTGACAGGAAAACTCCTGTGTTGGACATGATGATATATCACACAACATGTATTCAATTATTTTAAATTTATTATATCAGTAGTCATAAGAGAAATCATTTGATTGCATCAACTAATAAATAAATGCCTTTAAAAGCCTCATACATTAATATATTTACAACATCAAAGCTAACTTATTTAATAGGACTTGAGGGGCATATGAAATGGATCACTTTGCCTGTATTCAAGGATTTAAAATTAACTTTGACAATCTATTCTCTCCAGATTTCTTTGTATGTTCAAATCAAAGTTGTATTATGACTCATTCGTTATTTCTCTGTTTGCTGCAATATTCCTGATACTGCTTTATCTGACCCACTCTCATGCAGACTATATACTCAGTTCAACACTATTTGAAAAAGTTTGAACTTTTATAAATCAATCAAAAAGATTTTAGGGCTAATGTCAGCAATTTTTCACTTTTTCACTTTTTCACTTGTACTTCTTACTTTCTTCCAGTGTCAAAATTTTAAATGTCTATTGTCTGTGTTTTGTTTTGCTGTCATTAATTCATGTGTATAATTTGTAAGGAGAGAACTTCATATAAGTTGGTATAACTTGCTGTCCAATCCTATTGCTTATGTAGATCTACAATAAAATATTATTAAACTAAATTTGAAAACAAACATTTCTTGACAAGAAAGATCAGTGATTGCACGTTTAAGATGTAGTGTGTTTCCTTTGCATATTGAAACTGGGCAATACCGGGGAACACCTGCCGATAGACGCTTTTGTAAAGTATGTATGTCACAATCAGTGGAGGATGAGATACATTTTCTGTTGCATTGCCCAGTCTATTCGACGCAGCGCGATAAGATGCTAACTGACTATCAACTTCAAAATAATTGTGATCTTAAACATGTGTCTGACTCAGATAAACTTAAACTTCTTCTAAATACCAGTGTTAAACCCATTGCCAGATTTATTATCCAATTTTTTTATATTCGAACACAGACATTAAGCAGGCGAAATTGAAAGTGAAATTACCAATTGTAAAACATTGTCAGTTAATAGAAACTTTAATATACAATCTTTTAGACTTTCGAAATTATTTGAAAAGTGCTACGTAAGCCTATGGAGGCTGGCTGTATATAAAACTGAACACATATATTGTATTATTTGTATATATCAGGTTGCACTATAATAATAAATTATATATATATTGTCAAGTAAAATACCAAATTTGAGGGTTTACAAAATAAGAAAACTGTACATCAGGCGAGGTGTACTCGATACAATATTATGTGATAGAGTTTGTCAGTGACTTGTGCAGGTCGTTGGTTTTCTCCGATTTCCTCCACCAATTAAATTGACCGCTACGATATAACTGAAATATTGTTGAAATTGGTATTAAACACCATTACCCCGCCCCCCCCCCCCCCCCCTCCTCCCAATCTGTACAAGAATGATCATTGGCTGGTTTAACATGCCATGAAAATCTACTAGAATGTTCCCTCTATATGATCAATAATAAAGTTGATGTTAAATTTGTGTTGATTAGAAATCAAAAATGAACACCATTCCAGGATATAGGCTGAACATTGGACCCTTTAGCTACATGTATGTGAAATTGTTAAAAAGAAAAAACCCAATATTTTAGACATTGATTGGACCCTGCCAAGGTGTACATTCACAACTTTGAATAGTAAACAGACCATTGATGTACTCAATACAACATTATGTGATAAAGTTTGTCAGACAGTGACCTGTAGCAGGTTGGTGGTTTTCTCCTGGTATTCTGGTTTCCTCCACCAATAAAACTTACCGCCACGATATAACTGAAATATTGTTAAAAGTGGTGTTAGACACCATAAACCCCTAACCCTAACCTCATTGATGACCTGACCTTCTAAGGTCATAAAAACCCTAGCTACCCATGAAACACCCAATTGGGTCTTACTGTCATAAAATCCCTGAGAGCAAGTTTTGTACCTCTACTAAAAAAACATACAATCCGAAAACTATAATATTGGATGCTGTTTTCTGATTGGCTGTTTTTTTTTCATCAAGTGTAAAAAAAATGTACTCGAAAGTTTCATGACCTATAATGTGGGGCGAGTGATAAAGACTCAGGTGAGCCTCTTGTATAATTTTATCGTAAGAGGCTATGCATTCTCTGGTTTCCATGGAGTATGGTGTTTCATTTACATTTTGATATTGTCCCTTTAATATTGAACAGAATTTTCTAATGATAAAACATGTCATTGTGTCTGATTCTGGAGCAGTTATAATTTTGAATAATTACAAAGTCATACATGTATGAATTTTTTTATTTTTTTAAATATAACATCCCATTAATTATTTAGATGAATAATTTTAAATAGAGCAATTTAACCATGAACTGTTATTACTGGTAACACAAATTTACCTGTGTCAGGTATCTGAAAACAATACAATGTACCATTTAAATATCTTTGACCACTAAAACTGGTCACACACAATCAATCAAAGTTTTCAGACTTTGTTAAATTGTATGGATTGTTTATATAACTGAGGGCAGACGGTAAGAAATATTAATGTAACTGATTTTATTTGGTTTTTGTCATATAAAAAAAAGATTGAAGTCAAAATTTGGGATATTTGTTAACTGTGCATGCTAAGTTGAATAAGGATGGTAAATTAAATATAGATATATTTTGGGGATAACTGATAATTTATATAATGTCAAAATTTTAAATCCAAAAGGTATTTTTGGGTAGTCCTAGATCTTGACCCCTTGATTGAATTTGTACCTTTTTTTTTTAAATATAGACATTATCTAATATAATGTTTTTGTGTTTGTTCTGTGAATTAAGTTAAGAAATGTTTATTAATTAAGATGTCAACCAGCTGTCAACCCCCATGGAATACCCAAGAGGGGGAGGGGGTATAGAAACTAGATATTTTTTGCTTGAAATATGTTTAGCATAAAACTGTATGAGATAAAAGACTTTAAAAACTTTCTCTGTAACAACAAAAGTATTTTAAAACAAACATGACCGGAATGTGCCATCATCTTCCATATAAGATCTGGATTCCTATCTGTAACATTGAACTGTCGTACTTCATACAATGTATGGTGATCAGAACAGATGTTGTCTCAAAGCAACTAGTCTGCCGTTAAAACTACTGAGTTTTTACATTTTCAATGTATTAGTCAGTGTAGTCTCAATTAAGTGAAACCATTGGTACATTTACAACTAAAATCACCATGATTATTCCCCTTGGATGTTTTTTTTGACAAATTTAATCTTCTTTTACAACAATCCAAAAAAGCAAGAAGGCTGCCATTGCAGGAAGAAGTTTGACTTTGGACCAATCAGAAAAATGTTTGAATAAAGCTTACCAAATCCAAACTGACCATTGGTATGCATGGTCATGTTAAAAGCTTGCTTTTGTGTTATAATGTTTCGCTCCATGTTTCTGACAATCGAAATTTGATATCTAATAGTAGTAAAGCTCATTTTTGTGTGTGAGCCACATTGGTTTCACTTCTAATCCTCTTGCTAGTCATACCAGTTCTTTGATGGTAACTATACTGGTATTTGAAGTTTGTAAAATAAATAAGAAACTTGTCTTGTATGTATCAAGCAGTTATTCCAAGCAGTGTTTCAGCTAGACTTTGAAATCTTCAGGAAAATTGCCAGTTTTATCCAAATTTCTTCAGGATATTCTTTAATAATTAAAGTAATTTTTATAAAGTTCTTCAGGACAATTTGAGAAATAGGTGGGCAAATATCCTGAGACCTGTGACTAGCTGAATCACTTTAGAAATTATATTAAATGAAAATTCATGTACAATCAACTGTATCAATAGACAATATTATTTTGAAATGAACATCAATCAGTCATATGTTTATATCAAATTGTATCCCATTAAAATTATGGATGATCGAGAACAGTTTAATTTTTAATGAAATGATGTTGACGATGATGATGATGCCTGCTAGGTACATGTAATGTATTTGATCAAGACAATTATGTCCTTGATTTGACAGACATGTTGATCATGAGCTAGCTAATTTTATATAGTGCTAGCAAGCTCACAGACACTGAAACAACAAGCTGCAGGTAGACATGTCGCTCCACCTGGACATATTCTGACTGTAATTCAAACAGTCTTTGATCTTGCCCCTTAATGCTGTGTTAAAAGGCAGAGGCAGCAAAAATGCAAAATTTGTTAAAAATTGAGTTTTAAAATGGGGTTTAAACCCCTGACTTCTCACACTAAAGGTGAGCACATTGTAATTAACCATTTCACCACACATAGTCAATGTGTGACTCTCTTTACATTACACTTGAGGGAATTACCATTTAACTTTTTTTTTCTGTTGTCAAATTTTATAGAAAAAAATATCTTGACCCTATAATCACTCATTAAATCACCAATAAAAGTGTGACATCATTTGCACAAATTGTAAAAATTTGATGGAATAGAGACAATTCAATATAAACCAGATTATTTTTATTTGGCCTTTGTAGATTTAGATAAAAAGGGGGAGGGAGTTGGGATAACATATACATGTAAAAATTTAATCCTGTCACATTTTTCTACCTGTCCTATTAACAAGGAACATTCCTCAATCCACCAATTAATAGAACTATATAATACTATCTTAAACTCTCTTGAAAAAAAAGAACTATGTTGCTTCGTTTTCTGTGATTTCTCAAAGGCTTTCGATAAAGTTTGGCACAAAGGTTTGATACATAAAATGAATTGTTATGGAATAAAAGGGAATTTATTAAAATGGTTTGAAAATTATTTATATTGTAGACACCAAAAAGTAGTAAACAGAGATTCGTCGTCCTCATATGTGTCTGTGTCCGCTGGGGTCCCCCAAGGATCTGTCCTCGGTCCTCTGTTATTTCTGGTTTATATTAATGATATTGGTGATAAGCTTCTTTCCTTAAGCCGTTTGTTTGCTGATGATACTTCCCTTGGCTATGCAAGCCAAGATGAAGATCAAATAAAATATGTCATAAATCATGATCTACATGAACTTGGTGACTGGTCAAAGAGATGGTTGATGTCTTTCAACCCAGACAAAACTGAAATCATGCTTTTTAAAAATGTAGAAAACTCAACAAATTTTAATTTTTATTTTGATGGAAAATTAATTCCACTTAAATCAAACCATAAACATTTGGGGATAACATTTAGCGAGGAAGCAAAATGGAATAAACATGTAGCAAATTTAATAAAAAGTGTCTCTAAACACATATGTGTTTTGCGTAAATTGAAATATAAATTAAATAGAAAAAATTTAGAGAAATTATACTTAATTTACATTCGACCAATATTTGAGTATGCATGTGAGGTCTGGGACAACTGTGGTGTCTCTAATTCGTGCAAATTGGAGAGGCTACAGTTGGAGGCAGCTAGAATTATCACCGGACTTCCAATCTTTACCAACACAGAATATCTATATAGAGAAACTGGCTGGGAGAGATTGGAAGAAAGAAGAACTAGGAGAAAGCTCCAATTATTATATAATATCCAAAACGGTAGCACACCCTCTTATTTACTCGATCTTATTCCCCCAACAATCCAAAGTACGACTATTTATCCCCTTCGAAATGGCAACGATATTATTGTTCCATTCTGTAGACTATCTTTAACTAGAGATTCTTTCGTCTCAGCTACAGTAAGGGAATGGAATAACCTTAATCTTTCAGTGCGTAATCTTGACACACTATCTAAATTTAAAAAGGCAATCCGCAGTTCAATCTCAATGCCAATTCCGAGACACTATTCTTATGGTTCTAGAAAACTAAATATAATTCTAACACAGCTTCGCTGCAATGCATCCTTCTTGAATTACGATTTATGTAAAGTAAAAATTTTATCAAATGCTTCCTGTAACTGTGGCGCACCATGTGAAAATTCTCACCATTTCTTTTTTGATTGTGATAAATATACAGATAATAGGGAAATAATATTTAATAGTCTTAACTGGCTACCTTCTAACATTAATATTGATGTAAATCTACTGACAAAAGGAAGTGATCTCCTAACATATGAAGAAAATATAACCATTTTTAAACATGCTTTTAAATATATTAAAGACTCCAAAAGATTTACAATTGTCTAAATGATCTAAAGAACCAACACACATCTCCAAAAGTATTTATTCTCTTTTCTTTTTTCTTTATTTTTTTTGTTATTTTTTTTCGTATATTGTCTATAATTATGTTTTTGTATATAGTCATTCTTTGTATATTTAACTCTATGCTATTATATACATATTATATCATTTCATTGCGCATGCTAATCCATATTGTAAATTATTGTATTCGGGAGAAGACTTCATAAGTTGGAAAAACTTGTGTCCGATCCCTATTTGTTATATTTAGCAAATAAAAATATGTTTAAACTAAAAAAAAGGAACAGGATTTTTATTGATTTTTGTCATCATTTCTATGTTTAGAATTTGGAGGTTTGACATGGGAGTGGTTCTATTTATAGCATTTTAAAATTTTATTTTCAAATGCAGTGAAACCTGTGGTTTAGATAAACCAAACCCTGAATAAAATGAATTAATGTATAAAACAAACTATAAATAAAGTCCCAATGTAGGAAATCTTTGTTAATTTAACCTGTGTAAACCAATCACCTGTCTATTCCAAAAACAAAAGTTTGTCCCAAGGAGGTTCGGTTTAGACAGGTTTCAAGTATTCAGTATAGGTTGGTTGGTTTATGGTGTTAAACGCCACTTTCATCAATATTTCAGTTATATCCTGGCGGTCAGTTTTATTGAAGAAGGAAACCGGACTACCCAGAAAAAACCACCGACCTGTCGCAAGTCAGACAATAATATTGTATCCAGTACACCTCACCATGAACGGGGTTCGAACTCATGACTTTAGTGGTGATAGGCTCTGATTACACTGGTTGTTGTAAATCCAACTACCATACGATCATGACCATGATGCCTCCCCCCCCCCCCCCCCCCCAATTAAGTGTACTGTGTCTTAAATTATCTATGAGTAATAGTTATAAATACTGAAATATTGCAAAAGTTGGCATTAATCACCAATCAATCAATCCATCTAATTTTTCAACCTTTTTAGTAAATTTTACGAAAGTGATGGGAAAAAAAAGATGAATGATGCAGATAAAATAAATCCACATTTTACTTCTGTAAAGGGTTGTATTAGTTTATTGATATTTCCATGTTATTATCAACGAACCATATTATTTCTAATCTATTATTTACATGTAAACTTCGGCATGTGATTAGCTGACAATATATTCAATCAGGATGACATGCCTAAGTAAGTAAATACAGTCATTCCTGTATTAAGAGGTCACCTTTGGGACAAAGAAAAAATGGCCTTATAAGACAGGTGACCTCTTAAAAGAGGTTCAATCCACATGAAATTTTCTATGACAGGACAAGAAAAAAGTGACCTTTTAATACAGGTGACTGCTTAATAGAGGTTATGACATGTGCAGGTTTGATTGTACAATTTTGTACTAGGTCCCGGATTCTATGGAACACTGGTACTTAATTAGTTGAGATTACATTTCTTAAGATTGTATAAATTCATGTTGATCATTTTCAAGAGATTGCTGGCAAATAATTTTGTTGCTATATATAGCAAGCTATTTAGGCTCATGTCATGGGTTAAGTGAAGTCCATTTAACTTTTAAGGTGGGGACTAATATAAAAAGGGGGAGCTGAGGGGCCTCACGTTTTTTTTTCTGAAAACAATTTTCATCATCAACTTTTACAGAACCAGAAAATACATTGACCAGAAAAGTTCAAAAGATAAATAATCTGACCCTGCAGTTTTCAGCGAGAATTGTTTTGTAAATTTGAAGAAAAAGTACTAATTTTTTATTTAAAAAAAATTATTTGTTTTTCATGTGACAAAATTTCTGCACCCCCCTACGTGTTAAATGGCTGTCCCCTTAGTGTTAAATGTCGTGGAGTGTGGTAGAGATGTATTTACTTAAACTTGTACATGTACTTGTTTGATTTTAAAGATACATTTAATAGGGGGGAAAAGCACAAAAAAACTGACAACTGAATATTTTAATATTTTTGTTTAATTATGGATTTTATTTTTAGATGCTTCAGAAAATAGATTCTTATTTAGATAAATCAGGCATTCAAGTTTTTTTGTTTATCTTGGTAAATAATCTAGTTTTAACACAGGTTATATACAAACAATATACTTTTTAGTATTTCAAAGAAAATGGGAGTATCTATTAGGCTTGGTATATTAAAAAAATATTTGGTGTATTATTTTAGTATCAGAGATGTTCAATTACATCTGTCAAGGAACTTCATTTATATGTGAAGATATAATTATGGTTGTTTGTTATTAAAATAAATAACATTTTTGTTGTGATTGTATGGTAGTTGGATTTACAACTACTTGTGCAATCAGTGCCTATCACAACTAAAGTTGTGGGTATGAATTCCGCTCATGGCGACATGTACTCGATACAACCTTATGTGATAACGTTTGTCAGTGATTTGCGGCAGGTTGTTGGTTTTCTCCAGGTACTCCGGTTTCCTTGACCAATAAAAAAACTGACCACAATGATATAACTGAAATATTGTTTTAAGTGGTGTTAAATACCAAAACCCCCGAACAAATTTGTAAAGACCTGTAACACTATCTCCTTTATGATAATTATATCCAATTACTGCTCCCTACATATTTTGTGCCCGAAATAAATACAAAATGTATGTTTTTTTCTAAAAAAAATAATTAGCCAACCAGATTTAAATGTTCTTTTAGTTTTAACTCCATTTACAAGTTGACTTTAATTCTGATATAAAATTCAAATTTAAATTAAATTTACATTGCATTCTCGTTAAAACTGTCCGAGTAAATCTTGTTCTGAAATATAAAATGAAGGAATGCAATGTCACTGTCAATCACAGGATAGAAATTGATTCCTTTTTATTCCTTTAAAACTGCATTTCAAAGTCAGAATGCATTAATATTACAGAGAGGACTGATAGCTAGCTGTGAAGAGGCATTAAAAAGAGCACATAGCCTTAAATCTGGGATGAAATAACAAATTTAGTTGTATTTTTGAAATGGGAACATGTGAACTCTAATTAATCTCTTACTAACCCTGGGTAAGAGATCTATTGTAAAAAACCTTAGATTTATTGTTTGCTGACCTGGGCATCTAAGGTGTTTTGTTAACAGGCAAGTCAAACAATAAAGTATTATGTGATATTATACAATTATAGTCAATACGATTAGGCTGAGGTGAATATTGATTTCTAAGGTCCATAAAAACTTGTATTGACCGATACAAAAGACTGTAATTGTTTTATTACATTAAACGAAAACGAAAGTGAAACCAAGTTAATACGAGTTTTAATCAAACAATATCAAATTTTATGGAATGTCAGGTTACAGCATGATAGCCAATAAAATTGTTTAAATAAAATCATCATGTAATAATTTTTTTTTTTTATCCCAATTAAAAGTTGTATTTATGAGAGTTACATGTAGTTATAAAAGTAGAAAATTCTTCAAATGGTCAAAAATAGAAAACGTATCTCATGGTTGAGCAGGATTTACTTTGATCATGAATTGTTGATGAGTTATTAATGAATAATTGCATTTTAATGCGTAAGATATGGTGTCATTTAAAAGATATTATACCAAAAAAATAGTTATCTCCCTTGTTCATAAATCATATTAACCACAAACTGTTCACACTTCAATCCTGGCTTTTTAAAAAGTAATGATCCAATTAAAAGAATAATCCTCAATATTGTATGTGAACTACTTCTCAGAAACCATGTATGTGATGGAATTGTTATTTGGTAAATTTATAAAAAGCTTCTCAGAAAACTGTTACACCATGAATGTGGTCAGGCGGTAAAGGATACATACTCATATGAGCTTCTTATTTTGTACAGGAGCCGCTGTGGTCGTGATCGTATTGTAGTTTAATTTACAAGTACCTGTGCAATCAGTGCCTATCACCACTAAAGTTGTGAGTTCGAATCTCGCTCAGGCGAGGTGTACTCGATGCAACATTATGTTTGTCAATGACTTGCAAAAGGTTGGTGGTTTTCTCTGGGTACTCCAGTTTTCTCCACCAATAAATATGACCCTGAAATATTGTTGAAAGTGGCATTAAACACCATAAGCCATCTATTTTTGTAGAAAATGATTGTTGGCCTGTTGTGCTAGTTATAGAGAAAGATTTATTTAATATGAGATTATAATTAATAACCTTCATGCATTATTATGAACACCTGTTTAAAAATATAGATTAATTAACAAAATAAATATTGATTTGATTTTTTTTTGGTCATTGTATATGATCTTTTATTCTCAATAAACCATCATTATTTGACAAGGTATAGAGAAATACATATGTGTAATATATACAATATTCAATAACATGCATTGTAAAGCTGACATAACTACTCCTAGTATTTTTGTGATATTTCATTACAACTAATTATTTCATGTATTTAAAAAAAAAAATTAAAAAAAATTGATTATTCATGATTGAACAGTACACACGATGAGCACCGATCCTCCAGTAAAACTTTGTTCGGAGCAGTAAACTTTTCAGTTTATATTTAGAAGTACAGTCAAACCTGTATTAAGAGGTCACATTTGGGACAAAGAAAAAGTGGCCATATAAGACAGGTCACCTCTTAAAAGAGGTTCAATTCATATGAAATTATTGATGACAGGATAAGAAAAAGGTGACATTTTAATACAGGTGGCCACAAGTGCAGGTTTGACTGTATATAAAAATAAATTCAAGAATTTTATTTGGACCAGTAAATTCAAATTTTCATTTTGAGGACTGCTTGAACTCTATATACTATATATCTTTATTTTCTCTAGGCCTTTAATATAAATAAATTTTAGCCGTAAGTGATAAAGTTTACCAGTTGCTTACCCACGGTCGGTGGTTCTCTCCGGGTACTCCGGCTTCTTCCACCACTAAAACTGGTCACCATGCTATAGCTGAAATATTGCTGAAAGTGGCATTAAACACAATAAATCAAATCAAATCAATCATTAAATAAATTTTACAATCTATATCATCCAGATCATGTTTAATTAATTCAACCAACTCACTTCCTGTTTCAAGATCTAAAAAACTGTTACCTAAAAATGTATATAACATTACAAGATAATTAGTTACGTTTTTACCGATAAGTCTGACATTTATATAAAATACTTAAGTAATCTAAAAAAATCCATATAAATCCTATAGATACTTTTATATATGCTTTGTTAACAGATTTTCCCGTCGGTATCACAAACAGTAAGTATTTTGTTTAAATACCTTCCAGGCCTTTCAATAAGAGGCGGTACCATGTACTTTTATACACCTAAAATGGTCTTTGGTACCTCTTGATTTTAATCAGTGTTGTATAAGATATTCATGAAAATTGTTCAAATTTTAATAAGTACTGCTTGTAAATAGTGAAGTACTGGTAGACTTGAAAAATATTGAAAGCCCTGACCTTCTAAATTTGTAAATGAAATTCATTATTGATCATAATTGTATAGTTTTTCAGCCTTTGAAGTCCTGTTGTAGAGGACTAGTGACCATTTTTTTTAAATAAATTGAAAGAGGGTGGAAAAGTGGGAGGGGGTGAAAAATATCTTTAAAAAATAATTTCTGATGATTGCATTTTTAGCTGACTTGATCAAAGGCCATGTGAGTTTTTTTTACCATAAAGGAGATAGTGTTACAGGTCTTTACAAATTTGTTAGGGTTTTGGTGTTAAACGCCACTTTCAACCATATTTTAGTTATGTTGTTGCGGTCAGTTTTATAGGTTGAGGAAATCAGAGTACCTGGAAAAAACCACCGACCTGTCGCAAGTCACTGACAAACTTGATCACATAATGTTTATCTAGTACACCTCTCTCCATGAGCAGGATTCTAACTTACAATTGTTAGTTGTGAAAAGCACTGAGTTGTACAGGTAGTGAGAAATCCATGCAACTACCATACAATCATGACCACCACAGCCCTTAACTTACTAGGGAATCAATCTTATACAAATGAAGGCCGCTGGAGCTATCGGGTTAAACTTTTGTGGGATCAAATTTTATATTGTGCTACAATTGGAAAAATTATTTTGTCTTTTTTTGATTTTATGAATTAGCTTAATGCAATATGAATATTCAAGTTTGTTACCAATGAATGTGGCAAGGGGCTTTTGAGTTCAAATCCTGCATAATAATTAAGTTGTCCTCACCTGATTTGTTTTTGCTTTTACACATCTAAAATTGCATAATATAAATTTTGTATATAAAAATAAGTTAGGTTTTGATTTAATTAATTAAAAAATCAGTTTTTAATTCATCAAAAATCAATATTTAATTCATCAAAAATCAGTATTTATATTTATCAAGATCATTATTTAATTCGTCAAAAATCAGTAGTTCATACCATCTGTTACAAGACTAATATAAAACATCCACAGGGAGAACATTTCTGTTTGTATTGTAGAGGATTTGTCTATCATGTATATGTATGTATCATCATTTGGGTATCCTTGGAACATGTGACAGTGTATATTATCTACTGATAATCAGATTAAAAAGTTTGTGAGTTTTCTTGTACTTTATTGTATTTTTGTTAACATTTATAAAGGTTTTCTATGAAGCAAATTTTATTATTGATTCATGGTAAGTAATTTTAACTTCTGTGAAATAAACATTTGTATTGACATATACAACATGTATATCAAACATTAAAATCACATTAACTTTATAAATTTTTTCATTTTGTTTCCTTTGTTAATCCCTGAAAAAATCACCAGCCATTAAATATAACCGTCAAGTCTGAAATGTTTGCTAATTCAACCTGTCTAATCCAAATACCTGTCTATTCAGAACAGAAAAGTTGACTCATAGGTTTTCAGTCTAGACAGGTTTCACTCTTAGATTATATAACAAGCACTGAGTACTGGTGACGGTTGTCAGGGCTCAGCCCTTGGTGCTATCCATGGTACAGACAGGGGATGCCCTTCAAAAGGGGGAGGGTTGTCGGGTTATTATACAGACAGCCAGACTGTTGACTATGGTTGGTAACAATTTTGAAGAATGCCACACTCCCTGCATGAAAAAGAACTCTTTTTTATTTTTTAGATTTCAAAAAGAGTAGACACATCATTAAAGCCACTTCAAAAGACACATCATTATAGCCACTTCAAAAGACACATCATTATAGCCACTTCAAAAGACACATCATTATAGCCACTTCAAAAGACACATCATTAAAACCACTTCAAAAGACACATCATTATAGCCACTTCAAAAGACACATCATTAAAGCCACTTCAAAACACACATCATTAAAACCACTTCAAAAGACACATCATTAAAGCCACTTCAAAAGACACATCATTAAAGTCACTTCAAAAGACACACCATTAAAGCCATTTCAAAAGACACATCATTATTGCCACTTCAATAGACACATCATTATAGCCACTTCAAAAGACACATCATTAAAGCCACTTCAAAAGACACATCATTATAGCCACTTCAAAAGACACATCATTAAAGCCACTTCAAAAGACACATATTTAAAGCCACTTCAAAAGACACATCATTAAAGCCACTTCAAAAGACACATCATTAAAGCCACTTCAAAAGACACATCATTAAAGCCACTTCAAAAGACACATCATTAAAGCCACTTCAAAAGACACATCATTAAAGCCACTTCAAAAGACACATCAATAAAGCCACTTCAAAAGACACATCATTAAAGCCACTTCAAAAGACACATCATTAAAGCCACTTCAAAAGACACATCATTAAAGCCACTTCAAAAGACACATCATTAAAGCCACTTCAAAAGACACATCATTATAGCCACTTCAAAAGACACATCATTAAAGCCACTTCAAAACACACATCATTAAAGCCACTTCAAAAGACACATCATTAAAGCCACTTCAAAAGACACATCATTATAGCCACTTCAAAAGACACATCATTAAAGCCACTTCAAAAGACACATCATTAAAGCCACTTCAAAAGACACATCATTAAAGCCACTTCAAAAGACACATCATTAAAGCCACTTCAAAACACACATCATTAAAGCCACTTCAAAACACACATCATTAAAGCCACTTCAAAAGACATATCATTAAAGCCACTTCAAAAGACACATCATTAAAGCCACTTCAAAACACACATCATTAAAGCCACTTCAAAAGACACATCAATAAAGCCACTTCAAAAGACACATCATTAAAGCCACTTCAAAAGACACATCATTAAAGCCACTTCAAAAGACACATCAATAAAGCCACTTCAAAAGACACATCATTAAAGCCACTTCAAAAGACACATCATTAAAGCCACTTCAAAAGACACATCATTAAAGCCACTTCAAAACACACATCATTAAAGCCACTTCAAAAGACACATCATTAAAGCCACTTCAAAAGACACATCATTAAAGCCACTTCAAAAGACACATCATTAAAGCCACTTCAAAAGACACATCATTAAAGCCACTTCAAAACACACATCATTAAAGCCACTTCAAAACACACATCATTAAAGCCACTTCAAAAGACATATCATTAAAGCCACTTCAAAAGACACATCATTAAAGCCACTTCAAAAGACACATCATTAAAGCCACTTCAAAAGACACATCAATAAAGCCACTTCAAAAGACACATCATTAAAGCCACTTCAAAAGACACATCATTAAAGCCATTTCAAAAGACACATCATTAAAGCCACTTCAAAAGACACATCATTAAAGCCACTTCAAAAGACACATCATTATAGCCACTTCAAAAGACACATCATTAAAGCCACTTCAAAAGACACATCAATAAAGCCACTTCAAAAGACACATCATTAAAGCCACTTCAAAAGACACATCATTAAAGCCACTTCAAAAGACATATCATTAAAGCCACTTCAAAAGACACATCATTAAAGCCACTTCAAAAGACACATCATTAAAACCACTTCAAAAGACACATCATTATAGCCACTTTATATTTTGTTCCTACCCAACTCTCGATACTTTACCAGTGGTAGTCAAAAGTCATTTTTCTCGGTTCTCCCATTCAACCCTCATTTCCGTAAAGTTTTTGGATATTGTTAAATTCTTCTATTCCTGAATATGCATGAAAGAAATATTTGTCGCTGAACGTTTAGAGCAACCAACGATCAAACAATCATAAAACAGACACTATTAATCACTCTGAATGCATTCATGTTCAATGAGTTTAGGAGACGGGTGATTGTTCGTTTTGTTGATATTGGTCCAATTGTTGTCCATCACTGTTTAAGCTCTCTTTCCATTATGTTGTTGGTGAGCAATTTTGTACAATAATATTAATAACAAATTGTGATTACTGTTATATTCCATAATCAAAAATTAGATATTAAAAATGGAATTTGCCTTCCAGTATTTCAAGAAAATAGGAAAAAGAAAAAAAATCATGGTCAAGATTATTGCCTGAATATTTCAAAGTCATAATCAAAAATTGCATATTAAAATTAACTTTGTATTCCAGTATTTCACGAAAATAGGAAAAACAACAAAATATCATGGACAAGGTTATATATTGCCTGAATATTTCAAGGTGTTTTCAACTTTTAGACATTATTTTGTATTACATTATTTCAATATTATATAATGTTAAGCAAGTTTCCATTAATTGGAGTACTTTTTATTATTTCCTATGTAAATTAGCTTTTAATGTTAACTAATTTGTTATGTAATATAGTTATACATGTTTCTTGTATACCTGCTGTATAACTGATTAGGGACTGACCATTTAACTTTTGGTGAGGGGAGGCTTTGTTTTATATTTCTCCCCCCAGCCAGAAAATATTTTTCAAACAGAGCAAAAATCATGATATTTCTTTTTGGACCTGAAAAATCAGTAATTTTCTTCAGAATGTTACCAAAATTTATTGTTTAAAATTGCAAGGTAAGATTATTAATTATTTGCAGTTTTCGGGTCATGATATTTTTTCTATAAAATTTAGCAACAATTATATTGTGGTTGTCAATACTATTCGTGCAGGAAACTAGATTTCCTTGAGAAAAACCAACGACCTGCCTCGAATCACTTAAAAAACTTCATCATATAAAGTTGTGACGAGAGTCTCTGTTGTATTAGAATTTGGATACCTAGGTTATTATATGTATGACTGTATGTGCATCGTGATTAATGGCCATGGTGACCAGTAGTAAATTGTACTCGATGACCTTAAGTTAAACACCAATCAATCAATCAATAAATTAGTTCGCCAATTAATCTGACAAGGTTAACTGGCATGGCAGACATTAATGTTTCTATTATAGCAATATCTATGACTATTGACATTGTTAGATTAGTGATATTTATTTATATACATGTACTGCATAATTAATTAATTAAAGGTACCATCAATGATCTTCTTGTTTTGTTTACAGATGTGCAGAGGATTGTAATATGTTGTCCATCAGTGCATCATTAACAGTATATGAACAGTAAGTAAACAATAAACTGGTTTATAGGTGCTACAGGGTAGTAGTAATCCTCTATATTCTGGACACATAATTGTCGAAGCATATAAATATCAAGAAAAATATAATATAACGATTAACCCTAAAAGATTCAGGGGCCATTGTGGTCATGATCGTTTGGTAGATTGATTGATTGATTTTTGCTTAATTTCCAGCAAGTAGTATTTCAGCTCTATTCAGGAGGAGAACAAGTTCAATAATATATAAACATTATATAGAAATGAGGGAGGGGATGGGTCAACCGGGTTATTGAATTTTGTATCTCACTGAAAAAGTATGGAGAATTGGGTAGTTACGACAAATTTAGCCTTTTTCAGAGTCTGCAATGCGCCTACTCTTTTTCTAAATCTACAAAAGTGGTCTTTTGCATCAAGGGAGGGTGGCATTCTCTTAGCATGTTACCCATTATTGTCCACGGTCAGGCTTTCCATATTGAACATTGATTGATTGATTGATTGGTGTTTATTATTAAAATAAGTAACAAATTTGTAGGGGCCATCGTGGACGTGATCGTATGGTAGTTGGATTTACAACTACCTGTGCAATCAGTGCCTATCACAATGGTATGAGTTCAAATTCTGCTCATGGCGACGTGTACTCGAGACAACATTATCTCAGAAATCATGTATGTAATGGAATTGTTACTTGATATCAAAGATCCTAATGTATTCCTGGTACAAGGTGTGTGGGATATTTGATCAAACAAAAGTTCAAGATTATATATATATGTTTTTAAGCCACTGCAACAGAAGAATTAGTTCAATATAGAATCCTAATATAAATCCTAGTGGGTAGATTTTTGATCAGTCAAAAGTTCAAGATTATATATGTTTTTATTTTAGACACTGCCACAGTACAATTAGTTCAATACAGAACCCTATGGGAAAATTTATAAAAAGCTTCTCTATGGTATTTTTTTATCGTTCAGAATTTTTTTTTCGGACAAGAGTTAGAATATTTATTTTTTTTCCAGAATTTAACATTAGGTTATATAACAAAAACTCTGAATCAATTTTTTTTTTTTTCCTCCACCAAAATCAGAATATTTTTTCTGTACTAGACCAACACCCTTAGTGTTACCTTAGTGTTAGCTCATTATAAACAACAGTCCTCGTGTAGATGTACCGCCACATTATCTTGATTCTAAGTATAGCAGTCTTTACTCCTACACCTTAATGCTGCATGCTTAACAAAGAAACAACAAATACCCAAATTTATAGTTTTGGTTTGGCATGACCAGGGCATGAGCCCATGACAATTTACTGCACTCGAGGCCAGAACTCTAACGGTTACACCATGAATGTGGTCAGCTGGTAAAGGAAACAGGCTCATATAAGTTTGTCAGTGACTTGTGACAGGTCGGTGGTTTTCTCCGGGTACTCCTGTTTCCTCCACCAATAAAAGTGACCGCCACGATATAACTGAAATATTGTTGAAAGTGGCATTGAACACCACAAGCCATCTATTTTTGTAGAAAATGCTTGTTGGCCTGTTGTGCTAGTTATAGAGAAAGATTTATTTAATATGAGATTATAATTAATAACCTTCATGCATTATTATGAACACCTGTTTAAAAATATGGATTAATTAACAAAATAAATATTGATTTGATTTTTTTTTGTCATTGTATATGATCTTTTATTCTCAATAAACCATCATTATTTGACAAGGTATAGAGAAATACATATGTATAATATATACAATATTCAATAACATGCATTGTAAAAGCTGGCATAACTACTCGTAGTATTTTTGTGATATTGCATTACAACTTTATTTTTTTTTAAACATGCAAAACAAATATTAAATTGATTATTGATGATTGAACAGTACACACGATGAGAACCGATCCTCCAGTAAAACTTTGTTCAGAGCAGTAAACTTTTCAGTTTATATTTAGAAGTACAGTCAAACCTGTATTAAGAGGTCACCTTTGGGACAAAGAAAAAGTGGCCATATAAGACAGGTGACCTCTTAAAAGAGGTTCAATTCATATGAAATTATTGATGACAGGACAAGAAAAAGGTGACCGCCAACCCATGTTAAAACTCAAAACACATTCTGGCTTCCATGATTTTTTTCGATTCTTATATGTCTAAGAGTACAAATACGGTAGTATACTTTGATTGGAAGACGGTAATTTATATTTACGTTTGCAGAAAATGTCGCACACAATTTATGCTGCCAATGGAAAGGTCGGTTGCATTCACCGGTGCATGTGCGGATGAGATTATACCATCGATAAATCGCTCGTTTTTCTACAAAGCAAAAGAAGGAAGTCATGTTAGAAATATATATATATCTTTATTTTCTCTTTGTCCTTTAAATAAATGTTACAATCTATATCATCCAGGTTTAATTAATTCAGCCAACTGACTTCCTAGTTTCCAAATCTAAAACTGGTTACCTAAAAATGTTATATAACATTACAAAATATTCCTTCCTGAATTAGTTTTTAGCAATACATCAAAAGAGCTATAGAAATCTTATAGATACTTTTATATATGTTTTGTTAACATATTTTATTGTCTGTAGTCTACCTTGATATAGGTATGTCATATACAGTAAGTTTTTTGTTTTTGTTTTTTTAAATACAGTCAAACTTGTATTAAGAGGTGACCTTTGGAACAAAGAAAAAGTGGTCTTTTAAGACAGGTGACCTCTTAAAACAGGTTCAATTCCCATGAAATTTTCTAAAAGGGGACAAGAAAAAGGTAACCTTTTAATACAGGTGACTGCATAATAGATGTGACCGTTTAGGCAGGTTTGACTGTATCTTTTAAATTTGTAAATGAAAATTCATTACTGATCATTACTTGTAGATTTTCAGCCTTTTAAGTCCTATCATAGGGGACTAGTGGAAATTTTCTGAAATAAATTTTGAGGGAGGGCGGAAAAGGGGCGGGGGGAGATTGAAAAAATATCTTTAAAAAATAATTTTCAGATGATTGCATTGTTAGCTGACTTGGCCAAAAGTCATATGAGATTTTGCTATCGTTTGTCATCTGTAGTGTGTCGTAAACTTTTCACATTCAAATCTCCTCTGAAACCACCGAATCAAATTTAACCAAACTTGGCTCCTTGCGTAATCTCCACCCTCCATTCAAGATGGCAACCAATACTAAAACTAGAATGTAGTTTAACATATATTCTAGGTTTTTCAACCATATTTTAGTTATGTCGTTGTGGGCAGTTTTATTGGTGGAGGAAACCAGAGTACCTGAAAAAAACCACTGACCTGTCGCAAGTCACTGAAAACTTTATCACATAATGTTTATTTAGTACACCTCTTTCCATGAGCAGGATTCTAACTTGCATTGTTAGTTGTGAAAGGCACTGATTACACAGGTAGAGGGAAATCCATACAACTACCTCAGTCCCTTACTTACTGGTGATTCAATCTTATACATATGGAAGCCAAAGGAGATATTGGCTTAAAAATTTTGTGGGATAAAATTTTAAATTGTGCAACAATTGGAAAAATTATTCTATCTTTTTTTGATTTTATGAAATAGCTTAATTAATGTGATATGAATATTCATGTTTGTCACCAATGAATGTCGCAGGGGGCTTTTGGGTTCAAGTCCTGTGGGATCAAAATTTAGCATAAGTTGAAATAGGAAATAGTTCAATAATTCTGTTTAACCGAGTGTGCGATATATGTTCAAGTGATCAAACCTCTATTTTTTTATGACATGTAAAAAATAATTTCAGTAATTAAAATTTGAAATAATTACAAAATAATTCTCATCTGATTTGTTTTTGCTTTTAAACATCTAATAGTGCCTAATATAAATTTTGTATGAACATTATGTTAGGTTTTGATTTCATTCAATAAAAATTAGTATTTAATTCATCAAAAATCAGCATTTAATTACATAATAAATCAGTATTTAATTATATCAAAAATCAGTATTTAAATTCATCAAAAATCAGTATTTAAATTCATCAAATATCAGTATTTAAATTATCAATAATCATTATTTCATTCAGAAAAAAATCAGTATTTAAATTATCGAAAATCAGTATTTAAATTCATCAAACATCAGTCTTTAAATTCATCAAAAATCAGTATTTAAATTCATCAAAAATCAGTATTTAAATTATCAAAAATCAGTATTTAAATTCATCAAAAATCAGTATTTAAATTCTCAAAAATCAATATTTAAATTCATCAAAAATCAATTTCAAATTCATATGGAATTCTTGATGACAGGACAAGAAAAAGGTGACATTTTAATACAGATGGCTGCTTAATAGAGGTGACCGCAAGTGCAGGTTTGACTATATAAAAATAAATTCAAGAATTTTATTCGGACCAGTAAATTCAAATTTTCATTTTGAGGACTGATTGAACTCTATATAATATTTAAGAAATAAATCATGGAAGCCAGAATGTATTGGGAGTTTTAACATGGATTGGTGGATATTAGTATTTTATCCCGAGCCAGAGGCAAAGGATAAAATTTACTAATATCCGCCAACCCATGTTAAAACTCAAAACACATTCTGGCTTCCATGATTTTTTTCGATTCTTATATGTCTAAGAGTACAAATACGGTAGTATACTTTGATTGGAAGACGGTAATTTATATTTACGTTTGCAGAAAATGTCGCACACAATTTATGCTGCCAATGGAAAGGTCGGTTGCATTCACCGGTGCATGTGCGGATGAGATTATACCATCGATAAATCGCTCGTTTTTCTACAAAGCAAAAGAAGGAAGTCATGTTAGAAATATATATATATCTTTATTTTCTCTTTGTCCTTTAAATAAATGTTACAATCTATATCATCCAGGTTTAATTAATTCAGCCAACTGACTTCCTAGTTTCCAAATCTAAAACTGGTTACCTAAAAATGTTATATAACATTACAAAATATTCCTTCCTGAATTAGTTTTTAGCAATACATCAAAAGAGCTATAGAAATCTTATAGATACTTTTATATATGTTTTGTTAACATATTTTATTGTCTGTAGTCTACCTTGATATAGGTATGTCATATACAGTAAGTTTTTTGTTTTTGTTTTTTTAAATACAGTCAAACTTGTATTAAGAGGTGACCTTTGGAACAAAGAAAAAGTGGTCTTTTAAGACAGGTGACCTCTTAAAACAGGTTCAATTCCCATGAAATTTTCTAAAAGGGGACAAGAAAAAGGTAACCTTTTAATACAGGTGACTGCATAATAGATGTGACCGTTTAGGCAGGTTTGACTGTATCTTTTAAATTTGTAAATGAAAATTCATTACTGATCATTACTTGTAGATTTTCAGCCTTTTAAGTCCTATCATAGGGGACTAGTGGAAATTTTCTGAAATAAATTTTGAGGGAGGGCGGAAAAGGGGCGGGGGGAGATTGAAAAAATATCTTTAAAAAATAATTTTCAGATGATTGCATTGTTAGCTGACTTGGCCAAAAGTCATATGAGATTTTGCTATCGTTTGTCATCTGTAGTGTGTCGTAAACTTTTCACATTCAAATCTCCTCTGAAACCACCGAATCAAATTTAACCAAACTTGGCTCCTTGCGTAATCTCCACCCTCCATTCAAGATGGCAACCAATACTAAAACTAGAATGTAGTTTAACATATATTCTAGGTTTTTCAACCATATTTTAGTTATGTCGTTGTGGGCAGTTTTATTGGTGGAGGAAACCAGAGTACCTGAAAAAAACCACTGACCTGTCGCAAGTCACTGAAAACTTTATCACATAATGTTTATTTAGTACACCTCTTTCCATGAGCAGGATTCTAACTTGCATTGTTAGTTGTGAAAGGCACTGATTACACAGGTAGAGGGAAATCCATACAACTACCTCAGTCCCTTACTTACTGGTGATTCAATCTTATACAAATGGAAGCCAAAGGAGATATTGGCTTAAAAATTTTGTGGGATAAAATTTTAAATTGTGCAACAATTGGAAAAATTATTCTATCTTTTTTTGATTTTATGAAATAGCTTAATTAATGTGATATGAATATTCATGTTTGTCACCAATGAATGTCGCAGAGGACTTTTGGGTTCAATTCCTGTGGGATCAAAATTTAGCATAAGTTGAAATAGGAAATAGTTCAATAATTCTGTTTAACCAAGTGTGCGATATATGTTCAAGTGATCAAACCTCTATTTTTCTATGACATGTAAAAAATTATTTCAGTAATTAAAATTTGAAATAATTAAAAAATAATTCTCGTCTGATTCGTTTTTGCTTTTAAACATCTAATAGTGCCTAATATAAATTTTGTATGAACATTATGTTAGGTTTTGATTTCATTCAATAAAAATTAGTATTTAATTCATCAAAAATCAGCATTTAATTACATAATACATCAGTATTTAATTATATCAAAAATCAGTATTTAAATTCATCAAAAATCAGTATTTAAATTCATCAAATATCAGTATCTATAATTATCAATAATCATTATTTCATTCAGAAAAAAATCAGTATTTAAATTATCGAAAATCAGTATTTAAATTCATCAAACATCAGTCTTTAAATTCATCAAAAATCAGTATTTAAATTATCAAAAATCAGTATTTAAATTCATCAAAAATCAGTATTTAAATTCTCAAAAATCAATATTTAAATTCATCAAAAATCAATTTCAAATTCATATGGAATTCTTGATGACAGGACAAGAAAAAGGTGACATTTTAATACAGGTGGCTGCTTAATAGAGGTGACCGCAAGTGCAGGTTTGACTATATAAAAATAAATTCAAGAATTTTATTCGGACCAGTAAATTCAAATTTTCATTTCGAGGACTGATTGAACTCTATATAATATTTAAGAAATAAATCATGGAAGCCAGAATGTGTTGGGAGTTTTAACATGGGTTGATGGATATTAGTATTTTATCCCGAGCCAGAGGCGAAGGATAAAATTTACTAATATCCGCCAACCCATGTTAAAACTCAAAGCACATTCTGGCTTCCATGATTTATTTCGATTCTTATATATCTAAGAGTACAAATACGGTAGTATACTTTGATTGGAAGACGGTAATTTATATTTACGTTTGCGGAAAATGTCGCACACAATTTATGCTGTCAATGGAAAAGTCGGTTGCATTCACCGGTGCATGTGTGGATGAGATTATACCATCGATAAATCGCTCGTTTTTCTACAAAGCGAAAGAAGGAAGTCATGTTAGAAATATATATATATCTTTATTTTCTCTTAGTCCTTTAAATAAATTTTACGATCTGTATCATCCAGATCAGGTTTAATTAATTCAGCGAACTGACTTCCTGTTTCCAAATCTAGAACTGGTTACCTAAAAATTTTATATAACATTACTAAATAATCCTTCCTGAATTAGTTAAGTTTACCAATAAGTCTGACATTTATATAAAATACTTAAGTAACGTCAAAAGAGCTATAGAAATCCTTTTATATATGTTTTGTTAACATATTTTCTTGTCGATATAGTCTACCTTGATATAGGCATATCACAAACAGTAAGTTTTTTGTTGTTTTATTTTTTTTAAATACAGTCAAACTTGGTCACCTTTGGAACAAAGAAAAAGCGGTCTTTTAAGACAGGTACTGATCATAATTGTGTGTATAGATTTTCAGCCTGTTAAGTCCTGTTGTAGGGGACTAGTGAACATTTACTGAAATAAATTGGGGAGGGGGGGATTGAAAAAAATATCTTAAAAACTCAATTTTGGAAGATTGCATTTTTAACTGATTTGGCCAGATTTAGGGCCATGTGAGATTTTGCTTTCACTTGTCACCTGTAGTGCATTGTAAATTTATCACATTTAAATCTCCTCTCAAACCTTTGAACCAAATTAAACCAAACTTTGTTGGGATGGTCCTTGGATGATCCCCCTTTTAAAATTGTGTCTGACAGCACCATCCTCTTTTCAAGATAGCAGCCATTACTAAAAATAGAATGTAGTTTAAAACATATATTCTAGTCTTTTCTGTGAAATCTTTCTTTCAGTCGATTTATACTGACATGCAAATTAGGCATATTTTGATAAAAGATCACATATAAATCTTCTCCTTGGAACCCATTGAACCAAATTTAGCCAAGTATGGCTGGGGTTGTTATTGAGTGGTCCCCATTCAAGATGGTCGCCAGTACTAAAATGTAAATTTCTTTAATTGCTTATTACTGTTTTATTTATTTAAGTTGATATGACCTCAAATTGAAAATCAGGTATACGACTACTGGCTTCTGTGAGCCTCTAGTTTTGTATATAATCGAAACAATAACATTTAGCACCTGTACAGTAAAACCTGTATAAATTGAACCCCCTTAGTACCAACTTTTGTGTTCAGAATAAACAGGTGTTTGTTTTATACAGGTTAAATTCACAAAGATTTCATTCTTTGGGACTTTAAATAAAGTTTTGCTTTATACATAATTCTGTTTTATTCAGGGTTCTGCTTCAACAGATTTCATTGTGTTTGTAATAAATACATAACAATAAAAAAAAAAATCAACAAAGAAGAAGGAAAGATGACTTGACAATATTAATGAAAAGTTAGAAAATGCCATGATGAGTAAACATCACTATATAAATGTTAGGTTCTTACTATTCTAGGATGATGGATGCTTTTAGTTTCATGATTCTCATTGTTATATTGCACACTCCATCAACATAACTTGTATGGTTTTATTATTTTCATTGTGCCATGCATGCCATATTCTAGTCATTTATGTACATATATTGTCATTTAAAAATGACACAGAAAATAGAGATGACAAAAAAATGTTTTAAGAAATGATTGAGGTCATATTTTGTAAAATATTTAGGATTCTGGGTTATGGTTATTTAATTAATAAAAAATTAAGTATTTAATTCATCAAAATCATTATTCAATTCATCAAAAATCAGTACATGTATTTAAATTTATCATCATCAATATTTAATTGTCAAAAATCTGTAGTTCATACCATCTGTTACAAGACTAATACAAAGTATCCACAGGGAGAATAGATTGATGTGTGTAGGGATACTTCTGTTTATATTGTGAAGGATTTACCTATCATATATGTATCATCATTTGGGTATCCTTGGAACATGTGACAGTGTATATTATCTACTGATAATCAGATTAAAAAGTTTGTGAGTTTTCTTGTACTTTATTGTATTTTTGTTAACATTTATAAAGGTTTTCTATGAAGGAAATTTTATTATTCATTTGTGGTAAGTAATTTTAACTTCTGCAAAATATACATTTATATTGACACATACAAGACATATATCCAACATTAAAATCACATTAGCTTTTTTCATTTTGTTTCCTTTTTAAACCCTGAAAAAAACACCAACCATAAAGTGTGAAATGTTTGCTAATTCAACCTGTCTAATCCAAATACCTGTCTATTCAGAAGAAAAAAGTTAATCCATAACTGTTCAGTCTACACAGGTTTCACTCTAGATTATATAACAAAACACTGAGTACTGGTGACAGTTGTCAGTATTCTGCCTTTGTAGCTACTCAGGGTGCTGACAGAGGAAGTCCCTCTAAAGTGTGTGTAGTAAGGTTGTCAAGTTATTATACCGAGAGCCGGGACCGTTGACCATGATGGATAATGTTTTTAAAGAATGCCACACTCCTTGCATGAAAAATAACTCTTTTTTTTTTAGATTTCAAAAAGAGTAAGCACATTGCACCCACTTCAGAAGGCTAAATATTTCGTCCTAACCCAGCTCTCCATACTTTTTCCAGTGGCAGTCAAAGTCATTGCCCAGGTTGTTCCATTCCACCCCATCAGTGTGAGGTGTACAACATTATGTAATAAAGTTTGTCAGTGGCGTTAAACATCATCAAACAACAAACTCCATTCAACCCTCATTTCTGCATAGTTTTCAGATATTGGTAAATTTTTCTTGTCCTGAATATGCATGAAAGAAATATTTGCCACTAGACATTTAAAAACAACCAACAATCATTCAATATTTATCACTCTGAATGTATTAATGCTCAATGATTTGAGGTGAGAGGTGATTGTTTGTTTTGTTGATGTCCGTGTAATTGTGGTTCATCACTGTATAAACTTTCTTTAGGTGAGAGGTGATTGTTCGTTTTGTTGATATTGGTGGAATTGATGACCATCACTGTTTAAGCTTTCTTTAGGAGATAGGTGAATGTTCGTTTTCTTGATATTGGTGGAATTGTTGTCCATCACTGTTTAAACTTTCTTTAGGTGAGAGGGGCTTGTTCGTTTTCTTGATATTGGTGGAATTGTTGTCCATCACTGTTTAAGCTTTCTTTAGGTGAGAGATGATTGTTCGTTTTGTTGATATTGGTGGAATTGATGACCATCACTGTTTAAACTTTCTTTAGGAGATAGGTGATTGTTCGTTTTGTTGATATTGCTGGAATTGATGACCATCACTGTTTGAACTTTCTTTAGGTGAGAGGTGATTGTTTGTTTTGTTGATGTCCGTGTAATTGTTGTCCATCACTGTTTAAACTTTGTTTAGGTGAGAGATGATTGTTCGTTTTGTTGATTTTGGTGTAATTGTTGTCCATCACTGTTTAAGCTTTCTTTAAGAGAGAGGTGATTGTTCGTTTTGTTGATATTGGTGGAATTGTTGTCCATCACTGTTTAAACTTTCTTTAGGTGAGAGGTGATTGTTCGTTATGTTGATATTGGTGGAATTGATGACCATCACTGTTTAAACTTTCTTTAGGAGAGAGGTGATTGTTCATTTTGTTGATGTCAGTGTAATTGTTGTCCATCACTGTTTAAACTTTCTTTAGGTGAGAGGTGATTGTTCGTTTTCTTGATATTGGTGGAATTGTTTTCCATCACTGTTTAAACTTTGTTTAAGTGAGAGGGGCTTGTTCGTTTTGTTGATATTGGTGGAATTGTTGTCCATAACTGTTTAAGCTTTCTTTAGGAGAGAGGTGATTGTTCGTTTTGTTGATGCTAGTGTAATTGTTGTCCATCACTGTATAAACTTTCTTTAGGTGAGAGGTGATTGTTCGTTTTCTTGATATTGGTGGAATTGTTTTCCATCACTGTTTAAACTTTGTTTAGGTGAGAGGGGCTTGTTCGTTTTGTTGATGTCAGTGTAATTGTTGTCCATCACTGTTTAAACTTTCTTTAGGTGAGAGGTGATTGTTCATTTTGTTGATGTCAGTGTAATTGTTGTCCATCACTGTATAAACTTTCTTTAGGTGAGAGGTGATTGTTTGTTTTCTTGATATTGGTGGAATTGCTGTCCATCACTGTTTAAAATTTCCTTTTAGAATCGTTTAATATGTTTAATATAGCCATTTATTGGTGAGCAAATTTTGTAAAAATAATATTAATAGAATATCTTGATTACAGAACTCTATAATCAAAAAATGGATATTGAAAATGGAATTTGTCTTGCATTATAATATTTCACGAAAATAGGAAAAAGAAAATAAATCACGGAAGAGGTTATTGTCTTAATATTTCAAGATGTCATTCAGCTATCAGACATTATTTTGTAATACATTATTTCAATATTGTATAATGTTTAGTAAGACTCCATTAATTGGAGTACTTTTTTTTTTATTTCGTATTTAGATATTAAGCTTTCAATGTTAGCTAATTTGTTAAGTAATATTATGGTTAGACATGTTATTTCTTGTATGCCTGTCATACCTGATTAGGGACTGACCATTTAACTTTTTTTGGTAGGGGAGGCTTTGTTTTATATTTTTTCCTCCAGCCAGAATTTTTATGGCAAACAAAGCAAAAATCAATTTTGTTTTATGGATATGAAAAATCAATAATTTTTCTCCAACATTTCTTGGTTTTTTTTGTTTTTTTTTTGTTATTTGCATTTTTTGGGTCAAGATATTTTTTTTCTATAAAATTAGGCAACAGTTATATTGTGGTGGTCAATTTCATTGATCCAGTAAACCAGATTTCCTTGAGAAAACCAATGACCTGCACCAAGTCACCATAAAAACTCCATCCTATAAAGTTGTGACGAGAGTCTTGGTTGTATTAGAATTTGGATACCTAGATTATTATATTAAATATTAAAGGGTAATAAAAATTGATACATTTTTCAGAAAACAGATAAAACCGATATCGTTTTGGGATTGTAAAGGGTTTAAACATTCATGTAACACAGACTTTAGCTTATAAAAAATGCATTTTATTGCGATTTAATTTTGACAGGAATCACTTTATTGTAGTCTGATTCTCAAGAATGTTTTATTGTATTCTGATTCACAAAAATGTTTTATTGTATTCTGATTCACAAAAATCTTTTATTGTATTCTGATTCTCAAAAATGTTTTTTTTTGTATTCTGATTCAACAGATTCAAGGGAAATAATTTGTCATTTCATTCTCGTAAAAATAGATTTGTGCAAAAACCTCTAAATAATGTACAAAATTATTACAAACACTCGAAGCTTATAAGTCCACCATGTCATGAGTGAGAGGGGCAAAGTCACAAACTTACATGAATAAAGCTGAATACTGCTCTCTGGATGTTAAGCAATAATCAATCAATCAATCAATCAATCAAATCATCCTGTGATAATAGTACATGTATGCAGTATAGTAGTCCCCACTTATAAGACTACCCCTTCTACGATGAAAAAGTGGCCTTATACGAGGGGTGGTCTTTGGCGGGAGTGTCCTTAGAACAGAGGTACTACAGTATTTATAAACAGAAACATGTATATATAATCCAAATTACAGTTAAATCTGCCCATGGGGTCACTTCTTTTAAGCAGTCACTTGTATTAAAATGTCACTTTTTTCTTGTCCTGTCGTAGAAAACTTCATATGAATTTAACCTCTTTTAAGAGGTTACCTATCTTATAACTAATAAGGGCACTTTTTCTTTGTTCCAAAGGTGACCTCTTAATACAGGTTTGACTGTATGTTTATCATGTGATAAATGGCCATGGTGACCAGTAGTAACTTGTGTTCAATGACTCAAACACCAATCAATTAATCAATCAATTAATTCGCCAATTAATATGACAAGGTTAAGTGGCATGGTTGACATTAATGCTTCTATTATAGGACATCTATGACCATTAACATTGTTAGATTAGTGATACATTTTGTATTTATTTATTAATATATACATGCACTGCATAATTAATTAATTAAAGGTGCCAATCTAATGATCTTCTTGTTTTGTTTACAGATGTGCAGAGGATTGTAATATTTTGTCCATCAGTACATCATTAACAGTATATGAACAGTAAGTAAACAATAAATGCATTTCTAAAAGTTGTTAATTATTATTAATTCTGCATAGTAATTTTTTCATGGGCTTACAAGTAATTCGGTTCAGTGAGCTTTATAAAGAATTTCTCATGCCTTTTTCTTTTGTCAAGAATTACTTCACACCAAACCAGTTCGACAGTCGAACTGGTTGGTGCGAATCTCATCCCATTCAAGTCTTAGTTGTTTATTAATTAAGTTAGTTCAGAAATATTTTATGTTCGGATGAGCAAAGCGAAGGAGAACATAAACTGGTTTATAGGTGCTACAGGGTAGTAATCCTCTATATTCTGGACACATAATTATCTAAGCCTATTAATGTCATAAAAAATATAATATAACCTTTAAAGATTCAGGGGCTGTCGTGGTTGTGATTGTAAACAAAGGCAAATATAAGCTTGTGGCTGCACCACTTTGTTTCATTTTATTAACTTTTCTTAGGGTTACAACAAATACTTTGTTGACATTTTTTAGACACTTGAGGGGGCTGTCGTAGTCGTGATCGTATGGTAGTTGGATTTACAATTATCTATGCAATCGGTGCCTATAACCACTAAAGTTGTGAATTGGAATCCCTCTCATGGCAAGGTGTACTCCGTACAACTTTATGTGATAGAGTTTGTCAGTGACTTGTGACATGTTGCTGGTTTTCTCCGGGTACTCCGGTTTCCTCCACCAATAAAACTGACCGCATACTATAACTGAAATATTGTTTGAAGTGGCGTTAAACACCATAACCCTAACCTCCTTAAATGATTCAGAAGTGTTAATTTAATGCAGTATGGTGTCGAGATTAATATCTATAATCTATTAACAGCGGTCTTATTGTTTAAGACGGCAGTGCAGGGTAATGGTTAGCACGCTCGCCTCGGGTTCTGCAGATAATGGGTTCGAGAGAATTGGTATTTGTTGCTTCTCTGCTATTAAATTAAGCATGCAGCATTTAAAGGAGAAAAAGCAAAGACTAGTTGACTTGGAATCAAAATAATGTGTCCATGTCTACCCACAGACTGTTGTTTCAGCGAGCTAAAAATCCAACTAATCGTGTTGGTCTAGTACAAAGTGGACATCAATCCTCATCTCATCAAAATTACTACTAACTTGTTCTTGCCATGATATAGATGAAAAATTGCGCAATTGGTTTTAAACAACAATCACTCACCCACTCACTCTTATTGTTAACATTTAAAAAAAAAATTCCACCATTACAAAACTTAATTTGGCCAAATGTTTTTTTAAACTGGATGTTTCTAAATGAACACTATAGATTGATTGATTAATGTTTAATATCCAGTGAACAGTGAGCAGTATTTCAGTTATATCCAGAACAAGAACATGTTCAACAATAAGTAAAAACTATATAGAAATGAGGGAAAGGATGGGTCAATAGGGCCAACAAAGTTTGTATCTCTCTGAAAAAGTATGGAAAGTTGGTTAGGTACAACAAGTTTTGTCTTTTGTAGCAGCTACAATGCGCCTACTCTTTTTCGAAATCTACAAAAGAGGTCTTTTGCATCAAGGGAGGGTGGCATTCTCTTAACATGTTACCCACTATTGTCCACGGTCAGGCTTTCCATATTGAACATTGATTGATTGATTGATTGGTGTTTAACACCAACTTTACCAATATTTCAGTTTTATCGTGGCGTGAGCAAATTATATATATTAACTTAGATCTGTATTGAACACTATAGAATATCATTGACTAGGTTTCTATAATATCATTTACTGGGTCACAAATCAAAAGTACAAAAGAAGTACATTAGAAGCCTAGAAATCTCAATGAAACATCATATAAATGTTAGATTGTACTGCCACAATGTTTGATACTTTAGAATAATAGGATTTGAATGATAAAGTAGTAATCATGTGACCTCTGCTGTTGATTGACCAATCAAATAGTATTAATCAAACATCCTGTCAAAGTAAAGATAGCCACGAATCAACGTACTTCATATGGAATGATATATTGATTCACGGTTGAATGTAGAATTGGTGTGGGTTCAATTTGCTGTGAAAATTGCAATTATCGGTTTTTTTAATCAAAATATTATATTACGAAATTTACATTAGATAGTTTAAGTGTTATAATAAGAGAGACGCCTTTGAGCATACAACGCATGATATTTACTGTTACTACCATTATTACCACAAAAGTGTGCATTCTGAAGTATTGTCAATTTGTTGTATCGTGACTAATTATATTTTATGCTTCAAGGCAAAATAATCGACACAATCGTTTTCTTACTGATGCCCATGGCAGCCTGGTTGTTTTTCTTTATCTGTATTTATAACCTTGTAATGTGATGTCTGGCATAATGATGACAGTATTTGTAAGATTACTTCAGCTGTATTTTGTTTTCTTGTTGATAACCCTGTTTCTAGGAAATAGAATTATATACACCAAATAATATAAAAATAGAATTCTATACACCAAATAATATAAAAATAGAATTATATACACCAAATAATATAAAAATAGAATTCTATACACCAAATGATATAAAAATAGAATTATATATACCAAATAATATAAAAATAGAATTATATACACCAAATAATATAAAAATAGAATTCTATACACCAAATAATATAAAAATAGAATTCTATACACCAAATGATATAAAAATAGAATTATATACACCAAATAATATAAAAATAGAATTATATACACCAAATAATATAAAAATAGAATTCTATACACCAAATGATATAAAAATAGAATTATATACACCAAATAATATAAAAATAGAATTCTATACACCAAATGATATAAAAATAGAATTATATAAACCAAATAATATAAAAATAGAATTCTATACACCAAATGATATAAAAATAGAATTCTATACACCAAATGATATAAAAATAGAATTCTATACATCAAATGATATAAAAATAGAATTCTATACACCAAATAATATAAAAATAGAATTATATACACCAAATAATATAAAAACGAAAAAGATACCCAGATGTAACATTTATTGGCAGAGGTAAAAAGTACCGCTCACCTGCAGACAAGGGGGCTTTTAAAACGTTGAAAACCCTACAGTACCGCTCACCTGCAGACAAGGGAGCTTTTAAGGTGGTACCATACACTACAGGGAGATAACTCTTTAAAAGCAGTTGAACGTTTTGATCATATGATGTTTGTATGCAGATTTCAAGCATCTCGGTGATCAAAACCACAGAGAGAAAAGCTGCTATGTAGCTAGTGAATTTATAGCTCTGAGTCTGTTGGTTGGAATTTGTTAAAATTTTGATATTTATTACAGTGGATATATTCAAACACACTGCCAAAAAAATAAGAAAATTAAACGAGCAGATCAAATTTTACCTGAAGTGTATGGTACCACCTTAAAACATTGAAAACCCTACTGTGACTGTGAAATGTAGAACAGCAATAACAGCACTGTTCTGTTACATTCATTTGTTTCTAAATATGTCATTGGATGGTCTTTAATGTCAATTTATAATCCCAATAACATTTCTTACTAAAAGTGGGGGTCGTCGTGGTCGTGATCTTATGGTAGTTGGATTTACAACTACCTGTGTAGTCAGTACCTATCACCACTACAGTTGTGAGTTCGAATCCAGCACATGGTGGGGTGTACTCATTACAACATTATGTGATAAAGTTTGTCAGTGACTTGCGACAGGTCGGTGGTTTTCTCTGGAACTTCAGTTTCCTTCACCAATAAAACTGACCACCATGATAGAACTGAAATATTGTTGAAAGTGGCGTTCAACACCATAAACCAAGCCAAACTAAACCTACTAAAAAGTGATGGAAGGGTTAGTTACGGCTATATTCATGACTGTATTTAACAGCACTATCAACATTATATCAGTTATATCGACGTGGTCTGATTTGTTCGTTGAGGAAACATTTGTAACCAAAAACAACCACCGACCTGCTGTAATTCACTGACCAACTTTATATCACATAAAGTTGAACAGAGTACCCTTTATTATATGGCAAAAGTCAAACTACTAACTAAAGGCATTGATTGTATAACCTAAATTTATGTAATTACAATCGCCATACGATCATGGACATGAAGACCCCCGTAAACCTGTAAAATGATTTAAACTGGTGAGCAAACCAATTAAATGTAAATTGTTGATTCACACCTAAGACCTTTGTAAAAAACAAACATGGATGAACAGGGCTTTCATAATTTTTCAAGTCTACCAGTACTTCACTATTTACAGGCAGTACTTTTTATTAAAATTTGAACAATTCTCATGAATATCTTATACAACAGGAGGTACCAAAGGCCATTTTAGGTGGGTAAAGGTACCTGGTACCACCCCTCATTGAAAGGCCTGAATGAATGAGAGTAATTTATTTTTTGATGTTTGGTAATGGCTAATGTGTTATGTAATTATTCCAGCTGTCAGTTAATATGGCTAACACATGTTCTAGTATTAATGGTGTCTGATTCTAATGGATTACGGCAGAAAAAATATTGATTCAAAATTTGAATTGATGCAGTATCGTGACAGAGAATTAATGGAAAATTTACTTCAAAAGAGAATGATAGTAGATGTTGACTGATTCTGAAATGACATGTAATAAAAACGTTGATATCAAATTTAGTACGAACCAATTTTTTTTTGGGAATAACCTTCATCAGGTACACTCAAAGTCGAAAGGTCGGAAAGCCTAATAATTTAAAAGGTTTTGGCAGCAAGTCAACCAAAGGGCCTAAACAGGATCACCAAAATCAGCTAATATTGACCTCATTACTGACTGAGGAATATACATCTAAAATTTCTTTAAATTGAGGTGTGATGCTTTGAGGAGGTAGGTGTAGAGTAATTTATCTACATATACATTTTATTTGAACTTAAAATTAAGAAAATCATAAATTTGACTGTTTCTTAAATTTATTCATGTAAAGTAATACTAATTATAATTAATACTGATAATAACTGATGCAAAATTCACAAATGTATTCCTCTTGAAACTTGTGACCTCAATTTCTAAGCATTCATCAGTGACCTTATTTTCTCAATTATTCACCAGCGACCCTTATTTCTAAACATACAGTAACTTTAATTTCTAAAAATTCACAAGTGACATTTAGTTAAAAAATTTACGAGTGACCTTAATTTCTAAAAATTCACAAGTGACCTTAATTTCTAAAAATTCACAAGTGACATTTATTTATAAAATTCACAAGTGACTTTAATTTCTAAAAATTCACAAGTGACATTTATTTATAAAATTCACAAGTGACCTTAATTTCTAAAAATTCACAAGTGACATTTATTTATATAATTCACAAGTGACCTTAATTTCTAAAAATTCACAAGTGACCTTAATTTCTTTACATTCTACATTTGGCATAATTTCTAAATGTTAAACAGTTGACTGGATTTATAAATATTTTAGAGTTGACATTATTTCTAAACATTCATCAATTGACATAATTTGTTACCATTCACCAGTGACCTTAAATTTGCAAGCATTCACTTGTGACCTTAAATTTGTAACCATTCACCAGTGACCTTAATTTCTAAACATTCTCCAGTGACCTTGATTTCTTAACATTCTACAGTGTTCTTAATTTCTAAGCATTCACTAGTGACCTTATCTCCTAAGCATTCTACAGTGACATCAATTTCTAAACACTCTTTCAATTTGCTATAAATTCAACACATTACATAGTTGGCATGCATGATTTCTAAGCATTTGATTGGGTGTAGCCGAATCTAAACATTCCTGATTTGGTGTAATTTCAAAACATTCTATTAAAGTACATGTACTATAGAGTACATGTACAACTGGCATGTATGATTTCAAACATTTCATTTTGAATTGGTGTAGCCTAATCGGAATCTAAACATTCCTGATTTGGTGTAATTTCAAAACATTCTGTTTAAAGTACATATACAATAATCATTATAAACTCTGTATGTAGTTGGCAACCTATTTCTCAATATTTACTGTTGACATAACTTCTAATCGTTGTTATGGAAATCGTTTGATTTATTTAAGAATTGTTATGATTGATAAGCTGTAATTATGAAGCAAAGGCCTGTGTGCCCTATAACTATCAATTAATGAACAACTAACGATCCATTGGGACGCAGTAGAAAACCAGATATGATATCATTTATCATGTAGTTGTAATGCTATTTTTCCAATACATATAGATTAGCTTTGGAGGGACATCGGTTCATAACATTTATGAAAGTGCAAAGATTGTGTTGCCAAGATTTATTATAACAACAGATTTGTGTTGTCTGCTGCCATTGTTGATCTTGGTTATGTTTGATAGGATAATCATCATTTACCATTTGATATGTCGGGATTAAAACAAATATATCACTACTCCCGTCTTTTGTGGAATATTTGTGAATGGAAATACGGAAATATCAGAAAAACAGAAATTTTATTAAGTAATTTTGTGAATGGAAATATGGAAATATCTTAAAACAGAATTTTATTTATAAAGTAATTTTGTGAATGGAAATTTGGAAATATCTAAAAACAGGATTTTAGTAAGTAATTTTGTGAATGGAAATATGGAAATATCTAAAAACAGCATTTTATTTATTAAGTACATTTTGTGAATGGATTTAAAGATGGAATGCTATTGGATCATACCTTGTGATTTGTAATTTCACTTATCTGCAGGTGCAGTATTTTTTGTTTATTACTTTTGTGTTATAATAAAGCATTTTACAATTATTATGACTCTGCTACTAATTAGATTGTAAAATGGCACAATACTACATTAGTCCCTCTCTTTCAAGACCACCCCCTTCATGCATCTGAAATCTGGCCTGATAGAGGGGTGTCCTTATAAAAAAAGGGGGGGGGGCTACTGTAATATATCTATTAAGGACCCCTTTACAATAAATGTGACCTTGTCACTAATTAGATTGCAAAATGGCACACTATTAAAGTAGTCCCCCTCATTAAAGTAGCCCCCCTCCTATAATGCCACCTCTTCTGCATTGCAAAAGTGGTTTTAATAGAGGTACCTTGTAGCCTCTATTGAGTAAGGACAATGAGTAGTAATTAACTATCTCAGTGTATCTGAAATCTGACCTCATAAGATGAATGACCTTATAAGAGGAGGGCGACTGTAATGGACCCTTTTACAATAACTGTGATCCTGCTATTATAGATGTAAAAATGCCACAATATTACATATTTTAAAGGTCACCCCTACTGCAATAAAAAAAAATAGTTAAGAAAAGGGGGACAATTAAGTAGTATTTTACTATCTGAGTGCTTCTGAAATCTGGTCTTATAATAGGGGAGTATTGTAAATTAGACCCTTCTTCAATAACTGTGATCCTGTTATTGTAGATGGCAAAATAATACAATATCAATGCAAAAATTGTGGCATTGTTATAAAACTATTGGCATTCTGTCTTGATTGCTGATAGTTCTATGAAATCACTTTTGTTGTTTCCCAATTTGACTATAAATATGAAATATTGTTGAAAGTGGCATTAAGCACCATAAATCAATCAAATCAATCAATATAATTATAGTATGGCAGTTTTCGTAAATGATCTATTTGTTCCTTAAGGTGTCACAAAAATATTTCTGGATCTTATTTTGCCTGACTTATGTCATGATCTTTTTTGTGTTCAGTGAGTTCAGTTAAGATGAGAGGTGATTGTTCGTTGTGTCGATATTTGTGGAATTGATGTTTAAACTTTCTTTACCTAATTAATGTTAGTACAATAGTGGACAGGTACGGTTTACTGTAATTTGCCTTATCAAATCCATATTTGAGCATTCAGGCACAAGTTGGTCCGAATCGCAGCAAAGAAACCATGTTAAAATCAATGGATGTACTATATTAACGATTTGTGAATTTTCCGTTTCATCTTTACACACAACAATATCTATTATCAAGCAACAAGCATGATGGGAAAAATTATCTTTGATTTCTATGTGTAACTATAGAACATCATACTATCATCACTGACATCATATTGACAAATCCTTGATAAACATACTATCCTTGATATGGATATCTCATGGCATCTTAAGCTTGCATCTCAGAATATTTGCCTTCTGTGCAGTATTTCTCTGAGGAATTCATTCTCGCAAACCATATCAACCCTCAGGTCAATTCAATTAAAGGTTTAAATGTTATAACCATCGACGTCTTTTCCAGAACCTTTAATTGGAGTTATTCCCCTTATGGAGTGGTCAAATAATTTTGATTAAAACTTAGCTAAGGTGCACCGTCACATGCTGAACATTTTCATTTTTTTACCTATATTTTTTAGATTACTCTCTCTCTCTGAATTAAGATAACAAGGTCAAGGGTCAAGGCCACCCATAACATTTGACCTTGAGGTTATTTTAAAGGTCATTTAATTTGATGTGTATTGCTGAAAATCCTCAGTCTATACAATCAATTGTTTAAAAGTTATTGCCATAAATATCTTAAATGGGTAGTCAGATCAGCAAAAATAATATGAAAAAAAATCTTTGGAATATATATGATTTGGGGGGGGGAGGTAATCACAGATTTTGTGGATCAGTTACAACAGCAAACCATTTTGTTTTATAAGTAGCTTTAGTATTTTACGCCACAGTGGGGACCATATTTAAACCATATTTTTCAACACTTAAACAAAAAAAGATACTTCCAAGCTGTGCTTGTTCACATTGATTGATAATAATCAGTAAAACATGAGGAGAAATGACACAATTGTTGAGATCTGTAATCGGTTTAAGTATTACATAAGCATTAAATATAGAGAGACATGTTAATTCAATAACTGAACATTATGTTATAAAAGATCTGTTCAATAACACCTTCTATAAAAAATTAGATTTAAATCTTTCCGTTTTACACTTTGTCCATGAATACTTCAAATTCTGTCGGTTGGTTTTGTTGTGGCTAACATTCTAAAACTGTATTAATGTCATTTTGTATTGTAAAGATGATTTGTTGATTTTATTAAATGTAGTACAGTAGTGTAACTATGTCGTATACCTTATTGCCCTTGGTAATCACATTTTTACCTTAAGAGTAATTTTCAGCAAAATATGACAGATCATTAAGGGCTACCCTTGTTTTATTTTTATATATCTTTAAATCTGTCAGTCCCATCTTGGTTTCCTTCATCTAACTTTACTTTCCCTCAGCCAAATATTATGACATTTTACACATGATTTTGACAACAATACACAGGTCAGTTTTGAATTGGGTTACTATTCCTATGATGGTTACAGAGTTATGCCCATGTTTACTTTAGCTGAAAGCAATTGAAATTTTACACAAAGTCAGGGACAATAAAATGCAGTACAAGTTTGAATGTGAATCTTTGCACTTTTTCTGTTCTGGAGTTATGTCCCTTGATTTGCAGAAATAATACTAATTTCTTATGTATGTGTTTAATTACTATGTTCTCCTTAAGCAAACAATTTAAAATCTATGCACAATGTCTAAGACCATAAAAGGTGCATTTCCTTAAAATATAGTATATTTCATACTCATTTCCCTTCAATCACCTCAGCAAAAATGTATTCTTATTATAAATTATTCTCCTTGATTTGCTGACTTTGTTGAAGTATGAGATCAGGGGCATCTCTGTTCCTTAAACAAATTATGTCATATGTTTGTATTGGTATGCTCTTACACAGTGTATGCAAAAAGAATAATATATTATCATTTTTTCCCCCGGAGATTTTTGAAAGAAAAATAAATACCCTAACTATAAATATTTACCTACCGGCACCCATTTCAAAAATTGTAAGACAGATTACAAGTAGCAAAAAATGTTTTAAGGACGGCCTTAGTAGACAGATTATAGGTAACAAATATTTTTAAGGATGGCCTTAGCAGACAGATTACAGGTAACAAATATTTTTTAAGGATGGCCTTAGCAGACAGATTATAGGTAACAAATATTTTTAAGGATGGCCTTAGCAGACAGATTATAGGTAACACATATTTTTTAAGGACGGCCTTAGCAGACAGATTATAGGTAACAAATATTTTTTAAGGACGGCCTTAGTAGACAGATTACAGGTAACAAATATTTTTTAAGGACGGCCTTAGCAGACAGATTATGGGTAACAAATATTTTTTAAGGACGGCCTTAGCAGACAGATTACAGGTAACAAATATTTTTTAAGGATGGCCTTAGTAGACAGATTACAGGTAACAAATATTTTTTAAGGACGGCCTTAGCAGACAGATTATAGGTAACAAATATTTTTTAAGGACGGCCTTAGTAGACAGATTACAGGTAACAAATATTTTTTAAGGACGGCCTTAGCAGACAGATTATAGGTAACAAATATTTTTTAAGGATGGCCTTAGTAGACAGATTACAGGTAACAAATATTTTTTAAGGACGGCCTTAGCAGACAGATTACAGGTAGCAAATATTTTTTAAGGATGGCCTTAGTAGACAGATTACAGGTAACAAATATTTTTTAAGGACGGCCTTAGCAGACAGATTACAGGTAACAAATATTTTTTAAGGATGGCCTTAGCAGACAGATTATAGGTAACAAATATTTTTTAAGGACAGCCTTAGCAGACAGATTATAGGTAACAAATATTTTTTAAGGATGGCCTTAGTAGACAGATTACAGGTAACAAATATTTTTTAAGGACGGCCTTCGCAGACAGGTTATAGGTAACAAATATTTTTTAAGGACGGCCTTAGCAGACAGATTACAGGTAACAAATATTTTTTAAGGATGGCCTTAGTAGACAGATTACAGGTAACAAATATTTTTTAAGGACGGCCTTAGCAGACAGATTATAGGTAACACATATTTTTTAAGGACGGCCTTAGCAGACAGATTATAGGTAACAAATATTTTTTAAGGATGGCCTTAGCAGACAGGTTATAGGTAACAAATATTTTTTAAGGACGGCCTTAGCAGACAGATTATAGGTAACAAATATTTTTTAAGGACGGCCTTAGCAGACAGATTATTGGTAGCAAATATTTTTTAAGGATGGCCTTAGCAGACAGGTTATAGGTAACAAATATTTTTTAAGGACAGCCTTAGCAGATAGATTACAGGTAACAAATATTTTTTAAGGACGGCCTTAGCAGACAGGTTATAGGTAACAAATATTTTTTAAGGACGGCCTTAGTAGACAGATTATAGGTAACAAATATTTTTTAAGGACAGCCTTAGCAGACAGATTACAGGTAACAAATATTTTTTAAGGACGGCCTTAGCAGACAGGTTATAGGTAACAAATATTTTTTAAGGACGGCCTTAGTAGACAGATTATAGGTAACAAATATTTTTTAAGGACAGCCTTAGCAGACAGATTATAGGTAACAAATATTTTTTAAGGACGGCCTTAGTAGACAGATTATAGGTAACAAATATTTTTTAAGGACGGCCTTAGCAGACAGGTTATAGGTAACAAATATTTTTTAAGGACAGCCTTAGTAGACAGATTATAGGTAACAAATATTTTTTAAGGACAGCCTTAGCAGACAGATTATAGGTAACAAATATTTTTTAAGGACAGCCTTAGTAGACAGATTATAGGTAACACATATTTTTTAAGGATGGCCTTAGTAGACAGATTACAGGTAACAAATATTTTTTAAGGACGGCCTTAGCAGACAGATTACAGGTAGCAAATATTTTTTAAGGACGGCCTTAGCAGACAGGTTATAGGTAACAAATATTTTTTAAGGACGGCCTTAGCAGACAGGTTATAGGTAACAAATATTTTTTAAGGATGGCCTTAGTAGACAGATTACAGGTAACAAATATTTTTTAAGGACGGCCTTAGCAGACAGATTACAGGTAACAAATATTTTTTAAGGACGGCCTTAGCAGACAGATTATAGGTAACAAATATTTTTTAAGGACGGCCTTAGCAGACAGGTTATAGGTAACAAATATTTTTTAAGGACGGCCTTAGTAGACAGATTATAGGTAACAAATATTTTTTAAGGACAGCCTTAGCAGACAGATTATAGGTAACAAATATTTTTTTAGGACGGCCTTAGCAGACAGGTTATAGGTAACAAATATTTTTTAAGGACGGCCTTAGTAGACAGATTACAGGTAACAAATATTTTTTAAGGACGGCCTTAGTAGACAGATTATAGGTAGCAAATATTTTTTTAAGGACAGCCTTAGCAGACAGATTGTAGGTAACACATATTTTTAAGGACAGCCTAAGCAGACAGATTATAGGTAACACATATTTTTAAGGACAGCCTTAATAGACAGATTATAGGTAACAAATATTTTTAAGGACAGCCTTAGCAGACAGATTATAGGTAACACATATTTTTAAGGACAGCCTAAGCAGACAGATTATAGGTAACACATATTTTTAAGGACAGCCTTAGCAGACAGATTATAGGTAACACATATTTTTAAGGATTGCCTTAGCAGAGTATAATAAGTTATTTAACAGCTGCCTAAACTTCAACATTTGTTGGTAATTTGAGACATTCATTTACAGTTGAACATTTAAATATCATTATTTGATAATCAAACATAATTTTATCTTGATGCTGGTAATATTTGACATTTCTTTCATTTTTCTGTATAAATTTAGGCTTCAAAATATTCGATAGATTTTTATATCAAACAGGAAATATTGAAAGTAAAGTATTGCATAGACAGGTGCTTGCTTTGCTAATCAATGCTATATAATGAAAATGACCTATGACATGTAGCCTTTCTGTTCTATAAATTATCAAAGATACTGAAAATAAATATATTAAAAGCGATTTCAAATGGATTTATATGTAATGTAATAATGATACTGTTGTTTAGACAAAGATTAAATTATAGATCTTTCGTAATCAATTAATAAGAAAGGATATCATATCTTTGATACTGTATTCATTTAATTTCAAACATACAAATAATGTTCATCTGATGGATCTTTATTACGTTTGTGGTTTGTTCCAATAGATAATCCAAGATGACCACCAATGCAGGACATAATTTAATTTTAATAGTGTTTTTTTTGGGGGGGGGGGGGGGGGGGGGGGGAGGGGGGAGGGGGATGTAAAATGGTCTTTTTCTTACACACTACTTGACTAAACCCAAACTATGCACTGGATGGTCATGTGCACATTTTGTCGTGTTTTGTTCCAATAGAAAATCCAAGATGGCCACCAATGAAGGACATCATTTTTATAGTGTTTTTTTGTTGTTGTTGAAAATTTAAAATGGTCTTCATCTTACACACTATTTGACTAAACCCAAACTATACACTGAATGGTTGTGCACATTTTGTGTATTTGAGGTGGGGACAGATCAGAAATCTAAGATGGCCACTACCGTCAGGAGGTAGTTTTAGTATCTGACTTATGATGTTGATTATTAGCTGTATATACAGTCAAACCTGCCTTAAAGGGGCACCTATATACTGTATAACAAATCACTGTCTATAAAAGGCAGTTTCATTTTTCTCATTAATGAACAGTGCATATCATTTTAACCTGTATATAAAGGGCAACTGCTCATAAAGGCCACATTTTCAGGTTACCTTGAGTGGCCTTTATTTACAGGTTTGACGGTATAATCATGATCGTTGTTTTATTGCACTGTCCTCTTGAGCCTTCATTTGGTCAATAAATATATTTTTCTAATCTATTTATTTATAACATCCTATGGGAGAAATGTTTTACGATTCTTCTCGGAAACTAATGAAAGGTTTAAAATCATACATGACACGTCAATAAAAAAAAACTTATTTCTCTAGTATCAAAAGGCTTTTTTTTGGTCACACGACTAATTGTAATATATACGTCTGTGAAAAAGACTACGAGTGGACGGACACATTCCCATGTTTGTTACGACTGATTGTAATATATATATGTCTGTTAAAAAAACTAAGAGTGGACGACACATTCCCATGTTTGTAACACGACTGATTGTAACATATACCTCTGTAAAAAAACTAAGAGTGGACGGACACATTCCCATGTTTGCTACATGACCGATTGTAACATATACCTCTGTAAAAGACTGAAAGTTGACGCGTACGAACGTTGTCCTTTAGAAGTAATTACTTTATATACTTGCTTTAGGATCTATTCTTATGTTTATTTTGTCATATATGAAACAAAAGTACCGATAGATCCAATAAAATCCAATCTATTACGCCTTATCTGAAACGTGACAATGGGAACTGACCATTAAATGTGAAATTAATATTGTAAAACGGTCACTTAGTTAGTGGTTGACATTTATTGAATGGGATAATTTTATCCGTGGTTTTAGATTAATATTGTTCTTATTTTCTTTCAGCGTAGATTCTCATAGATTCTCGGTAAATCTTACACTGACCAATACTTACATATTAAAGTATTTTTTCGGAGTCTGTTATTACGATGCACTGTATGGACTTTATATTTTTATTGGATTTTCTGTGGTTAGTGAAAGTTTCAGCAGTATATTTCAGTTATATATATCATAGCACGTAGGCTAAAAAAATAAAATATCTGTGTTTCCACGACATTCTTGAAAAAACAAATACTTGTAGGTCAAAGGGCAAGAACAAAGATGTAATTTAATTTTTACCTAGGTTATACAGGAAAAGAATCTGACTTAAACAGTGTTTGTCCAAAAAAATAGCAATAAAAGCTTAAGGGTAGGCACTAATAATTACATGTAGGCTCAGTAAGGTTAAGGGTAGGCACTGATAATTAGGCTCAGTAAGGTTAAGGGTAGGCACTAATAATTAGGCTCAGTAAGGTTAAGGGTAGGCACTAATAATTACATGTAGGCTCAGTAAGGTTAAGGGTAGGCACTAATAATTACATGTAGGCTTAGTAAGGTTAAGGGTAGGCACTAATAATTACATGTAGGCTCAGTAAGGTTAAGGGTAGGCACTAATAATTACATGTAGGCTCAGTAAGGTTAAGGGTAGGCACTGATAATTAGGCTCAGTAAGGTTAAGGGCAGGCACTGATAATTAGGCTCAGTAAGGTTAAGGGTAGGCACTAATAATTAGGCTCAGTAAGGTTAAGGGTAGGCACTAATAATTACATGTAGGCTCAGTAAGGTTAAGGGTAGGCACTGATAATTAGGCTCAGTAAGGTTAAGGGTAGGCACTAATAATTAGGCTCAGTAAGGTTAAGGGTAGGCACTAATAATTACATGTAGGCTCAGTAAGGTTAAGGGTAGGCACTGATAATTAGGCTCAGTAAGGTTAAGGGTAGGCACTAATAATTAGGCTCAGTAAGGTTAAGGGTAGGCACTAATAATTAGGCTCAGTAAGGTTAAGGGTAGGCACTAATAATTAGGCTCAGTAAGGTTAAGGGTAGGCACTAATAATTAGGCTCAGTAAGGTTAAGGGTAGGCACTAATAATTAGGCTCAGTAAGGTTAAGGGCAGGCACTAATAATTAGGCTCAGTAAGGTTAAGGGTAGGCACTAATAATTAGGCTCAGTAAGGTTAAGGGTAGCCACTAATAATTAGGCTCAGTAAGGTTAAGGGTAGGCACTAATAATTAGGCTCAGTAAGGTTAAGGGTAGGCACTAATAATTAGGCTCAGTAAGGTTAAGGGTAGGCACTAATAATTAGGCTCAGTAAGGTTAAGGGTAGGCACTGATAATTAGGCTCAGTAAGGTTAAGGGTAGGCACTAATAATTAGGCTCAGTAAGGTTAAGGGTAGGCACTGATAATTAGGCTCAGTAAGATTAAGGGTAGGCACTGATAATTAGGCTCAGTAAGGTTAAGGGTAGGCACTAATAATTAGGCTCAGTAAGGTTAAGGGTAGGCACTAATAATTAGGCTCAGTAAGGTTAAGGGTAGGCACTGATAATTAGGCTCAGTAAGATTAAGGGTAGGCACTGATAATTAGGCTCAGTAAGGTTAAGGGTAGGCACTAATAATTAGGCTCAGTAAGGTTAAGGGTAGGCACTAATAATTAGGCTCAGTAAGGTTAAGGGTAGGCAATAATAATTAGGCTCAGTAAGGTTAAGGGTAGGCACTGATAATTAGGCTCAGTAAGGTTAAGGGTAGGCACTAATAATTAGGCTCAGTAAGGTTAAGGGTAGGCACTGATAATTAGGCTCAGTAAGGTTAAGGGTAGGCACTGATAATTAGGTTAAGTAAGGTTAAGGGTAGGCACTAATAATTAGGCTCAGTAAGGTTAAGGGTAGGCACTGATAATTAGGCTCAGTAAGGTTAAGGGTAGGCACTGATAATTAGGTTAAGTAAGGTTAAGGGTAGGCACTGATAATTAGGTTAAGTAAGGTTAAGGGTAGGCACTGATAATTAGGCTCAGTAAGGTTAAGGGTAGGCACTGATAATTAGGCTCAGTAAGGTTAAGGGTAGGCACTGATAATTAGGTTAAGTAAGGTTAAGGGTAGGCACTGATAATTAGGTTAAGTAAGGTTAAGGGTAGGCACTGATAATTAGGCTCAGTAAGGTTAAGGGTAGGCACTGATAATTAGGCTCAGTAAGGTTAAGGGTAGGCACTGATAATTAGGTTAAGTAAGGTTAACAGAAACACAAGTATTTCTTGGCCTTAAATATAATGTTATATAAAAGGAAACCAGATAAAGTCTGTCTGTGGTTTATTCCACAAATAAAAATGACTACTGTGATACAATGCCATCCTTAAAAAATATTTGTTTCCTGTAGCTCCAAATGGTTAGGTAGTTTAATAAGACAAATTATTAGTTTTCTTTTTAAATATCATCCATATGCTTATTGGCTAAACATTTTCGGATAGGGATAGTTTTACCAATGCCCATATGTCTGTCCATCCCACATTTGGTTTCTGCTCAATAGCATAAATTCTCCTGAAGCAAATAATTTGTAATTTATACACAAGGTCAGGGACTATAAAAAGAAGAACATGTTTGAATTTCCATTCTGTTTACTTTAGCTGGAAGAGGATGGTAGCCATGCCTGATAGATACATTCTTCCATTTTTATTGGAGTTTTTCAAGTTGTAGCAAACCAAAAAAATGATATGAATGGCCTGACAGAAAATTTGTTGAACATGAGTATTAAACACACTTAGTCCTAATCTTTTCCCAATATTATTTAATTGATTTATTAATTGTGTGCAATGTACTTTAATTATTCTTAAAGATAATCAATTGTTTTCTTTTATAAGTGAAATTTTGATAACTAAATGGAAAAATATATAGGTCCAGGATTCATGAGGCATGATTTATGTGTAAGGAATGTCCATATTATTATTGGGACATATATAGAAATACTCTTATAGAATTATTTCGACTGTGCTTGAATTTTAAGGAGATAATTAGTCTTGAGTTGTATTAAAGACCTTTTTATTTCAGTAACGATAACATTTTCTTTAAATTTTATGATAGCAGAAGCTCTCAAGACCAAGTTCGACGAATCACAAAAATAAATTAAGGACAGTATGACTGTGAAAAAAGGGTACTTGATGGTAAATCTGGAATTACTATCCTCAAATGAGTGTCTTGTGTTTGGAGAATTTCACATTCCTTATATTTAAGGAACAACTTACAGGAGTTCTGAATGAGCAGCAGTTTGTTAAGATTTGTCTTGTATTGTCTGTTGCATGGCAAAAAAAAATCTCCTCTTGTACATGTATGTTCATTCATGTGACATGTGACATATTAAAATTACCATCCATGCATGTTTAGCCACGGCCCCTTTCAAGTGCCACCTTTTTACCTCACCTGGACAAAGGTGTCACTTTGTGTTCGGCTTCTGTTACCTTCACATTTCAATCTTTTTATCTCAGAAATCACTAGAGCAAATGGAACCAAACTTGGCAGACATGTAACCTTAGTTACACGATTCACAAAGTTATTTGGAATTTTCATTACACATGGCTGACAAATCACTAAATCAAATGGAACCAAACTTGGCAGACATGTAACCTTAGTTACATGATTCACAAACTTATTTGGAATTTTCATTACACATGGCTGACAAATCACTAAATCAAATGGAACCAAACTTGGCAGACATGTAACCTTAGTTACATGATTCACAAACTTATTTGGAATTTTCATTACACATGGCTGACAAATCACTAAATCAAATGGAACCAAACTTGGCAGACATGTAACCTTAGTTACATGATTCACAAACTTATTTGGAATTTTCATTACACATGGCTGACAAATCACTAAATCAAATGGAACCAAACTTGGCAGACATGTAACCTTAGTTACATGATTCACAAACTTATTTGGAATTTTCATTACACATGGCTGACAAATCACTAAATCAAATGGAACCAAACTTGGCAGACATGTAACCTTAGTTACATGATTCACAAACTTATTTGGAATTTTCATTACACATGGCTGACAAATCACTAAATCAAATGGAACCAAACTTGGCAGACATGTAACCTTAGTTACATGATTCACAAACTTATTTGGAATTTTCATTACACATGGCTGACAAATCACTAAATCAAATGGAACCAAACTTGGCAGACATGTAACCTTAGTTACATGATTCACAAACTTATTTGGAATTTTCATTACACATGGCTGACAAATCACTAAATCAAATGGAACCAAACTTGGCAGACATGTAACCTTAGTTACATGATTCACAAACTTATTTGGAATTTTCATTACAAATGGCTTACAAGTCAGTTATGCTTTCTTATTGGCTGAGATTTTAAATATTATCTGAAGAACCAGACATGTGATGGAATTGTTACATGGTTAGGAATGTACCATTTAGTATGGCCTCTAAAAAGTGTATTTTTGGACAAATTGTTGTTTTCCTTGCTCTAACTTTAGTTACCCTCGGCAAAATGTTTTGAGATCGTTGTACCTTGTTTTTAACCCACAATGCAACTTCGAATTAAATTAATATTCCTTTTATGGTCTCAGAGTTATGCTCCTGTCTACTTTAGCTGGAAACGGGGGCATCAATGTCCTATTGACACATTTTTTCTTTCTTTTTTTTTTGCATCCATTTTTTTTTTAGCACACTCACATATAAAGATCTGCCTGAAGATCGAATTGCCAATTTTAAGTGTTCAGATAAATTTACAGAAATTATTGTAAAACTTCAATTATAGGTCGACTTTCTATTTAGGATCTAGATTAACCTTTAATTATTACGCAAAATTTATAAAGATTTATCGCCCCATTAATTTTTTGAGCAGACGCATTTTCTAATTTCAATTTCATGAATTTCCTATTCAAACATTTCCAAAAAACCTAATCAGAAAATGCAGCTATTAAATAATTATAAAAAAACAAGTAAATTCTAGACATTTTCCAATGTTATAAATTGGCAGTGTTTAAATAAATGAAACAAATCAGGGGGAAATCCAATACGAAAGTACAAATAACAAAACAGATTGTAAAATAAACTGCATTTTATTTAAAGAGGGAGATTAGGAATTTACTGGTTGAAGAAATTACATTTTGTGGAGTTGCAATAGAATTTTAAAGAAATTGGTTTTATTTCACTTCAGTAAATTTCATCTACACTAATTGTATACTTGTAAATTTGTATCAATCGGAGGGTTCTTTAGAGATCAGAATTCAGTTTAGTAGAGCTATGCATTCCTTTAATTATCAAGTGCATCATTGGTGCAATGGTTAGTGTGCTCGCCTTGAATGCTGTAGATCATGGATTTGAGCCCCGGTCGGGTCAAACCAAATACTTCCCTTGAGTGTGGTAAATTGAGGATTTGAGCCCCGGTCAGGTCAAACCAAGGACTAAGAAAATTGGTATTTGTTGCTTCTCCACTGGGCATGCAACAATAAGAAGTAAAAGCAAAGACTGGTTGACTAAGAATTAGAATAATATGTCCAAGTTGAGTAACATGTCTACAGTGAGCTAGCACTGTGAAACTCCAACTAAGCGTCTTGGTCTAGTACAAAGTGGATATCATTATCAACTCATTGAAATGTAACTTGTTCTCTCCATGACCTGACCCATTAAACGTTACAACCTTGATAGTTTAAGTTTGCTTGGCCTGACCAAATTTAAAAGGAAGTTCAATTTGTCAATTTAAGGTTGTTGGCTATACCAAAGGGTAAATGTATGCTCGGGGGCAATCGTAAGTACTCGGCCATTCTCGCTACCCTGCAAATAACCTCGTTATGCATTAGGCGTATAAATCGCACTACTTTTCACATGTCAGTTACATGAAAGTTTGATAAAGTTATATTTTAAACAATTTTCTATATTTCAATTAAATGTTTTAATTAGTTTTGCATGATTAGATTTTACTTAGTATGTCTTCCATATTGGATTTTCGTGGACTATATTTTTGTGCGGCCTAACTTAACTTAACTTCCGGCAAACAATTTAAGAAGAATTTCTACTATGTACGTACGAGGTTATTTGCATGGTAGCGAGAATGGCCGAGTAGTTACGATTGTGCTTGTGGTGCACCACTTTGTTTCATTTTATTAAAACCTTTCTTAGAATATAGTGTAGAACAAACACTTTGTTGATATTTTCTGGACATCTGAGGGGGCCATCGTGGTCATGATCGTATGGTAGTGGATTTACAACTACCAATGCAATTAGTGCCTATCACAACTAGGAGCCATCATGGTCATGATCGTATGGTAGTTGGATTTACAACTACCAATGCAATTAGTGCCTATCACAACTAGGAGCCATCGTGGTCATGATCGTATGGTAGTTGGATTTACAACTACCAATGCAATTAGTGCCTATCACAACTAGGAGCCATCGTGGTCATGATCGTATGGTAGTTGGATTTACAACTACCAATGCAGTTAGTGCCTATCACAACTAGGAGCCATCATGGCCATGATCGTATGGTAGTTGGATTTACAACTACCAATACAATTAGTGCCTATCACAACTAGGAGCCATCGTGGTCATGATCGTATGGTAGTTGGATTTACAACTACCAATGCAATCAGTGCCTATCACAACTAGGAGCTGTCATGGTCATGATCGTATGGTAGTTGGATTTACAACTACCAATGCAATCAGTGCTTATCACAACTAGGAGCCATCGTGGTCATGATCGTATGGTAGTTGGATTTACAACTACCAATGCAATCAGTGCCTATCACAACTAGGAACCATCATGGTCATGATCGTATGGTAGTTGGATTTACAACTACCAATGCAATTAGTGCCTATCACAACTAGGAGCCATCATGGTCATGATCGTATGGTAGTTGGATTTACAACTACCAATGCAATCAGTGCCTATCACAACTAGGAGCTGTCATGGTCATGATCGTATGGTAGTTGGATTTACAACTACCAATACAATTAGTGCCTATCACAACTAGGAGCCATCATGGTCATGATCGTATGGTAGTTGGATTTACAACTACCAATGCAATCAGTGCCTATCACAACTAGGAGCCATCATGGTCATGATCGTATGGTAGTTGGATTTACAACTACCAATGCAATTAGTGCCTATCACAACTAGGAGCCGTCATGGTCATGATCGTATGGTAGTTGGATTTACAACTACCAATGCAATCAGTGCCTATCACAACTAGGAGCCATCATGGTCATGATCGTATGGTAGTTGGATTTACAACTACCAATGCAATTAGTGCCTATCACAACTAGGAGCCATCGTGGTCATGATCGTATGGTAGTTGGATTTACAACTACCAATGCAATTAGTGCCTATCACAACTAGGAGCCATCGTGGTCATGATCGTATGGTAGCTGGATTTACAACTACCAATGCAATTAGTGCCTATCACAACTAGGAGCCATCGTGGTCATGATCGTATGGTAGTTGGATTTACAACTACCAATACAATTAGTGCCTATCACAACTAGGAGCCATCGTGGTCATGATCGTATGGTAGTTGGATTTACAACTACCAATACAATTAGTGCCTATCACAACTAGGAGCCATCATGGTCATGATCGTATGGTAGTTGGATTTACAACTACCAATGCAATTAGTGCCTATCACAACTAGGAGCCATCGTGGTCATGATCGTATGGTAGTTGGATTTACAACTACCAATACAATTAGTGCCTATCACAACTAGGAGCTGTCATGGTCATGATCGTATGGTAGCTGGATTTACAACTACCAATACAATTAGTGCCTATCACAACTAGGAGCCATCGTGGTCATGATCGTATGGTAGTTGGATTTACAACTACCAATGCAATTAGTGCCTATCACAACTAGGAGCCATCGTGGTCATGATCGTATGGTAGTTGGATTTACAACTACCAATGCAATTAGTGCTTATCACAACTAGGAGCTGTCATGGTCATGATCGTATGGTAGTTGGATTTACAACTACCAATACAATTAGTGCCTATCACAACTAGGAGCCATCGTGGTCATGATCGTATGGTAGTTGGATTTACAACTACCAATACAATTAGTGCCTATCACAACTAGGAGCTGTCATGGTCATGATCGTATGGTAGTTGGATTTACAACTACCAATGCAATCAGTGCTTATCACAACTAGGAGCCATCGTGGTCATGATCGTATGGTAGTTGGATTTACAACTACCAATGCAATTAGTGCCTATCACAACTAGGAGCCATCGTGGTCATGATCGTATGGTAGTTGGATTTACAACTACCAATACAATTAGTGCCTATCACAACTAGGAGCCATCGTGGTCATGATCGTATGGTAGTTGGATTTACAACTACCAATACAATTAGTGCCTATCACAACTAGGAGCCATCATGGTCATGATCGTATGGTAGTTGGATTTACAACTACCAATGCAATTAGTGCCTATCACAACTAGGAGCCATCGTGGTCATGATCGTATGGTAGTTGGATTTACAACTACCAATACAATTAGTGCCTATCACAACTAGGAGCTGTCATGGTCATGATCGTATGGTAGCTGGATTTACAACTACCAATACAATTAGTGCCTATCACAACTAGGAGCCATCGTGGTCATGATCGTATGGTAGTTGGATTTACAACTACCAATGCAATTAGTGCCTATCACAACTAGGAGCCATCGTGGTCATGATCGTATGGTAGTTGGATTTACAACTACCAATGCAATTAGTGCTTATCACAACTAGGAGCTGTCATGGTCATGATCGTATGGTAGTTGGATTTACAACTACCAATACAATTAGTGCCTATCACAACTAGGAGCCATCGTGGTCATGATCGTATGGTAGTTGGATTTACAACTACCAATACAATTAGTGCCTATCACAACTAGGAGCTGTCATGGTCATGATCGTATGGTAGTTGGATTTACAACTACCAATGCAATCAGTGCTTATCACAACTAGGAGCCATCGTGGTCATGATCGTATGGTAGTTGGATTTACAACTACCAATGCAATTAGTGCCTATCACAACTAGGAGCCATCGTGGTCATGATCGTATGGTAGTTGGATTTACAACTACCAATACAATTAGTGCCTATCACAACTAGGAGCCATCGTGGTCATGATCGTATGGTAGTTGGATTTACAACTACCAATACAATTAGTGCCTATCACAACTAGGAGCCATCATGGTCATGATCGTATGGTAGTTGGATTTACAACTACCAATGCAATTAGTGCCTATCACAACTAGGAGCTGTCATGGTCATGATCGTATGGTAGTTGGATTTACAACTACCAATGCAATTAGTGCCTATCACAACTAGGAGCCATCGTGGTCATGATCGTATGGTAGTTGGATTTACAACTACCAATGCAATTAGTGCCTATCACAACTAGGAGCTGTCATGGTCATGATCGTATGGTAGTTGGATTTACAACTACCAATGCAATTAGTGCCTATCACAACTAGGAACTGTCATGGTCATGATCGTATGGTAGTTGGATTTACAACTACCAATGCAGTTAGTGCCTATCACAACTAGGAGCCATCATGGCCATGATCGTATGGTAGTTGGATTTACAACTACCAATGCAATTAGTGCCTATCACAACTAGGAACTGTCATGGTCATGATCGTATGGTAGTTGGATTTACAACTACCAATGCAATTAGTGCCTATCACAACTAGGAGCCATCATGGTCATGATCGTATGGTAGTTGGATTTACAACTACCAATGCAGTTAGTGCCTATCACAACTAGGAGCCATCATGGCCATGATCGTATGGTAGTTGGATTTACAACTACCAATGCAATTAGTGCCTATCACAACTAGGAACTGTCATGGTCATGATCGTATGGTAGTTGGATTTACAACTACCAATGCAATTAGTGCCTATCACAACTAGGAGCCATCATGGTCATGATCGTATGGTAGTTGGATTTACAACTACCAATGCAGTTAGTGCCTATCACAACTAGGAGCCATCATGGCCATGATCGTATGGTAGTTGGATTTACAACTACCAATGCAGTTAGTGCCTATCACAACTAGGAGCCATCATGGCCATGATCGTATGGTAGTTGGATTTACAACTACCAATGCAATCAGTGCCTATCACAACTAGGAGCCATCGTGGTCATGATCGTATGGTAGTTGGATTTACAACTACCAATGCAGTTAGTGCCTATCACAACTAGGAGCCATCATGGTCATGATCGTATGGTAGTTGGATTTACAACTACCAATGCAATCAGTGCCTATCACAACTAGGAGCTGTCATGGTCATGATCGTATGGTAGTTGGATTTACAACTACCAATGCAATCAGTGCCTATCACAACTAGGAGCCATCATGGTCATGATCGTATGGTAGTTGGATTTACAACTACCAATGCAATCAGTGCCTATCACAACTAGGAGCTGTCATGGTCATGATCGTATGGTAGTTGGATTTACAACTACCAATGCAGTTAGTGCCTATCACAACTAGGAGCCATCATGGTCATGATCGTATGGTAGTTGGATTTACAACTACCAATGCAGTTAGTGCCTATCACAACTAGGAGCCATCATGGTCATGATCGTATGGTAGTTGGATTTACAACTACCAATGCAATCAGTGCCTATCACAACTAGGAGCTGTCATGGTCATGATCGTATGGTAGTTGGATTTACAACTACCAATGCAATCAGTGCCTATCACAACTAGGAGCCATCATGGTCATGATCGTATGGTAGTTGGATTTACAACTACCAATGCAATCAGTGCCTATCACAACTAGGAGCCATCATGGTCATGATCGTATGGTAGTTGGATTTACAACTACCAATGCAGTTAGTGCCTATCACAACTAGGAGCCATCATGGTCATGATCGTATGGTAGTTGGATTTACAACTACCAATGCAGTTAGTGCCTATCACAACTAGGAGCTGTCATGGTCATGATCGTATGGTAGTTGGATTTACAACTACCAATGCAATCAGTGCCTATCACAACTAGGAGCCATCGTGGTCATGATCGTATGGTAGTTGGATTTACAACTACCAATGCAATCAGTGCCTATCACAACTAGGAGCTGTCATGGTCATGATCGTATGGTAGTTGGATTTACAACTACCAATGCAATCAGTGCCTATCACAACTAGGAGCCATCATGGTCATGATCGTATGGTAGTTGGATTTACAACTACCAATGCAATCAGTGCCTATCACAACTAGGAGCCATCGTGGTCATGATCGTATGGTAGTTGGATTTACAACTACCAATGCAGTTAGTGCCTATCACAACTAGGAGCCATCGTGGTCATGATCGTATGGTAGTTGGATTTACAACTACCAATGCAATCAGTGCCTATCACCACTAACTTTGTAAGGTAGAATCCCACTCATGGCAAGGTGTACTCCATACAACATAATGTGGTAAGTTTGTCAGTGAGAGGCAGAAGATCAGTGGTTTTCTCCATGTACTCTGGTTTCCTCCACCAATAAAGCTGACAGCCATGATATAACTGAAATATTGTTGAAAGTGGCATTAAACACCATAGCCCATAACCCCAGGAAACTTAAGCATATTGAACTTATATATTTAAAAATTAATGGTTGTTATACTGCACCATGAATGGGCACTGCAATTTTGAGTTCTTGTTGAGTCAAATCAAATCTTTTATTCATTTTAGCATAGTTATAGCCTAAGTCAAAAGGGAGCAGTAATTTTATTTTAATATTTGAGTATTTTAGTTATCAAGGATAATCTGTACTAAATACCAATTAAGAACCAGAATGTTATTTCAACCTTTTCAAAAAGAAATTACTGATCAAAGTTAGTGATAACGAGCTTTGACTATAATCAATACAAATGATATTGGTTGCAGTGAAGAGAAATTGTAAAATAAATTGTCCTATAAATGTTACTAGTTTTTTTCCCCGTAAATTAATTGATATTGGGCCTGATAACTATGTCAGTCTGTTAGCACTCATAATTCTACAGCAGTGTATTATATTATTTTAAATCTTTCTCACCAGAAAGTAATTTGATTTAATTAAAGCTTAAATTTGCATCATTTATTTTCTTCTGTTAATATTATTGGTTTCTCTGACATGATATTAAAAAAAACCACATGTCAGGTCATTCTATTGGTTTGTATGATTAGACCAAAGACATAAATATAAAAAGCAATCATATTTATAAAATATATATATATATATATATATATATATATATATATATATATATATAGTATATATAAAAAATAATAAAGAAAAAAATCAGTAAAGCAATGGCTAGACATTTAATTGTTTTTTTTTTATGGGTTACAACTTAGAGTTATGGTGTTTTACGCCACTTTCAACAATATTTCAGTTATATCGTGGAGGTCAGTTTTAAAGCTGGAGGAAACCGGAGAACCTGGAGAAAACCACCGACCTGCCACAAATCACTGACAAACTTATCACATAATATTGTATAGAGTTCACCTCACCATGAGCGTGATTCGAATTCACAACTTTTGTGGTGATAGCTACTGATTGCATAGGTAGTTATAAATCCAACTACCATACGATCACGACCACGACAGCCCCTGTTTTTTTATGATTGAGGCAAAAACAAAATAAGATAAAGAGCAATAATATTCATATAAAAAAAGAAAAGAAAAGAAAAAAAAATTATTTACTGGTTTCTTGCCATTTTGTCTTTTTTCCTCATTTATACAGTAACAATGATAGCCAATGAAATTTAGGCATCCATCTTTTTCGTCTTTGACATTTACAAATTGTCGTTTTCCATTTATTGTTTTATTGGCCGGAAACTTGGGGGTTTTAATTACATGAGTTTTATTCTGGTATAAATTGAAGCGATCTTTAACAGTTTTGTAAAGTTTTAAGTACCATCGCGGATAAACAGGGAGAGAAAATGGATACTATAAAGGTTATTTGACTCTATAAATTGTTTTCTTCGCCCGTTGTACACTAAAGACTTAAAACTTTCAGATTATTATCGGCAAACACTTCTATTGTAAGAAGCCATTAAATGCATTTATGCTGCACTTTTTCGTTTTCAAGGATATCAACTCTTAAAGGAATATGATATATTTATGGTCATCACTCAGGAAAGTTAGTGCAACAGCTATAGAGTAATGTCATAATAATTGACCCTGCTATGCACTTCACAATAACAAATATATCTAGGGATGATTTCACCCCCCCCCCCCCCCCCCAGTTATTTAACTGATTTCAGCTATTTTTCTCTGATAAAAATACAGTAAAGCCTGCCCATGCGGTCACCTCTATTAAGCAGTCACCTGTATTAAGAGGTCACCTTTTCTTGTCCTGTTATAGAATATTTCATATGAATTGAACCTCTTTCTTTTAAGAGGTCACCTGTCTTATAAGACCACTTTTTATTTATCCCAATGGTGACCTCTTACTACAGGTTTGACTGTATTCAGAAAGTTGCAGGACATGGTCAGAACAGATGTAAAGGGGCCTTTGAAAGGAGGTGTAGATGGTTTCAGCTATTTTTCATTGATTTTCAGTTATTTTATAATCTAACTAGAATCATCCCTGTATATCTAACAATGATGTTTTTTTTCTTATGTAAGATTTTTAACAATTGGTCAATGTCACAGATTGGGGGGGGGGGTAGCTGTTTTTGGCCTACTTATTAAGTTAAAGGTAGGCCTACCCTAATGATTTTCATTGAACAACATAAAACAATAGACATTAGAATTAGGAAGGGGGTTATGGTGTTTAATGCCACTTTCAACAATATTTCAGTTATATCGTGGCCGTTAGTTTTATTGGTGGAGGAAACCGGAGTACCCAGAGAAAACCTAGAATTAGGGCAATTAGTGCTTATTATAGGTCAAATACTAATAAATACCCATTTATAATGTAAATCCCTCATGTTTTGTTCATTTAGATTTTGTCAAATCAATAAAATTATCAGTTGTAGATATTTACTTATAAATAAACAATACCAAAAATATTTATCCAACTTTACATACTGGAGCATGACTACATTGAAATCTTTATTTGTTCTGTACATTAAATATTCTTCAAAAGGGGCTGTCGTGGTCGTGATCGTATGGTAGTTTGATATACAATTACTTATGCAATCAGTGCCTATCACCACTAACGTTGAGAGTTCGAATCCCGCTGAGGCGTGGTGTACTTGATACAACATTGCGTGATAAAGTTTGTCGGTGACTTGCGCAGGTCGGTTGTTTTCTCCGTGCACTCCTGTTTCCTCCACCAATAAAACTGGCTGCCACGATATAGCTAAAATATTGTTGTAAGTGGTATTAAACACCATAACCCTACACCTCAAAGTGAATATTATCAGCATCAACTTCTATCTAACATGTTATATAGGGTTAAAGGTTTCATTTAGAATGGTTTTCCCGATCTCAATTTCAATCGGCAGTTCTGCAAAATATTCCCTGACTGACATAGATTTGGCTGAAAAAAATCAAGAGGAGGAAATTTTGAACCAATCTGGCTGTATACAGTCCTCGACGTTAGGCACTAGCCTGTTCCCCTAGTCAAGTGAAAATTATTTTGGGCTAGTGGCCATGAAACATCAGTAGCCCGATCGGTCTAGTAAAATTCTTGAGGCATGCATGTAGATCAAAATCTAGAAGGCAAGAACTGCATATGTATCCCAATAATGAAAACAGTTCTTAAATAATGTAATTAACTCATTTAAGCTAAGGTTCTCCTCCCTCAAACACAGGTTACTTTAGCCGATTTTTGCTATCCTGTTGAGGCCCTTTGGTTCTCCTGCTCCCAGATTTTTGCTATCCTGTTGAGGCCCTTTGGTTCTCCTGCTCCCAGATTTTGGCTATCCTGTTGAGGCCCTTTGGTTCTCCTGCTCCCAAATTTTGGCTATCCTGTTGAGGCCCTTTGGTTCTCCTGCTCCCAGATTTTGGCTATCCTGTTGAAGCCCTTTGGTTCTCCTGCTCCCAAATATTGGCTATCCTGTTGAGACCCTTTGGTTCTCCTGCTTCCAGATTTTGGCTATCCTGTTGAGGCCCTTTGGTTCTCCTGCTCCCAGATTTTGGCTATCCTGTTGAGGCCCTTTGGTTCTCCTGCTCCCAGATTTTGGCTATCCTGTTGAGGCCCTTTGGTTCTCCTGCTCCCAGATTTTGGCTATCCTGTTGAGACCCTTTGGTTCTCCTGCTCCCAGATTTTGGCTATCCTGTTGAGGCCCTTTGGTTCTCCTGCTCCCAAATATTGGCTATCCTGTTGAGACCCTTTGGTTCTCCTGCTCCCAGATTTTGGCTATCCTGTTGAGGCCCTTTGGTTCTCCTGCTCCCAGATTTTGGCTATCCTGTTGAGACCCTTTGGTTCTCCTGCTCCCAGATTTTGGCTATCCTGTTGAGGCCCTTTGGTTCTCCTGCTCCCAAATATTGGCTATCCTGTTGAGACCCTTTGGTTCTCCTGCTCCCAGATTTTGGCTATCCTGTTGAGGCCCTTTGGTTCTCCTGCTCCCAGATTTTGGCTATCCTGTTGAGGCCCTTTGGTTCTCCTGCTCCCAAATATTGGCTGTCCTGTTGAGACCCTTTGGTTCTCCTGCTCCCAGATTTTGGCTATCCTGTTGAAGCCCTTTGGTTCTCCTGCTCCCAGATTTTTGCTATCCTGTTGAGGCCCTTTGGTTCTCCTGCTCCCAAATATTGGCTATCCTGTTGAGGCCCTTTGGTTCTCCTGCTCCCAGATTTTGGCTATCCTGTTGAGGCCCTTTGGTTCTCCTGCTCCCAGATTTTGGCTATCCTGTTGAGGCCCTTTGGTTCTCCTGCTCCCAGATTTTTGCTATCCTGTTGAGGCCCTTTGGTTCTCCTGCTCCCGAAGACTTTTGAATTATTTCGTTTTTCAGTCTATTGACTTTGGGTGTAACTGATAAAGGTTATTCCAGAAACGTGTCTTGGACACTTAAGTAGATGTCTAATTGTCTTTTATTACTTAAGGATATGGTGGTAAGTGTGTAATTATTTGATTGGTTTGGTTTTATGGTGTTTAATGCCACTTTCAGCAATATTTCAGTTATATTGTGGCGGTCAGTTTTATTGGTGGATGAAACCGGAGGACTCTGAGAAAAACCACCGACCTGTCGCTAGTCACTGACAAACTTTATTACATAATGTTGTACACCTCGCCCTGATCGAGATTCGAACTCACAACATCAGTGGTGATAGGCACCGATTGCATAGGTAGTTGTAAATCTAACTACCATGCAATCACGACCACGATGGCCCCTTATTAAAAGATATGGTGGTAAGTGTATAATTATTTGATTAATGTTTGTAATTTCAAGTTGCTACATAACATGAGAGGCTGTATGTATTGTATTTATTTTTTTCTTCTTCTTCCAGATGATTAGGTAGGAAAGACAACTCTTAGAGATGACCATGACAGTTACCGCGTTTATAATGTACTCCATTGCAAACATTATTGGAATATTGCTCTTCTGGTTATACAAAAGACGGGACAAGAAGAAAAAACCGTCAGAAGCTAACGTGGCAGAAAATGAAATTTTTCGAAAAAGACGATTGAAACATCAGCCATCTTTGTTTGCGTTGCTAGGACTGAGTCATCCAGATCGATCATTCTGTTCTATAGAAGATCATTTTCATAGTTTTTCAGAAGTTAGCGATGCATGTAAGAGAGCCGGGTTGGAGAAATGTGGGTTAATTATCGGTATTGATTTTACCGCTAGTAACGAGTGGCAGGGTCGGAAAACATTCAGTAGTCAATGTTTGCACAAGGTAATTCCAGGAAAAATTTATAACCCATACCAAAAAGTTATATCTATAGTTGGTCAAACGCTGGAACCATTTGATGATGATAATCTAATACCCGCGTATGGATTCGGCGATACTGCCACAAATGACGAGGATGCGTTTTGTTTTCTTGATAATGGTAATGCATGCAAAGGATTTTCGGAAGTTTTAGAAAAATACAATGATTATGCAACAAAACTGAGTTTTAGTGGACCAACAAGTTTTGAACCAATCATAAGCAAGGCAATAGAAATTGTAAAATCACGTAAATCCTTTCATATACTTATAATAATAGCAGATGGTCAAGTGAATGAGGAAAGTAAAACAATTCAAGCGATTGTTGAAGCATCAAATTATCCACTGAGTATCGTTGTAGTGGGTGTTGGTGATGGACCATGGGATATGATGGAAGATTACGATAATTTTTTACCGAACAGAAAATTTGATAACTTTCAATTTGTAAACTATCATTCTGTGACTTCTAAGGTGAAAAATCCTGATGCAAATTTAGCATTACATGCAATGATGGAAATTCCACATCAGTACAGAATCATTAAAGCATTGGAATATATTGATGTATAACATCAACATTCATGGAGTTATGTCCCTTGCTGTCAAGAATGGTTGGCAACAGATAGTTATCTTCCAGAATAGTTGGATTTCTTACTGTTAAGAATGAATGCTACAGAGAGTTGTCACCCTTACTATCAAGAATGGTTGCTATGGAGAGTTGTCTCCCTTACTATCAAGAATGATTCCTGCAGAGGGTTGTTTCCCTTACTATCAAGAATGATTGGATAGAGTATTGTTTCCCTTTACAATCAAGAATAAATGCTACAGAGAGTTGTCTCTTGCTTTCAAGAATAATTGGCAACATATGCTTATTGGTCTTCCTATCTGTCAAGAATGATTCGCTAAAGAGGATTATCTCCCTTACTATCAAGAATGATTGGATACAGAGAGTTGTCGCCCTTGCTATTAGGAATAATGGGCAACAATAATGATTCTCTACAGAGGAGTATCTCCCCTAATGTCATGCATGGTTGGGGACAGAGAGCTTTCACCTATTGGTAATCAATTTGGAAACTTGTGCAGTTTTCAATTAGAAAACCATGTTGCTATTGGAATCAGTTGATTGTATATTGAGAAAGTTAATTCTGAAATACTTATTGTTACAAACTTTATATCAAATTTTAAAGTACTGCTCGCCAATCCTGAGACATGCCAATCTTTAATACTTACATGACTCAATTTGAGACACTTATAATTTTTGAAAAGAGAATATATTTCCAATTGTTTACATTCCATTGATGTTTTAGTCACATTTATTTATTTGGAAAGATGTCAGCAATAAGTTTTTGCCTTTTTCTCTTTTTTGTACTTTTGTTTGTTTTGTTGTTTTAGGAGATGAGATTGGTAGCCTGACAATTAATAGTTTATGTAGAAACATTACAAGTTTTCATTAAATTGTCTTCGCTAGCATTTCTCATAACCAGACCGCTGTATGCAACATGATATTTATTCAGCAGATTTATTTAGCCATTATGTTGAAAACACTGCAGAGCTGTAATGATTGTGTTAATGTATTATAAAGTGCATTAGTAGTTTGATCTTTAAACAGTCCCTGCTTTTAACAAAACAATATATTTATATATACAAAAATGTATCCCACTCAGGCGAGGTGTACTTGATAATACACTATGTGATAAAGTTTGTCAGTGACTTGCGGCAGGTCGGTGGTTTCCTCAGGCTATTCTGGTTTCCTCCACCAATAAAACTGACTGTCACAATATAACTAAAATATTGTTGAAAGTGGGGTTAAATACACCATAAACCCCTCCCATAAATATATTCAACAATCTGGATTTTCATTAAAATCTTACTTTGAATGAGAGTGCAATTCAAATTAAACTAGTAGGTTATTGGTCCTAACTATTTCAGAATAAAACTAACAATAGAGTCAGAGAGCATGGTTTTTTGTTGTTGGGTTATTGTTATTTTTAAAACAAAAATTTCAGTATTATTACTATTTCTTGAATCATTTGAGGTAAGCTACTTCCCTCCATTTTCACACACTAATATTTCTGTAACAGCTTGTTGTGGGTGTATTATACTTTAGATTATTATGTTGTTATTACTGGTGGTGCTACTGTATGTTGTAATGTAGTAATTACTGACCAAAACAAATGTTTTTGAATCAAAATTGTATTTATCTGACCTGCGACACTATTCTCTAAGATAGAAGCTATTTGTATTCCTTTCTCCGGGTCCTCTGGTTTCCTCCACCAATAAAACTGACGGGCACGATATAACTGAAATATTGTTGAAAGTGGTGTTAAACACCATAACCTTTACCCTAACCCAATTTCGCATATGATCAGCATTTAAAATATATATAGTTGCAGTTGAAAGTTGCGTAACAAATTTAGTCATATATAAGACATTTTATTTAAAAAATGGAGAAAGGATTTTAAATATAGAATTTTATCTATTTCCCAGTTAATCAGTCTGTGTGGTGAGCTGGTTGGAAATTTGTTGTTTTTGTTTTTGTTTTTGTTTTTGTTTTAATTGCATTAAATGTTTGGAAAATGTTTATAACATGACACATAAATATTGATTTATTGAGGAAAAATAGAATACTGTAAAAAATATAAAATAGAATTATTTTATACTCAGAATCCTGTTTTCTCTGTCTGGAAGCCAACCAATGTTTGATTGAGTAGAAACCTATAAATAGATCATACAAGTCAAAAATAAAAAAAATGTTTTACAACTTTCAACAGAAACCATAGACTTACTACAAGTCTCTTTTTTAATAATTCCTTAAAAACTACTGCTATGAAAGTTCAGATCTTGACTGACCACTTGTATTTACTAAACAACATTTCTTTATGACTTACAAGTGGAGTATAGGACTTGTATTTCTTTATGACTTACAAGTGGAGTATAGGACTTGTATTTCTCTATGACTTACAAATGGAGTATAGGACTTGTATTTCTTTATGACTTTAAAGTGGAGTATAGGACTTGTATTCAATATTAATTTAACAACATTCTTTACTAAGTCAAGATTTCAACTTTCATAGCAACAATTTATTTAAAGGAGTTATTAATAATAAAGGGGCATGTAGCAAGTAAACAGGGATCTATGAAAAGTATTGAAATTTTAGAAAAGTAAACATGACTCACTTTTGGCACAATAAATATACAATATACGTACATTGTCGGTAAATATAAAATTTATTTGTACGAGCTTTAGAAACAGGCAGAATAGCGAGCCTTTGCCGAGCTTTTCAGGCCTGTTTCGCAGCAAGTACAAATGAATTTTATATTTAACGACAATGTACATATTTTGTGTTTATCCTGCAATGTAAAAAAAGTCGGAAAACTTGTCAGATTTAAGCAAAAAGGACAGAAACAAGCGTCATTCCTCGCCTTTCATAAATGTTGTCAAGGGTGTCTTCTTTGTGGTCCGCGTTACATTAGTACCAGTTTCATACTTGTCTGCGGCCTCCGCTGTACATAGCTACAGGGTACCAGGAAAATTTATTCGTAGGCTGAAAAGTTTATTCATATAGTACGAAAAGTTTATTCGTCTAATACGAATAAAGCAAAAATTTATTCGTATAGCATATTTGTACAGCAAATGCACTGATTGCAGGATAAAGTAATGTACTAATACAGAGGAATATTATCAAATTCTGTCTATGTCGTATTCAGCAGACCATATAGTTCAATATGATATACATTCTGTTTGCGATACAATATTCTTCAATGTAAGGGCAATTATTGTATGATAAATATCGTATCAGAAAATTAGACTGGGAGAACTTTTATCAGACATTGAAAAATTAACATCTGGATGTATTACCAGTCTCATACTCTTAGTCTGTAAGCTTAATTATGCATTTTATATTAAACTGGTCCCTGTTCTGTCTTAGGAGACCAGTTATAACCTTTTTTTTTTTACATTTTTAGCTCACCTTGCAAAATGCAAAGTGAGCTTTTGCCATCATTTGGCGTCCATCGTCTGTTAACTTTTCATATTTTAATCTTCTCCTCTGAAACCCCTCAGCCAAAGAACTGAAACTTGGTAGGAAGCATCTATAGAAGGTCCTCTCTAAAGATTGCACATTTTGTCCCGATCCATTAACAAACATGGCCGCCACAGGCAATTCTTGTTTCTGATTGGTCGATTTAAAAAAATCTTCTCCTCTGAAACGGCATGGCCAAATGAACCGAAACTCTGTAGGAAGCATCTATGGAAGGTTCTCTAACAAAATTGCTCATTTTGTCCCGATCGGTTAACAAACATGGCCGCAACAGGCAATTCTTGTTTCTGATTTGTTGATTTCTAAAAAACCTTCTCCTCTGTTAAAAGAAAGATAACTCTTGCCTAAACTGTTAAAAGAAAGATAACTCTTGCCCTTAGAAATTAAATAATTCTGATATAGTGTAACATGTTTATTCTATGTACATTATAAGTAGCTATTCACATTTTAATATTCTTTTTCAGCAAACCTTACCAAAGGCAATATGAGCTTTTGCCATCACTTGGTGTCCGTCGTCTGTCATCCGTTTACTTTTCACATTTTAATCTTTTCTGAAGAAAACGCTCAGTCAAATGAACTGAAACTTGGTAGGAAGCATCTATGGAAGGACCTCTCTAAAGAGTGCACATTTTGTTATGATCCATTACCAAACATGGCCGCCACAGGCAATTCTTGTTTCTGATTGACCGATTTTTTAAAATCTTCTCCTCTGAAACGGCTTGGCCAAATGTACCGAAACTTGGTAGGAAGCATCTATGGAATGTCCTCTATGAAGATTGCTCATTTCGTCCCGATCAGTTAACAAACATGGCTACAACCGAAACTTGGTAGGAAGCATCTATGGAATGTCCTCTATGAAGATTGCTCATTTCGTCCCGATCGGTTAGCAAACATGGCCACCACATGCAATTCTTGTTTCTGATTGGTCGATTTCTAAAAAATCTTCTCCTTTGAAACTGATTAGCCATATGAACCGAAACTTGGTAGGAAGCATCTACATGTATGGAAGGTTCTGTATTAAGTTTCCTCAAAGCAGAATGAAAAGTGAGCGACACAGGCTCAGCTCACTGAGCCTTTAGTTTAATTTTATTTTTGGGAGACAATTTTGGAAACAGTATCCAAATATTTGATGTAATTTATCAGGAAACAATGGACAGCCCCTAAAATTGCTATATATAGCTTCTCTTTCTACTATCTGTGGACTACAATATATCTCCACTCGAGAGTAATATATCTCCACTCGAGAGCTTTTAAATATTGTAATTCACTGGTAGCAGAAGGAAAACCTTTAGACCAAAATGTCAAAAATATTTTTAAGTTGTTAATTTCTATCTTTAATGACTGCCAAAAGAAAATTGATAGGAATTCTCATGCAGAAATTTAACCACCCTGGTAATTAAAATATTACGAAAATTTAACTAACTTGTTAAAACATGCTAATAATAGGAGAAAAAGGATTATGTATCTTCTATTCTCTATTTTAGCTCACCTGGCTAGTAATTTTTTTGTTTTTTTGCCTTCTATACTGATTCAGTTTCACTGGAAATAGTTAGATTTCCTGAAGAGATGAAAGTCGATATAATATAGCATAAATCCCTTACTTTACAAAATGATTTCCGCCAATAATTATTGACAGGTACAATTATTTTATCATCATTCCGTCACCATTGACACGTTCTTATCGTTAAGTCTACTTTTCGTCATTTATTGTGTTAAGAAATCTAATTATAAACAAATTAAGACACAATTTTTAAATTAAAGAAAACAATTTGTTTTCCATAAATCTTTTGATGTCTTGTTTATGATGTTTTTATTGATAATTGATCTTGTTGGGTATTTAATATCATGTCGGTACCTATCCCACCACTCTGTTCTATCCATTGTGCTTACAATGACGAAAATTGGGTTTGGTTTATTTTTTGTTTTGTTTTTGTTTTTGTAATGAGGTCTGAAAATTAATAAATTATTCCAGATTAAATTGTATCAAATAATTCTATGGAAACTGCTTTCATTCAAAATGTATACCTTTTGCAATTATTATTATTATTTTTTTCATTTTTTTTCATTTTTTATAATGAATTTAATGTTGTGAAATCTTGTAGAAGCAACTGTTTCTGGTAGTGAAGTTGAGATTTAAAACAGATTTGGTTGATTGTGTTTAACACCACTTTCAACAATATTTCAGTTGCTTCATGCAGTCAGTTTTATTGGTGGAGGAAACTGGAGTACCCAGAGAAAACCATAGGCCTGCCACAAGTCACTAACAAGCTTGATCACATAATGTTGCATCGAGTGTACCTCGCCATAAGTTTGATTCAAACTCACAATGTTAGTGGTGATAGGCACTGATTGCATGGGTAGTTGTAAATCCAAATACCATATGATCATGACCACAATGGCCCACTCAAAATATGTAATCATTCCAAAGTTAGATAGGAAACTGGTTTCATTCAAAATTTATATTGCATTTTTTTTGTTTTCATTTTCAATTTGTCATTACAAATTTGATGATATGAAATCTTGTAGAAGCTACTATTTTTGTCAGTGAAGTTGAGATTTAAAACGGTGACAATTATTTTGAACGTATATTGTTAAAAGAAATAAACAACATTTTCTGTGTGTAAGGCTTCCTTTTAGACAAGTATTTTAAAAGATGATTTTTATTTGGCATTATTTATTACCATGTTGATGTGGGAGAATTGTTTGTATGGCGTAAGGCAACATGACATATCTTTGTGTTGAATACATGCCACTCTACTGTCCACGACTCTTTGTGTTGAATACATGCCACTCTACTGTCCACGACTCTTTGTGTTGAATACATGCCACTCTACTGTCCACGACTCTTTGTGTTGAATACATGCCACTCTACTGTCCACGACTCTTTGTGTTGAATACATGCCACTCTACTGTCCACGACTCTTTGTGTTGAATACATGCCACTCTACTGTCCACGACTCTTTGTGTTGAATACATGCCACTCTACTGTCCACGACTCTTTGTGTTGAATACATGCCACTCTACTGTCCACGACTCTTTGTGTTGAATACATGCCACTCTACTGTCCACGACTCTTTTATTTATTTATGGTTATTTTACTACTGTGACTACAAAAATTGAACAATTGATTCGTTACAGAAATTTAGTCATTATACCTTGTTGATATCCATGTACAATTTACTTCCTTTAGGGGGAGATAATTTATTTAGTGAGAAAACACTATAAAGATTCAATGTAGATTTTTAACATTTCTTTTTAGCTCGCTTGGCCAAGGGCCAAATATGCTTTAAGTATTATTTGGTGTCCGCCATCTTTAACTTTTCCATGTTTTAGTATTCTTTTGCAAAACTGCTTAACAAAAAGAACAAAAGTTTGTACAGGTGATCCCAAGAGGAGATTCAGATTTGTGCAGCTGAAGGTGACCCTGAATTGGACGGGTCTAGTAGAGGGCCTAGAAGGGGAGAATTAAGTAAATATTAAAATATGTTAAATCAATTTTCTTTACCAGGCGAGTGATCTAGGTTCATCTGATCCTCTCATTTTGATTTTTAAGTTTTGAATAAATACAGGGGTGGATCCAGGATTTCAAGTTAGAGGGGGTGCACTTAAAAAAATTGCGCCGAGCGAACATTTTTGGGGTATTTCGTGTGAAAAATCACGATTTTACGCAAAAAAATCATATTTTTTCCAATTTTAGGGTGTGTGTGCGCCAGGTGCCCCCCCCCCCCCCCCCCCCCCCTGGATCCGCCCCTGAAATATATATTAGTGTTGAAATGCAAAGCTACAAAATCACTGACTCCAGGTTTCCTGTCCTTTTATCTAAACAAAATAAAAACTGAAATCTGGTTGTCCATATATATATTTATATTTTGTATCATCAAATCTAATATTTCAGCTCTTAATTTCAAATTACTGTTTAAGGGGAGATAATTCAATAACATTTGATGAACCTTTTAATACCTCAGATGATATTGGATTGCCTCCCCTTTGACTACTATTTTACCTATTTTGTTCCTGTATTTAAATACTGTTACAGTGACAGCCGGAACCTTTGAACCGTAATGAGAGCGGGAGGTTTGGCGCCTTAAAATCTGATTCAACCCACCATTTCTTTAGAAATGCCTGTACCAAGTCAGGGTCATTACGGTTTTCACAGTTTTCCGGTTGTTGACTGATTTTGTCTGTTTATATAATTATGAGTTTTGACTTTCCCTTTGTAAGATTGTTCGGAGTTCGGTAATTTTGTTATTACCTTTATTTACACAATAATACCTGAATTTTTTTTTGCATCATTTTTCAAATATATTAGGTTTCCTCTTTATTGTAAACTGGGGGAAAAAGACAAGCACAACTTTACATATTTCCAAACATTTTTTTGCCAAAAAGTCATCCATTTTTACAGTCTCCATTATTTGTGCTCAAACTGTGATACATGTAACTACATTGTCATAACATATATTGATCATGATCTCTCAGGAGCTTTTTATTTTCATCCAGAGTTTAACTTCTGTTTTATGTATCATGTGATTTTTATTTTTCTGTTATTATTCATTGATCAAAATACCAAATCGTTTAAACAATAAAATTGATGTATGTTATTTATTACCATACATTTTGTTGTTGTTATTAGTAGTTTTAACCCTCTTGACCAGAGGAGTTGTGTGAGTAAGAACAGTTTGATGATATCAGAAGCTACAAATTGAGGAAGGATAGACTCTAAAATGGCCTAAAGAAAAAGGACAAAAAATGGTGCACAACACAGAATACTAACGATTTATCAACAAATCCCACTAACAGTAGATGAACTCTTGCTCCGGAAGGGTAGGCAGTTTGTGTTTCACAAATCGCATCATTCCTGTTACTATTAAATGATATATGTGTGATATGAACATTGTATTGGACACCAGTGTACTTAAACAAATACAAATAAATACCCCTCACCCCCCCCCCCCCCCCCCCCCCCCCTAGGCAAATGGGAGAATAGGGAGTTAACATTGTTTTAAGCAGAAATCGTTAGCAGAAACTAGAACAAAGAAATAAAAACGTGAAGACCTGTATTAGCTCTTGTCATCACATAAACGTGAAGACCTGTATTAGCTCTTGTCATCACATAAACGTGAAGACCTGTATTAGCTCTTGTCATCACATAACGTGAAGACCTGTATTAGATCTTGTCATCACATAAACGTGAAGACCTGTATTAGCTCTTGTCATCACATAAACGTGAAGACCTGTATTAGATCTTGTCATCACATAAACGTGAAGACCTGTATTAGATCTTGTCATCAAATAAACGTGAAGAACTGTATTAGCTCTTGTCATCACATAAACGTGCAGACCTGTATTAGATCTTGTCATCACATAAACGTGAAGATCTGTATTAGATCTTGTCATCACATAAACGTGAAGACCTGTATTAGCTCTTGTCATCACATAAACGTGAAGACCTGTATTAGCTCTTGTCATCACATAAACGTGAAGATCTGTATTAGATCTTGTCATCACATAAACGTGAAGACCTGTATTAGCTCCTGTCATCGCATAAACGTGAAGACCTGTATTAGCTCTTGTCATCACATAAACGTGAATACCTGTATTAGATCTTGTCATCACTTTTGTGTTCATCATTAGTACTTTTCACATTTTCATACAACCCCAGAAAATTTGGTGTTGTTAGATGATATGACAGTGTGTTATTTCCTGTCTTCCAACTGAAAAAACTCACAGAAATTAAAATATTAACATTGACAATACAATGGAATGGTCAGTGAATATTTCTAAATAACTAGTAGAGCGTGAGCCGAGTCAAACCAAAGACTGAAATTGACATTTAGTGTTTCTCCATAGAGTACACTGCATTAAAGAGTAAGTAATTAGAGCAAATACTGGTTGGCTCGGAATCTGGATAATATGTCTCGTTTGAGTATAGCGACATGTCTACTTGCACATTGTTGTCTCAGTGAGGTAGCACTATGAATATACAACTAAGGTGTTGGTCTAGTACAAAGTGCACAAATATAACTTGTTCTCACCATGATATACCTGAAAAATTGCCCTTTTTGGCATTAAACAACAATCACTCACTTTTATTAAATAACAGCTTAGTTTGTAGAATCGTTTTTTTTTGGTTATAGACCATTACTCTAGGAATTAAAAAAAATTATACCAAGAGGTGGGTGCAGGTTTTAGTAGTGGACGTGACAGGTGAGTAGGGACAAGTTTTCAAAAATGTTGAGAAAAAGAAAAAAAAGCTAAAGACATATCCTGATAGCCTCGTTTAATTGGATACTTGTTTTTCTATCCATGCTATAACAAAATGTGTACGTGTGTGAGTAATATAAGTATTATTAAACATATTTCTGATTCCAAGAATACATGTCATAGCTAGGTTTAGGATTTAAATAAAATGAAATTAGTGCAAATGTGAAAAATATTAATTACAGTGTATGATTTACATAATTAACTATTAAACAACATTATATTCATGTGCATTTTATTAATAAATTTCAAGTCAATTTGTTGAAATTCCTATGAGAACCAATTGTGCCTCTGAAAATTGACATTGTGATACTCATATAAATTTGAACTTCTGGCTCAACTTTTAAAAAGGATCATTGAAAACACAAACTTATTTGTTTAATAAAGAATAACTGCTGATGCACAGTCGATATTTTTCCTATTTATAGTCCCGAACTTTATTATTATGTTAAGCACATTCCGTAAAGAACCTACGTTGAACAAGCCGTAGCATAGTAAGTCATGTAAAAGTTTTAATTGGTAAGAGGTAGACTTTTGACTCTCTGTGAAAGTTAAACACAGGTTTATGACAAAAGAAGATGAGTGTTCGTTTCCTCTTTTTTATGGACAAGAAATATTTATTAGTGTTTTTGAACTAATTGCCGTTTTCAAACATTGTTCAGGACATGTTAATGTTACTATTTGAAAACGATATCACACTGTCGGAACAGGTCCAAAGTCCAATAGAAAAATACCACACTGTCGGAACAGGTCCAAAGTCCAATAGAAAAATATCACACTGTCGGAACAGGTCCAAAGTCCAATAGAAAAATCGTAGAAAGAGGTAAAATCGATAATCCTAACACGCAAATACACGACCGTTCACTTTCCTAACTTGGTACAGACACTCCAATAAAAAGTGGCGGGGTTAATCTAGTTTACAAAAGATCTTATTTTACATCTTTGTTTTGATGAGGACTTTCTCAATTGCCTTTAAGATTGAGTTTCACACTACTAATCTTATTGCACCTTTACAAAATAATTTGCACAAAGGCTTGTATATGCCAGTAGCACCGGTAGTTAAGATCTAGGGATGACATAGTCAGCAGCAGGAGATAGTTTGGACCCCATTGGCCAGGTTAGCACCAAGTGTCCACATGGCCGTCTAAACAGCATTATAGGTCCCCGGACAAGCAGTGCACTGGTGCCAATACCCACACAACCACTCACAGGAATACAGTAAATTTAACATATATTTATTACATTGGTACTTCCAATAAAATCAGAGTTTAAACATTATATACATGTTGTATATAACATACATAGATTATCATGGGGCACCTATGCTCGTCGGACCGGGCAACTGCCCGGCGTGCCAATGCGATAAGACGACACTGCATGTCCAAAGGCGTAATATACATCTCCTTCTGTCATCCTTTATGGGTTTTTTTCGCTTGCATTTTGTGTGTTGTGGGGGTTACACTAATGTCCTGAAAATTGACCTGAAATGTCCTGAAAAGTACATAAAGGCTTATATCTTTTTTATTGTTCAATGGATTGAGTTCAAATTTGAAAATGTTAAATACATTAGCATATATTTAAAGAATATTTTCAGGACATTAGTGTAACTCGTGTTGTGGTTGGTTTTAATTTTATGTGAATGTTTCATCCGTCGTATTATTATTTGTATCTTTATGAAAAATGGGCTTAGTATGTTGGAAGATATTTATTGTAAGAAAGTGATTACTATGTCTATAAATAGCCATATGAATACGCACCAAGAAGCATATATTCTAAATGGTTTGAACACATAATGTGAATGTACTTCCGGTTACACAGTTCTAATCATATTTATTGACTCTAGGCTAGTTTACTATCAGATGACCTATTGGAAGCACAAAAGGTATTATATACTGGTAAGATAATTTAACTTTTATAAGAAAACACTAGAAATACTAATGATAGCAAATATCGGTTTGTTTTGGAACATATTAGTATGTTACATCAGTCTGAAAATAATCTTCTTACAAACTGACTTCAGCAATGGCTGTTGCCACGGTCGATAACAATACTTTTTTGATATCCTTGAAGTCATATGTAATAAAAATTAATACAACAAATGGGTAAATGTTTTTACAAACCTAATCCTGCATACGTAGTTAATCAAAGTTTGAATGAATGATCATTGAATGGACATTTTTAATAAAGTAGATAAAGAATCCACGATAGTCATAGCCACAGGAAATTATTTTACAAAGAAAGGAGAAGGGGTAAATTGTAGTACTGATTAAACCTAAACTGTCGATTTTGTATTATTGAAAACTCAAGATGACCATCACTAGATCAAAGCTGCTCAAGTTCAAACTTTACATTAGTGGTCACTACCACAGTGTTTGGGGTCATTTAGCAAATGTTTTAGTACATTTGCTCTCTGAAAACATTCAATCTTTTGAAAGTTAACTTGACATGAATGAACAATGGTGATTCTCTTCTGTCAACGAGAAATTCGATATGACTAACTTAGCATAACATAGTATAACAACACCGCAGTACAGACCCAGATACTCTGGTTTACTTCACTAATAAAACTGACCGCCACGATATGACTGAAATATTGTTAGATATCACCAATGTCATGTTTGATAATTTGCTCTGGTTTATCAAACACTTAATTTGTTTCTGACAAAACAATTGGAGTTCTTCATTTCGTATATATGCGTATATGTGTTTTAACTATAGTTTTGTATTATAGGAAACCAAATCAAATTTGATGTTTGTCGTTCCTTTTTTTAATGTTATGCCTGCCGATTCATTAATATGGAATGACATTCGGATGAGGTCAGAGTTCACAGTTCAAACGACCAACCAATCAATGAAAATGTTGATGTATTGAACAGTATAGAAGAAAAAGAAATAGAGGTTCTTAAGAAATGTTTCATAACGAGACCCGATACTCGGATGTTGTTTGATGTTAGTAGATTGGCAGGTAGAAAATTATGAAGATCCAACAATATACTTTTATGTTGCCAGTTTCTCTGGATTGTGCATTGTTGATTGTTTGATTGACCCCTCGGTATTCTCTAACGTTTCTGTCATTATATTGGTATGAAATTCAGAAATTTCATAAATATAAATATTTAATTGTTAATTTTCAGGTATTAATGGCGGCCCTTTTTTGTTATATATGCTCGTTATTATCAAAGCCGAGGGTTAAACCACAATGTATTAGACAGCTGAGTAAATACAAACTTCCTCTTCCCACAACTCCTCATCTGGTTTTAAGCAGTGAAGATATAAAAGATTGCGCAATTTTTATAATTGGGGATGTCCATGGATGTCTCGATGAACTGGAAGAACTCCTCCAAGCAGCAAAGATGGAGGTTAATGGTAAAAATATTCTGCCAATATTTGTTGGCGATTTAGCAAATAAAGGACCCCATAACAGTGCCACAATTAGGAAAATCCGGGGGTTGCATGCTTATGCTGTCAGAGGTAACCATGACGAGGCTGTTGTAAAACAATGTCTGAATCGACAGGAAGATCCGGACTACGTTGTTCCAGATAAGTTCAAATGGATTACAGAACTAGAAGCAGACGACATAGAATACTTGCGCGAGCTGCCATATACTATTTCAATTCCGTCAAAAAAAGCTTTAATTGTTCATGCTGGCATTGTTCCCGGTGTTCCGTTGGATGAACAAAAGTTGACAAATTTTATCACCATGAGAAATCTAGACATAGAAGATGGTAACTATGTTGCATGTGAACTCACTTTTCGGGGCGAGGCTTGGGCCTCTCTCTGGCCAGGCCCGGATCATGTATATTTTGGACATGATGCTATGAGAAAACTTCAACAATATCATAATGCTACAGGGTTAGATACCGGATGTTTATATGGCTATTCACTATCTGGAATTTTAATTGACAGCAAGAAAATTATTCAGGCAAAAGCGAAAAAAACTTATCGACAGCCTTAATGCACAGAAACCATACTTTTATTTGCATACGTATATACTGTGAAACCTGTCTAACCCGAATCCTGAATAAACCGGAATCATATAGGGTCAGGGTTTTGGTGTTTAACACCACTTTCAACAACATTTCAGTTATATCGTGACGATCAGCTTTATTGGTGTAGAAAACTGGAGTACCCGGAAAAAACCCACCGATCTGTCACAAGTCACTGACAAACTTTATCACATAATGTTGTATCGAGTACACCTCGCCATAAACGGGGCTCGAACTACAACATTAGTGGTGATAGGCACTGATTGAATAGGTAGTTTTAAGTCAAACTACCATATAATCACAACCACGATGCAGCCCTACCCCCGGAATCATGTATCAACCGAACATTAAATAAAGTCCCTATACAGAAAAATATTTGTTAATACGATCATCTGTCTATTTCATCACCTGTCTATTCCGAACAAAAATGTTGCTCCCAAGAGGGTTCAGTTTAGACAGGTTTCACTGTGTAAATATCAATGGCACACATTTTCTAGATATTGGTTATTCTTAATATATTGTTAAGCATATAATATTGACGGTTTGTTAATTAAAAATAATATTTCACAAAATTGCAAAGGGAATATTTTTGGTGTGCAATATTTATTTTTACAAGATAGTCACATTTTCATATTATGTAGCTATTGGTATACATTTTACTAATCCTTTTTTATATGGTATATATTGTCTATTTGATGTGAGGTTTATTATTTTTGGGATATACAAATAATTGTATGTGATCTAGCATTATTTGTAAGCGAGTTGTCTTTCTTGGTACTGACAATTATATATGCAATTATTTTTCTTATATATTATACAATTAATGACTTTTCATAAGGTGGACACTGTGATTTATCAACCCCGAGGAAGTGATGTTCACCGAAACCAACGGCTGAGGTGAACATCACTTCCAAGGGGTTGATAAATCAGTGTCCACCGAAATGAAAAGTCATCAATTGTTTTATTAAATGACACATTCTAAGTGTAATTTTGGGGTGAAAATTGTGAATTGCTGCTGTCTCTTAGTCATTTCCATTTATACTTTTTTTTATATGTAGCTGCTTCAAACAAACAAACACCAGTTTTTAAAGCTTGACATTTCTAATGTTTGAAAACAATAAAATTGATTAAGAAAAACGAATACAATTTGCAAAACGTGTCTTATCTTCTGATTCTACAGACGAAGCTGCTTCGTTCATTTTTGTTTACTAACAGTCGTATGCTGATTACCGAAGTTCGTTAGTAAGACCGCCTCTGATTGGTTGAGGTCCAAAATGTCTGCCAATCAAATTTATCGATATTAATCAGTCTACTGGTTTTCCCCTGTTACTATATTTGGGTACGTACTAACTGCGACATGAGATTTATTAACCTCACGCGCAAAATTGCGCGGTGGACACGTAGTTCTGTTAGAGGAAGCAATGAACCTTCTAAACCAATCAGAATTAAGAAAATGCATAGTCATTTAATAATATACAATTAATGACTTTTCATAAGGTGGACACTGTGATTTATCAACCCCGAGGAAGTGATGTTCACCGAAGCCAACGGCTGAGTTGAACATCACTTCCAAGGGGTTGATAAATCAGTGTCCACCGAAATGAAAAGTTATCAATTGTTTTATTAAATGACACATTCTAAGTGTAATTTTGGGGTGAAAATTGTGAATTGTTGCTGTTTCTTAGACATTTCCATTTATTCTTTTTTTATATGTAGCTGCTTCAAACCAACAAACACCAGTTTTTAAAGCCTGACATTTCTAATGTTTCAAAACAATAAAATTGATTAAGAAAAAACGAATACAATTTCAAAATTTTAACAAATAAAATATCACAGTTTCAGTAACATTTTAACAACTGTAGCAAGACCGCATCTGATTGGTTGAGGTTCAAAATGTCGGCCAATCAAATTTATCGATATTAATCAGTCTACTGGTTTTCCCCTGTTACTATATTTGGGTACGTACTAACTGCGGCATGAGATTTATTAACCTCACGCGCAAAATTGCGCGGTGGGCATGTAGTTCTGTTAGAGGAAGCAATGAAGCTTCTAAACCAATGAGAATTAAAAAAATTCATAGTCATTTAATAATACAAGATGTTAAATCTTATAAATGGGTTAAAATGAGAAGAAATGGTATTGTATGGGTTGATAAATACATCGGCTACAAACAATGATTGATATGTTGGGATTTTGATTTAAATTAATCTTTATTCCATATGAAAAGATGACACGGTTTCATTGAAAGACAACCAACCGCACCGGTGGTGTAATGATTTGCGTGCTCGCTTCGAGTGTGGTAGATCGTGGGTTCGAGCACCGATCGGATCAGATCAAAGACTATAAAATTGGTATTTGTTAACTAGTTATCGCCATGATATAGCTGAAAAATTGCTCGAGTTGGCGTTAAAGTCAGATTTGTACAAGCTAATGTTTTAACAACTGAATTTCTTTGGTATATCAATGTAGCATATCAACAGCAGTGAATGTGACTAGTGGGGCAGGTAATGCACACCCTTCCGGAGCACCTGGATTCACACCCGGTTTTTGGTGGGGTTCCTGTTGCTCAGTCGTGTATCTTCTGTGTTGCATGCATCTTACGTAGATTGTTGTTTCCTCTATCACCAACCAGACCTTTACCGGACCTGCCTATTTGTGGTAACACAACGGTGTCGTATCCGGACCCGCCTATTTGTGGTAACACAACGGTGTCTTATAAGAAACGTGAACTGCCTAACCTTTGCGAGAACCTGGGGTTACCCACTTTGTTTTATGTGAGCCATATGGCGCATCTTTTTAGTTTCTGTGTTGTGTTTTTTGTTTTGTTGTCTTCGTTATGTTTCTCTTGCGCAATATTGTCTGTGAATCCAGATTTTTTGATTGCACCTCTGATTGGTTAAAGTTTATTTTCTGTTATTTGGCATACACTTTTCTCTGTTGTTTACCATCTCTTTTAAATTTCCAGGTAACAGTATTATCATCGCCGTTAAGTAAGAACTAGAGGCAAGCTTACAAATATCACAATTATGATCTGGTCGACGGCATTGTTCAATTCCTAGCGCATGGCGAGGTGTACTCGAAAAAAATCTAATGTGTTAACGCTTGTCCAGTGCTTTGCGGCAGCTCGGTGGGTTTTCCGTTTCCTCGTCCAATAAAATTAACCACCATAATAGGAGAGTATGGATAAGGTTATGGTGTTTAGTGCCACTTTCAACAATATTTCAGCTATAAAGTAACTGTCAATCGCTATGACATAATGTTGTATCGAGTAAACCTCGCCTGAGAGCAATTCGAATTCACAACTTCGGTGGTGATAGGCACTGATCGCATAGGTAGTTGTAAATCCAACTACCATACGATCACGACCACGACGGCCACACCACAATAATATAACTGATATATTATTGGAAGTGGCTTTAAACATCTTGATCCCTAATCAACATAATTAATGCTAAATGTTTGTTGGATCTGTTTTGTATGCTGCTATCAAATAACATCTAGCAACATCTCATATCGGATCAGGCGAGAACAACAACATTTAATAAGACCAACTAGCGACGAGCCTACAACACATTTAGTTTTAGCACAGCGAATTCAGTAGGTCGTGGGTACTTATAAAACTAGTATTCGCTCCTCCGCTATAACAGACAACAATAAGCAATAAGAGCAAAGGCTTGTTGTCTCGGAATCAGCATACGAGTGGAGCTACATATTTATTGTTTCAGTGAGCTAGCACTATAAAGTACAGCCTAAACATGTTGGTCTAGCACAAAGCGGACATCAGCACCACCACCACCACCACCACCACCATCATCATCATCATTGTCGTCGTCGCATTGAAATATAACTTGTTCTCTCCATGATTGATCTCTAAAATTGTTAATTTTGGCCTTAAATAACAGTCAGACTCAGTCACTCATAATTGTCATGTACAGTCATAAAATCTTCGTATCTCCAATAGATAAGCTCTGTGCTCCATTAGTATATAAATCTTCTTATCTCCAATATATAAGCTCTGTGTTTCATTGGTATATAAATATTCTTATCTCCAATAGACAAGCTCTGTGCTCCGTTAGTAATCTTCTTATCTCCAATAGATAAGCTCTGTGCTCCATTAGTATATACTATGGTTCTGCTATAATTCATGGTATCCCACTTTTCGTGGATTTCATGGCTCATATAAAGCCACGAATTTAGATTTCAACGAATATTTGTCATACACTGACTACGATGTCGCACAAAGAATTTTGGGTATCTCATAATTCATTACATACAAACATAAGAGGTCGTGATCGTATGGTAGTTGGACTTACAAATATGCAATCAGTGCATATCACCACTAAAGTTGCGAGTTCGAAACCCGTTCATGGCGATTTGTACTCGATACAATATTATGTGATAAAGTTTGTCAGTGAAATATTGTTGAAAGTGGCGTTAAACACCATAACCCTAACCGTAACACAGACACTTTACCTTTAAATTTTATTTCTACGAATTAACGTATCCACGAAAATGCAATTTTTGCTCATACCACGAAAATTGGTATTCACGAATTTATTTGAATTCATAATAGTTCATTGTATTGTTAAAACATTGAAAAAAAATATTTAAAAAAAACATAACCATGCTAAAATAAAATTTTATTCAACTACAATGTTTTGCTTTCAATAAATGCTTGTATTTTGAACAAATGCAGTTTTTGTAATCTAAAATAATAAAATTAAAAAAAATATATATATATCACAGCTATAACAATATGTGGACGGATGTTTTATCTAAACCTATAACAAAAATACTGTGTTTAAAAACATAACCTTCCGATGAGTGTCACATTCAAAAAACCATTTGAGGCCTTTAATTCTTATGAAGCATGTTAAAAGCACGTTTACAACTTATATGTACAAGACGTGACAGATAAGTAAGCCCTTTAAATTTGTTTTTATTCTTTCTTCTCATTCAAGGATAAAACAGAATGCCGAAGTCAGCAAGTTTCAATCTCGTCCAGAGATAACAATAACTCTGATAGAGATTGCATAGATTTTCGATTAATGGGACGAAGTAGACAAAAATGAACTCTATGAAATGTTTGTTTCTTTAGGAAAATTTAGACTACATGAATAGATACGAAGTTCTCATAAGTATTATAACTTATCACATAGAGATAAACATTTTTTTTGGCATAATATTTTTTTTTTATATAATATACATTGTATGCATATTTGTTTACATATATAGCTATATATCTAATTGTGAAGCATGTACTTTTGAGTGCTATCGTAATTTGCTTATAATGATGTGGGCGTTTTGGAAAAAAAAACCTATGAATATCGTTAACAAAAAACAGTTATTTAAGCGGAATATAAATTAAAATATTGTTTTACTTAAAACTACAATGAAGATTTATCTATTCAAATTTCTAGAATAATTTGAATCGCCTCATTACTTTAAACACAAGCGGAATAATATATCTTTCTATAGATAGAAGAATAAATAGTATTTTTTGCGTAGTAATTTTGTATGGCAAAGGAGGCATACATCACATAAATAGTAACTAACTAAAATTTGAATTGCATTTAGGGAAGAAATTTACCAACGATCTTATTGATAAAAAAGATGATGTTCATGTAACATTCCTTTCATGAACCTCAATGCAATATATTTTACTTGCTTAAACAACAGTATGTACCACATGTGATTTTAAGAAAGTTGACATTCGGGGAATACACCGATAAAACGTGGTTTACCAAGACGATGTGTAAACCCAAGGCAGTAAACGTGGAATTGAATATTCAATTTTTCCCTGAGGTGCTACGCTGCAAATACTACCCGTGTGGCTTCTTCTAAACCTACTACTTTCAATTGTTCTAATTTTGTGTGAGAAATGACGCTTTTGCCTTCAAGTGTAACGTTTGTGTTCTTCAATACACGTTTTTGTAGGCTCCTATTTTCGGCAATAGCATCGGCGAGAATTTTGCACATGTCGGTACCAAGTTCACATTTGCTCAAATTTAAAATTTGAAGTGTTCTTGTAAGACGGAGACATTCAGACAATGTCTTGACACCAGGTCGATCAAGTTTGGCTCCACAGAGTTTCAAATGTTTGATAGTTGGACACAGTTTTAGACCCTGCAACACAGCAACGAATTCTGAACCAGCAAGTTGTGTTGATGAAATATCCAATTTCGATAACGACTTTGCATGTTGTAACTTATAACTGAGTTCACTTGCGCACATCATGTTCAGCTTGCAGCCAGTAAAATTCAAATCTTCAATGGTTGTCGGAAGATGCTGCAAAACGAAATAAACAATAGCAGCTACTTTAGCATTCAGGAAAGCAAATGACTTCGTCTTGGTCATATTGTCACATGCGTTTTGTAACGTTGCCCATGTGTCGGCAGTTACATGTTTAACTGATTTCTTGCAAACATCAACAAGAACAACGCTTTCTATTGAGGTAATCTCGGACATGAAAGCGTCCAAGAATCTCGCCATCAAGTCTAAGCTTGACCAGTGAATCTTTAAGCTTTGTAGGAAACCTGTTTTAGCAACACCTGCAGCCAGATTGGTATACACTGTAGCCTGAGAAGTGTATGATGGCTGCAGATATAATTCTAGTTCCGAAATCCTATTGCTGTCGTCTGCCATCACAAGAGGAAGAGCTTCTAGGTTTCTTGATGGAATCATGCCGTCTCTTTTGACTATTATTTTAACTGGTAATGACTGGGCAATTACTTCACGAACGTCTTCCCTAAAATCACATTCTGCGAGACTTTGAAGACTAACATTATAGTCCACTAATTTCCCACTTGGAGCAGTGGAGACACTTGAATCAGAATTAGCAGATCGAAAGGACCGTACATCATCTCCAAACACCTTTGTATTGCTTATGTTCCGAATGGCTAGATCAGTAAACAAACTCTTCAGCGTGGAAGTATCATAGTCATCACGGAAGATACCACACAGTAATGTGATCATTTGGGAATATCGAGAATATTTCATCATTTTATTATCTTTCAAAATGATAGACATTTCTTCCAATACAAAATCGCTCAAATGTCGTGCTGCTAGGAAATCTTGCATTAATGAACATGTAAATTTAAAATATGGACCACCAATTCGAAAGAAAGCTCCAAGGTGAAAAACCATTGAATTTGTTGTAGGACTTAAAATCTCATCCTCAAGGTAAGCACGTCTACCATCTTTCAATGTATCGAATGCGAAGTTGCTGAGCTGATTTATTGCACTGACGATATCTTCCGGAAACTCGAAACCAATGACGTCAATCTTGTGACGTTTGCAGTAATGGGTAGCCATGCAGAGGCCAAACATCTCAAACAAACCCGTAATAGAAGTAATATCGGTCAAATTGGCGTTTTTGTTCGTCTGGTAAATAGCAAACACTATAAAGCATATGATTGGTTGAGTTAGATATTTGTTCATTACCCATGATTCATCATCAATGATGTCGAAGAGTTTCTGGTGGTTGTCTGGGTGAGATTTGAAATGGTACAGATAAGTCTTCATACATCTAGTAATATTATGTGTACTATATCCCATATTAAAATATTTGGTATCAGCATTGAATGCCATGCTGTGTGCAACTTCAGGATTCGTTGCCACAATAACTGTGGCCTGAGAAAGACTTGTACCGCTCAGAATATCCGAAGCTCACGCATATCCGTTTTACCTTCGTAACTATCGATTAGTAATACTATTTCGTGAGAATGTTCTTCCATGATTGCCCAAAAGTCTTTGTATTTTATCTTGAAGTCCTCAGGAAAAAGCCTATGATAAACTTCAGTAGCGAAGTCTCCTTGTATGGTTGCTATGTCAACATGAATAAGTATATTGTAGTTATACTTAAAATAATTTGTCTGTGTTCCCCATAGGTACGTGATCATTGCACACAGCATAGATTTCCCACTTCCACCAGCTCCTTCTAAAACAATTCTCTTCCCTTTTCCATTCGTCGTTGGTGGTGGGAAGACATCACTCAAATGTATCTTTTTCCTGTTAAAAAAGGAGAATTAAACAATTAGTGTTTAATTACAATACATGTATAACACGACAAATAACTATCGCATATGAACAATTGCTTCAGATTATTTCTTTTCTTAAAAATGCCTTTATGTTCGGTTCGCCTTTGCCCCCAGTTGTTTGTTTTTTAAGAGTAGTGAGGTCCGGCACGACTTATTTATGTGAGTTGCATGGCCGATGTCTTATAAGAAACATAAACTGCTTACTCTTTGCGAACACTAGGGTTAATGTATAGTGGTTAGCGTGCTCGACTCGAGTCTGGTACATCGTATCAAACCAAAGACTTTCAATTTAGTATTTGCTGTTTCTCCGCTAAACATGCAGTTTAAAGAGTAAGAGCAAAGACTGAATAGCTCGAAATCAAGATCACGTGTCCGAGTGGAGCAACATGTCTATCCACGGACTGTTGTTTCAGTAAGCTAGGACTATAAAAATCCAACTAAGCGTGTTGGCCTAGTATAAAGTCGACATCATCATCATCTTATTGAAATTTAATTTTGTAAAATTGCTCATTTCAGACATGACAGATAGGTATGTAGGTAGCTAAAACATTTGCTGTGTTTGTATTATGTTAATACACACGTTGCTCATCCTTTTGGGTTTCTGTATTGATGTGTCTTTACGTTCTGAGTTCCGTGTTGTGATATCCGTTACAATTTCCGCATAGAAACGATGTTCGGATTGTCTTTACATCTAGTTGTTTGTTGGAGGGCTCTTGTCTTATTTACGTTATTTGTATTTGTTTGGGTATAGTGGTGTCCAACACATATAATCGTCATATAGCGTTGTGTTTTTGTTTTCTTTGTCTTCGTCTTGTGTACCCAATGTTGTCAGTTTCTCTAACGTTTATTTGACATGGTTCCTTACAAAAAAAAAATATGTAGAATATTACATTTTGATAGTTGTTTCTTTGCAATAATTGGTATTCGCGAGAAAAAAATGCAAATTAGAAACATGCGAAAAAAGTTAACCTCTTCAATTAAATACTGAATTCTCATCTTACTGATATATACATTTTGTACAATGTATATTGGAAAGATTCTAATATCTAATACTTGCCCGTTAGAATCCAAGATGTCTAATGGCGTAAATAAATCTCGTATGTTTACTGCTATTGTGTCTGACCATGAAAATGGGTGGCATTTGGCGAACATGGCTTTGTAAGTCTGATACAAGGAATCACGACATACTCCAACAACGTCTAAAAATAAAGCATATTAAATGAATGAATACATATTATGTTGATGTGGTAGATGGTGGATGCTTCAGATCATAGTGTATGGTATTTATCTATCTGAGGCCATAGTCGAACAACGTTATAAGTACATGTATTAATTATACCATTATACTACTAGTTGTCAATAGTACTATTATTCTTACTAGGCTGGAATTCATGCACTCATTCGCGTGTCCATTATGAGATAGAGTTAAACCAAATACGGTGTAATTTTCCATTACCGGTGGTATTTTTTTTCTGAAATTCGTAATTTTTTGTTAGATAAATCAGATTTGTTGTCTAAAAAATTATTTGAAACACCCATTGTATTTCTTAATCACATTTCACATTTTTACGTTGTTCTTCATAATAAAGTAGGTGTCGAATTCAATGTGCATCACGCGTTTCTGTAACAACCTTCACCAGGTACGCTCAAGGTCAACAGATTGGAAAGTCAAATAATTTTAAAATCTTTGGGAGTAAGAAAACCAAAGGGCCTAAACAGGTTAGACAAAACCAGTTAAGGTTACTTTTTATTAGGAGGATGAACCTGAGGGGGGAACCTTAGTTTTGATAATAATTACATTATTTAAGAACTGTAAATTTCAATAATAAATATATCCAATAAACCACGCCAGTTCAGAAACATTTACTACTGAAAGGATGATATTTTCGGGGACTAATTAAAATACAAGAAACAAGAGCAGTGTAACACAATCACAACGCAGAGTGTATGAAAAGGTCAAAATATTCTAAATATTTGTAGCACAAAACCACAAACGGAAAAAAAATTCATGCACAAGTATAGGGTGTATTTCATTTTGAATAGTTGTGTCTTCGTGCAGTGTTTGTTGTTATATTTGGTTCTTGTTGCTCAATCTTTGATTTTCAGTGTATTGTTTTGGAGATTGTTGTTTGTCCTTTTGGCCATTGTATTGTCTGTCTTTCTTCTTACGGCTTCTGATTACCCCTTTGATATCTTCTGATTACCCCTTTGGTATCTTCTGATTACCCCAAATGATTACCCCTTTGGTATCTTCTGATTACCCCTTTGGTATTCTGATTACCCCTTTGGTATCTTCTGATTACCCCTTTGGTATCTTCTGATTACCCCTTTGGTATCTTCTGATTACCCCTTTTGGTATCTTCAAACTTTTCTTTGATTAAGTTATACCTGATATACAATGCAGTTTTGTGGTACAATATAAATATAAAAATGACTTGAAGCTATAAACTGTTGACTGGCATGTATTGCTACCTAGCAACAAAGACGGTTATATGGCTTAAACACTCCAGTGCCATCTTGTAACTTTCGTCAGGTCTAGTGTATTGCTACCTAGCAACACATACATGTATATGGCTTGAACACTCCAATGCCATCTTGTAACTTTCTCCATTTCTAGTGTATTGCTACCTAGCAACATAGACAATGATTTGGCTTGAACACTCCAACGCCATCTTGTAACTAACGACAGATCTAGCGTATAGCTATTTATATTGAAGTAGACCATATGTCTATATATATTTCTCAGTCAGTGTTGGACAAAAAGGTAGTTATTGAATTCTAATTTGAAATCAATATGTATATCGAATATATATCAATAGTTCATTATACTACTTAATTGATAGACTTATTGGGACTCTCTGTATAAATATGAAAGACATTTAAAATACAATTACCGGTAGTTTCGGATTACTTAACATACTATTATTATATTGTATTGATCTATATATACGTAATAGCTTAGATGGGCATTAATTAAACACTGATACAACACAATGCAGTACTGACAGTATAATATGTAATTTAAATATTGTTCAATAGGCTAATAGTACATTATCATTAAACAGATTTTTAATGTGTTCCCGAGAGCGTTTTTTTTAATGGTGAGGTAATTAACGAATATCAAGATCAATTTGAATACGATATTGACTGTTGTAAAACAAATCCCAATGGAATCTGGAGATTTCAATGGGCAAGCTGCAGCTATAATCAAAAGTATTTGTTTTGCTTTACTTTTCAATAAGATACTGTGAAATCATTATTAATCGTGGGGGTTCTAATTTTCGTAGATTTCGTGATTTACTTAAACTACGAAAATTAAAATCTAACGAAATATAATTTTCCCATGGATTGTTTCCTGTAGTGTTTGAATCCACGAATTCAAGAACCCATGCATCAATGCATTTTGTAGAAACCACGAAAATTTGTGTCGACGAATAAAAGTACTTTCACAGTATTGTTATTATCTCCCGGTTGTATAGTGGATTGTTGGATTGGCACAAAATGGAAAAATTGCATTAAAGGCAATATTAAAGAAGATCATTCATACAAAGATTGTTTTCAAAAGTCTTAGTGGTTTTCGAGAAGAAGACTATTTTCAATTAAATACATGATTTTTGTTCAAATCAACGTCTTTGTATTGCCAACAAAAACAAAGAAAATACAACATATGTAGCAGTATCATGAAAATAAATTTCTTGTCCCAGGCAAGCTTGAGAATAAATATTCAAACGTCTCCTTACTTGACACAACACGCTCTCAAAATCAAATTGTCGCCCCTTGGTTCTATGTTTCTAATTATACTCCACATAATCTAATCATGATCCATGACTGCTCTATATGTTGACAGTAAGTAAGGGTAATAACAAAATTACAATTGACAGTTCCAGAACGAAATGTTGAATTATTTTGGGTGTTAGATCTAAATGCTCAAGTTGTTTCAGGAAGGCACCCAGAATCTACGTTCCTCCGTAGCTGTAATTTAGATGGCTGATCAATGAATTTAATTGGGGAACAGTCAGTCACTCATAATTGTCATGTACAGTCATAAAATCTTCGTATCTCCAATAGATAAGCTCTGTGCTCCATTAGTATATAAATCTTCTTATCTCCAATATATAAGCTCTGTGCTCCATTAGTATATAAATCTTCTTATCTCCAATATATAAGCTCTGTGCTCCATTAGTATATACATCTTCTTATCTCCAATAGATAAGTTCTGTGCTCCATTAGTATATACATCTTCTTATCTCCAATAGATAAGCTCTGTGCTCCATTAGTATATAAATCTTCGTATCTCCAATAGACAAGCTCTGTGCTCCGTTAGTAATCTTCTTATCTCCAATAGATAAGCTCTGTGCTCCATTAGTATATAAATCTTCGTATCTCCAATAGATAAGCTCTGTGCTCCATTAGTATATAAATCTTCGTATCTCCAATAGACAAGCTCTGTGCTCCGTTAGTAATCTTCTTATCTCCAATAGATAAGCTCTGTGCTCCATTGGTATATAAATATTCTTATCTCCAATAGACAAGCTCTGTGCTCCGTTAGTAATCTTCTTATCTCCAATAGATAAGCTCTGTGCTCCATTGGTATATAAATATTCTTATCTCCAATAGACAAGCTCTGTGCTCCGTTAGTAATCTTCTTATCTCCAATAGATAAGCTCTGTGCTCCATTAGTATATAAATATATAAAAAAAACCTATGAATATCGTTAACAAAAAACAGTTATTTAAGCGGAATATAAATTAAAATATTGCTTTACTTAAAACTACAATGAAGATTTATCTATTCAAATTTCTAGAATAATTTGAATCGCCTCATTACTTTAAACACAAGCGGAATAATATATCTTTCTATAGATAGAAGAATAAATTGTATTTTTTGCGTAGTAATTTTGTATGGTAAAGAAAGCAGACATCACATACATAGTAACTAACTAACATTTGAATTGCATTTAGGGAAGAAATTTACCAACGATCTTATTGATAAAAAAGATGATGTTCATGTAACATTCCTTTCATGAACCTCAATGCAATATATTTTACTTGCTTAAACAACAGTATGTACCACTTGTAACTTTCGTCAGGTCTAGTGTATTGCTACCTAGCAACACATACATTTATATGGCTTGAACACTCCAATGCCATCTTCTTCTGTTTTCGTTTTCCTTCCAATCTAGGAGCACTCTTTTTAATCACCACCAATTTTAATATGAATATGATTGTCCTCCACCAATTTATATGAATCGGGTATATGTACACAGGATTTATTTACAGAGTTATTTGCTGAACCCGCTCGGTCAGACGTAAATAATTAACTTTATAATGTCCTCCTGCTACTTGACTATTTACTTAATACTGTCCTTAATAGTCTACAGCGGTTAGATTCCTCAAATCATCATAGAATTCAGATACAACGCAAACGACCTATCCTATATATTGCACTTATAATAAAATGTAAAACTTTATTAATCTTAAAATCTAAAAAGCGGCTGTCTTTACAGTTTGTACCGGTTAAGTTCCTCTATTTAGAAAAAAAGAAAAAAACAATTGTAACGGAATTAACCTATCTCGTGAAGTGAACTTATTATAAAATCTAAAAGGTCAATTATCGATAGTCTGGTCTCGTACGTGTTGCATCACACGCGGTGACAGAAAGGAATAAAAAGTGAGAACTTATTATACAATCTAAAACTCAAGTACCGATAAATTGATTTCTTATAGTATAACAAACGGTGACAAAAATGCATAGAGATGTGGCGGATGTTACACAGAGACTGCCAGCCATACCAGTCTTTATTCAGCACACTTAAAGTTTAGTCTTCTTGTATGGATGGCATGACAAAGGTCCTTTGATGCTGTTCCAATTTCGTGTATTAGGTCATCATTCTTTGACAGCAGACCTGTGACCACCAGTTGTTGACAGTCAATGACTAGCTGGCATATAATGTCCTTTTTGTTGAAGTTTCTTTTCCAACTATCAAAGCCAATAGAAGTTATAACAGTTCCCTTGATTTTCACAAAGTATTCTTTCCTGACCTCATTATATACTGGACAGCTTGTGATAATGTGAGTCATGGTTTCTGTTTCCAGTCTGCAGATTGGGCAGGTCGGATCCACCTCGCCTGGTTGAACTTGCTCTTTAGTGTTTGTAACATGTATGTCCCTGTTAGCATTCTTGCCTTCGTAATGGCCTTTCTTACATCCCGGACTGAATTGTTGATCGAGTCCCAAACAATATGAGTTTTCCTCATCTCTAGCGATGTAGTGCTGAGCAGGCTCAAGGTTGATTTGCTCTGACAGTCCTATTGTAGCTTTGTAGTCCAGTAAGTGTTGATTGACTTTTTAACTATTCCTTTCCAGTCCAATTTTTTGAAGTGTTCACTCATTACTTCAATAAAAGATGGCAGTTCATACAAGTCTAGAATGTTAACTATTCTGACGAAGAAGCTAGTTGGTCTGCCCGCAGTATACTGTCTCCAGGCGATTTCTCTAATTGAAACGTTTTCACTCATCACTATTTGGTGGAACAGGCTCAGTTGTCTTTTGTGCAATTCGGCGGACATTGGTAATATTACCAACAACAGATAAACTGCGGAATTTGCTGTTCTGATTGGTAGAGACTGTAGACGTTTTAGTGTACTTAGATGGATGCTGCAGAGAGTTGCCATATCCTTATTTTGTAGATTTAGTGTTTCAAGGCCATATAGCAATTCTTGTTTCTGATTGGCCGATTTTTAAAAATCTTCTCTGAGGAAACCGCTTGGCCAAATGAACCGAAACTTGGTAGGAATCATCTATGGAAGGTCCTCTATGAAGATTGCTCATTTCGTCCCGATCGTTTAACAAACATGGCTACAACCGAAACTTGATAGGAAACATCTATGGAATGTCCTCTATGAAGATTCCTCATTTCGTCCAACTAACTTGTTAAAGCATGCTAATAATAGGAGAAAAAGGATCATGTATCTTCTATTCTCTATTTTAGCTCACCTGGCTAGTATTTTTTTTTGCCTTCTATACTGATTCAGTTTCACTGGAAATGGTTAGATTTCCTGAAGAAATGAAAGTGAATATAATATGACATAAATACATAAATTCCCTACTTTACAAAATGATTTCCGCCAATAATTATTGACAGGTACAATTATTTTGTCATCATTCCGTCACCATTGACACGTTCTTATCGTTAAGTCTACTTTTCGTCATTTATTGTGTTAAGAAATCTAATTATAAACAAATTAAGACACAATTTTTAAATTGAAGAAAACAATTTGTTTTCCATAAATCTTTTGATGTCTTGTTTAGGATGTTTTTATTTATAATTGATCTTGTTGGGTATTTAATATCATGTCGGTACCTATCCCACCACTCTGTTCTATCCATTGTGCTTACAATGACGAAAATTGGATTTGGTTGATATTTTGTTTTGTTTTTGTTTTTGTAATGAGGTCTGAAAATAAATAAATTATTCCAGATTAAATTGTATCAAATAATTCTATGGAAACTGCTTTCATTCAAAATGTATACCTTTTTCATTCTTTTTTATAATGAATTTAATGTTGTGAAATCTTGTAGAAGCAACTGTTTCTGGTAGTGAAGTCGAGATTTAAAACAGATTTGGTTTATTGTGCTTAACACCACTTTCAACAATATTTCAGTTGCTTCATGGAGTCAGCTTTATTGGTGGAGGAAACTGGAGTACCCAGAGAAAACCATAGGCCTTCCACAAATCACTAACAAACTTGATCACATAATGTTGCATCGAGTGTACCTCGCCATAAGTTTGATTCAAACTCACAACGTTAGTGGTGATAGGCACTGATTGCATGGGTAGTTGATCTTGTTGGGTATTTAATATCATGTCGGTACCTATCCCACCACTCTGTTCTATCCATTGTGCTTACAATGACGAAAATTGGGTTTGGTTTATTTTTTGTTTTGTTTTTGTTTTTGTAATGAGGTCTGAAAATTAATAAATTATTCCAGATTAAATTGTATCAAATAATTCTATGGAAACTGCTTTCATTCAAAATGTATACCTTTTGCAATTATTATTATTATTTTTTTCATTTTTTTTCATTTTGTATAATGAATTTAATGTTGTGAAATCTTGTAGAAGCAACTGTTTCTGGTAGTGAAGTCGAGATTTAAAACAGATTTGGTTGATTGTGTTTAACATCACTTTCAACAATATTTCAGTTGCTTCATGCAGTCAGTTTTATTGGTGGAGGAAAGTGGAGTACCCAGAGAAAACCATAGGCCTGCCACAAGTAACTAATAAACTTGATCACATAATGTTGCATCGCCATAAGTTTGATTCAAACTCACAACGTTAGTGGTGATAGGCACTGATTGCATGGGTAGTTGTATATCCAAATACCATATGATAATGACCACAATGGCCCAATCAAAATATGTAATCATTCCAAAGTTAGATAGGAAACTGGTTTCATTCAAAATTTATATTGCATTTTTTTTTTCATTTTCATTTTCAATTTGCACAGTCGATATTTTTCCTATTTATAGCCTCGAACTTCATAATTATGCTAACCACATTCCGTAAAGAACCTACTTTGAACAAGCCGTAGCATAGTAAGTCATGTAAATGTTTTAATTGGTAAGAGGTAGACTTTTGACTCTCTGTGAAAGTTAAACACAGGTATATGGACAGGAAATATTTATTAGTGCTTTTGAATTAATTGCCGTTTTCAAACATTGTTCAGGACATGTTAATGTTACTCTTTGAAAAAAATACCACACTGTCGGAACAGGTCCAAAAAAATACCACACTGTCGGAACAGGTCCAAAAAAATACCACACTGTCGGAACAGGTCCAAAAAAATACCACACTGTCGGAACAAGTCCAAAAAAATACCACACTGTCGGAACAGGTCCAAAAAATACCACACTGTCGGAACAGGTCTCAAAAAAATACCACACTGTCGGAACAGGTCCAAAAAAAATACCACACTGTCGGAACAGGTCCCAAAAAATACCACACTGTCGGAACAGGTCCAAAAAGAATACCACACTGTCGGAACAGGTCGACAAAAATACCACACTGTCGGAACAGGTCCACAAAATAATAATACCACACTGTCGGAACAGGTCCCAAAAATACCACACTGTCGGAACAGATCCAAAAAAACCACACTGTCGGAACAGGTCCAAAGTCCAATAGAAAAATTGTAGAAAGAGGGAAAATCGATAACCCTAACACGCAAATACATGATCATTCCCTTTCCTAGCTTGGTACAGACACTCCAATAAAAAGTGGCGGAGTTAATCTAGTTTACAAAGATCTTATTTTACATCTTTGTTTTTATGAGGACTTTCTCGATTGCCTTTAAGATTGAGTGTCACACTACTAATCTTATTGCATCTTTACAAAATAATTTGCACAAAAGCAGTAGCACCGGTAGTTAAGATCTGGGGATGACATAGTCAGCAGCAGGAGATAGTTTGGACCCCATTGGCCAGTTTAGCACCACATGTCCACATGGTCGTTTAAACAGCATTATAGGTCCCCGGACAAGCAGTGCACTGGTGCCAATACCCACACAAACACTCACAGGAATACAGTAAGTTTAACATATATTTATTACATTGATACTTCCAATAAAATCAGAGTTTAGACATTATATACATGCTGTATATAACATACATAGATTATCATGGGACCCCTATGCTCGTGGACCGGGTAACTGCCCGGCGTGCCAATGCGATAAAACGATACTGCATGTCCAAAGGCGTAATATACATCTCCTTCTGTCATCCTTTATGGGTTTTTTTCCGCTTGCAGTTTGTGTGTTGTGGTTGGTTTTATATTAAATTTAATATTCGCTAAATATATGCTAATGTATTTAACATTTTCAAATTTGAACTCAATCCGTTGGATAATAAAAAAATATATAAGCCTTTATGTACTTTTCAGGACATTTTCAGGACATTTCAGGTCAACCAAACTTAAAAAGTAAACCAGATTAAGAAAGTACAGTATTTTAGCTTTTTCAATGTAATTGATTTGTCTGAAAAATTTCAAAAGATGCTTTTTTTTAAAATAGTTTGAAATTGAAGTATTAAAAATTAATTATTTGATGCAAATATTAAGCTTGCTTGCCCATATAAAAAGTATTTAATCCAGTGAATTTGGTGTTTTTGCTTTTATCAATACAATTTATTAGACCGACATATTTTTGTAAAACAATTAATGAGCAACATTATTGCATGACCGAGCAGATGTCACGGTAGGATATATTCTAACTGGTTTGAACACATAATGTGAATGTACTTCCGGGTACACAGTTCTAATCATATTTATTGACTCTAGGCTAATTTACTATCAGATGACCTATTGGAAGCACAAAAAGTATTATATACTGGTAAGATAATTTAACTTTTATAAGAAAACACTAGAAATACTAACGATAGCAAATATCCACAGGCACTCGGGTACACTTTGTGATTTTTGTTATTTTCATTAAAATAAAATATTTTCCCTTTTAGTGCCTCTATTTTAACCTTCTCTACGCAGAATCACCTAATTTTGAAGTATTTTACAAATTTTGATACAACCCATTTTTTCTATACTATAATATCAACAAGGCCGACAACTCGCCGCCATTTTTTTTGTTACTGTACATCGTGAAATTTCACCTAGTAGATTTCACCTAGTAGATTTCTCCGTGGAAAGTCACTTTCTCGCTGTAACAGCCGCGGTCGTCATTTTCTAGTATATTGTTCCGTTTATTCAACACGTTAGAAGTCAATCGGATCACAATTTATTATTAAATAGTCACAATTAAATGAATTTTGCACTGTTCAGTTGTGTTTTCAAATTTGCAGTCCCGGAAGTATAGTATTTTTTTCCGAACTTTCTTCAAAGGGATGTAAGACTTTTCCGGATTACCTCGGATTCTATCCCTGATACATACGAAGAAATCAAGGGCATCACAAAATGATCAGAAAAGGCGCAAGATATAAACTGAGGGAAAGAATTTGCTCCAATAAAATGGAAAGTTTGAAGAAAAAAGGAGGAAATCAACATCACCAAAGAAATTCCTGCAATACTGTTTTTGTCCAATTTAAAGCAATTATTCATGTCAAATTGTTGTGATTTTATTTCAGTTCTTCTACAAAAACTTAAAAACCACTGTATAAATTCCTTTGAAAATGTATTTCAATAATGACCCTGTTAAAATTGATCATAAAGTTCAAAATGTGACCCAGTGTGACATTATCTGCTGTTTCATTCATAACGAAAAAGTTTTTTAAAAATCACAAAGTGTACCCAAGTGCCTGTGCAAATATCGGTTTGTTTTGGAACAAATTAGTATGTTACATCAGTCTGAAAATAATCTTCTTACAAACTGACTTCGGTCGATAACAATACTTTTTTGATATCCTTGAAGTCATATGTAATAAGAATTAATACAACAAATGGGTAAATGTTTTTACAAACCTGATTCGGTATACGTAGTTAATCAAAGTTTGAATGAATGATCATTGAATGGACATTTTTAATAAAGTAGATAAAGAATCCACGATAGTCATAGCCACAGGAAATTATTTTACAAAGAAAGGAGAAGGGGTAAATTGTAGTACTGATTAAACCTAAACTGTCGATTTTGTATTATTGAAAACTCAAGATGACCATCACTAGATCAAAGCTGCTCAAGTTCAAACTTTACATTAGTGGTCACTACCACAGTGTTTGGGGTCATTTAGCAAATGTTTTAGTACATTTGCTTTCTGAAAACATTCAATCTTTTGAAAGTTAACTTGACATGAATGAACAATGGTGATTCTCTTCTGTCAACGAGAAATTCGATATGACTAACTTAACATAACATAGTATAACAACACCGCAGTACAGCCCCAGATACTCCGGTTTACTTCACTAATAAAACTGACCGCCACGATATGACTGAAATATTATTAGATATCACCAATGTCATATTTGATAATTTGCTCTGGTTTATCAAACACTTACTTTGTTTCTGATAAAACAATTGGAGTTCTTCATTTCGTATATATGCGTATATGTGTTTTAACTATAGTTTTGTATTATAGGAAACCAAATCAAATTTGATGTTTGTCGCTCTTTCTTTTTATTTTTTGCCTGCCGATTCATTAATATGGAATGACATTCGGATGAGGTCAGAGTTCACAGTTCAAACGACCAATCATATGAAAATATTGATGTATTGAACAGTATAGAAGAAAAAGAAATAGAGGTTCTTAAGAAATGTTTCATAACGAGACCCGATACTCGGATGTTGTTTGATGTTAGTAGATTGGCAGGTAGAAAATTATGAAGATCCAACAATATAATTTTATGTTGCCAGTTTCTCTGGATTGTGCATTGTTGATTGTTTGATTGACCCCTCGATATTCTCATAAAGTTTCTTTAATTATATTGGTATGAAATTCAGAAATTTCATAAATATAAATATTTAATTGCTAATTTTCAGATATCAATGGCGGCCCTTTTGCCGAGGTTTAAGCCACAATGTATTAGACAGCTGAGTAAATACAAACTTCCTCTTCCCACAACTCCTCATCTGGTTTTAAGCAGTGAAGATATCAAAGATTGCGCAATTTTTATAATTGGGGACGTCCATGGATGTCTCGATGAACTGGAAGAACTCCTCCAAGCAGCAAAGATGGAGGTTAATGGTAAAAATATTCTGCCAATATTTGTTGGTGATTTAGCAAATAGAGGACCCCATAACAGTGCCACAATTAGGAAAATCCGGGGTTTGCATGCTTATGCTGTCAGAGGTAACCATGACGAGGCTGTTGTAAAACATTGTCTGAATCGACAGGAAGATCCGGACTACGTTATTCCAAATAAGTTCAAATGGATTACAGAACTAGAAGCAGACGACATAGAATACTTGCGCGAGCTGCCATATACTATTTCAATTCCGTCAAAAAAGGCTTTAATTGTTCATGCTGGCATTGTTCCCGGTGTTCCGTTGGATGAACAAAAGTTGACAAATTTGATCAACATGAGAAATCTAGACATAGAAGATGGTAAATATGTTGCATGTGTACGCACTTTTCGAGGCGAGGCTTGGGCCTCTCTCTGGCCAGGCCCGGATCATGTATATTTTGGACATAATGCTAGTAGAAGACTTCAACAATGTCATAATGCTACAGGGTTAGATACCGGATGTTTATATGGCGATTCACTGTCTGGAATTTTAATTGACAGCAAGAAAATTATTCAGGTAAAAGCGAAAAAAACTTATCGACAGCCTTAAAGCACTTTTTGTTTGCGATACGTATATACTGTGAAACCTGTCTAACCCGAATCCTGAATAAACCGGAATCATAAAGGGTCAGGGTTTTGGTGTTTAACATCACTTTCAACAGCATTTCAGCTATATCGTGGCGATCAGCTTTATTGAGGCAGTAAACTGGAGTACCCGGAAAAAACCCCACCGACCTGTCACAAGTCACTGACAAACTTTTTTACATCGAGTACACCTCGCCATGAACGGGGTTCGAACTACAACATTAGTGGTGAGATAGGCACTGATTGAATAGGTAGTTATAAGTCAAACTACCATATGATCACAACCACGATGCAGCCCTACCCCCGTAATCATGTATCAACCGAACATTAAATAAAGTCCCTATATAGAAAAATATTTGTTAATACCGATCATCTGTCTATTTCATCACCTGTCTATTCCGAACAAAAATGTTGGTCCCAAGAGGGTTCAGTTTAGACAGGTTTCACTGTGTAAATATCAATGGCACACATTTTCTGGATATTGGTTATTCTTAATATATTGTTAAACATATAATATTGACGGTTTGTTAATTAAAAATAAAATTTCACAAAATTGCAAAGGGATTATTTTTGGTGTGTAATATTTTTTTTTAACAAGATAGTCACATTTTCATATTATGTAGCTATTGGTATACATTTTACTAATCCTTTTTTATATGGTATATATTGTCTATTTGATATGAGGTTTATTATTTTTGGGATATACAAATAATTGTATGTGATCTAGCATTATTTGTAAACGAGTTGTCTTTCTTAGTACTGACAATTATATATGGAATTGTTTTTCTTATACATTACAAGATGTTAAATCTTAAAAATGGGTTAAAATGAGAAGAAATGGTATTGTATGGGTTGATAAATACATCGGCTGCAAACAATGATTTATATGTTGTTATTTTGATTTAAATTAATCTTTATTCCATATGAAAAGATGACACGGTTTCATTGAAAGACCGCACCGGTGGTGTAATGATTTGCGTGCTCGCGTCGAGTGTGGTAGATCGTGGGTTCGAGCACCGATCGGATCAGACCAAAGACTATAAAATTGGTATTTGTTGCTACTGCGCTAAGCACGCAGAATTAATGAGAAAGAGCAAAGACGGGTTCGCTCGGAATCAGGACAATGTGTCCGAGTGTGGCGACATGTTTATCCGCGGACTGTTGTTTCAGTGAGCTAGCACTATACAAATCCAACTAAGCGTGTTGTTCTAGTACAAAGCAAATCTCACCATAATCTCATTGAAGATTAACTAGTTATCGCCATGATATAGCTGAAAAATTGCTTGAGTTGGTGTTAAAGTCAGATTTGTACAAGCTAATGTTTTAACAGCTGAATTTCTTTGGTATATCAATGTAGCATATCAACAGCAGTGAATGTGACTAGTGGGGCAGGTAATGCACACCCTTCCAGAGCACCTGGATTCACACCCGGTTTTTGGTGGGGTTCCTGTTGCTCAGTCGTGTATCTTCTGTGTTGCATGCATCTTACGTATAGTTTTGTTTCCTCTATCATCAACCAGACCTTTATCAGACCTGCCTATTTGTGGTAACACAACGGTGTCTTATAAGAAACGTGAACTGCCTAACCTTCGCGAGAACCTGGGGTTACCCACTTTGTTTTATGTGAGCCATATGGCGCATCTTTTTAGTTTCTGTGTTGTGGTTTTTGTTTTGTTGTCTTCATTATGTTTCTCTTGCGCAACATTGTCTGTGAATCCAGATTTTTTGATTGCACCTCTGATTGGTTAAAGTTTATTTTCTGTTATTTGGCATACACTTTTCTCTGTTGTTTACCATCTCTTTTAAATTTCCAGGTAACAGTATTATCATCGCCGTTAAGTAAGAACTAGAGGCAAGCTTACAAATATCACAATTATGATCTGGTCGACGGCATTGTTCAATTCCTAGCGCATGGCAAGGTGTACTCGAAAAAACCTAATGTGTTAACGTTTGTCCAGTGCTTTTCGGCAGGTCGGTGAGTTTTCCGTTTCCTCGTCCAATAAAATTAACCACCATAATAGGGGATTATTGGTAAGGTTATGGTGTTTGTGCCACTTTCAACAATATTTCAGTTATAAAGTAACTGTCAATCGTTATCACATAATGTTGTATCGAGTACACCTCGCCTGAGAGGTATTCGAATTCACAACTTCGCTGGTGATAGGCACTGATCGCATAGGTAGTTGTAAATCCAACTACCATACGATCACGACCACGACGGCCACACCACAATAACATAACTGATATATTATTGGAAGTGGCGTTAAGCATCTTGATCCCTAATCAACATAATAAATGCTAAATGTGTGTTGGATCTGTTTTGTATGCTGCTATCAAATAACATCTAGCAACATCTCATATCGGATCAGGCGAGAACAACAACATTTAATAAGACCAACTAGCGACGAGCCTACAACGCATTTAGTTTAAGAACAACGAATTCAGTAGGTCGTGGATACTTATAAAACTAGTATTTGCTCCTCCGCTACAACAGACAGCATTAAGCAATAAGAGCAAAGGCTTGTTGTCTCGGAATCAGCATACGAGTGGAGCTACATATTTATTGTTTCAGTGAGCTAGCACTATAAAGTACAGCCTAAACGTGTTGGTCTAGCACAAAGCGGACATCACCACCACCACCACCACCACCACCACCATCATCATTGTCGTCGTCGTCGCATTGAAATATAACTTGTTCTCTCCATGATTTATCTCTAAAATTGTTAATTTTGGCCTTAAATAACAGTCAGACTCAGTCACTCATAATTGTCATGTACAGTCATAAAATCTTCGTATCTCCAATAGATAAGCTCTGTGCTCCATTAGTATATACATCTTCTTATCTCCAATAGATAAGCTCTGTGCTCCATTAGTATATAAATCTTCTTATCTCCAACAGATAAGCTCTGTGCTCCATTAGTATATAAATCTTCTTATCTCCAATAGACAAGCTCTGTGCTCCGTTAGTAATCTTCTTATCTCCAATAGATAAGCTCTGTGCTCCATTAGTATATACTATGGTTCTGCTATAATTCATGGTATCCCACTTTTCGTGGATTTCATGGCTCATATAAAGCCACGAATTTAGATTTCAACGAATATTTGTCATACACTGACTACGATGTCGTACAAAGAATTTTGGGTATCTCATAATTCATTACATATAAACATAAGAGGTCGTGATCGTATGGTAGTTGGATTTACAAATATGCAATCAGTGCATATCACCACTAAAGTTGTGAGTTCGAAACCCGTTCATGGCGATTTGTACTCGATACAATATTATGTGATAAAGTTTGTCAGTGAAATATTGTTGAAAGTGGCGTTAAACACCATAACCCTAACCGTAACACAGACACTTTACCTTTAAATGTTATTTCTACGAATTAACGTATCCACGAAAATGCAATGTTTGCTCATACCACGAAAATTGGTATTCACGAATCTATTTGAATTCATAATAGTTCATTGTATTGTTAAAACATTGAAAAAAAATATTTAAAAAAAACATAACCATGCTAAAATAAAATTTTATTCAACTACAATGTTTTGCTTTCAATAAATGCTTGTATTTTGAACAAATGCAGTTTTTGTAATCTAAAATAATAAAATAAAAAAAAAATATATATATCACAGCTATAACAATATGTGGACGGATGTTTTATCTAAACCTATAACAAAAATACTGTGTTTAAAAACATACCCTACCGATGAGTGTCACATTCAAAAGACCATTTGAGGCCTTTAATTCTTATGAAGCATGTTAAAAGCACGCTTACAACTTATATGCACAAGACGTGACAGATAAGTAAGCCCTTTAAATTTGTTTTTATTCTTTCCTCTCATTCAAGGATAAAACAGAATGCCGAAGTCAGCAAGATTCAATCTCGTCCAGAGATAACAATAATTCTGATAGAGATTGCATAGATTTTCTATTAATGGGACGAAGTAGATAAAAATGAACTCTATGAAATGTTTTGTTTCTCTAAGAAAATTTAGACTACATGAATAGATACGAAGTTCTCATAAGTATTATAACTTATCACATAGAGATAAACATTTTTTTTGGCATAATATTTTTTTTTTATATAATATACATTGTATGCATATTTGTTTACATATATAGCTATGTATCTAATTGTGAAGCATGTACTTTTGAGTGCTATCGTAATTTGCTTATAATGATCTGGGCGTTTTGGAAAAAAAACCCTATGAATATCGTTAACAAAAAACAGTTATTTAAGCGGAATATAAATTAAAATATTGTTTTACTTAAAACTACAATGAAGATTTATCTATTAAAATTTCTAGAATAATTTGAATCGCCTCATTACTTTAAGCACAAGCGGAATAATATATCTTTCTATAGATAGAAGAATAAATAGTATTTTTTGCGTAGTAATTTTGTATGGCAAAGGAGGCATACATCACATAAATAGTAACTAACTAAAATTTGAAATGCATTTAGGGAAGAAATTTACCAACGATCTTATTGATAAAAAAGATGATGTTCATGTAACATTCCTTTCATGAACCTCAATGCAATATATTTTACTTGCTTAAACAACAGTATGTACCACATGTGATTTTAAGAAAGTTGACATTCGGGGAATACACCGATAAAACGTTGTTTACCAAGACGATGTGTAAACCCAAGGCAGTTAACGTGGAATTGAATATTCAATTTTTCCCTGAGGTGCTACGCTGCAAATACTACCCGTGTGGCTTCTTCTAAACCTACTACTTTCAATTGTTCTAATTTTGTGTGAGAAATGACGCTTTTGCCTTCAAGTGTAACGTTTGTGTTCTTCAATACAAGTTTTTGTAGGCTCCTATTTTCGGCAATAGCATCGGCGAGAATTTTGCACATGTCGGTACCAAGTTCACATTTGCTCAAATCTAAAATTTGAAGTGTTCTTGTAAGACGAAGACATTCAGACAATGTCTTGACACCAGGTCGATCAAGTTTGGCTCCACAGAGTTTCAAATGTTTGATAGTTGGACACAGTTTTAGACCCTGCAACACAGCAACGAATTCTGAACCAGCAAGTTGTGTTGATGAAATATCCAATTTCGATAACGACTTTGCATGTTGTAACTTATAACTGAGTTCACTTGCGCACATCATGTTGAGCTTGCAGCCAGTAAAATTCAAATCTTCAATGGTTGTCGGAAGATGCTGCAAAACGAAATAAACAATAGCAGCTACTTTAGCATTCAGGAAAGCAAATGACTTCGTCTTGGTCATATTGTCACATGCGTTTTGTAACGTTGCCCATGTGTCGGCAGTTACATGTTTAACTGATTTCTTGCAAACATCAACAAGAACAACGCTTTCTATTGAGGTAATCTCGGACATAAAAGCGTCCAAGAATCTCGCCATCAAGTCTAAACTTGACCAGTGAATCTTTAAGCTTTGTATGAAACCTGTTTTACCAACACCTGCAGCCAGATTGGTATACACTGTAGCCTGAGAAGTGTATGATGGCTGCAGATATAATTCTAGTTCCGAAATCCTATTGCTGTCGTCTGCCATCACAAAAGGAAGAGCTTCTAGGGTTCTTGATGGAATCATGCCGTCTCTTTTGACTATTATTTTAACTGGTAATGACTGGGCAACTACCTCACGAACGTCTTCCCTAAAATCACATTCTGCGAGACTTTGAAGACTAACATTATAGTCCACTAATTTCCCACTTGGAGCAGTGGAGACACTTGAATCAGAATTAGCAGATCGAAAGGACCGTACATCATCTCCAAACACCTTTGTATTGCTTATGTTCCGAATGGCTAGATCAGTAAACAAACTCTTCAGCGTGGAAGTATCATAGTCATCACGGAAGATACCACACAGTAATGTGATCATTTGGGAATATCGAGAATATTTCATCATTTTATTATCTTTCAAAATGATAGACATTTCTTCCAATACAAAATCGCTCAAATGTCGTGCTGCTAGGAAATCTTGCATTAATGAACATGTAAATTTAAAATATGGACCACCAATTCGAAAGAAAGCTCCAAGGTGAAAAACCATTGAATTTGTTGTAGGACTTAAAATCTCATCCTCAAGGTAAGCACGTCTACCATCTTTCAATGTATCGAACGCGAAGTTGCTGAGCTGATTTATTGCACTGACGATATCTTCCGGAAACTCGAAACCAATGACGTCAATCTTGTGACGTTTGCAGTAATGGGTAGCCATGCAGAGGCCAAACATCTCAAACAAACCCGTAATAGAAGTAATATCGGTCAAATTGGCGTTTTTGTTCGTCTGGTAAATAGCAAACACTATAAAGCATATGATTGGTTGAGTTAGATATTTGTTCATTACCCATGATTCATCATCAATGATGTCGAAGAGTTTCTGGTGGTTGTCTGGGTGAGATTTGAAATGGTACAGATAAGTCTTCATACATCTAGTAATATTATGTGTACTATATCCCATATTAAAATATTTTGTATCAGCATTGAATGCCATGCTGTGTGCAACTTCAGGATTCGTTGCCACAATAACTGTGGCCTGAGAAAGACTTGTACCGCTCAGAATATCCTGAAGCTCACGCATTTCCGTTTTACCTTCGTAACTATCGATTAGTAATACTATTTCGTGAGAATGTTCTTCCATCATTGCCCAAAAGTCTTTGTATTTTATCTTGAAGTCCTCAGGAAAAAGCCTATGATAAACTTCAGTAGCGAAGTCTCCTTGTATGGTTGCTATGTCAACATGAATAAGTATATTGTAGTTATACTTAAAATAATTTGTCTGTGTTCCCCATAGGTACGTGATCATTGCACACAGCATAGATTTCCCACTTCCGCCAGCTCCTTCTAAAACAATTCTCTTCCCTTTTCCATTCGTCGTTGGTGGTGGGAAGACATCGCTCAAATGTATCTTTTTCCTGTTTAAAAAGGAAAATTAAACAATTAGTGTTTAATTACAATACATGTATAACACGACAAATAACTATCGCATATGAACAATTGTTTCAGATTATTTCTTTTCTTAAAAATGCCTTTATGTTCAGTTCGTCTTTGCCCCCAGTTGTTTGTTTTTTAAGAGCAGTGAGGTCCGGCACGACTTATTTATGTGAGTTGCATGGCCGATGTCTTATAAGAAACATAAACTGCTTACTCTTTGCGAACACTAGGGTTAATGTATAGTGGTTAGCGTGCTCGACTCGAGTCTGGTACATCGTATCAAACCAAAGACTTTCAATTTAGTATTTGCTGTTTCTCCGCTAAACATGCAGTTTAAAGAGTAAGAGCAAAGACTGAATAGCTCGAAATCAAGATCACGTGTCCGAGTGGAGCAACATGTCAATCCACGGACTGTTGTTTCAGTAAGCTAGCACTATAAAAATCCAACTAAGCGTGTTGGCCTAGTATAAAGTCGACATCACCATCATCTTATTGAAATTTAATTTTGTAAAATTGCTCATTTCAGACATGACAGATAGGTATGTAGGTAGCTAAAACATTTGCTGTGTTTGTATTCTGTTAATACACACGTTGCTCATCCTTTTGGGTTTCTGTATTGATGTGTCTTTATGTTGTGATATCCGTTACAATTTCCGCTTAGAAACGATGTTCGGATTGTCTTTACCTCTAGTTGTTTGTGGGAGGGCTCTTGTCTTATTTACGATATTTGTATTTGTTTGGGTATAGTGGTGTCCAACACATATAATCGTCATATAGCGTTGTGTTTTTGTTTTCTTTGTCTTCGTCTTGTGTACCCAATGTTGTCAGTTTCTCTAACGTTTATTTGACATGGTTCCTTACAAAAAAAAAATATGTAGAATATTACATTTTGATAGTTGTTTCTTTGCAATAATTGGTATTCGCGAGAAAAAAATGCAAATTAGACACATGCGAAAAAAGTTAACCTCTTCAATTAAATACTGAATTCTCATCTTACTGATATATACATTTTGTACAATGTATATTGTAAAGATTCTAATATCTAATACTTGCCCGTTAGAATCCAAGATGTTTAATGGCGTAAATAAATCTCGTATGTTTACTGCTATTGTGTCTGACCATGAAAATGGGTGGCATTTGGCGAACATGGCTTTGTAAGTCTGATACAAGGAATCACGACATACTCCAACAACGTCTAAAAATAAAGCAATTAAATGAATGAATACATATTATGTTGATGTGGTAGATGGTGGATGCTTCAGATCATAGTGTATGGTATTTATCTATCTGAGGCCATAGTCGAACAACGTTATAAGTACATGTATTAATTATACCATTATACTACTAGTTGTCAATAGCACTATTATTCTTACTAGGCTGGAATTCATGCACTCATTCGCGTGTCCATTATGAGATAGAGTTAAACCAAATACGGTGTAATTTTCCATTACCGGGTTATTTTTTTTCTCAAATTCGTAATTTTTTGTTAGATAAATCAGATTTGTTGTCTAAAAAATTATTTGAAACACCCATTGTATTTCTTAATCACATTTCACATTTTTACGTTGTTCTTCATAATAAAGTAGGTGTCAAATTCAATGTGCATCACGCGTTTCTGTAACAACCTTCACCAGGTACGCTCAAGGTCAACAGATTGGAAAGTCAAATAATTTTAAAATCTTTGGGAGTAAGAAAATCAAAGGGCCTAAACAGGTTAGACAAAACCAGTTAAGGTTACTTTTTATTAGGAGGATGAACCTGAGGGGGGGGGGGGGGGGGGGGGGGGGGGGGGGGGAACCTTTGATAATAATTACATTATTTAAGAACTGTAAATTTCAATAATAAATATATCCAATAAAACACGCCAGTTCAGAAACATTCACTACTGAAAGGATGATATTTTCGGGGACTAATTAAAATACAAGAAACAAGAGCAGTGTAACACAATCACAACGCAGAGTGTATGAAAAGGTCAAAATATTCTAAATATTTGTAGCACAAAACCACAAACGGAAAAAAAATTCATGCACAAGTATAGGGTGTATTTCATTTTGAATAGTTGTGTCTTCGTGCAGTGTTTGTTGTTATATTTGGTTCTTGTTGCTCAATCTTTGATTTTCAGTGCATTGTTTTGGAGATTGTTGTTTGTCCTTTTGGCCATTGTCTTTCTTCTTACGGCTTTTGATTACCCCTTTGATATCTTCTGATTACCCCTTTCGTATCTTCTGATTACCCCTTTGGTATCTTCTGATTACCCCTTTGGTATTCTGATTACCTCTTTGGTATCTTCTGATTACCCCTTTGGTATCTTCTGATTACCCCTTTTGGTATCTTCAAACTTTTCTTTGATTAAGTTATACCTGATATACAATGCAGTTTTGTGGTACAATATAATATAAATATAAAAATGACTTGAAGCTATAAACTGTTGACTGGCATGTATTGCTACCTAGCAACAAAGACGGTTATATGGCTTAAACACTCCAGTGCCATCTTGTAACTTTCGTCAGGTCTAGTGTATTGCTACCTAGCAACACATACATGTATATGGCTTGAACACTCCAATGCCATCTTGTAACTTTCTCCATTTCTAGTGTATTGCTACCTAGCAACATAGACAATGATTTGGCCTGAACACTCCAACGCCATCTTGTAACTAACGACAGATCTAGCGTATAACTATTTATATTGAAGTAGACCATATGTTTATATATATTTCTCAGCCAGTGTTGGACAAAAAGGTAGTTATTGAATTCTAATTTGAAATCAATATGTATATCGAATATATATCAATAGTTCATTATACTACTTAATTGATAGACTTATTGGGACTCTCTGTATAAATATGAAAGACATTTAAAATACAATTACCGGTAGTTTCGGATTACTTAACACACTATTATTATATTGTATTGATCTATATATACGTAATAACTTAGATGGGTGTTAATTAAACACTGATACAACACAATGCAGTACTGACAGTATAATATGTAATTTAAATATTGTTCAATAGGCTAATAGTACATTATCATTAAACAGATTTTTAATGTGTTCCCGAGAGCGTTTTTTTAATGGTGAGGTAATTAACGAATATCAAGAACAATTTGAATACGATATTGACTGTTGTAAAACAAATCCCAATGGAATCTGGAGATTTCAATGGGCAAGCTGCAGTTATAACCAAAAGTATTTGTTTTGTTTTACTTTTCAATAAGATACTGTGAAATCATTATTAATCGTGGGGGTTCTAATTTTCGTAGATTTCGTGATTTACTTAAACTACGAAAATTAAAATCTAACGAAATATAATTTTCCCATGGATTGTTGCCTGTAGTGTTTGAATCCACGAATTCAAGAATCCATGCATCAATGCATTTTGTAGAAACCACGAAAATTTGTGTCGACGAATAAAAGTACTTTCACAGTATTGTTATTATCTCCCGGTTGTATAGTGGATTGTTGGATTGGCACAAAATGGAAAAATTGCATTAAAGGCAATATTAAAGAAGATCATTCATACAAAGATTGTTTTCAAAAGTCTTAGTGGTTTTCGAGAAGAAGACTATTTTCAATTAAATACATGATTTTTGTTCAAATCAACGTCTTTGTATTGCCAACAAAAACAAAGAAAATACAAAGTATGTAGCAGTATCATGAAAATAAATTTCTTGTCCCAGGCAAGCTTGAGAATAAATATTCAAACGCCTCCTTACTTGCCACAACTCCCTCTGACTCTGTTTTTGTTCAATTTACTCATTTTAATGTAAGAAATATTCACATACAGTGAAACCTGTCTAAACCGAACCCTGGATAAATTGAAATCATTAATAAACTCAACTTTGAATAAAGTCCTATTGTAAGAAATGTTTGTAAATTTAACCTGTATAAGCAGAACACCTGTCTATTCCGAACATAAAAGTAGTCTCATTGATGTTCGGCTTAGACAGGTTTCACTGTACATGCATGCTCTATCAAATAATGTTGTAATATATTGTAAACAGAAGGCGAATTTATATGTTTGTTTAGTTTGTGTTTAATCCATTTTGCAAATTTGAGCAAAAAATAAATATGACTAAACTGAAATAAAACCATGTTAAAATCCCATATTTGATATTGAGGAGATGAATCTACAAGTAATTTATGTAATCTCATATCGTCTTCCAGTTGGCTAATCGGATTGAAATGAAAACTTTTCTTATCTTCATCCACAGGAGAGTTCTCTTATATTTTCATTTCCTGCTGATGAAATGTTTCAATGTTCCGCTGGTAGAAATTATTATGACGAATCGAAATGAAATTAGGAAATTTATTGAGAGTACCATTTATATACAAATTCTGTAAATGGATTCGTGTAGATTATTTTTGCTGTTCTCTCCAGCATATCAAAAACGACACTGCAGGATTGCAATATTCTGTGTTGGGGCAAAACCATAGGAAATAGTTTTCTATTGATAATCCTGTAAAGTTTTGATCAAAAGTTCACATAATGCCATAGTAGGAAATTAAGGGCAACCGTTAGTATCAATGTATAATGATAACTTAAATATTGTTGAAAGTTGTTTAAGGTGGTACCATACACTTCAGGTAAAATTGGATCTGCTCGTTTAATTTTCTTATTTGTTTGGCAGTGTGTATATCCACTGTAATAAATATCAAAATTTTAACAAATTCCAACCAACAGACTCAGAGCTATACATTCACTAGCCACATAACAGCTTTTCTCTCTTTGGTTTTGATCACCGAGATGCTTGAAATCTGCATACAAATATCATATGATCAAAACCTTCAACTGATTTTAAAGAGTTATCTCCCTGTAGTGTATGGTACCACCTTAAACATCATAACCCTCATTGTATAATGTAAGGACGACGATGGGGAAATTACGAAGGGACTAGTAATACAAATTAATTTGAGCAGAGTGTCCTAATAACTTCATATTCTGGAAACAATTTGGTTTAAACATGAGATAAACGTTTGTATTTCGTTCTTTCATAATTCTTTCATAATTTAAACACTGGAGCGAAACATCCAGAAATGAAATGTCGGTTCTTATGAAAGTAAAACTAAAACTAAAAAGGGTTTAACTGAAAAGTGCTTTACTTACCTATGATACCAGCAAAACCTCTAGTGTGATATAGTTATAAAAATAATGTTTGAACATTAGGAGACTACATTAAAAATTATTTTTGTTCAAAATAACCTTTTATTCTCTTCTAGAAAATGTCCTTGAAAAATAATACCTCTAGACAAGTATATATATGATTCTTACCAATGTCAAAGAATATGACCTATGACCTGTGCAATCAGTGCCTATCACCACTAAAGATGTGAGTTCGAACCCCGTTCATGGTGAGGTGTACTCGATACAACATTATGTGATAAAGTTTGTCAGTGACTTGTGGTAGGTCGATGGTTTTCTCCGGTGTCTTCCACCAATAAATCTGAAGTGGCGTTTCACACCTTAAACCAACCAACCATCGAAGAATATGACGGTTATCTGTGCAATGACAGAGCTTTACCAGTGAGGAACCGAACTGGAAGCTTTCCTTCTGGATAACATAGTTGCTTAAATTAGCTGTTATTAATATCACGCATTCAAAACTATACATATTAGTCTGCCACCATTCTGCAACCACACATATTGTTACTTTGTGTGTTTCAAAATCTACAGCCAATCAACACATACAGAACATATTAGCCTGCCACCACATTTTTCATATTGTTTCTGTATGTGCCTGCATTGTGTTATTAGTAGTGATATTTAAATAACCAAAAAGTCGTGTGTATGCCATTTGGGAAGAATTTCAAAGTGCATATGTCAGATACAGTCAAACCTGCCCATGTGGTCACCTCTATTAAGAAGTCACATGCATTAAAAGGTCACCCTTTTCTTGTCCTGTCATAGAACATTTCATATGAATTGAACCTGTCTTTGAAAACCATTTTTGTCTTTGTCCCAAAGGTGACCTCTTAATATAGTGCATATGTGTCAGATAATTAGGCAGTAAAGGTAGATATTATTGTTATCCCTGTTTTATCTGAGTGCTGTCCAACAATCCTAGCCAACACCACACATTAAGATTAGCTGGAGAATATGAAAAACTTACCAGATATTCCTTCATAAACAGAGAAGTATATTAAACATTTAACATTAAAAATTACTTTGTGTTTATCTTCTTGTTAACAAAGGTAGAACTACCAATAATCAACTAGCAACACAGCGATTAAACAATCATAATAAAAACGTAGATATCAAATTTAGTGCGCATGGAATAACCTACATCAGGTACGCTCAAAATCGAAAGATTAGAATACTAAATAATTTATGTAAAAACAGGAAAATGTTTACAAATAAACCACTTCACTATTATATAACATTTAGAGAAGGTCATACATTGTAGTTGAAACTTCAACAAGAGAACTATTGTTTTATAAGATATCTCCTTGTGTCGAATCAAGTGCAATGTACATGTTTCATTGTTCCTGAATGGCTGTCTGTAAAAAATAGTATCACAGGTAATAAGATAAATCTTTTTATATAACAAATAACAGTCCAGCAGAAACAATAGAACTGGTTAAACCAGTATAACTAATTTAGTACACACATGATGCACCAAAAATCGAACGTTTGGATAGCCAAATAATTTAAAAGTCTTTGGGGGCCAGAAAATCAAAGGGTCTAAATCGGCTAAAGTTTGATACCAAACAACTGTTTTAATACTAAACAAAAATAAACTACGACAAAATATAACATGATTTAAATAAACACTTACAATACAAGACATGTTCGTTAATTTAAACTCTTGTTTATACATGGGCACATGGTTCTACTTTTCAATGAACCACTTATAGTATAAGGCGTATTTTATTTTTTCAAGCTATGAAAAGAAAGTTTAAACAGTGATGGTCCACAATTCCACCCATATCAACAATACGAACAATAACCTCTCACCTCAAACAATGAAAACAAAGAAGACCACGACAAATAGAGTTGGATATCCAGTCCCTGGCATCGGACAGAAACAAACATGTGATGAGGTTAAACAAACAAAGCCAAATAATTGAAAGTATTTGGGAGGAAGTAAATCAATGGACGCATAATAAGGATAGCGAAATTCGTCTAGGAATACATGTCAAGCGAAGTCCTGATTACTGAGGTGATGATGACTAGCAATTCTACAGGCAGTGGTATTTGCCTAGTGGTAGTAATGTCAAGTTAATGCACCACCGGTGGTGTTCTCGTATTTCAAAAACGACCAATCAGAACACTGTATATATTGTTCTGATTCGACGAGTTTCGAATACGACTACGAAAATCGTTATCGAACGTTTTGTAGCCGTTGTGCAAAATGCACATTATACAGTGGTACTTGATTCGAAACAGTTGGTATACAAATCCAAAATTAAAAAACCCCCACAAAAAACAGGTTCTAAGCAGTTACATTGGTATACAAAATCTAAATAACAAACAGGCGTCCATCATTTACATTGACGTCATTACTGCAAACAAAGTTATGTGAACGTCATATCTAAGCTTTAGATAACCAAACATATTGAGAAGTTATTATCATAATTAGCTAGATTACTAGTAATGTCAGATGCACATTCTGCAGTGGTACTCGATTCCAACACAGTCTAAATAACACACAGGCGTCCATAATTTACATTGACGTCATTACGGCTAACAATTTATATGACCGTCATATCTAAGCTTTAGTTAACCAAACATATTGAGGCGTTATATCATAATTAGCTAGTTTACTTGTAACATAACACCTAATATATACAATAATAATCCGATGATTATAAATATGAACTGTTCTTATTATGTAATTTTATATTAAATAATTAAATGAGATATCAAATTGTTTCTTAAATTTAATAATGGTGTCGCAGGGTTCGTACCACAACTAATACGTGAATAATAAAGATTTACTCAGTTGTAAACATAAAGTTTGATCAACCATGGTAATAGAAAATAATGGCGGGAAGTCAGAATTGTAACTGTAGTTTGTGATTGGTCAACTCAAATTTAACGACGTTATACTGTATGCATACTAATATCATTCAAGATTCATATTTGTGCCTAATGTGTCATGTCGTATCTCATGAAATTATCAATAACGAACGGGATTTCATAATATAGTACAAAACTACAAACTGTTAGTGTTATGTGATCTTAATATAAAAGAAATAAATGGCTGTTTATTTACCACTGTACGCTTTTCCTATGTCTAAATTGGGAATTTATCTCATACTTCTGTATATCCATATCCCTTATTGTAAGGATAGAATCTATCATTCACATGCAGTTATCTTTCAAAATGGTCTTTTTGTCCCTGGAGATAACTTACAAGTGATAAATAATTCAAATTCCTGGCAGCTAAAAACTTATTATAGACATTATGAACCTGGGTTATTAAGGAAGTCAATATGATATTTGACTCTTGGGGTATTGACATTACAACAATAATTGTTCAAACAGGAATATCTCTTCAAGAGAACGGGGGTCCATAGAAGGTGCTCAACTTACCCATCTCGTCTGAAAATACTTCAATAATATATTGCAATCATAAACATGTTTTGGTTTCTTTTGACATATTCCTAAAACTAATCGAATGCGCTTGATTTTCAAATTAAAACACTATGTTATTAGACCTTAATCCAGTGCTATTAGCAGTAACCTTTGTCTAGACTGTATTAATTATTCCTACCAACATGTTTGTACTAAATTCATCATTCTCAATAATCTTCTTATAATTCAACAATATGTGTATAATGAATAAGGTTCATAGATTTGATAATATTGGATGAACATTTTAATAAAATGTAGTGTGCACAACATAAATATATCTAATAAACCATGTCAGTGCCGAAGCCCTATTTGGCGGGTGATGCTCTCAGGGACCAATAGTCCTCTAGCAGAGGTGATATCAATGGACAAAAAATATATCCAATTTATTGTGCACAACAAAATCTAATGTTCCAAATTAGTGCCGAAGTACTGACTAGTTGGCAGATGATATATTCGGGGACTAATAGTCCACCAGCAGATGTGTCGACCCTAGTGCCGAAGTACTGACTAGTTGGCAAATGATATATTCGGGGACTAATAGTCCACCAGCAGATGTGTCGACTCTAGTGCCGAAGTACTGACTAGTTGGCAAATGATATATTCGGGGACTAATAGTCCACCAGGAGATATGTCGACCCTAGTGCCGAAGTACTGACTAGTTGGCAGATGATATATCCGGGGACTAATAGTCCACCAGGAGATGTGTCGACCCTAGTGCCGAAGTACTGACTAGTTGGCAGATGATATATTCGGGGACTAATAGTCCACCAGGAGATGTGTCGACCCTAGTGCCGAAGTACTGACTAGTTGGCAGATGATATATTCGGGGACTAATAGTCCACCAGGAGATATGTCGACCCTAGTGCCGAAGTACTGACTAGATGGCAGATGATATATCCGGGGACTAATAGTCCACCAGGAGATGTGTCGACCCTAGTGCCGAAGTACTGACTAGTTGGCAGATGATATATTCGGGGACTAATAGTCCACTAGGAGATGTGTCGACCCTAGTGCCGAAGTACTGACTAGTTGGCAGATGATATATTCGGGGACTAATAGTCCACCAGGAGATGTGTCGACCCTAGTGCCGAAGTACTGACTAGTTGGCAGATGATATATTCGGGGACTAATAGTCCACCAGGAGATGTGTCGACCCTAGTGCCGAAGTACTGACTAGTTGGCAGATGATATATTCGGGGACTAATAGTCCACCAGGAGATGTGTCGACCCTAGTGCCGAAGTACTGACTAGTTGGCAGATGATATATTCGGGGAATAATAGTCCACCAGGAGATGTGTCGACCCTAGTGCCGAAGTACTGACTAGTTGGCAGATGATATATTCGGGGACTAATAGTCCACCAGGAGATGTGTCGACCCTAGTGCCGAAGTACTGACTAGTTGGTAGATGATATATTCGGGGACTAATAGTCCACTAGTAAATGTGTCGACCCTAGTGCCGAAGTACTGACTAGTTGGCAGATGATATATTCGGGGACTAATAGTCCACCAGTAGATGTGTCGACCCTAGTGCCGAAGTACTGACTAGTTGGCAGATGATATATTCGGGGACTAATAGTCCACCAGTAGATGTGTCGACCCTAGTGCCGAAGTACTGACTAGTTGGCAGATGATATATTCGGGGACTAATAGTCCACCAGTAGATGTGTCGACCCTGTGGTGGTAATAAATACATAAATATATAACTAGATTACAAAATGATTGATATACATACCAACAGTGTCTTTTACTCCATGTTTGTACGTTTCTTTTCGTATTGCCATGACAACCTCATACATCTTCTTGTATTTGAATTTGATCGAGTCACAAAGAGCTTTAAATCCAAACGATAACTTCGAATGGTGAATTTTCTCCAGGATCATTTGCATCCTCTCGGAATTTTTCGAATGAGATAGAATTTCTTGGCGATCACTGAATTTAAGAATTTGGTTTTGTTGCAGACGATCCAGGATGTCTTCTGCTTGCACGTTCTCTACAAACATTCTGTAAGTCTTCATTAGAACAGCCTTGTCTTCGGGTGGCATTCCTGCAAAATATAGGTAAGGAATGGAACAATTAAGACATTTAATTTAATTTCCGCTTTCGTTTATCGTATTGGACATGCGGTAAAATACGTCTTGATCGGTGACAAATGTTTACTCATGATAGAAGAAAATTATACCGTGTTTTCTGAATAACAATTAATGTATTACAAAATAGCAAAGTTCAAGGACACTTAATGTACTATTACAAGTATCAGATGTCAAGGACAATTTCTGTATTACAAAGTACTAAAGTTCAAGGACATTTAATGTACTTTTATAAATGCCAAAAAATCATGACATTTACTATGTTACAAAGTACAAAGTTCAAGAAGGTAATGCATGTTTACAAAGTACAAAGTTCAAGAAGGTAATACATGTTTACAAAGTACCAAAGTTCAAGGAAAGTCAATATATAACAAAATAACATAGTTAAAAGGACAATCATTGAATTACAAACATAGACAATAAGGGTAATAACAAAATTACCGAACTCCGAACAATCTTACAAAGGGAAAGTCAAAACTCATAATTATATAAACAGACAAAATCAGTCAACAACCGGAAAACTGTGAAAACCGTAATGACCCTGACAATGATAGAAATATAAAAAGTAAAACATACACAATCGAAATTGATATGTATTTCTTTACATTGTCAAATCAGATTATATGTTTATACCATTGCCAATAGTTTAAGTATTATCCGATCACTTCCAGTTTCATATTGCATAATCATTCAAAGGCCTCTTAGTTACGCAATGTTTGACTTCTGTATTGCAGTGTTTTTAGTATACAAGGGTATTAATTTTTACCGTTTTCATCTTTCCGTTTATTTCTCATGGACTTTCCTCGTTTTCTAGATCCTGTTGACTTTGGTGTCATTACAAGTTTTCGTCCATCTGCCCATTTTTCTTGGAACATGTTCACGTAGTGATTTTGTAGTTCGGTCGTGATAGTCTCGTGTTCTATTCTATGAAGGCGGACTCTAATTGGTGGACCACCAAGTCGTACCAGTACATCTCTTATCTGGTTCCACAGTGTAACAAACTCTTCCGGTGACGTCATGTCTGAAACAGGAAGTAATACTATAAAGATAACTTAGATGAAAGGAAAAGAAGAATTATGATGAATAGTACAAACCAACAAAATCTCGAGCTTTAAATCCAAACGATAACTTCGAATTGTGGATTTTCTCCAGGATAATTTGCATCCTCTCGGAATTTTTTGAAAGAGATAGAATTTCTTGTCGATCACTAAATTCAAGAACTTGGGTTTGTTGCAGACGATCCAGGATATCTTCTGCCTGCGCGTTCTCTAATCTTTAAAATATTAGTCCCCGGTGGAATAATTCGCCCAGTAGTCAGATGTTTCGACACTGGTATGGTTTATTAGATATATCTATAATTGAAATTTACATTTCATAATTAATAAAAAAAAAAAAAAACTAAGGTTCTCCTCCTTCAAGCATATCTGACCTTAGCCGATTTTGGCGATCCTGTTGATGACCTTTGACTTACTTGCTGTCAAACACTTTTAAATTATTTGCTTTTCCAATCTATTGATTGTCAGCGTACCTGATGAAGGTTTTCCAGAAGCGCATCGTACACCCTAAATTCGATATCTACGTTTGTATTAACAATAATATCTTCTACTCTATGAAACACTAACAGCTTTCAACAACTTGTAGATCATGTCAGAGGTTGAACATGACAATAGTAAAAAGGTTAAGAAGAGTTTGAAGATACCAAAGGGGTAATCAGAATCCGTATATCGAAAAAGAACAGACAACACAATGGCCAAAAGAAAAGGTACAAAAGGACAAACAACGATCTACAAAATATATACATAAAACTTATAATATGTTCACAGTTTAAACAACAGATCTGACAAATGAACGTGCGAATATGATAAAGGGAAAAATACTTAGAACGAACAGTACAATACATCATCATCTAGACAACATTAGTGAATCAGAGAAACATAGTCGTTGCTGTGATCGTGTGGTAGTTGGGTTTCTAACTACCTATGCAATCAGTGCATATCACCACTGATGTTGTGAGTTCGAATCTCGATCAGGGCGAGGTGTGCAACATTATGTGATAAAGTTTGTCAGTGACTTGCGACAGGTAGTTGGCTTTCTCCGGGTCCTTCGGTTTCCGCCACCAATAAAACTGAACGCCACGATATAACTGAAATACTGTTGAAAGTGGCGTTAAACACCATCAAACAAACAAACAAACATTAAATACAAACCCATTCTCGCTACTCTTTCGTGTAGAAGCTGTAATCTGACAATGTCGGCACTGAGACTACTATCGGTTGATAATGGAGTTACTCCCCATCCATTTGGGTATGGTGGGCAAAGATGGCAGATGGACTGTAATAGGATACACAGGGTTCTGCTGTCATACTGTTGTGAAGAAGTATGTTTCTTGTTCAGTGGAAATAGCATTTCCCACTGCTTGTCATTGATGACATTAGATACACGAAGGCGTTGTAATACAGCTTTAATATGCGCTTGTGTTAGATGATCTCTTAGATTCAGTGGCGGATGGACACTGTCAAATGTACTGCGTAAGGCGGCTGTACCGGCATCGATTAATAACCAAACGATTCTGGCTAAATTCTCTCTTTCTTTATTTGCAATGTTCATTTTCTTTGCCCAGTTTTGGTCCATATTAGCCCTGCAAGAAGAAAATATAAATATTAACTTAATGAAATAGTCAAATATCTATTCACGAAATGATTTCGATTACATAAAAATCTCAATAGACCGATCCAAACTTCTACTTCCGTCCTAGTAAAATGACCGGAAGCATCGAATTATCCAATCACAAACGTCATATTAGACGTTCACTGACACTGCAAAGACATTTCCTAATCGATCAATTAAAAAATAAATGTAATGTATTGAATATTTGCTGACGTCAATTGGGGATTTGACGTCAAATCCACAGGCACTTGTTTCATTCAAAAAATATATGCTCCCTCCTCTTCCTTACTTCAAGGTAAACATCTGCCCTTTTCCCCTTCCCCACTTCGCCTCAATATTTTTCGTTTATTTGTGATCCTTTCGCTGACCCAATTATATCGTTACACTCCCGAGATATTTCTCTTTACAACTGCCACATTTGAATATACCCCTCAGACGAATTGGACAAGAATATTGAGCGAACGTAGCTTGTTTTATTTTTAAGACATTGAAACGGATACAGTCACTTCCGGTCCGGTTTAAATTGATTTCGAAAATTAAAATAAAAGGTGCTTTAAAAATCAAATGTCAGTAATTTGGAGTTGAACATATTTTTATAATCTGCATTGGAACAATTATCTGTATTGTAAAGGCTTACTTTACATTTGAGAGGAGATGATCATGATGGCATTGTTACACATGGCCGGTCTAGATAATTCCGAATGCATGTGAAAAATCCAGCGCAAACCGGAAGTGGCTGTATCCGTTTCAATGTCTTAAAAATAAAACAAGCTACGTTCGCTCAATATTCTTGTCCAATTCGCCTGAGGGGGGCGTATATTTAAATGTAGCAGTCGTAAAGAGAAATATCTCGGGAGTGTAACGATATAATTGGGTCAGCGAAAGGATCACAAATAAGCGAAAAATATTGAGGCGAAGTGGGGAAGGGAGAAAGGGCAGATGTTTACCTTGAAGTAAGGAAAAGGAGGGGGCATATATGTTTTGAATGAAACAAGTGCCTGTGGTCAAATCCCCAATCGGCGAAGCGTCACCATGCAAAACTGCATTTTCGACTGTCAAATCCCCAACTATTCAAATACAATACAGCTATTTCTTAATTATATGACAACTGTCATCAGAGTCCGAAAAATAAACACAAATCGCAAAAATCCATGCACAATATCAATGCATCGATAAAAATAAAGCAGAATGTGGTTTAAGCCGACATTACGTGGTACTTTGGTCCAATAGGTTGCATACAAAGAGAAGAAAGATGTAGCCCTCACAAAGCAAACCCCCATCCTCAAACCCCCCCCCCCCCCCCCACCCCAAAAAAAAGAAAAGTAAAAAAGCAAGAATATCAGTAAAGGATTTATTGCAAGGATGCAAAACAAAAATCACAAACCTTATTCTATCTTGACTCAAAATACGCCTAATGACTTATCAGATTTCACGTCATATTCGTCGTACTTTAATTATATATATGTATAGCATTCGTTCACACAAACGTTACTTCTATTGAAAAACTGTTGGTTTTAACACTAATTATTAAAGGTAAACACACTTGATTTTTATTTTTATAAATGTTTAACTTTGCCTTTTAAAAAACGTAAATATGTTTGTTTAGAGGTACCTGTCTCCTAAGAAACATAACAAGACTCGGCTTGATAAATACTTTACACCTATTGAAATTAATATATACTTTCTATTTCTGAAAACAAATTTCTACTTCACTGGAGAATATATTTCATTTAAATTATTTCGAACTTTCATGTTTCAATCGATTTTCACAAAATGTTCAAGTTACTGCTATTTAATATAAAAAGATCTCGTCTCAGCTTCTATATTTTATTTGAAGAAATTAATTTTCAATATGTTTAGTTTTTCTTTATACTAAATCACACATAATCCTTTTTATATGACAGCATGCTCTGTTAATATAAAATCCTATGAAATATATTAATGTACTTTTGTATTCCGGATTTACCTCTGGTGTATATCAATGTAAATATTTAGTCTAAATAATCGAATGTAGTCGAGGTGTGTTGGGTTAGGGTTTTTGGTGCTTAACGCCACTTTCAACAATATTTCAGTTATATCGTGGCGGTCAGTTTGATTGGTGGAGGAACCTGGAGGACCCGGAGAAAACTACAAACCTGTCTTAAGTCACGGACAAACTGTATCACATAATGCTGCATTGCTAAAAGTCATAATATGTAAACCTCTCTGTGTGTCTATATTATATTATTTATGTTAAGCTAATGTTAATCTAGAAGCTTGCAATAAGTAGTATTTTCGTTACAATTAATTTCGATGTCAAACAAACCATTATAAAATTCTTAAAAATCATTATAAACAGAATGCGTCAGTCAATAAAACAGTCACGAACGAAATTATAAAAACTATTTACATGATAAGTTAAAGAGGCATTAGCTACGATTTTGACCCAAAAAAATATATGTTTTGGAAATTGGTAAATAGCTTTAAAATGATGAAATAAAGGTAAATATTTCACATTAAGCAGCTTATCGTACCACTTTTCGCCCTTTAAAATGAAAATTACCATCGATTTATTATTTCCTTGCAAGCAAATAATTTGACCTCGCTTTCTCCGTATGCAACTGACCTTACTAGTGACAGGTAAAACCGAATAATTTGTATTTTGTCGCTTATTAACTGCAAATTTGCATGGTTCTTAATGTCCGTAATTAACGCCGACTAAAAGCAGATTCACAAGTGCATTGTTGTACTGATTCAATGACAATTCGGCAAACTCTGTAAGCAATGCCGATAATTAATAAGATGGCGTCCATTTCTTGATGATCTCAAAACACGAGCAGTTACACCTTTTTTCCCCGATGCGAGTACATTTCATAACATGTATAAGTTACAGAAACACGTTTTATTAAGGCATCAATCATATCTGATAGTTTTTATGGGTAACAAAAATTTACGATTTTGTCAGATAATGCCCCTTTAACAGAAATGTGATTACTTGTTGAGCTTGGTACCACATGTTGTAAGAAGGCATCCTTTAACAGAAATGTGATTACTTGTAGAGCTTGGTACCACAGGTTGTAAGAAGGCATCCTTTAACAGAAATGTGATTACTTGTAGAGCTTGGTACCACATGTTGTAAGAAGGCATCCTTTAACAGAAATGTGATTACTTGTTGAGCTTGGTACCACAGGTTGTAAGAAGGCATCCTTTAACAGAAATGTGATTACTTGTTGAGCTTGGTACCACATGTTGTAAGAAGGCATCCTTTAACAGAAATGTGATTACTTGTTGAGCTTGGTACCACGGTTGTAAGAAGGCATCCTTTAACAGAAATGTGATTACTTGTTGAGCTTGGTACCACAGGTTGTAAGAAGGCATCCTTTAACAGAAATGTAATTACTTGTAGAGCTTGGTACCACAGGTTGTAAGAAGGCATCCATTAACAGAAATGTGATTACTTGTTGAGCTTGGTACCACAGGTTGTAAGAAGGCATCCTTTAACAGGAATGTGATTACTTGTTGAGCTTGGTACCACAGGTTGTAAGAAGGCATCCTTTAACAGAAATGTGATTACTTGTTGAGCTTGGTACCACAGGTTGTAAGAAGGCATCCTTTAACAGAAATGTGATTACTTGTTGAGCTTGGTACCACATGTTGTAAGAAGGCATCCTTTAACAGAAATGTGATTACTTGTAGAGCTTGGTACCACAGGTTGTAAGAAGGCATCCTTTAACAGAAATGTGATTACTTGTTGAGCTTGGTACCACATGTTGTAAGAAGGCATCCTTTAACAGAAATGTGATTACTTGTAGAGCTTGGTACCACATGTTGTAAGAAGGCATCCTTTAACAGAAATGTGATTACTTGTAGAGCTTGGTACCACAGGTTGTAAGAAGGCATCTTTTAACAGAAATGTGATTACTTGTAGAGCTTGGTACCACAGTTTGTAAGAAGGCATCCTTTAACAGAAATGTGATTACTTGTAGAGCTTGGTACCACAGATTGTAAGAAGGCATCCTTTAACAGAAATGTGATTACTTGTAGAGCTTGGTACCACATGTTGTAAGAAGGCATGAAGTATCTATGTTATATTTCATTATTGTTTTTTGTAGCCTCTGAACATGAGGGGACGTCGTTGTCGTCATCGTATGGTAGTTGGATTTACAATTACTTATGTAATCAGTGCCTATCACCATTAACGTTGTGAGTTCGTATTCCGCTCATGGCGAGGTGTACTCGATACAACATTATGTGATAAAGTTAGTCAGTGATTTGTGGTTTTCTACGGATACTCCGGTTTGTTCCACCAATAAAACTGACCACCACGATATAGCTGAAATATTGTTGAAAGTGGCGTTAAACACCACATCCCCCCTGGAAACGAGTAACATTTCAATATTAAACCTATATTAGCGTAACTTCTTATATTGTTATAAGCCACGAGAGAAGCTAAAGGTACACCTATATAGAATAGTTTGTATTGTTATAACCCACGAGAGAAGCTAAAGGTACACCTATATAACATAGTTTGTATTGTTATAAGCCACGAGAGAAGCTAAAGGTACACCTATATAACATAGTTTGTATTGTTATAACCAACGAGAGAAGTTAAAGGTACACCTATATAACATAGTTTGTATTGTTATAACCCACGAGAGAAGCAAAAGGTACACCTATATAACATAGTTTGTATTGTTATAACCCACGAAAGAAGCTAAAGGTACACCTATATAACATAATTTGTATTGTTATAAGCCACGAGGGAAGCTAAAGGTACACCTATATAACATAGTTTGTATTGTTATAAGCCACGAGAGAAGCTAAAGGTACACCTATATAACATAGTTTATATTGTTATAACCCACGAGAGAAGCTAAAGGTACACCTATATAACATAATTTGTATTGTAATAAGCCACGAGAGAAGCTAAAGGTACACCTATATAACATAGTTTGTATTGTTATAAGCCACGAGAGAAGCTAAAGGTACACCTATATAACATAATTTGCATTGCTATAAGCCACGAGAGAAGCTAAAGGTACACCTATATAACATAGTTTGTATTGTTATAAGCCACGAGAGAAGCTAAAGGTACACCTATATAACATAGTTTGTATTGTTATAAGCCACGAGAGAAGCTAAAGGTACACCTATATAACATAGTTTATATTGTTATAACCCACGAGAGAAGCTAAAGGTACACATATATAACATAGTTTGTATTGTTATAAGCCACGAGAGAAGCTAAAGGTACACCTATATAACAAAGTTTATATTGTTATAACCCACGAGAGAAGCTAAATGTACACCTATATAACATAGTTTGTATTGCTATAACCCACGAGAGAAGCAAAAGGTACATCTATATAACATAGTTTGTATTGATATAACTCACGAGAGAAGCTAAAGGTACACCTATATAACATAGTTTGTATTGTTATAACCCACGAGAGAAGCTAAAGGTACACCTATATAACATAGTTTGTATTGTTATAACCCACGAGAGAAGCTAAAGGTACACCTATATAACATAGTTTGTATTGTTATAACCCACGAGAGAAGTTAAAGGTACACCTATATAACATAATTTGTATTGTAATAAGCCACGAGAGAAGCTAAAGGTACACCTATATAACATAGTTTGTATTGTTATAACCCACGAGAGAAGCTAAAGGTACACCTATATAACATAGTTTGTATTGTTATAACCCACGAGAGAAGCTAAAGGTACACCTATATAACATAGTTTGTATTGTTATAACCCACGAGAGAAGCTAAAGGTACACCTATATAACATAGTTTGTATTGTTATAACCCACGAGAGAAGCTAAAGGTACACCTATATAACATAGTTTGCATTGTTATAAGCCACGAGAGAAGCTAAAGGTACACCTATATAACAGTTTGTATTGTTATAAGCCACGAGAGAAGCTAAAGGTACATCTATATAACATAGTTTATATTGTTATAAGCCACGAGAGAAGCTAAAGGTACACCTATATAACATAGTTTGTATTGTTATAAGCCACGAGAGAAGCTAAAGGTACGCCTATATAACATAGTTTATATTGTTATAAGCCACGAGAGAAGCTAAAGGTACACCTATATAACATAGTTTGTATTGTTATAAGCCACGAGAGAAGCTAAAGGTACACCTATATAACATAGTTTATATTGTTATAACCCACGAGAGAAGCTAAAGGTACACCTATATAACATAGTTTGTATTGTTATAACCCACGAGAGAAGCTAAAGGTACACCTATATAACATAGTTTGTATTGTTATAAGCCACGAGAGAAGCTAAAGGTACACCTATATAACATAGTTTGTATTGTTATAAGCCACGAGAGAAGCTAAAGGTACACCTATATAACATAGTTTATATTGTTATAACCCACGAGAGAAGCTAAAGGTACACCTATATAACATAATTTGTATTGTAATAAGCCACGAGAGAAGCTAAAGGTACACCTATATAACATAGTTTGTATTGTTATAAGCCACGAGAGAAGCTAAAGGTACACCTATATAACATAGTTTATATTGTTATAACCCACGAGAGAAGCTAAAGGTACACCTATATAACATAGTTTATATTGTTATAACCCACGAGAGAAGCTAAAGGTACACATATATAACATAGTTTGTATTGTTATAAGCCACGAGAGAAGCTAAAGGTACACCTATATAACAAAGTTTATATTGTTATAACCCACGAGAGAAGCTAAATGTACACCTATATAACATAGTTTGTATTGCTATAACCCACGAGAGAAGCAAAAGGTACATCTATATAACATAGTTTGTATTGATATAACTCACGAGAGAAGCTAAAGGTACACCTATATAGCATAGTTTGTATTGTTATAACCCACGAGAGAAGCTAAAGGTACACCTATATAACATAGTTTGTATTGTTATAACCCACGAGAGAAGCTAAAGGTACACCTATATAACATAGTTTGTATTGTTATAACCCACGAGAGAAGTTAAAGGTACACCTATATAACATAATTTGTATTGTAATAAGCCACGAGAGAAGCTAAAGGTACACCTATATAACATAGTTTGTATTGTTATAACCCACGAGAGAAGCTAAAGGTACACCTATATAACATAGTTTGTATTGTTATAACCCACGAGAGAAGCTAAAGGTACACCTATATAACAGTTTGTATTGTTATAACCCACGAGAGAAGCTAAAGGTACACCTATATAACATAGTTTATATTGTTATAAGCCACGAGAGAAGCTAAAGGTACATCTATATAACATAGTTTATATTGTTATAAGCCACGAGAGAAGCTAAAGGTACACCTATATAACATAGTTTGTATTGTTATAAGCCACGAGAGAAGCTAAAGGTACGCCTATATAACATAGTTTATATTGTTATAAGCCACGAGAGAAGCTAAAGGTACACCTATATAACATAGTTTGTATTGTTATAAGCCACGAGAGAAGCTAAAGGTACACCTATATAACATAGTTTATATTGTTATAACCCACGAGAGAAGCTAAAGGTACACCTATATAACATAGTTTGTATTGTTATAACCCACGAGAGAAGCTAAAGGTACACCTATATAACATAGTTTGTATTGTTATAAGCCACGAGAGAAGCTAAAGGTACACCTATATAACATAGTTTGTATTGTTATAAGCCACGAGAGAAGCTAAAGGTACACCTATATAACATAGTTTATATTGTTATAACCCACGAGAGAAGCTAAAGGTACACCTATATAACATAATTTGTATTGTAATAAGCCACGAGAGAAGCTAAAGGTACACCTATATAACATAGTTTGTATTGTTATAAGCCACGAGAGAAGCTAAAGGTACACCTATATAACATAGTTTGTATTGTTATAAGCCACGAGAGAAGCTAAAGGTACACCTATATAACATAGTTTATATTGTTATAACCCACGAGAGAAGCTAAAGGTACACCTATATAACATAGTTTGTATTGTTATAAGCCACGAGAGAAGCTAAAGGTACACCTATATAACATAGTTTATATTGCTATAACCCACGAGAGAAGCTAAAGGTCCACCTATATAACATAGTTTGTATTGTTATAACCCACGAGAGAAGCTAAAGGTACACCTATATAACATAATTTGCATTGTAATAAGCCACGAGAGAAGCTAAAGGTACACCTATATAACATAGTTTGTATTGTTATAAGCCACGAGAGAAGCTAAAGGTACACCTATATAACATAGTTTATATTGTTATAAGCCACGAGAGAAGCTAAAGGTACACCTATATAACATAGTTTGTATTGTTATAACCCACGAGAGAAGCTAAAGGTACACCTATATATCATAGTTTGCATTGTTATAAGCCACGAGAGAAGCTAAAGGTACACCTATATAACATAGTTTGTATTGTTATAAGCCACGAGAGAAGCTAAAGGTACACCTATATAACATAGTTTGTATTGTTATAAGCCACGAGAGAAGCTAAAGGTACACCTATATAACATAGTTTATATTGTTATAACCCACGAGAGAAGCTAAAGGTACACATATATAACATAGTTTGTATTGTTATAAGCCACGAGAGAAGCTAAAGGTACACCTATATAACAAAGTTTATATTGTTATAACCCACGAGAGAAGCTAAATGTACACCTATATAACATAGTTTGTATTGCTATAACCCACGAGAGAAGCAAAAGGTACATCTATATAACATAGTTTGTATTGATATAACTCACGAGAGAAGCTAAAGGTACACCTATATAGCATAGTTTGTATTGTTATAACCCACGAGAGAAGCTAAAGGTACACCTATATAACATAGTTTGTATTGTTATAACCCACGAGAGAAGCTAAAGGTACACCTATATAACATAGTTTGTATTGTTATAACCCACGAGAGAAGTTAAAGGTACACCTATATAACATAATTTGTATTGTAATAAGCCACGAGAGAAGCTAAAGGTACACCTATATAACATAGTTTGTATTGTTATAACCCACGAGAGAAGCTAAAGGTACACCTATATAACATAATTTGTATTGTTATAACCCACGAGAGAAGCTAAAGGTACACCTATATAACATAGTTTGTATTGTTATAACCCACGAGAGAAGCTAAAGGTACACCTATATAACATAGTTTGTATTGTTATAACCCACGAGAGAAGCTAAAGGTACACCTATATAACAGTTTGTATTGTTATAAGCCACGAGAGAAGCTAAAGGTACATCTATATAACATAGTTTATATTGTTATAAGCCACGAGAGAAGCTAAAGGTACACCTATATAACATAGTTTGTATTGTTATAAGCCACGAGAGAAGCTAAAGGTACGCCTATATAACATAGTTTATATTGTTATAAGCCACGAGAGAAGCTAAAGGTACACCTATATAACATAGTTTGTATTGTTATAAGCCACGAGAGAAGCTAAAGGTACACCTATATAACATAGTTTATATTGTTATAACCCACGAGAGAAGCTAAAGGTACACCTATATAACATAGTTTGTATTGTTATAACCCACGAGAGAAGCTAAAGGTACACCTATATAACATAGTTTGTATTGTTATAAGCCACGAGAGAAGCTAAAGGTACACCTATATAACATAGTTTGTATTGTTATAAGCCACGAGAGAAGCTAAAGGTACACCTATATAACATAGTTTATATTGTTATAACCCACGAGAGAAGCTAAAGGTACACCTATATAACATAATTTGTATTGTAATAAGCCACGAGAGAAGCTAAAGGTACACCTATATAACATAGTTTGTATTGTTATAAGCCACGAGAGAAGCTAAAGGTACACCTATATAACATAGTTTGTATTGTTATAAGCCACGAGAGAAGCTAAAGGTACACCTATATAACATAGTTTATATTGTTATAACCCACGAGAGAAGCTAAAGGTACACCTATATAACATAGTTTGTATTGTTATAAGCCACGAGAGAAGCTAAAGGTACACCTATATAACATACTTTATATTGCTATAACCCACGAGAGAAGCTAAAGGTCCACCTATATAACATAGTTTGTATTGTTATAACCCACGAGAGAAGCTAAAGGTACACCTATATAACATAATTTGCATTGTAATAAGCCACGAGAGAAGCTAAAGGTACACCTATATAACATAGTTTGTATTGTTATAAGCCACGAGAGAAGCTAAAGGTACACCTATATAACATAGTTTATATTGTTATAAGCCACGAGAGAAGCTAAAGGTACACCTATATAACATAGTTTGTATTGTTATAACCCACGAGAGAAGCTAAAGGTACACCTATATATCATAGTTTGCATTGTTATAAGCCACGAGAGAAGCTAAAGGTACACCTATATAACATAGTTTGTATTGTTATAACCCACGAGAGAAGCTAAAGGTACACCTATATAACATAGTTTGTATTGTTATAACCCACGAGAGAAGCTAAAGGTACACCTATATAACAGTTTGTATTGTTATAAGCCACGAGAGAAGCTAAAGGTACACCTATATAACATAGTTTATATTGTTATAAGCCACGAGAGAAGCTAAAGGTACACCTATATAACATAGTTTGTATTGTTATAAGCCACGAGAGAAGCTAAAGGTACGCCTATATAGCATAGTTTATATTGTTATAAGCCACGAGAGAAGCTAAAGGTACACCTATATAACATAGTTTGTATTGTTATAAGCCACGAGAGAAGCTAAAGGTACACCTATATAACATAGTTTATATTGTTATAACCCACGAGAGAAGCTAAAGGTACACCTATATAACATAGTTTGTATTGTTATAACCCACGAGAGAAGCTAAAGGTACACCTATATAACATAGTTTGTATTGTTATAAGCCACGAGAGAAGCTAAAGGTACACCTATATAGCATAGTTTATATTGTTATAAGCCACGAGAGAAGCTAAAGGTACACCTATATAACATAGTTTGTATTGTTATAAGCCACGAGAGAAGCTAAAGGTACACCTATATAACATAGTTTATATTGTTATAACCCACGAGAGAAGCTAAAGGTACACCTATATAACATAATTTGTATTGTAATAAGCCACGAGAGAAGCTAAAGGTACACCTATATAACATAGTTTGTATTGTTATAAGCCACGAGAGAAGCTAAAGGTACACCTATATAACATAGTTTGTATTGTTATAAGCCACGAGAGAAGCTAAAGGTACACCTATATAACATAGTTTATATTGTTATAACCCACGAGAGAAGCTAAAGGTACACCTATATAACATAGTTTGTATTGTTATAAGCCACGAGAGAAGCTAAAGGTACACCTATATAACATAGTTTATATTGCTATAACCCACGAGAGAAGCTAAAGGTCCACCTATATAACATAGTTTGTATTGTTATAACCCACGAGAGAAGCTAAAGGTACACCTATATAACATAATTTGCATTGTAATAAGCCACGAGAGAAGCTAAAGGTACACCTATATAACATAGTTTGTATTGTTATAAGCCACGAGAGAAGCTAAAGGTACACCTATATAACATAGTTTGTATTGTTATAAGCCACGAGAGAAGCTAAAGGTACACCTATATAGCATAGTTTATATTGTTATAAGCCACGAGAGAAGCTAAAGGTACACCTATATAACATAGTTTGTATTGTTATAAGCCACGAGAGAAGCTAAAGGTACACCTATATAACATAGTTTATATTGTTATAACCCACGAGAGAAGCTAAAGGTACACCTATATAACATAATTTGTATTGTAATAAGCCACGAGAGAAGCTAAAGGTACACCTATATAACATAGTTTGTATTGTTATAAGCCACGAGAGAAGCTAAAGGTACACCTATATAACATAGTTTGTATTGTTATAAGCCACGAGAGAAGCTAAAGGTACACCTATATAACATAGTTTATATTGTTATAACCCACGAGAGAAGCTAAAGGTACACCTATATAACATAGTTTGTATTGTTATAAGCCACGAGAGAAGCTAAAGGTACACCTATATAACATAGTTTATATTGCTATAACCCACGAGAGAAGCTAAAGGTCCACCTATATAACATAGTTTGTATTGTTATAACCCACGAGAGAAGCTAAAGGTACACCTATATAACATAATTTGCATTGTAATAAGCCACGAGAGAAGCTAAAGGTACACCTATATAACATAGTTTGTATTGTTATAAGCCACGAGAGAAGCTAAAGGTACACCTATATAACATAGTTTATATTGTTATAAGCCACGAGAGAAGCTAAAGGTACACCTATATAACATAGTTTGTATTGTTATAACCCACGAGAGAAGCTAAAGGTACACCTATATATCATAGTTTGCATTGTTATAAGCCACGAGAGAAGCTAAAGGTACACCTATATAACATAGTTTGTATTGTTATAACCCACGAGAGAAGCTAAAGGTACACCTATATAACAGTTTGTATTGTTATAAGCCACGAGAGAAGCTAAAGGTACACCTATATAACATAGTTTATATTGTTATAAGCCACGAGAGAAGCTAAAGGTACACCTATATAACATAGTTTGTATTGTTATAAGCCACGAGAGAAGCTAAAGGTACGCCTATATAGCATAGTTTATATTGTTATAAGCCACGAGAGAAGCTAAAGGTACACCTATATAACATAGTTTGTATTGTTATAAGCCACGAGAGAAGCTAAAGGTACACCTATATAACATAGTTTATATTGTTATAACCCACGAGAGAAGCTAAAGGTACACCTATATAACATAGTTTGTATTGTTATAACCCACGAGAGAAGCTAAAGGTACACCTATATAACATAGTTTGTATTGTTATAAGCCACGAGAGAAGCTAAAGGTACACCTATATAGCATAGTTTATATTGTTATAAGCCACGAGAGAAGCTAAAGGTACACCTATATAACATAGTTTGTATTGTTATAAGCCACGAGAGAAGCTAAAGGTACACCTATATAACATAGTTTATATTGTTATAACCCACGAGAGAAGCTAAAGGTACACCTATATAACATAATTTGTATTGTAATAAGCCACGAGAGAAGCTAAAGGTACACCTATATAACATAGTTTGTATTGTTATAAGCCACGAGAGAAGCTAAAGGTACACCTATATAACATAGTTTGTATTGTTATAAGCCACGAGAGAAGCTAAAGGTACAGCTATATAACATAGTTTATATTGTTATAACCCACGAGAGAAGCTAAAGGTACACCTATATAACATAGTTTGTATTGTTATAAGCCACGAGAGAAGCTAAAGGTACACCTATATAACATAGTTTATATTGCTATAACCCACGAGAGAAGCTAAAGGTCCACCTATATAACATAGTTTGTATTGTTATAACCCACGAGAGAAGCTAAAGGTACACCTATATAACATAATTTGCATTGTAATAAGCCACGAGAGAAGCTAAAGGTACACCTATATAACATAGTTTGTATTGTTATAAGCCACGAGAGAAGCTAAAGGTACACCTATATAACATAGTTTGTATTGTTATAAGCCACGAGAGAAGCTAAAGGTACACCTATATAGCATAGTTTATATTGTTATAAGCCACGAGAGAAGCTAAAGGTACACCTATATAACATAGTTTGTATTGTTATAAGCCACGAGAGAAGCTAAAGGTACACCTATATAACATAGTTTATATTGTTATAACCCACGAGAGAAGCTAAAGGTACACCTATATAACATAATTTGTATTGTAATAAGCCACGAGAGAAGCTAAAGGTACACCTATATAACATAGTTTGTATTGTTATAAGCCACGAGAGAAGCTAAAGGTACACCTATATAACATAGTTTGTATTGTTATAAGCCACGAGAGAAGCTAAAGGTACACCTATATAACATAGTTTATATTGTTATAACCCACGAGAGAAGCTAAAGGTACACCTATATAACATAGTTTGTATTGTTATAAGCCACGAGAGAAGCTAAAGGTACACCTATATAACATAGTTTATATTGCTATAACCCACGAGAGAAGCTAAAGGTCCACCTATATAACATAGTTTGTATTGTTATAACCCACGAGAGAAGCTAAAGGTACACCTATATAACATAATTTGCATTGTAATAAGCCACGAGAGAAGCTAAAGGTACACCTATATAACATAGTTTGTATTGTTATAAGCCACGAGAGAAGCTAAAGGTACACCTATATAACATAGTTTATATTGTTATAAGCCACGAGAGAAGCTAAAGGTACACCTATATAACATAGTTTGTATTGTTATAACCCACGAGAGAAGCTAAAGGTACACCTATATATCATAGTTTGCATTGTTATAAGCCACGAGAGAAGCTAAAGGTACACCTATATAACATAGTTTGTATTGTTATAACCCACGAGAGAAGCTAAAGGAATTGATTTAAGTGTCTTGTGTATGGAGAATTCCACAATTCTTGCACGTTTAAAGACAATTCCTTTTTTGCTGCGGTTTCTAGGAGTCGTTGCCGGTATACCATTACAAGGTAAAGATGTCAAATCCTATCCATAATATACTTTATCATGTTACATTTAAAAATGTCCACGCGTGGTTCAGTCCAAAGGATACGATTTATTGTTTGCAAACCCTTTCCCGTCACGAAGCAGTATTGCTAAACAACTGCTTACTTGACGCTACAAATCAATCAATCAATCAATCAATCAATCAATCAATCAATCAATCAATCAATCAATCAATCAATCAATCAATCAATCAATCAATCAATCAATCAATCAATCAATCAATCAATCAATCAATCAATCAATATACATTTATATGTTAGAAAGTTTTTGTACAGTAAATCATCCAGCATACTATCAAATAACAACTGTTTGACCTTGTGTCATATTTGGTTTTATGATAACCAACTTATATGACACACTTCGCTTAAATGTAAATATACTACCATATCGATCAATTTGTTTCAAGGGCAATTAACAAATAAATATAATCTATATAACATAGTTTGTATTGTTATAACCCACGAGAGAAGCTAAAGGTACACCTATATTAGGGAGGTCAAACGTAGTCGCCGATAACGTTATTATTTTCTGTCGGAGTATTTTCTGTCGATTTTTCACCTTTTTCATTTCATTAGAAAAACACCTGAAATTGAATATTTCGTGATAAAAAATATATCAGATAAAACTTGAAAGCTAGATCTTCATTAATTTGGCAGTTATAAGCATTAAAAATATGATTGGGTACTACTACTGAACGTCCAAAGTGAAGCGGTTCCGAGAAAATCGGACGCCATGTTGATTTATGTGTCAACAAACAACCCATTTTCAAAAATAATTCCGCACGCTATTCCTGGACCAATATTTTTCATGTATGGCTTAAAATTTGCAGAAAGTCTTCAACTTTAACAATCCCATTTGAACCAATTAAAAAAAGATCGAAATCGTAACGTAAAATATAAAAGTTTACAAAACAGTGTTTTTAAACTCGCTTACCGCTTTTAAGCAAAAAGGTTCGGAGTCAGATACAATAATATGTTCCTTCCTCTAAAGATATTTCGCCAAAATTTCAATGGATAAGCAACAATAGCATGCGGAAATCAATAAATGTTCGGGTCATATTTTCTGAATTTGCAATCAGAGTTGAGCGGGAAGAGTTATCGGACGTTGTGTTGCGCATGACCGGGAAGCATGGCTTTCGCCATCTTAGCCAGGGCAATTTCACAGAGTCGTAACCAAAAATGGCATTCACCGACGTATTGTTCCACCAATTGATACAATAATTATCTAACATTGATGTATTAAGGCCATGGAGGTCAATCATGCACGGTAAGTTACAAAATTTCTTCTAAAATATAGTTTTATTCTCAAAAGAAATATCGTTTTCAACCGGATCAAATGGGGGTTAATTTTGAAAACAAAAGATGCACAAAAATCGCACAGAAACTTTACACGAACTGAATTTATATATATCTTTGCTTCTATTAATGAAAAAGAGATAGAATTTAATTCACGATTTTATTATTTAACTCGAAAAATGGCGAAAACGGCAAGCATCAATATGAAGTTGTCAAATTCTCCCAACCTATAAATAACTTTATCAGACAAGTGGTTTGGTGACGTAACCAGGCGACTCGGAAATTATCGGGATTTATTAATACATCTATATAAAGGAGTTGTTCCGGTATTCTTTGATATTTTTATAAAAGTGGGAATCTTTTGTGAAATATCAAGATCTTTTTTAGTTTTTGGTTTTAAATGAAATTTGTCTACATGAAAACTGAGATAACATTTATGCATTTCTCATTAAGTTCCTTGTGTAGTATGTTGTAGCAATACATAGGTTTATATAGTTTTTAAATAGTAACCTGAATTTCCATGCCACATTTTTGAATATATTTAAATTATTATAAAGCATATTATTATGATTAAGTGCTATTAGGGAAGCTTTAGGAAATATATGGTTAATAATGCATGCATTATATTATGTGCATGTATTAACAGTCTGGTTATATACAATGTAACATGACTGTACATATCAGTGATATGTTAAGTTTAATCAATTACATTTTTTTCATTACACCATTACTGTGTGCACACTTGACAGAGCATTTATGATGCATGCAGCAAACATTTCTGGAGTAAGGCTATTTTTCCATTTAATCTAATTGCCACCAAACATAATATGTATAAAGATAATTTTTAGTCAAGAGTGCATTGTATTAAAACTTTTTTCGATTATATATGTATGATAAAATATTTCTGGAAAAGATAAATTATTTTTAGTTCTTTATTTTTATTCTGTATAACATATTAATGTTTATTTTTATTTTACAGGTGTGATCGTGGCATCTCAGTAGATCATTAAGAGTTTTAAATCATTAAATGACACTTCTGAAAGTTGATGCTGTTGATTATGATTCAGTTAATCAAATATGCATAGGATCACAAAACACACAATTTAAAGAAATCACACAGATTTCATTTGGAATTAGTTGGTCATGAACTAGGACACAGCACTATTTGTAGTTGTCAAATGTAAAATTATAGTATATAAAGGAAAAGAGAGTGACATTGAGGACTGTAATGAATTAAGATTATAAAGAACAGTAGAAGATAACAGTTTATTGATTTGTGACAATAAAAATGATAACTTTGAAAATTTGTGACTTTCTAATCACATGAACTGTTCGCTTAATTCAGCTAAAATTGTCAAATTTGAGGTTTTTCCCAGACAAGAAAATGAAAATCATGTATAAAATGTGCTAATTAAATGTTTAAAAGATAAAATAACTTTAAGACTGGCTTATAAATTGTACAGAGAACATATCTGATAATCCAAATAAGACTTTTCATGGAATACGGGGCCATAATTGAAATATTATTTTTACTAAATTTCCAGGTAGAGGGCTAATGAACCAGGACATAGTTCATACCAGTGTCAGAATTGGGGTTGCTGATAGTTTTCTCCTTGCAGTATACAGTTATAGGATCAAAATGATACCAAACACTTGAACATTTAATATTATAATATTCGACAATCATTGAAATTGTATCAATTTCGGGAATAATCTGAAATTTTGATTGAATAAAGAAAATTGATCTTTTCAATGGAAAAAATGTCAGTTTTTACACAAACTGTAATAATAACTTCATTGATGTATGGATATTGAGGTTGTTTACCATAAAAATATCAATTTGAACATAAAAAATATAATTAATTCCCTAAAATAACTTATTTTTACACTTTACGGAGCTCAAAATATTAAGCTACAGAGTTTATAATTCTGGCGCTACAGACTATGATAATTTTTTTTGCTGATAAATATAGGTGTTCCCTGTTAGAGGGCTCTTTTCCCTACCATAATCAGTGTTCAGAAAAATTCTAGTACTTTTTTCAGATTTTTTATGACCAAAAACTTGATTTTTTGAATAAAATTTGACGTAAAAATTATGGAGGCCTGCGCAAAGGAAATAATATTAAAAAAAATATATATTAATTGAATAAATATTATTTTTGATATTTTTACCTGGAGACTGGGCACTTTGTGGACAGTGCTGCAAGTTTCAGCCTTGCAAGTTAAAGGTTTTTGAAGATATTTGACCACAAACCTGGTAGTTTGAACAAGCAGACGGTTGACACATAAATTAAAAAAACTAAGTCCAAAGGCTATTTTCAATGTTTTAAATTCTGTGACATTTTTTTCATGCAACACCTACAGGTGTGTATAACACCTCTTTTTGAAGCATAAGGAGGATACAATACTATAAAAGAAAGCATGATAACCTATTAGGTAGTGAAAAAAAAATATTTTGGTCCAAAAATGTCATTTTTTTAACATTTTTAAAAAAAACAGAAAATCGACCACTTTTGGCTCACCAAAAAGGCCATAACTTTTGAACAGCTCAACCAATTTTAATAATTTTTGGACCAAAATTTCCCATTTTGCATGTACTGTCACATTAAACTATAATTGGATGATTTATTAGCATTTCAATTTTTGGCTTGACCACCCTACCTATATAACATATTGTGCTACTAAATTAGATACATGCATTTATATTTTTATTATACAATATGTTTGAACAGATATTGCCATCGATTTGCCCACATCAAAATATCTTTTATGTTTATTTTGTAACCGATATATACAATTTGATGTTGAGCCTATTAGTAAATGCATCATTCGAACGAAGTAATCAAATTGATTTTTACATGACCCATTTAGAAAAGTGTAAAAGGGGAGAGGGGGAATTAGAAAAAGATGAAGCTTTAGCATGGAAGCAAAAAATGTTTGAGTTTATAACAGTCGAGAGGTATAAGGCATGCTTTGAGCCAAATGACCTGGGTTTTTTTGCTCGTCCGCTTTGAAACTTCTCGGTTCCCACCCTAGAAGCTTACCGCCACAAACACACTGTTTGATCTTCGCCGGGAGCATCAATCGAACGTAAAAAAGATCGCATTTTTTTAGAATTCTGTTGATTTTTAGCCACATTTCAAACATTTGACTAGAAACACATGTGTACTTCTTGTACTGATATATATCCATTACATACATAGTGTGGTGGTACAAGACTTTGTATCAGGTCGAGCCTGTTGTGTGAACAGTATCACTACGAGTCGCGATAGCGACGAGTTGTGATGCGGTTAGTTCGCGCAATAGGCAAGACCTGATAAAGTCTTGTACCACCACACTACTGTATGTATAACTTTATCTAACATTTCAATGAAAACGAATTTTAAACAAATAACAAGGGTTGAAATAAAATGTGTACAATACCCTCAGGGAGACTACATTGTGTGCCTGACGTCACGTCATTTTTTCCGTTATTTCACCAATGTTACTGTGTGTTTTGTTTCACATTCCAATGATATGACGTCATGTCAAAGTAGCTCGGCAGAGAACGTCTCGTTCAACGTCGCGCCACAGTGTGGTAATACAACATCTTGTATCAGACACCTTGTATCAGACAGACTACTTTCTTTAATTTCAAAGGAAAACGTACATAATATTAGATAAATATTCTTATTGTATGTATTGCCTGTAAGTGTAATGTATATCAATATCTTATACCAATCTGTTCCTACTGAACTCCTTTGATATAATTAATTACTGAATTCCTTTAGACCAGTCAAATGATATGCTTTAAATAATTAAAATGCAATTGTCTTTTTATTCATGTTAAGAAAGTGCAAAGTAAAACAGAATGCATACATGTATTTGTATACGATTTGTTATTTTTCAGACTGACGTTACGTGCAAACTTTCATACGCCAAACGTGCTTTATTCCTATCCTCCCTATAACATGATTAATTGATTGATTGGTGTTTAACTTCCAGCGAGCAATTTTTCAGCTATATTCAGGACGAGAACATTTAAACATTTAAACGCCACGGGACTCGAAACAAGGAAAGCTGATGGGTAGGGACGGATCATTTAGCCAGTGCAACAGGTCTCGTATGGATCACTCATCATGAGCATATTGCTCATAATGAGCTGTTACACTGGGTTCTTTAACGTGCGAAGAGGGTGGCAATCTCTCAACGCGGTACCTCGGTTTTATTTACGTCTCATCCGCAGGACGGGTTGGCTGTGAATTTATACATCCCGCACAACCGACGGACGCCCCTTCAAGCCGAAGAAGCTCTCGGTCCCATTTTTTTACCCCGGGGTTCTCGCGGGGTTGACCCCTTTCAGAGGACTAGAGCTTCTAGGGCGGAGAAACCTGGTGCCTATTCTACCCCCGGCACACCCTCTGGAAGGGGGGTCCCTATAACATATAGAAAATCTACTGTCTTCACCTCATTTCGTGTTATACCTCGTACCGAGGTATTTTCTTTTTGTGCTTAGCGTACTTCCATTTACGCAATCGCCGATCAGAGGATGCAGGTCACGTTCCACTGACGACACGCTTTGTTTACATCACCTACTTTTTGGAAATGCTTGCATTTCAGGTAAGCTTTTGCCGTTTTATTATATATAATAATAAATCTCAACTTCTCCTTCACCCTTATATGCCATCTCAATTGATCAATCTTAAAAAACAACTTAGATATGTGAAATGTAAATTTGAAATGAAAATTGCCAAAAAGTGCATAAAATTTCACCCCAAACAAAAAATCAATTGTTTTTTTTTTTACATGTTATGCAATCATATGTTTTTACCATCTATTAAAGTGTGTTATACAGAATTAAAATAATAAAAATTTCTTTTATTTGGTTCAAATATATCTGATATAAATAACCCGCCACAGCAGTCAAGCATATTAGCCCCAATGGCTCTCCATAACAGGGATTTACCAGTACATCGATTAAGGTAAAAAAAAATGTGCCATCGGAGAATTGTCAACAATCGATAACTTGAACACTATTTTGGTAAACACTCCTGTTTTAAAAGGATATTATAATTTTTTATTAGTTCATAGCATAATATGTTTGTATAAATACAGATTCATTCAAATGATAGGTATCGGATATTATACAAGGTGTATTTCCGTAAGACCATCGGAACGAGGTAAACCCAGTATATATTTGATTTGCTATGTTCATTGATTAATAAAATGTTAGATAATTTTGCAAGAAATCTCGTTTCGATAGTGAATTCCTTCATCAAATATGTCCAGTTCTAAAATAAAATATATGTACATTAGATCAAAGTCCAGGAATAGAACACAAACTAACACAATGACAGTGAGAATTATTATACTTCACTATCTTTTTTCCTTTATAAAAACATGACAGTAGTTTTGCTATTGCATCCTAATACAAAATAATGAAGAGAAAAGACAAGACAATAATAAAAATTAATATAATACAGCTAGTATATCATGGCGGTCAGTTTTATTGAAGGAGGAAACCGGAGGACCAGGAGAAAACCACCAACCTGTCGCATGTCACTGACAAACTTTATCACATAATGTTGTATCGAGTACACCTCGCCTGAGCGGGATTCGAACTCACAACGTTAGTGGTGATAGGCACTGACTGCATAGGTAGTTATAAATCCAACTACCATACGATCACCACCACGACGGCCCCCAAACAACAAACATATAATCCTAAGTAATTTACCTAATAAATTCGTTCTCATATGCTCCTTTGAATTTTGTATACTGATTGTCACTACTTTTCCTACGTTTCTCCTCCTTAACTTCAAGGTCGACATTTGCAAATGGCGGAAGAAAATTTGGCGGTATACTTGATGCCATATTGTTAAAATGCCGAGGCTTTTTCGAATTTCCCTTTAATCCTTTCATTTTTGAAAAGCAAACTTTTACACGTTAAATATTTCCTCTTTTTAACGTTCGATATACAACTCACACTTGTGTGTGCCCGTTTAACTATTTCTTATTTTTGACGTTCGATATACAATTCACACTAACGCTTCTAAACCATTATATCGCTTTTTAGAACAAATATTATTGTTTTTTAACACATCACTAACCAACTTTATCACAAGCTTCATGTCCCGTTGCACAAACAAATCCAGACTAAAAAAAATCAACCTTATGAAACATTAGCACTCTTTATGTATAGATAGAAACTTCATTAAATAGAAGACGTATATCCATTGATTTATCGCACATAATTTCCCAATAATTTCATCACTTTTTAATACAGCTACTTCAATAGATAAATCCCTGCTGATTTTAACAAGTGTCTACAACAAAACTATTTTAGAACCTTGTTGTATATATTCAGTATCGTGACAAATTAGCCCGTAGACAAGGTAGAACATGTGCTTTTATAATATATACATACAAAATCTACCTCCCTGGGTTTAATAACAATAGCAAATCTATAAACATACCAACGGGCGGACAAGGTCAATATTCAGAGATTTCAACCAAGCTTGATGACACACTAAATATAGATACTAACTTAAGTATGATACGACTCAGTTACCCCCCAAAGAGATATTTAATTCGTATTGTCAATGGCCGTATTGTGTATTTTACGAATTAAATTAACATTTAAAATATTTAAAATAACCAAAAGCATATCACCTATCTTTTTAAAAGATATATAATGACACACTACACCTTTATTAATAATCTATACCTGTTAAATGTATATCATTATGTCTGTTGTGAATGAATTTTCAACACCTTGGTAATCAAAGACAATTTTGAATAGAACAAATGGAAGCCGTTAAGAAAAGTTTGAAGACACCAAAGGGGTAATCAAAATCTGTAAACCTAAGATACCAAAGGGGTAATCAGAATCTGTAAATCGAAGCAGAACAGTCAATGCACTGGCTAAAAGAAAAATGACAAACAACGATCTACAAAACATACACATAAAACTGAAGATCGAGTAACACGAACCCCACTAATAATCGGGGGTGAACTCAGGTGCTCCGGGAGGGTGAGTATTTCCTGCTCCACTAGTGGCACCCGTCATTATAAACGGGGCTCCTATAAAACAGTCGTATATCATACTTCTTTCCTCTTTTCTCTTTCTCTCTTTTAAGGGAAGTTATTGAAAATAAAAGTCTTAAGTTATTCGGCACATTATATATAGAGACAAATCCGTTAGCATTTTTGCTGCAGTTGCCAGATGGGTTCCCTGAAATGATAAATTTAGCAGCCCAGCAAAATTACTTGGGGTCTAGCAACTGACTTTGCACATGAAATATTTAATATTTCAGTAGACAACTGTATTACTATGTGAGAAATTTCAGGGACCCAGTCTAAATTTGAGTGGTCTTGAGCTGCTGGGACCCTGTTAAGTTCGACCCCTGCTATGCAAGACTAAATAAACAATCAGTCATTCACCTGCTTTTAAAAAGTCAATTAATTGAAATATTTGCCTATGATAATTGCTGAGAATTTCAAAGAGTTCTTAATTAAGCTAAGAATTTCAGATATTTATGAAAAGAAAGCTTCAGCAGTGATAGTCAACAATGCAACCAATATTAACAAAATGAAGATGAATCACATCTCATCTCAAACCAGTAAACACAAAAAATAAAAGGCCATGACGCATGATACCCAGGTTCTGGCTTTGAGCGACAACAAAGATGTTATGCTAAAGTCTTCAGGAAAAGTCAGTCTATTACAAGAACAGATTTAAGATGCACGACGGGAAAAATCAGAAAGCATATATCTAAGGACAGACAGCACAATGGAACCGAAAAAGCGAAAAATGACAAACACCGATCTACAAACACTACACAGAATACTATAAAGACTGAACAGCACGAACCTTACTAAAATAAGAGGATGAACTCTGGTGGACCTATGTAAAATAACAGCGATACTAAATACAATTTCATTCATTAAAGCCAAAATTTTGATTGTTCAACTCGCAGCCGCAAGTGATAAAGTTTACCAGTTGCTTGCCCATGGTCGGTGGTTCTCTCCGCGGGTACTCCTGCTTCTTCCACCACTAAAACTGGTCGCCATGATAATTATAGCTGAAATATTGCTGAAAGTGGCGTTAACACTATAGATCAAATCAAATTAGATTGTTAATTTAAAACATTGTAAGAGGTATTTTCAGTTTGATAACAAAAAGGGAGATAATTCTAATGTATTTTGTAAGACTGTATTAGGCGGTGTAACAAGCTTTCGTAAAACTAGCATTTAGGAAATCCTATAGTACAGCGTAGATATCTAATTTAGTGCGCACGATGCGTTTCCGGAATAACCTTCATCGGGTAAAAAAACTCAAAGTCGAAATAATTCAAAACTTGTTGGTGGAAGTAAACCAAAGGCCCTACATAGGATAGCCAAAACCAGCTGAGGCCACCTATGTCCGAAGTAGGAGAACCTTAGTTTTGATAATAATTGCTTTATTCAGGAACTAAAAATTTCAATAAACGATTCTCCGAAGTCATTGAATTACAGAATATATAAAGATAATTTGGTTTTCGAAAACTACTTAAATATTTTAAATGATAAGGATAATTTGACATTAAGTAAATTTAGAACAACAAACCATAAGTTACCAGTCGAAAATGGTAGATGGAAAAACATAGCCAGAGAGAATAGAATATGTCCCTTATGTAATAATGAAGAAATTGGAGATGAATTTCATTATCTATTTAAATGTCAGTATTTCGGCAATCAAAGAAAAATTTAAATAAAGAAAAACATTCGTATAAATCCAAACATAATAAAGATCAAACTATTAATGACATCAACTTCAAAAATAGAACTCCAAAAATTATGTCGTTTTGTCAGGATTATTAATAAAGGTGTGTCGACTCCCGGTTAACCTTTTGTTATGACCTGTCTGTATATATTGTAAACAGTGTACATATTTTCATATCTCTATACCTGTATGTATTATGGTTTAAGAGAAATAAAGAATCTAATCTAATCTAATAACAAATATATAATTTGTTGACCAATACAATACAATACAATACAATAATGAAGACAGTGTACCCAAATTAGGAGATAGTTTTGAGCAAATAAGGGATATGGATTCAAAACAAACTACAGAATAAACACAAATAAATGTTAACGAATACCGAAAGGGCAATCAAAAATGGACAATCCAGAGGAACTGGCAACATTGGGTACACAAGACGAAGGATAAACCGAACATCGTTTTTATGCGGAAATCGCAACAGACATCACAACTCGGAACCCCACTGAAAAACCAAAAGTAATCCAAAAACAAACCAAACCAAAGCAAGCCATGAAAAGAAAAAATATTTGACTGTTTAACTTACCGTGAACATTCTACAACACCATGTTTATGTCTCTTGTCTTATATATCTAACTGATAAGAACGATAACCGACATCTATAGAGAAATATTGACCACCTGTTTGTAAATATCAATATAATTTCCCCTTATTTATCCTTATCCAACAGGTCACAATTGTACTATCTACCAAATTGTTTTTTTCAGTAAAAACAAGCGATAACAAGAATAATTCCCCCTTATTTGGCTTTAACCGACAAGTCAAATGTACTTATATTTATTTATTTATTTTGAGTCAAAACAAGCGATAACATTAAAAAGTACAATGATAAGTACATGCCAAAATATTCCAACAAAATTATTGACAGTTTAAAGTTGATAAAAACAAACTTTACACATTTTTTAAACGAATGAATAAAGCAATAGAGAATTTTAACACGACTTTTTAACAGATATATCTCTTAATAAATAGTAACAACAAGTTATTTACAAGATTAATTTAAGTAGGAATAGAGAATTTTGACACGACTTTTTAACAGATATATCTCTTAATAAATAGTAACAACAAGTTATTTACAAGATTAATTTAAGTAGAAATGGAGAACTTTGACTCGACTTTTTCAAACAGATATATCTCTTAATTAAACATTCCAAATGTACCTATTAGAACATTGTCTATATTGATCCAATGCGTACTATACATACATTGTGAATTTGGAATTCACAACAGCATGCAGAAAGATAAATGTCGATATTTCAAAACAAATGGTTCCTTTCGGTGTCAATTTGTGACAGTTCGTATTGATCGATTTTGTGTTATGTTTGATTTGCTTTATGGATGTTTTTCGTCACTTGTAGCAATTTTTCGGGGATCACGTGACTACCAATCTTATTGAGAGGTGAAAACCCCGACAGTTATAATGAGCTGACTGATGAAACCCTCGTACTTGCATAGGTATCTGGTATCACGGGTGCATGAACTCGCCGTCAAGAGTTGTTAGGCTTGGGGTGAGAAGTCGAAGACTGGTGCATAAACTCGCCTTCAGAGTTGTTAGGCTTGGGGTAAGAAGTCGAAGACCTTAACTACTCGTCCACCCTTTTATGTTATCTGTTTTACCTGGGATATTCTGTCTGTATAGACTGTTAATTATATATAGCTTTTCCCTTTGGCATTCTACCTTTATCTTATGCCTGACATTTCAGCTTTATCTTATGCCTGACATTTCAGCTTTATCTTATGCTTGGCATTTTACCTGTTTTCTAATGCTTGACATTTTACCTTTATCTTATGCTTTATATTTTCCCTTTATCCTGTGCTTGACATTTTACTTTTATCCTATGCTTTGCATTTTACCTTAATTTTAGGCTTGACATTTTATCCTTAGCCCATGTTTGATATTCTATCATTATCTTGTGCTTGACATTTTACTTTTATCTTATGCTTGGCATTTTACCTTTGTCTTGTGCTTGACATTTTAACTTTTTTCTAATGCTTGACATTTTATCTTTATCTTATGCTTGACATTTTACCTTTATCTTATGCTTGACATTTTACCTTTATCTTATGCTTGACATTTTACCTTTTTTCTAATGCTTGACATTTGACCTTTATCTTATGCTTGGTATTTTAGCTTTATCTTATGCTTAGCATTTTACCTTTTTTCTATTGCTTGACATTTTACCTTTATCTTATGGTTGACATTTTACCTTTATCCTATGCTTGGCATTTTACCTTTTTTCTAATGCTTGACATTTTACCTTTATCTTATGCTTTATATTTTCCCTTTATCTTGTGCTTGACATTTTACTTTTATCCTTAGCTCATGTTTGGTATTCTATCATTATCTTGTGCTTGACACTTTACTTTTATCTTATGCTTGGCCTTTTACCTTTGTCTTGTGCTTGACATTTTAACTTTTTTTTAATGCTTGACATTTTACCTTTATCTTATTCTTGGCATTTTACCTTTGTCTTGTGCTTGACATTTTATCATCATCTTATGCTTGATATTTTACCTTTATCTTATGCTTGGCATTTTACCTTTTTTCTAATGCTTGACATTTTACCTTTATCTTATGCTTGGCATTTTACCTTTATCCTATGTTTGACATTTTACCTTTTTCTTGTGCTTGACATTTTACTTTTATCCTATACTTGGCATTTTACCTTTATCTTATGCTTGGCATTTTAGTTTTTTTCTATTGCTTGTCATTTTATCTTTATCTTGTGCTTTATATTTTCCTTTTATCTTATGCTTGACATTTCACCTTTTGTCTAATGCTTGTCATTTTATCTTTATCTTGTGCTTGACATTTTACTTTTATCTTATGCTTGGCATTTCACCTTAATCTTATGCTTGACATTTTACCTTTAGCCTATGCTTGATATTTTATCATTGTCTCATGCTTGACATTTTACCATTATCTTATGCTTGGCATATGCTTGGCATTTTATCTTTATCATAAGCTTGGCATTTTACCTTTATCTTATGCTTGGCATTTTACCTTTTTTCTAATGCTTGTCATTTTATCTTTATCTTGTGCTTTATATTTTCCCTTTATCCTATGCTGGACATTTCATCTTTTTTCTAATGCTTGTCATTTTATCTTTATCTTATACTTGGCATTTTATCTTTATCTTGTGCTTGACATTTTACTTTTATCTTATGCTTGGCATTTCACCTTAATCTTATGCTTGACATTTTATCTTTAGCCTATGCTTGGTATTTTATCATTGTCTCATGCTTGACATTTTATCTTTATTTTATGCTTGGCATTTTACCTTTATATTATGCTTGACATTTTATCTTTAGCCTATGTTTGGTATTTTATCATTGTGTCATGCTTGGCATTTTACATTTATCTCATCGTTGGCATTTTACCTTTATGGTGATTGCAACAGATACAAGATTGAAATATAAAAAAAGCAACAGTTCGACACGTCTTGTGGAGAGAGTCTTTATTCATCCATAAACCACATAGAAAAAATGAAAATACCAAATAAGGCAATCAGATGCTGTAGTTCAAAGAACAGCCAAAACAAAAAGAAATAAAGACAATCAATGGTCCGTAATACAAAACAATGCACAGAAAACAAAAGATGTGAACTCAGAAACCCCGGAAGGGTAAACAGTTCCTGCTAGATATGTCGCACCCGTCGTGTTTACTCGTGCTAAAAATACGGTTTCGAGTTATATTCGGTGATAAGTCATAAACGAGATGTAGCAACAATCAGATAGATTTGAGAGCTACTGATCTAAATATTCTTGTATTTTTTTGAGATTATTACAAATAAAAAACATCAATAATGGCCATATTCTTTTATGCCATTGTTCCTAAAAATAACCTCATTTATAAGTGTAATGTACGAACAAAAACATATTTTGAAAACTCTTCAATTTATTTCTTCGTTTAATTCATTCTTAATGTGATAGTGATCGATATTTGGTACTTAAATATCAATAAAACCTGTTTAAAGACAATGTTTGCTAGATGTTAAGTACCCGTAATGACATTGTTGACACAAGGTAATGTTCAAAATTATAGTAAACACTACATTCTTTAACACCCATTTGTTCATATTTACTGACTTTTTACAACAGCCATACATCTAGAATATTAATAACTAATCTAGTCACAGAAGTGACAAAAATACACAAAGCATTAAATACTCCTTTCGGCCATATGTACTAGCTGTTTTCATCTCTGCCATATATAGGAGTTAGAGTTATGGTGTTTAACGCCACTTTGAACAATATTTCAGCTATATCGTGGCGGTCAGTTTTATTGGTGGTGGAAACCGCCGGAGTATCCGCAAAAAATCACCGACCTGCCGCAAGTCATTGACAAACTTTATGAAGTAAACTGCCATATATGAAATATTATTGGACTCAATCTTCACAAATTGGACAATGATACATAGAGTATTAAATAACCAACCTTATTCACAAAACTGATAAAAGAAATAAAAAAAAAATATATTTTCATCATGTTTTCTTACCTGTCTATAGAATTAGGTTAATAATTCTTCCATTCATTTTTCTCCCATCATTTTTAACAAATTGTATTATTTATTTAGAAGTAATGTTTGGATGTGAGGCCTAGTTACCAACACTTTAAACATTGATAACTGTTAAATATTTACCTTTTGTCATGTAGGACAATATTTGAACTCGTGTTCATATCAAAAGTTAAATTTAAATTAATAACTCTATTATCAATATAAAAATGGCTAATATTTTCTGGGAGCCTTACTTAAACAAACCATAATCAAAAACTTGTCGAATGGAAGCCACAAATTTCGAGTGTAGCAAACATTTGTTATTATACATTAAGAGATCAGCTTAGAAGGCTGCCATTGTTTGCTGTATAAACATTTTTAAAATTTAAAGAGACATGTAATGTGTAATGAGGTTACTTTTTCGTCTAATTAGTTTTCAGAACATCTTGACATTAAATAAACCTACGTGACATTTCTTTGTATATTAGAAGTATAATATGTCATTTTTCTTTTGGGCATTGTGTTGTCTCTCCTTCGATTTATGGGTTCTGATTACCCCTTTGGTATCTTCAAACTCTTCTTTGACTGACAGTTTAAGATATATTTCTCACCTGGTCTATGACTTAGTAGGGTTAGTTTTAGGGTTATGGTGTTTAACGCCACTTTCAACAATATTTCAGCTGTATTGTGGCCGTCAGTTTTATTGGCGGAGGAAACCGGAGTGCCCAGAGAAAACACCGACCTGTTGCAAGCCACTAACAAACTTTATCATATTATGTTGTATCCGAGTACATCCGAACTCACAACTTTAGTGATGATATGCACTGATTACACAAGTAGTTATAAATCCAACTACCATGAGATCACGACCATGGAGACTCTTCCATAACTTAGTATTGTTCATTGCTAAAGACTAAAGCTATAAAGAAACAATTGGTATTGGTGACGGTTTCCAGTGCTCAACCAACAGAATTGCCATCACGTTCCTAGCTGGTTGATATTAGCTCTCAATGCGGTTTCTCTGGTTGGCGTTGGGCGCCAATCATTCAATTTGAGTTCTACTACAAGGATATATTTGGTGTATATATATATATATATATTACGAATTTAGTTTGCTACACATAGTTTCATTGGTTATTCAACCCTGAATGTCAGCATATATTCGGAAAACAGACGGGGTATATATGTACGTTTTCGGTCTCCCTCGTTTGGGCCCCAAAAAACAATAACAACGTGGTTGACAAAAACAGAAATATTTACGCTTCACTGAATCAATATCATAATACGGAATAATAAATGTATTTTTACCAAATTAAATGCTGTTTTTAAACTCAAAACGGTTGTATGAACAAAAAAGATATTCTTTTCTTCAATAAAAAAATTAAAATATACCTTTTACAAATCTACACCAACCACTCAATTCGTGCAACGGGTGCAACTATCCTCGGAAGAAACTGTTCAATGGCACAAATTATGGCAGTTACCGGACACAAATCTGCCTCGTCAGTTGCAGTATATCAACGTGTTTCATCAAAGGAAAAACAAGTTATGGGAGACATTATCACAAGTTCTGTTCGTGGAGAGCAACCATCTCAACTATCCTCAATAATGCCACCGCACAGTACTTCCCGGTTGCAACTCATGCCGCCGACACAAAACAGTTCAAGTTCAACATCACTTGTTCAAATGAGAGCCAATACACATGTTTCATCGTCGGTTACGGACGTCGTTGACATTTTGGATGTAAATTATGATGATTTATTTTGTGATTATAACACTCTTACAACAGTTAATTCCGTCACAAACACCAGAACAATTCAGCAAACTCCCATGTTCCACGGCTGTACCATTACAAATTTGAACATAACAATCAACAAGTGAAAGTGTGTTAAAGTTTCCGCCTTTAAAACTTTCGAAGTCACGGGGCCACACCAAGTTTTTGCTTATTGTCAGAACTGTCGAAATCTCTTTCCTGTCTGTCAGACAATAGGTCTGGCAGATGTGGACAATGTGTCAGACCTATCAAACATTTGCTGGACCTACATATTGTTTACAACTTCAACTGAATTACACATGTACTGGCTAAATCCATAAAATGGTTTGCTTACAGCTTCAAGTGATACCTTGGAATACTCAAAGTTAGTACAACACATTTGTGTGTGACATGTGGAAATATACATACAATACAATAGACTTGTGTATGAAATAAACAAAGATACCAAGTTTGCATATTGCTAGCTATGCACATGTTTCAAGGTGTAAGTAGCATTAGGTCTGGATAGAATCAATTGGATGGCTGACAACCTAGGCCTAAATTAAAATTAAGTTTGTTTCCCATTTCACCAACCGACCCTTTAAAAAGCCGCCGAGTCAAAAAAAATTATTGCCAAAAAAAAAAAAAAAGTAAAACAAAAAAATAATCGTAATTTCCGGAAAATCGATGCGCGTCCGTCCGGAATCGGTTACACATTTAGTAGTCAAACTCTTCAATGTGAAGTCAAAATTTGATTATATAGACAAAAATAAACAAAAATCGGAGATTGCAAACAACGACAAGTTTGAGAAGCGAAATTAAGTAATGATGCCGATTATCTTCAAGCGTAAAGTTACTGAAAAATTGCTCCGGACATCGGGTCTGACGCGAAAAAGTTTAAATCGGACCTAGTCAATTTTTGTCCGACGGTCCGATAGGTCCGACGATTTTCGACAGCTCTGTATTGTTAACATTTTAATTATTGAAATTGTTTCACAAACCCGTTGTTTTGTTATGTAATATATTAATGTTATAATTATAAAGTTTATTAAATTTACTGCATATGAAATTGTGTTGATTTAGAAATATTGAACAGGATTTTCCTTTATGAATGTACATAAAATATCACGTGACAAATATTTGACGTCATTGAACAAAGAATGTCAGAGGTACGAAAAGGGACATCTAGAAATACGGGAAATGAAAATAAAAGATGCAAAATATTTAATAAGGTTTTAAATATGAATTGGGACTATGTACGTGGTAAAAAAAAACAAAAGGAAAATAAAAATAAACAAACAAAAAGGAAACAAACAAAAAAAAAAAATTATACGACAGTTTGGTTCTGTATTTAACAAAAAAAATTGTTAAATCCGTAATATATTTGTTATTCAGCTATCAGACAGGGTATATAATGTGACATTCCCGGGTTAGGATCTATATTCCCTGTCTGATAGCTGAATAACAGATATATTACGGATTTAACCTTTTTTTTTTAATACAACATCCAACTGTTTTAAATAAATTTGCCTCTTTTATTGTCATTTTTCGTATCTAGATGTCCGTTTCCGTACCTTTGACGTCATTCTTCAATGACGTCAAAATATGTGTCACGTCATATTTCATGTATAGGGTGTCTCATGAAGGAAAATACTGTACTAAATTTCTAAATCAATACAGTTTCATATGTAGTAAATTTTATAAACTTTATAAATATAACATTAATATATCACATAACAAAACAACGGGTTTGCGAAACAGTTTCAATAATTTAAATGTTAACAACATGTAAATAAAACCTTGGTGCGGCCCCATGACGTTGAAAGTTTTCAAGGCTCACCGTTTTGTTTTATTTGTTATGGTACAGCCGTGGAACATAGGAGTTTGCTGAATCGATCCGGTATTTGTGACGGAATTAATCGTTGTAATATTTTTTTGTTCATGCAGCCGTTTTGAGTATTGAAAACAGCATTTAATTTGGTAAAAATACATTTATTATCCCGTATTATACCATTGATTCAGTGAAGCGTAATGTTTTGTCGTCCATGTTTTAATCGTTTTTGGGGACTGAAATATATACCCCGTCTGTTTTCCGAATATATGCTGACATTCAGGGTTGAAGAACCAATGAAAATATGTGTAACAAACTAAATTCGTAATATATATATATATATATATATATTCCATAGTAAATTATTTGCCATATGTTGCAACAACAATGTAAAAAAAAACAATGTAAAATACCGAAGATATGGAATAAACACAACAAACAAGAAAGTATCTTTCTTTCAAAATTTCAGATAAATCAAAGCTCTCGTGTGAAATACAAAAGTTATGGAATAAACACAATGGGAAAGATAAAATAATATATAAGGTACTTTTCAAAATCTAAATTTCAGATAAATCAAAGCTCTCATGGCACAACGGCTTAAGACATATACCACGTGTTTGTCATTGGTCATTCTCCCCCTTTATCTTTTAAGACGTTTTCTTTAGAATTTTGAGTACCTTTATGATAGCAATAATCAATTTCTACAAAACAAACAAGTCCATAAAACTATATGTCTATCTTAATCAATTTTAGTACACTACAGCGTTATCTCTACAATATATTTATGAAAATCCCTGTTTTATTTAACGATTTTCAATGATTTGTCACGATTATAAAAACACAGGATAATACGCTGATAAAAGTTCAAAGAGATTCGTATATGACAACGTTTGATTTATACATGGATCACGCAAGTATATGAGATATGAAGGTTACACAATCCGGATCAATCTTGTATTAGAGTTCTCGTTTTTTGCATCTTTATCAGAGTTATCGTTCCTTTCTCTCACATTAACTCTGGTAGAGATTGATTCCGAAAGCACAAAAGACCACTGAAAAAGTCCGAGTGACACGATTGTCACGAAATGTTTTCCATTTATTGCTATATTATAAGTTAAACATATTATCGTGGTTTTCGCAGAACTGCAGGTGATAACATATTTGACTCATGGTCCATTTATTGGTCAATGTTTTTGGAGGAATGTCCATCAGAGATTTGGTCTTACCAAATTAATTATGTTGATTAATGTATTGTAGCCTATCCGATAACTTGCCACTCAATTGTGGATTAAAACCTGGGCTATTACACTGCACATAACATGCTATATTGCAAAAATTAACCATTGCTAAACTTGCAGTGTTTTCAAAAGATATCACGTTTTATGCTCTTACGACAAAAAAGCTTCAATTTTTGCTTCATACAAGTAAAATAAAAGATAAAAACAGCAATTATGTCTCGTGATATTAAAATGTCTGATATGAATCCAAATCATTCCCTAACGAGTTACTCTTAAATATTACGTTTCTAAAATTGTCATGGATCGTTGAAATTTGCCTATCAACTGCTTTGTGAAAGTGTACTTAAAAGTGTCATTCTTTGTTAAGAAATCATTTAAAAAAGAGATAAATATAAATTGCACTTCATCGATATTATAAATTGATTTTCCATATAAAAAACGTGATAGAGGAGTGTAGCGCTATCTCTTTTCATAAATTGTGGTCTTATGTACACCTAAACACACATCGAGTTAACCGTAACAATTTTATTTAAATATCATATTCTTGTTCCCCATAGAAATATGTTGTAGCAAAACACTTCAAAGCAACAACTATAGCTCAACATAATAATGATCTAATACAATAAACGTCAGAGAATACCGAAGGGGCAATCCAAAACGGACAATCCAGAGAAAACTGGCACCATAGGGAACACAAGACGAAGAAAAACAAAACAAAATTACAACACAATATATGTTGGACACCACTATGCGCAGGTACAAATAACGTAAATAAGACATGAGCCCACAATATCACTATAAATGCCAATGAAGAATCTTGCCGTTCCCAGAGGTCTGTAACTTCCGTTTTGTACAAAGTTCGTGTAGTTGACCATTTGTGCTGGTCTGATGATATTTACTTCAATGCAGCCGCAAGTGATAAAGTTTACCAGTTGCTTGCCCATGGTTGGTGGTTCTCTCCGGGTACTCCGGCTTCCTCCACCACTAAAACTGGTCGCCATGATATAGCTGAAATATTGTTGAAAGTGGCGTTAAAACACCAAAAATCAAATCAAATCAGATTTGTCCCTTTATTATAAAATCTCTTTAGATTTGGGTATCATGTGTTCGTCCCAATAACGTTTATTACAATTAAAATGTGAATACCATCATGTATTCAGTATTGAACGTATACTATATTTACTTTTACTGACTTTCTCACTTTATATACTTTCAGCATTTCGGTTTATCGGCAAATTTGTGGTTTGAAACTGAAACTGCCGAATAAAAAGGTAAATATATACCTAATTTAATGCGCACGACATTTTTCTGAAATAACCTTCATCAGGTACGTTTATAGTCGAAATATTGAGAAGCCAAACAACTTAACCGTCTTTGGAAGCAAGAAAACCAAATGGCCCAAGCAGGATAACCAATATCGTGGCTAAGGTTACCTATACCGTTTTTTTCAGTTATGTCATGACTACAAGACTTATTGGAGAATGAAAGACCGGACAGTTATAATGAAATGATTGACGGAAACCGAACCTAAGACAACTGGACATGATCCCACGTTAGTGGTTGTTAGGCTAGTGGTCAGAAATCAATGGTGACCTTAACTATTCAATCACCCGTGTTTACTAATGTATTAGGAATTACTTAAAGGGGCATTATCTGCCAAAATTGTAAATTTTTGTTACCCATAAAAACTATCAGATATGATTGATGCCTTAATAAAACGTGTTTCTGTAACTTATAAATGTTATGAAATGTACGCGCATCGGGGAAAAAAGGTGCAACTGCTCGTGTTTTGAGATCGATCAAGAAATGGACGCCATCTTATTAATTATCGGCATTGTTTACGGAGTTTGCCGAATCGTCATTAAATCAGTACAACAATGCACTTATTTCTTATTTTCTGTGAATCTGTTTTTAGTCGGCGTTAATTACGGACAAAGAGCCATGCAAGTTGGCAGTTAATAAGCTACAAAATACAAATTATTCGTTTGTACCTGTCACTAGTAAGGTCAGTTGCATACGGAGAAAGCGAGGTCAAATTATTTGCTTGCAAAGAAATAATAAATCGATGGTCATTTTCGTTCTCAAAAGGCGAAAAGTGGTACGATAAGCTGTTTAATGTGAACTATTTACCTTTATTTCATCATTTTAAAGCTATTTACCAATTTCCAAAGCATAATTTTTTTGGTCAAAATCGTAGCCAATGCCCCTTTAACACTGTATATAAGAGGAGAGAGTCTTCCTCTCCCGGACATGCAAAAACATTGAAGGATCCTCCATATTTCCTTATAAAATATTCCGTTTTCTCAAAAAGGTGAATATCCTCGTGGTCATTTCCTTAAAGGGGGACAATTCCAGATTCTTTCAAAATAGTGCTGTCAATATTTTACTGGCATCATCAAGTGATCATAGTCATATTGAATTAGTAAATAAAAATATATGGCGTGTAATTCTATTTTTTCTAATATTAACTGCAATCCATCTGTTTTGAAAAACAATTTAAATTGAGTTTACACTTAACCGATACAGTTTTAGTAACTTACGGTTCATTTTGTGATGGTGCCGTTTCGGTCTCCGTTTCCTCATTTTGGGGAATTCCTCCCAATGCTATTACTATTGGAACTTTTTGTTCTGGCGTCGATATTGTTATGTCCGGAATCAAACCATCCACATCATATCTGTCTGCTTCATCCATATTTAATATTGAATTATTGCAACATGAGATGTTTCCAATATCCTTATATAGATATCATCTGGAGAGCGTTGATTGATACTATCTCCACATTCGATTTATCTTTTAATTGAATTTTAATAAGGATATATCGAAATAAGTTAAATTGACCAAAAATAATCCGATTTATTACTCAAAATGTTATTATAAGTTTTTATCGTAAATAATAACAAGCTATTACGATCACAATTCATTAAATTAACTTTCTTTCACGTTTAAAGTCTGTTAAACTATATAATGTAAGAAAAAAAATACGATCACAGTTACGAGAAAAGCAATCTTAAAACGTCAAGCCAATGAAATTGTTCCATTTAGATCCATTAAAAACATATTCTATTATGTTAAATTTTCTTTAAATTAATTTATACATGTACATTTAAATGATTTTCCGGTAACCTCGGCTATCTATAAGTGTGATGTACTAGGTCCAGTTTACGTTGTAAATACCTCCTTTTAAACAATAAATACCTCCTCTCAAACAATAGATACCTCCTCTTAACCAATAACGTTCCACTCTAAGGTAATTATACTCCAGTAGTAAAATATAAACATTTATCCGTGTAAATCCCACTGATAAACGCTTTTCATGTTACTTAGCGAAGTACCCTTCAAATTATACTGTAAATAATGATAAGATTTTATTGCTAGAGTCATTACCACAAAGCCACGCCTTATTTTAAGAAAAGGAATGCAAATTAACGTTCCTTAAATGTACATTAACGGGTAGCTGGGAAAATAATGTTTAAAATTAAAATTTTATTACTTTGCTACTTAAGAAACATATTGTTTTCTTTAAAATTGATATAAATTTTCGATAAATTTAACTTATGAAGGTATCGTGTGGTTTGTATTTCATTTTGAATTAAATTTTCATCTCAATAATGTGCAGATAATATCGTATAAGCTATCAATCACACATGACTTCAGAGAATAAAAATACGTACCAAGTACGTATATGACTTGCATTTTAGTTAGTAGTAAACAAACGTTTAAACCCCATGCCATAAACAAAATAATTTCTAAGGGTTAGGTTAAGGGTTATGGTATTTAACGGCAAGTCATTGATAAACTTTATCACATAATGTTGTATCGAGTACACATCGCCATGAACGGGATTCGAACTCACAACGTTTCTGGTGATAGGTACTGATTGCACAAGTAGTTATAAAGATGTAAATTGAAATTTTTTTATAGCGTTATCGCTGAATACTTCAAAAATCACAATTTATACACTCATTAATATTACAAGGACTGTATCATTTACAATATCACGTTATGTCACGAATATTTTGAGGATACCAAAAGGGGGTAATTAGAAGCCGCAAATCGAAAAAAGAGAGACCAAACCATGGCCAAAAGAAAAAGGACAAACACTCAGCTACTAAACACTACACAGAAAACTAAAGATTAGCAACACAAACCCCACAAACAACTGGGGTGAACTCAGATGCACCGGAAGGGTAAGAAGTTCATGCTCCACTAGAGGTACCTGTCGTGTTATTCTTGTTACAAACCTCGGTGAATAAGTCATGAATGGGGAAAGGACTGAATTGTGATTGCGATAAACGGGTCATATCCGTGGTCAGACATTTGTAACACAGATATTCTGTTACGGTTAACCAAGTTAAACTTTCGAAGTAGTGATAGGTCATATTCGTGGTCAGACATTTGTAACACAGATATTCCGTTACGGTTAACCAAGTTAAACTTTCGAAGTAGTGATAGGTCATATTCGTGGTCAGACATTTGTAACACAGATATTCCGTTACGGTTAACCAAGTTAAACTTTCGAAGTAGTGATAGGTCATATTCGTGGTCAGACATTTGTAACACAGATATTCCGTTACGGTTAACCAGGTTAAACTTTCGAAGTAGTGATAGGTCATATTCGTGGTCAGACATTTGTAACACAGATATTCCGTTACGGTTAACCAAGTTAAACTTTCGAAGTAGTGATAGGTCATATTCGTGGTCAGACATTTGTAACACAGATATTCCGTTACGGTTAACCAAGTTAAACTTTCGAAGTAGTGATAGGTCATATTCGTGGTCAGACATTTGTAACACAGCTATTCCGTTACGGTTAACCAAGTAAACTTTCGAAGTAGTGATAGGTCATATTCGTGGTCAGACATTTGTAACACAGATATTCCGTTACGGTTAACCAAGTTAAACTTTCGAAGTAGTGATAGGTCATATTCGTGGTCAGACATTTGTAACACAGCTATTCCGTTACGGTTAACCAAGTAAGCTTTCGAAGTAGTGATAGGTCATATTCGTGGTCAGACATTTGTAACACAGATATTCCGTTACGGTTAACCAAGTTAAACTTTCGAAGTAGTGATAGGTCATATTCGTGGTCAGACATTTGTAACACAGTTATTCCGTTACGGTTAACCAAGTAAACTTTCGAAGTAGTGATAGGTCATATTCGTGGTCAGATATTTGTAACACAGCTATTCCGTTACGGTTAACCAAGTTAAACTTTCGAAGTAGTGATAGGTCATATTCGTGGTCAGACATTTGTAACACAGATATTCCGTTACGGTTAACCAAGTTAAACTTTCGAAGTAGTGATAGGTCATATTCGTGGTCAGACATTTGTAACACAGATATTCTGTTACGGTTAACCAAGTTAAACTTTCGAAGTAGTGATAGATCATATTCGTGGTCAGACATTTGTAACACAGCTATTCCGTTACGGTTAACCAAGTTAAACTTTCGAAGTAGTGATAGGTCATATTCGTGGTCAGACATTTGTAACACAGATATTCTGTTACGGTTAACCAAGTTAAACTTTCGAAGTAGTGATAGGTCATATTCGTGGTCAGACATTTGTAACACAGCTATTCCGTTACGGTTAACCAAGTTAAACTTTCGAAGTAGTGATAGGTCATATTCGTGGTCAGACATTTGTAACACAGATATTCTGTTACGGTTAACCAAGTTAAACTTTCGAAGTAGTGATAGGTCATATTCGTGGTCAGACATTTGTAACACAGATATTCTGTTACGGTTAACCAAGTTAAACTTTCGAAGTAGTGATAGGTCATATTCGTGGTCAGACATTTGTAACACAGCTATTCCGTTACGGTTAACCAAGTTAAACTTTCGAAGTAGTGATAGGTCATATTCGTGGTCAGACATTTGTAACACAGCTATTCCGTTACGGTTAACCAAGTTAAACTTTCGAAGTAGTGATAGGTCATATTCGTGGTCAGACATTTGTAACACAGATATTCCGTTACGGTTAACCAAGTTAAACTTTCGAAGTAGTGATAGGTCATATTCGTGGTCAGACATTTGTAACACAGATATTCTGTTACGGTTAACCAAGTTAAACTTTCGAAGTAGTGATAGATCATATTCGTGGTCAGATATTTGTAACACAGCTATTCCGTTACGGTTAACCAAGTTAAACTTTCGAAGTAGTGATAGGTCATATTCGTGGTCAGACATTTGTAACAGCTATTCCGTTACGGTTAACCAAGTTAAACTTTCGAAGTAGTGATAGGTCATATTCGTGGTCAGACATTTGTAACACAGATATTCCGTTACGGTTAACCAAGTTAAACTTTCGAAGTAGTGATAGGTCATATTCGTGGTCAGACATTTGTAACACAGATATTCTGTTACGGTTAACCAAGTAAACTTTCGAAGTAGTGATAGGTCATATTCGTGGTCAGACATTTGTAACAGCTATTCCGTTACGGTTAACCAAGTTAAACTTTCGAAGTAGTGATAGGTCATATTCGTGGTCAGACATTTGTAACACAGATATTCTGTTACGGTTAACCAAGTTAAACTTTCGAAGTAGTGATAGGTCATATTCGTGGTCAGACATTTGTAACACAGCTATTCCGTTACGGTTAACCAAGTTAAACTTTCGAAGTAGTGATAGGTCATATTCGTGGTCAGACATTTGTTACACAGATATTCCGTTACGGTTAACCAAGTTAAACTTTCGAAGTAGTGATAGGTCATATTCGTGGTCAGACATTTGTAACACAGATATTCTGTTACGGTTAACCAAGTTAAACTTTCGAAGTAGTGATAGGTCATATTCGTGGTCAGACATTTGTAACACAGATATTCTGTTACGGTTAACCAAGTTAAACTTTCGAAGTAGTGATAGGTCATATTCGTGCTCAGACATTTGTAACACAGCTATTCCGTTACGGTTAACCAAGTTAAACTTTCGAAGTAGTGATAGGTCATATTCGTGGTCAGACATTTGTAACACAGCTATTCCGTTACGGTTAACCAAGTTAAACTTTCGAAGTAGTGATAGGTCATATTCGTGGTCAGACATTTGTAACACAGATATTCCGTTACGGTTAACCAAGTTAAACTTTCGAAGTAGTGATGCAGTTTACACAACTGACTCAATATAATACAAACAATTCTGCTAACACAATATGTATACAATGTGCATATATCACGCTTATTCATGCGAATAAAAGAACAAGTCGGTGAAAATAAGGACACAGTTCGTACCATATGAATACCGATTGCCAGTTTAAAGACACGTCCACCATACAAAGCAAATGTGTTATCAATCAAAAACCCATGCAAAGCAAATATATTATCAATCAAAAACCAAAGTAGGATTTATGCAGAGATTTCTCAAGAAAAACGACAAGAAGCTAGCCAGGTCCTTTAATGTCACGTTCCAGTATAAATATGATGTCCTTTCACTTCATAATGCAACTTATTGTGACTTTGTTGATCGTATCCATCCCAAAGAACTGGAAACAATATAACACAGATAGGGCTATGTCCGCTTCATATCATGGCATACATCTAGAAATTAATAGTGCAGACGGTCGTTTGGAAACGAAACCTTAAGAAAAGAGAGATGATTTTAATGTTCCTATTGTGAACTTTTCATTTATATATTGCATAATTATAGCAACAACTGCATTTGGAGCATATTCCAGATACACTATATTCCAGAGTTTGTGTTTCATGTCATGATTTCATGTGTAGACGGTTGCTGTTTAGTGTACTTAGTGGTAATGTTCAATTTATCATGTTTAAGCTCGCCATGATGAATTGTCAGCCGTTATGGAAAGTCTGTGTCATAGATTATTACGGATATGTTCCGTTTGTCGAAGACAAATGCCGTTCTTTCTCTCCTCCTCATTCATGATAAGCACATGATTTTCAACATGAGCAACACGATGGGTGCCAATTATGAAACAGGAACTGTTAATCTTTCCTTTTGTACAATCTTTCGTTTTTACATTGTATTATTTTTGTAATGGCATTGTTTGTCTGTTCATTTGTTGTTCTCCTTGCCATTGTATTTATGTATGTCCTTCGTCGATTTACAGCTTCTGGTTATCCTTGTGGTATCTTCAAAATTTTGTTAGAAATGATATGCTATATGATATATCATTCCACGAAATCCCGAAAGCAGAGTATCTAGATACAAATGAAAAAACAACAGTAAAAAAAAACTCTGATAACAGGAACTCTGATAACAGGAACTCTGACAACAGGAACTCTCACAAGAATCTCGAAATCAAGTGCACTCAGCAATAGGTGACTTTAACCGAGTTTAGCTATGATATTTAGGCCGCTTAGATTTCTTACTCCAAAAGACTTTTCTTTTATTTTGGCTTTCTAATCTATTGACTTTGAGCATACCTGATGAAGGTTATTAAAACACGTCGTGCACACTAAATTAGATATCTACGTTTCTTTAAGTAATTTTACTGCAAACAGGTATCATGTTGCTAAAATTAATGCTTTGATGCTATGGTTTTGTTGAACTAAATAATTCATTTTTATTACTCGTTCGAGCGATTGGAGTGAGTGGGAATTAATCGGATTACCTTTTTGTGTAGCATGAATTGATGTTCAACATTATATTGCATAAAAAGTTCCATAGCTTCATTGTGTACGGAAAATGTATTTTGACAAAAATATACTAACATCTTATTTAAACATAGAGTAACGTCCATTTTACATTTCAATTATACAAATAATTTCTCTTTTTAAGAAAATTTTGAAGATACCAAAGGGGAAATCACAATCCGTAAATCGAAGAAGGACAGACAACACATTGGCCAAAAGAAAAGAAAAACAAAATGGCAATACATGATCTACAAAACATCACACATGAAATCAAAGATCGAGTAACACGAACTCCACTAAAAACTGGTGGTGAACTCAGATGCTCCGGAGGGGTAGGCAGTTCCTGCTCCACTAGTGGCACCCGTCGTGTTACTCTAATTACAAACCCGATAATCATTTCTCTTTTAAAGACACCTTTAATTGAGTACCAATTTCTTTTTAGTGACGTTCTTTTTGTTTTAACATTTATCTAATTGAAGGGTGATAAGTAAAGAATAAACAAAAAGTTAAATATGATGCTGGAAATCCAAAGAAGTCAACAATGAGACAAATACCATTCAGCAAGATGTGTGTAGATCTAATTTTAATTAGATTGGATGATTTATTAATTGATTGATTATTGCTTTACGCCCATTTATCAGTATTACAGCTACACGTATATGCAGAACGAGCACAACTTTTACAATAAAAAAGCCGTATGGAAATAAAGAAGAGGTGGGCTAACAGTTCAAGGATTTTTGACAGCCACTGGAAAAACATGCAGACTTTGGACTGGGACTAAAAATTTGGTCTTTTGTAGCGCCCACAATGCGCGTACTCTTTTTCGGAATCTACAAAAGATGTCTGTGACGTGCAGGTAGCGTGAAACTCTTTAAGCATGTTACCCACTATGGTCCAAGGACATGCTTTTAAATTATATGCGGACAGCCCCCTCATCGAAAGGGCAACACTATACGCTACCTGGGGATGCGAATTTGATTACTACTAAGACCCCAATTTTTCTGTCAAACAATGTATCTTTATATTTTGTTTTGAACAAATATTATATTTCTTTAAACTTTACAATAAATGATCCCCGCCCAATGTATCCTCATATTTGATTATTATGCTATAAATAATAAAACACATAATTATGCACACCCCATTAATGTTTTATTATATAGCTTTACTGTCTCGTTGGAGACAGCGTACATTGATTTCTCCAACAAAATAACTGTTGATATTGCAAGAAAAGTAATGTACTTTCTTGTAATAGAATATGTTTTCCAATAAATGAAGCAAAACATATAAATAAATATACCCGGTAACTAAAAACAAATTTGAGTGTCTAACGATGATAAAGTACTATTGTTTAAATATTCAATTTCATAATTAAACAGACAGACACTGTTTATACATTTTCCCTAGGAAACATTGGAAATTGGATCACAAAAACAAATAAATATTGCTTTCAAGTTTCGTGTCAAATCTAAATTTTAAATCTAATCTCCGATAACTTCAAGTTACAGGTGTAAAAAACGAATTGAAACTTTATGAGGTGAAACACACGCAACGGACATGTGCAAACATGCGTATTAAACAAGACGCCATTGTTTAAATTAACATGAAAGGTCAAACGGTAATTATTATGTAAACAAAATATACAGGATCACAATTCTTCATAACTTATCTTAAACACCAACGAAATATAAATCAACAAAAGAAAGGAATATTGAATGACCTTGATATTTAAGACATAATTGGTGATTATAAGAGCTATGTATACAGTTCATATATTCTGAAGGTTTAAAACTAAGTTCAGTCTCCCTGAGGTATATGTGACATTAGCTTATTTTAGCTATCCTGTTTAGGTCCTTTGGCTTACTACATGTAGCTCCCAAAGAACCTTGAATTATTTGGCTTTCTAATCTTTTGTATCCGATAAATGTTATTCCAGAAACGCGTCGTGTGCACTAAATTAGATATCTACGTTTTTATTACTATCACTTGGTCGACACCTCTGATGGTCGACTATTAGATTCTGAAGGTATCAACCTCTCAGTAGTCATTGGTTCGTCACTGATATGGCTTATTATACTTATGTTTGATATAATACCTAAATAAGGTAATTTAATAAAACTAAGACCAATAGGTAACGTCTGACAATTTTAGCTATCCTGTTTATGCCCTTTGGTTTACTTGCTCCCAAAAACTTCAGATTATTTGGCTTTCACATTTTGACCTTGAGCGTACCTGATAAAGGTTATTTCAGAAGCACGTCGTGCGCACTAAATTAGATATATGAAGAAGAAATTTTTAACAGTGATGGTCATCAAGTCCACCAATTTCAGCAAAACGAACAATCACCTCTCATCTTAACTGAACTCACTGAACACAAGAAAAACCACGACATATGACATTGGAAATCTAGATTCTGGCTTGGGACAGGCACAACAAAATGTGGCGGGGTTAAACATGTAAATAGGATCCCAACACCCCTTCTTTATAACTAGATCTCCAACGGCAATACATGTATAAACAAGCAATAAAAAACCTTCACATTTTTGCTTCCACTCAAAAAGACCACATATTAACATACAAATGAATGACAACATAAACGTGGACAGCACAATAGCAGAGTCAATGAATGACAACATAAACATGGACAGTACAATAGCAGAGTCAATGAATGACAACATAAACATGGACAGTACAATAGCAGGGTCAATGAATAATTGTAGTTAACTGACTACTAGCTAGGAAGGTAGAATCTGGTGTGGTAATATATGATGTTGGTAAGGCTAAAATTGACATGCAGACTCGAAAAAACAAAATTTAGTAGAAAATCTTAAAGAATCAACCAGTATCTCAATAGCAAATTTGGTATCAGGTACGTTAATGAGGAACAGGAGATCTGATCATAAATATTTTAACATTAGTCTATAACCTTTAATATAATGTAAGCTAGATGTCGTCACTGGGTTAATGAGGAGATTTATAGTTCGATCTTGTGTAAGTAAGCCTTTCATTTATCCTCGCCATTTTTATTTGACAGCAAAGTACAAAGTATTACGAATGACGACTAATCTCTCAGTGTGTAAACAGATACAAAGAATTAAATATATTGTCGGAGAACTTTTCAACCCTATTAGCGTTGTCAGTATCCTCGCCATTTTTATTTGACAGCAAAATACAAAGTATTATAAATGACGACTATTGCTCCGCGTCTGGACAGATAAAAATCAGATATATTGAGGGAGACGTTGTGACAGACCAACAATTAATTGTTATTGTCAACATTTGCATTAAATATGTTACGAGAGCTTCACACTTGAAAATGTGACAAAATAGGCAGGCTAAGGCCCCAGAAATAAAAAATTACTGCTTAATGCCTACTTAATGGCCTAGTGTACTAGTATTCAGATTAAATCTGAACGACAGTAGAACAAGATGTCAATGCAAGTTCTACCAAGAGAGGACATCAAACTATGCATACGGGAACTAATTTTTCCCCAGGGATTGGAATCAGCTACCCACCAACAAAACAACTACCAACACGATGGAAAGATTCCGAGTTGCACTCAAAACAGTCTCTACGAAGTAGACCGTACACCCCTTTCTCCCATTATTACGGCGTTTTAACCCCGCTGAACCAGTGGTGGAAAAATCTGTAATCCTCTATAGGATTAAAATGTCTCGTGCCTTTCCCCGCATGTTGTCAAATCGGTAATTTTGAAGGATTTTGAAATAAAGTTCGTGTTAAATAATGGGAGAAACAAATTCTCCTTCAGTTGCCCATGTGGGTTACGACATTTCTCCACTCTCGAGAGTTAAATTTTAAAATTTAACTCTCTTGAGTAGAGAAATAGTGTAACCCACGGGCAACTGAAGGAGAATCTATATGTACATAGTTTTATTTGTAAATATTGGATTATTTTAGCTGTAAATACACCAGAAAGCTGCTCTGTTGCCCGGCATGCGCACAGTTTTTGCGCAACCACATACTTGCATTAATGAATCTGGTTCCTACACTGGAATACGAAGAAATACAAAGAGGAAATATAATAACGGTCTGACAGATCATACAGCATACATGTTTACATCTAAAATGCATTGGCAGAAGACCAGAGTCAGTTGGTTTTCCATTCAACCATCTTGCTTCAAAATACAAAGGCAATATATGTACCACTTTTGTCAATCTCTCATTATACTCTATATAATTTACTTCTATTAGTATTCACGTTTCTCTAGTTTTCCTGCAGATCAGTAATTTCTACTTACTTACAGATACAATGACTGTATGCCTTTCTGGCTTCATATAAACCGTTTTATTTATGCTACGCTAGTCATTTTGACCTATGATTACACATCGTGCATGGTAAATAGTTATGTTTGCATAAAATTTTCACGCCTCTTTAAGTAAATCATATATATCGAGCTATGTAAATCATTTCTAAACCTTTTAGACGAATGACTTCCATTGAAATGTGTAGAATTATATATAAATGCCTTCAGTATGCTTTTTCAAATGGTTTCGACTTTTTCAATTAATTTACCTTTTTTAATCTAAAGGTAAAATCTTTGTACAAACCTTTGTCAATAAAGGTGTTCACACTGTTGATTACAATAGGTAAGTATTAATACTTTTAATGCGTGAATCCTTAGAATGTTATCGACACAATAAAGTTGTTGTGATATCATCAAGCAACTGGTAACCAGTCTCGGTACTAAGTAGTGGAAAACAGTCTGGTTATCAAGTGTACTTAGTAAATACACAAACAACCTCGTTAGCAGGTGACTAACAGCCTAGTTTGCAGCTGTCATTCAGCCTAGATAGCGACTAATATATTATCAAACAACTGATGAAACAGCCTTGCTACTAAGTACATAAACAACCTGGTTAGCACGTGATTTACCGTCTGATTAGCTTGTGATAAGCATCCTGGTTAGCAGCTGCCAAACAACTTGGTAACCAACTGGTAAGGAGTCTGGTTATCAAGTGCATACCAACTTGGTTAGCATGTGATAAACATTCTGGCTAGCAACTAGTTAACAGTCTGATTAGAAAGCGATAAACAGCCTATTAGCATGTGATTAACCAACTGACTAACACGTTAGCAAGTGATAACCAAACTGATTAACAAGACCATGTACCTAATTGCAATAAAATTTGTCGAATAATAGATTAAACTTTGACAAGAACACAACTTTTACAAACGAAACGGTAGTGTGTAAGTTTTATTATATAACACACTTGGTCATTCATACATTTATAAGATAGCAGAATTATGCCACTATGACATACTTCTTAAACAAATGGTTTACACTGCTATAGTATATTTGTCGAAAAGGGTGGAATCATTTTGTTCCTTTCTCTAAAACAATGACTAACTGACATTTTGTTTTCAAATCAAAAATAAAATGTCCTACTTCCTACATATACAAGTTTGTTTGATGGTGTTTAACGCCACTTTCAACAATATTTCAGTTATATCCTGGCGGTCAGTTTTATTGGTAGAGGAAACCGGAGTACTCGGAGAAAACCACCGACCTGTCGTAAGTCACTGACAAACTTTATCACATAATGTTGTACACTTCGCCCTGATCGGGATTCAAACTCACAACATCAGTGGTGATAGGCACTGATTGCATATGTAGTTGTAAATCCAACTACCATACAACCACGACCATGATGGCCCCTCTACAAATATATATTATAAAGCTTAAAGTAATATGAAATGCCAAAATCATTATTTTCAGTTTTCTAAAAATTTCTGATATATGTAAAGATTAAATGTATAAAGAACGTAAACCATTCACTTTTTGAGAGTTACGATGTATAATTCAGGAGAAAACGTCATTTTATTCTGTCTTCGATAATTCTTGCTACCCGGACAATAATGCAAATCATATGCTATTGACCTCAGATTTGAACTCATTCGGTGAGATTGTGCGCATGCTCCGTTATAGTCTTGACAGGTAACATCATTTTCGTTTCGATTTACATTCCATTATTTTCCATTCAATCCACGATTAAAAATAATGTTCCCTTAGTGAAACGTTAAACAAGGATCTCTTTACCTGGAAAATAAATATATATCACCTTCTATGATCTAAACCGCCGTAAATGTCTTTTAACGGCATTATGTGTATAATCAAGGACGTATATAGAATCTTATATACATCCTTGGTATAATTCAGCAAATTTCGCGGGGCCCAGTAAGGGGACACTGCATACGCAACTTGTAATTATGTTAAAACATTAGGGTTTTTTTTATATTAAAAATGAATTACTTTGTTTCAAATCTATTTAAAATTTATTTGGCCTAAGAGACAAGAATGTGAAAGAAAGCACACATTCTTTATCTCATAATAATATATAGGCAAATAATTTGATTCTGAGGGGGCCTGGCAAGATTAGTCAGGTTAGAATATTTGACAGAAAATTCATTCGACACATAGTGCAAGACAGGTTATAATATTGTTTATTCAGTTCAGGCCAGATTTTTTTTTTCATTTTCTATGAATGCTGAATTATACCAAGGATGTATATAAGATGTATATAAGATTCTATATACGTCCTTGATTATACACATAATGCCGTTAAAAGACATTTACGGCGGTTTAGATCATAGATGGTGATATATATTTTTTTCAACTTTGGGTGGCCATATATTTATTTTATTTACAAAAACTGCCAAACCCCCACCCCCTCCACCCCACCGCGGAATCAATTGGTTTGCCCCAAAACAATTCAGGAAATAAACGAACCAAGTTATGAAATGGTTGGTGTCAAAATAACGGTGACAAATTATGGACAAAATAAGTCGTATTTTTGGCATTTGTTTTCTTGTTGGTTTTTTATTTTCTTCTCTGACAACTCCAAATGTTTTCATCGTAATGGTTTTGAAATGTACATACTAATAATAATTTACACAGTTTGTACATGCGATACGTTAGTTCCGACGAGGATTTTAAATTCTGAATGTAAACATATCAAGAATATTTTTGAAGATGTTTATTTCACCAAAAACTCGTTTCATATTACTTTAAGATATCATTTTGTTTGTAAGATATATAGGTATTGATTTATTGATGATGTGCTGTGTAAAGTATAGACTGACATGCTATCAGATTATCTACTTTGATAAATGATATTTGTTTTTTACGCTAATATAGTACTATGTGACTAAGCAATTTGTCGATCAATACTCGAGATTATACTTCATGACTAGTATTATTAATTGATTCCCTATGATTATTCTGTCTTATTACACTTTTTAACAAAGTCCTCAGATAGCACGTTTTATTCCTCCATAGTGTATTTTATGGTGCCTTTTTTCGGAAACCAATAGCGCTTCGTAAGTACATTTTGAATTCGCCATCCCTATTATTGTACTCCATGACTACAATGCTTTACTAATTGGTCCGAACATATAAAATGTGTTTTTGTTTGTTAACGAATGTTTGCAATACATAAGTACACTACACGAGACAAATTCCCAATCACAGTTGGAGTGTATTCTAAAAACAACACGACAAACGTTATGACATACTGTGATCTATGATTATATATGGTACCATATGTGTACCTATTTAAATATATAAAGCTTTAAGAATTCAAGAAAGATTTGAAGATACCAAAGTGGTAATCAGAAGCCGTAAATCGAAGAAGGACAGATAATACAATGGCCAAAAAGAAAAAGGAAAGAAGGACAGACAATACAATGGCCAAAAAGAAAAAGGACAGAAGGACAGACAATACAATGGCCAAAAAGAAAAAGGATAAAAGGACAAGCGATGGTCCACAAAGCACTACACAGAAAACAGAAGATAGAGTAACACATTATATAGAATATACACAGTAGCATTGTACCAACTGAGTATAAAAACTGCTAATGAACCCAACAAATATGGAAAAAAGAAATATATTCCATTCTACAAATCAGATACGATTACATTTCGGTCTAGAGTCTTGTAACCAAGCAAACAAAACTTTCTAAATTCCAGAGTAAACCATTCATTTTTCACTTGTCTCATCTGATACCGTTCATAACATTAAAATCAAGTTTGAAATGATGGTGATTTGTGTCTAGTTCAGCTAACTGCTTATCCTTTAGATAGAACATTCAATAACACATAGAGTGCGAGTCATTAAGCAAGGGAACGCACACATAGATTCAATGACAAGGACGAATAGCTTACCCAATCGAGAAGACGAGCATGGGTGCCAAGCCATCAGATGCAGACAGAATTGACAAATCAAACAAACAGAGTTACCTACCAGACGATGGACATGGATTGCTTAAGTCAGAAGTCGACTACGGAGTTTCATAGTCAGAAGACGAACATGGTGTACCTAAACCAGAAGACTATTAAGTAGACAAACGCAGAGTAACTAAGTCAGAAGAAGAATAATAAGTACCCAAGTCAGAAGGCGAACATACGGTATATACTTCCTAACAGATACGCAGATTACCGATATCTGATAAGTTTTAGTGTGAAAGGAACAACCCAAGACTACATAATAGCGATAAGACAAAACTATTTTTGGCCATAAAACTAGTTTAACCCCGTCACTTATTATTTTAGTGTCTGTACCACGCCAGGAAAGTGAGTGATCATGCATTTGTGTGTTAGAGGTATCGATTTTGCCTCTCTTTACGATTTAATCTATTGGATTTTGGAACTGTTCCGACAGTGTGACATGTTTTGGTTTTTAATTTATCACTGTTACTTAATTTCCCCGGTGTACATATGGATTAATGGATTAGGGATTAGTGTCAAATGAAATGTATGTTTAATTGCAAAATGGTAAGACCTTCTTTGAGAGGTAATATTAAGGTATTGCTTCAACAAAATCACCATATACTATCGCCTGATATCCTACCCTGACCTCTCTAAAAGTATCCGCTCGTTGAATGACGATCTTAATGTATCATTACATGCGTCATGATGGCGTTTTAAAAGCAATAAAGATGGCACAAAACGGACGATCTGCAAACAATCGGAAGCAAATTTGGTCATAATTGTTTAGTAATGAGCTAGAATTTTGAAGTCTGCATAAAAAAAAACCGAATATATTTCGTGAATTGATTTAGATAATGAAAAAATCAATGTTGACAATACCATTTGAACATTTACTGTGAAAACTGATATTTACACGCCATACCGGGTTTGTTGTAATAAAACATAAATTATTACAGTCACGAACATCTGATCTATTAAAAGATTGCTTTTTTTAAACTCTAAAAATAACGCAACAAGGGACATATTGATACTAACTCACGCACAGAAATGAAAAAAGGTAATATAATAATTTTGTTTACAGTACAAAGAATAGTTCATTTGTTTCATAAATGGTGATATATAAGACAGCCTCTTTTTGGGGCGTATGTGTAACTGACATCCCATGACCGCAATTTAGGATATTTCAATTCACCCTAAAAATACAAAACGTTGTAAAGTACCATCCAACGGTCATTCTTTGAAGCAATACATGAAAAGTTTGAAGATACCAAAAGGGTAATCAGAAGGGTAAACAAAAACAAAAACACAAACAAAAAACAAAAAAAATACAACAAAAAAACAAAATCAAAAACAAACAAAACGGGAGTGAACTCATGTGCTCCGGAAGGGTAAGTAGTTTCTGCCCCACACAAGATGATTTTCTTGTTAAATTAAAAAATTATCACATCAAATTACGTTTCATAACTTGCAAGGTTTGCTATCTATATAAGCACAAGTTATTGCACGTATGTACAATGTTTAAGATTGCAAAACGTTCTTACTTTTGTCATTTCATTGATTTACTATACATGTTACTAACATGACATTTAAAACAACATGGCGTAGCAAATAGATCACTCTTGACAACAGTAAGCGTGTTTGTAGATATGGCCCATCTGTCAAAAACTAAATGGTTTGTAAATATTACGTCACATTTATAGTAATGTACGACATGATTTTGAGCTTACCCACGCCAACCTGGTACTTTAAGATTTTCACGATTGTGATAACAATGAAGTAGCATTTTTTGTAATGTTTGAGATAGGCTTAGATAAGTAAATCTTTGTGACTGAACACGTGTTGTACCAAAAGTACATTCCACCTGAAAAGGTATCTTGCAAATTGAGAATTGATTTTTAAAGGTATTAAGACCAGACAAAATACCAAAGAGTTTGATAACGTAAAATGTCATTGGTAACGAGTCAGATAATAAATGGTTTTAGCAACGGACAGTATTTTCTCTTTCTAATAAATCTACCCTGGATCAACATGGAAATAAAGCTGTTTAGAAAAATGAATAATCTCTTCCCTCTTACAAGAAGAGTTGAAGATAATGAGAATCCGTAAACCGAAGGACAGACAACGCAATAGCCAAAAGAAAACAGACAAAAGGACAAACAGCGATCCACACAGTAAACTAAAGATCGACCCCAACAAAAACTGAAGAGTAAGCAGTTCCTGTTCTACTAGTGACGCCCGTCGTGTTACTCTAGTTCCATATTCATGTACGCCTAATAGGGTAAAATTATGTGCTGAGAAAGAGTCAATATATTCTCCTCTTGATAACATGGAATTCCATCGACAACTACAGAAATACCACGTGTATCAAGAACTAAATATCTCTATCTCCACTTCGGACATCATAAAATACACCGACAAGGTGGAAACCGTAAAATCAAATCAATGTGAAGACGGCAGTGTAAAGAAAATGGGTCAATATTGTTTCCAGCTGAGAACCAAAAATATACAGACAACGTGCGAACGACATGTGCTTAGAAGGAACCAGTATCTCCTGACAACATGAAATCCACAGGCACAGACAACGCGCGAACGACATGTGCTTAGAAGGGGCCAGTATCTCCTGGCAGCATGAAATCCACAGATAACGCGCCAAAGACATGTGCTTAGAAGGGCCCAGTTTCTCCTGGCAGCATGAAATCCACAGACAACGCGCGAACGACACGTGCTTAGAAGGAGCCAGTATCTCCTGGGGAAATGAATTCCACAGAAAACGCGCGAACGACATGTGCTTAGAAGGGGCCAGTATCTTCTGGCAACATGAAATCCACAGACAACTGGCGAACGACATGATATCCACAGAAAATGTGCAAATAACAGGTGTTTAAGGTAGTAGACCTGGGTTACCCTAAAATTTTCCCATCATTCAATTTTTTTTTTAATTTGCATCATGGAATAGTTATGTCTAAATACATTATCTGCCAAAGTTTCAAAAAATTTCACCGTGCCGTTTTCTCCATAACACATCCTAAATATAGCAATTTTGGGGGTATTCTTGACGCCAGATGGTAATACTAGTTTCGGAAGATTCTAATAGATATGCACATTTATTTCCGATCGAAAGGGAATATTTTGGCTTTAATACACTTGAGAGTGTTGTTGTTGAATAAATATGAAATATCTAGCATATCTGAATATCCTGTTTGGAGATAACCACATGCAAAACAGTGGAAACTGCAAAAAAGGGGGGATGCCCTGAGGACCACCTTGGTATTAAAAATCGGATTAAAAAAATTCCTGTCAATTAATTTCCACCAAAAAATGTCACACTGAGGAATAGACATATAGACATCATTGCACCAAATTTTACAAACTTTTACCGTCAGATTTTTAAAATATTTAAATTTATGTTTTTCATGGAAGGTACCCAGAAAAAAATGAAATTGTCGAGGAAAGTTATCACACACCCATCCTTTGCTTGTGAGATAAAAAATAACTAGTTACCCATAACAAAAAGCTTTTCAATTCTTATAATTGACAAAAGTGGATGTCCAAATTACCAAATGACTGCATTTGTCTTTTTTATTTTCAAGTCGGCTGGGGAGGGGGTTTGAGGGTGACTCTATTTTATTAATTCATTACAAAAAAAAACCACAAAAAACACAGACAGCCACCCAGCTGTATTGTTAAATTCCTTAAAATTCTGTGCTCCAGTTGTATTCGTTTGATTCTAGTTATTCTTTAGTTGTCTTAGAAGAAGGGGGGGTGGCGGTATAAGAGAGGATCAGATATTACAATTTTTTCCCAAACATAGCTTTCTATCATTGCTAATATCTTGTTTATATCTTTCATATTTAACATTAAATTCATGTTTTGTATTTGTTTTATTATTATTATTGATCTTATATTTATTGATTTTAGATTTATTCATTTTTGCCTTGAAATCTGTCAATGACATCAAAATGTTCGTTTCCTTCCCCCGATTTCCTACGTCTCCATGATCGTCGAGTTTAAAACTTAAACATGTTGATTGTTTAGCTTTTAAAAAGCTACAAATAACTTAAGTTTTGTGAAAATAATTAGAATATAACACAATTCAACGGCCAATTTGGTAAAGGAAGCGTCTGTTTGTATATTTTAAGATTTGGGATTTAATATTCACCTGGATGGCTGGAATTTCGTCAGTACAAATTTGCTGAAGTTTGCCGCGATATTTTTGTCTCAACAAATTAAACCTTCTTTATTGCTTGAATAAAACCTTTTCCTCTTATTCTTATGTATCTTCCGATTGATTACAATTGTTTTGACAATCAGCTTTACCATAAAACGAAGATTATTTGCAAGAAAAGAGTGACTTGCAAAAAGAAACAAGGCGACTTTAATTTCGCTTTGTAGTCGAGGGAGAGCGACTTCAGCCGATATAGGGCGAGAATTTCGCCCACTTCGCCTGGTTTGGTGAGCCCTGCAAGGAGCACAGCTATGGAAAGGTAAATGGAAAAGGAGTCATTTTTTTAACTGGCCATATCCAATGTAAACAATCTTTGTCACCAAGAAGCTTGGAATTGAGAGGGAATTTTCAAACGCACAGATGATCATATGTTTGAGAAGACACTGAAAATAGAGTTATCTCCCATACCCCAGGCCTACCACCTTAAGTTAGGTTAATTCTCAGTTTCTACCAAACTGAAATCCACATTCAACGTGATGACAACCATAGCTTAGATGACGTTAGCACCTCTTCGTTCTAACAACATGCAATCTAGACAAATGGTGGCCGACTGGTGTTTTGAAGGAGTTGGCATGTTCTTCTGACAACGGGAAATCTACGGGCAAAATGTGGACGACAGTTTTTAGAGGTTAGTGTCTCCTCCTAGCCAAATGAAATACATGCACAACGAGACGGCGGAAAGATAAGGAGAGATAAGTATCTTCTAATGTTTCTAACGTGATATTCTAGACAACAAGGAACAGGACAGTCGTGTAGAAAAAAATCAATATCTTCTAAATGTTTCCAACCTGATATTTCATATATTAAAAGACGTCCAGTTTGATAGAGAGAACCAGTATCTTCCAGTGTTTCCAACAGGACATTCCAGACATCAGGAAAAAGGGACAGCTATATAAAAAGGGTCAATTATATCTATCCAATTGACAAAATAAGATTTCACAAAGAGAGAAGGATCTCATGTTTGTATAATAATGACCATTTTACCTTATTTTGACCAGATGTAATTTCAGACGAGAGGACGTTCGTTTTCGTATTCGTTTGGTTTGGTGGAGGAACTGGAGTACCCGAAGAAAACCTCCGATCTGTCGCAAGTCACTGACAAACTTTATCACATAATGTTGTTCACCTCGCCCTGAACGGGGTTCGAACTCACAACATTAGTAGTGATGGGCACTGATTGCACAGGTAGTTGTCAATCCAACTACCATATGATCACGACCACGATGGCCCTTAAGGCCATATTTATTTTCTTTTGGCGAGATGTAATTTCAGAAAACGAGAGAGGATGTTTGTTTTTGTATATTCGTTTCAAACTTTTCTTAATTGAAATAAAAAATAAAGATGAAAAACCTGTTATTAGGTGTAATGAAGAAGATAAAATCACAATATGAGTTAAATTGTTGCATGTTCTCAGAACAAATGCTATCCATCGTTGTTATATTAGTCCTACATGTTAATTATTTTAGGTTTGATGAAGTAGCTGCATGCAAGGACACAATTAGAAGCTTCTTTACATGGCATTACAGGTCGATTAGACAAATACAATGTTTTCTGTTGTTATGGATACAAAAATCAACATCTGGGTTTAAAAATCTAATAATATAATATAAAAAAAAACAAACAAAAATTAATGAAAAAAAAACACAAATAATTGAAAATACGGAAAACTCGATAGGACATCTCATATCGTCTTATTATTCACAAATAATATATTTATTTTCACCAAACGTTTCAAGTTGATAATTACAAATACATGGTTGGTCCTAACATACATCATTGCTTACATGTCCGTACATAGGGTTAAAAAACAATAGCGTTGTATTACACAATTGAACATCATTTGCGTCCAAGTCAAACAGACCGGTGCCTTAAACATAGAAAAAACAGAGTATTGGAGTTAACCGAGATCGGTTGTGCGTGATTGTTGCTTGAGGTCAGGTAAACGATTTTCAGCTATATCATGGCGAGCCTTAAAGTACTTATGAATAGAGAAACTAATTAAATCGACATGTCAACGAATAATGAAAGTGTTGCTTAACATCAAGTGAGCATTTTTTTAGCTATAGTATGATGCTTGTCATTTTGTCCTTTTTCTTTTGACCATTGTGTTGTATATCCTTCTTCGAGTTACAGATTCTGGTATCTTCAAACTCTTCTTATGGTGAACACATTCGATGAGATGGTGATGAGATCTGCTATGTCCTAAACCAACGCTCTTAGTTGGATTTGCATAGTTCTACCTCTTTGGGTAGACATGCCGCTCGACTCGGACACAATACCATATTTTGATTCCGAGCCAACCAGTCTTTGCTGTAATACTTTAGTACTGTGTGCTTAGAGAAGAAGCAAAATATACCAATTCTATAGTCTCTGGTTTGACCCAACTGGGACTCGAAGCCACGATGTACCACATTTGTTGCATGTACACTAACCATTACACCACCGATGAGGTTGCTTGAGAGAACGAGGTTTTATTGTATACATATGGCGAATGATTTAGTCCGTCATCAGAAGTGGAACCATATCGGTGGTGTAATGGTTAGCGTGCTCTCCTCGAGTGTGGCAGATCGAGCCTCGATCTGGTCAAACCAGACTATAAAAATAGTATTTGCTGCTTCTCCTCTAAACACCAAGAAAAAAATCTGACTGGCTCGAAATCAGGATAATGTGTCCGAGTGTAGCGACATGTCTAACCGTGAACTATTATTTCAGTGAACTAACACTATATAAATCTTGCTAAGAGTGTTGGTCTAGTACAAATCGGACGCCATTTTCATCTCGTTGAAAAGTAAATTGTTCTCATCTTCAGTCGACAATCAAATGTCTCATTAGCTCTTGTATTGCGTGATTCTCTGTCGTATCTCAAGGTACATGTATTAATGACTATCAATCGTGTTACACACACCCCATTTAATAATAATGTAATATTCATGTACAGTCAAACCTGTATAAAAAGGACACGCAAGTGGACTTGGAAATGTGTCCTTTATGAGCAGTTGTCCTTTATATACAGGTTAAAATTATATGCACTATCCATTAATAGGGAACAAGAGACTACGGTACCCTTTATAGACAGAGATTTGTTAAATAGAGGTGCCCCTTAAGGCAGACTACGGTACCCTTTATAGACAGAGATTTGTTAAATAAAGGTACCCCTTAAGGCAGACTACGGTACCCTTTATAGACAGAGATTTGTTAAATAGAGGTGCCCCTTAAGGCAGACTACGGTACTCTTTATAGACAGAGATTTGTTAAATAGAGGTGCCCCTTAAGGCAGACTACGGTACTCTTTATAGACAGAGATTTGTTAAATAGAGGTGCCCCTTAAGGCAGACTACGGTACTCTTTATAGACAGAGATTTGTTAAATAGAGGTGCCCCTTAAGGCAGACTACGGTACTCTTTATAGACAGAGATTTGTTAAATAGAGGTGCCCCTTAAGGCAGATTACGGTACTCTTTATAGACAGAGATTTGTTAAATAGAGGTACCCCTTAAGGCAGACTACGGTACTCTTTATAGACAGAGATTTGTTAAATAGAGGTGCCCCTTAAGGCAGACTACGGTACTCTTTATAGACAGAGATTTGTTAAATAGAGGTACCCCTTAAGGCAGACTACGGTACTCTTTATAGACAGAGATTTGTTAAATAGAGGTGCCCCTTAAGGCAGACTACGGTACTCTTTATAGACAGAGATTTGTTAAATAGAGGTGCCCCTTAAGGCAGACTACGGTACTCTTTATAGACAGAGATTTGTTAAATAGAGGTACCCCTTACGGCAGACTACGGTATTCTTTATAGACAGAGATTTGTTAAATAGAGGTGCCCCTTAAGGCAGACTACGGTATTCTTTATAGATAGAGATTTGTTAAATAGAGGTGCCCCTTAAGGCAGACTACGGTACTCTTTATAGACAGAGATTTGTTAAATAGAGGTGCCCCTTAAGGCAGACTACGGTACTCTTTATAGACAGAGATTTGTTAAATAAAGGTACCCCTTAAGGCAGACTACGGTACCCTTTATAGACAGAGATTTGTTAAATAAAGGTACCCCTTAAGGCAGACTACGGTACCCTTTATAGAGAGAGATTTGTTAAATAGAGGTGCCCCTTAAGGCAGACTACGGTACTCTTTATAGACAGAGATTTGTTAAATAGAGGTGCCCCTTAAGGCAGACTACGGTACTCTTTATAGACAGAGATTTGTTAAATAGAGGTGCCCCTTAAGGCAGACTACGGTACTCTTTATAGACAGAGATTTGTTAAATAAAGGTACCCCTTAAGGCAGACTACGGTACCCTTTATAGACAGAGATTTGTTAAATAAAGGTACCCCTTAAGGCAGACTACGGTACCCTTTATAGACAGAGATTTGCTAAATAGAGGTGCCCCTTAAGGCAGACTACGGTACTCTTTATAGACAGAGATTTGTTAAATAGAGGTGCCCCTTAAGGCAGACTACGGTACTCTTTATAGACAGAGATTTGTTAAATAGAGGTGCCCCTTAAGGCAGACTACGGTACTCTTTATAGACAGAGATTTGTTAAATAGAGGTGCCCCTTAAGGCAGACTACGGTACTCTTTATAGACAGAGATTTGTTAAATAGAGGTGCCCCTTAAGGCAGACTACGGTACTCTTTATAGACAGAGATTTGTTAAATAGAGGTACCCCTTAAGGCAGACTACGGTACTCTTTATAGACAGAGATTTGTTAAATAGAGGTGCCCCTTAAGGCAGACTACGGTACTCTTTATAGACAGAGATTTGTTAAATAGAGGTACCCCTTAAGGCAGACTACGGTACTCTTTATAGACAGAGATTTGCTAAATAGAGGTGCCCCTTAAGGCAGACTACGGTACTCTTTATAGACAGAGATTTGTTAAATAGAGGTACCCCTTACGGCAGACTACGGTATTCTTTATAGACAGAGATTTGTTAAATAGAGGTGCCCCTTAAGGCAGACTACGGTATTCTTTATAGATAGAGATTTGTTAAATAGAGGTGCCCCTTAAGGCAGACTACGGTACTCTTTATAGACAGAGATTTGTTAAATAGAGGTGCCCCTTAAGGCAGACTACGGTACTCTTTATAGACAGAGATTTGTTAAATAGAGGTACCCCTTAAGGCAGACTACGGTACTCTTTATAGACAGAGATTTGTTAAATAGAGGTGCCCCTTAAGGCAGACTACGGTACTCTTTATAGACAGAGATTTGTTAAATAGAGGTGCCCCTTAAGGTAGACTACGGTACCCTTTATAGACAGAGATTTGTTAAATAGAGGTGCCCCTTAAGGCAGACTACGGTACTCTTTATAGACAGAGATTTGCTAAATAGAGGTGCCCCTTAAGGCAGACTACGGTACTCTTTATAGACAGAGATTTGTTAAATAGAGGTGCCCCTTACGGCAGACTACGGTATTCTTTATAGACAGAGATTTGTTAAATAGAGTTACCCCTTACGGCAGACTACGGTACTCTTTATAGACAGAGATTTGTTAAATAGAGGTACCCCTTAAGGCAGACTACGGTACTCTTTATAGACAGAGATTTGTTAAATAGAGGTGCCCCTTAAGGCAGACTACGGTACTCTTTATAGACAGATATTTGTTAAATAGGGGTGCCCCTTAAGGCAGACTACGGTACTCTTTATAGACAGAGATTTGTTAAATAGAGGTGCCCCTTAAGGCAGACTACGGTACTCTTTATAGACAGAGATTTGTTAAATAGAGGTACCCCTTACGGCAGACTACGGTATTCTTTATAGACAGAGATTTGTTAAATAGAGGTGCCCCTTAAGGCAGACTACGGTACTCTTTATAGACAGAGATTTGTTAAATAGAGGTGCCCCTTAAGGCAGACTACGGTACTCTTTATAAACAGAGATTTGTTAAATAGAGGTACCCCTTAAGGCAGACTACGGTACTCTTCATAGACAGAGATTTGTTAAATAGAGGTGCCCCTTAAGGCAGACTACGGTACTCTTTATAGACAGAGATTTGTTAAATAGAGGTGCCCCTTAAGGTAGACTACGGTACCCTTTATAGACAGAGATTTGTTAAATAGAGGTGCCCCTTACGGCAGACTACGGTACTCTTTATAAACAGAGATTTGTTAAATAGAGGTGTCCCTTAAGGCAGACTACGGTACCCTTTATAGACAGAGATTTGTTAAATAGAGGTGTCCCTTAAGGCAGACTACGGTACTCTTTATAGACAGAGATTTGTTAAATAGAGGTGTCCCTTAAGGCAGACTACGGTACTCTTTATAGACAGAGATTTGTTAAATAGAGGTGTCCCTTAAGGCAGACTACGGTACTCTTTATAGACAGAGATTTGTTAAATAGAGGTGTCCCTTAAGGCAGACTACGGTACTCTTTAAAGACAAAGATTTGTTAAATAGAGGTGCTCCTTAAGGCAGACTACGGTACCCTTTATAGACAGAGATTTGCTAAATAAAGGTACCCCTTAAGGCAGACTACGGTACCCTTTATAGACAGAGATTTGCTAAATAGAGGTGCCCCTTAAGGCAGACTACGGTATTCTTTATAGACAGAGATTTGTTAAATAGAGGGGTCCCTTAAGGCAGACTACGGTCCTCTTTATAGACAGAGATTTGTTAAATAGAGGTGCCCCTTAAGGAAGACTACGGTACTCTTTATAGACAGAGATTTGTTAAATAGAGGTGCCTCTTAAGGCAGACTACGGTACCCTTTATAGACAGAGATTTGTTAAATAGAGGTGCCCCTTAAGGTAGACTACGGTACCCTTTATATACAGAGATTTGTTAAATAAAGGTGCCCCTTAAGGCAGACTACGGTACCCTTTATAGACAGAGATTTGTTAAATAGAGGTGTCCCTTAAGGCAGACTACGGTACCCTTTATAGACAGAGATTTGTTAAATAGAGGTGCCCCTTAAGGCAGACTACGGTACCCTTTATAGACAGAGATTTGTTAAATAGAGGTGCCCCTTAAGGCAGACTACGGTACCCTTTATAGACAGAGATTTGTTAAATAGAGGTGCCCCTTAAGGCAGACTACGGTATTCTTTATTGACAGAGATTTGTTAAATAGGGGTGTCCCTTAAGGCAGACTACGGTATTCTTCATAGACAGAGATTTGTTAAATAGAGTTACCCCTTAAGGCAGACTACGGTACTCTTTATAGACAGAGATTTGTTAAATAGAGGTGCCCCTTAAGGCAGACTACGGTACTCTTTATAGACAGAGATTTGTTAAATAGAGGTGCCCCTTAAGGCAGACTACGGTATTCTTTATAGACAGAGATTTGTTAAATAGAGGTGCCCCTTAAGGCAGACTACGGTACTCTTTATAGACAGAGATTTGTTAAATAGAGGTGCCCCTTAAGGCAGACTACGGTATTCTTTATAGACAGAGATTTGTTAAATAGAGGTGCCCCTTAAGGCAGACTACGGTATTCTTTATAGACAGAGATTTGTTAAATAGAGGTGCCCCTTAAGGCAGACTACGGTATTCTTTATAGACAGAGATTTGTTAAATAGAGGTGTCCCTTAAGGCAGACTACGGTACTCTTTATAGACAGAGATTTGTTAAATAGAGGTGTCCGTTAAGGCATACTACGGTACTCTTTATAGACAGAAATTTGTTAAATAGAGGTGCCCCTTAAGGCAGACTACGGTATCCTGTATAGACAGAGATTTGTTAAATAGAGGTGTCCCTTAAGGCAGACTACGGTACTCTTTATAGACAGAGATTTGCTAAATAGAGGTGCCCCTTAAGGCAGACTACGGTACTCTTTATAGACAGAGATTTGTTAAATAGAGGTGCCCCTTAAGGCAGACTACGGTATTCTTTATAGACAGAGATTTGTTAAATAGAGGTGCCCCTTAAGGCAGACTACGGTACTCTTTATAGACAGAGATTTGTTAAATAGAGGTGCCCCTTAAGGTAGACTACGGTACCCTTTATAGACAGAGATTTGTTAAATAGAGGTGCCCCTTAAGGCAGACTACGGTATTCTTTATAGACAGAGATTTGTTAAATAGAGGTGCCCCTTAAGGCAGACTACGGTACTCTTTATAGACAGAGATTTGTTAAATAGAGGTGCCCCTTAAGGCAGACTACGGTATTCTTTATAGACAGAGATTTGTTAAATAGAGGTGCCCCTTAAGGCAGACTACGGTATTCTTTATAGACAGAGATTTGTTAAATAGAGGTGTCCCTTAAGGCAGACTACGGTACTCTTTATAGACAGAGATTTGTTAAATAGAGGTGTCCCTTAAGGCATACTACGGTACTCTTTATAGACAGAGATTTGTTAAATAGAGGTGCCCCTTAAGGCAGACTACGGTACCCTTTATAGACAGAGATTTGTTAAATAGAGGTGTCCCTTAAGGCAGACTACGGTACTCTTTATAGACAGAGATTTGTTAAATAGAGGTGCCCCTTAAGGCAGACTACGGTACTCTTTATAGACAGAGATTTGTTAAATAGAGGTGCCCCTTAAGGCAGACTACGGTATTCTTTATAGACAGAGATTTGTTAAATAGAGGTGTCCCTTAAGGCAGACTACGGTACTCTTTATTGACAGAGATTTGTTAAATAGAGGTGTCCCTTAAGGCAGACTACGGTATTCTTCATAGACACAAATTTGTTAAATAGAGGTGCCCCTTAAGGCAGACTACGGTACTCTTTATTGACAGAGATTTGCTAAATAGAGGTGCCTCTTAAGGCAGACTACGGTATTCTTCATAGACACAAATTTGTTAAATAGAGGTGCCCCTTAAGGCAGACTACGGTATTTTTTATAGTAAGAAATTTGTTAAATAGAGGTGCCCCTTAAGGCAGACTACGGTACTCTTTATTGACAGAGATTTGTTAAATAGAGGTGCCCCTTACGGCAGACTACAGTACTCTTTATTGACAGAGATTTGTTAAATAGAGGTACCCCTTAAGGCAGACTACGGTACCCTTTATAGACAGAGATTTGTTAAATAGAGGTGCCCCTTAAGGCGGACTACGGTACTCTTAATAGACAGAGATTTGCTAAATAGAGGTGCCCCTTAAGGCAAGTTTGACTGTAATTATTTTCATTTTCACCTCACTCGATACAGCATTATGTGATAAAGTTTATCACTGACTTGCGACAGGTCGGTGGTTTTCTCCAGGTACTCCGGTTTCCTCCACCAATAAAACTGATCGCCACGATATAACTGAAATATTGTTGAAAGTGGCGTTAAACACCATAAAACTAACCCATAAACCATTTTCACCCACGTTTTTCTCTGTCTTGTTTTTAAGGGATTAACATTGATATGTTTCCAACTGGAGATAACATGCTACTATATTAAGTATATAAGCAATGTTGATACTGGCGCCTCATTCAACGAAATATTTCCAGTCTTAATTCTGATTTTTCTACTGAATAAGGCAACATTACTATAGGTAAAAACTCAGACTAAAATCATGATTTAGACACAGGCGCTTGTGTAGAGTCAAAAATATGTTCGCTATGTACTTAAAATATCACGGTACAAAATGTACATAGCGAGCATATTTTTGACTCTACACAAGCACCTTTGATTTAGACTTCAGTTTGTTTCGAGATATACAAGCCTAGTGCAGTAAAACCTGTCTAAACAGAACCCCTTTGGGACTGAATAATTTGTTCAGTTTAGACAGGTGTTTGGTTTACACAGGTTCAAATTACATAGACATTTAGTAGATGGAACTGTAAAGTCTATCTGGTATTTGTATAGCTGTTTTGCAAAATACATTGTACTATGTTGGCCGGACCATCGCTCACTTGGGCCTTTGAAATATCTGTTTATATATATATTATTCTAATGGGACCCTTTATTTTCATTTTAACCCTATTTAATCACTCCCTTCTAAAGCCTCTTGCATTTGTATATCATTCTCATTAAATATTTAAATACAGGCAGTCAAATTAAGCCCCATTGTTGAATTTCAATTACAAGTTTAATTAATGTACTCACGTAAATGCTAACATTTTGAATTTATTCCGCCTTCTTGTAAGTTTCCAATTCCAATCCCAATTCCAATTTCAAGCTCATCGACGACGTAATGTATTTCTGAAGGTACACAAAACCAGAAAATAATTTCGAACACATTACAAAAAAAAATGTAACACAATTTTGCTGTTTTGCAATGGATTATAGAAATTTACATGTATAAAGTTTTATATTCCTTGGTAACAATTAATCAAGCTTGCTGGAAGCCGTGATGATAAATATAAAGCCATTGATTTGTCATTTTAAATGGGTTGTACTTAGTAGAGGCTTATCTGATTAGTATTTAGAATTTCAAACATTTTATTTCCCAAGTTTATAGTTTATAGTAGGTATTCAGATTTACCAATAACACAAACTAATTAAGCTCATTAATGTCTTAATTATAAACTCTTAGATTGAAGGTTATTCTATTATGGCTCAGTTATGACAGCCAGAACACTCGAGTTCACCACCAGTTTGTAATGTAATTGGGTTAATTCTTCTATTCTATTATGTATCAGTTATGACAGCCGGATCACTCGAGTTCACCACCAGTTTGTAATGTAATTGGGTTAATTCTTCTATTCTATTATGTATCAGTTATGACAGCCGGATCACTCGAGTTCACCACCAGTTTTTAATGTAATTGGGTTAATTCTTCTATTCTATTATGTATCAGTTATGACAGCTGGATCACTCGAGTTCACCACCAGTTTTTAATGTAATTGGGTTAATTCTTCTATTCTATTATGTATCAGTTTTGACAGCCGGATCACTCGAGTTCACCACCAGTTTTTAATGTAATTGGGTTAATTCTTCTATTCTATTATGTATCAGTTATGACAGCCGGATCATTCGAGTTCACCACCAGTTTATAATGTAATTGGGTTAATTCTTCTATTCTATTATGTATCAGTTATGACAGCCGGATCATTCGAGTTCACCACCAGTTTTTAATGTAATTGGGTTAATTCTTCTATTCTATTATGTATCAGTTATGACAGCCGGATCACTCGAGTTCACCACCAGTTTTTAATATAATTGGGTTAATTCTTCTATTCTATTATGTATCAGTTATGACAGCCGGATCATTCGAGTTCACCACCAGTTTTTAATGTAATTGGGTTAATTCTTCTATTCTATTATGTATCAGTTATGACAGCCGAATCATTCGAGTTCACCACCAGTTTTTAATGTAATTGGGTTAATTCTTCTATTCTATTATGTATCAGTTATGACAGCCGGATCACTCGAGTTCACCACCAGTTTGTAATGTAATTGGGTTAATTCTTCTATTCTATTATGTATCAGTTATGACAGCCGGATCATTCGAGTTCACCACCAGTTTTTAATGTAATTGGGTTAATTCTTCTATTCTATTATGTATCAGTTATGACAGCCGGATCATTCGAGTTCACCACCAGTTTTTAATGTAATTGGGTTAATTCTTCTATTCTATTATGTATCAGTTATGACAGCCGGATCACTCGAGTTCACCACCAGTTTTTAATGTAATTGGGTTAATTCTTCTATTCTATTATGTATCAGTTATGACAGCCGGATCACTCGAGTTCACCACCAGTTTTTAATGTAATTGGGTTAATTCTTCTATTCTATTATGTATCAGTTATGACAGCCGGATCATTCGAGTTCACCACCAGTTTTTAATGTAATTGGGTTAATTCTTCTATTCTATTATGTATCAGTTATGACAGCCGGATCACTCGAGTTCACCACCAGTTTTTAATGTAATTGGGTTAATTCTTCTATTCTATTATGTATCAGTTATGACAGCCGGATCACTCGAGTTCACCACCAGTTTTTAATGTAATTGGGTTAATTCTTCTATTCTATTATGTATCAGTTATGACAGCCGGATCACTCGAGTTCACCACCAGTTTTTAATGTAATTGGGTTAATTCTTCTATTCTATTATGTATCAGTTATGACAGCCGGATCATTCGAGTTCACCACCAGTTTTTAATGTAATTGGGTTAATTCTTCTATTCTATTATGTATCAGTTATGACAGCCGGATCATTCGAGTTCACCACCAGTTTTTAATGTAATTGGGTTAATTCTTCTATTCTATTATGTATCAGTTATGACAGCCGGATCATTCGAGTTCACCACCAGTTTTTAATGTAATTGGGTTAATTCTTCTATTCTATTATGTATCAGTTATGACAGCCGGATCACTCGAGTTCACCACCAGTTTTTAATATAATTGGGTTAATTCTTCTATTCTATTATGTATCAGTTATGACAGCCGGATCATTCGAGTTCACCACCAGTTTTTAATGTAATTGGGTTAATTCTTCTATTCTATTATGTATCAGTTATGACAGCCGAATCATTCGAGTTCACCACCAGTTTTTAATGTAATTGGGTTAATTCTTCTATTCTATTATGTATCAGTTATGACAGCCGGATCACTCGAGTTCACCACCAGTTTGTAATGTAATTGGGTTAATTCTTCTATTCTATTATGTATCAGTTATGACAGCCGGATCATTCGAGTTCACCACCAGTTTTTAATGTAATTGGGTTAATTCTTCTATTCTATTATGTATCAGTTATGACAGCCGGATCATTCGAGTTCACCACCAGTTTTTAATGTAATTGGGTTAATTCTTCTATTCTATTATGTATCAGTTATGACAGCCGGATCACTCGAGTTCACCACCAGTTTTTAATGTAATTGGGTTAATTCTTCTATTCTATTATGTATCAGTTATGACAGCCGGATCACTCGAGTTCACCACCAGTTTTTAATGTAATTGGGTTAATTCTTCTATTCTATTATGTATCAGTTATGACAGCCGGATCATTCGAGTTCACCACCAGTTTTTAATGTAATTGGGTTAATTCTTCTATTCTATTATGTATCAGTTATGACAGCCGGATCACTCGAGTTCACCACCAGTTTTTAATGTAATTGGGTTAATTCTTCTATTCTATTATGTATCAGTTATGACAGCCGGATCACTCGAGTTCACCACCAGTTTTTAATGTAATTGGGTTAATTCTTCTATTCTATTATGTATCAGTTATGACAGCCGGATCACTCGAGTTCACCACCAGTTTTTAATGTAATTGGGTTAATTCTTCTATTCTATTATGTATCAGTTATGACAGCCGGATCATTCGAGTTCACCACCAGTTTTTAATGTAATTGGGTTAATTCTTCTATTCTATTATGTATCAGTTATGACAGCCGGATCATTCGAGTTCACCACCAGTTTTTAATGTAATTGGGTTAATTCTTCTATTCTATTATGTATCAGTTATGACAGCCGGATCACTCGAGGTCACCACCAGTTTTTAATGTAATTGGGTTAATTCTTCTATTCTGTTATGTATCAGTTATGACAGCCGGATCATTCGAGTTCACCACCAGTTTTAAATATAATTGGGTTAATTTTTGTTGTTCAATCTTTAATTTTCTGTGTAGTATTTTATGAACCTTAATTTTGTGTTCCGTCTTTTTGTCTTTTTTTTGGTCATTGTATTGTTTTTGTCCTTAGATTTACGACTTGTGATTACTCCTTATGGTATCTTTAACCTTTTCTTCTATCAGGACATATTTAACAACCATCATCTATCAAAATATGTCCGATAATAGCTTCATTAATTATATATATTTGGAAAATGGACAGGTTAGCTTCAACCATTATTTATCAAATTATGAAAAGTTGTGCTGCCATGGACTCGACAAGGTCCATGGACTCCTCGCCTGCAACATTAAATACAATAGTGTTATTCCTTAATTTGATGGACCTTTTTGGCACTCGTACAGTCCACACAGCTAATACACACTATGGTTTCTTCATTTCGGACTTACAACGGGTACATGTTGACAAGAGGGGACGATGATGATGCACACAAATTGTGAACTGTATATAATCAGAAAACACGTAAATATTGCGCATATATAGATTCTGTAAAAAAAAAAAAAACCCAGAATCGATAATCACTTTTCAGAGCATGGAAAGATTGGGGATTAATCTATTAATGGTTTGACCCCGCCACGCTTACTCAGTGTGCTCTTCATGGTTTTTAATGGATCATAGATAATCTTATCGGTCGAAGATGCGTATTAAGACAAAACTTCATATAGAAAATAACGATGCGTGTAAATAATACTTACACAGTATGAACGTTGTGAGTTCGAATCCCGCTCCTGGCGAGGTGTACTCGATACAACATTATGTGATAAAATTTGTCAGTGACTTGTGGCAGGTCGGTGGTTTTCTCTGGGTACTCCGGTTTCATCCATCAATAAAACTGGCAACCACGATAAGTGAAATATTGTTGAAAGTTGCGTTAAACACCATAACCCTTCTACCACCCCCTTTTTACACAGTACGGGTACTAAACGTAGTTTTAACAGAACTATTTACAGTGGCAGACTGTATTAAGGGCACTTGTAATTAACCTTAATTCGTACGCCCATTAATACTTACAGTTACCACATCTGTTTATGCCAAAATCATTCTTTAACCACATCAAGATTGGTAAACAACATGGCCGAGTGCTTTTAAAATAAAAAAAAAAAACAACATTTTATAGTAGTGTAAAAAGTTTACAAATTAGACATTTGTTTCGGTTGTAGTTTCCCCTTAGATACAAATGAACAATATAATTGAGAAGAGTTAAATGCTTGGTAAATTGTGTGTATATATTGATTCTACATGTAAGGCAACAACATTTAAAGATCAAATAGTAAGATTAAGTCTCGACAGATTATAAGCTAGTATACAATAGTGTTCATAGATCTTACAGTGATTAATATAATAACATACTAATTATATATTCATGCATGTCTCCATTATATTCACCCCGACGTAACGTGTCATTCAAATCCAATATATACGTATGGCATGTAATAGTCACAAAAATACGCATGGCATGCAATAGTCACAAAAATGCACGGAAATTGTACTTTTCCGAGCGGGATAGGAAATTCAAGTTTACATCTAAAATCAATTTGTAATTGGAAATTAATTTTTTCACGGCCAGCGCAAAATACGTTTTCCTATAAATCTAAAAAAAAATCACATTTTCTGCCAACATTAGCCAATCAGACACGAGAAAAGCGATTCCGAAATTAAAATACAAACCGATGATTAAGGATTTCCAATCAAAAACCCAGTAAGAACGAAATAAAAAATATGTCTTATATACGTATATATCTATTGCAATTTTATAAGATATATATTTTTTTTAAGGAATAAATATGGGGTTAGAGTTATGGTGTTTAACGCCACTTTCAACAATATTTCAGCTATGTCGTGGCAGCCAGTTTTATTGGTGGAGGAAACCTGAATACCTGGGGGAAACAACAGATATGTCGCATGTCACTGACCAACTTTATCAGATAACGCTGTATAGAATACACGTCACCCCGCCAGGAGCGGGATTCGAACTCACAACATTAGTGGTGATAGGCACTGATTGCATAGGTAGTTATAAATCCAACTACCATACGACCACGACGGCCCCTAAGATATAGAACCAGGAAAGTGAGCTGAGCTCTGTCCAGAAAATCACTGTACTGGGCACAAGTCCTAGAATAACGTTTAAGTTGTGAAATGTTAACTCCACACGCTGATGCTGCTGGAATATTGCTACTTATGAAAGGGGCCGAAGCACACAAAATTAAAGAATGCAATACTCGCACGTTAGCAGTTGATAATTCCTCGTTGTAGTCAATACAGCTAGTCTCGGACCAGTAAGGCCAATACCGAAATCATCACGTAATAGTGTAATATTGATAAGTAGCACATAAGCTGATATATGATATACTGACCGTCTGATGCCAGCAGTACAACCTCAAGGCGATAGAACAGGTTGGAATGGTGAGATATCGATGGACATATGCATTATTATACTTCATAATTATGTCAGGGTCATTACGGTTTTCACAGTTTTCCGGTTGTTTACTGATTTTGTCTGTTTATATACTTATTAGTTTTGACTTTCCCTTTGTAAGATTGTTCGGAGTTCGGTAATTTTGTTATTACCCTTATGTACGGAAAGCATTTTTTTTAATGGGATGGTGTGGAACTAAAAGATTAGGTTAGAGATAAAAATCGATTTCCATATCAACAAACATTTTGTTCCACATGTCAGAGGTAATGAGTCTGACTATTATTTGTTACACAAATCTTTATAAAAAAAAACCCAAGAGGCGCTACTGCAACCAAAGAAATACAAAACAAACAGTATCCTATGTTTAGATAATAAACATTAGTTCAGGGGCTAAGAATACAAAATCCTTTTTAAATTTATCGAGGGTTAGGCTTATGGTGTTTAACGCCACACTCAACAACATTTCAGTTATATCGTGGCGGCAAGATTTATTGGTGGAGGAAACCGAAGAAAACCACCGACCTGACGTTAGTCACTGACAAACTTTATCACATAATGTTATATCGAATACACCTCGCCTGAGCGGGATTCGAACTCACAACTTAGTGGTGATAGGCACTGTTTTCATAGGTAGTTATAAATCACTCCAACTACCATATGACCACGACGGCCCCTAAGATATAGAACCAGGAAAGTGAGCGGTCATGTATATGTGTAATTAAAGGTAACGATTTTATCTCTGTTTCTGGGATTTTTCGATTATATTTCAGAACTGCTCCCACAATGTGGTATATTTTGTTTTTCATTCAATATCTATATTTGTATGTTTGTTATTGAAAGATGTATTCTTAAATATTGACAATTTATTTCAATTCAATAAATATCTCATCTATATATTTACGTTTGGATACATATGCACATTGCATTGACAATTGACCCTGACCTTTAACATGACAACCATGTTACACAAAAACTAATTGTTTAATATTCGTCAAATCTACATTATGTTCTACTTCAACTGCACACACACACAAAAAAATGATTTAAAGCTTAAATTACTCAGCAATTCAGCAATTTATTGTCAACTTTGGCTTAGCAAATATTAAATATAGATCATTATAATTTTATTTAATATTTTTGACATCTTTACAAGAAATGAAAAGATTGTCGATGATTTCTATAAAAAAATTAAAAAGCTAATATATGGATTTTTAATTAAGTTTAAATTGTATATTCTAATATTTCCATTTGTTGCTAAAGTACAAAATGAAACACTTTAGTTTAGTGTAGATGCACAATTTAAATATTTTTTGGTCAATTAGACATATATACTGCCGACATGCATCATGAATATGTACACTAAATATTTGAATGAAATTGAAAAGAGAGTATGCACTTGAATTTATTAATCTATTCATTTTCAAGGCAGCAAAGAAAAATTTAGGGGTCGTCGTGGTCGTGATCGTATGGTAGTTGGATTTACAAATACCTATGCAATCAGTGCCTATCAACGTTGTGAGTTCGAATCCTACTCAGGCGAGGTGTACTCGATACAACATTATGTGATAAAGTTTGTCAGTGACTTGCGGCAGGTCGGTGGTTATATCTGGTTTGAACGCGTCATTAAACATCATAATCATAGCTCTAACCCCTCGATGAATTTAAAAAGGATTTGGGATTCTTAGACCCTGAACTAATGTTTATTATCTAAACATAATATACTATTTGTTTTGCATTCCTTTGTCCATAGCAGAACCATTTATATAAAGATTTGTGTAACATCTTTGGGCAGACTCATTACCTCTATCCAATCTGTGGAAAAAATGTTTTGTTGTTATGGAAATCGAATTTCTCTAACCCTTCGCATTCTTTATTTCTATGTGCTTCCGTCCCTTTCACAGGTAGTAATATTCCAGCGGCACCTGCGTGTGGAGTTTACATTTCACTCTCTTTATTCTACAGCTTGTGTCCAGTACAGTGATTTTCTGGACAGAGCTCAGCTACTGAAGCAAACGATACTCAAACAAGGCTACGTTGCTCCTAAGTTGAAATCATCGCTACAACAATTCTATGGTCGTATTCAGGAACTGGTTGACCGTTGCGAAATATCCATTTCTCAAATGACAATGGATATTTTCCTTTTTACGTAGATTTTGTTGTTTCCTCTATCACCAACAGCTTCACCTCTACCGGACTTGTCTAATGAGTAACACGACATCACCTCTACCGGACTTGTCTAATGAGTAACACGGCATCACCTTTACCGGACTTGTCTAATGAGTAACACCGCATCACCTTTACCGGACTTGTCTAATGAGTAACACGGCATCACCTTTACCGGACTTGTCTAATGAGTAACACCGCATCACCTCTACCGGACTTGTCTAATGAGTAACACGGCATCACCTTTACCGGACTTGTCTAATGAGTAACACCGCATCACCTTTACCGGACTTGTCTAATGAGTAACATGACATCACCTCTACCGGACTTGTCTAATGAGTAACACGGCATCACCTTTACCGGACTTGTCTAATGAGTAACACGACATCACCTCTACCGGACTTGTCTAATGAATAACACGGCATCACCTTTACCGGACTTGTCTAATGAGTAACACGGCATCACCTTTACCGGACTTGTCTAATGAGTAACACGGCATCACCTTTACCGGACTTGTCTAATGAGTAACACCGCATGTGCTTTATAAGAAACGGGAACGGCTTACCCTTCGCGAACACATAATATGTTCACCCCTCCCCCCCCCCCCCCCCCCCCCGGTTTTTTGGTAATGTCCATGTTGTTTATCGTTTTAGTTTTCAGTGTTGTGGTTTTATTTTGTTTGTTTTCTTTGTCTTGTGCCCAATGTTGGCTGTGTCGATGGATTGTCAATTTTTGATTGCCTCTGCTCTTTTTTCTAATGTTTATGACGATGATGACATCTGCGTTTTTTTACTGGATCAACACACTTTGTTGAATTTGCATAGTGCTAGCTCACTAAAAAAACAGAACACGGTCTACCGAGAGACATGTAGCTGCACATTAATATATGATCCTGATTCTGTGCCAACTAATCTTTTGCTCTTACTCCTTAATGCTGTGTGTTTAGTACTAGTGGAGAAGCATCAAATACCTACATGTATTTCATAGTCTTTGGTTTGAACTAACTGGGGCTCAAAGTCATAATCTACCACACTAAAGATGAACATGTTAACCTTCACACCATGGATGCAGTTGATCTATATTTCAAATTCATATATCTTTATTAATACAAAATACAGAGATATTTCATGGTCTTTTTGGGTGTTCAATGATTTGAGGTGAGAGGTTGTTGGTTGCTTTTTTCTGAATTGTGAACCATCACTGTTTAAGTCATGAATGAGGAAAGGACCGGGAAGTGTTTAGGACAAGTGGAACATATCCGTGGTCATTTGTGACACGGATATTCCATAAGAATATTTTAAAATCTTGGAATGGAAATGTATGTAAATGTTCAGTTTGTGCTGACTTTTAAATTTGTTTAAATTTCTACCATCTAGGTCATATCCAGTTTTTATTTATTGTGCTTATAAAATTGTTATGCTCTGCTCATAATATCAGCTTTTAGTTGTTCATAGTTTGCTACATTAGCTCTTGGTATGCTTAGCTTATAACATCAGCTTTTAATCTGCTTTTTTGGCTTATCTTGTAACTGTTATTATTTTACATGTAGTGCTTACTTAGTCTTGTATTTTAGCTGTATGTTGCATGCTTGTTATTTGTTATTTATTCTGTGTCTGTGTATGTCGGTTAAAAGCTCAACAGAGCTTATGTTGTATGTTGTTTTAACCATGCCGACTCTAAATAAAGCTTATTTATTTATTTATATATTTATTTATAACGTTAAACCTAGTCATGGTGGCGACAGTAAAACTTTCGAAGTGATGATTTCAATTTAATCAATAGGAACCCTTGGTTCAGTAGCTTCTTTTATTAGCAGGAACCCTCTATCAAGGAAATCCTGATAGGAACCACAAGCTCTGGAATATCATATCAACTGAGAGATATATACTCTGGAATGTTGCTACATATAAATGGAAAGTTCACAATGGGAAAATTGAAATCATTTCTTTTCTGGTAAAAATTCGTTCTTAACCGCCCCTCACTGTCAATCACGAGGTGTGGGTCAAGTTATGAAGGAGACCTACCTGTACCTGTGGTGTCCTTTATTTCAAGCTCAATGTGATAGATGCGATCAACGAAATCACTAAACTTGGCATTATTTAGTGAAAGGATATTATCTATATAGAACTGAAATTAAAGGATCGGGTTAGCTTCTTTTCTTGAGAAGCCTCTGTATGAAGTATGCCTCATACGAATAAAGGAACAAGTAGATGAGAAGAGGAACACAGTTTGTACCCATAGGTATGCCGACTGTCTGTTGAAAAACAAGTTCATCAAACATAACAAATATGTTGTCAATCAAAAACTCAAGCATGTTGATGATATCAGTTTCACAGAACTTTTTAGTAGAATCAGAGTATTTTTTTTTTTACAAATTAAATTCTGTCCCTTCATAGCACAAGGTATAATAACATTTCAAATTGTTGTTGGCAGTGGGGCAAGTTATTCTGTCCCCACCTAAAAGGAAGCCCCCTTATATCTGAATAAACATAATGTTGTCAGAGACATATAAAGCAATTATAATTATGTCTCTGGTGTAGTATATCAAATATTGATTTCTATATCTGATTAGAAAAAAAAATATATAATTATAAAATATAATTCCTGTTTGGCATTTTATTTCAATTTATATCAAATATCAAATTCTGATTCTTGAGAACAGTAAAATATTTATATTTGCAAAAAAATAATTCCTGATTGGTGTTTTATTTCAATTTATATCAAATTTCTATGTCTGATTCTTCAAAACAGTAAATTCAGGAGTGGTGTTTTATTTCAATAAATATCAAATTTCAATTTCTAATATTAGCGAACAGTAAAAAATTTATATTTATAAATTATAATTCCTCATTGGTGTTTTATTTCAATAAATATCAAATTTCAATTTCTAATATTCGAAAACATTAAAATATTTTCTTTGCTATATATTAAAGCAATGTTTTATTTGGGGTATTGGATCAAATAATTTTTTTTAATTTTTTTTAAAATCTTTTTTCATATAAAAAACAAAAGTTTCTACTTCTTGCCAAACGTCATTCCATAATCATTTCAGAAATTACTGAAAAACATGAATGAAAGTTTACCAGAAGTCATAATGGTAACACTATGATTTTTTAAAGGATTTTCTCAAAAATGGAATTTAGGTCTGCCTTTCCTATTATATTCAGAAAGGTGTGTCAAAGGCAGAAGGTTTCCACCTAAATCTGAAAGGTTGGCAGGTATGATTTCAAGTTCACAACATAATACTACTTGGCATTGAGACACAGATATTCAATCAGTGAGTTATTTCATGGCATGAACAAGTTACAATCAATGAAATGATGATAATGTCATTTTTGTACCAGACCAACACACTTAATTGGATTTTTATGGTACTAGCTCACAGAAACCCCATACACCGGTTTGCACCGCCAATAAAACTGATTGCCACGTTATAACTGAAATATTGTTGAAAGTGGTGTTAAACACACATAACCATATTAAATACAAAACGTACTAATATATAGTTTTTATACAAATACCGGTTTACAATAAAACTTTCATTGTAAATATACAATCTTACCAATGAATTTATTAAATGTCGACATATTATAGGTTGGCTTGGTTTATGGTGTTTAACGCCACTTTCAACAATATTTCAGCTATATCGTGGCGATCAGTTTTATTAGTGGAGGAAACCAGAGTACACGGGAAAAAAAACACTAACCTGCTGCAAGTGACTGACAAATTTTATCACATAATGCTATACACCTTGCCCTGATCGAGATTCGAACTCACAACATCAGTGGTGATAGGCACTGATTGCACAGATAGTTGTAAATTCAACTATCATATGATCATGGCCACGACAGCCCCTTTGACATATAATAGAATAATTAAGTATCTGTTTATGCTAAATGTCATTAAAAAAATATTGTCGCTTTTGAAATGATTTTTTTTTATCTTTGTAACATTAAACCAATGACAAAACTCAAAAAGTCGCTCTGACAACGATATAAAAACATTTTAATATTCAATAACATATAGAAATTCCTGATTTACATCATAATATAATACATATACAAATGTATTAGGAATAAAGTTATAACACAACAAACTGTAAAAAAAAAGTCATTTAAAAAGGATATAAATAAAAACCAATCTGTGAATACAGGATATAGATAATGAGTTTTGTATGATAATTTATGAGGCTTAAAATTGAATTCATTCATGTACTAGTAAGATATGAACAAAGTACTACCAAAGTATCATACTGTGACTATGAATAAGAAATATACTTTGTATAAAAAAAACCCCAGAAATTCATGTTTGTGACTAAAAGGTTATGAACAAAGTACTACCAAAGTATCATACTGTGACTACAGATTAAGCTATACTGGTTAGAAAACTGTTTTGTATATAAAAAAAAAGACATGGGGTTATTCTTGTTTGTTACTTATTAGGGGGAAGGGGGGTGGGGGGTTGATATGAACAAAGTACTACCAAGTATCATACTGTGAATACAGATAGGCTATACTTGTTAGAAAACTACTTTGTATAAAAAACAAAACAGAAATGGTGTTATATTTGTTTGTTACTTATTAGGGGGGGGGGGGGGGGTGATATGAACAAAGTACTACCAAGTATCATACTGTGACTACAGATAGGCTATACTTGTTAGAAAACTACTTTGTATAAAAAAACAGAAATGGTGTTATTTTTGTTTGTTACTTATTAGAGGGGGGTGATGGGTTAAAATAATAAGTTATTTTACTCTTCTTTATAATGTGAATCTGGTTGCTGTACAGTAGTTCATTTCTCATAAGGCCACTCCCATCAAAGGCCACCCCCATCAAAGGTCACTCCCATCAAAGGCCACCCCCATCAAAGGCCATCCACATCAAAGGCCACTCCCATCAAAGGCCACCCCCATCAAAGGCCATCCCCATCAAAGGCCATCCCCATCAAAGGCCATCCCCATCAAAGGCCACCCCCATCAAAGGCCATCCCCATCAAAGGCCATCCCCATCAAAGGCCACCCCCATCAAAGGCCACCCCCATCAAAGGCCACCCCCATCAAAGGCCACCCCCATCAAAGGCCATCCCCATCAAAGGCCACTCCCATCAAAGGCCACCCCCATCAAAGGCCATCCCCATCAAAGGCCACTCCCATCAAAGGCCACTCCCATCAAAGGCCACCCCCATCAAAGGCCATCCCCATCAAAGACCACCCCTCTTATGTGGAAAGATTTCAGATGTACTGAGATAGTAAAATACTACAACAATATCCTTCTCTAGAGATGCCTTCACTCTTATAACACCATTTATTCAATGCAGATTTTGTGGTTTTACATCTTTTACAATCGTACTGATAGGTACAATCTCATTATCATAAATCATCTTCATCCATTTTGGTACTTCGGTTATTGCAATCTTTTAAAATTATATTTTTGTTGTACCAGGGTATCTTTTTTTTAAACAAAGAATTCCTTCACAGCCATACACTAACATCTATGGCAATAACATCCTGTTTGGGGTCATGTCATGTAACCTTTCATTCATCTTTCACCATCCAATCATATGCAAGACCGTTAAATATATTGACCAATCACACAACAGCCCTTGGCATGTAATCGGTATTGATACCTAAAGATTTAGTAGGCTCATAGATGATTGGTCAGTTGGAAATATGAACCCTCAAGTGACTATATATGAGATGTTGTTAGATGTTAGTGTATCATCAAAGAAAAAAAATCAAGAAAAAGATACAATAAATAAAAACATCTAATTTTAATAATGTTATTAATTCCTTTCTATTGTAATGTCATATATGCTTAAACAACTGGTTATATGGCTGTTATCTCCCCTGATACTATATTGTCTCCCCTGAAGTCAAATACTTTTCATTAATAAATTTCTATTTTCAATATCATATCCCCTTAAATATAACACAGTAAAATGCTTAAACAACTGGTTATATGGAATTTAACTCCCCTCAAACTAAATTGTCTCCCCTTAAATCAAATACTTTTCATTAATAAATTTCTATATTGTATCCCCTTAAGTATAACACAGTAAAATGCTCTTCTGTAATCTTTACTAAATTGTGTTGAAATTCTAGTTCATGCTTCATGTACAAGCATAAAGTTAAAAAAAAATGCTTAAATAAAATATAAAAAACACTTGTTTTGAAATTCTAGTTCATATTTCTTGTACAAGATGAAAGGAAAAAAAAAAAACTTAAATCTAAAAATAAAACAGATTTTAATATACATTTGTAATACATGTGCTGATTGTCATCATTATTAAAGCTAGTTAATATATACCGGTATATACATATATAAAAACAGAGACAAAAATTGTCATTAATATAATGATTTCCCTTAATATAAAGGACTATGATTGATTGATATGATTGAAAAAAAAGTTGCAAAAATAAAAAATATCCCTTGAATATTATTAGTACCATATGCAAAAAATTGTAATCTAACAAACGATATTATCATTAATAATATGAGACAGGCACAACCTGTTTGAAGGACGAAATCCTATAATTTTAAGAGGGAGGCGTGAGAAGGGAATGTATTTTTTTTTTCAAGTATTTTTTTGAAGCTTTTTTTTAAATTATTTGGCTGGAGTTATCTCTCTTTGACTTATGGCTGTTCCGTTCATTTTACCTACGCCGAGAATCTCGTAGAAAGAGATTTTTTAATTAGAATTTTATTTCAAGCTTATTTCAATTTTGCATAGAGTAAATAATAAAAGAAATGGGAATTTTTCATTGAAATATATATTTTTTGCATTTCTAAATATCAATTGATCTATTTTTAAAACTTCCGGTGAAGAGATATTTGGCTATGAATAGATGCATAGGAAAAATCGTACAGCCTATAGTTAAAAGGACTTCATCCTTTATAATGATTCCACTTAAGATTAATGGAGCATGAGTACATTTATGAGAACAACGGTTGCAAAAACAAAATCCCTTGAATATTATTAGTATCATATGCAAAAAATTGTAATCTAAAAAACAATACAAACAAAATTAGTCTCATATGTTTTTTAATTATAAAAAAAAATGCCCATTGCTATTTACATGTTTGTGTATTGTTGTAATTTATATTCCTAAAAAAAAAGGGGGTGGTGGCAAATATTTACACTGAATTTTAGAAATTGTAAATCTAAGGCTTATCATAATCATTAAGAGATAGTTTGGTTTGAGATTAGTCTTGAATAATTTTACTTTTTCTGTTCTTAAATACTATGTATTGAAATTAGGGTTTCTTATATTATTGCACTGTCATTGGAATGCGCGAAAATTGTGATACATAATGTACAGTAATTGTGTGGTATAGAAACCAATTGCAACATAATACATTCTATAAAATAATTCTAATTGTAATTTTCATTTTGTCGTTGTTCTTTGTAAATTTGATAAATTATTCCATTAACTAATAATACAAAAACATAGGAAAATGAGACTCGTGAGAAAAGGGAGATAACTCCTAATAAAACTAGCACTATTTAATCCGAGGTCCCCTATATACATGTCTACTCTTACAACATCATTTTTTGTTAAGATCACTTGTTTCTCCGCTGTAATGACCCCATCCTGTATTATCTAAAGAAAAAAAAATATATATATATATATAAATGCCAATGGTTTGGTTTGATCTATGGTGTTTAACACTACTTTCAACAATATTTCTGTTATATCGTGGCAGTCAGTTTTATTGGTGGAGGAAACCGGAGGACCCGGAGAAAACCATCGATCTGTCGCAAGTCACTGACAAACTCTACCACATGATGTTGTATCGAGTACACCTCGCCATGAACGGGGTTCGAACTCACAATTTAAGTGGTGATAGGCACTGATTGCACAGATAGTTGTAAATCCAACTCACATATGATCACGACATCCCTTCCTCCTTGGGGCCTTTCTCCAATGGCTGCACGATCTTTACATGTTCATGTGTGCTTTTCTTATACATTGTACTTAGTACCTATCTATTAATATTAGAGAATTCCGATAAAAACAGTAAAAAAATGTCAGATAACACGAATTAAACAGGCAGCTGGACCTGCTAAAATATACATTCTTCATTATCTGGAACTAATATCACCAATAATCGTTCAAGATAAAGAAGCATGTATAAGGTTATGTTGTTTAACGTCACTTTCAACAATATTTCAATTATATCGTGGCAGTCAGTTTTATTGGTGGAGGAAACCGCAGATCCTGTAGGAAATCACAGACAAACTTAATCACATAATGTTGTATTGAGTACACCTCTCCCGAGTCTCGAACTCACATTATTAATGGCGATAGGCACTGATTGCATGAGTATAAATCCAACTACCATACCACGACTGCCCCCAAGAAGCGTGTATAAAAATCTTGCAGTTTTGAACTAACCTGGATGGTATGAACTCCCGGTAAAAGTAGCCTCCAATATTCACCATATTCTGAAGATTTAAATGTCATTTGTTCTCTCCCTTTAATTCTCATTTCGGCACCAAGTACTACTGTGCCATTAGGGTTTAATACTAATCCTTTCACACCTAAAATATCAGAAAATATCTATGAAAAGAGTCTGTCCAATATGTATAGAATAACGGCAGTTTTGAAGGTCGAGACAGACATTATCACTAGAATAGCAGCAAGTCTGACAGTATGAACTGTGATAGTAGTGCTTTAATGCACAATCTAATGCACTTGAGAGCACTAACCATTACACCATCGATGCAGTAGACTAATAAGAAGGGGATTACTGTATAGTTAAAAAAAGTTCTGACATCTTAAGATTTATTACAATAACTTACCAATATGAACTGCCTTGAAAAAGTTGATCAATGCGTCTTTATTCTGTATCCAGTACATCGGGAGGTCAGAGGTATATGGGTTATGGTTATGGTATTTAACACCAGATTCAACATTATTTGAGCTATATCATGGCGGTCAGTTTTATTGGTAGAAGAAACCAGAGTACCCAGAGAAAACCACAGACCTGCCGTAAGTCACTAACAAACTTTGTCACATAATGTTGTATCGAGTACACTTTGCATGAGCGGGATTCGAACTCACAACATTAGTGGTGATAGGCACTGATTGCATAGATATTTGTAAATCTAACTACCATACGATCACGGCCATGATGGCCACACAGACACCCATTCTAGTGCACCCATAATAAGCCCCTAGAGGTATTTGGGTATTTACAATAACCTACCAATATGAACTGCCATAAGAAAGTTGATCAATGCGTCTTTATTCTGTACCCAGAACATCGGGAGGTCTGAGGTCTTAGGGTATTTACAACAACCTATTTCTAGTGTAATCTCCATACATCCTTCCCTGATGTAATTATAGTCTTGCATTCCACCTGAAACATAAATTACAGGGTTAGGGTTATGGTGTTTAATGCCACTTTCAACAATATTTCAGGTATATTGTGGCAGTCAGTTTTATGGGTAGAGGAAACCGGAGTACCCATAAAAACCCATTGACTTGCCACAGGTTACAGACAAAGTTTATATCATAATGTATCAAGTACACCTCACACAAGTTACAGACAAACTTTATATCATAATGTATCAAGTACACCTCACACAAGTTACAGACAAACTTTATATCATAATGTATCAAGTACACCTCCCACAAGTTACAGACAAACTTTATATCATAATGTATCAAGTACACCTCACACAAGTTACAGACAAACTTTATATCATAATGTATCAAGTACACCTCACACAAGTTACAGACAAACTTTATATCATAATGTATCAAGTACACCTCACACAAGTTACAGACAAACATTATATCATAATGTATCAAGTACACCTCACACAAGTTACAGACAAACTTTATATCATAATGTATCAAGTACACCTCACACAAGTTACAGACAAACTATATATCATAATGTATCAAGTACACCTCACACAAGTTACAGACAAACTTTATATCATAATGTATCAAGTACACCTCACACAAGTTACAGACAAACTTTATATCATAATGTATCAAGTACGCCTCACACAAGTTACAGACAAACTTTATATCATAATGTATCAAGTACACCTCACACAAGTTACAGACAAACTTTATATCATAATGGATCAAGTACACCTCACACAAGTTACAGACAAACTTTATATCATAATGTATCAAGTACACCTCACACAAGTTACAGACAAACTTTATATCATAATGTATCAAGTACGCCCCACACAAGTTACAGACAAACTTTATATCATAATGTATCAAGTACGCCTCACACAAGTTACAGACAAACTTTATATCATAATGTATCAAGTACACCTCCCACAAGTTACAGACAAACTTTATATCATAATGTATCAAGTACACCTCCCACAAGTTACAGACAAACTTTATATCATAATGTATCAAGTACACCTCACACAAGTTACAGACAAACTTTATATCATAATGGATCAAGTACACCTCACACAAGTTACAGACAAACTTTATATCATAATGTATCAAGTACACCTCACACAAGTTACAGACAAACTTTATATCATAATGTATCAAGTACACCTCCCACAAGTTACAGACAAACTTTATATCATAATGTATCAAGTACACCTCACACAAGTTACAGACAAACTTTATATCATAATGTATCAAGTACACCTCACACAAGTTACAGACAAACTTTATATCATAATGTATCAAGTACACCTCACACAAGTTACAGACAAACTTTATATCATAATGTATCAAGTACACCTCACACAAGTTACAGACAAACTTTATATCATAATGTATCAAGTACACCTCACACAAGTTACAGACAAACTTTATATCATAATGTATCAAGTACACCTCACACAAGTTACAGACAAACTTTATATCATAATGTATCAAGTACACCTCCCACAAGTTACAGACAAACTTTATATCATAATGTATCAAGTACACCTCACACAAGTTACAGACAAACTTTATATCATAATGTATCAAGTACACCTCACACAAGTTACAGACAAACTTTATATCATAATGTATCAAGTACACCTCAAATTCACAACTTTAATGGTGATAGGCACTGATTGCACAGGTAGTTGTAAATCCAATTAACATACGATTACGACTACGACATAAATTACAATGTTAATATTAAAATGAGTAAGTGAATTTTCCAGCTATATCATGGTGTGAACAAGTTACATTTCAGAGAGGTGATGATGATTTCCACTTTGCATTAGACCAATATATACTTAGCTGGATTTTCATAGTGATAGCTCAGCTCACTGAAACAACAGTCCACTTGGACACATTATCCTGATTCTGAGCCAGCTAGTCTTTAATGTTACTCCTTAACACTGCATACTTAGCAGAAGGAGCAGCAAATAACAATTTAAAGGGATAGTGCTTGTAAGCTTGGTAATGTTTTGAAAAATTTGTGTTGAAAGTTAATATATACAAATGTACCTTCAAAACATGAGTATAAAGTGTCGAGATTCGACCAAAAAACTTGTATTTTCTTTGTTTTTGTGTGCAGCTGGTCTCCCGCCATCATTAATTATGCATGTCCCAATTTCCGAACTACAGCGCAATGGCACTGATGTTTACATTTATGACACAATTTTTCAACTACTTCAGCATTGAGTTTGAACTCTCAACCCTTCCTTCAATTCCATCCAATGGTTATGTTGGTGGCTAATGTTAATTCTTGTTTTATTATAATTTATAAAAACTTCTTTTCTGTTTCTTTTTCTAGCAGAATCAGTTAAAATTCTTGTATGACCGCATATAGATTTTCCATTGGAAGACAATATTTTTCCCGCAACAACAGACTTCGCACATACGTAGTAAAAGGTCACCTAAGGTTATATGAATAGGGGCATATATTTTGTCGTACAGATATAAATTTATGTTCGAGATGTGTTTTCATGATAATAAAAGAGAACGGATGGACTTTTTACATTAAAACTCGATAATTAGTGTTAATTTATGTTTTAATGTACTCCTTGTAAAAAAATATCTGGACAAAAAAATCACCAAAATCACAGACATTACCCATTTAATAGTTTTTCATATGACGATGTTATATTGGCAGTTTTTACATTGGTGTTTGTGATAAAATGGTCAAAATATGCTTAAATTTGCACCCAACATATAACCTTCTATAGAGTATTAAAGTATTCTCTCTCTTATATGACCAACACTTTAACAATGAAAATATGGCCTTAAAAGAGGGGTGGGTTCTGTTGAGGGAGACAATATAGTAGATACAAGTACAGTGAAACCTGTCTAAACCGAACCCTAAGTAAACTAGAATCCAGTATAAACCTGTCTAAACTAAACTCTGAGTAAACTAGAATCCGGTATAAACCAAACTCTGAGTAAACTAGAATCCGGTATAAACCAAACCCTGAGTAAACTAGAATCCAGTATAAACCTGTCTAAACTAAACTCTGAGTAAACTAGAATCCAGTATAAACCAAACCCTGAGTAAACTAGAATCCAGTATAAACCAAACCCTGAGTAAACTGGAATCCAGTATAAACAGAACCCTGAGTAAACTGGAATCCAGAATAAACCAAACCCTGAGTAAACTGGAATCCAGTATAAACCAAACCATGAGTAAACTAGAATCCAGTATAAACCAAACCCTGAGTAAACTGGAATCCAGTATAAACCAAACCCTGAGTAAACTGGAATCCAGTATAAACCAAACCGTGAGTAAACTGGAATCCAGTATAAACAGAACCCTGAGTAAACTAGAATCCAGTATAAACAGAAGCATGAGTAAACTGGAATCCAGTATAAACAGAACCGTTGAGTAAACTAGAATCTAGTATAAACCAAACCCTGAGTAAACTAGAATTCAGTATAAACCAAACCCTGAGTAAACTGGAATCCAGTATTGATCAAACCCTGAGTAAACTGGAATCCAGTATAAACCAAACCCTGAGTAAACTGGAATCCAGTATAAACCAAACCGTGAGTAATCTGGAATCCAGTATAAACCAAACCCTGAGTAAACTAGAATCCAGTATAAACAGAACCATGAGTAAACTGGAATCCAGTATAAACCAAACCCTGAGTAAACTGGAATCCAGTATAAACCAAACCCTGAGTAAACTAGAATCCAGTATAAACCAAACCCTGAGTAAACTGGAATCCAGTATAAACAGAACCCTGAATAAACTGGAATCATGTATAAACCAAACCCTAAGTAAACTGGAATCATGTATAAACCAAACCCTGAGTAAACTGGAATCCAGTATAAACCAAACCCTGAGTAAACTAGAATCCAGTATAAACAGAACCCTGAGTAAACTGGAATCCAGTATAAACCAAACCCTGAGTAAACTAGAATCCAGTATAAACAGAACCCTGAGTAAACTAGAATCCAGTATAATCAGAACCCTGAGTAAACTAGAATCCAGTATAAACAGAACCCTGAGTAAACTGGAATCCAGTATAAACCAAACCCTGAGTAAACTGGAATCCAGTATAAACCAAACCCTGAGTAAACTAGAATCCAGTATAAACAGAACCCTGAGTAAACTGGAATCCAGTATAAACCAAACCTTGAGTAAACTGGAATCCAGTATAAACCAAACCCTGAGTAAACTAGAATCCAGTATAAACCAAACCCTGAGTAAACTGGAATCCAGTATAAACAGAACCCTGAATAAACTGGAATCATGTATAAACCAAACCCTAATTAAACTGGAATCATGTATAAACCAAACCCTGAGTAAACTGGAATCCAGTATAAACCAAACCCTGAGTAAACTAGAATCCAGTATAAACAGAACCCTGAGTAAACTGGAATCCAGTATAAACCAAACCCTGAGCAAACTAGAATCCAGTATAAACAGAACCCTGAGTAAACTAGAATCCAGTATAAACAGAACCCTGAGTAAACTAGAATCCAGTATAAACAGAACCCTGAGTAAACTGGAATCCAGTATAAACAGAGCCCCGAGTAAACTGGAATCCAGTATAAACAGAACCCTGAGTAAACTAGAATCCATTATAAACCAAACCCTGAGTAAACTGGAATCCAATATAAAGAGAACCCTGAGTAAACTAGAATCCAGTATAAACAGAACCCTGAGTAAACTGGAATCCAGTATAAATAGAACCCTGAGTAAACTGGCATCCAGTATAAACCAAACTTTAAATAAAGTCTCAAATGAAGGAAATCAATGGTGATTTAACTTGTATAAACTGGGGTGGTTTATGGTGTTTAACGCCACTCAATAATTGGTCCCCAGGATGTTCGGTTTAGACAGGCTTCACTGTATTTTACTCTCAGTGTATCTGAAATCAGGCCTCATGAGAGCAGAGGCCTTTGGTGGGAGTAGCCTTATAAGACAGGGAACTACTGTATACTGGTACCTATAAATCACCACATAAAATGCCATTTTTTTGGCATACATACCTAACACTGGATACCACCATGCACCATTTGTTATTCCTTCAGGAAATTTGTCCCCACAGTGTAGACCTGTAAACATACTACTATGTGCGTAGGAATATACCCTTGATAGATGTTTTAATGTGTCGTCATCAGGAGCTCTCGCGTACCGCATAGACTGATTCCATGAAGCTGAAATCATAATTGGAAAATTTCTAATGCAGGTATATCTGCTTTCAAGTTGTTACAACATTAAAATTGCATGCAGATTATGAAAATATATATATTTTGCAACATGAATGCGTTCTTTTCCCTTGATGACTTTATGGTTTATATACCAGAATGTAGGCAACAGCTAAGGCACACTTTAAATCTGGTCTGTAGTTTTATTACTCTCAGAGAGCCATGCAATAATCAACGACCTATATGTGATATTGTATGGATTCATGTCACAAATCATTTATACCACGATTTTCTGAGTTAAACGGTTAAACAGTCTCGTGCTTTGCATTCGATTGTTTAACCATTTAACTCGGAAAACAGTGGGATAAATATTACATATTCATTGAACTTTGCCCATATTAAAGGAAAATAAGACCTATTAAAATGTATATAAAAAATTATATTTGAATCAAGTCGAAAAATGTGCAAAAGGTCTATTGTATTGAGGAATTTCTCAGCCTTGTTTACCAGTAGGTGGTAATACAGATGCTGTACCAGTAAATAAGTCACATGACATTGAATAAGATAGTTTGTGATTGGCTCTCTGAAATTATTTTAAATATACAGATCAGAGTACCAGACTAGTTTTACTGTAGAATAGTTTACCATTAACATAATTATCAAAAGGATAATTAGCCACCAATGCACCACCGTGTAAATTAGCAGACAGAATGAACCTGTGTTGCTTCAGCCAATCCATTACTGCTTGTGTTTCTGGTTGTATTGGAACTGTGTTCACTTCAAAGTATCCTGGGAAATTTCTGTTCAAGTCATATTCATTTGCATTTTTTCTGAAAAATAATGGTAAAGCATAATCTAGTTTGCATTAATTAAGAAATAATTCATCGAAGCCATAATTTGCTGGGAGTTTTAACATGGATTGATAGGATGTTAGTATCGTATCTTAGGAGTTTTTGCTGTCCAAGAATTTTGCTTATCTTTGGCTATTTTAAAATCAGAGTCCTTAGCGAATGCTATATTTGGCATAAGCGCAAGGAAAACATGATAAAGGGTGTGATGTAGAATAATGCAATTTTTGTGCTCTTCAACTCCAAAACTGTTCCACAAAATGGTGACACCCATTAAAGTCAAAATCTTAATTTTTCAACTGTCTAAGCGACTATACTATTGGTTATCTAAATGATAGAAACACCTAAACTATTTTGCTACATCTATTGTTTGAAATAAAAACACATCTTATGCTTGGTTTCTTTCCACTTAAATATGAAATTTTATGGACCTACGACACCAATACAGACCTCAGCCTACTGCCTTGTTCAATATAAAACTCATATCCACCTCTACCAAAGACTATTATTGTATAATAGTGAAACGTGTCTAAAACTAACTTTCTTTGGACCAGCTTCCTGTGCAGAATAGATATGTGTTTGGTATATAAAGGTTAAATTATCAAAATTTTCTTACATTGTAATTCTATTTTAAGTTTTATTTATTATCAGGCAGCAGTCGCGGTCGTTATCCTATGGTAGTTGGATTTACAACTACCTGTGCAATCAGTGCCTATCACCATTAAAGTTGTGAGTTCAAATCCTACTCAGGTCGTGGTGTACTCGATTCAAATTTATGTGATAAGTTGGTCAGTAATTTGCAGAAGGTCGGTGGTTTTCTCTGGTTTCCTCCACCATTAAAATTGACCGCCATGATATAAACAGGTTTTACTGTGTTAGATAAGACAGATGCTGCCTGATAATTGAAATACCATAGGATAACGACCGTGACTGCTGCCTGATAATTGAAATATCATAGGATAACAACCGTGACTGCTGCCTGATAATTGAAATACCATAGGATAACGACCGTGACTGCTGCCTGATAATTGAAATATCATAGGATAACAACCGTGACTGCTGCCTGATAATTGAAATACCATAGGATAACGACCGTGACTGCTGCCTGATAATTGAAAGAGAAGTTAAACACCATAATCTTAGACCTATATCAGTTTCCCTTTTATTCAAGGTTCGGCTTAAACAGGTTTCACTGTGTTAGATAAGACAGATGGTAAATATGACTGTACCTTCCTACATTTCCTGTACACTGGCCCTCGACAGAAACTGCAAATCCATCAGGGTTCATAGACGGTAAGATATGTACTACTGTATTGTTGAGGAATGCTTTGATGGTGGAATTAACATTATAATTGGTCAGGTAATGATCAATCAAATGGAGAAGCACTTCTCTGCCTACTACCTGTAAATAGATATTAAATTTTTTTTTTTAAGGCTTAAGGCTATGCATCAACTTAACTCCTCATATCCAAAGGTTAATAGGGGCCTGGGTGGCTCAATGAGTTAGGTAGTTGGATTACCTAACAACTCATACAAGCCTATCACCAATACAGCGTGGGTTCGCATCCGACTTTGTAAATGACAAAAAAGGGTGCACTCGACTCGCAGCTGCAAGTGTTAAAGTTTACCAGTTTGCTTGCCTATGGTCGGTGGTTCTCTCCGGGTACTCCGTCTTCTTCCACCACTAAAACTGGTCGCCATGATATAGTTGAAATATTGCTGAAAGTGGCGTTAAACACAATAAATCAAATCAAATCAACCAAAGGTTAATGGATTAGAAAGTCTCCTTCTTATGTAAACAAACCCTTGTTATAGTCAGAGATACAGTGAACCCTGTCTAAACCGAATCTCCTTGTGACCTACTTTTGCTAACAAGAATTATCTACATTGGAGCTTTATTTAAAGTTTGGTTTATACAGGTAAACAGGTTTTTCACTGTGTTTTATACTTTTCATTAAAGTTAAATAAATATGAATGGGGCCACTGTGGACATGATTGTATAGTAGTTGAATTTACTTCTACCTATTTGATCAGTGCCTATCATCACTAACGTTGTGAGTTCAAATCCTGCTCATGGCTAGTTGTACTCGATACAACATGATGTGATAAAGTTTGTCAGTGGCTTGTGGCAGGTCAGTGGTTTTCTCTGGATACTCCTCTTTCCTCCACCAATAAAACTGACCACCGTGATATAATTGAAATATTGTTGAAAGTGGTGTTAAACACCATAATCCTAACCCTATCATCATAAAAGTTGTGATTTAGATTCCCACTCATGGCAAGATGTACTCTACATAACCTTGTGTAATAAATTGTTACAATAATGTGGTAAACTACAGCATATCCACTACCAGACATTTTCCATAATCAGATGATACCAGTAAGGCAGTATATTATCATATCATTCAATTAATTATTTTTATAAGCAATATCATAAGGAATTCAACATTTCAAAACAGAAATAGACCCCTTCTTCTTCTACTTACAGGAGTAGACTCTTCCTCTATTATTGTCTTCTCCTGAGGGAACTGTTTTCCTATAGTGTTGTCTGGTTACTTGGGTGTGGGCACTATACCTCACAAGATAACACTACAGGAAAACTGTTCCCTAGGGAAAAGACAATAATATGTTAGGAATAAAATGCTTAGTACATAACATATCATTCTGGACATAAAAGAAAAAAACATAGTGCTTTGAGATAAGTACTAAATTCATCTGCGTCTACATTGCCCAATCTCGCCATGTTTACAGCAAATGTTAAACAGACTACAGTGCCATTTATTTCAAGGGAGGTAAATCTTGAAAAAAAAAATAATAAGACAGGGAAATCTATTCCACATGAATAGTTACCACGGAAAACTTGCGTTAGGTATAGTATCCCACTGCCAAGAATCAGCATAAACTGTTCTTAAATAGTAAACATTAATCATTCAATCAATAAAAATATTTTCATATGTTATATACTAAAAATGTAAAACATTCTGTTTGATATATTGTTTGATAATTTTCCCAATTTGGTTTAAAATTCCCAATTTCATGGATGAAAAAAAATGTGCCTCTAAAAAAAACCTATAGATATTGAGTAATATACCTCGTTCCCATGCATGTTACCAATGTACTTGACATGTGGTCTGAGAGTCACATGATCCTGAGGGTTTCTACCAATAGCCAGCACCCATAAATCTCTGTCTGTAAAATAATGAGTGAGTCAGAATTGTTTGTTAGAGTTTGTATTGAATGGGAGATAACTCTGGTTTAAATTTGTAATAATATTTTAAAAGATATTCAATTCGATTTCTACCAATAGCCAGCATCCCTAAATCTCTGTCTGCAATATAGTGAGTGAGTGAGTATTTGTTGTTTAACATCAAATGGGTAATTTTTCAACAATAGCATGGCATGCTTGAACAAAAACAAAATATTTGCTTAATTCTTTTAATTTATGTTTAATTCTAGACTGTCAGATTTTGTTGCTAAATTTTGTGTGGAATGGGAGATAACTCTGGTTTAAATTTGTAATAATATTTAAAAAGATATTCAATTCCTACCGAGATCAGTTTAAATTTTACTGAGGTTAGTTCTATTTATAAGTTTATTTTCCAAATTTGTGAAAATCTAGTTTTCTATGTCTACCTTTAAATTAATTAAAAAAGCATTAGCAGAACTTTTTTTGTCTTAAGACAAACAACCATCACATTTTTTATGCATATCTATTATGACACAACAGAGTGTCCTGCATAAAAAAAATCCCTGGGACATTGACCTTTAATGTCAAGGTCAATTAGGTAATTTTATCTTCTCCTGTGCAGAAATAGTTTGTCTTAAGGCCCACAACCATCAGAATTTACTGTATATGTATATCATTATAAAACAGTGTCATGTATAAATATTAGATGACTGTGACCTTCACCTTATAGTCAAGGTCAATTAAGTAATTTTAACTTTTTCAATGCAGGATTGTTTATCTTAAGGACCTTATGTATATGTATTTGGACAAGATGGAGTGTCACTAAATTAATTAATCAATCAATCAATCTATTTTAAAGCATATTAGATCATTCCTTTACAACCTACTTTGTACAGTCTTGCCTATGCTATACAGATGAGTAAGATGAGGGTACACGGTTGACATGTTGTTCAGGTAGTTAGTGATATCTTCATGGTTATGGTATCGAAAGTCCAAGGAACTGGTCATGTGACATAAACTGACCAATAGCACAAAGTATTTCATTCCAGCTTTTCTCCATCTCAAAGACCAAATGACCATTCCTAAAATAAAAGACAATACACATATGTCATTTTATTATTAGACATTGTGTCCATATAACACTTGTTGACTGTGTACTGGAGTATAGTTCGAATAATTTTTTCTTGTCAATAAACGTTTGGCGATATTCATTTTATGGTTATAATCACAGGCGCTCGTGGCACGGACTTACCACCCCCTTTTTTCTAACTTTCTGTTTACAAATTTATTTTCAATAAAATTTCTTTATTTCTTTATTATTTCATCTCTTTTTCCTTATTTTAACTTGTTCATGTCAATATTCATACAATCTTATTGACATGAACAAGTTAAAATAAGGAAAAAGAGATGAAATAATAAAGAAATAAAGAAATTTTATTGAAAATAAATTTGTAAACAGAAAGTTAGAAAAAGGGGGTGGTAAGTCCGTGCCACGAGTGCCTGTGGTTATAATGGATAATATCTTAAGAAATTTAGTTCTTGGTCAATAATTCTGAATTATTGGATATATTTCAACTAGAAAATCATTGAAAATATCAAGAAGATGAAAAACATTCTCTTTTGGAATGCTCATAACAATTCTAATTTAAAAAATAAAAATTTTATTCAAAAAGCTAAAACAGAAGATACTTTCCATGACAGAAAATGGAAAAATAATATACACTCTAGCTCAATCAACACCACAGCAACAATTTAAAAAAAAATATATACTTTACATTCTTAACAAACTCTGCAAAGAAAACTGGATTAAATTCTAAGATAAATAAGGAAAGTTTGCAGACATTTGTTTACATTACAATTATGTAAATATTACAACATCATTTTACACAATCTCTTGCTTTCATGTCACATATTAATAGTTTCTGACTTCTATAGACATGACTTATTTTGTTTGTTAACCTGTCTTCATAATGAATTTAGCAAAAATTATACTGCTCATTTTAAAATCTTTATGGCAAGAAAAAAGTTTGAAAGTACCAAAGGGATAATCAGAGGCCATAAATCGAAGAACAAAACAATACAATGGCCAAAATAAAAAAGACAAAAAGACAGGGCAAATTTGAATTTACTGGTCCGAATCAAATTCTTGACTTTACATTATATATATATCTAAATAAAAACTGAAATATTATAAAACTAGTCTTGGGCTGAAGGACCAGTGCTTATCATGAGGACATGTTTACATCAGTTTAAGTTTACTCAATAACAAAAATATTTACATCTACCTATGTAGACCAAAACAAAATTTAAAATACCTGTGTTTCCACTAACCCTACTGACCCTAATTTTTACTGCCCTTTCTAAAGTTTTTATTGTCCTTTTTGGACAAACATTTTTCAAGTCATATCCTTATCCTGTATAACATAGGTAAACAAATAATAAAAATTTAACCTACATGTACCTACTAACCATATTTTTTTTGCCAAAAATGTTAGCGGAAACACGGATAATTTTTTTTGGCCTGACCAGAGCATATCAAAGGCACTAATGGAACAGAGTGTAAAAGGAATTCACAGGGCTTTCAATATTTTTCAAGTTACCAGTACTTTTTATTAAAATTTGAAAAATTTTCATGAATATACAACACTCTTTAAAGGTACCAAAGACCATTTTAGGCAGGTAAAAGTACTTGGTACTGCTCCTTATTGAAAGGCCTGATCTGATTCTTAATATTGACAGACAAATTAAAATTCCTGTTTTTTCCCCAGTTTAATAGAAATTTGCATGTATATATTTATTCCAAAACATTAGTATTTGAACCATGTTTTTTTTCTTTTTTTCACATTTTCAATACAAAAAGACACAATAGCTTGTTATTTATATAAATTTTGTATGCAGAAATGTGGATAAATAGATAATATTTGTATAATGTTATAAATTAATTAATCTTAATGCATAAATTTGAAGGTGATTGGTGGTTTATGGAGTTTAATGCCACTTTCAACAAAAGTTTCAGTTATATCGTTAAATTTGAAGGAATTACCAAAAAAATTAAAATAAAAAATGATACACTTGCAATTACAAATGAAAAATGGTAAATAAAAAACCCATTTTGTTTATTCCTTAAATTCTTAAAATAACATCAAATTCTAATTCTCCTTTATCAGGGGCTGTAAACATCAAATTTTCAATTAATTATCACAAATTTACAATTAAGCACCTCATGATGTGTTATAAGTAAATATTAAGATAACACTACAATCTTAACTATCGTAAACAAACTGATAAGACATTAATTATTTTCACCAAGAAAATATAAGTAAGTAATTGGTATATAAAAAAAAAATAGCTTGAGAAATCGTTACGAAAAAAAATCGCTAGAGAAATTGTTATGAAAAAAATAGCTAGAGAAATTGTTACGACTCCCTTACCATAAGTATGCATCATATCTCTGTCTCTGGGAGAATGGTTACTTAACTTACAACTTTATATATATACTGCAACCCAGGAATTTATTATCTATACATAAGAAATACCCATAAGAGTGTCAGGAGTTAGAAAATTTATTGTGTATTCTGGATGCACAGCAGTTTAATTATGGGTTAACGTTCTTCATGATTGAACTTCATTTTCTTTTGTGTGTGCTATTGCTATTGCCTGCTATCCAATCCATTTCATTTATTTATGAATAAAATATGCTTAAAATGAAAATAATATTCATTACTTTAGAAAAATTATCTAACACTTTCGTTTTTGTCAAAAAAAAAATTAATTTGTTTTTTCATGTTTGTTTTTTCCCCCTTTAATTCCTCCAGGTCTATTTTCAGAATTTATGATAGTAATTACAAGTATTTAGTACAAGTTTGGCACAAATTAAATTTATTTGTTATAATAAATTTACTTTATAGAATTTACATTGGATTAGTTTCAAGAATTAAGTTTTATGATTGAATTATGGGACCTCAAGAGTATATATAGTGAAAAATTTATGGTTGTAGGAGGCTTAAGTGTTTAATGAAGTTATAATTTCAAAATAAAACCCCCCTGTATAAGTATATAAGGGTAAAACAACCTTCCCTTAGTTATGATAGGAATTCTAATATTTATCATGCATGTATATACCATCTACCAGAATTTTGACATCTCCATTAGCCGATCGTGGGTTCGAGCCCCAATTAGGTAAAATTTCTCCGCTACATAAAATGCAGCATTAAAGAAAATCAGCAAAGACTGGTTGGCTCGGAATAAGGATAAAGTGTACGAGTGTGACGACATGTCTATCTGGTTTCAGTGAGCTAACAGTATAAACTAGAGGCTCAGCCCACTGAGCCTGTATCACTCACCTGACAATAGAATGATACAAAACCTTTATCTCTAATAGTTTTTGAAATATCAGACAAAAATGCTTAAATAAAAAAAAAAAAGGGCAATAACTCCTAGATGGGTAATCAGATTTACTTCAAAAGTGCAGGGCATGTAGATCTTGACAAGTTGAACATGTTTTCAGTTTACACTTAACATCTATCTCTTATAGTTTTTGAAATAAAGGATGAAAAGTATTAACATTTTTAATATTTGATGAAAAAAGGGCAATAACTTCAAGATGGGTACTCAGATTTACTTTAAAATTGCAGGCTATGTAAATCTTGACATGCTGCACATGTTTGCTGTTTAAACTTAACATCTATCTCTTATAGTTTTTGATATAAAAAAATGAAAAGTATTAAAATTTTGAAAATTTGATGAAAAAAGGGCAATAACTCCAAGACAGGTAATCAGATTTTCTTCAAAATTTCAGGGTAGTTAGATCTTGCTCTGCTGATCATTTTTACCTGTCAGATTTCTGATATTATTAACAGTTTTTGAGTTATTACCAAAAACGTACAATTTTACCATATGTTCTATTTTTAGCAACAGCGGCCATGTTTGTTGGCCGAATGGAGCCAAATGAAGAAGTTTTATAGAGGATCTTACATAGATGCTTCCTGCCAAGTTTGGCTCCATTTGGCCAAGCAGTTTCAGAGGAGAAGATTTTTTTAACATTAGCCAATCAGAAACAAGAATTGCCCTTGGCAGAATGGGACGAAATGAAGATACTTTAAAGAGGACCTTATATAGATGCTTTCTGCCAAGTTTGGTTCCATTTGGCCCAGTTGTTTCAGAGGAGTAGATTAAAATATGAAAAAGTTAACGGACGGATGACGGATGCCAAGTGATGGCAATACCTCACATGACCCTTTGGGTCAGGTGAGCTAAAAATCCAACTAAGCATGTTGGTCTAGTACACAGTGGACCTCATCATTTTCTCATTGAAAATTATCTTGATCTCGCCATGATATGGCTGAAAAATTGCTGATTTGGCATTAAACAACAATCACTAACTCATTCAACTTAAAAAAAAGTAAGATCACAAAACAAAATGCATGTAGCTGAAACAATATTGCTGGAGTTGCCATTTAAAAACAATAATCAATTAATCAATAAATCAATCAATCTCAGAATGTTCAATAAAAGACTTGCTCATACATGACAAAACAATGGAGAAACTTTGTAAGTTGTATATATTTTCTGTACCTTTCTACCATCAATAATGTACCAATTTATACTCACTGTTATACAATGTGAACTCTCCTGATATTTAAAACACTTCAATTAAACCATGAAGATACAGACATTCCTTTATCTAATTCCTTGAAGAAAACCATGAGTTTACATTTTATAAGCACCTTTGATCCTTATCCAAAAACAATATGTTTCAAAGATGCTATGGTAATTTTTCTCTGAGACTTTTACTTGGGAATATTTAGGAATCCTTTGTTTTTGTTTAAAACATTTCTTATCTTGTCTATAATCTTCAACATTCTCAGGTTTTTAATTTTCACAGTATGAGGATTTGATTGAACACAACTTATGATCAATTTTCCAAATTAACAAATTGCATCTTCAGTAGACATAAAATATACAAATGGAGGATTGTCTTTCTTAAAGAAAATAAATAAAGTTTGAAAAACAACAATGGTACATAAGTCTTATCTTAAATGCCACTTTCAACAATATTTCAGCTATATCATGGCTGTGATTTTATTGGTGGAGGAAACCGGAGTACCTCAAGAAAACCACGGACGGACCTGTCGCAAGTCACTGACAAACTTTATCACATAATGTCGTACACTTCGCCCTGATCGAGATTCGAACTCAAAACATCAGTGGTGATAGGCACTGATGGCACAGGTAGTTGTAAATCCAACTACCATACGATCACTACCACGACGACCCCTCTACATCTTAAATGAGAAAATATAGTTTACAATAAAAAATTCATTATTCCACTGATGACAAAATGTCATTTTTTGATAAAAATTAAATTTCGATTGGGACAAATTACCTTAGAATCAATAGCTCTGTCACCAGACCTTGAATCATTCATAAATGCTATCTCCAATCTAAGGATTCACTTCAAGTTACTGAATTTGCACTTAGTCATTGTACCATGTTGTACACAGTTATATAATATTTTCTACTTTTTGTTTTTGTTTTAATTATTAATTAAGAAAGTTCAAGTACATGTGCTCACTAAATCTGGGATATTTTACACCCTAACATTTTTACTTGGAAGAAGAAGAAGAAATTGAAACTTAATTGTCTGACAGCCATTCTGTTTCAATATACATACAGGTGGATTGGGTTGGACAAACATCAATTTAATTTAATTCTCAATTAATCCTTAGGTGCAAACTAATGTCATGTACATTTCAAGTATTTTTAAATTAAAATTTTTAATTGAGACATAACTTTAACTAAGGTTTGTGCAACCCAGTCCTGGCCTTAAAGGTTATAAAACTTTTATATCGTCGGTCAGAACTGCATGTCCTACATATTTCTTCAAAAAATCAGTCACTTGTCTTGATAAATGTATCTTTACTATCTACATGAACTTGTGTTGATAGAAAAGATATTTTGATCTAAAATATACATAATTCATGTAGTATCTCTTCTCATTCAGAAATATATTATATTCACCACCACTTTTTTTTTAAATCAGTACTTCAACAAATACCTACTCATATTTCTTTTCAATGACACAACCCCTCATCTCTTCTTCAAAAATAAATGACCTTTTCTCCTTTTTTTTCTACATACGAAAAATACCCATTCTTCTCATCCTCAAAAGTATATTGCCTTTTTTTTACTCCACATTTATCCATTGGTACCCATCCTCTGCTCCAACATCTCAATTCCACTCAAATACATTGTCTATGCATCTGTTCTTTTATCGCCCCCCCTTTTTTCAATACAAAATAGACTTATCTTCCTTTATTTGTCCCTAAAAAGATTGATGTCCTCTCCATCAGAAATATACTTCCAATCAGCTGATTTTCTCATCAAAAATTTATATACTTCACACACCCATCAAAAATACACTCTCCTATATTCCTATACCTTCCTGATCTTTCTTTGCTAATTAACTTGTCTACCCTCCCCTCTATATTTTCCCTAAGAAAAACAAGACATTTACTGCCACAAATTAAATGTCTCGTTCTGTTCTGTCATGTAACTCTGTATTTTATTCCAATCAAATGTTAAATCATGTTTAGTATATCTGTTTCATAAGCTGTGTTCCTCCTTGCTATAATTTCCCTCAGAAAAACGAGATTTACTGCCACAAATTAACTGTCTCACTCTTTGCTGTCATGTATTCTACTCCAATCAAATGTGTTAAAGCATGTTTCTCATAAGCTGTGTTCCTCCCTCCTATATTTTCCCTCAGAAAACAAGAGACTTACTGTTACAAATTGACTGTCTTACTGATCTTTACTCGGTGTTGTCATGTAACCCTGTATTCTATTTCAATCACCATGTTAAAGCATGTTTAGTATAACTGTCTCATAAGCTGTGTCCCTCCCTCCTATATTTTCCCTCAGAAAAACAAGAGACTTACTGCCACAAATTACCTGTCTCACACCCTGCTGTCATGTATTCTACTCCAATCAAATGTGTTAAAGCATGTTTAGAATAGCTGTCGCATAAACAAGACTTACAGCCACAGATTACACGTCTCACTCTGTGCTGTCATGTAAACTTGTATTATGTGTCACTCCCTCCTATATTTTCCCTCAGAAAAACAAGAGATTTACAGCCACAGATTACACGTCTCACTCTGAGCTGTCATGTAAACTTGTATTATGTGTCACTCCCTCCTATAATTTCCCTCAGTAAAACAAGAGACTTACAGCCACAGATTACACGTCTCACTCTGTGCTGTCATGTAAACTTGTATTATGTGTCACTCCCTCCTATAATTTCCCTCAGTAAAACAGGAGACTTACAGCCACAGATTACACGTCTCACTCTGTGCTGTCATGTAAACTTGTATTATGTGTCACTCCCTCCTATATTTTCCCTCAGTAAAACAAGAGACTTACAGCCACAGATTACACGTCTCACTCTGTGCTGTCATGTAAACTTGTATTATGTGTCACTCCCTCCTATATTTTCCCTCAGTAAAACAAGAGACTTACAGCCACAGATTACACGTCTCACTCTGTGCTGTCATGTAAACTTGTATTATGTGTCACTCCCTCCTATAATTTCCCTCAGTAAAACAAGAGACTTACAGCCACAGATTAGACGTCTCACTCTGTGCTGTCATGTAAACTTGTATTATGTGTCACTCCCTCCTATATTTTCCCTCAGTAAAACAAGAGACTTACAGCCACAGATTACACGTCTCACTCTGTGCTGTCATGTAAACTTGTATTATGTGTCACTCCCTCCTATATTTTCCCTCAGTAAAACAAGAGACTTACAGCCACAGATTACACGTCTCACTCTGTGCTGTCATATAAACTTGTATTATGTGTCACTCCCTCCTATATTTTCCCTCAGTAAAACAAGAGACTTACAGCCACAGATTACACGTCTCACTCTGTGCTGTCATGTAAACTTGTATTATGTGTCACTCCCTCCTATAATTTCCCTCAGTAAAACAAGAGACTTACAGCCACAGATTAGACGTCTCACTCTGTGCTGTCATGTAAACTTGTATTATGTGTCACTCCCTCCTATATTTTCCCTCAGTAAAACAAGAGACTTACAGCCACAGATTACACGTCTCACTCTGTGCTGTCATGTAAACTTGTATTATGTGTCACTCCCTCCTATATTTTCCCTCAGTAAAACAAGAGACTTACAGCCACAGATTACACGTCTCACTCTGTGCTGTCATATAAACTTGTATTATGTGTCACTCCCTCCTATATTTTCCCTCAGTAAAACAAGAGACTTACAGCCACAGATTACACGTCTCACTCTGTGCTGTCATGTAAACTTGTATTATGTGTCACTCCCTCCTATAATTTCCCTCAGTAAAACAAGAGACTTACAGCCACAGATTACACGTCTCACTCTGTGCTGTCATATAAACTTGTATTATGTGTCACTCCCTCCTATAATTTCCCTCAGTAAAACAAGAGACTTACAGCCGCAGATTACACGTCTCACTCTGTGCTGTCATGTAAACTTGTATTATGTGTCCCTCCCTCCTATATTTTCCCTCAGAAAAACAAGAGATTTACTGCCACAAATTACCTGTCTCACACCTTACTGTCATGTATTCTACTCCAATCAAATGTGTTAAAGCATGTTTAGAATAGCTGTCTCATAAACAAGACTTACAGCCACAGATTACATGTCTCACTCTGTGCTATCATGTAAACTTGTATTATGTGTCATTCCCTCCTATATTTTCCCTCAGAAAAACAAGAGATTTACTGCCACAAACTAACTGTCTGGCTCTGTTCTGTCATGTAACCCTGTATTCTATTCTAATCAAATGTTAAAGCATGTTTAGTAAATCTGTCTGTGTGCTGTGCATGCTACTGTGGTATTTAATTATCAAGTGCCTGTCAATTAGTTTAAATAATGTATGTTCCACATTTGTAACACACATTCATTACTCTACAAGATTTCCAGGATTCTTTTCACTTGAGAGATCAATCTCTTAATTTATGTTTGTTAACAAGGAGACTGAAGCATTTCAATATGAGTTACAGTTAAGTTCATCTGTTTGAGCAAAATAGCCTCGATTAAAATGCATTTGAAATCTTCAACATGATAATAATTAACAGCTGCAATCAACTTTTCCATAATAGATTTTGTTCTTTTCTGCAACCCCCCCCCCCCCAAAAAAAAAAAACCAAACACAAAAAAAAAAGCCCCAAAAATCCCAAACAAATATATAAAAAAAAAACCAAACATACAAAAAAAAAACAAAAAAAACAACAACATTTGCACCGAAGTTGATAATTATAACCCTGTAACTCTGCTGAGAAAAAAAACCTGATTTATGTTTCATAAGTCTTAGCAAAGTTGAAATTCAATTAATTTGAAATCCACTTGTTCCATGTCACATTTATTCTTCTTCTGTTGTTGGGTACTATTCCAAAACATTTTTAGATCTGACAGTCTTCTATTAAGATATTTACCAAAGTTGGAATTCAAATATATATATCTCGAAATCTTGAAATAAATTGGTGAGAATAGGTGAAATAATAAACTTTAATATTAAAAAACAAATATTTTACCCTGGAAAAAGTATTCAGATATCACTCATTTTCTATCTTAACTGAGGTATATTTCAAATAAAGATTTAGTATAAATTTGATGAAAATCTATCAAAAATCGAATTTGCTAGTATGCACACAAGCAACAATTCTCAAAATTCACAGTTTTTCATTATAAAAAAATCAAAGATTGTATTCAGATATCACTCATTTTCGAGCTAAACTGAAATATTCTTTAAATGAATATTTTCTATAAATATGGTGAGAAACTACAGCATACACTAGCAACAAATCTAAAAATGCACAGTTTTTCATTAAAAAAACAAAAAATTGACACTTATGGTGGTTTAGAATCACTAATAATTGTTTTAGGCTGTAGTGTTAACAAAGTATTTTGAATCTGAGAAAAGTTGGTTGTGTAAATGTAAACTATTAATGTAACAAATGTCAAATTAAACAATGACAATTTGTTGTAGTAAATAACATTCTCAGGAACAAAATCTTGTCACTCAGCATTGACAAAAAAACAACAAATTATGACAAATTTTCAGTGGATTGATACAATGATCTATTTACACTTCAGGCAAAGAGTCTATTACACAACTGAGAAGGTTTAGCAGTTCTAAAGAAGAAGATCAAAAATGAACCACAGATGATTTCAACAATGTGATACTGAAATTTTTTGAATGTTGAAAACAAAATATATTATACTGTAGTTCAATTCAAGTTTTTATTTTCATTATCAAAAACACAGAGAGAGAGAGCACAAGAAAAAAACCTTTTTGTTATTGTTATTGTTTTAAACAAAAACAATAACAATTTTTTTAATAAATAATAAATAACCATATTTTGAACCCGAGGCTGATTATATAAATCATCTTTATAAACTTATTTTGTCAGAACAGAATAGTATATCATATTTTTTTTCTAAATAAATAAACAAATCTATGTGGACAATAGAGTCTTTTAAATGGGAAAGTCTTGTAACTGGAAATTTAAGGGAGCAAGTGATTGTAGTTTTCTACTTCTTTCAAAGGTTGACCATCTTGAACACTCTATCACTCACACCTCCAAATGCTCTCGTCTCTTTAAAGAAAAAAAAAAACAACCTGAAAAAAATACTTTACACTTTTTTCTTTAAACTATTGTACTTTATGGTGAACCATTTTGTTTGTACAATCTGAATTTCTGTATTATGAAAAACGTAGATATCTGATTTAGTGTGTACAATGAGTAACTGGTCAGGAATAACCTTCCTCAGGTACACTTGCAGTCAAAATATTGGAAAGTATGTACATGTAATTTAAAGAGCCTAAAAAAGATAGCAAAAATCGGCTAAATGAACATGAAATTTAAAGATGAATATCCTGGACTGTGATGGAAATTGAAGTTACACATACCCATGGTTAGGTGTACCTCATACAACAGGCATGTGCTAAAAGGTGGAGTGGAGTCTTGCAGACTCCAAGTTGGAGTGTAGTTTATGATTTTTCTGTAGATGTATTTTGTAAACTAGGAATTGATAAATAAAAAAGTAGATGATTACTAGATATTTTAAATCTTTTCAACATTTCACACTACATCAATCATATCAAACAGACCATAATTCAATGTTGAATACCAAGTGAGTCTAATAACAGCTTATGCTCGGGTGATAAATTCTGCTTGATTTCATTATGAATTAAGATATCACAGATCCAACCATTTCATCTTACTTTTATGGCTGGAAGTATCAGAAAATGTTATGGCTGTGGACAAGCATTTTCAGAAAGATATCGAAATGCTCCAAACGACCTAGTGTTGAAAAGATATGATCACAGAATATACCTAAGTCCTAGATTTAAAATACCGAAACATTCAGCTTCTTTGCAGAACACATATTTTCATTTAAATGTTGACTGTGCTAGGAAGAAAAATCCAGTTTGAATTCAGAGATATCTTAATTCATAATGAAATCAAGTAGAATTTATCACCCTGTTATTAGACTCGCTTGGTATTCAACATTGAATTATGGTCTGTTTCATATGATTGATGTAGTGTGAAATGTTGAAAAGATTTGAAATATCTAAACGGGAATATGATCTTTTAAAAGGTAAACACCTTTACACAAAATTAATGTCAACAATTTCTAATTTTAATAATGACTTTCGCTGTCAAAGAATAATGTCCAGATGTCAGGTCAATGTTACTACACATTATCATAAATCATCTTTTTAACTAGTCTGTATATTATTAGGGGGGCCACCAACCAACAGGACATCCACTTGTAATACCTAGTTCAACATCCTTAAGGTTAATATTATTATAGCCAGCAAACATCCGATTTAAAAACTGGATTCTAAACCAGAGGCTGCGTGGAGCTTGAAATTAGGCACATGGTTAACAGGGATTTCAATATTTTTCAAGTGTACCAGTACTTCACAATTTACAGACAGTACTTTTTATCAAAATTTGAACAATTTTCATGAATATCTTATACAACACTCTTTAAAATCAGGAGGTACTAAAGACCATTTTAGTCGGGTAAAAGTACCTGGTACCACCCCTTATTAAAAGGCCTTGGTTAAGAGGTATATCTTATTTGCTTCAAAATGAAAAAAACCCCATTTATTAAGATATTCAATGATTTTAGTAAAAAAAGGTCTTAATTTGCATAATAAAAAAAGAATCTGTAAAATTACAAATTTCATAGACAATGTGGTATATGTTAAATAACACAATAGTATGAAGAAATCTTGGCCATTTAAAGGCATACAAGCTGTCAGAATTGATTTTTTTTTTTTATATTAAAAGTTGCCAATATTTGATGCTTTATACTAATTGCAGTTGAAATTTTTCATAATATCATACGTAAATAGCCTAGAACGAAGGAAATACGTCACTGTTTGATTTTCTTGCATCCAGTAAAGAATTCAATGTTGACATGCAATATTCATATGACCTGACAGTGAACTTATTCGGGAAAGCATTTGCGCATATGCGAAATTGTTTGTTGATAAAAAATGTCTGATGTACATGTGCAAAAATCGAATCGAGGACGAAAAAAAACCATTGACGGATTCTACATGAAAACAACACAAAAAGGATAATTCAGCAAAATACAACAAAACCAGAGTATGCATAGGTGATGAATATGACAGATGGACTGAACTTAAGGACGTCTTGCGGATAAAAACATATGCAGAAGTTGCAAAAGTTCTGTTGGATAGGTAGGTTCATCTCACGTGTGATTTCTTCTGTTTTGGTCTTAAATTATTGACATAACCACTTGTTCCATTAGTTTTACATTCTTTCTACAGAAGTGTTTATAGTCTTTATATATATATCAATGCGTTTTATCAGTGAAATGATTGTATGTGTGTCTATGAAATTTGCGGATGATGATGCTAGACACTAGATTTAAGGGGGCCCGCAGAAGGGTAATTTTAAAAACACGTCATTTCCATGAGTTTCGATTGCTTTATACTACCATAAGGCTAACATTCCTTGTTGCAGAATATATTTTATACGTTTTAAAATATATAAAAGCAATTTATGAAGTGATAACGTCCCGTAGGATTTATTAATTGAACTATTTATTCAAGTTGAGCTGTCCATTTTTTTTTTCAGAACAAATCAAAATATTAAAATATTTTTGATTTTTAAGATAAAGTATCCCAGTGCCATCCCTCATGATGTTTATGTAAGAGTCTAGACTTTTCACAAATAGATTACCTCAAAAATAAATTTAGTTTGCTTTTTCTTAAACAGGTATGAATTAGCTTTGAGTCCATTGGCATTGAAAATAAACAAGAGGCTCCCAGGAGCCTGTAATCGCTCACCTGGATCAAAGCTGCTTTCAATAACAACGCAACTGCACTGTGGTGGCCATCTTGGTCAGAGGGCGGGACCATCAGACACAATTTTGGAAGAGGACCGTCCAATGACTATTTTATCAAAGTTTGGTTCCAATTGAGCAACTGGTTCCAGACAAGAAGATTTTTATGTGAATTTCCCATAGGGCCGTATGTTAAGCTAAGTTCGGTTGTGGGGGCCATCTTGATCGAAGGGCCGAACCGCCGGACACATTTTTGGAAGAGAACCATCCAATGACTATTTCATCAAAATTTTGTTCTTATTGAGCAAATGGTTTCAGACAAGAAGATTTTTATGGGAATTTCCCATAGGGTCCTATGTTAAATTAAGTTCGGCTGTGACGACCATCTTGGTTGGTGTTCTGAAATGCCGGACACAATTTTGAAAGAGGACCACCTAAGGATCATTTCAGCAAAGTTTGGTTGAGATTGGCTCAGTAGTTTCAGAGGAGAAGATTTTTTTTAAATTTCATCCCCCCCTTTTTTCTAATTTGCATAATCGGTCAAAATGGGTAATGGGATTTACTTCAAAATTGCATGGTAGGTAGATCTTGGCATGCTGCACATTTTTGCAATTTAAACTTAACATCTATCTCTAAATAGTTTTTGAAATATAAGACGAAAAGTATTAAAATAAAAAAAACAATTGATGAAAAAAGGGCAATAACTTCAAGATGGGTAATCAAATTTACTGCACAATTGCAGGGTAGGTAGATCTTGACATGCTGAACATGTTTGCAGTTTCAACTTACCATCTGTCTCTTATAGTTTTTGAAATAAAGGACGAAAAGTATTAAAATTTTGATGAAAAAAGGGAAATAACTCCAAAATGGGTAATGGGATTTACTTCAAAATTGCAGGGTGGGTAGATCTTGATATGCCGCACATTTCTGCAATTTAAAGTTAACCTTTATCTCTTATAGTTTTTGAAATATAAGACGAAAAGTATTAAAATGTTACAAATTTGATGAAAAAAGGGCAATAACTCCAAGATGGGTTATCAGATTTACTTCAAAATTGCAGGGTAGGTAGATCTTGATGTGCCGATCATTTTTACCTCGTGTCAGATTTTTGATATTATTAACGGTTTTTGAGTTATTACCCAAAACCTGCAATTTTACCATATGTTCTATTTTTAGCAACAGTGGCCATGTTGGTTGGTGCACAGCATCACCGGACACAATTTTGAAACTAGACACCCTAGTGATGATTCAGACCAAGTTTGGTTTCCATTGGTCTAGTACTTTCAGAGGAGAAGATTTTTGAAAAAGTTTACGACGTACGACGACGACGGATGCCAAGTGATGGCAATAGCTCACCTGACCCTTTGGGTCAGGTGAGCTAAAAATATAAACAATGAGCCAGCAACTACAAGAAATCTTGAATCCCAAAATGAAACAATTTCTACAACAGCAACATCAACACCAGAACCTTCAAACCTACCAGTAAATTTTATGTTTGATGTTTCTGGAATATCATCCTCCGACAAAGAAGGGGAAAAAATGTAAGTAGTATTATGCTGAATGTTAATTGTATTTTTCAGAACAGTTTCATGAAAAATTCATACAGGTATATAATTTCATATCAATAGAAAATCCCCCATATAATCAGATGGCTGCTCCCTAAATAAATAATATAGCTACAATAAAGTAGTTCCTGTGACAGACTTAGGCAGCAACCAATTTTAAACAATGTGCACTCTTTTGAACATCTAAAACATTATAATAAACTTTAAAATCACAGGAGCTACATTATTGTAAATATAATTAATAATGTTTTGCCATTTCTGTTAGGACCTGACATCTTTCAAACTGGTGATTCGAAAAACTGTTTCAATTTTCAGAGAAAGAATAAATTACCAGGAATACACAATGAACAAGAACTATAGTCGATTATAGCAGTGCTTTTGAAAAGTGTCAGTTTGGCAGATAAAAAATCAAAATGTCAGAAAAATTAGTTTTCTGTCAGTCCAAATGTCTGATTCAAAACTTTTGAATATTATATAGAACAGAATTAAATACTCTTGACTGACAAAATAAGTTTGGACTGATAAACTTCCAGGGTAATGTCAGTCCAAATCATGGCAAATGTTTGATAAGAAAATATTCTTTTTCAGAAACTCTGTTATTGGTAGATTATTGTGAAACTTTATTTTGTAGAGAAATTCATATGTCTGGTATTGAAGAGATCGAGACAGAGGTCAACACTTGTATGGAAAAATCAAGCAGTTTTATAAATCCATTTGAGTAAGTAAAGTTTTTACTTGTTATTGTTGAAATGACAGTGCTCTTAGTAAAAATAACCAGAGGCTCTCAAGAGCCTGTATCGTTCACCTGGTTATAAAAAGAACCAATTGGTCCTATGTAAAAACTATGTCCTGCAGTGGTAGTCATCTTGGAATTCCGATCAACATAAAAAACACAAAGTTTGTAAAGGACCTTCCAATGATTGATGCACAGTTTAGGTTCAATCAGTGCAATAGCTTCAGAGAAGAACATATTTCTGTATTTTCCCCATATGGTCATTCCTGGGCAGTTTGGTTTCAACTGTCCAAGTGGTTTCAGAGAAGAAGCATTTTGAAACATTTTCCCCATAGGGTCCAATGTTAAACTAAGTCCTGCCGTAGCCGTCATTTTGAATTTCATATCGGACCAAAAAACCTAAAGTTTGTAGAGGACCATCCAATGAACATTCACGTACAGTTTGGCTTTAATCATATTTGTAGTTTCTGAGAAGAAGGCATTTGAACATTTTCCCGTAGGGTCCAATGTTAATCTATGTCCTGCGGTGGTGGCCATCTTGGATTTCCAATCGGCATAAAAAACAAACTTTGTAGAGGACCTTCCAATGATCATTCCTGGGCAGTTTGGTTTCAATTGTCCAAGTGGATTCAGAGAAGAAGCATTTTGAAACATTTTCCCCATAGGGTCCAATGTTAAACTAAGTCCTGCCGTAGCCGCCATTTTGAATTTCATATCGGATCAAAAAACCTTACGCTTGTAGAGGACCATCCAATGAACATTCATGTACAGTTTGGCTTTAATCATATTTGTAGTTTCTGAGAAGAAGGCATTTGAACATTTTCCCATAGGGTCCAATGTTAATCTATGTCCTGCGGTGGTGGCCATCTTGGATTTCTGATCAGCATAAAAAACAGAAACTTTGTAGAGGAACTTCCAATGATCATTCTTGGGCAGTTTGGTTTCAATTGTCCAAGTGGTTTCAGAGAAGAAGCGTTTTGAAACATTTTTCCCATAGGGTTCAATGTTAAACTAAGTCCTGCCGTAGCCGCCATTTTGAATTTCATATCGGACCAAAAAACCTTAAGTCTGTAGAGGACCATCCAATGAACATTCACGTACAGTTTGGCTTTAATCATATTTGTAGTTTCTGAGAAGAAGGCATTTGAACATTTTCCCATAGGGTCCAATGTTAATCTATGTCCTGCGGTGGTGGCCATCTTGGATTTCCGATCGGCATAAAAAACAGAAACTTTGTAGAGGACCTTCCAATGATCATTCCTGGGCAGTTTGGTTTCAACTGTCCAAGTGGATTCAGAGAAGAAGCGTTTTGAAACATTTTCCCTATAGGGTCCAATGTTAAACTAAGTCCTGCCGTAGCCGCCATTTTGAATTTCATATCGGACCAAAAAACCTAAAGTTTGTAGAGGACCATCCAATGAACATTCATGTACAGTTTGGCTTTAATCATATTTGTAGTTTCTGAGAAGAAGGCATTTGAACATTTTCCCGTAGGGTCCAATGTTAATCTATGTTCTGCGGTGGCGGCCATCTTGGATTTCCGATCAGCATAAAAAACAGAAATTTGTAGAGGACCTTCCAATGATCATTCTTGGGAAGTTTGGTTTCAATTGTCCAAGTGGTTTTAGAGAAGAAGCGTTTTGAAACATTTTTCCCATAGGGTCCAATGTTAAACTAAGTCCTGCCGTAGCCGCCATTTTGAATTTCATATCGGACCAAAAAACCTAAAGTTTGTAGAGGACCATCTAATGAACATTCACGTACAGTTTGGCTTTAATCATATTTGTAGTTTCTGAGAAGAAGGCAATTGAACATTTTCCCATAGGGTCCAATGTTAATCTATGTCATGCGGTGGCAGCCATCTTGGATTTCCGATCGGCATAAAAAGCAGACAGTTTGTAGAGGACCTTCCAATGATCATTCCTGGGCAGTTTGGTTTCAATTGTCCAAGTGGTTTCAGAGAAGAAGCGTTTTGAAACATGTTTCCCATCGGGTCCAATGTTAAACTAAGTCCTGCCGTAGCCGCCATTTTGAATTTCATATCGGACCAAAAAACCTAAAGTTTGTAGAGGACCATCCAATGAACATTCATGTACAGTTTGGCTTTAACCATATTGGTAGTTTCTGAGAAGAAGGCATTTGAACATTTTCCCATAGGGTCCAATGTTAATCTATGTCCTGCGGTGGTGGCCATCTTGGATTTCCGATCGGCATAAAAAGCATATACTTTGTAGAGGACCTTCCAATGATCATTCCTGGGCAGTTTGGTTTCAATTGTCCAAGTGGTTTCAGAGAAGAAGCATTTTGAAACATTTTCCCCATAAGGTCCAATGTTAAACTAAGTTCTGCCGTAGCCGCCATTTTGAAATTCATATCGGACCAAAAAACCTTACGATTGTAGAGGACCATCCAATGAACATTCATGTACAGTTTGGCTTTAATCATATTTGTAGTTTCTGAGAAGAAGGCATTTGAACATTTTCCCGTAGGTTCCAATGTTAATCTATGTCCTGCGGTGGTGGCCATCTTGGATTTCCGATCGGCATAAAAAACAGAAACTTTGTAGAGAACCTTCCAATGATCATTCCTGGGCAGTTTGGTTTCAATTGTCCAAGTGGTTTCAGAGAAGCATTTTGAAACATTTTCCCCATAGGGTCCAATGTTAAACTAAGTCCTGCCCTGCCGTAGCCGCCATTTTGAATTTCATATCGGAATAAAAAACATTACGATTGTAGAGGACCATCCAATGAACATTCATGTACAGTTTGGCTTTAATCATATATGTAGTTTCTGAGAAGAAGGCATTTGAACATTTTCCTATAGGGTTCAATGTTAATCTATGTCATGCGGTGGTGGCCATCTTGGATTTCCGATCGGCATAAAAAACAGATATTTTGTAGAGAACCTTCCAATGATCATTCCTGGGCAGTTTGGTTTCAATTGTCCAAGTGGTTTCAGAGAAGCATTTTGAAACATTTTTCCCATAGGGTCCAATGTTAAACTAAGTCCTGCCCTGCCGTAACCGCCATTTTGAATTTCATATCGGAATAAAAAACCTGAAGATTGTAGAGGACCATTCAATGAACATTCATGTACAGTTTGGCTTTAATAATATTTGTAGTTTCTGAGAAGAAGGCATTTGAACATTTTCCCATAGGGTTCAATGTTAATCTATGTCCTGCGATGGTGGCCATCTTGGATTTCCAATCGGCATAAAAAACAAAATTTGGTAAAGGACATTCCAATGATCATTCATTTACAGTTTGGGTTCAGTCAGTTCATTAGTTTCAGAGAAGAAGATCTTTGAAATTTCAGCCAATCAGAACATATTATTGGCCCTGGCAGTCATGTTGAATATCCGACTGGAACGAAAAACACAAACTTTGTAGAGGACCATCCAAGGAACTTTCCTGCTAAGTTTGGTTCCAATTGGCCCAGTGGTTTCGGAGAAGAAGCTTGAAATGTGAAAAGTTTATAGACGACAGACGACGGACGCCAAGTGATGGCAATAGTTCACCTGGGCCTTTGGTGAACTAAAAAAGGAGTCTAGAATAACTCGTCGATCTCCCTCCAAAATATACTTCAATTTCGTATTCATTCTATATGAGGCATTATCTTTTCTAAACAGGAGGGATGTCATTTTGATATATTAAATCCATATTTTTTTCACACTTTCGGATATGGATTCAAGTTACACAAATCTTGTATATTTTGGTAACTATAAAACCATTATTGATAGCAAATTATCACTCAATACATATCATATGTCTTACATGATTTCTTTCCGTCTTACAGTTGAACTTTCAGAAGGAGATTTTGGGGATGATGACGAACAGTCCTCGGATGAAGATTATGAACCTAGTTTTAATTTATCAAAAAGGTAAATTCAATTTGAATTCTATACAGATATATCATGCTTGGGAGGGGTATTTGCGAAAAATACCAATCGAGAGACGAACAATTTCCAGAGCCGAATGGCGAAGGAAATTTAGTCTCAAGACTGGTATTTTTGGCAAATACCCCTCCCAAACATGATATATCTGTTTAATTACACCGAATATTATTTAAATAAATAATACGTTTTGTTTGTCGTTTTCAGGACCTAACATGCTGTATCTGGTTAATTCTACCGAATGATGTTACATAAAACGCACAACTGATAACGTTTTACAAATTTTGTTACAAGCGTCTCGGTGAAGGGTAAAAACGGCAAATACGATTTTGCAAATACCACGAAAAAAAGTTAAATCTTATGCAAATACACCTACATGAAGTAAAAATTCTGCAAATTCACAATGCAAGGCCTGAATTTGTAAAAAAATATCACGGCTATTAACCAATCAGAATCTAGCATTCTTATATAAGGTGTAATTAATTATTTAAGTTCATTATTTGGGGTTTAATAAACAAGGTGTACAACATGATAATTTGAAAAGTGGAATTAGTTTTTAAAATTGACCTCTAATACAGACATGATCAAATGCCTTACTTACATAGCAAAACGTCAATGTCAAAGGAATCTGATTTTCAAATGTAGTCATAATACAGTGGTATATTTCAACTAGCTGATGTGAAGTGGAATATCCAGGGAGAAAGCCAGACTGAAGTTTATGTATATACATATGTTTACTGATATGGTTAAAAACATATTTAAAGACAGTTCTCTCAATTCTACTAACACAACTAAGAAGAATATTGGTCTATAGTTCGAAGTGATTGATTTGTCAGATTTCTTAAAAAGTGCTGTAACGTTAGCAAGTTTCCAAAACGACGGGAAACATTTCTTCCTTAGAGACAAATTAAACAGTTTACAGAGTGGACAACAAATAGTGTTTTCAGTGGCAATTACCATATAGTGATTAATATCATCTGGTCCAGATGCTTTTTGTGGGTACAGGCAAGAGATAATCAAATGTCATTTATGTCCTGTTCAGGTTTCAAGTATTCTGTTGCTAAAAATTCAAATGTTCATTATTTTCATTAGGTTGCTTATGAAAAACACAGCAAGAACCAACCATTACTTGAGTGGACAAAGGATCTGGTGAATCACTTCTGGTATACAGCAGAAATATGTAATACACAGGAGGAATATATTGCAAGTTTACTGAAACTGAATTATGAGTTAGAAAAAATCCAATTATTTGGATTCATGTTGTAATACAAGTTTGGTTTGGAAGATAAAAAAACACACAAGAGCAACAAACAAAACAGTAGTCAAAATAAATAAAGACAAGGACAAGCAACAATCAAGAAGAACCTAACATAACATTCTAAAACATGTGGTACTCCCATCACAGACAAAATAAATAAAGACAAGGACAAGCAACAATTAAGAAGAACCTAACACAACATTCTAAAACATGTGGTACTCCCATCACAGACAAAATAAATAAAGACAAGGACAAGCAACAATCAAGAAGAACCTAACACAACATTCTAAAACATGTGGTACTCCCATCACAGACAAAATAAATAAAGACAAGGACAAGCAACAATCAAGAAGAACCTAACACAACATTCCTAAAACATGTGGTACTCCCATCACAGACAAAATAAATAAAGACAAGGACAAGCAACAATCAAGAAGAACCTAACACAACATTCTAAAACATATGGTACTCCCTTCAGAGACAAAATAAATAAAGACAAGGACAAGCAACAATCAAGAAGAACCTAACACAACATTCCTAAAACATGTGGTACTCCCATCACAGACAAAATAAATAAAGACAAGGACAAGCAACAATCAAGAAGAACCTAACACAACATTCTAAAACATGTGGTACTCCCTTCAGAGACAAAATAAATAAAGACAAGGACTAACAACAATCAAGAAGAACCTAACACAACATTCTAAAACATGTGGTACTCCCTTCAGAGACAAAATAAATAAAGACAAGGACAAGCAACAATCAAGAAGAACCTAACACAACATTCTAAAACATGTGGTACTCCCATCACAGACAAAATAAATAAAGACAAGGACAAGCAACAATCAAGAAGAACCTAACACAACATTCTAAAACATGTGGTACTCCCATCACAAACAAAATAAATAAAGACAAGGACAAGCAACAATCAAGAAGAACCTAACACAACATTCTAAAACATGTGGTACTCCCATCACAGACAAAATAAATAAAGACAAGGACAAGCAACAATCAAGAAGAACCTAACACAACATTCCTAAAACATTTGGTACTCCCATCACAGACAAAATAAATAAAGACAAGGACAAGCAACAATCAAGAAGAACCTAACACAACATTCTAAAACATGTGGTACTCCCATCACAGACAAAATAAATAAAGACAAGGACAAGCAACAATCAAGAAGAACCTAACACAACATTCCTAAAACATGTGGTACTCCCTTCAAAGACAAAATAAATAAAGACAAGGACAAGCAACAATCAAGAAGAACCTAACACAACATTTCTAAAACATGTGGTACTCCCATCACCGACAAAATAAATAAAGACAAGGACAAGCAACAATCAAGAAGAACCTAACACAACATTCTAAAACATGTGGTACTCCCATCACAGACAAAATAAATAAAGACAAGGACAAGCAACAATCAAGAAGAACCTAACACAACATTCTAAAACATGTGGTACTCCATTCAGAGACAAAATAAATAAAGACAAGGACAAGCAACAATCAAGAAGAACCTAACACAACATTCTAAAACATGTGGTACTCCCATCACCGACAAAATAAATAAAGACAAGGACAAGCAACAATCAAGAAGAACCTAACACAACATTCTAAAACATGTGGTACTCCCTTCAGAGACAAAATAAATAAAGACAAGGACTAACAACAATCAAGAAGAACCTAACACAACATTCTAAAACATGTGGTACTCCCTTCAGAGACAAAATAAATAAAGACAAGGACAAGCAACAATCAAGAAGAACCTAACACAACATTCTAAAACATGTGGTACTCCCATCACAGACAAAATAAATAAAGACAAGGACAAGCAACAATCAAGAAGAACCTAACACAACATTCTAAAACATGTGGTACTCCCATCACAAACAAAATAAATAAAGACAAGGACAAGCAACAATCAAGAAGAACCTAACACAACATTCTAAAACATGTGGTACTCCCATCACAGACAAAATAAATAAAGACAAGGACAAGCAACAATCAAGAAGAACCTAACATAACATTCCTAAAACATTTGGTACTCCCATCACAGACAAAATAAATAAAGACAAGGACAAGCAACAATCAAGAAGAACCTAACACAACATTCTAAAACATGTGGTACTCCCATCACAGACAAAATAAATAAAGACAAGGACAAGCAACAATCAAGAAGAACCTAACACAACATTCCTAAAACATGTGGTACTCCCTTCAAAGACAAAATAAATAAAGACAAGGACAAGCAACAATCAAGAAGAACCTAACACAACATTTCTAAAACATGTGGTACTCCCATCACCGACAAAATAAATAAAGACAAGGACAAGCAACAATCAAGAAGAACCTAACACAACATTCTAAAACATGTGGTACTCCCATCACAGACAAAATAAATAAAGACAAGGACAAGCAACAATCAAGAAGAACCTAACACAACATTCTAAAACATGTGGTACTCCATTCAGAGACAAAATAAATAAAGACAAGGACAAGCAACAATCAAGAAGAACCTAACACAACATTCTAAAACATGTGGTACTCCCATCACCGACAAAATAAATAAAGACAAGGACAAGCAACAATCAAGAAGAACCTAACACAACATTTCTAAAACATGTGGTATTCCCATCACAGACAAAATAAATAAAGACAAGGACAAGCAACAATCAAGAAGAACCTAACACAACATTCCTAAAACATGTGGTACTCCCATCACAGACAAAATAAATAAAGACAAGGACAAGCAACTGTCAAGAAGAACCTAACACAACATTCTAAAACATGTGGTACTCCCATCACAGACAAAATAAATAAAGACAAGGACAAGCAACAATCAAGAAGAACCTAACACAACATTTCTAAAACATGTGGTATTCCCATCACAGACAAAATAAATAAAGACAAGGACAAGCAACAATCAAGAAGAACCTAACACAACATTCCTAAAACATGTGGTACTCCCATCACCGACAAAATAAATAAAGACAAGGACAAGCAACAATCAAGAAGAACCTAACACAACATTCTAAAACATGTGGTACTCCCATCACAGACAAAATAAATAAAGACAAGGACAAGCAACAATCAAGAAGAACCTAACACAACATTCCTAAAACATTTGGTACTCCCATCACAGACAAAATAAATAAAGACAAGGACAAGCAACAATCAAGAAGAACCTAACACAACATTCTAAAACATGTGGTACTCCCTTCAAAGACAAAATAAATAAAGACAAGGACAAGCAACAATCAAGAAGAACCTAACACAACATTCCTAAAACATGTGGTACTCCCATCAAAGACAAAATAAATAAAGACAAGGACAAGCAACAATCAAGAAGAACCTAACATAACATTTCTAAAACATGTGGTACTCCCTTCAGAGACAAAATAAATAAAGACAAGGACAAGCAACAATCAAGAAGAACCTAACATAACATTCTAAAACATGTGGTACTCCCTTCAAAGACAAAATAAATAAAGACAAGGACAAGCAAAAATCAAGAAGAACCTAACACAACATTCCTAAAACATGTGGTACTCCCATCAAAGACAAAATAAATAAAGACAAGGACAAGCAACAATCAAGAAGAACCTAACACAACATTCTAAAACATGTGGTACTCCTATCACAGACAAAATAAATAAAGACAAGGACAAGCAACAATCAAGAAGAACCTAACACAACATTCCTAAAACATGTGGTACTCCCTTCAAAGACAAAATAAATAAAGACAAGGACAAGCAACAATCAAGAAGAACCTAACACAACATTCTAAAACATGTGGTACTCCCTTCAGAGACAAAATAAATAAAGACAAGGACAAGCAACAATCAAGAAGAACCTAACACAACATTCTAAAACATGTGGTACTCCCATCACCGACAAAATAAATAAAGACAAGGACAAGCAACAATCAAGAAGAACCTAACACAACATTCTAAAACATGTGGTACTCCCATCACCGACAAAATAAATAAAGACAAGGACAAGCAACAATCAAGAAGAACCTAACACAACATTCTAAAACATTTGGTACTCCCATCACAGACAAAATAAATAAAGACAAGGACAAGCAACAATCAAGAAGAACCTAACACAACATTCTAAAACATGTGGTACTCCCTTCAAAGACAAAATAAATAAAGACAAGGACAAGCAACAATCAAGAAGAACCTAACACAACATTCCTAAAACATGTGGTACTCCCATCAAAGACAAAATAAATAAAGACAAGGACAAGCAACAATCAAGAAGAACCTAACATAACATTTCTAAAACATGTGGTACTCCCTTCAGAGACAAAATAAATAAAGACAAGGACAAGCAACAATCAAGAAGAACCTAACATAACATTCTAAAACAGGTGGTACTCCCTTCAAAGACAAAATAAATAAAGACAAGGACAAGCAAAAATCAAGAAGAACCTAACACAACATTCCTAAAACATGTGGTACTCCCATCAAAGACAAAATAAATAAAGACAAGGACAAGCAACAATCAAGAAGAACCTAACACAACATTCTAAAACATGTGGTACTCCTATCACAGACAAAATAAATAAAGACAAGGACAAGCAACAATCAAGAAGAACCTAACACAACATTCCTAAAACATGTGGTACTCCCTTCAAAGACAAAATAAATAAAGACAAGGACAAGCAACAATCAAGAAGAACCTAACACAACATTCTAAAACATGTGGTACTCCCTTCAGAGACAAAATAAATAAAGACAAGGACAAGCAACAATCAAGAAGAACCTAACACAACATTCTAAAACATGTGGTACTCCCATCACCGACAAAATAAATAAAGACAAGGACAAGCAACAATCAAGAAGAACCTAACACAACATTCTAAAACATGTGGTACTCCCATCAAAGACAAAATAAATAAAAGACAAGGACAAGCAACAATCAAGAAGAACCTAACACAACATTCTAAAACATGTGGTACTCCCATCACAGACAAAATAAATAAAGACAAGGACAAGCAACAATCAAGAAGAACCTAACACAACATTCTAAAACATGTGGTACTCCCATCACAGACAAAATAAATAAAGACAAGGACAAGCAACAATCAAGAAGAACCTAACACAACATTCTAAAACATGTGGTACTCCCTTCACAGACAAAATAAATAAAGACAAGGACAAGCAACAATCAAGAAGAACCTAACACAACATTCCTAAAACATGTGGTACTCCCATCACAGACAAAATAAATAAAGACAAGGACAAGCAACAATCAAGAAGAACCTAACACAACATTCTAAAACATGTGGTACTCCCATCACAGACAAAATAAATAAAGACAAGGACAAGCAACAATCAAGAAGAACCTAACACAACATTCTAAAACATGTGGTACTCCCATCACAGACAAAATAAATAAAGACAAGGACTAACAACAATCAAGAAGAACCTAACACAACATTCTAAAACATGTGGTACTCCCATCACAGACAAAATAAATAAAGACAAGGACAAGCAACAATCAAGAAGAACCTAACACAACATTCTAAAACATGTGGTACTCCCATCACAGGCAAAATAAATAAAGACAAGGACAAGCAACAATCAAGAAGAACCTAACACAACATTCTAAAACATGTGGTACTCCCATCACAGACAAAATAAATAAAGACAAGGACAAGCAACAATCAAGAAGAACCTAACACAACATTCTAAAACATGTGGTACTCCCATCACAGACAAAATAAATAAAGACAAGGACTAACAACAATCAAGAAGAACCTAACACAACATTCTAAAACATGTGGTACTCCCATCACAGACAAAATAAATAAAGACAAGGACAAGCAACAATCAAGAAGAATCTAACACAACATTCCTAAAACATGTGGTACTCCCATCACAGACAAAATAAATAAAGACAAGGACAAGCAACAATCAAGAAGAACCTAACACAACATTCTAAAACATGTGGTACTCCCATCACAGACAAAATAAATAAAGACAAGGACAAGCAACAATCAAGAAGAACCTAACACAACATTCCTAAAACATGTGGTACTCCCATCACAGACAAAATAAATAAAGACAAGGACAAGCAACAATCAAGAAGAACCTAACACAACATTCTAAAACATGTGGTACTCCCATCACAGACAAAATAAATAAAGACAAGGACAAGCAACAATCAAGAAGAACATAACACAACATTCTAAAACATGTGGTACTCCCATCACAGACAAAATAAATAAAGACAAGGACAAGCAACAATCAAGAAGAACCTAACACAACATTCTAAAACATGTGGTACTCCCATCACAGACAAAATAAATAAAGACAAGGACAAGCAACAATCAAGAAGAACCTAACACAACATTCTAAAACATGTGGTACTCCCATCACAGACAAAATAAATAAAGACAAGGACAAGCAACAATCAAGAAGAACCTAACACAACATTCTAAAACATGTGGTACTCCCATCACAGACAAAATAAATAAAGACAAGGACAAGCAACAATCAAGAAGAACCTAACACAACATTCTAAAACATGTGGTACTCCCATCACAGACAAAATAAATAAAGACAAGGACAAGCAACAATCAAGAAGAACCTAACACAACATTCTAAAACATGTGGTACTCCCATCACAGACAAAATAAATAAAGACAAGGACAAGCAACAATCAAGAAGAACCTAACACAACATTCTAAAACATGTGGTACTCCCATCACAGACAAAATAAATAAAGACAAGGACAAGCAACAATCAAGAAGAACCTAACATAACATTCTAAAACATGTGGTACTCCCTTCAGAGACAAAATAAATAAAGACAAGGACAAGCAACAATCAAGAAGAACCTAACACAACATTCTAAAACATGTGGTACTCCCATCACAGACAAAATAAATAAAGACAAGGACAAGCAACAATCAAGAAGAACCTAACACAACATTCCTAAAACATGTGGTACTCCCTTCAGAGACAAAATAAATAAAGACAAGGACAAGCAACAATCAAGAAGAACCTAACACAACATTCTAAAACATGTGGTACTCCCATCACAGACAAAATAAATAAAGACAAGGACAAGCAACAATCAAGAAGAACCTAACACAACATTCTAAAACATGTGGTACTCCCTTCAGAGACAAAATAAATAAAGACAAGGACAAGCAACAATCAAGAAGAACCTAACACAACATTCTAAAACATGTGGTACTCCCTTCAGAGACAAAATAAATAAAGACAAGGACAAGCAACAATCAAGAAGAACCTAACACAACATTCTAAAACATGTGGTACTCCCATCACAGACAAAATAAATAAAGACAAGGACAAGCAACAATCAAGAAGAACCTAACACAACATTCTAAAACATGTGGTACTCCCATCACAGACAAAATAAATAAAGACAAGGACAAGCAACAATCAAGAAGAACCTGACACAACATTCTAAAACATGTGGTACTCCCATCACAGACAAAATAAATAAAGACAAGGACTAACAACAATCAAGAAGAACCTAACACAACATTCTAAAACATGTGGTACTCCCATCACAGACAAAATAAATAAAGACAAGGACAAGCAACAATCAAGAAGAATCTAACACAACATTCCTAAAACATGTGGTACTCCCATCACAGACAAAATAAATAAAGACAAGGACAAGCAACAATCAAGAAGAACCTAACACAACATTCTAAAACATGTGGTACTCCCATCACAGACAAAATAAATAAAGACAAGGACAAGCAACAATCAAGAAGAACCTAACACAACATTCCTAAAACATGTGGTACTCCCATCACAGACAAAATAAATAAAGACAAGGACAAGCAACAATCAAGAAGAACCTAACACAACATTCTAAAACATGTGGTACTCCCATCACAGACAAAATAAATAAAGACAAGGACAAGCAACAATCAAGAAGAACCTAACACAACATTCTAAAACATGTGGTACTCCCATCACAGACAAAATAAATAAAGACAAGGACAAGCAACAATCAAGAAGAACCTAACACAACATTCTAAAACATGTGGTACTCCCATCACAGACAAAATAAATAAAGACAAGGACAAGCAACAATCAAGAAGAACCTAACACAACATTCTAAAACATGTGGTACTCCCATCACAGACAAAATAAATAAAGACAAGGACAAGCAACAATCAAGAAGAACCTAACACAACATTCTAAAACATGTGGTACTCCCATCACAGACAAAATAAATAAAGACAAGGACAAGCAACAATCAAGAAGAACCTAACACAACATTCTAAAACATGTGGTACTCCCATCACAGACAAAATAAATAAAGACAAGGACAAGCAACAATCAAGAAGAACCTAACACAACATTCTAAAACATGTGGTACTCCCATCACAGACAAAATAAATAAAGACAAGGACAAGCAACAATCAAGAAGAACCTAACATAACATTCTAAAACATGTGGTACTCCCTTCAGAGACAAAATAAATAAAGACAAGGACAAGCAACAATCAAGAAGAACCTAACACAACATTCTAAAACATGTGGTACTCCCATCACAGACAAAATAAATAAAGACAAGGACAAGCAACAATCAAGAAGAACCTAACACAACATTCCTAAAACATGTGGTACTCCCTTCAGAGACAAAATAAATAAAGACAAGGACAAGCAACAATCAAGAAGAACCTAACACAACATTCTAAAACATGTGGTACTCCCATCACAGACAAAATAAATAAAGACAAGGACAAGCAACAATCAAGAAGAACCTAACACAACATTCTAAAACATGTGGTTTCCCTTCAGAGACAAAATAAATAAAGACAAGGACAAGCAACAATCAAGAAGAACCTGACACAACATTCTAAAACATGTGGTACTCCCTTCAGAGACAAAATAAATAAAGACAAGGACAAGCAACAATCAAGAAGAACCTAACACAACATTCTAAAACATGTGGTACTCCCATCACAGACAAAATAAATAAAGACAAGGACAAGCAACAATCAAGAAGAACCTAACATAACATTCTAAAACATGTGGTACTCCCTTCAGAGACAAAATAAATAAAGACAAGGACAAGCAACAATCAAGAAGAACCTAACACAACATTCTAAAACATGTGGTACTCCCATCACAGACAAAATAAATAAAGACAAGGACAAGCAACAATCAAGAAGAACCTAACACAACATTCCTAAAACATGTGGTACTCCCTTCACAGACAAAATAAATAAAGACAAGGACAAGCAACAATCAAGAAGAACCTAACACAACATTCCTAAAACATGTGGTACTCCCATCACAGACAAAATAAATAAAGACAAGGACAAGCAACAATCAAGAAGAACCTAACACAACATTCTAAAACATGTGGTACTCCCATCACAGACAAAATAAATAAAGACAAGGACAAGCAACAATCAAGAAGAACCTAACACAACATTCTAAAACATGTGGTACTCCCATCACAGACAAAATAAATAAAGACAAGGACAAGCAACAATCAAGAAGAACCTAACACAACATTCTAAAACATGTGGTACTCCCATCACAGACAAAATAAATAAAGACAAGGACAAGCAACAATCAAGAAGAACCTAACACAACATTCTAAAACATGTGGTACTCCCATCACAGACAAAATAAATAAAGACAAGGACAAGCAACAATCAAGAAGAACCTAACACAACATTCCTAAAACATGTGGTACTCCCATCACAGACAAAATAAATAAAGACAAGGACAAGCAACAATCAAGAAGAACCTAACACAACATTCTAAAACATGTGGTACTCCCATCACAGACAAAATAAATAAAGACAAGGACAAGCAACAATCAAGAAGAACCTAACACAACATTCTAAAACATGTGGTACTCCCATCACAGACAAAATAAATAAAGACAAGGACAAGCAACAATCAAGAAGAACCTAACACAACATTCTAAAACATGTGGTACTCCCATCACAGACAAAATAAATAAAGACAAGGACAAGCAACAATCAAGAAGAACCTAACACAACATTCTAAAACATGTGGTACTCCCATCACAGACAAAATAAATAAAGACAAGGACAAGCAACAATCAAGAAGAACCTAACACAACATTCTAAAACATGTGGTACTCCCATCACAGACAAAATAAATAAAGACAAGGACAAGCAACAATCAAGAAGAACCTAACACAACATTCTAAAACATGTGGTACTCCCATCACAGACAAAATAAATAAAGACAAGGACAAGCAACAATCAAGAAGAACCTAACACAACATTCTAAAACATGTGGTACTCCCATCACAGACAAAATAAATAAAGACAAGGACAAGCAACAATCAAGAAGAACCTAACATAACATTCTAAAACATGTGGTACTCCCTTCAGAGACAAAATAAATAAAGACAAGGACAAGCAACAATCAAGAAGAACCTAACACAACATTCTAAAACATGTGGTACTCCCATCACAGACAAAATAAATAAAGACAAGGACAAGCAACAATCAAGAAGAACCTAACACAACATTCCTAAAACATGTGGTACTCCCTTCAGAGACAAAATAAATAAAGACAAGGACAAGCAACAATCAAGAAGAACCTAACACAACATTCTAAAACATGTGGTACTCCCATCACAGACAAAATAAATAAAGACAAGGACAAGCAACAATCAAGAAGAACCTAACACAACATTCTAAAACATGTGGTTTCCCTTCAGAGACAAAATAAATAAAGACAAGGACAAGCAACAATCAAGAAGAACCTGACACAACATTCTAAAACATGTGGTACTCCCTTCAGAGACAAAATAAATAAAGACAAGGACAAGCAACAATCAAGAAGAACCTAACACAACATTCTAAAACATGTGGTACTCCCATCACAGACAAAATAAATAAAGACAAGGACAAGCAACAATCAAGAAGAACCTAACATAACATTCTAAAACATGTGGTACTCCCTTCAGAGACAAAATAAATAAAGACAAGGACAAGCAACAATCAAGAAGAACCTAACACAACATTCTAAAACATGTGGTACTCCCATCACAGACAAAATAAATAAAGACAAGGACAAGCAACAATCAAGAAGAACCTAACACAACATTCCTAAAACATGTGGTACTCCCTTCACAGACAAAATAAATAAAGACAAGGACAAGCAACAATCAAGAAGAACCTAACACAACATTCCTAAAACATGTGGTACTCCCATCACAGACAAAATAAATAAAGACAAGGACAAGCAACAATCAAGAAGAACCTAACACAACATTCTAAAACATGTGGTACTCCCATCACAGACAAAATAAATAAAGACAAGGACAAGCAACAATCAAGAAGAACCTAACACAACATTCCTAAAACATGTGGTACTCCCTTCAGAGACAAAATAAATAAAGACAAGGACAAGCAACAATCAAGAAGAACCTAACACAACATTCTAAAACATGTGGTACTCCCATCACAGACAAAATAAATAAAGACAAGGACAAGCACAATCAAGAAGAACCTAACACAACATTCTAAAACATGTGGTTTCCCTTCAGAGACAAAATAAATAAAGACAAGGACAAGCAACAATCAAGAAGAACCTGACACAACATTCTAAAACATGTGGTACTCCCTTCAGAGACAAAATAAATAAAGACAAGGACAAGCAACAATCAAGAAGAACCTAACACAACATTCTAAAACATGTGGTACTCCCATCACAGACAAAATAAATAAAGACAAGGACAAGCAACAATCAAGAAGAACCTAACATAACATTCTAAAACATGTGGTACTCCCTTCAGAGACAAAATAAATAAAGACAAGGACAAGCAACAATCAAGAAGAACCTAACACAACATTCTAAAACATGTGGTACTCCCATCACAGACAAAATAAATAAAGACAAGGACAAGCAACAATCAAGAAGAACCTAACACAACATTCCTAAAACATGTGGTACTCCCTTCACAGACAAAATAAATAAAGACAAGGACAAGCAACAATCAAGAAGAACCTAACACAACATTCCTAAAACATGTGGTACTCCCATCACAGACAAAATAAATAAAGACAAGGACAAGCAACAATCAAGAAGAACCTAACACAACATTCTAAAACATGTGGTACTCCCATCACAGACAAAATAAATAAAGACAAGGACAAGCAACAATCAAGAAGAACCTAACACAACATTCTAAAACATGTGGTACTCCCATCACAGACAAAATAAATAAAGACAAGGACTAACAACAATCAAGAAGAACCTAACACAACATTCTAAAACATGTGGTACTCCCATCACAGACAAAATAAATAGAGACAAGGACAAGCAACAATCAAGAAGAACCTAACACAACATTCTAAAACATGTGGTACTCCCATCACAGACAAATAAATAAAGACAAGGACAAGCAACAATCAAGAAGAACCTAACACAACATTCCTAAAACATGTGGTACTCCCTTCAGAGACAAAATAAATAAAGACAAGGACAAGCAACAATCAAGAAGAACCTAACACAACATTCTAAAACATGTGGTACTCCCATCACAGACAAAATAAATAAAGACAAGGACAAGCAACAATCAAGAAGAACCTAACACAACATTCTAAAACATGTGGTACTCCCATCACAGACAAAATAAATAAAGACAAGGACAAGCAACAATCAAGAAGAACCTAACACAACATTCTAAAACATGTGGTACTCCCATCACAGACAAAATAAATAAAGACAAGGACAAGCAACAATCAAGAAGAACCTAACATAACATTCTAAAACATGTGGTACTCCCTTCAGAGACAAAATAAATAAAGACAAGGACAAGCAACAATCAAGAAGAACCTAACACAACATTCTAAAACATGTGGTACTCCCATCACAGACAAAATAAATAAAGACAAGGACAAGCAACAATCAAGAAGAACCTAACACAACATTCCTAAAACATGTGGTACTCCCTTCAGAGACAAAATAAATAAAGACAAGGGACAAGCAACAATCAAGAAGAACCTAACACAACATTCTAAAACATGTGGTACTCCCATCACAGACAAAATAAATAAAGACAAGGACAAGCAACAATCAAGAAGAACCTAACACAACATTCTAAAACATGTGGTACTCCCTTCAGAGACAAAATAAATAAAGACAAGGACAAGCAACAATCAAGAAGAACCTAACACAACATTCTAAAACATGTGGTACTCCCTTCAGAGACAAAATAAATAAAGACAAGGACAAGCAACAATCAAGAAGAACCTAACACAACATTCTAAAACATGTGGTACTCCCATCACAGACAAAATAAATAAAGACAAGGACAAGCAACAATCAAGAAGAACCTAACATAACATTCTAAAACATGTGGTACTCCCTTCAGAGACAAAATAAATAAAGACAAGGACAAGCAACAATCAAGAAGAACCTAACACAACATTCTAAAACATGTGGTACTCCCATCACAGACAAAATAAATAAAGACAAGGACAAGCAACAATCAAGAAGAACCTAACACAACATTCTAAAAACATGTGGTACTCCCATCACAGACAAAATAAATAAAGACAAGGACAAGCAACAATCAAGAAGAACCTAACATAACATTCTAAAACATGTGGTACTCCCTTCAGAGACAAAATAAATAAAGACAAGGACAAGCAACAATCAAGAAGAACCTAACACAACATTCTAAAACATGTGGTACTCCCATCACAGACAAAATAAATAAAGACAAGGACAAGCAACAATCAAGAAGAACCTAACACAACATTCCTAAAACATGTGGTACTCCCTTCAGAGACAAAATAAATAAAGACAAGGACAAGCAACAATCAAGAAGAACCTAACACAACATTCTAAAACATGTGGTACTCCCATCACAGACAAAATAAATAAAGACAAGGACAAGCAACAATCAAGAAGAACCTAACACAACATTCTAAAACATGTGGTACTCCCATCACAGACAAAATAAATAAAGACAAGGACAAGCAACAATCAAGAAGAACCTAACACAACATTCTAAAACATGTGGTACTCCCATCACAGACAAAATAAATAAAGACAAGGACTAACAACAATCAAGAAGAACCTAACACAACATTCTAAAACATGTGGTACTCCCATCACAGACAAAATAAATAAAGACAAGGACAAGCAACAATCAAGAAGAACCTAACACAACATTCTAAAACATGTGGTACTCCTATCACAGACAAAATAAATAAAGACAAGGACAAGCAACAATCAAGAAGAACCTAACATAACATTCTAAAACATGTGGTACTCCCATCACAGACAAAATAAATAAAGACAAAGACAAGCAACAATCAAGAAGAACCTAACACAACATTCCTAAAACATGTGGTACTCCCATCACAGACAAAATAAATAAAGACAAGGACAAGCAACAATCAAGAAGAACCTAACACAACATTCTAAAACATGTGGTACTCCCATCACAGACAAAATAAATAAAGACAAGGACAAGCAACAATCAAGAAGAACCTAACACAACATTCTAAAACATGTGGTACTCCCATCACAGACAAAATAAATAAAGACAAGGACAAGAAACAATCAAGAAGAACCTAACACAACATTCTAAAACATGTGGTACTCCCATCACAGACAAAATAAATAAAGACAAGGACTAACAACAATCAAGAAGAACCTAACACAACATTCTAAAACATGTGGTACTCCCATCACAGACAAAATAAATAAAGACAAGGACAAGCAACAATCAAGAAGAACCTAACACAACATTCTAAAACATGTGGTACTCCCATCACAGACAAAATAAATAAAGACAAGGACAAGCAACAATCAAGAAGAACCTAACATAACATTCTAAAACATGTGGTACTCCCTTCAGAGACAAAATAAATAAAGACAAGGACAAGCAACAATCAAGAAGAACCTAACACAACATTCTAAAACATGTGGTACTCCCATCACAGACAAAATAAATAAAGACAAGGACAAGCAACAATCAAGAAGAACCTAACACAACATTCTAAAACATGTGGTACTCCCATCACAGACAAAATAAATAAAGACAAGGACTAACAACAATCAAGAAGAACCTAACACAAACATTCTAAAACATGTGGTACTCCCATCACAGACAAAATAAATAAAGACAAGGACAAGCAACAATCAAGAAGAACCTAACATAACATTCTAAAACATGTGGTACTCCCATCACAGACAAAATAAATAAAGACAAGGACAAGCAACAATCAAGAAGAACCTAACACAACATTCTAAAACATGTGGTACTCCCATCACAGACAAAATAAATAAAGACAAGGACTAACAACAATCAAGAAGAACCTAACACAACATTCTAAAACATGTGGTACTCCCATCACAGACAAAATAAATAAAGACAAGGACAAGCAACAATCAAGAAGAACCTAACACAACATTCTAAAACATGTGGTACTCCCATCACAGACAAAATAAATAAAGACAAGGACAAGCAACAATCAAGAAGAACCTAACACAACATTCTAAAACATGTGGTACTCCCATCACAGACAAAATAAATAAAGACAAGGACAAGCAACAATCAAGAAGAACCTAACACAACATTCTAAAACATGTGGTACTCCCATCACAGACAAAATAAATAAAGACAAGGACAAGCAACAATCAAGAAGAACCTAACACAACATTCTAAAACATGTGGTACTCCCATCACAGACAAAATAAATAAAGACAAGGACCAGCAACAATCAAGAAGAACCTAACACAACATTCTAAAACATGTGGTACTCCCATCACAGACAAAATAAATAAAGACAAGGACAAGCAACAATCAAGAAGAACCTAACACAACATTCTAAAACATGTGGTACTCCCATCACAGACAAAATAAATAAAGACAAGGACAAGCAACAATCAAGAAGAACCTAACACAACATTCTAAAACATGTGGTACTCCCTTCAGAGACAAAATAAATAAAGACAAGGACAAGCAACAATCAAGAAGAACCTAACACAACATTCTAAAACATGTGGTACTCCCATCACAGACAAAATAAATAAAGACAAGGACAAGCAACAATCAAGAAGAACCTAACACAACATTCCTAAAACATGTGGTACTCCCTTCACAGACAAAATAAATAAAGACAAGGACAAGCAACAATCAAGAAGAACCTAACACAACATTCCTAAAACATGTGGTACTCCCATCACAGACAAAATAAATAAAGACAAGGACAAGCAACAATCAAGAAGAACCTAACACAACATTCTAAAACATGTGGTACTCCCATCACAGACAAAATAAATAAAGACAAGGACAAGCAACAATCAAGAAGAACCTAACACAACATTCTAAAACATGTGGTACTCCCATCACAGACAAAATAAATAAAGACAAGGACTAACAACAATCAAGAAGAACCTAACACAACATTCTAAAACATGTGGTACTCCCATCACAGACAAAATAAATAAAGACAAGGACAAGCAACAATCAAGAAGAACCTAACACAACATTCTAAAACATGTGGTACTCCCATCACAGACAAAATAAATAAAGACAAGGACAAGCAACAATCAAGAAGAACCTAACACAACATTCCTAAAACATGTGGTACTCCCTTCAGAGACAAAATAAATAAAGACAAGGACAAGCAACAATCAAGAAGAACCTAACACAACATTCTAAAACATGTGGTACTCCCATCACAGACAAAATAAATAAAGACAAGGACAAGCAACAATCAAGAAGAACCTAACACAACATTCTAAAACATGTGGTACTCCCATCACAGACAAAATAAATAAAGACAAGGACAAGCAACAATCAAGAAGAACCTAACACAACATTCTAAAACATGTGGTACTCCCATCACAGACAAAATAAATAAAGACAAGGACAAGCAACAATCAAGAAGAACCTAACACAACATTCTAAAACATGTGGTACTCCCATCACAGACAAAATAAATAAAGACAAGGACAAGCAACAATCAAGAAGAACCTAACATAACATTCTAAAACATGTGGTACTCCCTTCAGAGACAAAATAAATAAAGACAAGGACAAGCAACAATCAAGAAGAACCTAACACAACATTCTAAAACATGTGGTACTCCCATCACAGACAAAATAAATAAAGACAAGGACAAGCAACAATCAAGAAGAACCTAACACAACATTCCTAAAACATGTGGTACTCCCTTCAGAGACAAAATAAATAAAGACAAGGACAAGCAACAATCAAGAAGAACCTAACACAACATTCTAAAACATGTGGTACTCCCTTCAGAGACAAAATAAATAAAGACAAGGACAAGCAACAATCAAGAAGAACCTAACACAACATTCTAAAACATGTGGTACTCCCATCACAGACAAAATAAATAAAGACAAGGACAAGCAACAATCAAGAAGAACCTAACACAACATTCTAAAACATGTGGTACTCCCTTCAGAGACAAAATAAATAAAGACAAGGACAAGCAACAATCAAGAAGAACATAACACAACATTCTAAAACATGTGGTACTCCCTTCAGAGACAAAATAAATAAAGACAAGGACAAGCAACAATCAAGAAGAACCTAACACAACATTCTAAAACATGTGGTACTCCCATCACAGACAAAATAAATAAAGACAAGGACAAGCAACAATCAAGAAGAACCTAACATAACATTCTAAAACATGTGGTACTCCCTTCAGAGACAAAATAAATAAAGACAAGGACAAGCAACAATCAAGAAGAACCTAACACAACATTCTAAAACATGTGGTACTCCCATCACAGACAAAATAAATAAAGACAAGGACAAGCAACAATCAAGAAGAACCTAACACAACATTCCTAAAACATGTGGTACTCCCTTCAGAGACAAAATAAATAAAGACAAGGACAAGCAACAATCAAGAAGAACCTAACACAACATTCTAAAACATGTGGTACTCCCATCACAGACAAAATAAATAAAGACAAGGACAAGCAACAATCAAGAAGAACCTAACACAACATTCTAAAACATGTGGTACTCCCATCACAGACAAAATAAATAAAGACAAGGACAAGCAACAATCAAGAAGAACCTAACACAACATTCTAAAACATGTGGTACTCCTATCACAGACAATATAAATAAAGACAAGGACAAGCAACAATCAAGAAGAACCTAACATAACATTCTAAAACATGTGGTACTCCCATCACAGACAAAATAAATAAAGACAAAGACAAGCAACAATCAAGAAGAACCTAACACAACATTCCTAAAACATGTGGTACTCCCATCACAGACAAAATAAATAAAGACAAGGAGAAGCAACAATCAAGAAGAACCTAACACAACATTCTAAAACATGTGGTACTCCCATCACAGACAAAATAAATAAAGACAAGGACAAGCAACAATCAAGAAGAACCTAACACAACATTCCTAAAACATGTGGTACTCCCTTCACAGACAAAATAAATAAAGACAAGGACAAGCAACAATCAAGAAGAACCTAACACAACATTCCTAAAACATGTGGTACTCCCATCACAGACAAAATAAATAAAGACAAGGACAAGCAACAATCAAGAAGAACCTAACACAACATTCTAAAACATGTGGTACTCCCATCACAGACAAAATAAATAAAGACAAGGACAAGCAACAATCAAGAAGAACCTAACACAACATTCTAAAACATGTGGTACTCCCATCACAGACAAAATAAATAAAGACAAGGACTAACAACAATCAAGAAGAACCTAACACAACATTCTAAAACATGTGGTACTCCCATCACAGACAAAATAAATAAAGACAAGGACAAGCAACAATCAAGAAGAACCTAACACAACATTCTAAAACATGTGGTACTCCCATCACAGACAAATAAATAAAGACAAGGACAAGCAACAATCAAGAAGAACCTAACACAACATTCCTAAAACATGTGGTACTCCCTTCAGAGACAAAATAAATAAAGACAAGGACAAGCAACAATCAAGAAGAACCTAACACAACATTCTAAAACATGTGGTACTCCCATCACAGACAAAATAAATAAAGACAAGGACAAGCAACAATCAAGAAGAACCTAACACAACATTCTAAAACATGTGGTACTCCCATCACAGACAAAATAAATAAAGACAAGGACAAGCAACAATCAAGAAGAACCTAACACAACATTCTAAAACATGTGGTACTCCCATCACAGACAAAATAAATAAAGACAAGGACAAGCAACAATCAAGAAGAACCTAACACAACATTCTAAAACATGTGGTACTCCCATCACAGACAAAATAAATAAAGACAAGGACAAGCAACAATCAAGAAGAACCTAACATAACATTCTAAAACATGTGGTACTCCCTTCAGAGACAAAATAAATAAAGACAAGGACAAGCAACAATCAAGAAGAACCTAACACAACATTCTAAAACATGTGGTACTCCCATCACAGACAAAATAAATAAAGACAAGGACAAGCAACAATCAAGAAGAACCTAACACAACATTCCTAAAACATGTGGTACTCCCTTCAGAGACAAAATAAATAAAGACAAGGACAAGCAACAATCAAGAAGAACCTAACACAACATTCTAAAACATGTGGTACTCCCTTCAGAGACAAAATAAATAAAGACAAGGACAAGCAACAATCAAGAAGAACCTAACACAACATTCTAAAACATGTGGTACTCCCATCACAGACAAAATAAATAAAGACAAGGACAAGCAACAATCAAGAAGAACCTAACACAACATTCTAAAACATGTGGTACTCCCTTCAGAGACAAAATAAATAAAGACAAGGACAAGCAACAATCAAGAAGAACATAACACAACATTCTAAAACATGTGGTACTCCCTTCAGAGACAAAATAAATAAAGACAAGGACAAGGAACAATCAAGAAGAACCTAACACAACATTCTAAAACATGTGGTACTCCCATCACAGACAAAATAAATAAAGACAAGGACAAGCAACAATCAAGAAGAACCTAACATAACATTCTAAAACATGTGGTACTCCCTTCAGAGACAAAATAAATAAAGACAAGGACAAGCAACAATCAAGAAGAACCTAACACAACATTCTAAAACATGTGGTACTCCCATCACAGACAAAATAAATAAAGACAAGGACAAGCAACAATCAAGAAGAACCTAACACAACATTCCTAAAACATGTGGTACTCCCTTCAGAGACAAAATAAATAAAGACAAGGACAAGCAACAATCAAGAAGAACCTAACACAACATTCTAAAACATGTGGTACTCCCATCACAGACAAAATAAATAAAGACAAGGACAAGCAACAATCAAGAAGAACCTAACACAACATTCTAAAACATGTGGTACTCCCATCACAGACAAAATAAATAAAGACAAGGACAAGCAACAATCAAGAAGAACCTAACACAACATTCTAAAACATGTGGTACTCCTATCACAGACAATATAAATAAAGACAAGGACAAGCAACAATCAAGAAGAACCTAACATAACATTCTAAAACATGTGGTACTCCCATCACAGACAAAATAAATAAAGACAAAGACAAGCAACAATCAAGAAGAACCTAACACAACATTCCTAAAACATGTGGTACTCCCATCACAGACAAAATAAATAAAGACAAGGACAAGCAACAATCAAGAAGAACCTAACACAACATTCTAAAACATGTGGTACTCCCATCACAGACAAAATAAATAAAGACAAGGACAAGCAACAATCAAGAAGAACCTAACATAACATTCTAAAACATGTGGTACTCCCTTCAGAGACAAAATAAATAAAGACAAGGACAAGCAACAATCAAGAAGAACCTAACACAACATTCTAAAACATGTGGTACTCCCATCACAGACAAAATAAATAAAGACAAGGACAAGAAACAATCAAGAAGAACCTAACACAACATTCTAAAACATGTGGTACTCCCATCACAGACAAAATAAATAAAGACAAGGACTAACAACAATCAAGAAGAACCTAACACAACATTCTAAAACATGTGGTACTCCCATCACAGACAAAATAAATAAAGACAAGGACAAGCAACAATCAAGAAGAACCTAACACAACATTCTAAAACATGTGGTACTCCCATCACAGACAAAATAAATAAAGACAAGGACAAGCAACAATCAAGAAGAACCTAACATAACATTCTAAAACATGTGGTACTCCCTTCAGAGACAAAATAAATAAAGACAAGGACAAGCAACAATCAAGAAGAACCTAACACAACATTCTAAAACATGTGGTACTCCCATCACAGACAAAATAAATAAAGACAAGGACAAGCAACAATCAAGAAGAACCTAACACAACATTCTAAAACATGTGGTACTCCCATCACAGACAAAATAAATAAAGACAAGGACTAACAACAATCAAGAAGAACCTAACACAACATTCTAAAACATGTGGTACTCCCATCACAGACAAAATAAATAAAGACAAGGACAAGCAACAATCAAGAAGAACCTAACATAACATTCTAAAACATGTGGTACTCCCATCACAGACAAAATAAATAAAGACAAGGACAAGCAACAATCAAGAAGAACCTAACACAACATTCTAAAACATGTGGTACTCCCATCACAGACAAAATAAATAAAGACAAGGACTAACAACAATCAAGAAGAACCTAACACAACATTCTAAAACATGTGGTACTCCCATCACAGACAAAATAAATAAAGACAAGGACAAGCAACAATCAAGAAGAACCTAACACAACATTCTAAAACATGTGGTACTCCCATCACAGACAAAATAAATAAAGACAAGGACAAGCAACAATCAAGAAGAACCTAACACAACATTCTAAAACATGTGGTACTCCCATCACAGACAAAATAAATAAAGACAAGGACAAGCAACAATCAAGAAGAACCTAACACAACATTCTAAAACATGTGGTACTCCCATCACAGACAAAATAAATAAAGACAAGGACAAGCAACAATCAAGAAGAACCTAACACAACATTCTAAAACATGTGGTACTCCCATCACAGACAAAATAAATAAAGACAAGGACCAGCAACAATCAAGAAGAACCTAACACAACATTCTAAAACATGTGGTACTCCCATCACAGACAAAATAAATAAAGACAAGGACAAGCAACAATCAAGAAGAACCTAACACAACATTCTAAAACATGTGGTACTCCCATCACAGACAAAATAAATAAAGACAAGGACCAGCAACAATCAAGAAGAACCTAACACAACATTCTAAAACATGTGGTACTCCCATCACAGACAAAATAAATAAAGACAAGGACAAGCAACAATCAAGAAGAACCTAACACAACATTCTAAAACATGTGGTACTCCCATCACAGACAAAATAAATAAAGACAAGGACAAGCAACAATCAAGAAGAACCTAACACAACATTCTAAAACATGTGGTACTCCCATCACAGACAAAATAAATAAAGACAAGGACAAGCAACAATCAAGAAGAACCTAACACAACATTCTAAAACATGTGGTACTCCCATCACAGACAAAATAAATAAAGACAAGGACAAGCAACAATCAAGAAGAACCTAACACAACATTCCTAAAACATGTGGTACTCCCATCACAGACAAAATAAATAAAGACAAGGACCAGCAACAATCAAGAAGAACCTAACACAACATTCCTAAAACATGTGGTACTCCCATCACAGACAAAATAAATAAAGACAAGGACTAACAACAATCAAGAAGAACCTAACACAACATTCTAAAACATGTGGTACTCCCATCACAGACAAAATAAATAAAGACAAGGACAAGCAACAATCAAGAAGAACCTAACATAACATTCTAAAACATGTGGTACTCCCATCACAGACAAAATAAATAAAGACAAGGACAAGCAACAATCAAGAAGAACCTAACACAACATTCTAAAACATGTGGTACTCCCATCACAGACAAAATAAATAAAGACAAGGACTAACAACAATCAAGAAGAACCTAACACAATATTCTAAAACATGTGGTACTCCCATCACAGACAAAATAAATAAAGACAAGGACAAGCAACAATCAAGAAGAACCTAACACAACATTCTAAAACATGTGGTACTCCCATCACAGACAAAATAAATAAAGACAAGGACAAGCAACAATCAAGAAGAACCTAACACAACATTCTAAAACATGTGGTACTCCCATCACAGACAAAATAAATAAAGACAAGGACAAGCAACAATCAAGAAGAACCTAACACAACATTCTAAAACATGTGGTACTCCCATCACAGACAAAATAAATAAAGACAAGGACAAGCAACAATCAAGAAGAACCTAACACAACATTCCTAAAACATGTGGTACTCCCATCACAGACAAAATAAATAAAGACAAGGACCAGCAACAATCAAGAAGAACCTAACACAACATTCTAAAACATGTGGTACTCCCATCACAGACATGTCAATTGACTTTGCATATTGAACTCGATACAATGTGTATCATTATATGTTTATAATTAATTCATTTTCTTAATACATAATAATTGGAGCAAACAAGTACTATGTCCAAAGGACCATGTGAACTATTGTCATCACTTTGCTTCTATTAGCTTTCTGTAATCTTTTCACATTTAAATCTTCTCCATAACAAATGGGTCATTTAAATTGTCACTGTAGGAATGATCCACTACAGCTCTTCTTTTTTTTTTTTTTTAGAGTAAATAGATTTTGTCTTTTTAAGGGAGTTTGGAGAGGAATCCTCCACCATGTTATTAATGAACAGGAGTGGTTGCTGCCCAGTAGTGATGGCTCATATTCATGTAAACACGGACCCCTCTCAAGTGATTGAGATAAAGGATGGCTAGAAAGATACAGTGACCAACATGTTGCCTTGAGGAAAATTATATTGGACAAGTGATTTCTCAACAAAATCCCCTACTATCTCAATTTCAGGTATGTATTGGTTTCTAATTAATTTTGCAAAAATTGTAATGTGATTGAATACAGAAACAAGTTATTGATTAGAAAAAGATGGCAACCACTGTTGTGATAAGTGAAAACCTGTAATTATGTATTCATTCTTTTTTTTGATTGAATGAATGAATTATTGTGTTTAACGCCACTTTTAGCAATATTTCAGCTATATCGTGGCGACCAGTTTTAGTGGTGGAGGAAGCCGGAGTACCGGGAGAGAACCACCCTTTGAAGAGTAAATGTTTTTAAACATGTTATATTATGCAGCATTTCATTTGCCTGCATACATATCTGTACTTTGCAAGACAAAATAAAACTCTTGATCAGCACCAGTTAACACATGTTCATGAATAGTGATATTTCATTCCATAACTTCTTCAAATGAATGTGATTAGTATGATACATGTTTATAATTTTAGGAGCACTGGGGACTGGAGATTTTTCAGAATTTAATTCTTATGTATGCATCAAAGAGACATTCATACAGACCTCCAGCATACAGAGTGAGAAATCTCTTGGCAGCCCTTGACCATAACAGCCATGTTTGACCGGCCAGTGATATTGAACCAAAATGGTACTATAAGGTGAGGATGATATTGTATATAAATAGCAACATAATGCTAAAATTTCAATATTGTAACCAATGGTACTCAGTCTGTAGATAGTTACTTGATATGATGTCATTATATAGGACTATTTAGACTGTGGTGAAATAAAATATTTATGCAATTAGTACCTGCTGCTTCTTCATTAAAGACGTAATGTTGGGAGTCGAAATAACGACTTGAATTGGAATAATGTTTCTAGTTTGGTGTCATCTCTTATATAGGGTTATTGAATATCAGAATAAAAAACATGCATTTAATTGGTTGAACACTCTCCATGTGACCTTCACTATTCCACGTTACAAACTGGGTTGCTGATATAGACCGGTCCAAAAACTGTGTATAGACTGGTGCTACTGGTCTATACACGGTTTTTGGACCGGTCTATATCAGCATTAATAGAAACTTTAAAGCACCTTCAATGATCTGATTAAAAGTACATTAAAAATGTCCATCTGTCTGTATGTAAGGTTTTATTTATTCCTAAAATTGCAGTTTCTGTTAAGGTTTCTTGATTCCTTCAAAAATGTATATTTTGTGTGTTTTCAATTCAATAAACACAATAGTTACCGGTATAGAGGGCAATATCAGGATATACAGACTGCCCTCGGGTCGTGGTACGGACTATGAAATAGATATTTTCACTGTTCCGTACCACGACCCTTGGACAGTCTGTATATCCTGATATTGCCCTCCATATCAGTAACTATTATATAAATAGTATATTGGTAAGCATAAAAAAGGAACTTAACAAATACAAGTATAAACTATCTCCAATTAAACAAACGTACAATACAGTATTTACCGAGGTGGAAGCTTGGATCTAAACTCAAGTTTCTAATACATGTATAATCATCATCGGTGAATTATGATGGTAAGAGATTTAAAAATTAGAAATCCGGATGAGGCAACCAAACAATGAAATAAATATCCCAAACGATATTAAAGTATTGTCAAGCTAAGAGCACCTACAAAATAATAGATCTCATAATCTAACATATTGCTTTGTTCTTTTACAACAGATATCAGAGGAGTTTCAATAAAAAAACTGGAAGTTGGTCTGCCAGTCCTGTAAGAACTGAGAAGAGATACCTGTACATGACAGAGTTTTTCAAGAAAATTGTTACATTACGATTGGAAGACAAGAGTTGGCATGGCTCAAAAAATGGTACTGGAACCAGATGACCCAAGACGAATTTCAGCAATTTTGGCTCCTGTACCACCACCACCCACTCATGAAATTGTTGCTGAACAGATATCTCGTTTCAGCACTGTTGAATCACTCCACACTACAAACAGTTCCAACAATGTCGCAGATGATTCGAATGCAACAATTGACTATTATTAATATAATGCTAAAATATGTTCTTGACCAAGCAAACAATATGCCTAATATAAAATTGCGAGTTAACTTTGCCAAACATAATAACCAAAAAACAGGGGTAGCATCAGGTGCTGCACAAGGGTAAGCATGTTCTGCTCCGCTAGTAGCATCTGACAAGTACAGAACACAGAAAATAAAAACAAAAAATATTCTCCAGAAGGGTAAGCATGTCCTAATTTACATGTAACACATTTTGAGCCATTACACTTTTAAAGACACAAACATAAGTCTGGTTTGTGGTTGGCACAAAAAGGTGGTCGAGTTGAGAAGAGGGGCCTGCTGGGATCTTTGTAACAATCTTAAATAATGAAAACTGTTTCTTGCCGTTGTAAAAGTCTCATGTTCAAGGTTGAATAGTTTTAATTGAAATAAAAAAAGAATTGTAATTTTTTGAAAAAATAACATTTAATATTTAAAAGTAATACAGCTGCCATTCATTCTATCCAAGTCTTCCTCCCACAAAGCCACGGTACTGACCGAACCTGTCCGGATATTTGTCTCATATTTTCCAGATGCAACAACTGGGAATAACCCTTCTGTTACCAGCTCCCAGATACCAGAGATTCCATAAGATGAATTGTCTGTAGGCTGCATGCCTCTTCACTCTGTTGAAATCGTCATCATGCCCTGCTGCTAATACATCTTGTCGATATCTTTGAGCAACAAGAAGGACAACTTCATCTAGCACAACAAGGTCAAAGTCCTGAAACATAAGCCAATATAATTAAGCTGTATGGATATTATATGCAGTTCTTTCACTTAACAATTTTATACTGATTATCAAATATATGAATAATTATAAAACATGTTGAAGAATAAAGAATAGCCATAGTCAAAGCAGTACACACATAAAAATATTTTACCAATTAAAATTATTCAGTCTTCAGTCAAACTCTTATAAGAATATACCATACCCAGAAAGCATTAGGATAAATAAACGGAAAAGTAAAAAAAAACCAGACAAAACTGACAACCTAACACAAAAACATGACTGCTCAGTATATGCACTTTGTGAGTTAGGGAGATTCCCTATGTATATTGAAAGATCAGATATTGGTTTAAATTGCTTTGTACTGATAACTGTAATTTAAAATGTTTGTATGAAGATATGTTTGAAAGTTCAGTGGTAAAACCTAATGATAAATTAAACTGGGCATGTAGAGTAAGAGATATTCTTTTTAAATATGTTTTTTATAATATCTAGATATCTCAGTATGTTAACTATGTAAAATTTTTTATGTGTGAATTTAAGCAAAGATTGAAGGATAACTTTATTAGTAAAATGAATACATTTTTTTAATTAGTCTCCTAAATGTCATTTATACAGATATATTTTTGACAATAATGTTTTACAATTCTATCTTGATCATCCGGTTAATTATATTTATAAGCCATATATTTGTAAATCAGCGCATAATCTTAATATTGAAACTGGAAGATTCTATGATTTAGATCGTCATGAAAGAGTGTGTAGTATGTGTAACTTAAAAGTTGTTGAAGATGAATATCATTATATTCTTCAGTGTGAAAAATATATTGATGTAAGAAGAAATATCATTGGCTAAGGCTGTCATGTTTTAAATTAGTACAATTACTGTATGTACACAATATTAAAGAACTTAACAATCTTGGTAAATATTTGATACTAGCTGAAAATATTCGCAACGCTTAGTTTCATTTCATTTTGTATTATTGTATTACATATATATTATCATGCTTCGCTGTTAGTATCATAATTGTATATGTACTTTCACTGATGCATTGAATAATTGTATATTGTATGTACATTTCTTTAAGCAGTATTGCTTTTGAATAAAGAATTTGAATTTGTTAAAAAGTGATGGAGTTAAACTAGTTTCTTGGTCCAAACCTCCTCTTTTAGTGAAATGGTGCAGTCATGTATTCTAATGTGAATACAAATTTTGACTTTCAATTGCATGTGTAAGTAGAAATGACTTACTTGAAGCCTAGAATAACAGTTCTGTGGGGCTTGATCACAACACACTTTTTCTGCTTTGGTTGGCATTTACCTGCAGTGTGTGCATCTGCACCAGGTAAGTGATGGCTCATTGGCGGGCCTGGGATCTGGGTGGTATCCTCCTTGCTCTTGTGTTGACCCAATGAGGACATCAAACACAAACTGTGGATGATTCTCACACATCCTCCTGATCAGATCGTCCTTGGTCTCCTCTGTCAATGTCGATATGTGTTCCTGAAATGATAATTTCAATGTTGGATAACTTATCACACAGTAATGGACATTGGCATTATATCTCGTATGCCAAACTACACATTGTCGATAACAACAGCTTGAAAATACGTGGTCAGGCCATAAAAACGACTTATTGCCCAAGGAAAAAGTGACTTGGAAGTTTTCACCTACAGAAAATCGCTTTGGTTTTAGTAAAGATTTGATACTGTTTTGGAGCAAAAGCTATTGGAAATTTATACCGGTATTTCATTTTTTTGTCCCCGCCACTTAGTGGCCGGGACATATAGTGTTACCCATGTCCGTAATTCCGAAATAAAACAGTTGTCACCACTTTTTTTTCGCTATGCTTGGAGATATTGACTTGATTTTTGGTATATGAGTGTATAATGATGAGTTACAGATCAAGTTGACATGTCCAGTGATTTTTGGCCGAGTTATGGCCCTTGGACTTTGAAATTTGGCCAAATATTTAGTTGTCACCACTTTATTTCACTATAATTTGAGATATTGACTTGATTTTTGGTATGGGAGTGTATAATCATAAGTTA